>OY812998.1:32236222-34636222 GCA_963681545.1 Germaria angustata | reverse complement strand
AAATAAAATATATATCGTTCCTTTAATACATCACAGTCATATTACGAAAAAATCGACCTTGAGAATAACGTACATACATATGTACTTATATCAACACTTTTGGTATGACCCCGGCTTGCTCTCAAAAATAATCCTTCCTTTTTTTCTATTTGTATGTGAAGTGTTCCTCACTTATTCCATAGTAACTTAAGAATTTTGTTATTTGAGATATGACAAGTTTGCATTAAAGGAGCAAAATACGAAAAGCCCTTGATTGAAAAACCAATTATTTCTAAATAAAAGGTTTTTAACCATTTTTTTTTTATTGATTCAAAATACTTTAGTTCGCTTAAAAGAAAATCAGCTTTAGCACAACCCGTTTAGGTAAAAAAATTTGGTTTACAATAACAAAAAAATACTTACATACTTATTTTCCTAATAATGGAAAAAATATAAAGCACAAACAATTTCTTTAAAGGAAGAAAAACATTTTCTTTTTTTACGATCAACGATCGTTTAGTGCATATGTACATACATACATGCACGTATCCTCATATAGCAATAGCTGTCAAATAAAGTAGCAGTAAGATCGTCAAATTTTTGAGAAATATTGTCGAATTGGTATTTGGGAAAAAGTACATACAATGAAAAACTGTCTCTAGAATCCTTGTAGGAACTAGGTGTTTTCGGTTCAAAAATAATGTGTTCTAAAAACCTAATACTATCAGACTGACGTCATTTTAAAAGAAGAAGTGCTTATTTAAAAAAATGCAACGAAGTCTGCATGCATTTATTTAAATCGCATTAAATGGGATTCGCCCTTGGCGAAAAAATTCGTAATTACAATTTGCAATGACTTTCGCAAAGAATCGACAGAATTTAGGCGATGACGTGGTATGAGCCAATGTAGCTAATTTCCATTGATACCCATTAATATTTTTTTTATTAATAAATATTTTTAAATTTATCTAATTTAAATAAACAAGTCATAAGCCATTCCTGCTTAATTTTATATTAGAAGCGTTTGTGTGTATATGAGTTTTAAGTTTGCGACTTCTAATTGCGGAAGTAAATAACCGCGCACCACTATTATATGTACAAATGTATATATGTACATATGTATGTATGTATATGGAGGCATAGGCATTCCTTCGGTGATATTTATTCATACTTATACCTGAAACCGGTTATCCATATTAGCACGTAAAGAGTTTAACCATGAACTTGACCAAGTTACACTCTACCAATGAAGCTAAAAAAGAACATTTATACAACCAAATAGTACGTATTAGCTATGCACATACATACATATGTACATATGTATTTAAATACAGTCTGTCAATAATGAGTTTGCACATTGAAAATGAACACGGTTTAATTAAATTATTAGCAAATAAATTATACATTTTGTCCACAAAAATATATTTTAATTATATAAGTATGTATGTATATCATAAATTTATAGATATTTAAAGTGGTCATGTTGAGAAAATAAGACATGTAATCAATTTGAAATAGGAAAGAAATACAACAAAAACAAATTTATACTTAATTTCACATTGTCCATAAACCCTGCACAAAAATTTTCTTGCCCATTTTGTTTTAGTGAAAATATTGAAAACTTTGTTTTGAGAATATTTAATATTTGTTATGGAAACCTTTTGCATCTGCCACACTGTAGACGATTTTTCATTGAACCTATTAACTTCTTTAGGTCATAATTCGTTGCAATTTGCTGGTAGTCTTCTAATATTGCTATTTTAAGCGATGTCTTATTGTATCATAACAGCATATTTATGCGGAAGTGTATGTACATATGTACTTATGTATGTATTTGAATAGAAATGGAAGTAAATTTACACAAGGTCTAAGGTATGAAAAATATGTTTATTTGATTAATAATACAGTGAAACAATAATCCATATTAATTAAATATAGAACCAACGCAATGTCCTGTTCGGATTACTAATACAGCCGTTTTCTCATATACACAAAACTAAAGAATTTTTAATTATGATTTTTGCTTATGCAATAAACTTATACCTTTATAATGCCAATGTCTCTTCAAAATATTATCCCATTATTAGTAAAAAGGTTATTTTCAAAAATGTATGTGTACACATGAAATCATCTATAAACATTGAATTATATAGATCGTTCCTTGTATCGACTCAAATAAATATTTCATATATATCCCTAAATTTTCTGTTTTTTAAATCAAATCCGAAAGCTCCTTCAAAATCACCTTTTGCACATTAAATACATGTATATACATATGTATATATGTATGTATGTACATATGTATTTTTAAATATAATATAAAAGAGGAATATAATTTTTAAGAAAGTACTTTTAACCTTCTGAAAATGTAAGTATGTACGTACATATTTATGTATTAGCTAAGCGAGGCAAATGTTGTTTTGGCCCCAAATAATGTTTTATTTTTGTTATCGTGTTATCTTTCTTCTACACAAAAACAATAATGAGGCAAATTGTAAAGTTTTGCTCAAGTGGTTCAAATAATTCATAATCTCAAATGAAAATTGGAAATATAATTGACAAAATTCATTCAATACATTAAATAATTCGTTCATTTATTATTACAATGTGTTTTAAATTTGAAATAAGTTTATTTTTTCCAAAATAACTCCACTCAGTGCCACCAATCGAGATAAAAATTAAAAAAAAAATAAACTCACTAATGACTTCATATATGCACACATAGTATGTACAATACAATATATTAGAAGAATGTACATACATGGGGGAAATACGTAATTTTTCATGATTGCATATAACAAAGCAAAATAACTACAAAACAGAAGTTATTTCACAATAAGGTTATTTCACAGAAATCAACTGAGCTTTTGAATGAACTAGATCAAAAAAATTAGCTGAGCTGAAAAAAACCGACCAGCTGAGTTGACAAATACAATTCTAAATTATTCTAATAAAATAATTTGTGGAAATACATATGTAAATTGTTTTTGCATTCTGTAATAAAAGCGAAAATATATATGTTTGTTTATTTTTATCCTCATGCATAAAATGCTTTAGTAATACAAGTATCAAGTTACTAATATTTAGAAATAATAACTGCGGTATCCTCACGGGAGTATGTTTGAATCATCGCACTTCCAAATTTTGTTATTGAGAATACCAAATGGTTTACTGCGGACGAATGTCGACCATATGTATAATAGGTTACAGATTTAAAAAATAAGGTCCAATTAATTTAATATGTTATTAGACACATTTGTGTTGAATTCCACATGTGTGTGAATATAAATTTAGATTTAAGTAGCAGAGACAGAAACCAATTGCTTTAACACGTTATTTTTCGGTTAACAGAAACTGTTAACCGCTTAACAGTTATAGTAAATTTTAGGAAATAAAAATCTAGGAAGTGTGATCAGATCCATATTAAACAAGACGTGGAGAAGTTGCTCCAGACTATAGGTGTTGGAGGCCAAATTAAGGAAGATGCAAAAACGTTGAAAACATAACAAAAATCATCTCAGAGAGATAAGTATCCTTTATGGAAAAAAAGTGTGTTGTCGCTATGTAAAAATGCTGCCTCAGATGAGCGTTTAAGGAGCACATCAATTGGTATTAAATAATTTTTCAAGTTTAGAGAAATTAATCTGAAAAATTTCACATTTTTGAAAGATTTCTGTAGAAGATTAGTGGCTATTACTAAAAATTGTACAATTGTAGGTATATCCTGCAATATAGAAATAACATTTGAGCTGGGAAAAAATTAATTTAGTGGCTATTAATAAAAAATCGTGAGTTGTAGGTATGTTTCACTATATCTACAACTCACAATTTCTATTTTGTTGAATTCAGGTTGTGAAGAACTCGAATATAGCTCATACTGCACCACTCTGTAGAGTGGCCAGGTTTGACGGCAGCCGCACTCGTTGACACATCGTAAAGTAATCACGTATTCATATCGGAAGAAGTGCAGTGATGATTTTACGCACATTTTCATTCTGTTACTTATTCTGACTTATCCATTATGAAGTACATGTAAATTTCCGTTTATTTTGTTTTTGAAGTACCATAGCTACTCTCGAAATTTTCACAGTTCACAGGCTGTTTGAATAAATGTTGTAAAGTGAATGATGCAGTAGGAATCCCCAATTTTGCTCATAGTAGATTTTGATAATTTTAAATTTTTAATAATTTTCAATGTCGTTAAAATTGATAAATTTGTTTTATTAATTTTTAATACTCTTATAATAAATTAATATACAATTTATAGTTATACGAAAGTAAATTAAAACAATAAACATTCATACAAACATACACACATAAACTCAGTCAAGGTCCATTTGTAAGGTCCATGTAAGGCAAATTAAGTGCAATAAAAAAGCAAACAATTCAATTGTCAAACTATTTATAACAAAATTTTACCGAAAGCTGTTGGTAATATTTTTATATATTTACAAAGTTTGACACAATTATTTTACCCATCACCTGGGCCGTTGCATAGACCTTATTAATGGGCCTTGAACTCAGTCACTCGGCCCATTTCATTCACCCAACACACATCTCAGTTACAATATACGTACATATACATAATTACAATAATAAATGCCCACAAAAAAAAACATATAGAAATAAATGAAATATATTCAAACCTTATGAGAACATCTAAAAAAAATTTAAGGCTCTTAGCGCTCGAAAACTTAAAATAACATTATGAAAAATTAATTCCCCAGTTACGAAAATACGCGCACACATCCACACATTTTACATATGTATGTACATATTGAAATAAGAAAATTCCAAAAATAATACAAAGGCAACTCGAGGATGATGTATGTATGTAGTTTTAATTCGCTTTTCCGGATTTTATAGTATTGTTGTTAACGTCGATGAGTCGTTTCATTTGATCGCCCTGAGCTAAAAATGCCTTAGAGGGAATACATCCCATGCCGTTGGCTGCGCGTATGGCGGCTCTGGTGGCTCCGTTAAGATTTGATTTATATGTTCTTTTGTAAAAATTTCCAAACAAGTACAAGAAGATCAGAGTATTTGCTATGAAGAAGAACGTAAGGGTCTTTGGCATATTACAGCCCTTCAGTGCAATGGTAACCATATAGGCCATGATCAGGACAAATTGGATCAATTGAATGCTGGTTATGTACTTTTTCCACCACAAGTATTTTTGGTACTGAGGACCCATAGCAGCAACCATGTAATAAAAGTACATGACAATGTGAACCCCGGAATTCAAAATGCCAATTACGACGCCTTGTTCACCTAAACGCGAATGGAATATAATATTGGGATTATTAAACTGTGTATATAAAAAGTACCTGGGGCATATTTAAGGTACATCCACGAGAATAAAGCTGTTATAGTGTGGTGATACACGTGCAAAAACGTCACCTGATTTTGTTTTTTGCGCAGCACGAAAAAACAAGTATCCAGTAAATCTATAATTTTGGAAAAAAAGTAAAACCAGGCGCCAGAATATAAATTTAGACTTTGTTCACGGGTTCGAACAATTTCGCATTTTTTTGACAGCAGAGTATCTGTTATTCGGCTTTCTTGGAGTGACTTGGGTTATAAAAAGAAAAATGGGAATGAAAAAATTACTGAGACATATTACATTAATTTAAACTGCTTATTTTATTAAGATCAATAAAAAAATATCCATGAACAAGCATTTCTTCAAGAGACGTTTATTCTAAAATACTTAATTCTTCATGAGTTTTCTACTTGAACATGGTACTCTCATTATCTTGAATAACATCTTAAGAATATCCACTACTTGTGATGTAGTAGTAGTGAAAATTTGGATCTTTTCTAAAAATTTTAAGATAGGTTTTTCATTGACAGATATTTTATTTTTGAATCCTGTTCATTGGATATGAAGTTATGTTCAGGATGTTATGAAAATACATACTTCAAAAATTATTCGTCCCTTAGTATACATTATACATTGTAAAGTATGTATATGAAAATCATCCTTATTACAACATTAAGTTTTTGTTCACATGATTTAATTTTTAATGAATTTTTTCTAGACTAGACTTGAAATCGAATTTGGGAATGTTATTTCACCATGAACATGAGAGTAAAAGTTTTTGGGAGAGACTTAGTATAAAAAAGTTTTTAAAGAAGCAATGAAAATGCAGAAATTTTTGGCGAGATAAAAATTCGAGTTCGGCTCATTTCCAAATGATTTTAACAAAAGCTTTTCATAACAAAATTCTCTTTCTTAATGCCTTTAACTGAATTGTAAGAGTACATTTCTTTTTAATTTTTTTTTTTTTTTTTTTTGCAAAGAAAATAATTTAATATTAATTAAATCAGGAAATATAAGTGTTGAAAGGATAAAAACATGCCAATAGTCACAATTTGCTCTTTTCTATCTTAAAGTAACAGTTTCACTTAAAAACTAAAGAAAAATACTACTTTCATTTAAATAAAAAAATTGTACTATTTTAATTTAATAAAGATTTTCTAACTTTCTAAGAAGTCGAAAAAATGCACTAACGGATACTTTGACACCAAGTTGTAATAATGGCCCAATAACTTTTACTTCACAATGAAGTGATATCATAAGGCTGTTTTGCCAATTACTGCGTACTTATAATATTGTAGCCAAATAAAATTTGTTTGATAATATTTGAATAGTAAAAATTTATGTCTAATTTTTGTATAATTTTGTGTAAAAATTAGTTTAGAAATTGTTGACATTTATGCTACTCTAGTGTTGTCTTTTACGCTTTATATACAAAAACTAGCGGGCCCGTTGCCTGCTTCGCACGGCAAAACAAAATAAGAAAAGAAACACACTTGTTTTTAATAAAGTTGGTTTACTCATCATGCGAAGAAATTAATATTTTCAAAAATCGATTATGATAAGATCAATCACCAATGACGTCCAAAGAGAAAAGAGAAATGATAACAAATTGCTATTTGCATCACTCCGTGCAATGCTCTCCAATACACAAACGACCAAAATGTATTCAATACTAATGAATGTTGTATGCGGTACAAAAAATGCCTGCGGCAAAAACACACTCACTTCACATACGCACCGCACACACATGCGCTATCGGATTTTAACCAAACTTCATATAAACCATATATGGGCCACTGCCTACGTAGTGTATAAGTTTGGTTGAAATCGCTCGACGCGTTTATGATTATTTCGGCGACGTACATATACGGACTTATTTTTATATATATAGATTAAAATAAAAACAATGAAATTTTATGTGTGAACAAGTAAAATCTAAAAGTTTCAAGTTGAATTCTTGAGTCTACTAAAATGAACTACTGATTATACTAATCATCCTGAAACAGGATTTTTAAAGTTTGCACAATCTCTTATATTCGGGAAGAGGAGAAAAGCTTATGATGCCGTTCTGCATCATTGAATGGATGTTTCACAAACGACGCTATTATTATGAATATGAAATATTTGGTATTCCATAAAAAGTACTACCAACCCCTCTTCGTTTCTCCAATATGACCACTAATCTTCTCAAAACATAAAAAAAAATATTTTTAAGCCACATTTATTAAGCTTCTTAGACAGTTTCAGATATCCCACTATTATATTCCAATTAAGTACTTTCTTGATCATTTACTTTGCAGTATTAGCAATACGGCCACTACTATTCTCTGGAAATTTAAATTTTTCCAACGAATTTTATTGTTCTTTTAAGATATACTTAGTCTTTCCCATTAATATAATAGTACTAATAATCTCTTGGAGCATACCTTTCGTTTTATAATTATATCGGGCCTGGTCTTAACTCCTATATTCAGTTTTGTAATTATTTTCGATCTTCTAAATGAAACTAGTCCAATTTGGGACTTAATTGACTGTTTAATAGTTCTCTGTTGACTGCTTAATTGACACTGCTAAAAACAGGGGTTTTTGTCTCTGCTAATCAAATTTACATTGATCTTCACACATATTTTGACTACTCTGTTGATTTGTACATCATAAACTATAAATTACGACTGTGATGTCAATCATATTCCTAAAATTATAAAATAGTTAAAGTAGTGTTTTGCATTTGATTTCATAACAAACGTTTGTTAGTGTTGTTTACTTTACTTTTTATTTTAACTTCTTTAACTTGAGATATAATTCAGATTTTTTATGCTCGTACATATAAAGGGGATTTTAAGAAACACTTTTCCTGAGTAATTAAAAAATTTTGAGTTTTGTTGCACAAGAGTAGCATAATTCAAAAGCCGAATCGACACTTTTTCGTAAAATTTCGGCTTAGCTTTAGATGCGATGCTGATTTTCCCCTACATTAAAAGAAAATTTTGAAAAATTGTTCTTCATTAATTTTTAAGAAACGTCAACGTTGCATTAAAGCAACGATATGTACATGACTTTTTAGTTAAAAAATACAAAAAACTCAAAGTGGTATTTACTGAAAGACTTCGCAATTGCTGTGAAATATTGCATTATATAATATTGTAGATAGACTAAGCACCCCAAAGAAGAAATTTAGTACCTCCAAAATCAGTTACTTCTTGTGGAATTTCTAATAAATGACATAATTTTCTTCTTCCTCGGAGTATTGTAGTCCCCATCCTAGAAAAACTCTCGTGAGCTGTACGCCCCCTAGAAAATTCTATGTTAATACATATATAAAATTTAAATCGTAATTTTTACAATATTAATTGTAATCGTTGAAGTTGCTGGGTATATATGCATTTTTGTGCATGGAAATTTTACAAAAAAGTGGCTACTTTTATTTTGTAAAATATTTGCTTCATCCACCTTAAGTCTACCTTAAGGTTTTGTGACAAATCGTATTTTCATGATACATAATTTATGTAACAAATTGGTTTCCGATTTGAATTCCATTAAAACTACATTAAAAAAGGAACTGCAGAAGAGATTATTAGAGTTCCAGTAAAATCAGTCATTTAAATAAAATCTTACGCTTGATTAGTTAATTTAGAATACTTTACCGTATGACACATCCATATGGAATAAAATACTTGGACAGCATTGTAAGCAATCATGATACGTTTCAAATTGTAGGGCTCACGAGATTTCATAAAAGCTGGCCCAATTTTCAAAACTAGCATTAAGTAAAACGCAACTATGGAAAAAACAGGACCCGGGGAACTCATCAAGAACCAACTATCCACAGTTTCATCTATAAAAAAATGGATACATATTTCAATGCACTTTCAATACTCTTGCCTGCAAACTCACCCATTCCTTTCGATAGTGTTAAATAACGCTCGTTAAATACTCTCATGTATGTCGTCATAATTATAGAATTGGCTAGAAAATATGAATAAAATTGATAAAAATAATTAATCCTTGCTTCTTTAGTAATAATTGTCGTAGTGTAATCAGATTCCAGATCAATTTATGTCTTCGATTCTCTATAAAAATGTGTTCAATTAATAAGACAAAGAATTAAATCAGACCAACTGGGAAAGCTGGTAAAGCGAGTTCTGAGCACGATAGGGAGGCGGAAATAATGCGATTTGCCAAGCTTATTGTTTTTCGTTGGCCAGTTTTCTAAGGGTTGCAATTTTTTGAAAAAAAGTTTACTAAAAAATTATTTTTATTATCAGTCCAATATTGCATACCCGTCAGAAAACCACATACATGTATCCATTTCATTTAAATATGTATATGTGTGTGATTTTCTACAATTTGCACAGGTTGAGGAAAGTTTTATGTATATATGTATATAAATACACCTGTTCATGTGAACGTTTCAATGTTTCTTAAATCTGGTTTCAACAAGGCTAAATTCTTTTGCACACATATTTATACGAGTATGTATATACATAAATACACACAAAATACATAAATATTAGTGGAAAAGAACGTTTTGATTGAAACCAACCAAAATCCATGAGTCCATTTGTTTGTTAGAAAAACTTTATAATTTGCAAATGAATATATTGAATCTCAATTTAAACCGGTTCGCTAAAAATTTTTTTCTAATTCTAATCTTTTATTTAATGACTTTTATGTTCAAATTGAAAAAAATTCAGCCGTAGATCTGATTATTTGTAAAGATTGCTTTACATATTGAAATAATATTGGACTGAGCTGATCATATCTCAATACTCAGAGGCTTCACTTTTCGCCCGTAAATGTATTACAGAAGCAACGCATTGTTGGCTTGTAGGACTACCTGCCACATTGGAAGATTTATCGTCATTTTGACGGTTTTGGGCTCCAAAAATTGTTCTTCGACGATTTTACGATTTTTAACTTAAATTTTACAATTTTTAATATTAGAAATTTTAAAAACTTTTATTTATTTATTCTGATATTTTTGAAACAACTTTGAACGTAACAGTAACAAAAATCCAACTACTTCTTTTGTAAATATGCATTAGAATTAGAATTATATACATTTGCATATATTGGACTTATAATCAAAATGTTTCAAAGAAATATAAGCAAAAAAGAAATACAATAAAAATTATTCAGAAAGGTAATTACTAACTATTTGAAATAGAATTTGCTAAGGACTGAAAATGTTCATTAAATAGATTTTGAAGATGAAAGAAATTGCTTAGTCTTTGGAGATATTTTGTCAGAAAATAAAAGTTTGTAAATGTGAAGCTGTATGACAAAATAGTAAACTTTGGTTTTGAAAATAAATTCAAAGTTTTAAGCTGAATTAGTCCTCAAACATAATCAATGCTATGTTTTTATGACATTATAAAATATTTTGCAATTTGTTAAAGAATGTGAATGAAATAATATAAAGTCTGTATGGAGACAATTAAAATTATTTACCATAAAAAATTTATTCTCCCAGCGAATGACATAAAACTTTTAGATTTTCGAAAGGACTATTAGAATAAAAATGAGAGACTTTTGTCTCTTATTGAAAAAAGGGTTTGTTCTACCACATTCTTCAGCAAACATAGAAAGTGTATTTAATCAAGTGAACCTACGATAAATGAAACAAAACATAGAAATTGTTTTTAAAACAATCGTTATATTGTATAATAGAAGATTATTCAAAATTAAGCAATTGCAATTGTTTCGATATCAAATAACGTTAAGAGTATCAAATGATTCCGTGGAGCGCAAAGATTTTTTTTGAATTATATGGTTATGTTTGATGATTTGAACTTATCCAGAACTTGCTGTTGAAAACATATACGAGACCTGTATGCTAACTTGTTATTTATACGAAATCGAAAGTGCATACATATTGTTATGATCCAGGAAATTGTAGTATATGTCAGAATTGCTAGATCTGCAAAATAAAAAGATAATTGTCGTACCATAAAAACTGCATTTGAAAAATGGGATAAAACACACGTTTGCAGCTTGTATTACGGAAAATATTATTTAACGTAAAAGATGCAATTTGTTTATTCTGAAATCTGCATATACCCATATACCCATCATTTCAATTGAATATATTTGAGAGGTATCTTCTTAAACTCTTAGTTTGCTGCCATATAATATGTGAAAAACGGAAATTAAAAAATATATTTCTTTTCATTTAAAATACACTCTTAAATGTACAGTCAAAAGAATGAAGCCAAAGCGGTATCAAAGCGGTATGTCTTTAAGGAAAAGAAACTTAGTTCAAGAAAAGTCTTGTTGATGTAATGCACAAAAAATGGTTAGTGGCTTATAACCCAAGCGATTCCATGCGCAAAATTTATATTCTTTCTTTTTTTAAATTTTTTATTAATCACATTTATATTTTTGTTTGTTTAATATTTGTTTATTTAATATAACCTAGTCCTCCTAAATTCATGGCGTGTTTGTAAGTAAAAGCCTTTACCACCTCAGCGAAAGGAATTTAAAATATCGACAGCATAAAGTCGATATTCACAAAAACAAACTGAGATTTTTTGCACTTGACTTAAGAATGTCATTATTTTTGAACGTAACGTCAATTTATACTACGATACGTACATACTTTCATATTCTCTGCAAACTCTTCAGTAAACGGTGTAAGTTTTTTTTTTAAATACTTTGTCACATTATTTATTTTTCCATTAAAATGACTAAGAATAAAATAATAATCCATATCATAGGAGAAACAAAACAAACAAAAACATGTAGAGTTTCATGCTACGTTGACACTAATGATACGTAAATTTTACGTACTTTTAAATTTATCGGCAAACTCTTCAATAAATACTATTTTGGAGTACGAATTGTTGTTTTTGCCATTTTATTTACATTTTTGTAAAAGCTACATACATTAAAGCCACACAAAACAAACGAAAACAAAGCAAAATAAGGTATGATTTATACTCTTAAAGAGTTTGTTACTCATACGCAAACGTTGCGACTACGTTAACGCTGCGGTTACGTAACGTTGCGGCTAGCTATATATTTTGCTAGTTACTTAGAAAAAGTAAACACTTTTAAACAATGTTGTCAAAACTATCACTCACAAAAGGGAATTGAACTAAAAAATCTAATAAAACCGTCAGCTTTTTGTGTTTAATTGTTTTTTTTTATAGATATTTGGTATTGAACCAATCGAAATGTTCTCAATTTCGAGATATAAAAAAGCGCTCGAACCTAGAACATTTTAATTATAATTGATCATATTCATCATATCATCATATTAATATGCGATATTGTATTTTTTATTTTGGCATAAACATATGAAAGATTTCAACTACTTAAAGTTCACTGACGATTTGGTTCAACGACCAATAAACAATAATTTTTTGATCATTAAGTATATAGTGAAAATATATAAATATAACTGAAATAAAATTGATCTTAATAAGAAACTCGTATTACAATATATTCACATAAGAAACATTTTAAACAATTTGGCTTATAACACAGCCAAATGCATTAAGCCTTTGTGAGAACAATCTAGTTTTTATATTTCTTTGTCAGTATTTTGAATAAGCATTCCATTATCTCAGAAATTCATACGGTAAGGAATGTGGACAATTATAAACGATAATTTCGATTCCTATAAGTCCGGATCTAAAGAAGGGCACTCAATAATTTACACGTCATTTCACTCTATGGATATCACATTTCAGTACAGAAGTTAAAAATATATGCAATTTTTACATTATTTATTCAAACACAACTCTAATAATCAATACTATATGTACACCCATATTTTTACATACATACAATACATACATTTAAAAAAAGTATTTATAACATATTTATACTCGTACACATCATATTAATAATATTTAAAGGAATTCAAAATTAAAAATCATGCAAAACTTGCTTACAAAAATTTTTTGTTATCAAAACAGATCATCTGATTCGTAAGGTCTACCTACGTTTACGTAAGAATGATTTTACCTTCATACTAATGATACATAAATTCTACATACAAACTTTAATTTTGTACACGCTATAAGAACTAAAACCAGTGAAATTATTTATTTCTGTTTTCAATTCTGTTTAAAAACTATTATCGAAAGCACGAAAGAAAAAATTTCGCATCGTTATGTCGGCAGACACTGGTGTAGCAATTATTCCAAATAAAACTGAACGTAAATTTTACGTACATTATTGTTCTATGGTTAAGCAATATAAAATCCTAGCGATCTTCCCAATATCATTTGCTTGCGATTTAATGCGGTGAGATGACCTGAGCCTAAACTTCATTTAATAAAATATTTTCAGAAGTTACCAAGTATTATTTAATAAAAATATGAATTTTCATTGCATGTGCTACATTTATTTTCAAAAAAAATTTTTTTATTTGCAATCAAACGAATGGAGAAAGCATTGGGAACAATAACGGACTAATATTTCACTGAATACTGACAACCTTTCAAAAATATGTACATACATACAGGCATATACACATATAAGTATATATTTTTTTCTTTCAAAAACATCATAAGGGAAGTGTGCTAACCTCGCGAACGCTACTGTATATAAATTTGTATATAAATAAAATATGCTAAACACGTCTAATTTGTATGAATATATTTTTTTCTTCATTTCTAAGGCAACAGGAAAAATGTATTTCATATAAATTTATATATTCTTATATTAATTTTTTATAATCAAAAATATGGAATACAATGTTATATCGGTTGATCAACTGATTATTTTTAAGATGACACTCCATATAAATACTTCAATCTATTCTTAAAATAGTGTGACACGTCTGTATTAATTAACCTTAATTTTTTTTTTTGCACAATAGACAGGGAGCTAAAATCGTTACTTTGATAACGATTAGGAAAAGAATTACAAAAAGTGTATGAATTTGTCATACATGTACATATGCATATGTACATACGTATGTCCATTTGTAGCATACGCATATTTATTTAATCCAAACGCTAATCCATTTAACCCAAACGCAAATCACTTTAACCTTAAATCAAATTAAACCCAATTGAACCCAAGCGCAAGGGAATTTTGTACCAAACGCATATTAAATAAACCCAAATTAAATCAATCCAAAGAGAAATTAAACAGTTCGTAGTTATATAGAATTTAGTTAATCAATATTTATCGTATAAGAAACCATTATAATTATAATTGTAATTATAATTATGGTAGATATTGAAAAATTTTCAAGATGCAGCTTTTGGAATCAATAAACTTAAATCAGCAATGTATTAGATTAGAACAATCGAAAACTTTTCGAAAAAAGGAAAAATGTAAAAATGTCCAATTGGTACTACGTGTATATAATAATTAATTACATGAAGTCGATATACATAAAAGTATGTATATGGCTGTACTTATGTACATACATATGTACATATATGTGTATGTATGCATGCACATACAAAAAAATCGTTTTATTGAAAATAAAAATGCTTAACTATTGTTTATGATAAATTTTAAAGCTCTTAATTCACTTAAAGGGGAATCCGCTAAGAGGAATAGTCGTTTAAACGAAACAACTTTTGTTTATAAAAGTGCAAGATTAAATGCAACAAACATCGCAAAAAAAAACAAATTATTCATCTAACATCGTGGCAGCTCATCTTAATCGTATTACATACAACTGATAAAAATTTCGTTTCATGAAATGTGTATTCTAAATCAGAATACATCTGTTTTATTTATAAAATGTAACATATTTTCCGTCTCGGTTCGAGCAACAATTTTAAAAGTGCTGAGGTCGCTTAAACGAAACGGTTTTCACCTATCCGAAGTACGAACGATAAACAATTGCTGTAATTGTCCATTTTTCGCTTATCCGAATTCGACTGTATATGTATACATGCATGTAGTGTTCAACAAAACGAAAAAAATTTAACTATTTAAACTGTGATGTAGAAACATTGTATTTTCAGAACGCTGTTGCTGCATCTGCCTAACCGCACCACAATCTTAGTACGAAATACAAACAACATGTATTGAAGTATCTCCAAGCGCATAATATATTTAGTTCAAAGTCAACATAAACAGCAACCACAGCTATTCGTGTGAAATTATACAGATTCAATAATTTCAAAAATTGTTAAGAGTTGCTCAGTGCGCTTTTTTTGCACATTATTTACTATAAAGTTAAAAATTTTCTTAATTGCTTATGTACTTGAATTTAATTACTTTCGCGAAAAATTGTGTCATTTGAAAATTTAACAGTTTGACACTTTAGGTTTATCGTAATGGAGATGTAGATTCATTGGTACTCGTGTAATCAAAATTTTAAGGATTATACGTGTTCTTATAGAAATCAAATACTTTTTTAGAATGTAGTTCTTGGTATGAATAATACTGGTTTCTTTTCGCAGCGTTTGTAAAACAAGTGTTCTTTTTTTGTCTAATAATTCTTCTTTAGGTTAAGGTCAACTAGAAAACGATTGAATGTTGTGTATTTCAAAATTAAATTAATTAATTTTAACTTGAGCATTAGATTGAAAAAATTTAAACAATTTTAATTTGCAAACGGTTATACACTCAAACGCACAGTTTATCTTATAGTTATAAATCTTTTGAATTATAACAAACTCACATTGTCGATGATAGTTTTGTGTCCGTTTCCGTTTTACAAATATGTCCGCTGTATTATCACAGATACGCGTCAATTACGGATGCTAAGAAGACACTGACTAAACTTAGATTCTTAGTCAAGGGATCTATAAATAATTTTTGTTTTTGTTTTGCCAGACTTTTTTGTTGTGCTTCATACATGAAACTACATATCCATTCGCTTGTATAAATTTATTTGCTCAAAATGTCTCTCTTAACAAATTAAAAAAAGTGGCAAAATTTAAGCTGCTCATTTTTGCCGAAAAAAAGAGTTAAGAAATGCACGACACACTAACATTGCCAAGTTAGTGCTTTTCATGCGTGAATTAACGCTTTTTGAGAACTTAACAGTGGGATATATCACTTTAGCGTCTTAAACAGTGATTTGAAGCCTTTTATGTAAAAAAATTTGTATTAAATTTTAGCTTTGAAATGAAATTATCTAAGATGTATTTTGTGATTTAATTAATTAAATAAAAATTATTATTTAACACTAGCGGGCCCGTTGCCTGCTTCGCACGGCAAAACAAAATAAGAAAAGAAACACACTTGTTTTTAATAAAGTTGGTTTACTCATCAAAAAATGCGAAGAAATTAATAAAATCGATTATGATAAGATCAATCACCAATGACGTCCAAAGAGAAAAGAGAAATGATAACAAATTGCTATTTGCATCACTCCGTGCAATGCTCTCCAATACACAAATGACCAAAATGTATTCAATACTAATGAATGCTGTATGCGGTACAAAAAATGCCTGCGGCAAAAACACACTCACTTCACATACGCACCGCACACACATGCGTTATCGAATTTTAACCAAACTTCATATAAACCATATATGGGCCACTGCCTACGTAGTGTATAAGTTTGGTTGAAATCGCTCGACGCGTTTATGATTAGTTCGGCGACGTACATATACGGACTTGTTTTTATATATATAGATTGGAATTTATTATTCCGGATATTCTCCCCTACTAGCACTTCATATGCCGACTAGAGCGGACGCGTTGTTCAGATTTAAGGATCTTGGATAACTGGCGTTCGTTCGCAAAAAAAAATGCATTTTGCAAAAACTCTAATCGTTTTGACGATTAGTTGGGGAGAATATCCCCAATCAATATTAAGTTTTTAAAAAAAATTTAATTTTTGCCTGACTGAATGCAATCATTAACGACCAACGTGCGTTTAATTGTATGAATGTTGCAAGAAAAACAAAATAGACTGACGTTGAGTATAATTGTTCGTTGTATTGTTTGTATAAAAGCATTCTAAGCCTACTATGATTATGTATTTTGTTATGATTCATTTACAATATTAAATTCTCATATTGTATTTGATTCGTATGGCATAAACATCCGAGGTTGAATGTTTACAAACTGCTTAAAGTTCACTGACGATTTGGTTTAGCGAACAATGAAATTCGACATATGAAGAGTTAAAGCCACAACAAATGCATTTTGCAGAAACTATTATTGTTAATGGGAATTTTGTTGAAAAATCATTATTTAGTACAAAAACATCGGATAATTATAGCATGCATGCGGGTGTGAGTGTCGGAAAATTTTACTGGAAAAGCAGTGAGATTTTTCCAAAAGGAATTAGAAATAAACCAAAACATAATTGTATTCAAAAAACATTATTTGGCACATATTTATTTTATTCAAAGAGATTTTACAGTTTATGTTTAACTACCAAAATCCTAAGCGCATACAAAAATCATGTAAAATGGAAACTGTAAAATGGAAAGTAATTATTAAATTGTAACGAATTCTACTATTCATTTGCAAATATCCTTTTGAGTTAACATTAATTTAACAAAAACCAAGTCATAGTCATATTTGTATCGTTAAATTATTATAGTTGGACACAAGTTCTTCTACCCGTAAACTGTTTGTGGAACAACATGTAACCGAAATAGAATTTTCTTTACGTAAATTTTTGCTAATTTGATAAGAATTTTATTGAAACAGGGACAATTTTTTGCTGTGTATATATTAGGGTATTCAATTAGACGAGTTTTAGTTTTAATCGGTAAAACATACGAGTTTTTTGTTTAATCGGTTAGTATTCGGTTAATTTTGAATCAATCGGTTAAACACTGAATAAAAAGTTGTCTATGGTATAATTAATTTTAATAAATAAAATTCATAAATTATTTGCCATATTGGTACTTTATTAATAAAAAAATTACATAGCAAATAACAATTTTTAAACTAAATTAGACAGCGATTTTTTTCTTTAGTTTTAATAAAAGCTGACTCTTTCCAGATTGGAGAAAAATATCCCTAATAGAGAATATCTAATTCCGTTTTCTGGTTGTCTTTAAGCATATAACTAATTATGGCATTAGAGTCCTGTTGTGATTTTTTCATGTTCTTAACACTTCTAATAGTTACGGTTTAATTCTGTTAGAAGACATTTTGCATTAGTGCCGATATTGTGACGTGATCACCAGACTTATCTTGGCAAAGTTCAGCGCTAAACATTATACGATAAAGCTTATTTCTAATTTCTTTAGTTTCTGTTATTGCACTGTATTAAAAAAATCTGTTACTACAATATTGCTCATAAGATCTAATCCTTACATTTATAAATCATCGTTTTACAAAATTATTATTAGCTTCCATCAAATTTATTGATTGTCTCAAGTTCAATTATAGTAGCATAATCTTACCCATTATATAAATATATACAGATGCAGGCTAATTAAGGACATCTAGTTGATATGAAATTCGTTTGACCCGGTTCACACACAACAACTTTTGTCGCGCAACTTTCAATTCAGCTGTGAGAAAGATAGAGAACATATGTACTACCTTCCTTATCTTTTTCACAGCTGAATTAAAAGTTGCCCCACAAAAGTTGCCGTGTGTGAACCGGGTGTTTGATGAAACTTAAAGAAAACTATATAGTTAAAAAAAAGTAAATTTCCATATTTCCAATCGCTCTCGATAATAGTTCATATTACATAATGCCATAGTGGTCTTTTATATTAAATTTGAGAGCATATGAGGTTGATCACTCTTCAAACAGGATGTTTAAAATCTACTGATGATCATATATATATATATATATATATATATATATATATATATATATATATATATATATATATATATATATATATATATATATATATATATATATATATATATATATATATATATATATATATATATATATATATATATATATATATATATATATATATATATATATATATATATATATATATATATATATATATATATATATATATATATATATATATATATATATATATATACATATATATCATATATATATATATATATATATATATATATATATATATATATATATATATATATATATATATATATATATATATATATATATATATATATATATATATATATATATATATATATATATATATATATATATATATATATATATATATATATGAGCTTCTGGCATAGGCTTGTTAATTACAAGATTAATTCAATGTTCTGAACAGTAAATAAAATACTAATGATAAATTTTGAGGAATACATAAAATTGGAATATTATTGCTTAATAATTGATATTGTAGAATAAAATCCTCTGTGTGAATGTTGTATTAGTAGGTGACAGAATATATTCAATAAAATCAAGTCTTTTGAATTTATATTGGGCAGAAAGGTATATTTTCTAATGTATAAAAAGCTCTGTACAATAATGATTTCCTTACTTATGTCGCTATGCTATGTCTTAATCTTTTTTTTAATTATTCCAGCAAAACTATTTAAGTTTTTATATATTACATAAAGTTAATATTACTTTTACATATGAATATTGTAAGAAAAGTTGTGCCATATTTTCTTTAAAAATATTTTATACCTCATGGGGTTGTGTGAAGCAAATGAAAAATAATAAAGCTAATAAAGTAGTCATTAATATTGTGTGGTGTATGGGGACTTTTTGTTTCTTAATATTGAACTCAAAAAATATATGTATATGTACATAAATGTTTTTTTGAACAAAGAGCTTAATGTAAAAGTTTTATATAATTTATTGGCAAGAGGAATTTTTGCTATCCTTTATACCGGCCGTTTTAACGATAATTATACCATTTTTGAGGTGGTTCTTTCCAGATGTCCACAAACTACATATAGTTTACAATCGGTTCTGTATATTGGAAGCTATACGCATTTAATGTTGCTACTAACATGTACATTTACATGTATTGCTCACGGATATAAGTTGATAACCACCTCCAAGTGCTATTGTCCAATTCGGGTTGAAAAAAAAACAAACAATAAAATACATCTTCTTTCTGCTTTGAATTGTGCGGGTTGTAGGAATGGTATACGAATAAAGGAAAGTCATATTTATACCAGCTAGATTTATCCTTAATTATTTAATAATAAATTTTTAAATATAAGATGCAGTCGTTACGGCTCCTGTATGTTTGTGCTTTATTTGTTTAAAAATGGTTCTTTTAACAATATTACTTTAACTAATGTCTTTTTATAAGTAAAACAAATATTATTGTTTATGTTTTCCAACATGGAATTAACATTAACATTTAACATGTTATTCTAGTTCATTTCTCTGAATGTTTTTTACTAATGAGATTATTCAATAAACCAATGAAATATTTTGCGTTCAGTAGGGAATTCACACCGTCGTGTTTAAGGAACCTTTAAGTGTTTAAGAGCTGAACAAGTTAACTTTTCGATGTTTTTCCATATATTGACTTCATTTGAAAACGTATAAAATTAACGTGTTCCAACTCGGTCAGTTAGAGCTCGGATAGTGGTTATTATCAGTCGTGTTTTTGATTTTTTATTGGCGGCACGTTATAAATTAAATGTAGTTGCAAGAAGTATGCACAAAACGTAAAAAGTTAATTCTATTAACAAAAATTTAAAAAATTATATTTGAAATCAAAAGTGTAAGCAGGAAAAAATCAAATGATAATAATTAAGTATTGATTATATAAATAATATCACGAAATTTTAATAATTTACGGCCGTATGCAAAAAATTAAAACAGCTTTCTAAACTATTGCTAGGTAATGATTAAAAAAATTAAAAACATCATAAAAATAAGTTAAAGTTACTTTAAATTGATATTCAGCAAAAAGGAACCCATATTGCACCTTAAATTATAAATTGAAGCCTTAGCTTCTGGTGGGACTTTATTGTGTCTTTCATATGATGGAGAATATCTCGAATAACAAATTTCATAAATATTGTTATTATTAGTTTGTTTTTCCTTTTGCCTTATAAATACTTTTATTATCACCCAAAGGGCGATTAACTGTATAAAGGCGTAAAAAGAAAATTAAAAAGACGCAAGTCGATTATAATTGCTTGTTGTGTTGTGTTTGTACAAAAGCTTTTTAAAGATATTATACTTTTGTGTTTTTGTTGATTACAAATAGAAGAATATGAGTTCTGTTTGGATTCTCATATAGTATTTGTACTCTGTGGCATAAGCTTGAATGCTTTTCAATCATGATTAGGCTAAAGGGTACTGATGATTTGGTTAGCGCCAATGAAATGCAGGCATATACTCAGCTAAGCCAACAACAAACAACAAAATATTAAATAATTATTTTGGGGAATATCTGGAATAACAAATTTGATGAAAAAAATATGTTAGTGAAGTAAATATATACAATAAAAAATATAAAAAAGCTCGATATTCACAAGTTTTCTTCATTCTAATGAAAGGAATCTTGTGAATTCTTTATTCATTACATTTTTGTTGTTATTTGCTTCATAAAAATGTACGTACTTCACTACCATAATATAATTTAAAAAATGATTTATTTTACTTATTTGAGTGCTTGAACGAAGATGTAATCGTTTTTTATATCATAAACTAAAGAGTTTTGGGCACAGGATTTACGTTACCAATGAAATTATTTAAACCATAAAATACTAAAGGCCTAGTTAGCCGAACGTTGATGTTAGAAAAACGTAACGTACTTTAACGTACGGACGTTTGTGCGGTTAATGAATCTTTCAAAACGTGTCGAATGTCAACAAAACAAAAACAAAACGTTGTACAATGCTACTTTGTACGTTGTACAACGCTTTTTTCTAAAAAAAATCAAATTAATATTCCTGTTTATTATAAAAAATCAAATAAAGAAAATTTTCAATGGACTTCGAAGACTTATTTGTTGATGTTTACTTTTTAAATTTGGTAAATATATTTAATGAAAAGAATTTAAATTTTTCAATAAATATGCAGTCAGCTGTTCATAATAGAGATGGTATTTGAAAACTTTCGTATAATTCATGCTTATACATAAAACGTACCAAAACTATACTAAGTACTTTTTGAAAGAAAAAAGTTGATATTTTCAAAAGTTCGTGTAGAAATTAAAATTTTAAGAATAAACGTACAATTGTACGTTCATATATTTATTATGTGTATATAAATTTGTACTTATAATAATAATTTGTACGTAACAAAACTTTTGACTAGCAAATTTGCAATATACATATGCATGACATGTAGTATGCAAGTGGCAAAATAACAAATATGTATGTTTATACGCGTATATTAACTTTTATATTCAAAATAATGGCCTGTTTGCCGATGTCGAAAGAAAACTCATGCGAAAGAAAGCTAGTCACTCACATTCGAATCAATTTGAGTTTGTCTATGTCACTCACTTTCGTTCGCAGCTACTTACGTCAGTCAATTTTTGTATCTTACGTGTTAATAAAGCAAAGTAGTGCCAACTTATAAGTATAATTGTTTTACAGCAATTTCCTCTAAAAATACAAAAAATACTACTAAATTGTTTGAAGTCAAATGCAACTCCTTTTGAAATTAATCAGCTGCCGAAATAAAGAAAATGTAACCAAAACAAACTAAAAGTTTACAAAATAAAAAAATATAACTACAACCACCTGCTTCCTGCATACTTTTTTGTTGTCTTTTTGGTTCTAGATTTCAAATCAGATTTTAAATCAGATTTCAAATCTGCAAACAATATGTGTCATTTTTGCAAGTAGCAAATACAAAATAAGTACCTATGTATGTATGTATGTACATATATGTATATGTATATGTAGGCAATAACCCACCCCAAATGTACATACATATGTATGAATGTATGTATGTACTCACAACTAAAAAAGCTATTTGTTATTAAAAATTTTTTTCATAAAATATTTGTTTATTTATATATTTTTTCAAAAAATTATTGTCATTCGAACACAAAATAACTGGTGCCTGATTTTGAAATTTGTGTTCGCAAAGTTGACAACAACTTCGAAATAGACAAACCCATTTTTGTATGAAAACACTTACGTTTTCATTCGAGTTGTCGTTCGAGTCATCGTTCGCATAGAACCAATTTAGGTAAACCCAAATCAGTTTTCTTTCGCTTAGATTGCGAAAGAAAGTTTTCTTTCGACATCGGCAAACAGGCCCTAATTAACTTTTATATATAATTGGATTTATAATTCAATCTAAGATTTTATTTGCATTCAATGGTATTTACATGTCTTTTTTAAGTCTCTTGATGCACATTATTATCTCAACATTACATTTTTAGACTTTGAAAATTCGAAAATTTTATTAAAAAGTTGTATTAGATCCTTAATAATTTACATATATCAATAAAAGTACCAGAAGGGAATTTGGGCCACAATACAACTCAACAAAATAATAGTCCCATCACTGGTATACAAATGTCACGTAAAAACGTTATGAAATTCTATTTTATACAGGTTCATCCGTTCCGTCAACGTGACATTTAATTTGGATAAGCATTTGCATTGATTTCATATGCCAAAAACAAACGTTCCATACATTAGCTAACGTGAACGTTCGGCTAACCGGGCCTTAAATGTTTTGCATACGATTTCTTGACAAACGTTTGTTAACTAATGTAAATTTTTTTTATCCTCGTACGCCCGTTTATGTTTGTAAATTTTTAACTTCACAAAAATTTTTGAAAATTCCACGAAATGTCAAACCAAAATCCCATAATTGTAGTGTGAACAACTTTGTTTAATTTACTTAATAATTTGCTTAAACATGTTTAACTTTAGTAGAGTGAATATGTAGTGTGTCCCTTGTTCTCTCGCTCTCCCTCTCTTTCTCACTCACTCTTTTCTTTCTACTTCTCTTACGCTTACTCTTGTTGTTGCCAATGTTGCCAAACTTGAAGTAATTTCACACATCATGTAACTTTTTACTTTTGTAGGTAATTAATAATTACCGTTCCCCATAATGATTAAAAAAAGAAAAGTCGTCAAATTTAAGAGAAAATCGTCAAATCTGGCAACTATGCTCATAACAATTGTACCCAATAACATTTTGGTTGCATGCAGAAAGTAGTGTGTTGCCTATACTTGCTTATATCAGTGTTGCCATTAGGATACGAAAGATACATTTTTCGTATCTTTTGATGACTTCAGATACCATGTATAATCCTGACATTTTGCGTATCTTTTGAATCTGTACGCAAAATGTACAGAAATAAAATATTAAGCTTTCCGTCCCAGACAAAGTTTTTTAAAATTATCGCTTCGTTATGAATATTAAAAAAAAAACAGTGACAACTAAATAAAAAAATTACATGTATATATTTTGTTGTTAGGTTTTCTAAGTTCTTCTGTCGTCTGCTTATCTTGTGTACATATACAGGTGTATATACATATGCACATATGTTAAGATGAACTTTTAGGAGAAAACAACAACGATCTTTACATTTAATAATTTCATAAATTTTTTTGTATGCGTTTGGGTGGCGCCCCGGGTGGTTTAGATTTGCAATTCGGTCCAATTGGACAAAGGGGCGTGGTACCTCCCATACAAACCACAAATTAAAAATCTATTATTTCTGCTCCTGATAACGGTATTTGAACAAAATTTGGTACGTCGGTTTGGTGTGCATTTTTTAAGGGCTGCTGCAAATACGGGCGAGATTGTACAAAGGGGCATGGTACCTCCTATACAAACCACAAATTAAAAATCTATTATTTCTGCTCCTGATAACGGTATTTGAACAAAATTTAGTACGTCGGTTTGGTTTGCATTTTTTATCTGCTGCTGAAAATATGGGCGGGATTGTACAAAGGGGCGTGGTACATCCCATACAAACCACAAAATAAAATTTGAAGGCAAAGCAACGTTTGCCGGGTCAGCTAGTATTATATATAATATATTATATATTTATGTACATATGAATTTTAAATTTTAAAAAAATTTTGTGTACATACTTACATATGTACATATGTTTCTATATGGAATTATTGGCATTTCATTATAATTTACAGGTCATTCTCCAAAAAAGACAATGTACAATTTTAATGATAAATGTCTGTTAATAAAGGAGTACAATGGATGGTTAATGAAAAAATATTAAATATGAAATAAGAATGTTATGTTAACAAATGTTAAACGTTAAACATAGATTTTAATTTTTTTTTCAAAATGTATCTTTTTGGCAAAAATTTTATCTTTGGAAACTAAAATATATCTTTCTCGAAATTTCACTGGCAACACTGGCTTATATATGCTTAAGTCCAACTTGGAATGAGTTGCATTGCGTTCTGGAATAATGTCAACTTGCTTGTATTCGTACATTTTAATACATGTTTGAAGTCGGTGATGATATACCTATTGTGTATTTCATATTTTAATGAAAAATTCTATTATTCTCGCTTGCTGGCTCTATTGACTTGATTATATTGTGATGTCGATGATGAGCTCATCGAGTGCAAAGCATCAGTATTTTACAATAATTAAGAAAAAGAATTATTAAAACAAATGCAACTCGGATTTATGTATTTATTGTATATGGAAAACAAACCATGCGCACGAACAGATAAGAAAATAATGAAAAGCTCGAAGATATATAAACAGTACAAACGATAAACTAGTTTGGAGCAAATAAACGTTTTTCATGGGGAGAAAACATATTATTCGGAATTATTTGAGTTAGTTGTTCATGGGTACGTGTTACGTTTGCATTAATGTCTATGAAAACCGGTGGCAAAAATCAGAGAAGAAAAAATACCAAGTTTTTGATAAAAAGCAAAGTTTGTGCATTATTTTATGAATTTGTATGTACAGATACATAAGTACATACATACATATTTGATGAAAGTATAAATGATAATAAAAATTAGTGCCGTCAATGCAAATTTCTTGATTAAAATATATGTAATAATAATTAAAACTGCGACTCAAACATTGTCAAGTGTATAAACATCCATGTATTTGTCCACGTTTATACAAATAAATACATACTTATGAAATAAATTAAAATGTTCTAGTAAACCACAAGTAAAGATATAATAAAAGCAAAAAAAAAAAATCGATAATCCAACAGAAGTAAAGAATAACACAGTCATATGTACTTATGTATGTATGTATGTATGTGTGTATGTGAGTGGTGTGACAAGAAGTTATTGATTTTCAGCAAGTTTTTATTCAAATTCATACCTACATACATACATATGTATGTAAGTATGTATGTGTGTATGTTGATATCAACATTTTTAATAAACATAAATATACCGCAATGGATCTCCTTTCCATGTTCTGGGTTCCAAAATATGTTAAATTAGAAAGTATTATCCATATATTGCTCCTGATTACACCCGCATGCATCTCTAACAATACGTACACATCTATTTTATTTTCACTTTCCTTTACATACTTATGAAGAAGACCTTAGCGAATTGGAATGGCGATTGCTTGCTAATACTTTAATGATGCTATTAGTTTTTGGAATTAGTTATAGAACCTAATAATTGGTCCGAAACGTAAGTCGTATAGGGCGTTCTGCGGTGCCGTAGAAAGGCCGCCGATATAACTATAACACTTGCGGCGGGACATTTTTGATCGAACAACGACTCCTATTTCTCTAAATCAAGAACAACTTTTGCGATCCTATTTATCTTCGACTCATAACATTGTAATTGATACGGTACTCTTAGAATTTAATTCCAGCGATATAAAATCAATTTCAAGTTTAACAAGCTCCAATTAGCGATAGAAATTATTAGCAAGTGACCCAGTGAACGGGGTCCGTCCCATCGACTACCCGTAGAAGGCGATTTTTATTTTTATTTTTTTTTAACGAGGAAACGTCATACACTTTCTTTTCCACTGCTTTAGCCCTACTTTCGTATTTCAGTCTGTGTCTTCTGGACTCGATTTCCACAAAATGTTCAAATCTGCTTCACTAGAAACTTTATTGCTGTGCTCGGTAGATAAAGTTACAATATAATTTGTAATTATATTCGTACAGCTTAGATTAAAAAAGTATTAAGGTCGATTTCTCATAAAACCGTGCAAACCGAAAATTATTTTTTATGTAGAAAACCCTTGTAAAACAAAATTCCCATTTTTTTATATGATTATCAAAGTAATAATACATATTAAGTGTTACTAGAAATAGAATTTATTATTTTTATTATTGATTTCAACAAATGTGCAGAATTGGAAAAATATTTAGCTTACAAAGTAGGCTCCAAAAATACTCTACAGCTACATACGCGCATAATTAAAAATACTTACATCTATAGTAAGAGATTTAATATTACAAATGGCTAAAATTATTTAGATAACTAACAAAAAACATGAATGTTCTATATAACATGCAACTAAAAAAAATATAAGTAAAATTAAGTGCAATAAATAGTAAATAATAGCAAAAACTCATTGCCAATTTTTCAATGGCTCAAACTTCTGTAAATGGCAACAGTGGAACAACAGCAGGTGGCGTTAGTACAAATGCAATGAAATCTAGTTCTCATACTAATGTAACAGTTACTGGTAGTAGTACAAGTACACCCATACGCATTGCCAGTTATCATGGCCACGTTTCGTCGACCACAGGTAACGACTCACCCACACCATCATCGACGGCTACTTCAACCCAACAGCAATCAAATAGTGTACCTGCATCAGCCGGTATTATTGGGATAAGTACTACTGGTGTAGGTACTGTTGGCCAACTGGGTCAAAGTTCAGCCTCATTAAATACGAGTATAGGCATATCCATGCAACAGCAACAGCAGCACCAACAGTTAACATCAACCAATACAATGAGCACCAGCATAACACCACCTAATAGTGCAGGTTTACGTCAGACTGGTGGTAAGTTAAATCAAAATCATGCTACAGATACATATTATATCATTTGCTAATTCTGTTCTGTCAAATAGTTTTTTATGATTTATTTTCTTAACCCTTATGCTTGAGATTTGTGCATTAATCAGATTATATTTAAAAGATTAATTTCATGAAATCACAGACTTACAACTACTATGTACTGCAGGTATACAACTTTTGCCTCTATTAGCGCCTTAGCTCACTTTCCGTAGAAAAATCTGTGGTAAATTTCAGATAATATTTCTTAAACTTAATGTTTCGCAAGCCAACATAAAATTTTATCAATCAGTATGCTATAACAAAGGATTGGTGACGTGAAATAAGTTGCATGTGCTCTAGAAAGCCCGCAGATCACGCGACGTACGGGGTTTCTCTATAGCATTTGATTACCAGAACTGCAATCAAAAATGTTCAAACACCTAGAATAATAAATTGGAAGTTATTCTGACTTCAACTAAAGATATTATTCATTTAAAAGAATGTGCCTCTAGATTCTGTAGAAAAATATTTTCAAAAGAACTGGAAACTTGTTCTACTATTTTACCAATTTTTCTATGAAAATTGCATCCGAAACAATATTGCGGATATCCAAAAGGTCTGTTTACACCCGTAAAATACTTATTAAAAAGAAAAAGGAAGACCTAAACTAACGAGAAAATTACTTAAAGCACGATAAGAAATAGCATGTTTACCATAAAAATATCTTCAAATAACAACGCGTGAGATTGTTTAGGTATTAATTTTATCCAATTTAACAATTTATTATTCACAATAAGAAAATCGTCTTTCATTTTCATATAACTAAAGAAAATTAGTTTTCAAAAAAGCCAATAATTGTTTAACATTTCGGGGCGAGAAGCTATAATAACAAATCATGTTGTTTTTCTAATGTTGTATTTGTAGTAAAATCGCTACTACCAAGCAATATCAAAATTATTTGTTTAAGCAAAAGAAATGAGTTTTTACCTTATCGCTTATATGAGTTCCACTGTAATTTCTTTATTATTAAATGGTCAAACATATATACTAAATTTCAAACTAATCCCCCTTATTATGATTGTCGACGTCGACGTCACACCAAGTCGACTTCAATATATTGGCAATTGTGGGATTGTTGTAGAGAACTATTAAATATTATTGATAGGATATTACTACTACTATGGCTTATAAAATTACAATTGGTTAGTTAGTTAATTATAGCCTACAACGAGTTCAGAACTGCTGTTTTTTTACTGTCGACTTGATGTGACGTCGACGTGAGAATCATAATAAGAGGGAATATGTACATATGTATGTACTTACCTATCGTAATTTGTGTATGTATGTATGTATTTCCAAGGTCCATTAATACAAGTCAACGCAAGAACTCAGGTGAAAGCTTTTATTTATATTTTATATGTGTCACATCGTGTTTACTTTTTTCTTCCTCTGTTTAAATTTTTGGCCCACTGCATTTTTTGTGCGTTTTTTTTTTGTATGCAACACAGCTGCTTTTGACGGTGGAGAACTTTATTACACAAACAAAATTTTGTAATTTGTGTTTGTTGTAGAACTACGACGACCTGCATAATTAGACTTTGCCTATATCAAAATAAAATATGTATCGTTCCATTAATGCATCACAGTCATATTATGAAAAAATCGACCTTGAGAATAACGTACATACATACGTACAAAAATAATCCTTGCTTTTTTTCTATTTGTATATGAAGTGTTAATCACTTGTTCCATAGTAACTTAAGAATCTTGTTATTTGAGATATAACTATTTTACATTAAAGGAGCAAAATACGGAAAGGCCTTGATTGAAAAGATAATTATTTTTTAATAAAAGGTTTTTAACCATTATTTTTGATTGATTCAAAATACTTTAGTTCGCTTAAAAGAAAATCAGCTTTAGCTCAAAACCGTTTAGATGAAAGAAATTTGGTTTACAATAACAAAACAATACATACTTATTTTCCTAATAATGGAAAAAATATAAAGCACAATTTCTTTGAAGGAAGAAAAACATTTTCTTTTTTTACTTTTTATTCGTGCTTGCTTGTTCACCTTAGTTTCGAGAGCAATTTTCTGGTAGTCTTCTAATATTGCTATTTTAGGCGATGTCTTATTGTATCATAACAGCATATTTATGCGGAAGTGTATGTACATATGTACTTATGTATGTATTTGAATAGAAGCAAATTTACACAAGGTCTAAGGTATGAAAAATATGTTTATTTGATTAATAATACAGTGAAACAATAATCCATATTAATTAACAAAATTAAACACTTGCGAATTTCACCAGATTCAGAATTACAGTGCCCAAAGACATTTACATACTTATGTATATATAGAACCAACGCAATGTCCTGTTCGGATTACTAATACAGCCGTTTTCTCATATACACAAAGCTAAAGAATTTTTAATTATGATTTTTGCTTATGCAATAAACTTATACCTTTATAATGCCAATGTCTCTTCAAAATATTATCGCATTATTAGTAAAAAGGTTATTTTCAAAAATGTATGTGTACACATGAAATCATCTATAAACATTGAATTATATAGATCGTTCCTTGTATCGACTCAAATAAATATTTCATATATATCCCTAAATTTTCTGTTTTTTAAATCAAATCCGAAAGCTCCTTCAAAATCACCTTTTGCACATTAAATACATGTGCATACATACATATGTATGTATGTCAGTTGTTCGTATTTTCGAGGAGAAGGTTTTTATGGAAGAAAATTTCCATTTTCTCCGGAAAAGTCGGAAAATTGGAAAAATCGAAAATCGAGTTTTTGTATGAAATTTTGTTTGAAATTATTCCTTAATGGCTTTTCAAATTAAAAAAATAGAAAGTTTATCTGAAGGCTTAAAATTGGGGCGAGGCGAAGTTCGCCTGGTCCGCTAGTATAATATAAAAGAGGAATATAATTTTTAAGAAAGTATTTTTAACCTTTTGAAAATGTAAGTATGTACGTACATATTTATGTATTAGCTAAGCGAGGCAAATATTGTTTTGGCCCCAAATAATGTTTTATTTTTGTTATTGTGTTATCTTTTTTCAACACAAAACAATAATGAGGCAAGTGTTGTTTTTCTTTTTTGGCCAAGTTAGATTTAATTACGTTATTTTCCTGTTTTGTTTCAGCTAATCAGGCCTGGTATGTTTATATGACAATAAATTTAATAAAGTTATTTATTTCATATTTTCCCGACGTTTCGTGAATTTTTTGTTCACTTTATCCAGGGATTCGTAAGATTATATTACGTTAATTAATTAATTTCTTAACATTTAAAACATCATCAATAAAACAATATGCATGTAATACAATAAAATTTTAAAAAGAAAAGCTTTTTTCAAAAATACACACTGTTTTCCAAGACCATCTTATAAGTATAATCTTATAATAATCTTATAATTATCAGATGGTCTTGAAAAACAGTGTGTCTTTTTGAAAACATTGTTAATTTTCGGTTAACAGAAACTGTTAACCGCTTAACAGTCATATCAAATTTTAGGAAATGAAAATCTAGGAAGTGTGATCAGATCCATATTAAATAACAGGTGGAGAAGTTGCTCTAGACTATAGGTGTTGGACGCAAAATTAAGGGAAATGCTAAAAATTTTGAAAACAGTACAAAAATCATCTTAGAGAGGTAAATATACTCTACGGCAAAATAGTGAGTTGAAGGTACATATATCCCGCTATATAAAAATGCTGCCTCAGACGAGCGTTTAAGGAGCACATTAATTGGTATTTCTGAAATAATTTTTCAACTTCAGAGAAATTAATCTGAAAAATTTCACATTTTTGAAAGATTTCTGGAGAAGATTAGCGGCTATTAGGAAAAGTTGCCCAATTGTAGGTATATCCTGCTACATAGAAATAATATTTGGGCTGGAAAAAATGAATTTGGTGTCATATTTTTGAAAAATCTCTTGAGAAGTTTAGTGGGTATTAAGAAAAAATGGTGAGTTGTAGATATGTTCCACTATATCTACAACTCACAATTTCTATTTTGTTGAATTCAGGTTGTGAAGAATTCGAATCGTATAGCTCATACTGCACCACTCTGTACAGTGGCAGCAAAGTGTAGTTTAAAGCTTAAAATGGCCAGGTTTGGCGACAGCCGCACTCGTTGACGCATCGTAAAGTAATCACGTATTTATATCGGAAGTAGATGCTTTTACGAACATTTTCTTTCTGTTGGACCGTCCTATCCATTATAAAGTGCCTGTAAATTATCACAGTTCACAGTTCACTGATTTGAACAAATGTTGTAAAATGAAACTCAGGTCAGTGTGTGATGCAATATGAAGCCCCAATTTTACACATAGTAGATTTTAATAATTTAAAATTTTTAATAATTTTCAATGTCGCTAAAATTTATTAATTTTGTTTAATGGATTTTTAATACCCTTACAATTAATTAACATACAATTTATAGTTATACGAAAGTAAATTAAAACAATACATACATACACACATAAACTCAGTCAAGGTCCATTTGTAAGGTCCATGTAAAGCAAATTGAGTGCAATAAAAAAGCAAACAATTCAATTGTCAAACTATTTATAACAAAATTTTACCGAAAGCTGTTGGTAATATTTTTATATATTTACAAAGTTTGACACAATTATTTTACCTATCAACTGGGCCGTTCCATAGATCTTATTAATGGGCCTTGAACTCAGTCACTCGGCCCATTTCATTCACCCAACACACATCTTATTTACGATATAAATACATATAATTACAATAATAAATGCCCACAAAAAAATACATAGAAATAAATGAAATATATTCAAACCTAATGAGAACATCTAAAAAATCTTGGAAGGCTCTTAGCGCCTGAAAACTTTCTTAAAATAACATTACGAAAAATTAATTCCCCAGTTACGAAAATGCGTACACACATTTTACATATGTATGTACATATTGAAATAAGAAAATTCCAACAATGATACAAAGGCAAGTCGAGGATGATGTATGTATGTACTGTTAATTCTCTTTTTCGGATTTTATAGTATTGTTGTTAGCGTCGATGAGTCGTTTCATTTGATCGCCCTGAGCTAAAAATGCCTTAGAGGGAATACATCCCATGCCGTTGGCTGCGTGTATGGCGGCTCTGGTGGCTCCGTTAAGATTTGATTTATATGTTCTTTTGTAAAAATTTCCAAACAAGTACAAGAAGATCAGAGTATTTGCTATGAAGAAGATCGTAAGGTTCTTTGGCATATTACAGCCCTTCAGTGCAATGGTAACCATATAGGCCATGATCAGGACAAATTGGATCAATTGAATGCTGGTTATGTACTTTTTCCACCACAAGTATTTTTGGTACTGAGGACCCATAGCAGCAACCATGTAATAAAAGTACATGACAATGTGAACTCCGGAATTCAAAATGCCAATTACGATGCCTTGTTCACCTAAACGCGAATGGAATATAATATTGGGATTATTAAAACTAGGAATGTGTGTATATAAATATAAAAAGTACCTGGGGTATATTTAAGGTACATCCACGAGAATAAAGCTGTTATAGTGTGGTGATACACGTGCAAAAACGTCACCTGATTTTGTTTTTTGCGCAGCACGAAAAAACAAGTATCCAGTAAATCTATAATTTTGGAAAAAAAGTAAAACCAGGCGCCAGAATATAAATTTAGACTTTGTTCACGGGTTCGAACAATTTCGCATTTTTTTGACAGCAGAGTATCTGTTATTCGGCTTTCTTGGAGTGACTTGGGTTATAAAAAGAAAAATGGGAGTGAAAAAATTACTGAGACATATTACATTAATTTAAACTGCTTATTTTATTAAGATCGATAACAAAATATCCATGAACAAGCATTTCTTCAAGAGACGTTTATTCTAAAATACTTAATTCTTCATGAGTTTTCTACTTGAACAACATCTTAAGAATATCCACTACTTGTGATGTAGTAGTAGTGAAAATTTGGATCTTTTCTAAAAATTTTAAGATAGGTTTGTCATTGACAGATATTTTATTTTTGAATCCTGTTCATTGGATTTGAAGTTATGTTCAGGATATTATGAAAATACATACTTCAAAAATTATTCGTCCCTTAGTATACATTATACATTGTAAAGTATGTATATGAAAATCATCCTTATTACAACATTAAGTTTTTGTTCACATGATTTAATTTTTAATGAATTTTTTCTAGACTAGACTTGAAATCGAATTTGGGAATGTTATTTCACCATGAACATGAGAGTAAAAGTTTTTGGGAGAGACTGAGTATAAAAAAGTTTTTAAAGAAGCAATGAAAATGCAGAGATTCGGCATGCCAATAGTCACAATTTACTCTTTTCTATCTTAAAGTAACAGTTTCACTTAAAAACTAAAGAAAAATACTACTTTCATTTAAATAAAAAAATTTTACTATTTTAATTTAATAAAGATTTTCTAACTTTCTAAGAAGTCGAAAAAATGCACTAACGGATACTTTGACACCAAGTTGTAATAATGGCCCAATAACTTTTACTTCACAATGAAGTGATATCATAAGGCTGTTTTGCCAATTACTGCGTACTTATAATATTGTAGCCAAATAAAATTTGTTTGATAATATTTGAATAGTAAAAATTTATGTCTAATTTTTGTATAATTTTGTGTAAAAATTAGTTTAGAAATTGTTGACATTCCTGCCACTATAGTTTTGTCTTTTACGCTTTATATATAAAAATGAAAATAAAAACAATGAAATTTTATGTGTGAACAAATAAAGTCTAAAAATTACAAGTGGATTTCTTGACTACTAAAACGAAATACTGATTATAATAACCATCCTGAAATAAGATTTTTAAAGTTTGCACAATCTCTTATATTCGGGAAAAGGAGAGAAGCTTATGATGCCATTCTGCATCATTGAATGGATGTTTCACAAAAGACGCTATTTTTATGAATATGAAATACTTGGTATTCCATATAAAGCTCCCAAAATATTAATCAAATTTAGAGATTGTAATCTGGATGTATTATAAATTCGTATCATTTCCAATATTTTAACATCGACTTACATATCATTAGAGAATATAGATAAAAATAATAATAAAACAACTTTCTCTATTAGTGTTTCTAATTGATTTTAATTGACTGTTTTATTAGTGATGTTATAAGAAACTTTGTGTGAAATATAGACCCTGGCCTCTTCCACTAAATGCAAACGAATTTTTTATTAAAAATAAAATTTAGTCTTTAACTATTGAATGTATTTTTACGTTGAACTCCTGCACACATTACTAACCAAAACGCGTTTATTAAGCTTCCAAGACTTATTAAGCTTCCAAGATATCAGATATTCCACTATTGTATTACAATTAAGTACTCACTGGACCACTATTTATATATAGTGTGTACTACCAACCCCTCTTCGTTTCGTTGACCACTAATCCACTAATCTTCTCAAAACATTAAAAATATTTTTAAGCCACATTTATTCAGCTTCTAAGACAGTTTCAGATATCCCACTATTATATTCCAATTAAGTACTCTCTTGATCATTTACTTTGCAGTATTAGCAATACGGCCACTATTATTCTCTGGGAATTTTTTGTTCTTTTAAGATATACTTAGTCTTTCCCATTAATATAATAGTACTAATAATCTCTTGGAGCATACCTCCCGTTTTATAATTATTTCGGACCTGGTCTTAACTCCTATATTCAGCTTTATAATTATTTTCGATCTTCTAAATGAAACTAGTCCAATTTGGGACTTAATTTGACTGTTTAATAGTTCTCTGTTGACTGCTTAATTGACACTGCTAAAAATAGGGGTTTTTGTCTCTACTAATCAAATTTACATTGATCTTCACACATATTTTGACTACTCTGTTGATTTGAACATCATAAACTATATACTACGACTGTGATGTCAATCATATTCCTAAAATTATAAAATAGTTAAAGTAGTATTTTGCATTTGATGTCATAACAAACGTTTGTTAGTGTTGTTTACTTTACTTTTTATTTTAACTTCTTTAACTTGAGATATAATTCAGATTTTTTATGCTCGTACGTATAAATTTTAAGAAACACTTTTCCTGAGTAATTAAAAAATTTTGAGTTTTGTTGCACAAGAGTAGCCGAATCGTCACTTTTTCGTAAAATTTCGGCTTAGATGCGATGCTGATTTTCCCCTACATTAAAAGAAAATTTTGAAAAATTGTTCTTCATTAATTTTTAAGAAACGTCCACGTTGCATTAAAGCAACGATATGTACATGACTTTTTAGTTCAAAAACTGCAAAAAACTCAAAGTGGTATTTACTGAAAGACTTCGCAATTGCTGTGAAATATTGTATTATATAATATTGTAGATAGACTAAGCACCCCAAAGAAGAAATTTAGTACCTCCAAAATCAGTTACTTCTTGTGGAATTTCTAATAAATGACATAATTTTCTTCTTCGTCGGAGTATTGTAGTCCCCATTCTAGAAAAACTCTAGTGAGCTGTACGCCCCCTAGAAATTTCTCTAGCTTCGCCAATGTTAATACATATATAAAATTTAAATCGTAATTTTTACAAAATTAATTGTAATCGTTGAAGTAGCTGGGTATATATGCGTTTTTGTGCATGGAAATTTTACAAAAAAGTGGCTACTTTTATTTTGTAAAATATTTGCTTCATCTACCTTAAAGGCTGGAACACAATGTGCAGCTGAGGCGTGAGGCGAGAAGTATACTTCTCTCTGTTAAAAGTAAAATACATTGCTTCAAATGTATGCCAGCACAATGTGAATCTGAGGCTGACGCTGAGGCAAAGCCTGAGGCGCAAAGTTGGAACATTTTAAGGCTGGAACACAATGTGCAGCTGAGGCTGAAGTTGAGGCATTAGCTGAGGTTGCGGCTGAGGCGGGGGTTGAAGTACGAACACAATGATGAGGCGTGAGTTCATTGCTGCCAATTGTACTTAATCAAAATTTTATGTATAAATGTATTGAATTTGTATTAATGATAAATATCATTGGCATCTCTGGATATAATAATATGTTAATACAATCTGTTAACACAAGGCGAATTGAATTCGCCTTGTGTTAACAATCAATATTAACATAATAAACAAAATTAATTTAAGTTTTTTGTATATTTGTTTTGTGGAAAAATAAAAATATTCGGTAAAAAAATGTAAACGAACATAATATGTTAAAGAAGCGCTGTTAATGTGACGCGCTGTAAAAAGTTAAAATGTTCGAACTTTACGCCTCAGGCTTTGCCTCAGCGTCAGCCTCAGATTCACAATGTGCTGGCATACATTTGAAGCAATGTATTTTACTTTTAACAGAGAGAAGTATACTTCTCGCCTCACTCCTCAGCTGCACATTATGCTTCAGCCTTAAGTCTACCTTAAGATTTTGTAACAAATCGTATTTTCATGATACATAATTTATGTAATAAATTGGTTTCCGATTTGATTTCCGTTAAAACTACATTAAAAAAGAAGAACGTAAAAATTATGTACTAAAATTTGCAGTTTTATTGCATAAACTGCATGAGAGATTATTAGAGTTCTTTATATGTATGTACATATGTATGCAAAATCAGTAATTTAAATAAAATCTTACGTTTGATTAGTCAAAATACTTTACCATATGACACATCCATATAGAATAAAATACTTGGACAGCATTGTAAGCAATCATGATACGTTTCAAATTGTAGGGCTCACGAGATTTCATAAAAGCTGGCCCAATTTTCAAAACTAGCATTAAGTAAAACGCAACTATGGAAAAAACAGGACCCGGGGAACTCATCAAGAACCAACTATCCACAGTTTCATCTATAAAAAAAATGGATACATATTTCAATGCACTTTCAATACTCTTGCCTGCAAACTCACCCATTCCTTTCGATAGTGTTAAATAACGCTCGTTAAATACTCTCATGTATGTCGTCATAATTATAGAATTGGCTAGAAAATATGAATAAAATTGATAAAAATAATTAATCCTTGCTTCTTTAGTAATAATTGTCGTAGTGTAATCAGATTCCAGATCAATTTATGTCTTCGATTCTCTATAAAAATGTGTTCAATTAACAAGACAAAGAATTAAATCAGACCAACTGGGAAAGCTGGTAAAGCGAGTTCTGAGCACGAAAAGGAGGCGGAAATAATGCGATTTGCCAAGCTTATTTCTTTTATTGGCCAGGTTTCCAATTGTTGCAATTTTTGGCAAGAAAGTTTACTAAAAAATGATTTTTATTATCAGTCCAATATTGCATACCAGTCAATCAGAAAACCACGTATGTCCATTTCATTTAAATATATGTGTGTGATTTTCAACAATTTACACAGGTTGAGGAAAGTTTATGTATATAATTATGTACATACATAAATACACCTGTTCATGTGAACGTTTCAATGTTTCTTAAATCTGGTTTCAACAGGGCTAAATTCTTTTGCACACATATTTATGCGAGTATGTACATACATACAAAATACATAAATATTAGTGCAAAAGAACGTTTTGATTGAAACCAACCAAAATCCATGAGTCCATTTGTTTGTTAGAAAAACTTTATAATTTGCAAATGAATATATTGAATTTCAATTTAAACCGGTTCGTTAAAAAAATTTCTAATAATATTTTATTTAATGCCAACATCGTCTCCCTTTATGTTAAAATTGAAAAAATTTCGGCCGCAAATATTTGCTAAAAATGCCGATTATTGCAGATCTGATTATTTCTAAAGACCGCTTTAAGTATATTTAAATAATATTAGACTGAGCTGATGATATCCCAATGCTCAGAGGTTTCACTTTTTTGTTCTACAGAAGCAATAAACATATTTGTATTGCATTGTTGGCTTGTAGGATTAGCTGCCACATTGAAAGATTTATCGTCATTTTGACGGTTTTGGACTCCAAAAATTGTTCTTCAACGATTTTACGATTTTTAGTATTAGAAATTTTGTTTATTTATTCTGATATTTTTGAAACAACTTTGAATCTAACAAAAAAAAAATTCCAACTATTTCTCTTGTAAATATTCATTAGAATTAGAATTATATACATTTGCATATATTGGACTTATAATCAAACTGTTTCAAAGAAATATAAGCAAAAAAGAAATACAATAAAAATTATTCAGAAAGGTAATTACTAACTATTTGAAATAGAATTTGCTAAGGACTGAAAATGTTTATTAAATAGATTTTGAAGATGAAAGAAATTGCTTAGACTTTGGAGAAATTTTGTCAGAAAGTAAAAGTTTATAAATGTAGATCTGTATGACAAAATACTAATAATTTTTCATTTTGAAGATAAATTCAAAGTTTTAAGCTAAATTAATCAATGTTTTGCTTTTATGACATTATAAAATATTTTGCAATTTGTTTGGAAGATAATTTAAAATTAAGCAATTGTTTCGATATCAAATAACGCTAAGAGTATCAAATGATTCCTTAGAGCGCAAGATATTTTTGGAATATAGAAATGCTTGATAATATGAACTTATCCACCCCTGATTGCTGTTGGAAACATATACAAGACCTGTATGCGGTATGATTTTTAGTCTTGCTGACTTCCTTACCTATACGAAATTGAAAGTGCATACATATTTAATATTTTATTGTTTGTTGTTGGGTTAGCTGAGTATATGCCTGCATTTCATCGGCGCTAATCATGATTGAAAAGCATTCCAGCTCGTATACTTATAACAATGACTATAAATACTATATGAGAATCCAAACAGAAGTCAATCATATTCTTCTATTTGTAATCAACAAAATAGCACATAAGTATAATAGCTTTAGAAAGCTTTTGTACAAACACAAAACAACAATTATAATCGACTTGCGTCTTTTTATTTTTCTTTTTTCGCCTTTATGCAATTAATCGTCCTTTGGGTGATAATGAAAGTATTTATAAGGCAAAAGGAAAAAATTAACTTATAATAACAATATTTATCAAATTTGTTATGCAGGCAATAACAAACAATAAAATATTAAATAGTTATTTTGGACAATATCTCGAATAACAAATTTGATAAATATTGTGCATATATATTGTTATAATTCAGGAAATTGTAGTATATGTCAGAATGAAGCTAAAGCGCTGTCAAAAGTACAGTAAGTACGGATTTTCTTAAACAAAGTACGAAACGGTTTACTCAAAAATTGACTAGGGCTTGTCTTTAATCAAAAGAAACTTAGTTCAAGAAAACTCTTGTTGATGTAATGTCCAAGCGATTCCATACGCAAAATTTATATTCTTTCTTTTAATTTTTTAAAATTTATTAATAATTACAATTTATATTTTTGTTTGTTTAATATTTGTTTATTTAATATAACATAGTCCTTCTAAATTCATGTCGTGTTTGTAAGTAAAAGCCTTTACCACCTCAGCGAAAGGAATTTAAAATATCGACAGCATAAAGTCGATATTCACAAAAACAAACTGAGATTATTTGCACTTGACTTAAGAATGCCATTATTTTTGAACGTAACGTTAATTTATACTACGATACGTACTTTTAAATATTCTCCGCAAACTCTTCAATAAACTGTGTAAGTTTTTTTTTTAATACTTTGTCACATTATTTATTTTTTCAATAAATTCATATCATATGAGAAACGAAACAAACAAAAACATGTAGAGTTTCACACTACGTTGACACTAATGATACATACGTAAATTTTATGTTCACTAAACACTATTTTGGAGGTCGATTTGTTGTTTTTGCCATTTTATTTACATTTGTGTAAAAGCTGCATACAGTAAAGCCACACAAAACAAACGAAAACAAAGCAAATAAGGAATACAATTTATACTCTTAAAGAGTTTGTTACTCATACGCAAACGTTGCGACTACGTTAACGCTGCGGATACGTAAACGTTGTGGTTAGCTTTATATTTTGCTAGTGACTTAGAATAAGTTAACACTTTTAAACAACGTTGTTTAACTATCACTCACAAAAGGGAATTGAACTAAAAAATCTAATAAAACCTCAGCTATTTGCATTTAATTATTGTCTTATAGATATTTGTTATTGAACCAACGGCAAGCGCTCGAACCTAGAACCTTTTAATTATAATTAATCATATTCATCATATCATCATATTCCTATGCGATATTGTATTTGTTTGTTTGGCATAACTGTTCTGTTATTTCGGAAATTTATATAACGGTAAGGAATGTGTGTAAACGATAATTTCGATCCCTATAAGTCCCGATCTAGAGAAGGGCACTAAATAATTTTCACGTAATTTCACTCTTTGGATATCACAGTTCAATACCGAAGATAGATGTAAATATATACAATTTTTACTTTATTTATTAAAGTTTTAATTCATTTAAAAAAATATATTCAGAAGTTACCAAGTATTATTTAATAAAAATATGAATTTTCATTGAATGTGCTACATTTATTGTAAATTGTTTTTATTTGCAATCAAACGAATGGACAAATCAGTTGGAACAATAACGGACTAATATTTCACTGATTACTGACAACCTCTCAAAAATATGTACATACATACATACTTACATACATGCATATACATATGTATGTATGTTAGGGTGGAGCGAAAAAATTTTTTTCTAATTTTGTTTTTCCTGTATTATGAATCGATGCTCTATATCCCTAAACACGTATAAAAAAATATGTAGACTTTTAGATTAAGGTCTTGAGGTGGCGCAGAGCACTTACATTTTTTACCTAATCCATTTATTGAAACATGAAATCATCAGATGAAAGAAAGTTTTATTATTATTATTTTTTTAATTTTTCGAAATTTCATTGATGAGTATAAAACAAAATAGCATAAATTAGTACATATTAATAATAAAAAAAATATAATTATTACTTATTACACTCCTTGACAGCCAAAAGAGGCAACACTTGAAATAAAGTTTTGCTAATATATGTACTCATTTTTGAAAAAATACTTTTTTACGGTGCTGGAAACCAAAGCATTTAAAATGATACAAACTTTAAATTTAAAAAGTACGTTTTCTGTTTAAAATTCAATTAGGAAAATCAATGGTATACACTAAAATTTCACCGGTCGTGCGCCACCTCTAAATTTCGTTATAGAATTCTGATTTTTTGCATCAATTAATGTTTTTAAAGGGTCATCTATTAATAATACAGGAGATTTAAAAATATGAAAAAAAAATTTTTTTGGACATTTTCACTCCACCCTAATGTACATATGTATTTTTATTTTATTTTATTTTTCAAATACTTACATCATAAGCGAAGTGTGCTAACCTCGCGAACGCTACTGTATATAAATTTGTACATAAATAAAATATGCTAAACATGTCTAATTTGTATGAATATATTTTTTTCCTCTTTTCTAAGGCTACAGGAAAAATTTATTTCATATAAATTTATGTACATATTCTTATATTAATTTTTTATAATCGAAAAATATGGAATACAATAACACGTCTGTATTAATTAACCTTAATTTTTTGTTATAGACAGGGAGCGAAAATCGATACTTTGATATCGATTAAGAAAAGAATTACAAAAAGTGTATGAATTTTGTCATACGTATGTCCATTTATATCATACGCATATTTATTTAATCTAAACGCTGATCCATTTAACCCAAACGCAGATCAATTTAACCTTAAAGCAAATTAAACACAATGGAACCCAAGGTCAAGGCAATCTGTACCAAACACAAATTAAATAAACCTAAATTAAATTAATCCAAATAGAAATTAAACAGTTCGTAGTTATATAGAGGTTAGTTAATCAATATTCATCGCATAGGAAATCATTATAATTATAATTATGGTAGATCTATATATAAATAGGCAAGTGGAAAAAGTTAAGAACCATTTTAACTGACCTAAACTCAACGTATTCGCTTGATTTTTTTGATAGATTGTCAATAGGAGGAGTGCAGAATGTATTTTTTGTTCTACATTTTTGTGTCTAAGATAGTTAAAAACAGTTAAGAATATTAGCCAATCATGAAGCCATGATCTCTCTTTCTCTCTTAATTAGCTAAAAAAATTACAACAAAAAACTCAAAATTACGTAAATTAAATTTGGCTTGGCAACTCCGTAAACACTCAGTAGGAAAAACTTATTTTATTTGTTCATTCTATTCCACCATTTGGTGGTAAAACTATTCTACTCAGATGCGATTTAAGGCAAATTTTACCTGTTGTTCCATACGGGACCCGATTTACTTTAATTTAAAATTGCATCATTAGTTGGAAGGAATTTAATTCTTTTCACAAAGTTACCTTAACACAAAATATGAGAGCTAGACCAGAAGAAGTAGAATTTGTCGAATTTCATAAATAAACTTGGTAATGGTGAATTAAGAAATTATCCAGAGTTAGGTGATGACATTATTGAATTGCCACAACAAATAATTGGTTGTTTTGATAATTTAATTACTGATATCTATGGTAATATTCGTGAGAATATATTATCGGATTAAATTCTTAATTCCGTAATTTTAGCTCCTACCAATGAAGACTGCGCTTCAATAAATAATGATATACTTAATCGTCTTTCAGGGGAGGAGAAGGTTTATTACAGTTTTCATAAAGTTTCTAATGATGTCAATGACGTAAATGAATATCCTTCTTAATTTTGAAATTCACTGAACGTAAGCGGAATGCCACCGCATAAATTGAAATTGAAAATAAATTCCATTGTTATGCTGATTCGTAATTTTAACACGGCACAAGCCATAGTAAATGGAACTCAAATGAGTGGAAAATGCTTGCACCGCAACACCATAGGTTGCGAAGTATTAACGGGAGTAGTTCGTAATAAAAGAATTTTGATTCCACGAATAAATTTACCATTTTCTGAAACAATTCTTCCATTTAAATTTCAGCGGACACAATTTCCAATTATACCCGCATTTGCTATGACCATTAACAAGTCACAGGGGCAAACATTTGAAAAGATAGGTGTCCTTTTGTGAGTAGAGTTTGTTCATTCGACGGCCTAAAATTTTATATTTGAAATGAAAATGGTCAAGGAAACATACTCAATGACAATAGAGTTTTTACAAAAAATATTGTATATAAAGAAATTTTCCTAGATAAAGATGCCAGTCGTACAACTACTTTAAATATTTTGAATAAAATGAATTTTTTTTCTTTTAGTTTTTCTTCAATTAATCAAAAAAAAAAATTAATAATTTTAATATAGGCAATAAATTTATGTTTCTTAAATGAACATCAAAACCGTTTCTATTAGTAATTTGGAAAGCTCACATTAATAGATACAACTCTTAAAGAACGAAGTAAGTACGGTAATACATTTTATTAGAAATGAAGAAAAATATGACATTTTATCTGAGCGGTTTTGTATTATTGCAATATTGGTTGAATTTCAACCACTGGGCGAACACTAGTTTATAAAATGTAACATATTCGAGCAACAATTTTAAAAGTGCTGAGGTCACTTAAACGAAACGGTTTTCATCTATCCGAACTGCGAACGATAAACAATTGCTGAAATTGTCCATTCTTCGCTTAGCCGAATTCGACTGTATATGTCCACATGCATGTAGTGTTCAACAAAACAAAACAAAATTTGGCTATTTAAACTATGAAGTAGAAACAATGTATTTTCAGAACGGTGTTGCTGCATCTGCCTAACCGCACCACAATCTTAGTACGAAATACAAACAACATGTATTGAAGTATCTCCAAGCGCATAATATATTTAGTTCAAAGTCAACATAAACAGCAACCACAGCTATTCGTGTGAAATTATACATATTCAATAATTTCAAAAATTGTTAAGATTTGCTCAGTGCACTTTTTTGCACATTATTTACTATAAAGTTAAAAATTTTCTTAATTGCTTATGTACTTATGCTTATGTATTACATTCGCAGAAATTTTGTCATTTGGAAATTTGACAGATTGACAATTTAGGTTTATCGTAACGGAGATTTAGATTCATTATTCCTTTTTATGGGAAACAACGAAGTAGTATTTTCATTGGTATTCGTATAATCAAAATTTTAAGGATTATACGTGTTCTTATAGAAATCAAATACTTTTTTAGAATGTAGTTCTTGGTATGAATACTGTTTGTTTTTGCAGCGTTTGTAACACAAGTGTTCTTTTTTGTCTAATAATTCTTCTTTACGATAAGATCAACTAGAAAACGATTGAATGTTGTGTATTTCAAAATTAAATTAATTAATTTTAACTTGAGTATTAGATTGAAAAAATTTTAATTTGCAAACGGTTATACACTCAAACGCAAAGTTTATCTTATAGTTACAAATCTTTTGAATTATAACAAACTCACATTGTCGATGATAGTTTTGTGTCCGTTTCCGTTTTACAAATATGTCCGCTGTAATATAACAGATACGCGTCAATTACGGATGCTAAGAAGACACTGACTAAACGTAGATTCGTATGCATTAAAGCAGTCAGCAGGCTACACGGCTACACGTCTACAAATGTCGCTGGCACGGCTGCCAGATTTGACGATTTATCGTAATTTTGACGATTGTTCTTTCAAAATTGGCAAATTGACGATTTGAGGTTTTTTTTTAAATGTGACAATTTTAGTCTTTTGATAAGAAAGTGTTTATCATTTGGTATGTTGTGCGCATTTACTACCATATTGCTTCATATTGTATACCCGCATATATGCGGGTATACATATGTATATAAATGTATGTATGTCAAAATGACTCCGTGGAAGGTATCCTTTATTCCAAAGACTATTTAAAAATAAATAATTCAAATTGTTATAATATTGTAATTAAACCTGACTTATTAAAAATGTTAAGTTCAGATATTTATTTGTAACGCTTTTAAGTACATCATAAATTTTTATTTTTGTACATATGTTTGTATCTATACGATACAATTAAATATTTGTGGATATATAGGATTGAATTGTTAAGTTTTTGTTTTATTGCTTTTTAATAAAAATTAAAGTGTATAAAAATATTTAATAGCCTTTTGCAGACTTATCGTTTTCGTTCATTCGTACAGTTACATACATTTAAAACAAGAACAAAATTTTGAATTTTGATTTCAATGTTATTATGCGAACGAAAGAAAACGTTCTTAAATCAGAAAAAGGCAATAAGAATGATTGATTTATGTTTTTTGCCGTACTGTTTTTAATAATAATAAAAAAGTGTTTAAAAATTAAATTTTTACAAGTTGCCCCGATTTTTTTGGCGATTATCAAACACGAAAAAGAAAATTTTTTTATTTTTTTCTCAGCAAATTGACGATTTCTTCACAAATTTTTCTGGCAGCCCTGGTCGCTGGCTGCAAATGTCGCCCTGTAGCCAGCTACTTAATTATTTTGAAAACGACAGCTTCATAGTAAACAGCTGTTGCAACAATTCATTTATGTATATAACAGTGGTGCATATTTAGCGCTTATAATTTTTCAAAGTTCACTTTTTTCCATGGGACTAGTCCCGTCCTGAGAGCCTAAGGCCTAAGAGCCTATTCGTTCTATATTGTAGGATTTATGATCTGTAATATATTAAAGTTTTGAACGCCGTAACTCCGGAATCAAGAGAGAGCACCAAAAGAAATTACACTAAAATTTTTATGTTAAAAAGGGGTATTACCCTGTTATTTTTTTTTAATCTTCAACAATGTATTTTAGGCTCAAGTCAATATGATATATAACAATAAAACAAATAAATTTATTTATTTAAGAATTCTTGATGCATACATATATATTATAACATATAAATTTTGGAATTTTCTTTTTTATTTTGCAATAAAAATATTTCTAATCGGTAATTTGCTTTACATATTTTGTTATATTGTCAACACTGTTTTTGTTTTGTAGTTTAATTTGACTACACGACAAAAGTAGCATGGACAACAACCTGCAACACGTGTTTTCTATTTTTGACAGGTTGTAGTCGGTAGTCTGCTGTCTCGAATGTGTTTAATGCCTTAGTCAAGGGATCTATAAATATTTTTTTTTTGTTTCGCCAGACCTTTTGTTCTGTTGCATACATGAAACTATTGGTAGTCATAAAATCATATGTCATAAAATAATAGCACGTAAATATATGACTGCTATGAATAACCCGTCATAACTTAGTATGCTATTTCGGAATTCGGTCAGCTGATATGAACATAAAACATTTATAAATATTTGACATCCAAGAAAAGAAATTAATTAAAACATTTACATATATAAATTTTGTTTGAAAATGCCAGAAACAAGCGAAAAAACTAAAATAACACAGATTGTGTGAAAATTACATGTTGGACATCATAATGGGTGGACCAAGTAAATGTATCCATTTAAATTTTAATCCACCTCCTTGTAGGTGATGAAGACCGGGAAGAACAAACTGAGGAAGCGTTTTTAATAAACGTGTTCACCTTGGGGTTCCAAAATCTCTATGCGCGACTTTTCTTCCAGCAGATTCCATTTTTTAGTTGGATGTGTGTGCCCACACGTTTAACTTTTGGCTCAAATTTTTTTATTATTCTATGACAAAACAATAAACTTACCTCAAAATTCTTATTATTTTATGACTTTTGTGTTTGCAGCACAAAAACAATTTTTTTAAACCATACTAAAATATTAAGACTTTATGACAATATGACTTAATAGCACACCGTTTAAATCCCCCTTATACATATGTATATCCATGGTATAAAAATACAAGGTAGAACCACTTTCTCTTTTTTTATAACACATTGCCATTTAACACGTAAGGAGTTTTGTTAAAAAAGTGCTACCGTATTTGTTTTAAATGTTCCCAGTTTTCCTTTTTTCAAAATATTTTCTTTGAATTTAAAAAAAAAAACACAATTTTCGAATTTTCAAAAAAAAGGAAAAACAAATAAAATATGAGCTGCATCTTTCAAGCCTGCAAAAACATAAAAACAAATTGCAAGGGTTCCGGTATGCCATTCACACGTAAGGAATGGTTGAATTCCCGCAGAAAGGAGTTCAAATACCGATTCGGTCATAGGTAAATAGTTGTTATGGTTTTTATTTCAGACATAACCTTGTTTTTTAAAATAGGAAGAAATTAAAATATATTATGCGCAGAAAGCAATGTGGAAGTCGCCAACGAAACCCTTATTAATTTTGAAATAAGAAATAACACCGACAAACGAATTACCAGCTGATGAAGAAGAACATTTTGAGGCAAATTTCTTGTTATTATTGCTAACTTTAAACAATTTTGTATTTATGCTCTAGAAGATCAAGATATTCAAATTCTCTGGGGGGACCTAAATGACTTTGAGGATATTGAATACGATGTCTTAGAAAACTTTGCCGGATATATAATATCAAAAATGGGTCTTAAAGATTTCGGAAGCAGAACTAAAAACAATCAAGATCAAATTACTCATATGTCAATTTATTATCCGAAATCTTTATGAAGCACATGGAGGCTCTTAACGCGACATTTTTAAGTTTTAATGAAAACTTTTTATCAACAAAACAAGATTATTTCAAAACTTTCATTAATATGTCCAAATTGAATTTAGATTACAGTATTGTGAAAAGACTTTTTTAGGAAGAACATTTTTTTGAATTAGCCTGTTCAAACGGCAAACAAAACCAATTTTCGTACATATAAAAAAATGCAAAAAATAGTAAAATAATAAAACGTTTTATACAATTTTTAAATGATTTTCAGCAGCATTTTATTTATTGATGTCAATTTTAGTTTAATTATTACCAGCATATAGTATAATTTATCCCAATAAAAGTATAACAGAAACGCACCGGCCTCCTGTCCACTTATTCTTCATATATTTAGATTTTGATATCCTTAAAATTGGATTTTCTATAAATTGAAGGTTTAATTCGCAAAAAATTTTTATTCATTTCAAACTACACAATTTTTATTGAACTTTCTGGGAATTTCTATCCCTTTTCGACATGTGGCAACGCCCTCCTAAAAGATTGTAAACAAATTGAATTTCAAAAAACCCAATACTTGTCAAAATATTTTAAGTGGCATTACCTTGTATTTCTTATACCATGCATACATACATATATCCATTCGCTTATATAAATTTATTTGCTCAAAATGTCTCCCTTAACAAATAAAAAATTGGCAAAACTTAAGGTGCTCATTTGTGCCGAAAAAAAGAGTTAAGAAATACATAACACACTAACATTGCTAAGTTAGCCCTTAGCCCTTAGTCTTAAACAGTGATTTGAAGCCTTTTGTGTTAATTTTTTTTAAATTAAATTTTAGTTTTGAAACAAAATTATCTAAGATGTATTTTGTGATTTAATGAATTTAATAAAAACTATTATTTAATATTGAAATTTATTATTCAGAACATTTTCCCCAACTAATCGTTAAAACAATTAGAGTTTTTGCAAAATGCATTGTTTATTGTGGCTTCAGCTCTTTATATGCCGACTGGGGCGGATGCCTTGTTCAGATTTTAGGATCTTGGATGACTGGCGTTCGTTCGCAAAAAAAATTAATTTTGCAAAAACTCTAATTGTTTTAACGATTAGTTGGGGAGAATATCCCGAATAATAAATTTCAATATTAAGTATTTAAAATAAAGATTTAATTTTTGCCTGACTGAATATAATCATTATTGACCAAAAGGCGCTTAATTGTATGAATGTTGCAAGAAAAATAAAATAGACTCACGTTGAGTATAATTGTTTGTTGTGTTGTTATGATTCATTTACAATATTGAGTTTTAATATTGTATTTGATTCGTATGGGGTTGAATGTTTACAAACTGCTTAAACTTCACTGACGATTTGGTTTAGCGACCAATGAAATGTCGGCATATGAAGAGCTAAAGCCACAATGCATTTTGCAAAAACTATTATTGTTAATGGGATCTTTTTTTGAAAAATTATTATTTAATACAAAAACTTCGGATAATTATAGCACGCTTGTGGGTGTGGGTGTCGGAACATTTTACTGCAAAAGCAGTGCAATTTTTCCAAAAGAAAATAAACCAAAACATGATTAACTACCAAAATCCTAAGCGCATACAAAATCCAGGTTCTGATTTAAAGCGGTTCAGTAAACTTATTTAAAAATCTTTAGTTAAAAAGAATAAGTGTTACTTAATCACGTAAAATGGAAACTGTAAAATAGAAAGTAATTATTAACTTCTAACAAATTCTACTATATATTTGCAAATATCCTTTTGAGTTAAAATTAATTCAGCAAAAACCAAGTCATAGTCATATTGGTGTCGATTGGAGACAAGTTCTCTAACCCATAAACTATTTGTGGAACAAGTGCTATTGCCCAATTCGGTTTGAAAAGAAAAACAAACAATAAAATACATCTTCTTTCTGCTTTGAATTGTGCGGGTTGTAGGAATGGTATACGAATAAAGGAAAGTCATATTTATACCAGCTAGATTTATCCTTAATTATTTAATAATAAATTTTTAAATATGAGATGCAGTCGTTACGGCTTCTGTATGTTTGAGCTTTATTTGTTTAAAAATGGTTCTTTTAACAATATTACTTTAACTAATGTCTTTTTATAAGTAAAACAAATATTATTGTTTATGTTTTCCAACATGGAATTAACATTAACATTTAAAATGTTATTCTAGTTCATTTCTCTGAATGTTTTTTTGCAGCGTCTAAGCGTTACATAATAAGTTTCTTTAAATTATTAGAAGTTGACAACGCTGACGACGCATTGTATAAAAGACAAAAGGCTTCAAGAGATAATTAATTATGTAAGTATATGAGAGTATTGAAATTATCATCAACTTGTTTGCAGTCTCGAACAAAATTTAGAATACTGAGAAAAATGGAGGTACACCTAAGCATACATACCATTCATCAGCAAGAAAATTTTGTTTCATATCATTACTAATGAGATTATTCAATAAACCAATGAAATATTTTGCGTTCAGTAGGGAATTCACACCGTCGTGTTTAAGGAACCTTTAAGTGTTTAAGAGCTGAACAAGTTAACTTTTCGATGTTTTTCCATATATTGACTTCATTTGAAAACGTATAAAATTAACGTGTTCCAACTCGGTCAGTTAGAGCTCGGATAGTGGTTATTATCAGTCGTGTTTTTGATTTTTTATTGGCGGCATGTTATAAATTAAATGTAGTTGCAAGAAGTATGCATAAAACGTAAGAAGTTAATTCTATTAACAAAAATTTTAAAAATTATATTTGAAATCAAAAGTGTAGGCAGGAAAAAATCAAATGATAATAATTAAGTATTGATTATATAAATAATATCACGAAATTTTAATAATTTACGGCCGTATGCAAAAAATTAAAACAGCTTTCTAAACCATCGCTAGGTAATGATTAAAAAAATTAAAAGCATCATAAAAATAAATTAAAGTTACTTTAAATTGATATTCAGCAAAAAGGAACCCATATTGCACCTTAAATTATAAATTGAAGCCTTAGCTTCTAGTGGGACTTTATTTTGTCTCTCATATGATGGAGAATATCTCGAATAACAAATTTGATAAATATTGTTATTATTAGTTTGTTTTTCCTTTTGCCTTATAAATACTTTTATTATCACCCAAAGGGCGATTAATTGTATAAAGGCGTAAAAATAAAAAGTCGCGAGTTGATTATAATTGCTTGTTGTGTTGTGTTTGTACAAAAGCTTTTTAAAGATATTATACTTTTGTGTTTTTGTTGCTTACAAATAGAAGAATATGATTGAGTTCTGTTTTTATTCTCATATAGTATTTGTACTCTGTGGCATAAGCTTGAATGCTTTTCAATCATGATTAGGCTAAAGGGTACTGATGATTTGGTTAGCGCCAATGAAATGCAGGTATATACTCAGCTAAGCCAACAACAAACAACAAAATATTAAATAATTATTTTGGAGAATATTTCGGATAACAAATTTGATGAAAAAATATAAACATATGTTACTGATATAAATACACACAATAAAAAATTTATATTCCATATTCACAAATTCTCTTCATTTTAATGAAGCTCTAAACACATAGACGACAGCAGACCACGACTTCACGGCTTCAAATGCTGCCAGCTTCAAATGCTGCTCTGAAGTCAGCTTCGTAATTATTTTGAAGACAGCAACAACTTAATAATCAGCTGATGTGTATTTTAGCAATACAAATTTCAGGGATGCCGGATATATATTTTATAATGAATAAAATTAAAGTTATTGATAAAAAAATGTAATAATATCACGAAAAACTATAAAAACACATAAATTTATTTCTTTATTGTATTTTTGTAATGTTCTTTTATGTTTAATTAAAAAAAGTTTTTGTTTTTATTTTTCCAATTTATATATATAATGGTAACACTATATTTGTTTAATGCTGCCCGTCAAAATAGAAAATAGCATAAGTTGGCAGCAGCAGCAAATGCTGCTGTGCAGTCATGCTGCTGTGCTGCCGTTAAAATAATCGTTTTCAATTAAACACATGAATTTTATTTTTGACATATTGCTGCTTGCTGTCTGCTGTCGTCTATGTGTTTAGTGCTTGAAAGGAAAAAAAGTCAAACCAAAATCCCATAATTGTAGTGTGAACAAGTTTAATTTACATAAGTTGCTTAAACAGGAATTTGTGGTGTGTGCCTTGTTCTCTCCCTCTCTCTCTCTCTCTCTATCGCACTCTTTTCTTTCTATTTCTCTTACGCTCGCTCTTGTTGTTACCAATGTTCCCAAATTTGAAGTAATTTCACATATCATGTTACTTTTTACTTTTGTAGGAGTTTGACTATATGACTATTTCTTTTCTGAATTCTTTGATATAAAAAACAAGGCAAAAATAAATGCAAGTAAATATAACCAAAAATTTAAATTTAATTTATTTCTGCACAGTCTTCCATTTCCCAGTATATACATACATGTGTACATATATAGTATTTGCACGCATATTCTTAAGATTTCTCCAAAACCTGATTTACTCTACATTAAAATCCTAGTACATTATAGTCATATCCCAAAAATCAAAGCTAATAAGCTATTGGGAAAAGGGAACTCCTCAATAACTATTTTGTATGCGTAAAAAGTCAGAATAACATAGCTGAATCGAAATTATACCCAAAAGTTTCGATGTGGAAGTTAACACTTTAAAAATTTTAGTCGAATTTTGCCAAATTCGAGATATTACTATATTGCATTAAAGGAGCGATATAGTTTTATTCAAATAAAATAAACTCAATCGTTGGACGAATTCATAACTTAGAAAACCTAACAACAAAATACATGTCATTTTTCTATTTAGTTGTCACTGTTTTTTTTTTGTATTCATAACGAAGTGATAACTTTAAACAACTTTGTCAGGGACGGAAAGCTTAATATTTTTTTCTGTACATTTTGCGTACAGATTCAAAAGATACGTAAAATGTTAGGATTATACATGGTACCTGAAAAAAAGATACGAAAATGTATCTTTCGTATCCTAATGGCAACACTGGTCTACAATGAAAAAAAAGCTTGTTTTAAAAAATATGTATAGTGAGAATTTCATGAGATTAATTTCGTGTGCTAATCCAGATTTCTAATAAATGTGTAACATTGATCAATCGGTTAATAGCAATATGGTTATCTCTCAAACATGTTTGAGGCGAGCAGATTGATCTTAATAAGGTCAAGGAGACCGCAAGAAGTTACAAAAAATGACAGTAACCATAACATATAGTTACTTAAATATTCACTCACAATTTTGGAGTATTGAATACAAATATGCATACAATTATCTGCCGTTTTAATATATTTCTATTTAATTACAATTCTGGTAACACTTAAATGTATAATATTATACTGTCAAAAATCCATACATACATACCAAGGCGAATTCATAACAGGTAAACTCACTAGTACAATAAATACAACTCAACGTCAAAAACAAAAGAATACAAGGAAAACATTCAAAAGTAATCAGAACAAATAAGCAAACAATAAAAACAAATTACCAAATTTTAATATTGTGCAATGAAAAAATTAAAAAAAGCTCAGCTGTACCGAATTCGCCTTGAAATATACTTGATTTTTAGCAGCAAAACGAATTTCATCATTGTTGGGTAGATAGTTAGTTGTTTTGTTGAGATTTCATTGTTGTTTACATACATATGTATATATTGTAAAGTTTTTATTTGTCATAATTTTGTAATAAAAAACTGTAGTACAAAATATACGAGCTGAAATTACATATTTGTTGAATGGTACAATAAGAAGTTGTTACAAAATTTTACAGCTGATCAATTTGAAGATTTAAACAGCTTTCGCCGCGAAATCTGATGATTTGATATTAATTTTATATGTCACCATTAAATATAGGATTTTATAGTTGATCAATTGATCAAAAAATTCACAATTCACCAAACAATTTAAAATTTTTTCAATAAAAAATGTTTTGGCTACTGCATTTTTTTCTAGACCTTAAAAATCTTTTTTGTGTTTTCCCATTATTTAGATAGTAATATATGTAAGCAAATTCAAATTGATACCATCTAATTTATTTATATAAACTTTTCTCTTAGGGGGACATAAAAAAAATGCATCTTGAATTTAGAATCAGTTCTATAGAACAATTAGAACGATTATTAATGACCTTTGTAATTTTATCACCTTGTTCCTCTGACAAAATAAATAAATAAATAAATTAATAAAATCCTAGATAATATTTTTCAAGATCTAAGAGATTTCTTTCATCTTTATAATCTTTTAAGTAAAAGATTTTAATAAATTCAATCCGCAATAATGAATCAAAAAGGGGAAAAATAGTCAAATCTGGCAACTATGCTCACAACAATTGTACCACATAACATTTCGGTTGTATGCAGAGTGTAGTGTGTTGCCTATACTTACTTATAAGTATGTGCTTAAATCCAACTTGGAATGAGTTGCATTGCGTTCTGAAATGATGTCAACTTGCTTGTATTTGTACATTTTAATACATGTTTGAAGTCGGTGATGATATACCTATTGTGTATTTCATATTTTAAATAAGAAAAAAATTTAACTTTAATGAAAAATTTTATTATTCTCGCTTGCTGGCTCTATTGACTTGATTATATTGTGATGTCGATGATGAGCTCATCGAGCGCAAAGCATCAGTATTAAGAAAAAGAACTATTAAAACAAATGCAACTCGGATTTATGTATTTATTGTATATGGAAAACAAACCATGCGCACGAACAGATAAGAAAATAATGAAAAGCTCAAGATACAGTGTTGGAAAAAATAATAAGAACGATTGCGTTTTTACGATTTTTTTATTCTTCTTTTCAGAAATAAAAAAAATATTATGTTTAAACTCAAACTTCTTTACAATTGTGTAATAAAGCTTGGAAGTAAAACCTTTTTCTTATAGTCTGAAAAGAAAAACTCTTACTTTAAAAAATGCAGCCTGGAAAAAATAATAAGAACGCCGTAATTCTTTAAAATTAAAATTATTTTACTAAACTTTTACCTTTCAAATCTTAATATTATATTAATACCTAGTCGAACCTCCATTCATCTTTAACACTTCATCATCTACGTTGCATACTACCCACTAAACTTGTACATATTTCTGGAGATATGGAGTACCACTCTCCTTTGATTTTTGCCAACATATCATGTCTATTTTTTTGATTTATAACAACCGATTTTCTTTTTTAGATCTCTCCAATGGTGTTTAATCGGGTTTAAATCAGAAGAGTGCGAGAACTAATCCATTACGGGAATGTTCTTCTGCTGAAACCAATAATTAACTAATTTTGAAGAGTGTTTTGGGTTATTATCATGCGTAAATTCCCATTTCAGTGGCATTTCCTCCTTAGCAAATAGAAGCACTTCATTTTCTAGAATATTTACGTAGTCCACAGCGCATATTTTCTTATCTATCCAATAAATTGGTCCCACCCCAGATGATGAAAAACATCACCATGTCATGAAACTACCTCCACCAAGCCTTACAGTCTTTTTAGTATATTTGGGATCATACTCCTTGTCTTTTGGTCTGCGAACAAATGTCTTGCCATCCAATCCAAACAAATTTGTTTTAGTTTCATCTGTCCAAAGCATTTTTCCCCAATTTTTTCGATGTAGATGTTGATTTGCAAAACATAACCTTCTGGTTATGTTTTTCTTGCTCACCAGTGGCACTTTTCTGGCACTACGGGCTTTTAATCCTGTTTCTTGGAGCCTATTTCTTATAGTCCGCCTCATGACTGATGCACATAAATTATTTTTTAACTCGTCGGATGATAGAAAAGGATCGATCTTACTTTTACGAACTAACATTTGGTCAAAACGAACTGATGTTTTTCGATTTCTGCCTCTTGCCACCGGTTGTATTTTTTTGTGGATTGCTTGAAAAGTATTTGTTTTAGAGCATTGAACTAATTTTGCTATTTTACCCATAGATTTGCCCTCTTTCTTTAATTTTAGAATAATTTATCTTTCAGTTGGTGTGCAGTGCTTACCAATACCCATTTTTAATGCTTTTTTCAGCAAAGATGATTGGAAAATTGTTAAATAATAATGGAGTATTAACGATTACACTTTCAGACTTTGATATTACTTTTTTGTTAGAGAATTCAAATAGGATTCCACTCTTATTATTTTACATTAATTGTCGTTCTTATTATTTTTTCCAACTAAAAGTGTAACCTCTTACAAAATTTTAGCAATAAAAATTTTATTTTTAAAAATAATAAGAAAAAATTCTTAAGAAAGCATTTAACGTTATATTTTAAGCTATTTAACAATATTTGCTCAATTAATAATAACCTTATAAAAAAATATAAGTCAGATAATTGCTATACAAGCAATCGTTCTTATTATTTTTTCCAACACTGTATGTATATAAACAGTACAAACGATAAACTAGTTTGGAGCAAATAAACGTTTTTCATGGGGAGAAAACATATTATTCGGAATTATTTGAGTTAGTTGTTCATGGGTACGTGTTACGTTTGCATTAATGTCTATGAAAACCGGTGGCAAAAATCAGAGAAGAAAAAATACCAAGTTTTTGATAAAAAGCAAAGTTTGTGCATTATTTTATGAATTTGTATGTACAGATACATAAGTACATACATACATATTTGATGAAAGTATAAATGATAATAAAAATTAGTGCCGTCAATGCAAATTTCTTGATTAAAATATATGTAATAATAATTAAAACTGCGACTCAAACATTGTCAAGTGTATAAACATCCATGAATTTGTCCACGTTTATACAAATAAATACATACTTATGAAATAAATTAAAATGTTCTAGTAAACCACAAGTAAAGATATAATAAAAGCAAAAAAAATCGATAATCCAACAGAAGTAAAGAATAACACAGTCATATGTACTTATGTATGTATGTATGTATGTGTGTATGTGAGTGGTGTGACAAGAAGTTATTGATTTTCAGCAAGTTTTTATTCAAATTCATACCTACATACATTTGTATGTAAGTATGTATGTGTGTATGTTGATATCAACATTTTTAATAAACATAAATATACCGCAATGGATCTCCTTTCCATGTTCTGGGTTCCAAAATATATTAAATTGGAAAGTAATATCCATATATTGCTCCTGATTACACCCGCATGCATCTCTAACAATACGTACACATCTATGTATTTTATTTTCACTTTCCTTTACATACTTATGAAGAAGACCTTAGCGAATTGGAATGGCGATTGCTTGCTAATACTTTAATGATGCTATTAGTTTTTGGAATTAGTTATAGAACCTAATAATTGGTCCGAAACGTAAGTCGTATAGGACGTTCTGCGGTGCCGTAGAAAGGCCGCCGATATAACTATAACACTTGCGGCGGGCTTTATTAAGAAACACTGTGGTAGCTGAACAAGTAGCAGACATTTTTGATCGAACAACGACTCCTATTTCTCTAAATCAAGAACAACTTTTGCGATCCTATTTATCTTCGATTCATAACATTGTAACTGATACGGTACTCTTAGAATTTAATTCCAGCGATATAAAATCAATTTCAAGTTTAACAAGCTCCAATTAGCGATAGAAATTATTAGCAAGTGACCCAGTGAACGGGGTCCGTCCCATCGACTACCCGTAGAAGGCGATTTTTATTTTTATTTTTTTTTTTTAACGAGGAAACGTCATACACTTTCTTTTCCACTGCTTTAGCCCTACTTTCGTATTTCAGACTGTGTCTTCTGGACGCGATTTCCACAAAACCTTCAAATCTGCTTCACTAGAAACTCTTTATTGCTGTGCTCGGTAGATAAAGTTACAATATAATTTGTAATTATATTCGTACAGCTTAGATTAAAAAAGTATTAAGGTCGATTTCTCATAAAACCGTGCAAACCGAAAAACTATTTTTTATGTAGAAAACCCTTGTAAAACAAAATTCCCATTTTTTATATGATTATCAAAGTAATAATACATATTAAGTGTTACCAGAAATAGAATTTATTATTTTTATTATTGATTTCAACAAATGTGCAGAATTGGAAAAATATTTAGCTTACAAAGTAGGCTCCAAAAATACTCTACGGCTACATACGCGCATAATTAAAAATACTTACATCTATAGTCAGATATTTAATACTACAAATGGCTAAAATTATTTAGATAACTAACAAAAAACATGAATATTCTATATAACATGCAACTAAAAAAATATAAGTAAAATTAAGTGCAATAAATAGTAAATAATAGCAAAAACTCATTGCCAATTTTTCAATGGCTCAAACTTCTGTAAATGGCAACAGTGGAACAACAGCAGGTGGTGTTAGTACAAATGCAATGAAATCTGCTTCTCATACTAATGTAACAGTTACTGGTAGTAGTACAAGTACACCCATACGCATTGCTACTTATCATGGCCACGTTTCGTCGACAACAGGTAACGACTCACCCACACCATCATCGACGGCTACTTCAACCCAACCGCAATCAAATAGTGTACCTGCATCAGCCGGTATTATTGGGATAAGTACTAGTGGTGGAGGTACTGTTGGCCAACTGGGTCAAAGTTCAGCCTCATTAAATACGAGTATAGGCATATCCATGCAACAGCAACAGCAGCACCAACAGTTAACATCAACCAATACAATGAGCACCAGCATAACACCACCTAATAGTGCAGGTTTACGTCAGACTGGTGGTAAGTTAAATCAAAATCATGCTACAGATACATATTATATCATTTGCTAATTCTGTTCCGTCAAATAGTTTTTTATAAATTATTTTCTTAACCCTTATGCTTGAGATTTGTTCGAGTGCTTGTTGCATTAATCAGATTTTATTTAAAAGCTTAAATTCAAGAAACCACAGACTTACAACTACTAAGTAATACTGGTATACACTACATTTTTAGTGCCTACCTTAGCGCCTTGGCTCAGTTTCTGTAGAAAAAGCTGGGGCTTTAAATAAACAACTGTTGAGTTTTTAAAATATAAAAATGACACTAATTTGAAGGCAATGTTTTGAGAATATTTGAACAAATCTGGCTTTAAGTACTTATATCACAAAGCAAATAGGTGATGTTTATCCTCAGAGTGGTGTTTACGGTGGCGTGACATAAGTTGCATATATTTTGAAAAGTCTTTTAGTCATCGAAGTATGGGATTTCTCTAGAACATTTTGTAGCCAGCAATGAACTAATAATCCAAATAGTTTCAAACATATTAATGAAAAAATTGTTATTTTTTTTCACAAACGAAAAAACTGCCTTAAGCTGTAATTGATGGAAAGGGACCATCTCTCGGTAGTTTATGAAAAATTATTTCAAAAGTTACAATAAGGCAATGTAAGTATATGGCTTATAGCCTTTATACAGTTGGGTAAATCTTAGTGGAATGTATGGATAATGTTGAAAATGTTAAACATGTGAAAATGTTAAACATCTTTTTCAAATAATTTGTTGTATGTACACAAATTATTTTGAGTAAAACAGAATATTTTTTAACATTGAAAATTCATAATAATATCAATTGTTGCTTTATTTGTTAATGTATAATGGACTTACAAATATAAATCAAACTATCATGCACAAAAATTTCATTTTAGTTCATGTATTATACAATGGTTAAATTCAAACTGAATTTTCTCGCCCCATATTGCGCCCTTGCCGCCAAAGGAGCTTAAGCGTAGTTTTTCATAAATAATAACTTTTTTATCGGAATCAATGATTTATGATCAATTATATTAAATCTGAAAAAGTTTCATAATCGATAGAAGTGGCATTACTTAAACTAAATCAGAAAAAAGTTCCATAATCGTTAGAAGTAGCATTACAGACTTAGAACAAAGTCAATTATACAGAAGTAGCCATACAACTTCGGTCAAAAGGGGTTAAAACAATATAATATAATACATTTTGTTATGAAAATGTTATTTGACGAATTCATGGTAGATCTTACATGTGCTCAAGTGTAAAAAGGTTATTTTCATATTAATTTTGTATGAAAAGTGCATCAGAAACCGTATTGAGTTTTTTAGGCATCATAGGCATAGATAGACCCAACACCGGGGGTCAAAAAATTGTAGTTTCCCACGTCAAAAAGGAAATACATTCCCAGAGGTTGTAGAATGAATGTATTATATTTTTTAACAACCTATTGCTATATACGAGGGTGGCTAATTAACTCCATGACATTTTGAATGAAACTCAAGTTTTTGGAAAAAAAAAATAAATTTATTTCTCAACATAATCTCTATGAGCTCTATACACTTTGTATAAAGTTTCTTCAATTTTTTTTATTCCTTTCAAAAAATAGGTACTTGTTTGTGAGATGATTTCATCGGCAGAGTGAAATCTTATTCCACCGAACCATTTCTTCAGGTTAGGAAACAAGAAAAATAGCCACTCGGGGCTAAATTCGGAGAATACGGCAGATTAGGCGTAATTTGTAGCATATTTCATGGAATTTTGCCATGGAAATTGCACATGTGTGTATCCTTGCGAGTATGTACAAATATGTACCATATGTGTTGTAAGATTAAAATGTGGTCTTTACACAAATCCAAAATATAAATGTGATGTTTTATATCCTCTCATAAATAATTATGGAAACACATTCAGTTCGTTTTATTATATTTTTGTATTTAACTTTGTGTTTTTCGCCATAAATTATACTAAATCTCACAATTACATTAAAAAAGTTTAAATTTCCATATTTATTATGATTTCTTAACCCGTGAAACACTTAACTTCCGATCCCAATTTGAAAAACATTCATGTACATTTAATAAAAATATACTGTACGTGCTAATCTGTGAAAAATTTATTCCCTTTAATTGTAAATTCTGTTCTGTAAATATTATATTGCTTTAATATAAAATAAAAGAGAGGATGGAAAATTCTATGCCTAATGGCCCATAAAAATATTAAATGGCTTAAATATAGAAGACGGTATAAATATTCTATAACATTATACACATAGGTATGTATAGTATATAAAAAATATATAATTTTGTTTTTCCTTGTAATACGGATTACAAGCATTTCTTTTCCTTCATAAAATCTTTCAAAACTTTAAACGTATTTAAATTAAAGCGAAAATTGTACCGTAGAATTGGTGGGCAGCTGATAGAGTATAAGTGTACATTTTCGCTCTAAGTATTCTAAATAAATTCGATATTTCATATTTTCAGACTTAACTATTGCTAAGAATTTTTCTTAACTAATAATACCCATTTTTTTTTACATCTGATCGTATTTAATATTACGGCACTACTCGTAATCTTAAATCCAAAATTATATATGTATTTATCACGAAACATACTTTACGGAAAGGGTCCGTGCGAATATACTCGTACGAGCATGTATTTGAAAAGAGAACATATGAGTACTTTTCACTTTTGTCATATAATATTTCTGCCTGCATTTCACATACATGGTACTGGTAACATTATTGGCTCTGGACGTAATTCGTCACATATTTCCGGAAGATGTTCTTTAAATATCGTTACATTTCTTGAAGTAAATATTAAACAGCTAAACTTTGTGTTTTTTGATAACATTAATTAGTTACTATTAAAATGACTTAATAGTAATTTATATTAAATAATTTGATTTATTGCATTCTATTTCTTTTTGGCAATGTGTGTGTGTACATCATTAGAAAAAGTATAATTGATATAAACTACATTTGCTTGCTAATTGTAGCTTAAACTTCAAAATATTGTTGTTTTGATAAAGATTGTATATTATACATATATTGTCTAAATTATAAGATTATCCACTTTTTCGATTTTGACCCATTTTGTGATAATTAGCACCTCTGCAAATACAAAGTTTTTATGTATATTCATTAGGCTCACTAAAATTATATTTTTTCTTAAGAAAAGAAAGTAATAGTTAAATATTGTTTAACATCTTTTTTTGCAAATAATATATTACGATTTACTAAAACAGAGTTGCTAATAACGGAGCTAACTCATTATATTTTTCATATAATTTTGTGTCATATATTTTTTGTCATATACATATCCATACATAAATATATTATTTTGAGCAATTTAATGACAAAAAATTTAAAAATAAAATAAAATATTCAAAATTTTTTTGGTTTAAAACTTAAATGTGGTTTCTAAGTTTTAGTGAATAATCAAAATGCAAGGTTTGCGAAATTATTAGTTTCAAACAAATTAAACTGATATGAGAGTCAAAAGAAAGTTATGCAAAATATCAAGTATAAACAATCAGTAAAATCTGAAAGAAATCTATTACGTGTGCGTGATGAATATAGACGATTTGACATGAAAGAATTCGTATATGCACTACGCACGCAAGTTCTTGTAATAAAAGTTTATGCTGAAGGGCAAAATCGCATCATTAGTGAAATTCTAAAAATTATACAACTAATTGAGAAGTATGGCAAAAAGATAGTTGAAGAAAAATATTGGATAAATAATGAAAATGGTGGGTTTGTGTTTGCATATATGTATATGTGTATATACATATGAATGTGTGTACATACATACATATGTATATACATATTTAAATATAATGTAGTGATTCGAAAAATATTTATTTAAATGCATTGTTTTCTGTGGCTGTTTTACTTGCTCATATATCGATATTTCATTGCTCGCTAAACCAAATCGTCAGTGAATATAGATTACAAAACCGAATTTTCAGTATTCATTTTGTTTATAACCACTTAAATATTTTTAATAAAAATATCTATAATTTCGGAGTGACTGTTTCAAAATATAAAATTGAAACCTTAGGTACTTATACATTAAAAATTTCCAAAAAAAGAAATATCTTCAATTTCTTGATGGACTAAGAGTTATAAGGCCTTTTATTTTCTATACTATATATTCTTCTATACTATATATTGTTCATAAAAATAGATCTGTCAATGAGAAATAGAAATTTAAAGCATTTTAAAATGTCTCTTCTTAATAATACTTCCATTGATTTACTGGCAATTGCAATTGATATTCATTTAATAAATTTTTATATAATGGTATCACATGTATGTATACATACATAAATAGTATTTGTTTTTATATATGTATGTATGTACTCGTATATATGTATATATATATGTGTGTTTTTTTCAACTCGCATAACACAGAGTTATTACTGGATACCTCTCTACTCCCAGTGGAGCTGCCTTAAAATATTACTATGCTAAGGTTACCTTTTGTATGTATGTATATATTTGTCTATACTTATGTATGTATGTATGTTATAATAGGTATATTTGTAATAGTACGAAGAAAAAACGTAAATATTAAACTTTCCAATGAATTTCCATTGAGTTTTTGTTAATAATACATTATATTTTTTCATTTCGTCATATTGAAAACTATTTTCATTTAATAATTCAATTCTATGAAAAATTTCTTATTGATAGGTTATTGTTCACTGACAATTGTTACTAATACTACATAGTAGATACAATAAGTGTCTTCATGAAACTGCTTAAATGCCTCGCGGGCTGTGCAAGTTTCAACTCTTGTAAATGAACTGTCAAAAATTCATGAAAATTCATTTGCATAGTTTTTCTAAGTTTTCGAAATCATTTTGGATTTTGAGCTTGCACAGCTTAATTGTGCTTTTGGCTGTTTTTTGTTTACGTTTGTTCGAAAAAGTATAGAAAGTTAATGGTTACACCCCATCAAACAAATTTTAATTTTTATATAAGACTATATCCATTTTTTTTATAATTGGCACCTATTTAAATTAATATTGGCTGTTTAAAATTGGCCTGCGGTTTAGAAAGCTTACTCATTTGCACAATTGGCAATTTTAAGCAGTTTCATGAACGCCCCTAATACTTTTAACAAAATTAGTAAGAATAAGTTTTTTAACGCTTCATTTGTATGAGAATAACAATATGGAAATTGTTCATTATTATTAAGAATATTTATGTGGAAAGAAATATGGAATATTATATGTGAACAAACTTTATATTTATTCAGTTTTATGTTTTCCCTTTTTACAAGAATATTGGCATTGAAATGTACTCGTACATACATTTTGTGGCAGATAAGTGATACTTTTCCACTTTTACTATTCTACAATTTGTACATACATACTTATATACATACACATACACAAAAGTGGTAAAGGTAAAATATTTCTTTAGTTCCGAATTAAATTTTCCACACTTAAAATGTCTTCCGTTCTGTAATTTAGTTTTATTTGTTACCTTTATACTTATTATTTTTTTTTTGCATGAGCCCGAAAAGAAAACAGTGCAAATGTAAGGCGTAAGAGATAAGAAGATAAACAAAAAATTGTTTTAGTTTTATTTATCAATATATTCTCTTTGTAAAAAACTAAATAAGGGGTATTTTTAATGCATTGCCTAGAAATAGGAGAACAGCCCATGACTAGGGATACCAAACACATTGATTGTCTTACCTAATACAAGTCCTTTCAGATTTTAAAACTTCAAACCATAGAATGTTGGAAATGAGTTTTGGAATTATGAAAATCACTCATATGTACTTATGTATGTATGTATAATTTTTAAAGTAAAACATTTTCAAGTAGCGAATTTAAAGCAATACGAATACCATATCAGAATAAGCTCTTATATGTTACATATATGTTTGGCAGTAATTACTTGTAAATAATTACTTACCTTTTACTTTTCGTCAGTAATAACAATAAACGATTGTTCTAATTTATAAAATATAGCAGAAGATTCATAAATCGAAAGGGTCCATTTTAAAATCAAATAGCAGTTTCCTGCTATCAGCTGTTAATTTAAAGTTAAAATATTTAAATTTCTTTTTGTAAACTTGAAAAACCATACATTATAAAAATTTTCGCAAAAAAAAATTAATGAAAAAATATAGTAAAAATCAATAAAAATAAAAAACTGTAGAAAGCTGTTACTAAATAATAGATATAGAAAAAAGGTAAATGCATTTGACCCAGATGTTTGAATGTCCGAGTATTACTGCAGCCCAAGTAGCAAAAAAGAATTAAAAAAATACACATGTACAAACATACATGTGTTAGAACGATATATTCCTTAATCGAAAATCAATTAAATTATTTATTTCACTAAACCCAAATGACTTCTTGTGTTTAATGGGCCGTACACGTACATACAAAATATCAAAAATATGAATCACTATTTCCTCATCATTCTTTGGGCCCCCGATAACTTAATTTCAATTAAAAAGTTATTATTTCATCGTTAGATAATAATATTTTCATTTCATGGCGACAGAAATAAAAAACCTAAAAAAATAATTCAATCCCTAATACCTACCAGACAGTATTTTAAATAGTGCCATTTGAATCACTCCTAAGCCATAGGCAGGTTAACGTAACAGCTTGCTTTTACGTAAAATGTTAGAATTCGGACCAATTCCTGCCCACGTTACTGATTGTTCCCCTTCCTTCTAGAAATAAATTTATTAATATACTGATTTACAATGAATTATTATTCTTTATTCACTCATTTCAAATTATGTTTAGATGAAGAAACTAAAGCGTCTAAGGAAGCAAATAAACATACTTTTATAATAAAGATTTGATTCTGATTTTGCACTTTTACAGATCATTTTTATATTTTGATTTTTAAAACATCATTCGGATATTTAACGCGGGTTCTCACAGCCTCTTTTTTGATGTTAAAATCGAGTTATTGCTATAGATATTATAATGAAAATATCTAGTATATAAGTAGTATTTGGTTATTGAAAATCACAGCTTGTTCGCAATTTCATACTGATTTTAAAAACTTTTTTTTAGAAATTCTTAATTACCATTACCATAGTGAAACTCTCTTGATACCCCTCATGCTCATCGGTAGTATTCTAGTCAGCCCCGAGTACAATATCACCAATTTTAGGTCTGAAAATAGTAGTCATTTATTAGTAGCATCGCGGCTGTTGAGGGACTTCTAAAGACAATGAAATAATGCAAATGTCTTTCCGGCATTGTCGGCTCCATTATTGAAAGATATGTGGCTTCGGAAAAGAATCCAGATGAACTGGAATAATTATTTTACCCCTGTGTGAGTAGTTCGCAAATCTTTTTAAGTGAGACGTGAAAGCCTGAGAGCTTTCGGCAACTTTTTTGCATTGCTACCATTTAAAATTTACATATATGTACATACATATCGATATATGTATATGTACATATATATCGTTGCATGTTAAAGTGCTCAAAGCCGAAAGTATTAAAGTTCAAAATATAGATATGGTGAACATTTCAATATTTGATACAGAAGCATGCAAGTTCATATTTATCAAACGAAATCTTCCTTCAATAAAACAAATACTTATCAAAGGGAAACTACTTGGATATAAGCTGCGAAACAATGACATTAAGCAAGCAGCTCCAGACTGAAACACATAGACAACAATTTCATCACAAGGATACTTTATCTACTAGTAAACTTCGTCGGCCTCTCAAGAAGTTAAGTTGAGACAATCCTGATTGAGTTATGAAAAAACTCTTAGTCAAACTTATTTCTTTTGAATTTTTTACTTTCAGTTAAGAGAAAACAAATTGTGACTATTTTTACTCTTACCAGATTTCGATTTTATCGTAATTTAATATAAACTTTTCGTTGCAAGCAAAAAAAAAAACATATAAATCTATCCTTCGTATTAAGTTGAAGAATAGTATTAAGTTGAAGAATAGACATTAAAATATTTAAGTTTATAATGATAATCATATGTTGAAATCATTTTATCTACATCAAAATTTCTGAATTTTCACGACTTCTTTGCAATCGTATTTTCTTTACATGAAATCAAATATTGTGAGTAGGAATCAAAAAACATAACATTTTGAAATGACAGGGTCATGTTAAAATCATTAGAGATGTACCGATTTGTTTATACTTTCGGATTACAAGTTCTGGGAGTTATTTTTTTACTCGGTTATTATTTGATTTGTTGTGTTCTAACGCTGAAAATCATTAGAGAATTCCGTTTTATATAATAGATACATAATTTAATTATGCTCTTGTTTTTAGGTCACCAGAAATTTATTTTCTTTAATGCATTTTTTAATCCTTGTGCATATACACTCATTCTTAAACACTTCAAAATGTGCCTTTTATTATCAAGAAGTGGAAAGAGAATACACCTATCCCGCGATTTACTCAGTAGTTACGTTCTTAAAGTTTCTGCTTGAGGAAATAGTAAATAAAAAATAAAGACAAGAAGGAATAATTTGTTATGCAGCCTAATCAAAAAATGTCCGTGTATATTTTGTAGCAACACAATATGTTTGTTAAAATCTTTCGGACCATCAATGGATGCCTCTGAAAGCTGTTCTTTTGTTATTAGTGTGTAAAATAGCCAATCATTTAGCTTTTTTCGTGTACCCGAATTGTTTCATCGCGGTTTGCTGTAGATTTGAGTTTAATATATTCTTACTGTTGGTTGTTTCATGATAAATTGGTAAATAAAGTCATTTGGAAAGTCCATACAGATCGAAGTAATTTAGAAATCTCTCGATCTACAGAAAAACCAAAGTAATCACATGAAAGTGAAATCATGAAAAAAGGCTGTCGAGGGAGCGGTGATATTTGACGCCATAAATCCTCTCAACCTACTTATTTATTTTTCACTGCTGCTTTTCATTTCTCCATAGTCATGATTATATCGTTTTTATTGTCATCAACCTCTCATTCAATTTGTTTGCTGTTTTGCATTACATCTTTAAATAAATTGCCTTTGGCGCCATATGCTTTCAAGGAATACATCACTATAATCTAAAACATAAGAAAGTGTGTCTATACTTTTAATGGCAAATAATTTCCAGAGCTTTTTTATATTTAAGAACTTAATGCCTTTAGCACATTATGGCTGTCACAGAGAGAAAGTGTTATAACTATGATGGTTTCCACTTAAACCCATTTGCCTCTTTCCATTATCATGTAGTACCCGCTGTGTTCCTTGCGAATAAGTGCATGATGTAATCACTGTAACTGCATAACAAACAATTGCTTTAATTTGAACGTTTTTGCATTTTTTTTATTTCTATTACTTGCACTTTTCAATATGCAATCAAAATTAAATTGGATTTTAAATCGTTTCGTCTTACAAATTGTTTCCGTTAGATTTTAATTTGTGTTTTTAATTATAATACAATGTAACTAGTGTCGTTTTTGTTTCTGACTTATATTTTGCCCTTCCTGTGTGTTTGTATTCTGTTCTAAAGAAAATTTTACAGTATGTGGTGCGAAAAAGGACGTTTTCTTTTCTAAATATGTTGCACATAAAACATGTAAATATGTAACATATGTATTTTCAACTCAGCTTCAATTTCAGGATTACTTACAATGCTTTTTTCAATCGTGTTATATTTTCAGATATGAAAGCGCTACAAACGATTAAGGAATTTTTTCTTGTATTATGGTTCTTAGAAAGTTTAGTAATGAGGACTTGGAAAAATATAAAAAATATGATTGAGTAGTATTTGGATTCTTATATAGTATTTGTAGTCTGTGACATAAGTATACGAGCTTGAATGCTTTTCAATCATGATGTGGATAAAAGTGTACTGATGATTTGGTTAGCGCCAATGTAATGCAGGCATATACCTAGCTAAGCCAACAACAAACAATAAAATATTATATACTCCAAAACTTTAAAACCGGCTAAAGTTTGGCAAATGATACCATGATACGTAAAGAATTTAATTTGGCCACCTTTGAAGTGATACCATAAATCTTATATTTGGAAATCACACGAAAGTAGCTGAATAGATTAGAAGGAAATTTAGGACAGCAATAGTTTATAGCCTGAATTAATGTATAGGATACTAACCATGGTAAACTACTTGGTCTTACCACTAATGAACCAATACCATAACTTTCATATCTAGATCTTTGCTACTTTGGCACGCAGATGGTTTACAGCCTTTCTAAAGATTTAAGACACCTTCTGTCATGGCAAAGGACTTTGTTTGACCAGTTATGAACTAATGACACAATTCTTATAAATGGAAACCAGGCATAAGTCCCTGACTGGAATTAGTGCAAAAGAATACTTTTTTATCTCCATAAAGGACATGATTTGACCCATTTGGGACTATATCATTATTCTCGAGAAGTCTACGATTTTTTATTACGGGGATATTTCTAGGCCGCCAATCAAGAAGATTTTTAACATAATTTTTTTATATGTTTAAACTGGTAGAAAATTCGATTACTGTTGTATCGACACATGATATAAATGCTTGGTAAAATGTTAAAAGGTTTCGCCATACCTGCAACATGCATGTTTTATAATCAGATGCTGCTTAACCATCGACTAGGGTACTTAAAAGCGGAGAAGGCCTACTAGAAACATACATATATGTTATAATTTTATTTACCAATGATTTTTGTCATCCAGTTGTGTCTAAGAATGAGCGTGTTGATCTCAGGAATTTGCTATTAACATTTTTTTTTTACAAAGACCATTCATTGATAAGCACCAGAGCCAAACGTGTAAAGTGGCAGCGATTCATTTGGGAGCTCCCTGCTTAACACACGCTCAAATTTATTTATATATGCCAAAGAGCACCAAACATTTCTTAACCTCATATTAGTTTACTCAGACAAGTTTTATATCTCTTCGGATGCGGACGAAGTCACGGGTGGTACATGCTAATTTTGAAATATATTAAAACTGATATTTAAAATTTAGTATGTATTAAACTCTAAGGGCTGCTTTTTAGTATAAAGATGAAATAACTATAGATAAACTACATCTGTTAGTTAACTACCACACATTCGAGCTGTGAAATAAAAATAAAACATCGAAATAAAATCCAAAAATTTTAGCATAAATTGGGGGAGAAAATTAAATAAATAATGTATAATTAAATATACGATAAAGAATAAATATAAGATACAGATTTTTTAATAGATTTTAAAATTTTCGGTTATTTTTTTAATGTTACCGTATTAAAGAAAAAAAATGTTGAAGAATATTTATCATATCTGTGCTGATATGAAATTAAAGTGTGGCAATGTTAGATAATTTTCAATTCTTAATCGTTTACAGAAAAATAACATGGAAATTTAAAGTATGTTTACTTTTGTTTGCTGCCTAAATTAATTTAAGTTTAACTGAAAGTAAAAAAACTAGCCCTAAAATCGCTTTTTGTAATTTGGAAAATGTGCAAAAAATAATTGACCGGAAGATGACAACATTACCTACACAAACAAAATGTATTTATTTTGTATTTTTTTTTTTTTTGTAATAAAATTTATTCATTCATTCAAAGTGTTTACGTCAATTGTCTGCTTTATTATTTTTTCATTTTGTATTCGCAATTTAAGTATATACAATTTTATTTAACAAATAATTTTTAAAAAGCTCAATTATGCAAAGTATTTGTATGCTTCTGTAATAAAACTAAAATAAATAAAATCTCTTTAGCTTTCGAATTCAAGTTCATGAGACGTACATCTTTAAAAGTTCTTATGCCAAGACTCTCACCCCAAGATAGCTTAAACAACAGTCCAGATTCATCATCACCAGGTGATAATTATAGATGTTTGCTTTAGTATTTATCAAAAATTACTTATTTGTTGTATTTTCAAAATTTCCAATAAAATAGCAATCACACAGATTGACCACCTCAAACAACAAAATGAATACTTGCAGATAACAAGACTTAAAAATAATACAAACAAGAAGTCTTTATTTTTTATATCATAGCAATACGGTTTTGTTATAAATGAAAATTACAAAAAAATTTACAAATATGAAACTAAAATTAAAAACAACATTAAACAGTTGCATTCCATTTACAAATTTGCGTGTTGTTGACATTCTATATAAATTTTTTAACTGACATGGATACATACATACATACGTACATATTTTTTAAATTAATAATTATTAATGTAGTTTTTATATTCGTCTACACCATAGTGACGCACTTTCTGTTGTTAAAAATTTTGCATGCATAATGTGCAACTTTTTCCAATTTTTTTTTTGTTATTTTGTTTCTTTCGTAAAAAAATTCTTTATATGTTCATGCATATGCACTCTTTTAGAATTGATTATATCCATACAAATATTGTTCTTAAATTTTACTACCAACAAAGAATTATCAAAAAAAAATTAGTTTGAAGTATTAGACCCATTGAGATTTATGAAATTGGTTATTATTCCATTTAATTCATTGCATCTTATATTGACAAATATAATAAGTTTCATGCAACAAATTTCATGTAAATGTCATAGTGTAAATATATGCATTAGTGATGGAAATCGATCGATTTAAAAGCGATCGTCTTGTAAATGTTCGATCGGTTTTGCGAATAATTTTTAAGCTACCTCCAATTGCTACATATGTATATTAGAACAAGTCAGACCATAGGACGAATTATTATCTAACTGATAAGTACTTATACAATTTTCAGTTTTAAGTCGTGTCCTTATTAGAATCCTTTTTCATCCCACACATTTTTCAAATGTACATATATTGTATGTAATATATATGTTTTTAAAATATTTCACTCTACCAAATACATATGTATTATAGTCGAAGCACATAACAAAAAATTGATTCCAACTACTACATACATACAGATATAAAGGCCGTTTTTACGTTCTGATTTCTTTTTTTTTCTAATTTAAAAATTTTTACAGATTCTATTTGTTATCCTTTATTATTAATATTAGTGAGTCATAATGTAAATGAGTGACTATAAATCATTTTCATAAACTTCAATGGCCTCCAAAATGTTCCTCAATTGATCTTGAGAAAGAGATACATACATACATATATTGGTTTTTTTTAAGTTTTATTTCATATTAATCTTATAATTATATTTATAAACAATGTATGTACTCAAGTAGAATCACTAGGGCCATCGGCTGCATTTAGAACATATACCGAAATATTAATCTAGTTTGGTTTATCAAATGAAAAGTTCAAGTTTTAAAAAATTCCATGTGAATATATTTTTGGTAGGTTCGACTTCTCTAATTGGAATCTTATCAGACTCAAGAAGAGAATGGTTTTTATTTTTGATTGTAGTACAGGAAAATGTAAATTTCAATACTAGAGGACAGCATGCGTACGTTTTTGGTGCCGCCACGCACATCATCTGCACCGAATTCGAAACGGTTACTTTTCATGAAGAATATTAAAAAATAAATATTATTCTCTGATCAGTTTTGAATTCGAGCCCATCATGGAAATCGAATTTTGGAAAGTGTAAAAACATGCTTGCAAAAATTTTTTTTCTTGTGCGAAAATATAAACTCAAATAAATTAAGGGAAAATAAAGCTTTGGCATAAATTTAAGGAAATACATAATTTATTTTGTTTTATATAAAAAAATTTCTGAATTGCACAAGGTTATGTAAGAAAATTAAATCGGCACAAAAACATAAATATGAAAACAAGGCCAAGTTCATATCTAAAAATTTCCCAAAAAATTACCCATACAAATAAGGGGCACCTTATTATTATACGCACGTATAATGAATTTGTGAAATCCTTTTGTTTATCGGTTTTTTTTATATTTTTTTATTATGTATTGCAATGCATATAATTAACCATTTAATAATTTACACTTCCCACTCTGGAACGAAAAAAATATAAGCAATAATTTTTCTATTGTTTATTGTTATAATTTTTGATATGGGATTTGACAATCTGACTGGCAACGATTTTGCTTGAATTCGCCGATTTATGCAACTTATTAATATGTCTCGCATAGAATGTAATTCATTTTTTTTATTTTTATGTACTTCGTTTAATTAATTTTAATTGAAGTGCAAATTGTTTACACTTGAAGCAATAATTATAAGATCAATTCGATTTCTGATTACGTAATTCTTAGTGATTTTTTAACAAAAATATATTATATTGATTTTTTATGTAGAGTGGAATTCGGATAAACGGAAAAGAAAAATTTCAGCGGTTAATTTTCGTTTACGCAAGATTTTAGTGTGAACGGACCTCGGACGAGCACATTTAAAATTACATTTTTAACCTAAAATATAAAATATACATACATACGAAAAAAATAAAGTAGATGTATTCCGATTTCAAATTGAAATATACTATATAAACTGAGATTTAATCGGTTGCATGTAATACAATTAAAATGAGCCGATAATGCCTACGATTTTTACTTTTAATTTATATTTGTTTCATCTTGCACTTTTACAAGCAAAGCAAGTGCTTTGAACAATAGAATTTTTTATTTAAATTAAGCGATTTTTTCTTTTAAACGGTGTTCGTTCATATGTGTTTGATTGTATATGCATATATGTACACAATTCAGTTTTTTAAAACAAAAAATTATAAGAAGCAATAACTTTTTTTATATGTATTTTTTAAAGTTATTTTCCAATTAAAATGCTACGATTATTTGTTTAAAGCTTTTAATGCTGTTGGAAATTTACTCGTAGGTATCAAAAAACAAGAAGAATTTTGTGATAATCGAAAAGAAAATATTTCAGTATTTTTAGTTTTATTTTCTGTTCATTTCGTGTAATTTTATATTTGTTTTACTTTTAACTTTCTTTTTCAACTTTTAATGAATGCCCTAGGAAACTATTTGCATTATTATTATTTTAGTAATATTTCTTGTAATTTAACACCTACGCCGACAGTAACTTGCGAAGATCGACCCTGCAGTGAAATTTTGTAGACGGCAGTCCCTAGGTTGCTTTGACTGTAGGTTAGGTTAGGTTAAGTTAGGTTGATTGGAGGGGTGTGATAGCCCATGTCATACGACATACACTTAAGCCAGTGAAGGCTTGTTGTGCGCTCCCTTTAATTATCAGACACAAACTGCCAGAGTTCTGCGGCAGGATTCGAACCTGGGACCTTCGCACTACGAGTCTAGCACACTACCTACTAGTCTACGAAGGTCAGTGCTTTGACTGTAACAATCAAACAAAACACTCAAATATTTTACAATGTTTATGACCGGTGTCTTGCAAATTTGCGTCACTGTGGAAGATATCAGTTTAATATACATAAAAACACATTTTATTGTTGTGTCTACGCTAGTAAAACCGATAGTGATTAAACATTTGATAGATAGATTGATAACTTAATTATTTCTATTATATATATATATATATATATTTTTTTTTTTTTTTGTAAAATTTAACTGTTTTTATAAATATTTGGCTAAGTGTTCTCAACGTCATACGTTTAGATTTAATTTTGTTTTCATGCATGAATTGCTAATTAAGTATTTAAAAATTTTTTAATCATCAATCACGCAGTCATAAATAAATTATTAAAAAACTTTAAATAAATTTATTTCAAATTAACGTGATGCGAATGTCATAATTTTAAAAATGCAAAGTTTTCAAAAACAGACAATAGAAAGTTGAATCTATAGAAGTATAATTTATCAAATCCTTTGTTCATTTCACAAAAATTCAAATTCTTTTCATAGCAAATAAAACTTTGATACCGTGTCATCGCCTGTTTCGAATTGTCATTTTGACATCATGTAATAGATTATCTTGGTGTTAACAAATAATACAAAAGAACATATAATTTAAGCGAGATTTGAACTCAATAAAGTAAAACTTTGAATTAAAATTAAACTGCATTATAAGTGAAACCCTTATTTATCAGAATCAAACAAAGAAGAAAATATTGCAACTGCCGATCTGTATTTGTCGACGATAGTGTAACATTTAGAACTTTTTTGGCGACCAAGTTATTTTCAGTTGTAGCACAATATTTAAGGTATTTTTTATTTACGAGTATCTATAAAAACAGAAATATGAAATTTGTCACAAAAAATCAGTCAATTAGTCCGAAAAATTCTAAATTTTTTCTCTTATATGAAGGAGATTTTTAAAGTTTTACCAACAGTTATTGGTCATGCATTGCTCACAAAACTTTTAACATCTTCTAGTATTTTTTATTGGATTTCGATTTTGCCAGTTCTTGGTATAGAATAAATTTCCATTTTATATTTCAAATATTGGAATAATTTTCCACAGCTATTTGTACATTTACAAGTGATTTGAAAATTATAAAATAAATTATATATCAAATGTTCGACTTTAGCTGAATTAATGATTGAGATATGCTGAGCGATGTTGCCATTAAAAGCAGATAAAACAGAAAGTGTCAGTACTGCGATTCAGAACTTGATTTAAACTTGATAAAATATACGTTCTAGTTTTTTGACCGTTTTATTTTAATTAATAAACTTAATTTATTTTTTAAGCTTAAGGTCTTTTAATTTTTATTTTAATTTTTATCGATATTTCGGTACTCATCGAGTACCATCCTGAAGATATTTCAGGATAGTACTCATATAGTACTATCCTGAAGATATCGATAAAAATTAAAATAAAAATTAAAAGAACTTAAACTAAAAATAAATTAAGTTTATTAATTAAATCGATAAAAAAAATTAATAGCAAAATTGACGGTTTGCTGTTACCAAACCTTGATTACAGTATTTGAATGTGATGCTGAATGCAGAAGTTGTCTGTAGAAATTATGAAGACTGAAAACGATGGGCTATCATGGTCAGTTATTAGAACAATACATGCACCAATAGAGTCCTCTTATAAAACAATATAGTTTACTATTTTTAATATAAAAAAAATTACATAAAAAATTATATAAAAAAACTATTTTTAATATGTATAAAAATTTGCGGACTTGCCGAGAAATTTCGGGGTTTCTTTTAACAAATCCCAGAATTGCACAATTCATAATTCCCTGAAATTACGAAATTTTTGGGCTGGGAATTTCGGTATTGGCTTCTCTAGTGGAAACACGTCTTCTTTTCCCAATAGCTCAAGTTTTTGTTTTACAACAATATAAACATAGAAACTAAAACGACATTTTTATTATTTAAATACATATATTTTATTTTTGTAGATCGTAATGAAAGAAATTTATGAAAAAATATTTTTATACACTACTTGACCGACACAGTCTTTTTTTCTATTCCGTTTTGTTAAATTAGAAATTTCAACCGAAGCACTCTTGATGTCAAATTATAATAAAATTGATAACAAGAAGTTACGAGTAGTGAATCCCATAATTGTAATTGCAAATGAGTAATTGCTGACAAATTTTGTTTTTGTCAAATCGTTAAAATGAATCGCACTACAACCCTGATTCAATTTATCAACTAAAATTTCGGGATTATTTTAGCTTTAAACTTGACATGATGAGAACAGAATTTTCAACTTATTGTATAAAGAAACTAAATGAAATTAAATTTATTAAATATAATGCGTGTCGCATTATAATAATTATTTCTCATATTTTTTATTGCAAAGAACACACAAGTAAAAGTTTATCTAGTGTTTTGAATTTATTATTTGATAATTTGTTAATGTAGATAAGATACTCATACTCAAAATATGTACATATGTACATGTTCTTCTTTTTATTATTTAGCAAACCTTTAAATTTATCAATAACAAGTGAATTGCTTTTGTTTTAGTTAATTATTTAACACCATTTTTCAAATATAATTAGCAGGGAAACCCGAAAAATATAATATTGTTAATTCGATATTATTTGTCAATTATAAAGCTGTTGATATCATTGTATAATTGCAAAATTAGGATAAATGATGCTATATCACAAAATAGGCGAGATTTTAAGAAATTTGGAAAACTTGGAAAATCATTACTATCGCCAAAATTAGTGAGACTCGGTAAGATTTAATTTAAAAGCGAATATTGAAAGTTGTATATGAAAGCTATAAATGTATGCATATTTAAGAGTCAAAACTGGATAAATTATAAAAATTCTTTGAATAAATATTTGTATAAAAAAAATTATAACAGGCATAGGAGATTTACAGAGAATAGTGGTGAGGAACTAGTTTTATTTAGTTCAACCCTCATTAATGATTTTATGACAATTTTAAATGGTTGGTTTTTTAAAATTTTTCTAAGTTATCAGAATTGATTTGCTGTAGTTTAAAAATTACTGTTTCTTGTAATTTCAAGAGATATTTCGGATTCATTTAAGTGAGATTGGTTATTGGTGACAATGCCTTCAATCTTGCACTTCACTAGCGGAGATCGTGTGTGTTATAATTTTTATTGTCCGCTTTTCACGAATTTTCGTTACAAAATTTACTTTCCTTTTTGATAAAACCGTGCGACAGCATCTTTTTGCAAGAAAACCACTATGCGCTCTTTTTTCTAGTGGCAAAAGTTAGTCAAACTGCGTACGTAGGGTTTCCATTTCCTAATTTTTTGTCCTTTTCAAAGGACTTTACATATGTTGAGAATGATTAATTAATTTTTTTTTTGTTAATTAAAATGTAATATTTTTTAGTAATGCTGGTGCTAAATAAAAGGGAAGGAAGGCTCTGTAGAATTTTATAAAAATATTTCCATCAGAATTTATATCCTTGAGAATTTTCTTTAAAAATCTTTTAAAAATTATATAATTGAACAAAACAGCCAATAATTGATATTCGAATCACTAGCCATAAAATCTTAAAATATGTGCGTATTGTGGAATTTATTCACATATTTCAAAAAACATCTAATTGAATATTTTTGGTTTCCCTGGTTATCATTTTGTTTTCATATAAATTTTTTTCATTATTTTATTTCGATCTATTGGGAGAGAGAGAGAGAGAGAGAAGTTGCAGGCAGGCAGGCGGGCAAGCATGCACGCAGAACCCATTAATTTGCCGGGTTTGTTTTGCTTAAATTTCTGGGTATTTCATACTATTTACGTGCGATATGAAATATTAAAGAAAGTTCGAAGATTCGTATCATACGTACGAGTGAGTATACGGCTAGAATAAATAGACAATACTAATTCAGTAGACTAGCCACATGAACACATTTAGTATTTAATGTTGCCTTTTCAGAAGTATGTACATATGTACATATGTATGTAGTTTGAATAAACAACGTGTTACGTGTATATGTATATGTATGTAAGTATGTATTATTCTTCGTTTGATGTTTGATTTTGCGAGCTATCTACCAGTGAACTAGCATTTTTCTAAACCTTCAATATCTCAATCAGTTTTCAAATGTCAAACGTCGCGTTCAACACGCTAAATTCAGATTCAAATCACAAATAAATTATAGATGTGAAAGAAAACAAAAACGAACAAATTCAAAATAATGACACGTGAAGTATAAGAATGGCACCCAGATGATTGTCATTAAATAAATAAATTTAAATAAAAATAATATTTAACACAATTATGTATTTAATTAAGTGTTAATCCTAGAACTACGCGTTCAGTGTAAAATTCTAAATTTTGGATATTGAAATACATACATAATATATACATACATACATATGTATGTACATACTACATACGTACTACTTGTTTAAAAATTTATGTTAATTTTGCTCCAGAAAATGCGTGCGTTGTGTTAAAAAAAACTATAGCTTTTGATGTTTGCTACGTGTATATTTGTTATTTTTGCTTAACAAAATATCAGCCCTGTTTTATAAATACATTTTGAAAGCATAGAAAAAAGATATGTACATATATAAAATTAAAATTACCTCTAAGTAAAAAATAAATAATAATAAAAATACATGATATTGATACTTAATTGCGTTTCACATCAATATTAAATGCCGTAAAGAAATGTAATGAAATAGAGCACAGAACTTGAAAAGAATTAAATTCAAAGGAGCGCACAACAAGCCTTCACTGGCTTAGGTGTATGTCGTGTGACATGGGCTGACATACCCCTCCAATCAACCTAACCTAACCTAACCTAACCTAAAAAGAATTACATATGTCGTTATGTTTTCTCATTAAAAACTTGTGGAAAACACTTGCAGCTTCTAAGACATCCGCACTTTTAGTATATCTCTACGTTATTAGATATTTTGTATAAAACCTAAAATTAAATATTTCAGAGCTGATGGCCAAAGTAGCTAATGATTGTACAGGGTGTTTTTTTTAGAGGTATAGAACTTCGAATTGAAATAAAACACAAGAAAATCTTTTTAATGTCCATCAATTTGGCTTTATTGGAAGGATAATTTTATGCCATTAACGTTTAAATATGATTTCGGGCATGTGGCCGCCGCGGCTGGCTCGAATAAAGCCAATTCTACAGGTCCAATTTTCAACCACTTTTTCGAGCATATGGGGCCGTATGTTGGCAATAACGCCACGAATGTTGGCTTCCAAGTCCCCTAACGTTTCTGGTTTGTTGGCCTAGACGAGCGACTTCACATATCCCCAAAGAAAATAATCCAATGGTGTCAAATCACACGATCTTGGTGGCCAATTGACAGGTCCATTCCGCGAAATTATGCGCTCATCGAATGTTTCCTTCAATAAATCGATTGTGACGTGCGCTGTGTGGCATGTAGCGTCGTCTTGTTGGAACCACAACTCATCCACATTCATGCCATCCAATTCGGGAACAAAATAGTCGGTTATCATGGCTCTATACCGGTCTCCATTAACGGTAACTGACTCTCCAGCATTATTTTGGAAGAAGTATGGCCCAATGACTCCACCAGCCCATAGAGCACACCAAACAGTCAGTTTTTGTGGATGTAATGGCGTCTCAAGGGTCTCATGTGGATTCTCTTCACTCCAAATGCGGCAATTTTGTTTGTTGACGTAGCCATTCAACCAAAAATGAGCCTCATCACTGAACAAAATTTTGCGATGAAAATCAGCATCGAGATCAATCTCATTTTCGGCCCATACACCAAAATCACGACGCATTGCATGGTCTCGCGGCTTTAATTCTTGCACAAGCTGGATCTTGTAAGGTCGCAAGCCAAGATCTTTGCGCAAAATCTTCCATAAAGTTGATGGACAAAGCTCCAATTGCTGTGCACGGTGGCGAATCGATTCATTCGGGTCCTCTTCAACACTTTGCTCTACAGCGGCAATTGTTTCTTCGGTGCGCACTGTTCGACGTCTCTGCGGATGCGTATTATCAAATAGAGTAAACGTAGTGCGAAAACGATCCATGGTTAACCGAATTAATTGCTCTGATGGACGATTATGTCGACCATAAAATGGACGGAGCTTGCGGTAAACTTCGCGAACTGAACCATTATTTTCGAAATAAATTTGCACGATTTGCAAGCGTTGTTCTTTTGTCAACCTGTTCATGATGTAATGGCAAACCAAACTAAATATTAATCACTTGACAGCTGACAAAATGGCCGCCAGTTAAAAAAGTGATGCCAACTTAAAGTTCTATACCTCAATAAAAAACACCCAATATATAAATTTAATAAGATGAAATAAATAATGAGAAATAATGTTTAAAATATACAAAATTATTGTTAGCACGTGGCCCCGCCTCAACGCCGATAGTCTTTTTTAATATTAACTCTGATTCTCGAGATATAATGTTTAATATAATATAAAGACCATTGAACTGTATAACTTTCCATAACTCGAAAAATGAAATTCATTGATTAATAAATGTTATACCACAAGATCTATGTACATATATGCAAACTACCTGCAACTTACGTTCAGATCATTCTCTGATATGTCGTAAATATTCAAAAATTGATGGCAAAAAAAGCCACATTGTCAGGAATATGTGAAAAAAAAAACGGAAAAATGCATACAGTGGTTCCAACATAATAAGGATAAGCCAGTAGTCATATCGGCCTTGATCTTGTATAAAATTAAACTTTTACAAATATCTTCTAACTCATCTTTCAGGAAAAAAAATATTTAAATTCTCCATTAAGGCGCGTCTTTCATTCTAGTCAGCATAGTAATAAGTTTTTTTTAATGAAAAAAAGTATTTTCAAAAACGAGAACAAAGCTTACCACCATATACTTACATATCTAATCAAACTTTTTTTATATTGACGACTTTCCTTAAGCGATTTTTGGAGGCAATGAAAATTTGGAGGCAATGAAAATGTTTTCTTTCAAATTAATGAAAACGGGCAGTTATACGAGTTGTACTAACTTTTTTCAAAAAAAATTTTAGAAAGTATATCATATTTATCATTTGTATACATATTTCCGAAATAAGGCTGATATTTTCTTGTTTGTTTTTTATTTACACTAAAAATATTTCAGTTCATGAGCAGCAGCAATAACATCTCTCCGTCATAAAAATTCATTAAATGACATAATGTGTAAAATGTAGTGAATGAAAAAATAAAACAATGAAAAAACCTTCAGGAGAAAGAAAAATTTTAATTTTACACCCATCCACTTGCACACAAATTGTACCAAAAGCAACTGAAAAAATCGTCTATCTAAACGAAATGAGAAAAAAATTCTAAAACCTTAGATTATTTTTGTTTATTTTTCACGTTCTTTTTTTTTTTTTTTTTTTTGTTGATAATATGTTATATTCACATTACAACAACAAAACTGCAAATGAAAAACAAAAAATATTATTTTGTGCAAAAAAAGTACCATAAAAAGTGCATATAATTGACAACGCTCTTTTCTATTTGAACATTGTTTGTATTTATTTATCTACACTTCCCGTAGTTTTATCTGTGATATCAAATGATCTATTTAGAATCCATCCACAATCAACATTTCAATCCATCAGCTTTTTCTATGATTTATAAACGAGATGAAACTCTTTCTAGGCATTGCCAATTGGGCAACTGACAATCGGGACAACCGGGATAGTCGGGATGGCAATCAAACAGATAAGGTAAGTAACGCAATGAATAAATGATCCTAAAATCAAGATTCTCATGTTAGTAAGTTTTTCGCACACAAACTGCAAAAAGTAAAGGAAGAAGATTTTTATAATTTGCAGCCGGGGTAATCCATTGTATTGGTATATTGTATTGGTATATTATTTATCTAACAAATAACACATAAAAAACACGAAAAAATAATAATTTGTGTTTAGGGAATAACTGATACTATATGGATCGAAACGAATGATTTTACATTATAGTGTATTTGGAAGTTTTGAAATCACTTGAGGATTAAGTGGCTTTTCATTCAAAACAATGCTTATGACCAATGAAAGTTTGGTAGTTTTCTGAGTTTGAACGATAGAGAATTTTGAACCATATTATGGTATAGTGGAGTTCGGTGAAAATGAACTACATAAATGTTATCGGGCAATCTAGTTCCTTATAGACGAAGTTCATTATAAACGGAGTAAATGTCTATATAATTTCCTATAAATAAAAGTAACCAACATTGAAATAGACTAAATTTTTTCTTTTCGATATGTTTTCAATTGGTAATTTTGCAATGATAATAAAGAATACGTATTATTAGGTGTCAGAAATGTTGATAATTGTGACGTAAGCGTCCAGACAATAACTATGACAATTAACGTCGAATTAATATTAATGATAAGTAAAAAAAATAATACTATTTCAGTATAATTTGCTTAAAACAAGCATATTTGATAGTTATTATGTATAAATTTTTTCTTGAGTTTTTCTTTTTCCATAAACAAAATTTAAAATTATTGTCGGCAATTTTGAAGAGTGTAAATGAGACAGTAATTCGACGAATGCGGACAATAATTTTAAATTTTATTTATGGAAATAGAAAAATTAACAAAAAAAAAAAAACTTATAATAACTGATAATATGCAAATTTTCATTCGTTTGTTTTGTTCTAAGCAAATGATATTCTTACTTATCAGTCATATCATAATCCTTCGATATTTTACCTAAAATGAATTGTTACAGTTATTGTCTAGATGCCTGCTTCACAAAAGACAATAATCAGTATTTTTGACAACTAACAAAATAAAATAAAATACCTAATTTTAATTGTTATGACAATATCGACAGCTATAAATGTATGGTAATTCTGACATTTGGAAAAGTGTGCATGTATTGTTATTGTCAGAACAGCATTGTCCAGTGTCAACCCTACATAAGTCGTCGTATATCTATTCAAAAAATTTCATTAATTCTAAATTTTGTATCACTGGTAAATACATGTTTTAACGGCTTAGAAAATTAGTGAAAAAATGTTTGTGATTTTATTTCGTTTGTTGTAAGCGTTAAAATTTACAAAATAAATAGTTCATTATTAGCGAAAGTTCACATTAAATGTGGTTCGTTATAACCGTAGTAATTTGTTCGTTATATGCGATAATTCGTTATAACCGAACTCCGCTATATCTTGTATTTGCAATATATTAATAGTGTTGAGTATGGGATTTTTAGGAGTTCAAAGAGTTTGCAATTTAAAGGAGCATTTTTTATCAACTAAACTGGCCGATTTTATAAGTTCAAAGAAAATTTTCTTGTTAACATTTATATTGAAATCAACAATAAAAAAAAAAACTCAAATATGTTTGATTGGAATTTTCGTTTTAAGTTAGTCTATATTTTTGATATTTCGCTGGTGCTTATGTCAGCTCATCAGTGGACCACTAACCATAAGTAGAAAATTTTAAGCAAAATATTATTATTTAAAACTCTTCAGTATTCTATGTCCTGTGCACTATTATTTTTTAAACAGGTCTTGAATACTGAAATCAAAATTTATTTTAGAAAAGACATTATATTATGTATTTTTCAACATAAAATATCATCGGAATTAATATAAACAAAAAATAAATAAAGAAGTTTATAATCCAGAGCTTTAGTTTGTCATTGAATATTTTTCACGAATAAAAATAAGAAACGAATATCTTTTAGTAAGAAAGACACACACTGCACAAAATACAAAGAAATTTTTATTTTTTTTTATTTCGTCCAATCAGATTTGAGATTATGACCGCAGTACTAGGATAGTCTGCCAACGAGTAGCACAAATGACAGCTATAAATATTAAAATGGCCTTGCAACAAATGCGGCTAGTCCAAGCACGCATTGAAATTGTACTCCCCAAGGGAGTAAAAGTGCTCCGAAACAACTCCACTTGTAAGACATAAACAATTTCTCTTTAACATTAGGACCACCTAAAACTGATTTGCAATAAATCCTACTAATACCAAAACTACTCCATGTACCATTAGAACAACATGTCGCATAGCCATTTTATTTAAGCTAAATTGTAATATGCAGCCCATTAAATTTTGCAGGGTGTGAAATAAGCATTTTTTTCCAATTACTTGTGCTATATAACCCAAAAATATTATTTATGGTAACTGCATTTGTAAGAAAATCCTCAACCTTTTTCATTAAATTAAAAACTAGAAAAAAACTGCGAAAATATTCCAGAGCTGTAAACGAATGATTTTTTTTTAAATAAAATGACGAATCTTTGTAATAATTTTTGGAATGCATTCTTTAAAAAAATAATAAATAAAATAACTGAGTTGAAATATGAATACATTCATAATGAATTAAAATTTTTTGAATGAATTCATTTTACAAATAATATGAATTAAACTAATATTTTGATGAATTCTTTACGAATAAAAATTTTTTTAATCATTAATTTTTAAAAATTTGTTATACACCCAATATTTTTTGAAAAGAAACACAAAATTTCAATGTCACAAATTAGTTTTTGTTTCTCATATAAATTCTGAAAACGTTAACGAATTTATACGCTTGTTGATTTAAAAAAAATTATATGAAAAACAAAAACCCATTTTTAAAAAGTTTGTAAATTTGTTTTGTCTTAAATTTTTTGAGTACGAGTATATTATGAATTATTGCAAACTTTAATTCGAATTTATTTATTTATTCTTTAAAATTTCAAATCAATTCATATTTTTTTGTAAATTGAATGCTTTAAAAAAATTTAATTATGAATGCCTTCACACTCGTATTTTAATGTAATTAATTACGTGGAAAAAAATTCATTAAAATATTTGTCATTCGTGATGAATTATAAATTGAATTTGAGTCATTCAAGTCATTCTTTTATAAACCTGAAATATTCTAATTAAATAAACATACATATTTGATAATATGTACAACAACTCATGTACATACATGCCGCATGTATTTCAAATAAATTATATGGAATGGAGAAAAGTTGTTGTGATCTTATTAGAGACGCTAAATAAAGGAAATTTAAATACGAGGACATTTCCAACTAAATCCTGAAACCTTTGTATTTAGTTGTTACGTTTGTCAGAAAATGTTAGTTCAAAGACTTCATTTGCACCAAATTAATTTTCCCCCAAATTAGGAACTAGTAAGTAACAGATTAGGTTTCAAAACCTTAAAAGTGCTTGCAGTCAAACTAGAAGGTCTAAAAAGAATAAAAGGACAATAGGAACGTTCAACTTTTAAAGATGTTTTAGTTCTTTTTTCCTTTTAAGGGTATTCCCTTACAAACTGTCTATAAGCATTTGGCTACAATTTTTGCATAAATATGAGATGTGAACAATGTTTTCCGTAGTAGGCTTAAAACTTAAAAATTTGTTCCCAACGGCAGAAGAAATAATAGACGTTTTTAGAAATTCTATTTCAAATTAACACCATCAATTTCTTTAAACTAATCATTAAATATTATACATGGAATTATATAGTGTTGCGCATTAAATTATAAAATAGTTAATTAACAAGAAAATTTTAATTATAAAAATATAAAACTATTCATAAATGCGTAGAAATTAATATCTTTTTAGTAACTTTTTTATTCCGTAACAAATGCTATTATTCCAATTAACTTGTCAAATTGTTTTTATTCATTTATATTTAAATTCAGTACAATTTGATTAATTACATGAATGAAAAAAATTTAGATAAGAATTTAATTCGTTAAAAAAATACTTCCTTATGTGAACACCTATGGAATATCTAATTTACTAATTTGATTAGAGAAAAATATTTTCTAATATTTTATATGACCATATGTATTTATCTTTGATGACTAGTTTTAGCCTTGTTTTTAAAATATGTCTTGTCGATTTTGACACGCTTCTGATTTACTGCAGACCAAAGCTCCGCTAAATTTTTGTAGAATTGGATTTCTTTTTCTTTATAATTCAAAATATTCCTTAAATTTTCTGTCAAGCATTTAATAATATTATCTTGAAGCCAATTAATGATCACCTTGGCTTCATGATTAGCATCATCTTCCTACATAAACAGTATATTGCCGTTTTCACACCCAAGGTGATCAAATATAGAGTCCCATACAATTTAATGTAATCAACTCCCGTTTTCATTATGCCCTCAATTTTACAGAGGATTCCAAAGTTTTCTCCTTGGAAACAACTCCATATCAATAAATTTCAAAGCCTTTTGAATATTACAGAATGCTAACATTCGTATCATACCACGGATTAAACGAAAATTGTTGCGTCAGACCATCTAACTAAACTTTACGGGTCAGGTGTCCAATTCACATGTTATTTTCTTAAGTTAAGACGCATGGCATGATGCTTCGTAGATAATAGGAGACATCTACATGTTTCCTAATTTGATAAATTAATTTGGAGGAACTTAGTGAGTGTTTCTTATTAACTTTCAACCGCTCCGGCAACACAGCAAGTTGTCTTACTAATCTCATTGTGTTGATGTTTAGCTGACGTTATCATCCAAAAATGGAATTGTCATCGCTCTTTCCAGACAGTAATCAATGCACGTTGAAAACTGGTAACTTTAACGCACATTTCTTTATGGGGTTTTCCTCCACTACTTCAACTAGAAGAAAGATTATAGCAACAAATAATAAATAAAGTCCTTACTGAATAATGGATTTTCCACACATTTATTTACCCATTCAACATTTACCTATGATGATTACGCTATGATGACCGTATTCGCATTCATACTATAATCTCGCAACTTAATTAAGATTGGAAGTTTGGCCCGAAAATAATTAACCGCATATGAGTATGTCCTCCTATCAAATAGAAAATTCCAAGTAAAAGTCAACAATATTTACTCAAATATAAAAACTTTACAAAATAATATTCCTCAAGATTCAATGATTTCAGTCATAGTCATCCAAATGTTGACTGAAAAGCTAAACAAGATTATTTCTAATGGCACCTTCTTTAAACAAATTAAATATTAACGCTTAATGCAAGTGCAACATCTTTTGGACTTGCAAAGAGAAAACGGGGAATTTAGTGTTTTTTTATTTTTTTTTAAGAGAAGTTGCACTCAGGTAATTGATGCCTACTACTTAAATTAAGGTGTTACTTCTTTTGTGAAAGGGATAGGGTAGAGAGGACATGTGGTGAAATTAGAATACAGAGAGAGAGAGAGAGAGAGAGGTTTTAATTTCTGTGTTACAACTCAGCTATTCCGTGTTATTAAATAAATGCAATTTAAAAATGAATTTACCAACAAAATGTTACACTTTTTTTTAGAAAAGAAGACGCCATTAGGAAATAAGTAAAATAATTTTACCCAAATGACCCCACCCCAATGACTGGGTTTTTGTGCGATTTTGTTCTAAATTTTAAGAAAATTAAAAAAATATGAAGTCTAACTCGTTTAGCGTTTCAAACGAAAATATATAAGTAATTTAAGTTATTTACTTGAACTTATAATATATATTTACGTATTTAAAGTTTATTAAATAAATTGAAAATGAAACACATAAAATTGAAATGTATAAGCAAATACTATTACGTGTGCAAAAATATAAAAAAGAATTGCATGGCATTAAATAAAATGAATATAAATTTGTGTGTTTTTGTTTTATTTTAAAAGAAATAAATTTATTTGTAATTATATATTTATTTTTCGTTTTCTTTTAGCCAACAGACTCAACTAAACTTAATCGTAAAGAATCCTATAAAGCGCAACGAAAAAATTATAGGCGCGAAAAGAAACGTGTCGCATCTGAATTGTTAAATTCATTGCAAGATCCAGCTGTGATTGTTTTGGCAGATTGGCTTAAGGTAAGTAAATTCTTCATAAATATATGGTTAAAATAAATTATAATTATCATGCCGTTAGGTTAGATTAGGTTTAACAAACAGCTTTCGCTCACTTCAGTCCACGATTTGGTCCCTCTGATAGATAGAAGACGGAAAATTGAAAACAAGATAGCAAAGAAGACAGAAAGAAGAAACACCTAAAATCTGTGGCAGAAAACGCACCTGCGATCGTCTGACTACTAGTCTATTACACTAGCTACTAGTCTACGAGGGCACCTATTACGTTGTTAGGTTTTTAATGTGTCCCATGGGAAAAAGTGTGTGTCATACAAAACTTTACATTTCAATTTGTATAAAATGTCTAGGGTGTTTGGTTTTAGGATTTTCTATTTTAATTATACTTATATTCCTCGCTAGGTATAGAGTATGTGCGTGTAAAGCTTTTCGAAGTCGAAAATGGTTTTGCGAAATTCGCAGACAGACCACGCACCTTCATTCATATTGGTATGTATACTTTCAAGATCTTGCTGTTGAATAGCAGCAAAATCAGTTCATAAATGGCTGACGAAAAAACATTTTTTTTGCTTTTTACTTTATAAAAATTTTAATAGGAAATGGCATAAAAATTTAAAAAAAAATTCAAAAAAATGTCACGTCCGATTTGCATTGTATGAAAATTTCACAGACAAAAGCTTGTCGGTAGGATTTTGAGGAAAGCATTTGTACTTAAGACCTTGAAATTACTTCGTCAACCTACGATAGCAGATGACCAACCATGAATTTTCAAATAATAATTAATTTAGGCAAGGTAGCTCCTCAGGACACGGAAGTTGAATAGCCAGACCCAAAAAATTCTACAATATTTCAGTAGGAAACTCCAGCTAGCAATTCATGATGCCAGAAAATAATACAAAAAAAATCGCTTAAATGAAACTCACGTGCAACGGATCCAACTGTTGAATGAGGTGCATTTATTGCGAAATAAAATAAATTATGAAAAAATTATGTAGATAGGAATAGGAAGAATGGTCAGCTTAATATGAGAACATTGTAAATTATTTTAATTGATGGACTTCAAAAGTACATTTTTTCTCTATGACTATTCCCTTAGGACTACGCCATTTGTAAACCGATTGACACGCCCATACAAAGAAAATATTACCTATATTTCCGACTATATAGAATATTTGAAAAATACTAAAAATATATGTTTAAGATTCATATGAATTGTGACGGCCAGGAGTTCCATCAACTTTTACTCCTAAAGCTGGAATAGTTCAGTTTATTTCTAAAAAAAACTATTTATTTCTAAAAAAACTATATTTGGTACATTTTACTCGCGCGTTGTAATAATTTTACAAGGTGGTGTTACACATTAGAAAAAACAAACTCATTTACTCAAATGTCAAAAACTATTTGAATTTAAACTTATTAGACTTTGAAGTGTGTACGCTAATATTAAGCAATAAAGCGATACATTGGGCAAAAAGTGCCTTGACTTTCATGTCGTTTGTTTTTGCTGTTGTAGTTATTGACCTGGTAACGCCACCTTGTAAAATTTATGGGCCGCGGTATATTTATAGTCACTGTGTAGATTAAAGGTGTTGTTCTCATTTCTGAAAAATGTGTAATACTTTGTTCAACAATCGAAAAAATTAAACAATTTGTCACTCTAATTAAAAAATAACTCCTTTATATGATTGTGTGCTCATTCTAATGAGGTTAAAATATTTATTATATTCACATCAATTTTTTAATTCTATAAAAACTTTTACTTTTATTTATCGTTCTGTCAAGTCTGGTAAAATGAAAATAAATTATGCACAACTCGGTGCTAATGACATAAGAATAACAAAAAGAAAATAACAATTCATACGAGTAGACCAGAATCAACATCTTTTATTTAACTATTAAAATAAATATCTTTTATTTATTAAGCCATTAATTATAATTAGGTGTAGTTAAAAATGATCAGATGTCTATGAATGACGTGAAAAAAAATTTATTTCATGTCAGGAGCAAAATTTCAATCAAGAGATTTACGAGGGCAGTTAGATAATTATGTGATCTTTTTCATATCCGGCAGAGTAGGTTAGGTTAGGTTAGGTTGATTGGAGGGGTGTGACAGCCCATGTCATACGACATACACTTAAGCCAGTGGAAGGCTTGTTGTGCGCTCCATTTAATTATCAAACACAACTGCCAGAGTTTTGCGGCAGGATTCGAACCTGGGACCTTCGCACTACGAATCTAGTACACTACCTACTAGTCTACGAAGGTCAGTTTCCGGCAGAGTAACTTTCAGTGTAAATATTGGCTATAACTAGACTACTGTCGTTTATTAGTTTGTTTTTGATAGCGATGAAAAGCAGACAATCTCGTTAATTTGAACAAATTTCGTGTGCTGATAAAAAATTATTTTTAACACAAAAATTTTACCACCGAAATCAAAGAAGAAAGGCTTGATAAATACTAAATACTATAAATACTAAATATTAATGAATTCCATTGTGGTCGTACCAGCACAAATGAAGTCAAACGTTTGTTCGAGTTTGTTACACCAGAAATAGTTGATAAAATGAATGATATTGGACGATCGGAGAATAAAAGGGCTTGAGGGGGCTGAGGTTCAACGGAAAGGGTACATCACATTTTGCATGAATATTTTGTACCTCGATTGCTCAACTGATTTTCAGACGCATTCTGAACGATTTCATGCGGCACTTTACTACGGATGAACGTGTAATAAATAATGCTAAGGTTGGTCAGCCGAACACAGATTTTTGGGTTCATTCTCATCGATTAGCGGCCAATGTTATTCAGAGGTTTTGGCCTGTCCAACTCGATATAGATTTGAAGCAAACGCGATCTAGCGAAGAAAAAAAATTTAATTAAGATAATACACAGGTGTCACTATTGCAAAACCCATAACTTTTGCTACGAACTGCTAACCGATCCAGCACTCTCTCTAGATTTAGCCCCTGGCAACTATATATTTTCAGTTTCCAAATTTAAAGAAAAATGCTGGGTGTTAAGACATTTTAGGTCATAATTGCTCACTTTGAAGGCCTTGAGAAATATTTTTGTTTGGAGGGAATAAATAAACTAATGTATGGACCGAATGTATGGACCTTAAAGGGGAGATTATGTGGAGAAATACAACGATTTTTTAATCAAAAAAAGTGTATTTCATCCGATAAGTAATGGAATTATCAAACTGCTCTCGTAAATGTCGCCTTACTTTTTATTGGATCTGCTATTTGTCTAAATGATTACAAATCCGGGACGCTATTATTTTCTTGTCTTTACTTACTGATATATTAGATATACTCCCTCCTATTTTTGTCAACTCTTATAATCAACTTTTCATCGATATGCCATTAGTAGATGCTACAATTATTTTTATTTGTAATTAGTACGATATCAATTATAATTACTTGTAATTACTTGTGCAATCAAATATTATATGTTTCGCTTTAGATGGAAAATGCAATCGGCCATTTAATAGCGTAACACAATAACAAGAGTGAAAAGGGAGATAATAAGCGCAGTTTATGATTTATCGCAATTGTTATTTATTTTCGAATGCTTAAGAATTATATCTTTCGTAAAACTTATATCTTTCGTAAAATACATAACCGAAATATTAAGAAAAACTCCCCACTTTTAGGTTCGAGGAACATTAAAATCATGGACGAAACTCTGGTGTGTTCTAAAGCCCGGCTTATTGCTGATATACAAAAGTCCCAAAACCAAAAGTAGCCATTGGGTAGGAACCATACTGCTGACATCATGCCAGGTTATCGAGAGGCCAAGTAAAAAAGATGGTTTCTGCTTTAAGCTCTTTCATCCTTTGGAACAATCTATATGGGCTCCCAGAGGACCCGACAAGGAGACTATAGGTATCAAAATAAAATTCATATAAATTTATTTGTCTTTCCCATAACATTTCGTGTAACTCTTAGGCGCCGTTACGCAACCCTTACCAACTGCATATTTAATATTTCGGGCTCCAAGCCAAGCGGCTGGTAAGTGTTGGATGGATGCTTTAGAGCTGTCACTACGTTGTTCGGGTCTATTGTTGCGTTCAAACTCAACGCCAGGCACTCATCAAGGTACCGGTACTACGGAGGCTTCTATTTCACATGAAACTCAATGGTCCGAAGCTGACTATGAAAAACATTTCGATGATCAAGGTAAGATTTTAAAGACAAATAATTTTAACAAAATCCTTTTAACAAAATAACGACTACTTTTTTAACACTAATCTTAACACTTTAACTAAGATAAATTACACAAAGCAATACGTAAGTCACAATATCTCACAGTACCCGATATGGAATACGTTAACAAAGCAGCTCATGGTTCAGATGTTAGTATAGCGTCACGTACCCAAACTCCCTTACTGCAGCAACTCTACTTGACCATGACCAATTGGGAACGCTTGGTCGGTGCAAATGCTCTTGAATTCAATAAAATTAAAAAACTACGCAAACGCCACAAGAAAAATGGCAGAGACGTCGCCGATTATAGTGATGTATCCAGTGTAGACTTTTCATCGAATTTTTCAAAATCTTTCAAGTTTAATCAAAAACGTAAAACACCTAAAGTACACTTAACAAAATCTCTTTCATTGGGATCCGTACATAATATATCATCGTCTAGTGATGAAGATTATGAACCTATAATGTTGTCGAAAAGCCTGTCGATGAATGTTGCATCATCACGACCAATCAGTTGTCCTCCTGGTACTAGTGTTGCACTATTTTTTCTTCTACCACACAGATTGCGACTACTAAAAACCATTCACATTAGCTGGCTAGTGTTTGTTTTAAGGAACAGTCATGAAATCTCATTTTTAGTATTGTTTTTTGAATCATTTCTTTATTTTAATGCTCGATGCAATATGTATCAAGGCTCATATTTTTAAAATTAAACTTTGAATTTGCATGAAGGCATTTTCGAAAAATAAACGAAATTTTTTTATACGCACTGCTTAATTCGGTCTAGATTTGTTTTTGTATCGGTTTACATTTTCGTTGAATTCGGCTTGCTACACGATCCATTTTTCTTTCGGTCACGCCAAGGTTGGAAAAAATTCGCTAATAAGTGTAATTAAAAATAAAATTTTGAGAAAATTTACTTTTTTGCTGAATTCCATTCTCTTTTTTTATTTACATATTAATTTTTTTTATATGAGCTTTTTCTGCCTACTTAAGCTTCTTGTATAATAAGTAAAATAAAGAAGTTTTTGTGTCACTGTATTTTTGTAAATGATGTGTGTTATCCACTATTCAATTGAGTTGCAAATTCAGACACCCTTTTAATTTGAGAAATTAAAAAAATTGGTTTTTTAGAGTCTTTTAAATACGCTAAGTATTCGCAAAAGATAAAAATTTATTCAAAATCATTTTAATAAACAAATCTAATAATCCTCGCAAACTCTTCGAAAACGTGTTGAAAAATTATTATTTAAAAACTTTTTTTATTAAAGGCGATATTCACGTCGCTGTTGTTCACTTTACAAATTATACAAACTGTATTCATACCCACCCATAAAAATACGTACGGATGAAGGAGTTCGTACATATTTTCAAACTTTAATGAACTTTGAATCAGTTAGGTGAAAAACATTGGTTTACTTTTGAATAAATTATTTAATAATTAAATTAATGCTTAAAAACCAATAAAAAATGAGAAGTTTACAAAATAAATACATTTTTGTAACACATAATTTTACTAAATTAGTAGGATATAACTCTCCAAACGAAAGCGCCGAAGGCAAAAACGACGATTTTTGGAAGTCTTCTTTCATTTTTATATTTGGGGTCTTATTTAGAATGAGATGACACAAAGTAAATATGTTTGAATGTATGATAAAATAACTTTACAAGGTGCCAGCACTAGGGCTACAAGTACAAGAAAAGCAGGCATTTTCGTTTGTGTAAAAAACATGGAAGTGTCAAAAAAAAACGAAGAATGTAGCAACAAAACTCATACACACGACAAGAAATCTACCATGAATTAAAAAAAGCAAAGCAAAAACAGTCACCTGGCAGAGTGATGCTACCCTGTAAAGTTATTTCACTATGCTTGGGCGCTTATATCAAATTTTTCAGTTAAAGTAAAAGTTTCCTATTTATCGGGCAAATCAATATAATTATTTGGTTCAGAATTCAAATATTGTGGGATTATTTCATTTCTAAATTTGGGGCATTATTTCCTATTTAACAAATTTCTTATAATGGGGGTGTTATTTCATTTCTGTTTGCAGTGTTATTTTATTTCGTTGATGCATATTCAAAATTGGGGTTCTGGGGAATAATGTCCCAAATATTGGAGATTTGTTTTATGTTTGATTTGGGGAGTTATTTCAAGCCGCCATTTTTCAGTAGTGCAATTCCTTTTGGAAAGGCAATGATTCGGGAGTCGTTTAAATAGTGTTTCAGTTTCAATGGCTTCCATATTTTTAAAACAAAAATTTAATAAAATATAATTTATTCTGCCATAATTTAAAAAAAACGTGAAACCAAAATTTTAGTACATGGCTATTAATCATAAGATGAACAATATTTAGAACATAGTATTACTAACATAAAAACATACAGACATATGCATAAATGCATTAATAAGACATTATTAGTTAATAAAATTGTACATTTGAGAAATTTATAATTCATTGTATCTTATTTAGATCTTGATGGTGATAGTCAAAATGAGGCTCCCACTGGAATAATGTCTGGCATTGACACAGATTCCGATTCCGATGGTAACGATGTAATTGGTGTTGATAGTCAATTGCAACAAATCGACAATGAGGAACCAATTGAAACACCATATATACCAATGCCAGAGGATGAAATAAATACGGTTAGCCTTGAATACTTTGTCTTATGTTGTTTTTTTTTTTAGTTTTTAGTTATTAAAATATCGTTATTGTCATTAAAAACTTTAGCAAAGTGGTGAACAAGTGGAAGAATTAGCGGAGGAAAATAAAAGTTTGATATGGTGTTTAGTTAAACAAGTCCGTCCTGGTATGGATCTGAGTAAAGTCGTTTTGCCAACATTCATACTGGAACCACGTTCATTTTTGGATAAGCTTTCCGATTCATATTTTCATGCCGACATATTGTCAAGGTAAAAAGATTATAACTTTAGTTTTAATTATTTACATTTATTATTTTTTTTGCTACTATATCAAAAAAAAAAAAACATTTTAATAAAAATTTAATATTTAATTTAAATTTTCAGAGCTGTTATTGAAGATGATCCTTTTACGCGCATGAAGCTAGTTGTTCAATGGTATTTGTCTGGCTTCTATAAGAAACCCAAAGGTCTAAAGAAGCCCTATAATCCTATACTGGGTGAAACGTTCCGTTGTTATTGGGAACATCCGAACGGTAGTCGCACTTATTATATAGCTGAGCAGGTTTCGCATCATCCTCCGGTTTCGGCATTTTATGTTACAAATCGACAAGAAGGTTTCTGCATCAGTTGCTCCATCTTGGCCAAATCGAAATTTTACGGCAATAGCACTTCCGCAGTGCTAGAAGGTGTGGCTACGTTAACTCTCTTGCCACGAGGTGAAAGCTATACGTTAACTACACCTTATGCCCATTGCAAGGGTATTCTCATGGGTACGCTCTCAATGGAATTGGGTGGAAAAATTAATATCGATTGTGAGAATACTGGTTACAAGACGGAGCTGGAATTCAAGCTGAAACCTTTCTTGGGCGGTTCCGATAGTACCAATGTCGTTGCTGGTAAAATAAAATTAGGCAAAGAGACATTGGCTACTATTAGCGGTCATTGGGATGCTGAAATGCGTATAAGAGATAGTAAAACAGGTGAAGACAGTGTGCTATTTGCGGCGGATCGTGAGACGATGAAAAAACGCTTATTACGTTATATTGTACCACTTGAATCTCAGTTGCCTAATGAATCTGAGCGCTTATGGAATTTAGTGTCGGCTGCCATTAGACGTGATGATCAAGTGGGTGCCACCGAAGAAAAAACAGTACTTGAAGAACAACAACGTAGCGCAGCTAAAGAGCGTAAAGCAACTTTTACCGAATGGGAACCAGCGCATTTCCAACAAGATTTAATAACTGGAAAAGTAAGAGGAAATACATACTTCATTAAATAGTATATTATTACTATTAATATTAACAGTATTAGTAGTGGTAATATTATTAATATTATTTTTGTTATAATTGTTATTATTAAATACTTAAAAAGTATTAATTCCTTAAGTTCACTGACGATTTGGCATTAACTTTTTATATGCCGACATATCGTTGGCCGCTTAACCAACTCAGCAGTGAATTTTTAACTAATTTGAAAACATTCAACCTCAAAATTTGAATTCTCTATGAATATTACAAAATATATAATCATAGCAGAGTTAGAATGTTTTCTTTTTTTTCGTTGGTGAACACCAATTCAGCAGTAGACCTCAACCATCATGTTTGAAAAGCATTCAACCTTGTATTCTTATATATAAGCTTTCAAATATGATTAAAAAAATCAGCTTATATATAGCTGCTTATATATAAGCTTTCAAATATGATTAAAAAATCAATCATATTTGAAAAATTACAAAAAATTAAAACTATATTTTAAGAAATATTAAATAAATATTTAATCTTCCTTATAGTGGATTTACAAATATGCCGATCTAAGACCCTGGGATCCTCGCAATGATGTTAAACAATATGAATGGGACTATAAAGTATTAACTAAAACACGCCACCAAGCACCAATGGTTCGCACCGCCAGCATAGTTAGTGTAGATCCACGACAATCATCAATGGTTACCATGAAGTCTAAACGTAAGAATAAATCTTCAACACCACTGGCCGGTAATGATCCTAATAACTCGGATTCGAGTCAATCGCATGATGACTTTACAATATGTGATCAAACCGTTTCATCCCGAACAATAAGAAAGTAAGACTCATTGAACGATATAAAAGTTACTTGTAGAAGAAAATCGAATGAAAGGTCAAAATATAATTGCCATTAGGGAAGAAAAAATTAATTTCGCAAATTAAAATTTTCATCAATATTAAAGTTGAAAGGACACTATGAAATCTGATTAAATGTCAAAAATAAACCTAAGCCTGGGGCTACTCTGTAATTCGAAGCGAAAGAAAATGCTTTCGAATTCCAATATTAATAACAAACAAACTCAAGTCAAATTCATAACAGGTAGAATTAACAGAGCAGCTGATTTTTCCTCCAGTAGTTTTCTTTGCTCTCAGTGTGATTTTGGTTACTTTGAGATGTTCTCCTTTGCTTTCTACTTCTTTCTGCTCCTTCAAAATCGAATTATAGAGTAAATTTCCTGATTTAGTAAAATAACCTTTCATTATACGCAATATAAGTAAACAATTACATAAATTACGTAAAAATAATCAATTAACGCAATGTATATATTTTAGACTAATGCTGGCTGTGGATCAAGTGAATAAATCTTTAGATGATCATAAAAGGCAATTGGTGCTGATTAATTCAAAACTGGAACGTTTGCAATATGCTCCTCATAATATCAACACGCAAAGTCATTCATCATTTTTGGGTGCTCTACCACAATCTCTGGTAATAAGAGCTTTTGCTTATGCATTTGCCGCAATATTAGTAAGCCTTTGCCTTAAATGGCTTTTATATTAGTTAACATGTGCAAAATATATATAATAATATTGTAATTCTAACAAAAATAATTCAAATAGCTTTTTTAAGTCTAAATAAACCATATATATATATATATATATATATATATATATATATATATATATATATATATATATATATATATATATATAATATTTATAAATTATGATATATATATATATATATATATATATATATATATATATATATATATATATATATATATATATATATGTATTAAAATAAATATAATAATATTACATACATACATATATTTTTGCATTATTCCTAAGTTACAGGTCATAACATGGATTATTGCCTATTCTTTATTAAAAAATTTCTTTAAGAAAATTGTAAACTTGATTAAAATAAACTATGTTTATTTCAAAATATCTCAGTGTTTTGGAAAAAATTCATTATTGAAGTATAATGAAAAATAATTTTGAAACTTAATTCTCTTGTTTTTGTGTTTTGTAAGTAAACCCCTTGTTATATGTATGTATTTCTTTTCTTTTTCATTTCAGTTTAGTTTTAATAAAATAAGTAAAATCCAGAAAACTAAATATAAATAAAGTATATGTTATCTGTTAAAGCTATTTTATTTCCGTCTACTGCATTTTCCAAATTTTTTAAATCAAATCGATTACATGTTTTGAAATTATAAATGCACTGCATCTTTTGAATATTTATAAATGGGTCTCTCTTTTTGTATTAATCACTATTTAAAGAATAAATTGTTATAATATTTCTATGTTATTAAAGCAAAATTTATTAAAAACTTTTATGTACGAAAAGTTTTTATTTTGTTACATATTTTCAAAAAGTTAAAAATAAAAGCCTCCTTAATAAATTATATTTCCATTTAAATTTAAAAGTTTGTGTGTATGATTTTTTTCTAATATACATCATGTGGATCATAAATTACTTGTTAATTGGGTCTCGATTAGGATGTTAAAAAAAGATTTGAGTCCCAACTAGCGCTCAAAATAACAGGGAATGGATTATCGATGGTACTATCGATTAGCAGACGCACACTTCTAAAAGAATTATTGCCTCGATATTGAATACAATATTTACGGTAGCCAAACATAATCACATAGAGACTGGAGCCAACTTGATATCAAGGAATTTATCTGTTTTATAAGCATTGCAACATAAGCTTCAATATTAAAAAAATTTTTTGATTTTCTATTGCTTGGTTTTGTAGTGACAAAAATACATTCTTCCGGGTAATTCTTGTAATAAGTTCATCAATTCAATAAGTGCTCTACTATCTGCAGATACTGCTGTCAAGCTCAGTAAATCAATAAAACAAATTTTCCAAAAATTTGAATTACAAAGCATGCATTTGTCAATATTTCTGGAGAAGCGAATCGGAAATCATCATGATACTGACAATCATTAATAAATATTCCTTCTGCCGAAACTACATTAATATTTGAGGTTGTTGAAAACGATAAGTACAATTAGAGGAGCTTTTTAAAAAGCTCAAAAAAATTTTTAGTAGACATTACAGATTCCGTAGCTGCCACTCTGAACGAACTCATTTTTGCTGCTTTAGACTCCGTTCACTTTGTGTTTATTTCAGTGATGGAAAAGTTGTTACGATCGTACTTTTTTTGATACTATTTGATTTGAAAAAATACCGTGTTACTCCTCTGTTACATTTGATACTCTCAGTGATACGTCTTAAATGCATCTGTGTTAGTATAGCTATTGTTTGTTTTTTACATAACTATTAGTTAAAATAGATTGTTTAGTTATAATAATGAATTTGTATTTAAACATATATGTATATTTATGTCCTCTGTTATTTTTTTTTTTTAATATGTAAAATTTTATATTGGGTATTTTTTTAAGGATAAAACTTTAAATTGAAATAAATCCTAACGCTACTGGTATAGATTTGGGCTTATTTGAAGGACAATACTCAATGATTTTGACTTTAATGTGATGGAGGAAGTTTTTTTGGAAATGGTCTTAAAATGTAAGAGAAAATTATTTTCGAAATAAACCCAAATCCATTTAATTGGGGCTATTTATTTAGGGGCTTTTTCAGTTTAAACTATAAGGTATATCTTAAAAAGTACAAAATAAATTTTAAAAATGTTTTGTTTATAGGTAAAATGAACTTTTTATGTATTGGTTTATGGTTTTTGTTAACTTTTTGTTTTCCACAAAGATTTTTTTATTGTTTAATAAAAATTAAAAAAAATAAGATTTGTTACTCTTGAGGTTAAAAAAGTACTCTCAGAAAAATTTTTTGATACCGAAATGAAAATCTCATTTCCCATCACTGGTTTATATTATACAGCGATAAAGTTCTTATACCTTAAAGCCCACGCAAGGCTAACTTTCAAGCTTTTTGTTAATATACAAGGTTTTTGCGCAAACGTTTCTTTCCAGCTCGCAAGAGTATGCAGGTCTTTACTTTTTAATACAAATGAAGCCAGTCTGTCAATTCTTCTTTGAAAATTGAAAGTGTTTTTTTTCTTTCCAAAGAAATTTTTGATGTTTTGGTTACTTTAATTTTTTTAATTACTGGGGCTCCTCAATAGCTAGAGGCACGTTGTCATCGGACATACAATTAGTTTCTCGTTATTTTTTTTTATATCTACATTAAGCATAAAACAGTGGCAGGTAATGTATGAAATTCTTTTTGGTTTTTAGTTAAAATATGATCCAATTAAAAATTATTCTTTTTACACACTTATAGGTTGCAATAATGAATTTCTTTACAATTCACTTTATTTTTCAATTTAGTTACGGTTGGACCTTGCCCACCACGCTTGCCCACCACGCACATAATAAATTTATTTCACGCAATTAATTTGAGTGGCCTTACATGCACACGCTAGCGGAAGGAGCAGGAAATACGAAAAGTGTAACTTATGCTAAAGTCGACGGGAAAACTTGCCCTTTGGTACATATAGCAACCCCATAATAGATCTAGTGTATAAAAGATCTACATATTTCTCTTCTCAGCTGAGTACTAACAAATGTAAAGTTGCCTGACTAATTTATCGCTTCTTATAGGAAACTGAATTCAGAGAGGTCAACAGCACATTTTAATTAAAACCGACATGAAATTTTGTTCAAAATATATTCGTATTTATTGCATGTTTTATTAAGAAAATTCTAAATAAGATGTGCAGAAAAGGATTTACTCCTCTATCGCTCGCTATAAATATTTCAACAAATACTTAATTTTTGTACTAAATAATATACACATATATACGTACTACTATTTGCACACACACACACACATATATATATTCATTTCCTACTTTTTTCATTTACTAGAAATGCAACGTTGAAGTAACTTGCGCATGGAAGCACATAATGTCTGGTTAAATGGAAGCTTTATTATAAAATTTCGTTTACGAGCAATTTTATATTTTAGTACATAATTCAGTTTACGCGCGGTATTCACACGGTTCGGACACAAATTTGTAGGATATAGAAAAGTAATAAGAAATTCCATTTAATAAAAAATTTGTGTTGAATTATTTTTCAAGTGTATTAAGAAATAGAAAGAAAGTGTTTTAATTTGATATATTATTAATTTGTGTCAGTCTTCGATTCCATCTCTGAGACAATTATAATTCAGTGATTAATGTATTAATGAAAAATTAAATTGATGAATAGGTGTTCAAACATATTTATACGTACGTATTAATGTATACATTGGAAAAAATATAATAAAATTTGCCGGTGCGTTGTGAGTTTTTTTTTATATAAATAACAAAACGTGTATGTATTTCCTTGCTGTATATAAAAAGTAATTAAAAGTAAACGAGTTGAAAGTTCCTCTTGAACATGTGAGTCCATTTATTACATTTTTTTCCTATTATTTATTTGCTTTTTTATAACAAGTTCTTGGTATAATACACAAAATTTTTCATTTTATATGTACATATTGTTTATTTACCAACGGGCTGCTTGTACGAGACTTTCTAAACGCTTCTTACTTTGCAGTAATATGTTGCAGCTCATTCCTAAAGGTATGGATACAAATTTTTTTCCGAAATGGTTATTGCTGTTATTGGTATGGTACACATATACCACGTTTATACGCACGTCTTATTTGCAAATAGAACTATTTGCAAATAACTAATTCACTGTTTATACGGGTAATTGCATACAGAACTTATATTATTATTAGTGATGCCATGTGACGAAAATATGATTGTTTGGTAAGTAAAACACAAAAAACGTTCATGAAGTGGCAACGTCTTACCTTTTATTTGCAAATAGTGTCGTTATTCACGACTTGTTAAGTGAGTTAATAAGTTACAATAAAAAAGTTATACGGCAACATTCTTCTTTTTTATTTGCAAATAAGACGTGCGTATAAACGTAGTAATAGAAAAGTAAACTGTGTATTCACAAAATTTAGATGCAATAAAAGTTACATTAAAGATGTAAGCGTCTCGCTGGTTTTGCTGTTAGCTTTCGTTTCTTTTTCTGTGCTCCTTTGCCACTGTTCGCTTTACTAATCAATTGCAATTAGTAGAGCAGATGATTGCATATATATATATACGAGTATGTTCCGAAACACAAAGTATCCGTATACAAAGTGTTTATTATTAAAGTAACAAAGTATCAACATTTTATAAACAGACTCTTAGGGAATTATGCTCAGCGTGACGGAGCTAATAACCATGGAATCCTCTTCATTAATATGAATAGGATCCATTACTATATACTCATTGGAACATCCACATTCGGCATCGAAATAGAGCTGCAGAGTTTTTTGATTTACTAACAGCTTTGAACGAACACAGAACAAATTTGGCAAAAATAATCAATAGTTTTATAGCTTAGAAGAGACTTTAACTGAATTTCATTAAGAGTTAAGCGAGGCCATTTTACTCTAATGCCTATATAAATCGGGGTAGAAATTTAAAATTGGTTGTTTTATTTCTAAAAGTTTATGTATGATTCGTCTTCATTGTGAGAACTGAAATGTAATTGTATATAAATGCTCACAAGATTCATAAATATGTACCAAGTTCAAGCAAATTCGCAAAAACTGCCGGCGTAAAGTGGCGTACATAATAAATTACTTTTGGCGTTGGGCCTGGCGATGTTTTTCAATTTGTTTTTTTCTGGATTCTATTACCAAAAATATAACACAAATTCTCCAAAATGATTCCAGGAAGGGATAATAAATAGCATTTTACAATAGAAGATTGTATAAACTTAATTTTAGCAAATTATTTCTTGTAGTTATGTGACTTATGTTTTCTTTCCATATTAAGATAAAATTAATTTCTTAAGTTTTGTTATTAGGAAAGTAGTAACTTTTTTTTGTTCACTTCAGCTTCAGCTTGGTCTTACTAGAAGACCGTATGTATGTAGCAAGTAGAATGCAAGGCGTTTACTATGCCTGTACACATTTTGTGCCCATTTTTTCTTTGGCATTTAGTGCAGGATTAGTTGAAGCGTAAATAATAAAATAATTTCCTTTATGTATATTGTAAACATATTTTATTTTTAAACGTTTATTATAATTTTTATATACTTTTTTTTATTTATTTTTAAGTACATTATCAATTATTGTTGTTCATGTTTTCCAAAAAAAATTCAACGTATAAAAATTATTACAAAAAAGTTATACATGATAAAATACTTATTATTGAAATTTATTACTTCGGGATATCCTCCTCAACTAATTGTTAAAACAATTAGAGTTTTGCAAAATGTTTTGTTTTTTGTGGCTTTAGCTGTTCATATACCAACATTTCACTGATCGCTAAACCAACTTTAAGCAGTTTGTAAACATTCAACCTACGATGTTTATGTATTCTAAGCATACTATTATGATTAGGTATTTTTTTATGATTCATATACAGCACTGAATTCTCATTTTGTATTTGATTTGTTTGGCATAAACATAAACGATGTTGAATGTTTTCAAACTACTTAAAGTTCACTCACGATTTGGGTTAGCGACAAATGAAATGTCGCCATATGAACAGCTACAGCCACAACAAACAAAACATCATGATTAAATACTTTATATATTTTTATTTAATTTTTTTCCATAGTTATTAATTCTTGATTTTTCCATAATTTTTATAGTTTTTGTTCAATTTACTCTGATGTATAATGGTATGATTTTTCAGCATAATTCTATGCCATTAGTAGATGTAGTAATAATTACTACCAAATGTACGTTAAAAATAAATTTAATATTAAACAGTTTCATTTAAAAAAATGGAAAGACTGATAAAGGAAGAAAGCTTATTTAATTTAAAAATGTGGCAAAATATAACTAATCTAATAATAAAAATATATTTTGCAGAAACTTTATTATATTGAAGCAAAACTTGAAACAAATTAACTTAAAATAAGTTCATTTATAGGAATAATAATGAGACAGCAAAATATGGAAAGGAAATTAATGTTTAACACCCTGTATTTCATTTTAGTAGTATTCATTTTAATTTATTATTACACAAGAAGAGAGCAATCTTTCAATTAACTCTAAGAGTTTTTCATGTATGTATGTATTATGTATTATGTATGTACGTACGCATTTTCATTTTGTAGAGTATGGCTGCACAGCAGTTTGCGTCTTAAAAAAAAGGAGAAGGACCTTCTTTCATATACCTTATGTAGTTTTCTGTTAAGCTTTTTTGTGTTTTTCATTTTATTTTTTCTTTAAGGAAGAAAGAAAAGAGATTTAGTGTAACGAACATCAAAATTCTAAGCCTAAAGTTTAGTTTTTTTAGTTTTAACGAATTTCTAAGAAATTCTCTAAAGAAAAAGACAGTAACCTCTATTTTACTAAGAAGATAATATTTAGTTTATCTCGGTTGTTGTTACTCTAGTTCTAAGGATGTACTAGGATAGTAGTAGATATTATGTATGTAAGTGTAAGTTTCACTAGGAGGTGGCGGAGTAGTAAAGTTTGTGACATCAAATGATTTTGACTTTTAAAGTACAACTAACTAATCGATTAAAATAAATTCTTTAAGGATCACTTGCGAATTATATAATTTCGATGAATTAAATCAAATACGTAATAATGAAGTTGTCTCATAGTTATATTTACATATTTCCAATTGCGGCATTGCGACATTAATACCACCTAAACAATTATAAGAAAATAAAAAGTCAACAAACAGATATTGTAAATCAATATAAATTATACGAACCCCCGCCTCCCGCCAACGTAACGCAAATATGTACACATGTATGTGTGTTTCATATGCGTGTGGAGTTAGATGAGTGTATGACTGAATGAGATGTTATTGTGTTTCTGTGAAATTAAAGAAGTTTTTAGTATGATTCTTCTCCTTTGACTCTGCCTCAGCCAGTATGAATACGTACATGATTTGTAAGTGTACTTTTTTGTCTAAATTGCTTAGGACAATAGGAACAAGCGTAGGGTTTCTCACCCGTGTGAATTTTCATATGATTATTTAGTGTGGACAATTGTCTGAAATGACTTTCGCAAATTTTGCATTTGTATGGTTTTTCACCGGTATGGGTTTTTAAGTGATTTGTGAGTGTGCTCTGCTGAGAGAATGCCCGACGGCAGACACTGCACATAAATGGACGATCTGGACAACTGTTGCGTAAACAGTGGGCTACAACACCGGTATTATTGTTACTATTGTTATTATTATTATTATTGTTGTTGTTGATGTTGTTATGATTGTTATTGTTGTTGGCTGATGCAAACTGCTCCTTCGTGCTAAGAGTACTAACTGTTGTATTGCTGTCTAGGAAGTGTAGCAAGGGATGATGCTCTACTTGCGGCTGTATTTGCAGATGTCCCGAGGCCGTTGGTGTCACCATTATTGTGGCTGCTGCTAATGGGATGTTGTTGTTGCCACCAGTCTGATGGTGATGAGGATGATGATGATTTCCTCCTTGGACAACCGATCCCCCTCCTGCTGCTGCAGGTATGCGAATTCATATTGCAGTTGTCATTGTGTTGTTAGGTTGATGGTTAGCGTGTAAAAATTTAAAATAAAGGTTTTTGTTAAGCGTAAATAAAGTTCAATTTTACTTTTTTCACTCAGTTGAACGGCGTCAAAACAAGCGCCTCACCTGTGCCTGCTGTTGTAGAATTGGTTGTTATGGTGGCCACTTGATTGGCATGTGTCTTCATGTGATTGTTAAGGGTGCTTTGTTGGCGGAACGCCATGCAACAATAAGCGCAAGCATAGGGCTTATCACTCGAATGTACCTTCTTATGATTTGCCAATGTTGCCAATTGACTAAATGACTTTTCGCATGTATCGCATTTATAAGGTTTTGGATCAATATGCGCACGTTCATGATTATGCAGGGTACTTAATTGTGGAAAACGTTTTTGACAGATCTTGCACTGATACGGTTTGACCAACTCATCGGCCTGTGGTGAATTGTAACTACCAGTATAAAGGCTCTTTGTAATATTTTGTCTCTGCTGTGGTGTATATGTTACAATTGTACCTTGCCCTTGCTGTTGTTGTTGTTGCTGCTGCTGTTGTTGTTGTTGTTGTTGCTGCTGCTGCATCTGTTGCTGATGTATTATTTGAGCCTGAGCAGCAGCAGCAGCTGCAGAATGTACAATCGACTTTGAATTGCCTTTACGTGGAGTACCCTGTGTTTGTTGTGTCTGATAGTTTAATATTGGCGTTGGCTGATTTGCTTCCGCAAGTGAAGCAAAAACTAAAACAAACAGAAAAGTAACAACATAAGATATAAAAGAATTATTCTATATTCATAAGCATTCAAAATGTTAACTAAATGAAACGAATGGCTTTTTTTGGTAATTATAACTTCGATACCTATAAGGAAAAGAATTTACAACGTCAAGTGAAAAGTATTAGAAACTATGGTCAACATAAAACAGTAAATTGTGTTGTAGCCCTCCAGTTCAAAATTATTCTGGATGAAATTCTGAAAATCATTTCTTTTAGAAACTTTAGTTGAACTTAACTTTTCACGAATAGCAAATATTAAAACACTAAATCAATTGCAAATGGGGGTATATGTATATATAGAAGTGTTTTTTTTTTGTATTTTAAATTTTTTTTACATATGACAGGGTATGCTTCAGATTTGGTCCCGTTTCGGCCAATGTTTGAGCAGGGAGAGGTGCCATGGAAGAGATACGAATTAATACTTGAATATCTTATATCTTGCTTGGTATTTAAAATTGATATCCAGACCAACATCAAAAAAATTACATGAGGATTATGAAATAAAAACTTTTTAACACAAAACATTTAACCACGTTCAAAAATAGCAACACTTAGTATATAACATATACAAGATGAAACAAAAAACACCAATTTAAATTAATAAATATATTTAACACAAATGTCTAGCAAAAACGACAAAATGTAGTGTGATATAATGTTTACTATATTTCTATAGAAAAATATTAATATTTATTTATTAAATGTTAATAGATGATAAGCATATTATTAAAATAACTGGTATTTAATCGAATTCGTTTTATTTGATTGATTATTCACACAAGTAAATTATTTTTCGATTAATATGTACATTCAATTTACAAAATCCTTTATATATTGTTTTAAATCCAATATCAATATAAAAGTTGTCCATCAATTTTCCCTTTGCGCCGATTTCATTATTTTATCAAAATCATTTAAGTATCTTGGGATTTATAAGCTTTTGAAGCAAGCGTAATGCACCAATCAATCATTCAGAGTTGGTTTTCATGATTTTCAAAGTACCATATATAAAACAATTTAAAAAACATTTGTTGTGTAATAAAGATCAAATGCTGGCCAATGAAATCGAAGGTAACAGTTTCTCACAGAATTTTTAATATCTGGAGATCAATGTGAATATCACATGTAGTAGATCGATTTGATTATTAAACCGATTGTAAAATAATTCCATACTGATATAGATATTGGAGATAAGTATTTAATTACACAAAAATGGATTCAAAATTTATATGTTGAGATTTCCGCTACAAATAACTGATTAGTTTTTAAATTAAAAAATTATAAGGTTTTCTCAAAAGTTATTATAACACGTGCAGTTTTCGTGCCGATAATTTTTCGTTTAACAATAATATAGGATTGTGCATATTTCTGCAATAAGACTGTTCAATAATAAGAAAAAAATATAAATTTTGACCTTGCAAATAATCAAATAAAATATGTGCTTTTATATTAATATTGGATACTTAATTATGTTTTTAAAAGACTTCTTTCTGCATTTTAAAATATGAAATTGTTTTAAATATCGGTACATTGATAATTGATATTTTTTATTAGCGAATAAAAATAGTGAGTAGCGTTATTTAAAAGGAATTTTAAAATAAAGCGATTTAGTGCAGTTTAAAAAATAAATAAATAAAAAAGGTATGTATGTATGTATGTATGTCAATACAAATTAATTACAAAAATAAAAACCATTCATTTCATTTCGTCAGATGAGGTAGAAGAAGCACATCAACAACAACCATCAGTTCAATATACTTTTACTCACCCTTATGCGTTTTAATATGATTTATCAATGTCGATTGTTGTCGAAAGTCCTTAGAACATATATTACATTTGAATGGTTTCTCGCCAGTGTGAATCTTGACATGATTCGTCAGTGTTGATATTTGACGGAAAGCTCTTTCGCAATGTTTACACTTGTAGGGCCGTTCGTCTGTGTGTATCTTCATGTGGTTTCGCAAGGTAGTCAATTGGCGAAATTTGTTTTTACAAATGTGGCACTGTTTCTTCTTTCGTGGATCATCGACAATTGGCTCGGGAACCTCTTCGGGCATTTCAATCTTAGTTACTGGCATTGGTGTTATAGGTGCAGGATTATTGTTTAGCGTGGAAGTAGCTGCCGCCGTTGTTGAAATGTCCAGCAAATGAACCAATGGATGTTGTGGATGTAGCATAGCTTGATGAGTGGGATGTTGTATGGCTTGTACCGCTGTCAATTGATGCAGCGTAAAGGGAGCTTGCTGCAGGCCAGCTGCAGATATTGTTGTCTGTTGTTGTCCCGTAGACGTGGTCACTCCGTGGGAAGTAGAAATTTGTGCTGGTGCATAGTGTTGATAGTTGACCATTGCGGCCGCACTTACAGCTGTAGCATGATTGAGGTGCATTTTGCATGAGGTATTTTGCGATTCGCTGTCACTATTCGAGTATAGTACAAAAATATCGCGAACCCGTCCTAAATGGACCGAACTAATTAAGAATGTCTTAAAAACCAAAATTAAAACAAATTTTATTTAAAAACTCAGTGAGAAAGTGTCCGAGCTTACCCCTTTTAATTATGCTTTCTATTACGAGAGATTGTGTCTTGTTTTCGTTATTATTGCCACTGTGGCAACGTGTGTGCTTATTTTTCTTCTTCCAATAGATAGTTTTGTCTGTGATTTCACGTTTTATAATTTGCTCGCATTTCACTTTATTTTTTACATATTTTCACTATAGTCAATACCTTAATTTTGATTATATGCGAGCATTAACGAATTTCATATTTTTTATGCACTTATTAGTAAATTTTCATTAAATAATTTTCTTTTCCCAAGGATTTTAGTTGGGAAAAAATTTTCAGGAAAAGAAAACAAACAGCTGGGTTGGTCAATTTGTCAAGATTTAAAAACAACATTGTAGGGTTGTATTTGGGGAAAAAGCGTGGTTTTACAATGCTGCATTTCAGCGCAACCTACAGGGCTGCTTCGTTTTAGGAGTTGTATATACATATGTACCCATACGATGTCAATCAATATAGACATATATGTCGTGCTTATGTTTTTATATATAATAATCCTTCTTAAGAATAAACTCTAAATATTTCGTTGGTAATATTCTAATGTTTTAAGAGATATATTTATATCAGCAAATCCCCTTTACCCTTTGGGAAATTTTATTGACACGAAAATTTTTATAACTTATATATTACGAATTATGTAGCATAACTAATTCCAAATCGTCCTAGGAGCTACACCTGACAATACTCTCTTGACATTATTAACACATGCACACATTTCAATGGTCTGTCTGAAAATTTTGAATACAGTGCTTCGACGTATGCCTGTACGAATTTGATGTTATGGTCAAGAAAGAAGTAAAATCAAGAGATGAAAACTTATATACTAATGTTCTAGAAATCGCGAATGGCATAAATGGGCTATTAGCGAGGCATGTTGCATGGTGGTTGCCAATGTCATGCGACTTGCGATTTCTAGAACATGGATGATAATAACTGAAAATATTTTGATGTTGTTATAAATGGTTTGTTTCAGGTAAATTATAGTGGAATATTATTATATGCTCTCATTCACGGTAAATACATATATATCAGCATATGTGGCTACTAAGATATTATCTCTATTGTCATGACAATAATGTCAGGTGTATATGTAGGATAGTATATACGTATGTATACAATCGAACTATTTATATTAAAGAACTTAATAGCTCTCAGCTTTCGTGTATATCTGTGAGAAGTAAAGAAGACTTTGACAACTATATTGTTATGGTTTTCCTTGTTATTTGGTTTTTTTCTGTTAAGTGAATATTTTCTTTAATTATTGCTAATAAATTTGTCAAAACGGCGTCTTTTCTGCGTTCTCGAGTACTAACAACAAAGAAGTTATTTGAAAATTGCGAATTGCAAAGGCGTGAAATAGTACAATTAATAAATATGAGTGAGGAAAGTGCCACTTCGTCAAAGGTTAAAAACAAAGGAAACCTCCCTGAGCCAGAAAAGGAAGAGACGGGTAAGTAAGAAAAAATTTACAGAAAGCGGAAATTAAGGTGTAGAATTACACTGTCAATAAAATTTAGCGAAAGGTATTACATACATCAATGTAAAGGAAAAAGTCCTGACCTTGTTTTTTATTTGTAGTAAATTTGTATGTAACGGAACGTGATATTCAATCACTTACAAACGTAGAATTAACTGAAACTTGCACACTTATCAAGGACCAATAACAATTTGATGTATCTTCTTTTATTCCGAATAGAATCGATATGATTAACAAAATTTCATTTCCAAGCATGTTTTTCCCTTTTTCTCTTGCAAGTATTATTATGTACATACATACATACATATTTTGTTATTTCAAATACAATTAAAGCCCTTTCATGCTTCCTTTCAATTGGGCAAACATGCTGTGTTCCATTTGAAATTGACCAAGTGCATTGTTAAAAGGAATTTCACACTAGATAATATAACTTCATTCATATATTTGTGTATAAGTTAAAATTCACCCCAATTAATACTATTTAACAAAACATGTCCAAAGAATGCCAAAGTGGGTCGACATGTACTACTTATAAATTTGATAAAAGTATGTATATGTGTATATACACGCATTTTACTAACACTTATTTCACATTATTAAAAATGCGTACAACATATTATTTAGGTGACAATGCCATGGAAGCTATTAGGAAATTTTTTGCTCACAAATTGAATTTAGTTACAACTTTGGATGAAGAAGATAGCAGCCCAAAGAAGGTTTGTCCAAACGAACAGCGAAATTTGTAGAAGACATACATATGTATTTATACTTGTGTAATAATTTTAAGGTCATTGAGAATTTAACGTTTGAGGGACTATGCGATCACTGGAAGTCTAAAGGTTTTAAAAATATCATAACTATGGTTGGTGCTGGCATATCAACATGTAAGTATGTATGTATTTCATATACCATTGCAAATTTCTTACTAAATTTTTTATCAATTTAAGCGGCTGGTATACCCGATTTTCGTTCACCTGTATCTGGTTTATATGATAATTTACAAAAATACAATTTACCTCATCCATCGGCGATTTTTGAAATGGACTATTTTGAAGAAAATCCACAGCCTTTTTTCGCTTTGGCTAAAGAACTTTATCCCGGTTCATTTAATCCCACACCCTCACACTATTTTGTACGTCTTCTTCACGACAAGGGTTTATTGCTACGTCATTACACCCAAAACATTGATACATTGGAAAGGATTGCTGGCTTACCAGACGACAAACTTGTAGAGGCCCATGGAACCTTCTTCACTAATCATTGCCTGGGTTGTCGTAAGCTTTATTCTATGGAATGGATGAAAGAGCAAATCTTTTCGGACAACGTGCCATCGTGTACCATTTGTAATGCTGTCGTGAAGCCAGATATTGTTTTCTTTGGTGAAAATCTTCCAGAAAAATTCTATACATTACCTGCTAAAGATTTCAACAAATGCGATTTGCTTATCATAATGGGTACTTCATTGGAGGTTCAACCTTTTGCCTCCCTAATTGATCGCGCTAACCCAAAATGTGTACGTTTTCTAATAAATCGCACAAAAGTTGGTAACGACTTTGGTGGTATAAGTTCATGGTTTATGTGTGGACCTGGATTAATGTTTGACAGTCCCAAAAATACCCGCGACATAGCTTATATTGGTGATTGCGATGATGGTTGCTTGGCTTTGGCAGAAGCGTTAGGTTGGAAAGATGAATTGAATGATTTAATAAAAAGTGAACATGACCGACTGGATAAAGAAAATCAAAAGAATAAAAACACGGAAAACAAAACTGACGAGAGTAAAGACGATAAATTGAAAAAAGAATCCCAAAAGGTGGATTCTTAATTTTTCCACACTAAGTGCAATATTTCGATATATTAAAATATATTTCTAAATTTTGTTAGCGCATAGTTTAATATAGTATAAGATGTAATATGGTAATAAATGACTACATATATAACTAAATCTATATATATATATATATATATATATATATATATATATATATATATATATATATATATATATATATATATATACATATATGTATATATATATATATATATATATATATATATATATATATATATATATATATATATATATATATATATATATATATTCTTTTTATATCTAGCTTAGATGTGTGTATTATAAACTATATTTTTATTTACAAAATTTTACACTGATAAACTGATAGCACGCTTGTTTCTGAGAAGAATGTTAAACGGATTGCGCCCCTCCTGCATGTTTGCATTCTGTACGAAATAAATAAATAGTAGGGCAAAGAAGAAAATGCTCATTTATAAATATGTTGCACATAAACCTTTTAAATGTACGTATGTCAGGGTTAGATATTACCTTTTGTTTAAATTGTGTTATCTTGTTTATAAAAAAATAACTTTTTATTTCTGTTAACACATTCGTTTTGTGTAAAAACCATAAATATTTCAAGCAACTATTTTTGTTCTATTGTGAGCGTGTATAAACCATTACATGACAAGGGTGTCGGTAACGTTTAGAATGTGTTCCGCATTTTTATCGTAATATTTTTTTCAGAAATGGAAACGACAACAGTTTATTGGTTGTTGTATTTGAGTAGATAAGCTAAGACAACAACCTCCGCATTAAACTACAATTTTTTTTATTAATTGACGCCAGGTTATGTTTGCTTCAGCCAGCGCCACCAGAGTAGATTTCCCCAAGCTAAATCTAGCCTTCTTCAGGCCTTTGATGAAATATGCTGGCATGTTGCGAAGGTTGTAGAAATCTTATAGGGATTGTCAATTTTCAATTGAATATTAATAACTCCATTCATTCACACATTTTAAACAAAATTAATGCCAAATTCATAAATTTTGAGTCGAAACAATAAATTCATTCTATTTTTTTAATGTTCGGCCATTCGAAATATTTGTGTTTAATTATTATATATGAGCTGACACTGCCTGAAAACATATTTATGTTTTAATTTTCCCCGACGTTTCGTCAATTACTGTAAGTCTGTGATATATTTGTCAAGTTGGGCTATTCTTTTATAAAGTTTTTATTAAAAAATATTCTTTTAAATTAACAAACAAAAATATTTACACATTCCAAAACTTTTTTTAAACTTATCAATGTCAGGTAAAAAAGTTTCAATGTAAGTTTTTTATATTTATAATTGAAATCAAATTGATTATACTACAACGTAATGATGTCTACTGAATTAAATAGTTTCTAACAACCCTTGATGAAGTCAAAAAATAATTTACGAAACGTCGGGAAAAATTAAATGAAATATTTTTGATAATAATGACACAAAGAAAGTTGTGTGTTTTATCAGATCACAGTAGGTTAAGCATATCGGCATCTAGTGAACTAATTTTAAAGAAATTTTGCATAGACCATGCATGAGGTTCTTGGGTAATGTGCTACTTAAGGAATCCTTAAGTTGGATCGAGGGCAGACAGCTAATAATGACCACTTTCGATGTTTAATAAAAAAAAAAAAAAATAGAATTTTGGCAAAATGCATTGTTTGTTGTGGCTTTAGTTCTTCATATGCCCATATTACTACTTGTTTCAACCATTAGTTGGGAAGAATATCCGGAATAATAAATTTTAATATTAAAAAATCAAAAGTTTGTTGTGGCTTTAGCTCTTCATATGCCGACATTTCATTGGTTGCTAAAACCAAATCGTCAGTGAAGTTTAACAGTTTGAAAACATTCAACCTCGGATGTTTATGCCACATAAATCAAATACAATATGAGAATTTCAATATTGCATATGAATTACAACAAATACATAATCATAGTAGGTTTGGAATGTTTCTCTACAAACCAACACAACAAACAATTTACTCAACGTGAGTCTATTTGATTTTTTCTATGCATTTTGCAAAAAGCTCTAATTGTTTCTAACGATTAGTTATGTTAAGTTTTAAACGATTTTTCATCATTCCACTTCCGGTATCGGCTACGAGTATTCTTTCTCTTTATTAAATTTTAGTAATTTTTTAAAATCCTTTTTTAATATTTTATAAAGTTCTTTGCAAACATTTTTAAACGTTCATTATTTTATTATAAATTGATCTAACCCGCACATTTGCTGGCTACACATGTTGTGTATGTGTTTTACATTTGATGCTTATAAGTCTTAAAATAATGAATCAATTTTTAATGAAAATACACATTGAAAATGGAAAATATCAGTGGTTGTTCTTCGTTTAAGAAAGATTTTTTTGCTTAAAGGGAAATAGAAGACCCATTTCGCTTAAAGGGACTCAGAACCTTAAAAATTATTGTTGATTATGGTTTTAACCTAAAGTTTATTTTATAAACTAAAATGTTATTGGTTGCATGTATGAGAAATATGATTAAAATGAGCCGACTCTGCATGGCGTATAATGGTATATATGTTGCAAGAAAAATAAATAAACTGTTTGTTGTGCTGCTTGTATAAAGGTATTATAAGACTATTATGATTATATAGTTTTGCAATATTCATATACGATACATAATTCTCATATTGTATTTGAATGTTGCGGCATAAACATTCGACGTTAAATGCTTTCGAATCGCTTAAAGTTTACTGGCGGTTTGGTTTACCGACCAATGACATGTCGTTATATGAATATCTAAAGCCACAACAAATATTTTAATTTCTTATAATGTGCTTTTAAAGGTGAATTCACCCATTCGTTCTGAACGAATTAAATTTACTCTCTTTCTCAAAATAGAGACGTCAAGCTACATACATATAAAAAAAGCGTTCGGAACGTTCAGACCGAATGGGTGAATTCACCTTAAGTCAATTAAATACTTTTTTCCTTATTTTTTTGTTAAGCATTTTCTCGACATATTTCTTTCAGCATATTTAAGCATATTTTCAACAAAATCTAGCAACGTTTGATAATCACTTTTGTGGCAACACACCGCTCAAACAAATATAATTTGTTTTTTTGAGAATATTTTTTTATTTCTTTGAGCTGAGCACAATTTAATAAATTTTTATCCGATTCGTGTGTATTTTTACTAGTTTTTCTTTTAAGATTGTTACGCATCATTTGTAAACCGATTTTCAAATTTTTGTTTTTTTAAGGGATTTGCTTGCAGATTAGTCTCATTATATTTTTTAGAAAATGTGGCTCCTAAAATATAACTCCTCCATTCATGGGCTGATCTTGAAGCCACGTTTTTAATTTGAAAATGTATGCCTGCCTGTAAGTGTCTCATAGAAATTTAAGTGAACATCGGCCGAAAAAGTATCCGCCCGGAATATTGTTCATCGCATGACTCCGCAACTTATGGACCGATATTCTTGCCTGAGAGTAAAATAAAAATTAAAAATGGATGATATTGGATTTTAAACTCACCCGTAATTGCGCTCGTTTTGAAATCTGTTCGATTGCTCCTTTGGTTGTTTTTTTTTCGCTAGAATTATTTGTGTTGCAACGTTATGTCTGTCGATGCTTTTTTTGTTAAAAAAAATAGTAAAGCTTCCAGGCAAAAGCAAATAGTGAAAATTTTATGTTTTTTTTTTTGCTATCAGTTGCCTATAAATTAACTTGTGGTTAACCACAATCTCAGTTGCACTCTGTCATTAGGAATTTCAATTTAATTTCTTAACTGTTCTCACAATTAAGGCACATTTGCAGTCACAAAATGCATTTGACAATTTCCGTTCTAAAGACTGATTCTAATACCTTTATTTACAGGCACACTCACAAAGTTCAGATTATATATATATATATGTGTGTGTGTGTGTGTGAACATAATGTTTGCAGTGATTTCCGTTGCACAGGAAACATCTACAACTAAATAGGAACTAAAATAAATACCTGTGTCTAAATAACTAGTTGTGGTTGTTGTCCTGTAATAATAGTTAGAACTATATGTATATAGTTCTCTGTACGCCATTTAACTTTATAATAGTTTTACCTGTTATTTATTTCGTTACCCTGTTTCTAACCAATGATGTTGTTAACAATCTACTTCATACGAGCATAAGAGGTTGTTATTTTTCACAATAATTTTTTCTGTGGTTTTCTTTATGAATGTTTGTTGCTGTACATGTGTTTGTACATGTTGTCATAGAGCTGCTGCTTCCCAGTGTCATGGATGTACATACGGTTTTAAATTGCAGCTGGAAATCTTCTGTATGAAATGGAGTTGCTCTTTTTGCGATATCTCTATTCTTTTTTTTTTTAATTAGTCCAAGTATTGGAACAATTTGCCACAGAAAATGCAGAAAACTTAGACAAGAGTATGTATGTACGTATGAAATAAAAAACACAGCAGCTAAAACAACGGCAACTTAACAAGCCAAAAATATACATGCAATCAACGATAACTATCAGTTGCAACGAGTATTTTAATATAGCGATAGCTTTCAAAACCATTAAATTCCACTGCCGCCACTACTACGTACTACTACCTTCTCTATTTCTGCTACAACAATTAATGTATCAGATACTGAATACTTTTGCTACATCTGTCATTGGTATGTCCTGTGATTATAAAGTTTAAATAGTACGGAAATGATATTTGCGGTACATTTAAATGTACATTTGAGGTAGACACACACACACACACACACACACTTTTTAAGGGGCTGGCATGGCAAGCTAGAATTATAAAAAAATTCAGATTCCCGGAAGTTAGTAAAATAATCCAACCCAAAATGTATATGAAATAAATCGCGAGAAATTGTGCCATTATTTTTAGCATGAAAGAATAAGGCCCCAACGAAATGAAACAAATCATATACGAAATACAGTAAAATTTTAAGGATGAAATATATTGGCATTTTAATTTGCTAGAAAATCATAAAAATTTTACTTAAATAGAAAAATTAAAAATTTTCCCAAAACATTTTTAAATGTGTTTTTTCATTACAATTGTTTTTGGTGTTATTTCATACAAAATGAGGCTTGAAAATAGAAGTTAAATAAGACGCCAACAATTCAAATAAGACCCAAAAAGTCATTGTTTTTGCTATTTGTGCTTTTCTTTAGGGCTTTATTTAATTTTTTGTTTGGAGATTAATTCTAGTCTAACTTTATTTCACCTTTATGGTAAATAAATCGAATCAACAACTCCTAGATTTTATCCACATGCCTGTCGTGGTAACTATTACTACAATTTAACTATTATATTAGATACGACGGGGATAATGCAATTTTCATATGGCTGACAAATAGATTTCTTTTTCCAGAACAATTTCAAGTCCCTACTCTGCTCGAATTTCACAAGGGTTGCTTAAATGTCTACTGAAACTCATTGCCCCATATATCTAAGTGTTAGCATGCAGAGATCTTTTGTGGAATAGGTAACTAAATTGTGGAACCAATTGTTACCATATAATAATGAATATTTTTTCATCTTCCCTACGAATGCAGTGTATTTCAGACTGATATCTATCTATGCCATCAATTTACCATCAATTTAATTTATGATAGAAATATTCGAGGGAATATTGTAATATTGGCGGCACTTCTGTCTCTATAATCCTTTATTACAACGTCTTTATTGGTCAGACAATGTATGAAAGAGCTGTCAAAGCTAGAACAACATAGAGGCCACTTTAGTAATGAACAGGCAGATGAGGTCGCATTTCTAATGCGATGTCAGCTGCGATTCCACTTGATATTATTATAAGCCATATCTGTAAGCACTGCCTGCAAAAGCCTGATAATAGATGGCATAATCTCGTCACCAATGCGATGTGGCCCTCCTACAACATGAACCGTACAATGCAACTTGTAAACTACCTCAGCAATAAAAAGACAACGATTCCTGGGCAGCTCTATACCGGTTAAACTTTGCTTAGTATCCAAGTCAAGGCTAAATGATCTCTTAAAATACTTCACAGCAACAGGTTAGATCTAGTGCTACAAATCATAGGACCAGTATAGATTCTATGAACAACACATCTGACGGTTTGTGTGGTCATGTCAAAACAGGGTCATTTAGACTCTACTTGAGAGTTTGCACGCAGTAACCGACCATGGAAACCAAACAATCAACCTGTATATTCAGTAACAAGATTTATAAAAATTCTTTTACTGGGGGTTTAATTAATTTCGTCATGACTTAAAAAAAATAAGTTTTTGACTGCAACTTTCTGATGTAGAAAGTCCATATATATATATTAATATGTGGGTTTATTGCTTTCATCTATGGTAAAATTACGCTGTTGACTTGTACCACAAATACATGGTTCGAAATGTATTCCTTTACACAGGAAGACAATCTGTATTTTATTAAATTTTTTAGTATCTTTAAGCATTTCAAATCGCTACTAATACACACATAAAACAACTATAGCAGCCAGATAAATTTGGGGTAAAAAGCCGTCAAAATTATTTATCGGAATCGACAAAAGATCGTCATAAAAATATCAAATTGTTTTGAAACAAAAAGTTTCATTTGTAGTATTTACGCATGTTATTAAATAATTTTAATAGTTAAAGGACTAGATAAGAAATCAAACCTAAACAGAAATTCAACAAGAGGACTGCAAATGCCTTCAGCAATTTTAAATTGACAAAAAAAGGAACAAGTGAATAATATAATAAAATATACTTTGGCAAGTTGTTGAAATGTTCTTAAAACTATATTTGTATAAATGCACATGTGCAAAATGGCTTATATGCACATGGCGGAGCCTCTAATTTAACAAACTGGGCTCTGTTAGAAAGTACCAAATTTTAGGTACGAAAAATATTTTGTTTCATAATTGTCCATTTCAATGCAAATGCAGTTCAGCTCCTTCTCTGCTGGATTAAAATGTCAGTTTTTTTGTGTGTTGAAATGTTGGGAAATAAGAAACATACGTACGTATGTACATACATACGAGTATGTATGTGCATATTTATTTTTTATCATCATGGTATGTTCACCTTCTTTAGGATGTCATCAAGTGCAGGCTATAGTTTAAATTTTCCAATTGAACTACCGGTGTCATATATGAACATACACACCTGCATACATACCCATAACAATATATATATTATGTACATATCCATGTATGTATGTATGAGTGCATTGAAATACATGCGAACTCGTACTTGCGGAGTTTCATCTTCACTATTAAACCAAACCACTTTATATTGTTCGCTGTGGTTATAAGAGTAAGAGAGCGAATAATCGAGAGCGAAGTGGGGGAATGGAAACTTGCCTCAATGATTGCAGTGTATGGAATGTGCACTGCAAATAGAAATATGATGATTAAAACGGGTGTAATTTGTTTTATTAACATTGTAGCCATACATACATACATACATATTTACATATGAGTGTATGTGTGTCTATGATTGTGTAAATGGATTTTTGTTTGCTCGTAAGTTCGATGAAACTTGGAAACTTTAATTGACTACTTTTCTTTTATCTAATGATTTCTTTTATCTGTAAAATATAATATTTTTTACTTTGAAACTGATTAAGTAATTCAAACATTTAGTTCATTGTTTAACTTTATAAATAATGTAAGTAAATGTATGTTTAAAGAGTTTTGGGAGCGAATTCTATATTTTTTCAATAATTATTTTGCTGAGTATTTCCAATAATGAATTGAATTAATATTAAAGAATTTACTGTGGTAGAAGTGTATTTTTCAAAAACAATCATCACACCCTACGCTTAGAAATGCAACTTGTGAATAATGACGCGCAGAGAAAATATCTAGTTAATGCAACCAACGATGCAGAAGTAGATGTTCTAAGCATAACGTGCCCTTAATGCCAAAAAAAGCTTAACTGACATAGCTTGACATTTTCACTTTAAATCTGAAATTTATATTTAACCACTAAAAATGTCATCACAAATTTGGGCCAATATCAGCGCTATAACTCAATGTAGCGAAAGCACTTAATAAGAACACGTCTCATGTAAGATTTTATATTTTTATTTAAAACATATGTGTACATACATACAAATATACCTCTTATCCACATACTTATATAACTTTCAGAATAAATATTTAAAATATTCTTTTCCATTTTATTGTATTATTTTTTATTTTATAATTTTTAACGATTTTTTACATTAAAAATTTTCCTACAACTTCAAATCTAAATAAAACCTAAAATAATTGTTTCAAACAAAATTGTGCTTTGTTGCAACGAAAATTGTAATTTCTTGCAGTTTTGTTCTAGTAACGATATTGGAAATTTTAGTAATTAAAATCATACACTGATTCAAAATTTAGCTAAATACTGCGAAATTGTGTGTAGAATTGAAGAAAATTACGTTGTTATATTATTAACAAAAGTTTACTTTAATTTTACTGGTATTTTGCATTAAAAAGAACAGTTATAAAGAATAACTTTCCTCAATTTAATGTAAAATATAAAGTAATTAAAATATTTTTATTATATGTTGTGGCTTAAACTGCTCATATGCCGACATTTCATATCGTATTTGTTTCATTTGGCATCAGTGCCAGGAAGTTGTCTTGCAAGTGAGACAACGGTATTGTACTTATGACTCTCTTTTGTCTTGCCCTCTTATTAGTTGCAGTTTGTTTAGAATACTTGAGGCAAGGTCACGATAAGCCCAGTAAAATCATATTTTTCAGCATTGGGTGGTCAGGTCGCAAACGTTGCAATTCGCAATATTACAAATATGTATGTATATGTGCATGTACTTCTATTATCTTATTAAAATGCAGTGCATAAACATTTTAAAATCGATAACTATTTAGTTACAATATTCTTAATAAATATGTTAAGCATTTGTGAAGAATATTGCTAAATACGTTGTTTTTTTTGTAATATGGCTTTATGGTTATTTAATATTCTTGTTTTATTCCTTCATATATTCGAGCATTTCCATTATAAAAACTAATCATATTTAGCATCTGCTGCTGCTGATGTTATTTCAAAATGATACTAAGAAATTTTATTGACACACTGTACATTTTGGGTTATAATGTCATCAAAATAAATAACACGCATGTGTTATAACGATACATATGCACATACACAAATGAAAAAAGAAAATATATTCTTTCTGAAGCATAAGTAATATTGTGTTTAAATAAATTCATCTAGATTTTATTACAGCGGGGCTTTCATCAAGAGGTGTTAATTTAAAATGCAATAATGTATTTCAATTATGGATTGTACATAAACAAGATTGATATTTATGACGGGAAGATCTTCAAATCTATTTAATGAATCATAATTTCTTTTTATTTTATTGAGGAAAATAACTATGTTTGTATTCTTTCTGGCAAACGAGTGTTATGGCCATTTAAAAATGTACGAGTACTTACATAGTATTCGGTAAACTAAATTACAATAAAATTTTTAATAAAATTTGCAACATTGTGTTAGTTGTTGTTGGACTGTTTGAGTGCTAAAGTCATAGCACTGGTAACTGAGCGGTACCGGAATCGACTGTTACTGAGCAGAATCGTCGGAGTTTACTCAACGCCAGAGGCATTGTAGCATTGCTATTAAAAATGATTAAAACGCGCAGTAGAAAAGTTCCATAAGAACTCTCGCTCTTTCATTTTTACAACCTGTTCCCTCTCTAGCACGATCCCTATCAAAAGGAAATAAAGCTTCATGTAGTAGATACAAAAAAGCAGAAAACTCAAAATATAACCTTTTGGTACTCCAAAATCGTTTTTTTTAACTCATTTGGGAGTTCTTTAGTAGCTTTTGTAATTTTAGTTCTCATAATTCTCACTCCAGCTCCAATTCTCTTATCCCGTACATATACAGATTTTTCATCATTGGTATCATATTATTATTATTATTATTATTTAAAGCTTTTTTACTTACGTGAAAGTAATTGTATCATTTATTAATTGAAATAAAAAAATCACATTCATGTAGATTTAGATAACTAATAATAATTTTGTAAAAAAAATTTTCCAAAAACGAGAATAGCGTTTTAAATATTTTTAAGGACTTTAGATCAATAATTATAATTTTTTTCAAATTGAATTTTCAGAAAGCTTACAAAAATGCACAAAAAGTTTGACAATGAGTGACATCTTTTATTTTTCACAGAATATAATTTCTTAAATGCAAGTATTATTAAGAAAAACTTTAATATAATACTATAGGCTCTATAGGTATTTCGATGCCCCTTATTGTTCCCAAGAACATTAAAAATCCTTGGTCTACCACTTTGAAACTCTGCGATTTCCACTAAAGATCGCCGAATGAACTTTAAATGTACATTTAAGGAGGGTAAAAATGTTAAACAAAATTCATGAAATATTAACTCTCCTTAAAACAATAGCCTTTAATATAGTAGTTATATTTTTTAAAATCACACATACATACATACATACATACATACACACGAGTATGTGTTTTATTTTGTATATTAAGTCATCAATGTCAGCTGCTGTGGTTTTGTATTGCTTTGTTATGCATGTCTTGTAGTCATTCAAAATAAAATCGAGAAGAAAATATTCAAATATTGTTATTTAATGTTTGTGATCTTTATAGCTAAATTGCAAACATTTCGTGATTGTTATTATTAAACATTTTTTTTATAGAATGGAATGATTTTCAATTCTATCAAATTGCATCAAGTTCAATTTCATGTTTCCTTAATCATAAAAGTTAGATTAGAGTAAATAAATGGGCGGAATAAAAAATTGTGATGGAATAACTGTAAGATTTCTAAATAGATGTTACATACATAAATTTGTTGTGTACATAACAAACAAATATATTCGAAAGTAGGGCGTCTAAAGAAGTAGTTTTTCGAATACGATGAAGTTTCTTGCCTTAAATGGCACTAACTTTTAATAAATCTGTCTTTTATTTAATAAGATAGAACGAAAAATAACTTAACAAAAATAATTAAAAAAAATTTACTTTGAACAATTTTCTTCAACTGATTTAATTTAAAAAAGGTTCTTCCCATTTTTTTAAATACGGAAAATGGAACTAAGTTTAACCAGTGACAAAGTAAAAAGTATAACAAAGTAATAGTGGTATAACTAACAAAAAAAAAATTCTAAACTAATAACTAGAAAAAATTATTAAAACAGCGGGGGGAATATTTAAAAACCCAAAAATTGTTTTCAAGTTTAATTTTTTTTTTCAAATTTAAATTATTAACTGTCGCTTATTTAAACTTTATTTTTTAATATGTCTTATTTAAAGTAAATTAACTGTAAATGTTCAAAAAACATGTTGGAGTTTTCCAATTTTGTTTGCTGGCAATGAATCTGAACAAATACTTTCTAAATTCTTTCTAATGTGTGAGTGTGTGTAATTGTGCATCTGAAATGTTGCATGTATTTGTGCTTGATGCAATGAAATTACTTTATTTTTTCATGCTAAAAATTCAATCTAGTGGCTTTTCATTTCCAACAAATGATACGAATGACCTTAGAAAATGTCTTTCTTTTGTACTCGTATCTGAGCTTTTCTATACTCGTACGTTTGAATGAATGCAATTGGTTTTTTTTGCATAACAAATTTTGGCTTAAAATCAAAATAATTTTTTGTGATGTTTTTCAATTGTTTATTTGTCTTCATTTTATTTTTGGCACTTAATTAACATTTGACTGTGTTTTTCCACAACTTGTTTTTTTTTTTATTTTGAGAGGTCGAAAATAATCGTTGGATTTTTCAATTATTTATTTTGTTTTTCAGATTTTTAGTTTTTTTTGCATAAAGGTTTTTTCGTTAAATAAATTTTATTGTATTTATTTGCGTACTCGTTAAATTTGGTTGTACCCGTTTATTACATATTTTTTTTTGCTTTATTTGTTTGTTTACTGACTACAATTGTGTACTTTTGAATTTGTATTGCATATCTATGTAAATGTATGTATGTATGTGCTTGATCCCAACAGTAAAATTTAAAAGGCCTTCCAATATTAGGGCTGCTGATAGAGTTTACCTTTTCTAAATGTGGTCACACATTCGCAATATTATTGTTCAATAATTGTTATTGGTGTTATAGGTGTCATAATATATTGAAAAAAATCAAAAGTCTTTTGATTTATATTGCACGAAATGAGAATATTTTTTTTAGTGTTCTGGCAACATTTTATCGTGTATTCCAATAGGGGTTTTCTAACACGCCGTCCACACTTGCAATTTTGTTGCATGCAATTCTTTAAAATTCTGCATTGGAATTGCTTTAGTGTCCGCATTAGAAAAAACCTGGTATTGCAATTTTTGTATAAAACGTATATAGAACGTCAAATACAACAACACCAAACATCAAGTTGAATAGTAAGAATTTCAAAGCAAAAGAGAATTGCAGAGAACATGAAACTCTGTACCCCTCCCCAAGCTTCTTACCACTCTCACCTAAAACAACCAAGAATTGCTGCAACAAAATTGCAAATGTGGACAGCCTGTAACTTTAACAATTGATAGCTGCCACATGGTTAAAGCTACATCTGTCAAATCATCAGCCATTAATACAGTTTGTTTTGCAAAATCACAATAAACGGATATAGTGTTCAACAACACATGCCAATAATAATTTTGTTTTTAATGAGAGTTCTGTTCGGCAACTCTTCGCGATCTTCGCCTCTTTTATGGTCTTCATAATCGTCCTCTTGAATTGGATGATATCGAAACCAACGACTTGTGGTTTCAACAGAACGGAACTATATGACACACAGCTCATGCCACAATGGACATTATGAACGAGCTGCTTGAGGGCATACTCATCTCACGTGGAGGTGATGCGAACTGTCCACCAAGATCGTGCGATTTGACCCATTAGAATTTGTCTTATGGGGCTCTTTTAAGTCGTAGGTCTATGTAAATAAGCCATGAGCTACAGAACCTCTCAAATTCAGCGGTCGAATTCAGCTTGATTTATGCGCTAGCGTCATATACTATTAATAGCCACATTAATAGAATGTCTTCTGTTATTTAAATTTAAGTATAGAAAGCCCTTAATGATAGACCTATTGCAATAGTAAAATCTCACAAAAAGAAAGGACGACATTATCTTTGTATATTTTTTAAATTATTTAATGCCAAAATTTTTTAATTACTTTGGTTTTTTGTAACTAGTAAAGCTATTTTTTTATAATTTTTATCTAGAGGACTTCCAGAAGGCCTCTATACTCATTCTCTCTACCGGTGAAAATGTTTGCAGATGACTGTGCTTTTATACGTAGTTGACATTGTTGTTACAGGTTTGTTTTATATTTTGTTTTTATTCCTCTTGCCAATTCAATTTGATTTATTGTGAATTTCCAATACAAGTTGTAAATTGAAATGTTAACAATTGCAATGAATTGCAGTTCAATATGTTTTTTTTCTTGACCACTGTAAAAAAAATTAACAAAATATAAAAAAGTTCTAAAGCCGCCAATTTGTAGTATGTGGCTAACATATAAATTTGTGGCAAACGGATTTGTTGCAGTAGATTAAACAGATCACCATTGAAGAGGACACTGCATGAGGGCTTATTTACATAAAATTATTGTAATGTTTGTATATTTGTATGCATTTACTTATAGAGCTTAATTTCAAAATACATATGTACATACATATTTTATTTTAGTTACCACTCCCCACCTTTTATAGTTTTGTAATTAACTTACAATTTTTTTCCTGATCTGTCATAAGCACATAATGAGGAATGGATTAATAATTGTATATACATATATACATATTTACATTTCTAAGGCACTTTACTAAGCTAAGATAAGACTGGATTGGTACCAAAGTAGTAGAGATCGATCCAACTTCTAATAATTTCTATGAAAAGGCTTGTTACGTTTATATGACGGGTCTAGGTCCAACACTGGATTACGAAAAATCTCCAAGAATGTATTAAATTAAAATATGTACAAATTCGAAATCTTTCCGAAATTGTATTGACCTTAAGTTATTTATGCGATTGGCTTCTAAGTGATAAAATATAAATATTTTTCTTAAGATTTAAGTAGAAGAGGACGTGCCCAATTAAGGTTACACAAATATTCAGTAGTATGTCTCAGATCTCAGTTATAACTTTAGTTATTAATAATCGAAAAGGCTACAATGTATTAAACCTAAACTACTTCCTTCTCTGATTTTGTTAACTGAATTCTCCAAAATATCTAGTGCAACTAAGAATTTTGATATCGTTTAAGCCGTTTAAAAGTATTCTCCAAAACGTCTCCAAACAAATCTCAAATTGTTGTTCAAAACCATATCGAGTACTAAAATTTTTATTTAATGGACAAAGTTTATTCGTTATTTCGTTAATTTTCAACTCTCCACTAAAATGGTGTTCCAGCTTCTTTCCAACAACGGCTTCTGATTCGATGATTCAGTTGGGTCGTGTCTTTTGCTAGTGTCGGTTGTTCTTTATCTAAATGAAAGTGTATAAAGTTTGCTTTGGTTAATTTAATTGTTAGTAAATTCATATGTATAAATAAAAAAATAAATATATTAAGTGATAATTAAATAATTTGACAACTTGCTGTATTAAAATTTTCTTAAGGTAAGAATTTTTTTATTTATTAAACACTGCTTTGAAATTATTTGTTTTGCTTGCACGGTGACAATGCAAATTTTCTTACAAGCTTTATTGTTGTTCTTGTAGTTTATGAGCATTGTTCTTGTTTTTTTTTTAATATCGACTAGCAGTTCGCACATCGTGTGTGTGTATATGCTCGTATTCATTGCTGCATACAGACAGGGTTGTCAGATTTTTTTTCGCCGCCATCGCCAAACTAGTAATCAAAAATCGCCAAAATTCTCCAAAATTTTTTTTCCATGATTTTAAAAGAAAAAAAAAAAAAATTGCAAAAAAATATTTCATAAAGTTTGGTATTAGGTTAGGTTAGATTGATTGGAGGGGTGTGATAGCCCATGTCATATGACATACACTTAAGCCAGTGAAGGCTTCTTGTGCGCTCCCTTGGGTTTAACCATAACATATTGACCCAAAATTCTAGCGAAACTCCGTGTCACTCACAAAGTTCCCTAATTTCCTCTAGCATAGTCTCCGTAATCGGGATATGTCCGGTAAGGTGTCACTCCCAAGATATCGGGACCTTATTTGTGAGAAGGCGGGGCATTGGCACAAATAGTGTCCCAATGTTTCGCTCTCCTCCCCACATGCTCTACATTCATCTCCTCCCGCTATTCCCACTCGTTTAAGATGTGCCAGTAGTTGAGAGTGCCCCGTTTTGTATTAAAATTAATTTTTATTGAAATCATTTAACAAAAAAAAATTAACACAAGGCAAAAATGAAGCAAATTTGTAGGTATTTCATCCTAAAAATAGTCGTTCCAGTTAATACAGCACGGCTTCGCCCATTGAAGCTCATACTCGCCTACTAAAACGTTTGTGCTCATAAAGGGTCGTAATGTATCATAAATTACATAAAACTTGAAAACAGAAAATTGAAAAAAGTAGCCAAATATATCGCAAAGTAATTTTGAAATCGCCATGTCGCCAAATCAAAAATTTTATCGCCATTACAGATAAAAATTCGCCACGTTTGGCGAAAAATCGCCATATCTGACAACCCTGCATACAGAAGCTGGTTGAATTGTTTGTTGTCATATGTATGTACTTATCAGAGACCTGCAACCGGTGATTAAAAAAAAATCAGATTAATCAAACACTCGAAAAACATGTCATTTTCGCTCAAACGTTCAAATATGCCTTTATCAACATTGTGTCTATTCTATTTTATGCTAAGCAAAATAAGGGTTGTTTGCGAACATGTAAATTTAATCTGTTGCCGCATGCCAGCTATTCAGTTTGAGTGTTTAAAAACTGTGTGTGCATGAATTTTTGGACAACTCTTCAAAGCACACATTTTTATTTAATCACATTCATGATCGAAATCAAAAACTTAGAGGCATTAATGCAAAAAGCATTAATGTGAAAAAGGCAAAAAATCAACAATTGTACATTTATGCACAAGGTGCTGTGTGTTTATAGAATGGTTAGGCAACACGGTTGCCAGACTTAACAGTTTAATAGCATTTTTACGACGATACGCTGAAACAGATAATTAATCAAGAAATATATTTTTAAAATTATCCCGATTTTTACAATTATCATTTTGTAATTATATAGACATGTGTGTATATGTGTATACATGAAGGAGGTTATATTATAAGCAATGCGTTTTGTATTCTTATTTTTTGTTAAATACAGTAAAGTATTTTAAGCACTTATATATTAAACACTCTCACTGTCGCTCACAAAAATATAAATTAGCCTAAATCTACCACAGCTACAAAGGTGGTCGTGTAGCCATGTAGCCGTGTTGTCGTGAAAATAATCATTTTCATATAAACGTGTAAAAATTTTGCGCTGTTGAATAAAATAATGTTGAAACGGGTGTATTTTATTGTACAAAGATTTTTTTCTCACACTGAAACAAATAGATTTGTTGAATTTGCTTCGGTGCCGCCAAAAATTAAAAAAAGCACCGAAATTTAAAAAAAAGCGCACCGCGCTCAGAAAAATACACTTAAAGACCCTTCTTTTTAAGTAAGCTATGTACCAAACCAATAAAGCGGTATTATTCTTGGGAGTTAAAAACGACTTTAATTTCAGTAAAATTCAATAAAACAAACAAATTTGGCAAGGTTGAAGTATTTCTTATAAAAATAACAAGTTTTTTTTAATGAGTAAAAAATAATCCGATCTTTAAACGATTTTAAACCGAAAATTGCGATTTTTAAAGTTTATTGTAAAACCGACGTTTTTTGGTAACTTCGTATGGCATCCTTATTTCTCAACCACAATGTTTAACAACATACATACCTACACACTCAAGATTATGTGCCAGCATATATCATTGCATGATTTTTCTTAATATTCTTTGCAAAGAAAAGGCATGTTGAATAAATGCCATTCGTTTTTGTGTTTAATCAATGCAAACGCTCAAAATAGCTTCTGTGTTAAAATCTTGCTTGAAAAATTCATATAGGCATTTTTGTATTTGCCTTCCTAATGATTAACACAAATAAAGATTATGAGCGTACGCGCATGCTTGCTTATGTGTTGGTGAATAATTGGACACAAAAAAGTTATGCATGAGTGAAGGCATAAAAAACGTGATTTTTGCCGGTCTCTGGTACTTATATTAAAAGACCGAAGAGAAGATTTGTGATGTATTCACACGTGTATTGAACTGTTTGAAAAAAGCAAATTTATTTTTTGTGTGCTTTTGCAAAACTATTAAAAATTGTTTTGTTGCAATAAAGCATAGTGTATATACATATGTATACATATATGTATGTATGTATCTATGGATGTAAGTATGTACCAAATGTACGGTTTTGGGCTTCCTTAATTTTGTTTTTTTTATATCTTCAATAAAAAGACCTTCCAACTTCTTTCCAACAACTGCGACCGCTTCGATGATTTAGTTGAGTCATGTCTGTTACTAGTGTCGGTTGTGTGTGTATTTTTTGGTGATTGTTTTAATTGTTAAAATAATCATTAAAAATCTGTTGTGATAATTAAATAATTTGAGAACTTCTTGTATTACAATTTTCTAAGGTAACGTTTTGCTTATTTATTAAACAATATTTTGAAATTATTTATTTTACATTCCTGCAAAGTGACAATGGGAATTTTCTGAGCGCATTTTTGCTGTTTTCTTGTAGTTTATGGAAATTGTTCTTGTTTTTACATGGCATAATAATTTAAATTGTTGTTGTCATAATTGTTTCGTTAGGCCCCTTTCACATTAGGCAACTTTACTTGCGCAAGTCTTGTGTTTGTTTGTGTGAGAGGAAAGATCGGGTTGAAGGGGAAAGAATTGCCAAGATTTGAGTACAGACTTGCTTGTACTTGGCAATTCTGTTTCTGCTGTCATTCTTGTCTTGGGATATTTATTTGTTTTTGACATTGTCTTTTATTTCTTCTTCGGTGTGTTGTCTAATATTGTGAAAATTTTATATTTGTTAATAAGGCCCCTGTGAATAAAAAGTTTAAAAATTATCATATTTATGTCATATTAATTATCATATTTATATTATATTATATTATATTATTTTTTATTTATATTATTATATTTATATATTATTTTTTTCTTCAACTTCCATTGTATACACCAAATTTCAAATCACTTTTACAAGTACAATGAATACGGAAATGAACCAAAACGTCAACAAATTAAGAAAATTCGAGCATAAGAAAATTAAACTTGCTCAACCAAGTTGCTGAATGTGAACATAAAAGCAAGTTCAAAAGAAAATAAGTGAAAATGAAAATTATACTTGCGTAATTAAAGTTGCCCAATCTGAAAGGGGCCTTAAATGGTTGGAGAGGTGATGTATTCACATGTGCTTTGTGTTCTTTTAAACGCAAAGTCAATTTATTGTTTGTGCGCTTTTGCAAAAACACCTGTTGCAAAGAGGTACTAGTATTTTTGGATGTCGGCTCACACTTTTGAAGAGATTTGATTGTTGTTATATGGTGTTGCTTTTTGCATCAAACAACGAGTGTTAAGTTTTTGCATTGCAATACCAATAAGAATCAGGAAATTAAATTTCATGTGTTTAGTTTGTTTTTGTTGTTGTATCAAATATTGAAAATAAGTTATTAAAGTTTAACATAACTTTTTCATACGAATTTCACATATGTACAATAATTTCATACAAAAGTATAACCCATTAGTATGAGTCATATGCACAGAGATAAAGTATCTCGTTACAGCCATGTCAAAGCAATCACCTGTTTTTATTATCTGTCGTCCACATATACATGTATGTACTTATGTATGTATGTGCGCCGTTTCGTTGAAACCACATATCGTTAGTGTCCATTAGGCCGTCTCGAAAAAAAAGTGCACCGTACACCCCCTAATATAAACTATTGTTATAAGGACATTTCAAAAAAAAATTTTTTTTTGCCGAACGTAGGGGTCGCCTTTTTAGTTTTTTCCTTATATCTTCCGCATTTACAGTCCGATCTTAAAGTTTGATATAGCGAATTTTGTTGTCAGAGGTAGCCCAATATTTTTGCTTTTAGGTCCATTGACCTCAAGTGGCCCGTTCTGGTATTTACCCCCAAAATCTCAGTTCCTACAACCCAAATGTGACACTCTAATGTAATGGGTAAATACCATAACGGGCCACTTGAGGTCAATGGACCAAAACGCAAAAATATTGGGCTCCCTCTGACAACAAAATTCGCTATATCAAACTTTAAGATCGGACTGTAAATACGGAAGATATATGGAAAAAACTAAAAAGGCGACCCCTACGTTCGGCAAAAAAATTTTTTTTTTGAAATGTCCTTGGAACAATAGTTTAGGGGGTGTACGGTGCACTTTTGTTTTCTCCTTGTAAGGTGATACGGCCTAGTGTCCATATCATCCAATTCAGAACGAAAGAAGTTAGTAATCATCGATGTTTAGCGTGCTCTGTTGACGGTTATGGCCTGGCCAAAGTCGTTCTTAAAGAAATGTGAACCGATTACTCCGCCAGCTCAAATGAATACCAATCAGTGACTTTTTCAGGATGCATTATTATTGTTCAAGTTCTACGAGTTTGTTTGGTGATTTACCCCTTCATCCAGAAATGGAGGACGATTATGGCGACCATAAAATGGGCGAAAGCGCGGAGCGTTGCCGAACAGAACACTCATATTAATAAAAAGATTTTATTATTGGCATGTGTTATTGAACACTATATCCGTTTATTTTGATTTTGCAAAACAAATTGTATTAATGTCAGCCGATTTGATAGACGTAGCTTTAACAATATGATAGCTATCAATTATCAAAGTTCAGATTGGAAGCCCTGACGTATTCACACTTTTCAGAATTTGAAATTAGTTTGAGATTTTGTCAGCTTTTTATCGGCTGTAACAAAAATTATTTATATAGCCTTTTCATATTTTGTTGTTTTCTACATCCATTTTTGCAAATACATATATACATATATATAAGTTTTCGAAATTTTTATTCACAGAATTAAATTTGTAAGTTGTGTGCACACTTCCAGCAATCGCACTTAATTTAGAAACACTATTCGTATTCTGGAGTGAATTTAAATGTTATGGCGTTTTCGTTTCTTTCAAAGATAAAACAGATAATTTGGTGTTATTTAATAAGCGCACATCTATTAGAAAAAGCTACGAAATTTTCTAAGAGAATGACAAATAGGAATCACAAAATGTTGCACTTTTTAATTTTATAAATTTTCAAATGAAGTTACTGTATGGGAAAACTTCATAAAGTTAACTTGTTCAGCTGTTAAACACGACAGTATGGACTCCCTATAAATTTAGAAAAAAATATTTTTGTAATAGAATGTCACAAAATAAGCTTTTGTATATAATACTTATTTATGTATGCATATACATACATACGTATTAATATATGTGTATACATATTTACATACATATGTATGTCTGTATGTACATATATCATTATTTATTTATAATGTTTCTCTTAACGTATTGATTTGAAAAAATGTTACGAAAATCTCGGCAACCCAATAATATTCAGAGTCAGAAAAACAACAATTTGGTGAAGAAAAAATTACGATTTAATGAACAAAATATTCGTGAAACTCTTCATGAAATTAACAAAGATTATGGATTAATGGCAAAGAAAGGACGTTACACACCATTTCCCAGACATAGCGATCCTATACCACCTGAGGACCTACGGATACATCTGCAGAAAATGGTCGATGTGGATAATAAAAAGGCACGTAAAAATTACCACGATGATGTGACTAAAATAGAGACTCCAGCGCCCACTCCCGATTTTGAATATGAGGAACGAAAACGATTAAAATTTATAAAAAAACGCAAACAATTCAATCGCGCTGAATTTACTATAGCCCAACAAAAACCCACGAATTTGAATATGTCAGCGCCTGGTCCATCTATAGGTAATAATTGGCGTATCTGTAATGATTCCAGCTCTTCTATTTGCGAAGTACCCTCAACCTTGCCCGCTTTACTTGATAGCACTTCTCTGTCTCATTACCATTCTAATGTTAATTTTGAGACTTTGCGTGAGATCGTTACGCAACTGTCACAACCAACATAGATATTCTAACAGTAACGTAACGTGAGATGAGGTCATAAACTCAAAATATTTGTTGTAAAATTAAACAACGTATTTACAAGATTCCTTTTGTAGAAGAAAACAAATTACATTATTAATGTCAGGCAGAAAAATTTCTTTACAAAAGTACGAATGTGTAAAAATCTAATTTAAAAAATTATCAATGATTTGAAAATAAAGAGAAACCAACAATACAGTATATATATACTTATATTTAATATTTTATTGTTTGTTATTGGCTAAGCTAGGTATATGTCTGCATTTCATTGGCTCTAACCGAATCATCTGTACCCTTTTAGCCAAATCATGATTGAAAAACAAACTTCCAAACAATGCGAAATGTTGTGCTTGGGATACCATTTACTTTATAAATTTATTAAAATTAAGAAATTTAACAATTTATATATATATATATATATATATATATATATATATATATATATATATATATATATATATATATATATATATATATATATATATATATATATATATATATATATATATATATATATATATATATATATATATATATATATATATATATATATATACATATACTTATATATAAATTGTTAAATTTCAAATGAACAATGTACACGATTTGGAGAATTTAGTCAAAGAAACACCATTTGAGTTGCAAGTTAAAACTAATACAAACAGCATACACACAACTATAGGTTTATATTTGATAAGAATCTATTTTTCTTCCAATTTGTATTCAATGACTGTAGAACAAAAAATAGAACTCTCCGTTAACAATTGGGGGATTCAAAGGGTGTGCTTTTAAGTCATGTTGTCATAATGTCTTAATATTTCAGTATGGTCTAAAAAATAAAACGATATATCTTCCCCATTAGCAGTAATACATACATACATATATATATATATATATATATATATATATATATATATATATATATATATATATATATATATATATATATATATATATATATATATATATATATATATATGTATTCAGTAGAGGCTCGAAAAAGTTAAGTAGTTTGTTTTGAGGGTGCTTAACTTTTCCGAATTCTTAACTTTTCCGTGATATGAAAAATGCATGTGTTTATACATGTATTTATACATTGTATATATATTATTAATATGTATTTAATACACATGTATATATGTATGTATGCAAATGTATTAATTTTTAGCTTTTAAAATAGGACCACTTAGTGGACAGTTTCTTTCACGTTGATATAAGAACCATTTGTACAGCTGCTTCTCCAAATCTACGAATTCTGCCTTATGTAAAGTCTTTCTCTCAATTTCGTCACATGTACCTGACACTGCAGCATAAATGTTTGCTTTGTTTCTTTTAATTTTAGAAATTGAAGATTCAGAATCATGAAAATTAATGGCCAATCGATTAGCCAAAACGCCTTCATCTAATTTTTTTAAAATCTTGCATTTTTCGGCAACTGATAACCTTTTTTGCTTACGTGCTGCTGACATTGTTACGATCAAAAGAAAACTAATAACTGATGCAAAAATAGTATGAAACATTACGTACGAATGTAAAGAATTTTTTAACGGTAAATGACGATTGGATATGTGTTGAATTTTTTATGCTACCCATGTACTTATATAGTACTACATATATTAATGCAACAATCGACATACATATAAGAATTCAAAATGATGTTAAAAATAGAAAAATTAAATAAAAACAAAAATTACTCAAAAAAGTTAAGAAGCACTTAACTTTTTAGAGTTCCGTATGGTGACAGAAAGCTGCTTAACTTTTCCGTATTCTTAACTTTTGCGCGTCTTAACTTTTATGAGCCTCCACTGTATATATATATATATATGTATATATATATATATATATATATATATATATATATATATATATATATATATATATATATATATATATATGTGTGTACATATATATATATATATATATATATATATATATATATATATATATATATATATATATATATATATATATATATATATATATATATATATATATATATACATATATATGTACACACACACACATATATATATATATATATATATATATATATATATATATATATATATATATATATATATATATATTTACAAATCAATCTCATTTATCTCTTTGCTTGCTTTGGCGTTTTCTACGAGTAGTAGTTCATCATATACTCAACTGAATTCTTTACCCCTAAAGCAAAAGTTAATAAACCAACAGATATACTTGAATTTATACACTGCTTGTTTCTTATTTATTATAGAATAAATTTTCGTTCATAACAGAACAACAGTGTTTGCTGAACAACATTAAGTACAGTAATTGTTAAGAACATGGAAATATTTATTGACATATGGTCACTCGAAAAATAATGTTAACAACAGTATCAGTTGTTGAATAAATAAGCTGCAATATGCTTTGAGCCAGTCATTATTCTCCCTGTATTATGTTGCATAAGTATTACTTGTCTATTATGTTGATTATGACTTTGGGCATCAGCGCTTAGCTCATCTCTAGGTAATTAAGATTCCATGTAAAGAGAGATGACTGTATATTCAAGATAATGATTATTTACTAGTAATAGTTCAAAATGGAATTCCACTCACGTAACGACAAAGAAAAACTGATTTTCATAATTCACATAAATAATCATAATTTCACAGCAGGTAAATCAAATGAAAATAAACTTTGAAGTCATATTGAATTTAAGTGAATGAGGGAGAAAAAAACTAAACTTTAACACAAGGAAAGCTAAATAAATACAACTACAATGGCAACTATGAAATAAACGAAATTCTTATTTAATCTTCAAAGTAACTTTCAATCAGTTAAGATGCACATATCCTTGAAATCATAATATTAACAAACTTTGCAAAGTCTGGGTATTTAAGTTAAATAATTTCCACAAAAACTTAATACATATGTACATTCTTTTATAAATTAAAAACAAAAACAAGTAAAAGGTTTCACAAATCTATGAGTTTTAGAATGCATTAATAAGTATTTAGCAGTTAAAAAATAATAATATTATTAAAATAAAGGATGGCGATTTATCTAATACAAACAAATTATTTTCTGTTATCTTTGGGTCTTCGTATTGCTCGATAGTTGTTCTATCAGAGTTCCGCAATCTTACATATATACTTGTACATATAGTGTACATATATATCTGGAATGACTTCAAAGAACTATTCAATAAAAACAAAAACATTTAAATAGCGTTATAAACTTAAAAAAAATCGTTTCGCACAAAAACAAGTAAACAAGTATAAATAAAAAATATTTCCGGGGTTGTAAACGATAGGTACTTTGGGTAATTAAGCGAATTTTTTTGAGGTAATTATCCGAATTAGACAATTACGAGAAAGCGAAAATTAATTATCCCTGGACTTTTGCTTGGGAGAGCGGATTAACAAAGCGGGGCAAATAAACGCTAAGAGTAACAAAGCATGTGGTGATTAGACGGGTTATACTGTACATACATACATGTAAAATATTGAATAGTTTTCTTTATTGCATGAAGTGTTTTAGAGCCTCAAAGCCAAAAACAATATAAATGTGTGCAAAAAATCACAATATTTCATTTTGCTGCCTCTTATTAACGGTACATTATGTATAGGAAACAAAAAACATTTTTTATTACATTTTAATGTGTCTTAGATGTTGTCATTGCAGCGTTGTGACTTAAAATATTTTTCAAATTTTAAATTTTATTAGATTATACTCACTATTGAGGGTGCCGTTGGATTAAGTATATAGTTTGCACCACTATCCCTTTCGCAAAGAAAGGGATAGGAGGTATCAATTGCCTTAGTGTTACTTCATTTAAAAAAAATTACTTACAGCCCGATCCACGATGTCGAAAGAAAACCTAAATTTTTGGACTTGCCGTTCTCCCAGTCATACGTTAGAACGTAACACTTTTGAAGATGATCAAATTACTGTGTTGCTGTATCGTAAGTTTGCAAAATAAATCGTCAATTGAAATCGCTACATTAGGTATAATTGCACTATAAAAAATATTATTCCGTAGTGCTTGCTGAGAGTTCTTAAAGAGACACAACACAGCTGTTTGTCATTTACAATTGTCACGAATGGAAATATTCAAGATCGTACGACAGGCTCTTAGTCTCTGCGTTTTACATTTTCTTATTCTTGGTTCTTATATGCAATTTTTGTGATCTTATTTGTGCTGGAAAAATTTCCCAAACTCAAAACTTTTTTACAAACTATCGCCAAAGCTTATGAGACTTGGCACCTGCTAACGGACTTTAAGTTATTTGCTCTGCTGCTTTTTTCCCGATTTAATTTTTTCTCGAAATTTTGATCATTCTTGTGTGTCTTTTAAAGATCTGTGGTCGTAAAGAAATGGGACTTATTTGGCTTTGCATTAAGATTTTTTGAAAAGGACTTTTTAACCGCAAACAGGTATTCAGATAAATATTGCTAAGTCAACTTCTCTACTCATAAGGACTCAGAATAAATTTACATATTGAAAATTCATTTCAATAACAATTTTTCAAATGAAATTGCAAACTTGCATTCTGCTTTCGTTTTTAGTGAAAAGTATAAAATTGACTGGAGAAAGTCAAATGAAAAATACTATAGCATTTTCATAACTATGTGTATGTGTTGCATAAATACTTGGAATATACATGTATTCACACTTTCACACATAAAATTCTTAAAAAATATGCACACATGTTCACACATACTTGACATTGTATTTTTTTGTATGTGTGTGTGTTTGTGTATTTGCACATGATTATTGCAATCTGTTGGTGAGTGTGAAAATCCTGTGTCGAAGAGTTTATAGAAAACATGCAAAAGGCATGTTGCACATTTATATTAGTTAAGGGTTTATGTCATTTCATTTCAAAATCTTGACTAGCTTATGCTAATAAAGAATCGATGTTTGCGTAATATCTATTATATCATTTATTGATACAAAATTATTCAGCATATTGTCCTCATTCATTTGTTAAAAAAATTATTATTTGCAGTTGGTTTAGCTATGTACATGATTGCTTTTCATTGGCTGTAGCCAAATATTCGATATGGTTTAGCCGAATCTTGTTTGGGAAGCATTCAAACTCATACTCCTATAAAAGAGCGCACAAATAGTATATGAGAATTCAAACATATTTTTCTACTTGTGAATTACAAAACAAAAAAATGATATACTTTGAGAAAAATTTTTTGTATAAGAACACCACAGCAAATAATGACATTGAACATGTTTCGTTTTATTTTGCTTACATTTTTACACTATTAATCAACGTTCGAGCAATAAGTCAAAATAAAAAACAAGATCTTTCTTTGGGTTGATATCGTGAACAATTTCTCATAAATATTTTTAGAAGAAAATTTGTATTCTTCGTTTTGCTTTATAAATACAAAATATATAATTGGCTGCCAATGAAAGAATAATAATTTTGTTTTTCGTTTTGCCTAATGAACACAATTATTGGCATCCAAAGGGCGTCAGGTTAGAAGAAAAATAAAACTATATTCCTATCGAATATAAATTGATTGTTGTGCAGCTTGTATTAAGACACTCTAATCCTACTATGATCATACATTTTTTTGATTCTACTTATAAATTCTTGTATGTTTGAATTCTCATATTGTATGTGCTAGTTTTTATATAAACATAAGAGTTTGAATGCTTGCAAGTCAACGAAATGTAGACATATGAATACATATATACATATTTGAAACTCTTATTGTTGGCGAAAATATCCCGAATAATAGCTGTTGAAAAAACTTGCCTTAATAAAATTGTATTAAATTTGTTTTATATAAAATAATAAAATGTTTTCTTAATTGCATTGATATAAAACGAATATTACACCAATTTTTGTAATAAACAAACATCCCGAGACTTCTATAGAAAGGGAATCTGCGACCGCCAAACCATTAGTCTAATTTGTTCTATACGTTTTTTGTACAAGTCCTTGGCAACTTAATATTTTCTTGTTGTTTCTAATGCTTTAAAATTATGCGACTTTTAATTGCATGAGAATTTTTATTCGATACCCACTAAAATAGAGCTTTAAATCAGTAATACAAATGCCGAGATTAGGATCCACAAATAATCCAAATTCAGATTTTTTAATGATTTTAACATAGAATTGTCATTGCAGAATATTCTCTTTTTTATTCGCATTCAACGACTTCCACAGGAAAAAAACACCAAATTATGTAAATTAAATATTTTTTCAAATATAATTTAGTTTGAAAAAATTCTACTCTTCATCTCTTCTAAATTCTTTCAAAGGATTATTTCCTATAATTATTAACTAAAGACAGATGTACAAAATAAAATTTTCATAAAAAATATTACAATCTTTTTGATTTGGATAATGAATTCTTTAAACATGTAATATAATTTTTGTATGGAAAATGTGCTATTTAGATATTGGAGGCTCTTAAAAATTTTTTTAAATTTTTTTGAAATTTTTAAAAAAATATCTGGCTTAAAAGCATAAACGACAAATAATAAAATACATAAAATTAAAAAAAAAATTGGGATAGTATCCAAAATAGTTTTGTGAAATATATATTCATACTAGCTGACCCAGGCAAACGTTGTTTTGCCTTCAAATTTTATTTTCACTGCAAGTCTGGTTTCGTTACAAAGTCGTGGCGGATTGATATTTCGAAAAAGAATGAAAAGTGCATTAAATCGACATACCAGTTATTGTTCAAATACCGGTATCGGGCTAATTAACAACACTACACGCTGATTAAAGACCCAACGCCTTCAGCGAAACACAGCATAGGCTTATGGCGCTAATCTCTATCGGGCACAACACAGAATCGGTGCAGTAGTTCTTGAGTTACGGTGCAAAAACACAAAAAAAAACTAAATATTGCGCCATCTGTCGGACGAACTTCAAACTACACAGAAACACTCCTCACGGCCCATAGAGCCGTGAGGAGTGCATAAAATTTGGTCAAAATCGGTCCAGTAGTTTTTGAGTTTAGCGATCACGAACATACACGTAATTTTTATATATGTAGAGATATACTAATATTAAATTAATTTTAAAGATTTTCAAGAAGAACTTAATGCATCCCAGTACTACTTTTTCTCCATTAGTGACCTAAATGTCTTGTGTTACAAATTCCAGCACTCTTCTTTTAAAATGAAATTTGATTTTTTTTTTAATTTCTTTTAATGCTATATGTATAGTTTATCCTTAAGCTAATATTTGACAGCAGTTATGCATGTACTCGTATGTATGTACGTATAGCAGTGTCCATGCATGTTAGTTTTGGAATGTGCATGAGTGTGAACACAGATTGCAATGCCCAGAAGCTTGTGTAAGGAATTCCGGTTTAGGGGGCACACATTTTTGTTAAAAGTACAATTGAAAGGAATCAGTTCAAATGTCTTACCTATATTTACTAACAAACTCAATGGCATACACACAAAGCCAGCAAAGCAACAGCTGCTAAGCTGATGCTATTTGAAAACACGCTACCACACTAACATAGATTTATATACACACACTCTCTGGAACACACACACACACACAACCATTCGCATATAAACTAGGATATACATACATCTGTAATATTGCACACATCCCTGCAAACATATGGACTTTCAAGTTTTACTGCCTGTTTCACGATGTCGAACGACATCGTTCGTTCGCATAAATACATTAAAACCAAAAACAACATTTTAAAATTTGTTGCTGTTTCAAACGTATTTATGCGAACGAACGATGTCGTTCGACATCGTGAAACAGGCAGTTAATAAACTTAACTAAATAGTGACTTCCTTGACGCACCCAAAAATTTGTTTTTGGCAAATTTTACAAAAACAATTACATTAATATTGATTTTTGTACTGCATTTTATAGATCTAAATATCAATGAAAACTTCGAATAAGTTACTAAAATGTTAATGTCAAGATATACGAGTATATAAGAAAAGTTGAAAAAGCAAATTTTCGTTCTTTTATTGTTATTAAATAATTGAAATGTCTGAGAAGTCAGTTAAAGGTAAATAATTGGAAACATTCCAGAAAAGTGAAGAAGGGAGTTTTAAGTCAACACCTTATATTACAAAAACAATGTATATACAGATATATTTTTATGACTTTTACGATTTTGATATAATCTATAATTATTTATAATGCCTAATGAACTGAGAAAAGCGTCAAACATTTAAACGTATGTATATAATTTAAAAAAAAGTTAAGCCTTATTTATAATATATTTGTATATAACAAATATTTTTAATTGGAAACAATGTGAAAATTTCCATTTCAATTACTTATGGGGTGATTGTCGTGGCAATAGCTTCAAAAAGTAAATATTATACCAAGTTAAGTGAAAATGTAAGAAAATTTAAAAAATTTAAAATTTAGTACAATAATAATAAGAGTATTGGAAATAACAATATTCTATTTGTGCGCCATCGGCTGGACCATTTCCAAGTTACAATTTCAAATATTTTTTTAAAAACTCCCTCAATATACTCATAGCTGATGACAATTTGACGAGTAAGTCTGATGAGCCCAGTATCAAAAGCTTAAAGTTTTTTTTAATGCTGGAGTTAATGTCGATGTCGTTGACGGCGTGTTAACGCCGAAATTGTGATGTTCGACGCAAAATTTCATTTTGCTGTTAATGTAAACGTCGTCGACGACGTTAACACATCTGTGTACTACTGCATTGAATATACAGAGAACACTCTTTTGGCTTTCTCTCCCGCATATACTTATCTCTCTCTTTCGCCTCTCAACGCCGAAAAAGTTCAAACAGATTGAACTTTTTCGGCGTCAAATTTCTTACGTCGTTGAGATTAACTGCTCTCATACAATTACATACGATTCAACTTTTTTTTGACATTTGACGCCGCCGACGACGTCGACATTAACTCCAGCATTATATATAATATTGAAAATTTATTCTTTTGGGATAATCCACCCAACTAATTGTTAAAACAATTACAGTTTAAAAAAATGTTTTGCTTGTTGTAGCTTTAGCTGTTCATTTTTCGACATTTTTCATCATTGGTCGCGAAACCAAATCGTCAGTGAACTCTAAGCAGTTTGAAATCATTCAATCTCATATGTTTATGCCAAAGCAAACAAACACAATACAAGAATTCTGACGATTTGGCTTAACGAACAATGAAATGTCTGTCGGCATATGAACAGCTAAAGCCACAACAAACAAAACGTTATGTTAAAATTATGTCGGCATATGAACAGCTAAAGCCACAACAAACAAAACGTTATGTTAAAATTTTCATTTTTGAAAAATTAAACTTAAAATTTGTTCCACAAATTCTTCCAGAATTTCTACTTAATTGAACTTAGGTGTCGCCAGTATGATTCATTTGGCAAATATTATCCACGTTGTTAATTTTCTTTCGAGCTGTGACACTTTTTTGATAAGAGAACGATTATCATATGTGATAGTTTTACACGTACTGCTGTCATATTTTATTGTCGAATTCAGTTGAAAATGTTTGCATTGATGTGGCAATTGAATGTTGACCATGGCATGATCCACCACATGAACAAAACCATTGACCATGCTGGGCAAACAGGCATTACATTCATTCAGTTGTACAGTCATACTAAGGCAATATAGTATACATTTAAACACACACTTGTACGTATTTAAAATCACTTGCACTCACTTATTTTCCACTGTAGCTCATTTCAAAACACAATCTCACACAAATTGTGGCCAAAAGTCTGGCTGACCAATACGCCAAAAAAAGGATGAGAGAACGAACCTTTAGACGTTTAGGCGTGAATGGTATTTTTTATTTTTACAATTTAAAAGAAAAAAGTCCAAGCTAGTGCTTCGGCAGTCATGGCGATGTTAAAGTGCCTCCAAATAATGTTTCTTTGTAACAATTTTCTCTTTAATGCAACTTTGCTGAACGTTTGCGTTGTTGATGCTCTTGTCGTTGGTTAAAGCTTCCTCTTCAACAAAGATTTTTTGACTTTTTTTGTACTACTTGTTAGTTGGAAAAAGTTGGGAACCTTTTTTTTATAAATGTTACTTGTTCAAAGTACAAAAGTTATCTGCTTGTATTAAACGACGTAAGACTGAAATGCCACTCTAAGATAATATCTAAAAAATGTAATATTTGAATAAATTTATTTATTTTATTAATGGAGTCGTATAAAAGTTTGAATCTAATCCCAAGCATGCTACTCAATATGCTACTTGGACCCATCGACTAGAATTTGCTCCGCAGATGTAGAACGGGTTCTAGCTCAATGATATAGATCACCTCACCGATCTACTAAACAATTCCAAGAACTTCTATAATATGAGTATACAAAAACTGAGTCGCTATAAAGAGTTCCAAACTAACTATTCATTATGGCGAGCAACCAGAGGACTTAATGACTTAAGACGCTTAATGAGTATACGTTTGCTTCAACGGAGATTGGCCAAGGACTGACACTGGAAAAAAATCTTATTTTTGTAAAATCATATGAAAAAAGTATTCACGCCAAACACATTCGCTGATGTAGTCGAGATGCCGGAAATTGCTGTTGAGGCCGCTGTTCTCCTAAAATTTGGTATTCCTGAGATTAAAAATTGTATTGTTGCACAAAACTCAAAGAAAGCCACAGAGGCTGATAAAATTTGTAACAAAATCCTTATAGAGCTACCGTATATAGCAAAAAAATATTCCCCGTATGTGAAGGTAATTTTATTACATACTGATTGACAAGAATTTTTTATAAATAAAAAAAGTAATTTCAAATCGAGTTTAACAGATTTCAAGATCTTTTTAATTTGACTTCCTACAAAGTTGAAAATATACAATATTAGATCTGTGGAATCAATGAAAATGTGGTTCTTTAAAAATCACTTCCATTTTTTACGGGGTTCATGAAAAAGTCCGTGTAGCTGAAACTTGCGAGTTTTTTTTTTCTATGTATGTATGTACTCGTAGCATAATATCATAGCTATATATGATTAAACGATATGATCGTATAGCATTCAACTTTAAGATGTTGCTAATAAGTTATGGTTACATTAAGCATTTTTGTACTTTATCTATTGTTTGCATAACCCGTGATTTGACTATTGCAGCCGATGATATATTTAGAATTAGACTTTTTTTAGTTAAATTAAAATCTTATCTCTAAAATGATTAATTATTTAAAGTCTAACCAATGAAAAAAAAAAAAAAAAAAAAAAAAAACAAATATAATTTCTCCAGCTTCTGTAATGATCATTTAAAAATGTCTCGTTATTTGACTGAGTGTCGAATGGAGTGTGTGTTTTTCTCAGCCGAGTGTGGACCCTATAATAGTATTAAAATTTTTAAATATATGTATATTGTCACTGCGTTTGAAACCACAGCTTTTACCAATGCAATGTCCAGATCTATATGAATTCACGAATGTTTTACATACCATAGTGCATAGACGTGTAATTGTATGGAGGGTTTTATTTTGTCCCCATTGAATTTTTGCTATATTAGATGCCAAGTCAGTGCTTCTCAAATGAATTCCATAGCACCATATTGGTTTTAAAGTCGAGTCGTATAATAGAAGTTTATTGTGCGGGACTAGAGTTGAATTTCTCCCAATAGAGCAGTTAATTTGGATCGCTTTCAATTCCAGTTAGATGACGGTCAAGGTGAATATCAAAGGATTTTATCTCACTGTGTTGTACAATAATTTTGTAATTGATTTGACGTGGCGGACATATTTCCCTTTTCAATGTAAATTTAATATGTACACATTTCTGCTCGTTCACCTTGATATTCTATATTTATAATCATTTTTCCAACAGCGAAATATATTCTTGCAGTTTACGTTTTTTGGGATTTTCGTGGAACCTTAGGAAAGCTATATCATCATCAAATATGGATATGAAAATATCATTACTTATTGGCTTATCAGAGGCATACATCAAATATAAAATAGGACAATTTGCTGCCTGTTTCTATTGGCTGCGGAATGCTTAGAAAAATACCTTTTCTAATAACAAATTTACGATTAATGCATCATGCCATACTAAATCAAAAGCCTGGGAAACGTCGACGAAGGTAGCATTAGAACATTCTTCTTCTTCGAAAGTACTTGTAACAACTTTCATTAGTCTGTGTGGGTGTTCGATCGAGCTATGTTTCCTCCTGAAAACAAATTGGTAGTCCTGGATAGATCCACTCTCGTTTAGTATTGGGGTCAGCTTGTTCACAATTAGTTTCTCAAATAGCTTTGGTACAGACTTCCAGGCCTGTTTGAATCCACTGTCATATGGTCCTTTCCGGCCTTAGTGATTGTATTAATCATTGAAGCTTTCAAAGCGTAAAATAGCATTGAAATCGGATCACAAAATGGCCGCCCAAAATATTTATTATAACATTACTCCGCCATTTATGGACTTATTTTTAAAATATTTCATTAAAAAGGAATTTCAATCTTTCCTGGGAGTAAAACATAAACTAGAAATGGATTATATCGGGTTTCAAACTAAACCGTAGTTGCTTCAGTTTTGTAATTTGTTCGATTGGCTCTTTGTATTGAAGTCGGCTTTTTCGCCAGAATTATTTGATGCTTTATCAATACACTTTTGAAAAGTTCAAAAGTTATACACTTATGCAAATACTTCCAAAATATAGATGAAAATTTTTGTGAGAATATCTAAGTATTTTTACAGCGGTAGAAAATTTTCACTTTTCAAAATATGCTTAAAGCAGCAGAGAATAATCTGGTTTCTAGCTTGCAACAAATAGGACTGTACATTAAAAAACAACAAGGTTCTCACAACTGATCCTGGTATAGCGGACGTGAAAACATATATGTGTATTGGCGTTTCAACAGTTTAAGGGGTTTAAGTTCGCCCCTGGATACTGTTATTGTTACATAAAATGAATATTTTTATTAAGAAGATGTGTTGGTAATACTCGTACATTTCAGTAACTGAAAATGGAAGGAATTATTCACATTGTTTTTTTTTTCATATAGGCTCTTCGAAATTGCCACATCTTTTAAAAGCCTCTAAAAGATAACCCTCGTATATATAAATGGAAATATGTATGAATGCAATCCTTTTTACTATTTTAAAGAGGAGAAATTAAAAAAAAAATTTAACAAAAATGAAAAGTGTTGGCGCGTGTTGCCTTACCGGGCGGTTGCACATGACCGACACTTTTCACAATGACTCAACTAAACTGACCGTAGAATTGCAAATAAAAAAATAAAAAATAAAAAATATGAAGTGTTCTACCATTATAATGTTTGTACTAAATGTAATTTCATAAAGTGGAAACTTAAATTGACAGAAAGTTTATGGATACAAAGTTTGTACGAATTTATTTTAATGCAAGTGATTTAATTTCTATAGGAACATATTTACTTAGTCCTTTTTAGTTTTAGTTGCTGGAAAGAAGAGAAGTAAGAAAATATTAAAATGTTCAGCAATTTGTTAAACAAAACTCGGCAGTTAATTATTGACTTTTGAAAGTTAAGAGGAAGCAGAAAGAAATGTTGCATGGAAAATATCACAGCGAGGTGCCAAATCTTTTCTCCCTCCCTCTTTATGTATGTTTCTTTTCTTCCTCGAGGGAGCATAGGGCCATATCTGGTTTTATTAATAAGGTTTATATTTAAGACGTAAGGCTTATTAGACCATAGCGTCCGTTCTTGGTGTTGGGGCTGCCAACATCGCCACCAAACGTGCAAATGTATGTAGGTATTTAGCCATACAGGACATTAGGATTATTCCGCCGGTTGTCAGAGCATCTTTAGTGCGACAGGGGACACCAAGTCTCTTAGACAGTGGGTGAAATTAAGAAAGTAGTGACTACGTGGGAAAATTTAAAAATTTGCTTCACTTTTCCATTAGACCTCCTTCTTTGAACTTAAAATATTTCTTTCATTTATTCACTTTCATTTCTATATTCATTAACATGTTCAATGTCGTTTGTAAGTCTTGATGTTTTAAAGCATTTGTCTTTACAATGAGTGTATTTTGTAGTTTATTTTAATTATTTTCATTAGTGTTCTCATAAATCTTTCATGTGGCATATCATTCATAAATGTGGCATATAACAAATGCACTTCAAATGAAAAACACATAATGATAGATATAAACAATATAAATTTTTATAAAATTGCTATAAAATTAAAGACAACCAAAGAGTAGGATTTGACTAAGTCGAATTTTATAAGCACTACACTTTGGCTGGATTAAATGGGCAGCACTCATATATTGTCTGGCCTCTGGAAGGCGTGCTGTCTGATATCTGAAAAATATAATACAGATGTGATTGTTATATAATATCATCCTCTTCAAATTTCTAAAAAAATGTCTGTAAAAAACCCAGAATTTGTGTCAGCACCACTTCATAAATTTTTTTGGTTAAAGCTCTGACAGAATTCGTACACGATTCAGAGTTTTTGTCACAAATCTGACAGACGTCGGACTATTTTTCTGGCTGCATGTGTAGTTAATAAAAATATGCACATATACACATAACCATTACACATTTCCCAGAAATATTTTAAATATATTTACTGCTTGGAGTAAAATTTTCACAGATGAAATCACTCAGCATCTGTAAGAACGATTGATTAGATGATCATTCCTGTGCTTGAAGTCATAGTGACCACTATACGGAGAATCCAGACGTTTCGACATGCACCTTCTTTTCTAGGTCCCTAGGCTTAAATTTATTTCTGGAATTCAACATATACATTAAATCTTATTATTTCTATATTTTTCATTGTATGGCTTTTTCAATTTATTATGATGAACCAAACAATATAAAAACATTAACGAGAATACACTAAATATACAGGAATTTCTTTTATTTATTATAATGTTCTCCGACATCTAGTTGAATTCTATTTAAAATGTCCTTGAATAAATTAAATGTCAATGTTGATCCATATCTTTTCATGACAACGACAACAATCATAATAATAACTGTTTGTTGTATTTTTTTCAAAACAAAATGCCTCCATTAACACTATTATTAAAATACACCCCCAAAAGCCCATAATCATTTAAGGACATACTCTATTGTGATGGGATACTCACGTCCTTATGCACTATACGTGCATAGATGTAGGTGCCTGTGCTAGTCTAGAAGTTAACATTTAATATATAGAGTTGTCTTAAGGGCCCTATTATTGAGTGGTCAAATAAACTTGTTATCCATTCCATTCCATTCCTACAACTCGTTACTAAGTCTGAGTTTATAAATTATAGAATGGAATGTATTTTGATGCTTACACTTCTTTTCTTGACACATTAAGGTTGTACGAGCTGAGTACAGGTCATTTGGCCATGAAACGTAAGCTCATATAAAAACAATCAGACGTGTAATCTTTAATTGAATTTGAGGTCTCTGCATGACCATTACAATCGAATAATTTGCGAGTCATAGATAACAGGTAGAATAGGATAAACTTATTGTGCTGCTTCACATTTTGCAAAGTTATTTCGTCAGAATTAATTTGTTATTGGTTGGGATTAGGGGTCTTATATAACGCGACTGCTGTGGTCCAGAGTATCGTGGTTTCAGTCTTCTAAATACATGCAGCCCCTGAGGGGGAAATATTCTCTGTGCTCAAGGTCCATTTGGTCACACTCAGGCTCAACTCGTTACAGGCGAATATATACTTAGATATGTATGCCGCAACAGAAGAGTTAAATAAAGGTTCATCTCAGCGGCCAGTTCAAACGATGTCTTTGGGGATAGTTTGGTCAGGACATAAATTGAGAATTCACAAAGGAATATTTGTATTCCTGGGTGAGCTATTAAATGGACTTACAGATTGGGTTTTGAATGTTTTTGACTTCTTAGCGCACTCGTAAATTACCAATAAGCCTAAACAGCATGTCTGGCTCTGCAAGGATTTAGGTTTCTTTGTCCGAATCAAGACTGTCTTTAAAAAGTGCAATTGAATGATCTGTTAGGTTTTGTAAAATCTTCGGGTTGGTTCTCAAGCGCTCGCTTCGCAGGTATATATAGGCTGTTATTGGTTGTCTAGGCGTCACAATATACTCTTAGTCATCTGAGCATACCCACCAAATTTCTTTAGCAGGTCATCCTGCCAATATAGCTTAATCTAACCTCAAATAACACTTCTATCGTGATTAAGCCAGACTCTGAAATTGTAAATTTAGCTGGCGATGGTCGAAATAGACTCAAGTCCCAGAATAAAAATGAGCGATTGCTTTAACATCTCATAAAATATACTATTGGCATATTCATGACTTACTTATATGTGAAATTTTTATAAAAAAGTTGCGTAGACTTTAGCTCATGCGCCTTCAAAAAAGGCCTGCATAATTCTAGCCTTTAAATACCTACAGCTACAAAATTGGCTTTATATCCAATGGAAATATGAAGGATTGTCTGTGTTAAATTGCATGTCAGCTATATAATAATTTTAATTTAAATAAACAAATTTGATTAACTTGCAATCATTTGCTCTTGCAAAGTGCATGCATTTTAATAAATTAATATTTCATATCTAAGTGACTTAATTTAAGCTTTAAACTCTAATAATTTAAAAGCTAAAACTAAAAATGGTGGCGTCTGCATAACTAGTATGTTTTAAAGATAATTGAAAGCTTTTAAAAAGTCTTTTCTTGATAATAGACTAAAAAACAACTATAAATGTTAAATAAATATATTTGGAACTCAATCCTGTAAATATTTATCTTCCCTGGCTTCTTTTAAATTTTTAATTACACGCAAAGCATGATTATCATCAGGCTCAATGACTACTGTTTTATATTCTAGTGTTTTATACTCTGAAGTGCTTAAGTTCTGGCCTGTATTGAGATCAGATTTCTTTTTTGTTCACGATAATTTTTTTAAATAAAATTAAATAGGCTACACTCTTTAAATAAAATTTAACTCAGATACCAAAATACAGATAATAATAATAATAATAATAATTTTTTTTAAAGAGGTAAAAATGCATTTCTGCATCCACAGTGCATCGTCACCACCTATGTTATGAATGAAAGTATAAGGGGTCACCCTATCCATATACCGACTAAAAAAACCTTCTTTCTCCAGAAAATGATTTCCATGATTTCCAACGGAGTTAACATTACTTAGGGGCTATCAGCCACACGGCTTAATGCAGTCTGCTTTTAGGCTGTCGGCTGCATAGCTCTGTTTTTTTATTCATTCTGCAGCGTCTAAGATAGCTTTCTTTGTTCTTAATATTTTTTCTCAATACTTTGGGACTGCTCACCACTAGAACACATCCTATATTATGTTATTGGCAATATTCTCCACCGTGAGTGGTCCTCTAAAGGTCCCTAATTTTCATCGATAGTACTAACAATAGAAGTCGCTGCTAATACTTATCAGCTGCTGTTACTGAATCGTTATGTGCAATATGCGGTAACATGATATTTGCCTCCATTGAAACGGATATCTCTTAAATAACTTTTGGTATATAAAAAAAATTTGCCGAAAATAAACTCATAAAAACTTTAAAAATATGAAATCATAGAATTAATAAAATTGTGCTTGTCTGCATTGTGGTTTTATTTTTATTTTTACCAAATCGCTTACTTTTATCTGCTGAGTGGCATTCAATTATATTTCAATTTTATTTAAGAAAATATATATAAAGTTTTATTGTATTTACCGATGCTCTTTAGGTTTTATGTCCAATTATGATTTGGTTTCTTATGCATTTATTTTGAGTTTCTATTTCATTTAATTTCATTTCCTGTGATTTTTTTGCTTCCGCTCTTGTTGTTAAGTTGTTTAAAAGGAGTTTTCTTCAACCAACTTTACTTCTTGTTCTACTTTCAATGTTTTCTTTACTTATTTTTACTCTAAAGGAAATTGAAAATGTATGTTTGTATTCGCATGAGTATGTGGTTAGTTTTATTATGCGACAAATGAGTAACTTTTCCAAACCGAAATGTTGTGGTAAGTTGAACAAAAATAAAACAAACTTTTAGTCAACGGAAATTTCAGTTTGTTTTGAAGGAAAAATAATTACTTATTTTTCATTGAAAAAACAAATATAGTTTAGATTTGCAAAAAAATGTAGAGTAAATAAAATATCAGTTGTACTCTTTATGCAGTACCGTTGAGTATAATAATCCAGAAATGATTTTTTTCATATTCAGATAGACCATTATAATAGACATAGAAACCATGACTATATATGGGAAATCTCATTCTTGATATATTTGCATGGGAAAATTTCATAAACGATAATGCGATTTTTATTAAGAATTTTCGATGTTGTGGATGCAGCAAAGATCAAATAATTTTTTAAAAAAGTATGAGAAAAAAGCAATAAAACTTGTTTTATGTTTTTCTTAAAAAGCATCAAAAATCAACAATTTTACGTGTTTCTTGTGAATGGTACTTGTATTATAATTTTTTTTCGCTTCTATAAAATACACTTCCAGCCAAGCCTATAAATGTTTTGAAAATTTTACAAAGAAAATTAATTGAAAGTGGATGTAATGAAAACATTTGTAGAAAAGTTGGTAACATTTCCACTCCAGACAATTTTCGAAGAGAGTTTTTGACTTACAACAATATTAATTTGATTATAGCAAAACAATTTTTTTAATTTTTTATATTTTTCAAGTACGACGCAAGTTCGTTTAAGTTTCACACTGTAAATAACGGCAAGGCAACCATTTTTGTAAAAAAGCAGTTTATAAAAAAACAATTTCAACGTTAAACAATTTCAATGTTAAAAAAACTGTGTTATATGCACTTTTTTAAATTTCGTCGCCATATTTTAAAACGTATGAATTTTGCATATATTGTTTTAAAGCTTTATTATCATTTAATTTTACGATTTACGCAAAATTTTTTTATGAAAAAAATAAAAATATAAAAGAAATCTCATTTCATAATATTTCACATTCACAGGATATTATTCTACAAGTTCCTGCAGTTTTCATAAATCCCAAGTACATTAATATGTTTTTTGGGAGATTAATTTCAGCAAAGTCCGATGTGAAAGTCTAAGGGTCATTGCAAATTTGGCTATTCAGATATAAATTTTTTTCAGTTCTTCATTTCTTTACCGTATCCCATATACGTTATTGTTAGAAATCCATAATATTCTTCAGATAAAAATTCGCAAAATATTTTACGTAGTTCGCGATACGGTTGCGCTTACCGCATTTAAGTTAAATTTTCTCATCTCGCTTAAGACATTGATTGTATTCATTAAATGCAGATTTTTATCGATATTTTAAGGGCATGTACGACTTCAAACCGTCCTTAGCAAACAAGACGGTTGAAATAAATTGCTTGAAGTTACGAAGTTAAATAGATAAAGACCGACTAAATTGTGGACAATAGCAGATCAAAAATATAATAAAACAATATATGTATATATAGCGCAAATATTCATTAAAATATGAATTTTGAATGTTAGTCTTACAATATTTTAATTGCTTCAAATATTATGAGTGAACATAAACCTTCAACATTGTTATTTTAGGAATTTTTTAACTTTACATTTGCTTTTTTAAGGTAACCAGGATGTGCTAAACACGAAAAAAAAATATTTTTTCATTACGGCCTTTGACCCAGATAACGTTACATTTATGTTTATGTATAATTTTTTAGAGTGCCATCCAGACTTAAAAGATGGTTCGTTTGAAATCACTTATATTTTGTTCGAAAAACTATTAAATTGCCTTTTACCTCTTAATAAAGGATTTTTATACTAAATAAAAATGCTGGTTTTTTATTTATTTCATTATAGTGTTTTTAATTTTTGTGTACAATTTTGGTCCATAGTGGCTTAAAATTTTTAAAACTGAATAAATATGCTATTCAATATGATTATAAAATTTGGGATTTTATTTGTCTTATGACACAGTTTTCTAAAATGATAAAAATTTTAGAAAATCCTTAAAAATTTAATGGAAACTAACATTCGATCCAAGTAAATTAGCATAATTCGATGCGTAATCTAATAATTATTCTAGCAAGATATAATCTATTTTAATATATCTAGCCTTTGTTTCTGGATAGCTTTTTAAAGATTAGTATACGGGGAAAATTATATATATATCTTTGTTGGGGTCAATGGCCGAAATTAAAAAAAAACTTATAATTTGTTCGTGTTTAGTCCAAAAACTTTAAACATTTTTCGCACATTCGTTCAATTAAAAAAATATTTGTGAATGCAGTTAATTTATTAGTCTATGCAATTAGGATTTTAATTAACACAATGATTTTTTAATACAAACACAACATCTGTATTCTAAAGAAATAAAATCAACTATTTTTTAAAATTAAATTTGTTTGTTTAGCAGTAGAGATGTTGACCTAAAGAAATATCCTCAATAGATATATTTGTCAAGAATAATTATTGTTTTTTAATAGAACTGAAACAACTACAACTATTTTCAATCAAAAATTCAATTGATTTATTTAACTGAAAGAAAAATTAAAAAATAGTTATATGTATTAGCAATGGCGATTGCAAAATTTTTTTAAACCAATTGTTATTTCAGTTGTGGCAGCATTTTTTCTGAGATTTTAGCACAAAATTTCTTCAAGGTTTTGATTATTGAGATTAGCAATGACTATTGATAAATGATATTGATGAAATATTTTTATACTTAATTATTGTAATTATTATTGATAACGCGGCTAGACGATATTATATTTAAATGTAAACCCATAAACTTGACAAATAATTCCTGCTATTTAATTAATTGCAAAAATTATTTCATATATTTAATATGTATTAAGAAATCACTTCATTGTATAAACTAAAATTTGGTAATGGAAATTTTACAGTTGAATATGTTATCTACGAATTGGTGGTATTATTTTCATTCTGTGTACAAATTTCAAAGCTATAGAAACGATGCATATCAGATGATGTGGCCATAAATAAAAATAGTTCTTTACTGAGCTGAACCGCTGCGCATGAGTAATAATTTCTAGACATATGTCAAGTATACGCTGCGCATTTGGTTACAACAAATTCTAGACATTCAGGGGTGTCATAGAAACCAATGTTGTCAGAATTGGTTTTGCAAATGACAAGAAAACATGCTTTGGTGTCATGAAAACCAATGTAATTTGTTTTATGTTCGAACTTTCTGACAAAAATGCTACAACTGACAAATTAAAAATTGTAAGCAAATAAACAAATGTAAGCAACAGCTGATTCCTACATTGGTTTTATTTACATTCGAATTTAACAAAACCAACTTGGTTTCATGACACGAAATGAAACCAACATTGGTTTACAAAAACGAAAGAAAAATTTGTGAGTTTTTCTTTGTCAAGTAGATAAGGCTCTATCGCTCTATCAAACGCTTCAATTTATCAAGAAAAACTGGCTTTTTGAACTCACTTCTGTGGCAGAAGAATATTTTTTGGTTTTAGCAACCAATGAAATGTCGGCATATGAAGAGCTAAAGCCACAACAAACTTTTGATTTTTTGTATGCATTTTGCAAAAGCTCTAATTGTTTCTAACGATTAGTTGGGGAGAATATCCCAAATAATGAATTTTCAATATTAAGTATTTAAAATAAAGATTTTATTTTTAATTTTTTGCCCAACTGAATACAATTAACGACCAACGGGCGTTTAATTGTATGGGTGTTGAGAGAGAAATAAAATAGACTCACGTTGAGTAAATTGTTTGTTGTGTTGGTTTGTATAGAAACATTCTAAACCTACTGTGATTATGTATTTGTTGTAATTCATATGCAATATTGGAATTCTAATATTGTATTTGATTTATGTGGCATAAACATCCGAGGTTGAATGTTTTCAAACTGCTTAAACTTCTCTGACGATTTGGCTCTAGCAACCAAGGAAATGTCGGCATATGAAGAGCTAAAGCCACAACAAACTTTTAATTTTTTCTATGCATTTATGAAAAAGGGTTATAGAATCTCTAAAATATTAGTATTTTCTTAGAGGCTCTAAAAAACGTTAAACTTAATTAAAGGTTATTAAATTTTTTATTACTAACTTAAACAAGATAAATGGGAAAAGCAATCGAGTTAGATGGGTATACACGGAAAAAGATCGCTCTTTTGATAGAAACCCAAGTTAATAAAAAAATTAAAACTCTAACAAAAGAAATATGCATCTTTCATATGTGCATTTGTGTATGTCAAATGCGAGGGCTGGTTCTAAAATACACGAAAATCATTCTAAGGTGAACATTTTATATCTTCTTTAAGATTTTGTATAATATTTCCCCCATTTTTTTATGACGATTGTAATTCATCTGTGATAACTTTACTAAATTGTGGAAACAACTCTGGTTAAATAATATTTTTAAACGTTGAGGTCATGCAACAGTTCTGCTGACAATAGTAAAAACAATAAACAAAAACAATGCAAACAATTTGTTTTGCATATACGAGCTCCAAGTTGCCCCTAAAATTACTCGGCTGCTATACATGCAATTAAGGATGAATATACAGACATAGATATTACCCAGCGAACATTTTCTTTATCATCAACACCTACTTACTGTGGCTGTCAAGAAAGGAAATGTCGTACAGGCGTATTTTTCCAGACTTTCCCATTTATGATTGCAGAATAGAGAACCCATAAGATTTCTATCAGATTTTTTGAAATTGGCGGAGACAAATAGATTTAATTTCTTCTTAGCTCTTCCAGCGGCACCCAGACTCCTAGATGACCATTAATTGTATTCTGGTCAAATTCGTTCAAAATGTTCACTGGACTTGCACGCATGAATTTTTTAACAATTCTATGGTAGAGATGGACATTTATTAAGTGGTTGGCTCGATTTTCGCGAAGACGAGAAAAGCATTAAAAATCGAAGTGTAAGGTTTTTTTTGACAACTGTTTTGTATTTTTTTTTATATTTATTTTTGCGTGACTAAAAAAATTAATTTCTAAAATGTATACGTATAAAAAATTGTAAGGCACTTTTTGAATATAAAAAAAATTTATTTTGTTACAAAATATGGCGAGCGAAAGCGAGTTCATTTTCAATCTACTTTTAATTAAAGTGTCATAAAATTTTATATAATAAAGAATATTTTATGAAACTTTTAGCAATTTGTCTTTATTGAATAATCAACAGAATATTTAATTAAATCGAATGATAAGAGAACAAAAACAAACAAAAAAATCAATATAAAAGCTTATTTCAACATCATCCACTCAGTTTTGCATGTTTTTCTGGTGCAACTTAGAGTAAATTATTCATTTCAGTATGGTATCCTTAATCCTTTATTCTTAATTACGATTTTCATATGCCTCTGCATGCTCTCCACTAAATTTTCTTTATCTATTCACTTGAAGTATTTTCCCATTCTATATTTATGCGGCTCAAAAGCTTCTCTATGTTAACGGCTACTCGATTTTGTTGTCCCAATCGCCTTTTCAATAGAGAACAGAAATATTTGATGTTTTTGACGTCAGAACTTTGCGCAGACCATTTCGCTATTTGAAAATTTTTCACAACCTTTGTCAAATATTCTTCGTCCTGTTGGAAAATAGTTTTATATTCGCAACTGTCGCTGAAGTCCACACAATTGCGTAAATGAGTTTGAAAAAATTAGAGGCAGGCTTCCTTCTTTATTATTCCATTAATTATTAAAATCTGTTCTTAGTGCAACCCTAGTTTGTTTTACTTGATGCTTGTGAATAGCTTCATGAAAAATTCCCTCCGTTTAGATTGGAATCGGTTACTTTTAATCTCACTGATCCAATAACTCTTTTTCAATCCTCTATAGTTCAATGATCATATTTTTTCTGCAAAGTTCTTATCGGAGAGGGCTGTTTATTTTTAACTGCTGCCACAAAAATGATTTCAGGGGGCGCTCTATGATATACGTCCATTCGACCATTTTTTGACAAATTGCTACCTTATCATGAGCTAGATAAAAAAACTATTCTCCTTTACGATTTAAGATTTTAATGTTTTACGAGTACATATATAATAGAATATCAAAATTAAAATGTTTTCTGGCTGCAACCCATATATAAAATAGAAATGTATGAAATTAGACTTTCCTTTCATCCATAATTACGTCCATTTTGTTATCGGCTTGATTAGCTCTTTGCTTTTTATATTTCTTAATGACCTTTTATATAAAGCTTCCAACCCTTTTCAGACGACAGCAGCATAAGTCATTCCTACTCATTTGCTCATAGGCCAAGTCCGTTGGAGATTAGGGCGATGAGGCCAAATATGGATAATACGTTTAATCAAGATCTTGTAATACTCTCTGAAGGGGTTATACGAATCGAACTAGTTTTAATGCTCGTAAGACATATGGCTTCGAAATGGTAATTTTATGGTAAAGTAGGATTTTCAAGCGTACATGTGTATTAAAATCCTTTCGATATTATTTTTTTGCATAAGCTTTTACAGCATTTCATAATGCATTAGCATAATGCATAGCAACTAAATAAATATGTTTGTCTTAATAAGTTTGTGTGATCGTGAATGAAAAGACACTCACGTGTCCATCGTTAGACTTATTTAATCGAATATGTGTGCATGTCTACACAATAGACCCCTACACATTTGAAACAGAGATAAAACAAGCATATGAATACAAGAAACTAGGAAAACAATTTCTAAAGTCATAGTAGTTAAACACCAATTGGAACAAGAGCACACTGGCAGTTACAATCTCAAAGCCATGACGATAGCAACGTACACAGATTTAGGCTTGATACAAGAAGTATAATTGTGAACAAATTATGTAAAATGTTTAAGGCCATTATAAGAAGACCTTATGTATGATTATGATTATGTATATTGCAGTGCTCATTTTCAAACAGATATAAATTTTGAATCAAACTCAAAATGCTCTTAAATGTAGTTTTTGATTTCTGTTGAAGCAATATTAATATACTTACGTCTGCGTAGAATTGCAGTTTTGTAAAGATTAAAAAAACAAGGTATTACTTGCTAGTGGTGTTGGTAAGGATCCTTTTTGTGGAAAAAATTTTGCTTGTATAGTGTAGCTTAAAATTTTTTTATGTTATAATTTCTGGGCCATAATAAGTTGGCAGTCTTAATAAGAACAAATCAAGTGCTTTCTTCAACTAAACATACAGATGCCCATGCATGTATCACTCCTTTTACATTGAACAAATAAACTTGCGCAATTTTTTTATTAATTATCATTTAAAATTACTATACGTGGCGATTGAGCAATTTGACTTGCCCAGGCTTCAAAGCACTAAAGTTGATAAGAAATGGATATTTTTCCACAAAAAATTAATTTTTTAGTTTTGGTTTGGATTATATCTCTTATTTTGTAAATTTATGATTCTTAATCTTTAATGTTTGTAAATAAGATGAGGTAGTAAAGGCCAATATGGGTATGTAACCTTTAAAACATCATGGGAGTAAAGTTTTCCTCCCTTTCAATTCGACAAAAACTGATATTTTATTTATACATAATATAAATATAAATGAAAATTAATAGCATTAAGAAATTATAACATTACTCGACAGTAATAAAATGTCATTTGCAATTGCCTTGGCTATACAGTGCGCTTAAATGAGTAGATAATTTTATAATCTCAAAATCTGACGTTATCGATAACAACGGTATATTAATTGTCAAGGATCAAACAATTTTTCCCTATATAATATCTGCACCGATTTTATAATTTAATTTATGTAATTTTTTGATCTGTGTTCTCTCTCTCACTCTCTCTACTATGAATATTTTATGAAGTTCTTTCATAAAAATTATTTTATAACAACAACAATGCAACAAAATTAACAGCATTTAAATGAAAGCCTAATAATTATTTTCATGTAAATTTTAAAAGCCAAGTTAATAGCGATTAAAATAAATCATTGTTTATAAAAACCCGTGGGAAAATCTGAAAATTACAAATTAAGTTCAGAAATCGCTAAAAAATTAAAATTTAGTACTCAGAATATGAAAGATTGTAAGAGTTCTGTGGTTTTCACCAAAATTAACTTTTAAATTTATATAAATTAATAACTCATCAATATTAATAATAAAGAAGCGATCATTAAGTCAAAAAATATCCGCCCCAAAAATATTTAAAAGCTCTAAAAACGTCGCTAAAATCACTGAATTGGCAACACTGAAATTTAAAGAAATTGTTATATGAATGCGAAGGTAACATCAGTCATAAAATTAAGAATAAGACAACAACGAAACTACTAATAAGATTACCCTTTTATACTCTTCTCATCAATCTCTCTTAAAATGACAACAAATGCACAAGTTTAATTGCCCAATGGAAAAAGCGTGAATGTACGAGTACGCACAACCATATTAGGGGATATATGTATGTATGTATGTATTTAGTTGTTGCACCAACATTAGGGATAAAAACAATTGTGTATTTACGTATAAGATGTGCTGGTGTGCGTAACAAGTATGAAACATGTTCGCAACCTTGTTTTTGTTATTTTCACAGGAATGTTTCAATTGGCAAACAAACTCAAATTGAAACATAAGCGATTAAAGGATTTTAAACTTTTATTATTGTTGTTCTTTTTTTTGGTACAAAGTAAAACTCGTGCCGTCGTTAATGGTAAAGTTTTTCTTTTTACAATCATCGAATGCGACAATATGAAAAGATAATAAACTTCTTTTTTTTAAATCACAACTCAGTAAAATGGGGAGTTCGAATTAAATAGCAATCGTTCAGTTCAATGCCTTAGGAAACAGTTCTAGTCATAAATATAAATTGAGTAAAGTTTTGAATAGCAAAATAAATATGAATTGATACGAGCATGAATTATTAAAAATTTTTGTAAGTCCCCTTTCACACACATCAGGTTTTCTTGATCAAGTTTCAATTCAGTTGGGAGAAAGATAAAGAAAGGAATACATAGTCCTGTTTCACACACATCAAGTTTTCTTGATCAAGTTTCAATTCAGCTGGGAGAGAGATAAAGAAAAGAATACATACTCTCCCTATCGCTCTCCCAGCTGAATTGAAACTTGATCAAGAAAACTTGATGTGTGTGAAACAGGACATACTCTCCCTATCGCTCTCCCAGCTGAATTGAAACTTGATCAAGACAACCTGATGTGTGTGAAAGGGGACTAAAACAATGCAATAAATAAATATTTTTTGAAAGAGCATAAAAATGAAATCCTTGAATATATATTTATTGTGTTGTTTTATTGAAATTTTGGTTTTTTTATATTGAAAATAGTTCTCGTTTTTACATTAAAAATTCTTGACTTCCCAGAAAGTAGAAAAAATACATTATTGTATTTTTGGAAGTAATGAAGAAAAAGTCATTCCTTGAAAACGATTTTCATTTTTTTCTTTGGCTAAATATAACTACTGCAACAAAGTAGTGAACAATGTACTTCTTTATCTTGTAACACGGCGAAATTTTCCATAACATTAAAATATTTATGACGAGTAGTCAAAATAAAACTATCATTTCAAAAATTAAATGAGTTGAAATGACATGGTAATGAGTTGTGTGACATATGCACGCACCATCCTTGTGATACCTAAAATTATTCAAATTCACATTTTCCATTTCAAGCCAAGCGCTCACCTTCGCAATAATGATACAATTTTCAGCCGAATTCATTGTCCAATTATTTTACAATATATACCAAAGTTGTTGAAGCTTAAAGAGACTAATTTTTTTCCGCGGAGGTATTATACTTGTATTTGGACTACCCATTATTCGTGGTTGGCAGGCCCAAATTGATAACAACCACCTACTTACATCAATGTTATGAAAAAAGTTTTTTCAACAATGTTGATTATAAGGTTCTTAACTTCTTTCAAAATATAGTTGAGAGTCCACAGATAAGCATCGTAAGGATCTGTTGACTACCTTTTAACTCATAAAATAGATAGAACAAAATATATTTTAAATATATATTGTGGCAATCAATTTAAATATTATCAAAGAACTGGCCAAATGTAGTTTTCGGAAGAAAAGGACATTTCTTTATTTTTAAAGTAAGACAACTTGAAAGGATGAGTAGGACTTTTAACGTTGAGCTTTCACGGCTTTGTTAAGAGATTGTAAAGAAGCGATTCAATACGAAAATATTAAAAACAGATTTTTTGTGTTAAAAATCAAATGATAAGTATTTGTCTATCAGTGTTACGAAACAACCATAATCACCTTAATGCTATTTTTTATTAAGGTGGGGCAAACATTTACGTGGGCATAAGGGTAATAAATAATACGCATATACACATATAAATATAAAGTTTTTTCCATCGAATTATTTTGTTAACTGCAAAGCGCGTAATTTGTAATATGAGCAATGCAAGTGGCTGGAACAGCGTGAATGACAGATTAAGTTTTATGACGCTGTTAATTTTATGAACTGGAATTTTAAATAAGAAATTTTAAGTTTCATAGCATATTAAATGTAATTTGTATGAACTTAATTATAATATTCGCGGTAAAAATAATGTAGAATTTAATTGAACTTAACTTAACTGCCAAAAAAGCTTAAAGGATAAAATCAAATTTATAGAGGAGAAATGTTTTTAATTAACTGCCGATACCCTCACCACAAAACAAGAACAAAATAATTAATATCCGTGTATTACATTTTTTTAATTTTTTATAAACTTTTTAGACTAAACAAATATGTTAACAATAATAAAACAAAATCCCTACATAATTAGCACATTTGAAAAAATGGGTTCCATCTATCCTTGAAATAAATTTTAGTGCCAAATTTAAAACATATTTACATAACGAAAACGCCATTAATTGGAAAAAATTATTCCAATAATAATTATTCGAATAAAAGGTCTTAATTTAACATTTTTTAACTAAAATGATTTAGACTTTGTTTTTAATTTTTTCCAATTTTTCATATTAAAATTATTCTGTTAGAATATTTTTATTCCAAAAGTGTTTACTGTTGTCAGTTTTAGGAATTGTTGACAAAATTATATTCGAATAATAGTAACCGATACATATATGTATATATATATATATATATATATATATATATATATATATATATATATATATATCGATATCACTTGAATTAATAAAAAAAGTTTAAATAATTCAAAATTTCAACAAAAATTTTTCACTTTACGAGTTCGATTATAACTATTTAAATAAAATTAATAAACTTTATTTTATTTTTTATTAAGCTTAAGGTCTTAAATTTTTATTTTAAATTATTTTCGATATTTGGGTACTCATTGAGTACCATCTTCAGGATATTTAAATAATAAATATCCTGAAGATGGTACTCAATGAGTACCGAAATATCGAAAATAATTTAAAATAAAAATTTAAGACCTTAAGCTTAATAAAAAATAAAATAAAGTTTATTAATTAAACAAAAACGGTCGAAAAAATAGAACATATATTTAAATAAAATTATTCAAATAAAATAAAAATTTACGGCCTTATTCATAAAAAATATTGTATGTTTATTAAAGGTTTATTTGACAAATATCCCATAGAAATATGTCAAATAAGCCCTTAATAAACATACAATAATTTTTATGAATACCGCAGTTAGAATCTAAATAAAGTCGAATAAAATATATATTTCAATTTTATTAATTTTTTCTAAGTCACTTAATTCAAAGTCTATATAGTATAAATTGATATATTTGTGAAAGCTTGTGAGTGAGATTAATTTTTTCATTTTGAATAATTGCAAATATTAAAGTGAGTTTGTAGTAAATATTATTTTTAAATTTTAGCATTTTTTTAAAAGAGTTTTTTATTTAAAAACTACCACAATTTTTTGAAAGTCTTTTTTAATGCGACGACCAAATAGCTCAACCATGAAAGCAATAAAAGCTAAGAAATAACCAAAAAGCAAGATGAATAATGGCCCAGAAATATGCTCTATAGAAAGCATTTGAGGTGGCGATTTAGGCTTAGAGCCAGATGCCAGCTTTTTTAAAATATCTTGTATTTGGTGGTCCAAAAATTTGTAACTGAACTGAAATAGTAGAAATCAATTAATTTTAAATTACAAGTTCAATTTTTTGAGAACCTGATTTTCCCAATGGATGTATAAGCCGGTTTCCAAACAAAATGAGATATGGCGATTCAACAAATGCATTAGAGGCCAACCTCTTATAGCCACAGCACGAGTCCAATCGAAATATAAATCGTCCTTAACAATCTTCAATAAATGTGGTAATGTGGTAGCGAGCAGTTACTTAATCATGTAAAAATTTGCCTTACAATTTTATTTTCCAAAGCAGGCCGTGTTATATAATCACCAAATGAAAATGTGCCACTATTAATTCTTTCCACCCCAAACCCATAGTTGTCCCGAAATGTAGCATTATATGAAAACTCGTGATCTCTAACTTCAAAGTGCTTAGCTAAACGTTGCTCCTTCTCTAAGTCTGAATTCTCTACGGTTTGTACCCATGCTATGGAAGGTGCCGACCATTTCCATCCAGTTAAGGACCACTTTTGCATGGTATCGACAGGTTCGTTGAACAAAGGCATTGTTAATAAGGATTTTAGCTGGCCACTATATGAATTTTCCAAAGTAATTGTAGCACTTAACAAAAAGGCCAGAAATATGCGAGTGGTAACACGATGCAAGCTGTTAAATAAAATTTCAGTTTCGTTAAAACACTTTTCGGTAGTAAAGGGTGATTTTTTAACAAACTTTCTTTTTGGCAACACTGTTTTTGGCAGCTCATCCAATCCAATCCATGATTGGTTCTTTCATGTTATGGTTAGTTTGGGCGACCTTCGGAGAAGAAATCTTGTGACTAAATTTCGAACCAAATTTAAATTATTGGACATTAAATCAACCATACATAGAGTGTGGACAAAGGAAAATATCGCAGTTGTATCCGCCAGTGTTGATTAGCGTCAATTATCGTTACTGTGAATGGCCAGCGCTATCGTGTGATGATTACAAATTTTTTTGCCCAAAATTGAAGAATTTTATTTGGCCACATACCACACAGTACGCGAAACAATGGCCCAATTGAGAAGCGAATTCGGTGGTAAGGCTTATGTCTATAAGGACAAAACTTCAATGGTTGACGCACTGTAAGCCAATATTGTAGAATGTATTCTTGAGATTCTGGCCGATATGTTGGAAGGCTATCCCTAAATTAAACCATTTTAGGCGTATCTGCGGTCAAAATTTACATGAAATCATCTTTAAACATTGAATTATATAGATCGTTCTATCGACTCAAATAAAGATTTTATAATGTTCTAAATTTTTTTTAAATGAAATCCGAAAGCTCATTAAAAATTCACCCTTTATTATATGTAACAAAGCTTACATTGTATCCACTGAGGGTTGTTGTATGAATATGGCATAGATATCCAGCATAGATCTCTCATAGTTGTTTGCACTTCGGCTCTGATTTTGCCTAGATAAATGACTGCCTTCGAAACGATATGAGGCGTATTTAATAAAATGAAACAATGTCGAGCACAAAATCATTGTGAGGATGAGAAGAAGCCACAAACTTGCAGAAAATGGTATGAAAATTGTACGCCAGCGGGGAAATTTTCTGTTTAGAAAATATAAATTGATATACATATACAAAAATAAAATGTATGAAGAAAGAAATTATTATAATAAGCTCACGACGGTCCTGGCCCCAAAATGGTTACTGCAGATCTGGCTATAACTCTTGACGTTTCTGTTATGTCATTGTACCAATTGTATATGCAGCCAATAGCCAATTCAGTGTGTTGCTTATAAATATCGCCCAACATTCCATCGGCTGTACCATTTTCATATATGATTCCCCAATGATCAGCAGCATCTAAGGATGTTTCCAATAAAATACTTTTACTTAAAAACTCTTACTCGTAGCTATTAGAAGAAAATAGTTTTATATGTAGAGAAAACTTTCTTAATTCTGAAACGGTTGTACATGCAGACTGAAATAATAATTTTGATAAACTAAGTTTTACTATGACATGCTCTAATAGAATGTTGATTTTCTAATTTAATTTTATTTCATATAATAATCAAATTATTATTATTATTATTTATTGTTATTGTTATTGCTGTTATTATTATTATTATTATTATTATTATTATTATTATTATTATTATTATTATTATTATTATTATTATTATTATTATTATTATTATTATTATTATTATTATTATTATTATTATTATTATTATTATTATTATTATTATTATTATTATTATTATTGTTATTAAAAAGAAAAAAGACCTCGATGCACCACGACAAAATGAGCCTCTACCTATAGAGACTCAAGAGCCAGCAGCATGACACTGGTTACAGATATGACTGACTAAGACGTGGGTGAATAGAGAAAGGTCCTTCCTAGGACGAAGTCTTCTGGGAAGGCAATCTCCCAGAAAGCGAATAGGGAATGTTTTAGAGGATACACCACACAACGCATATGACGACGGTCACTGTAAGTGGGTCAAAAAATTATTATTATTATTATTAGTAATTATTATTCCATATATTAATCTAACTATACACCGAGTCCAAATGTCGGAAAATCGTGTTTGCGATTTTCGAAATATCCATGCTGGTATTTTATACATTTTTTCCATATCCTTGAGAAAAAATTTTTCTCTAATATCCTCTTTATACGTGGCTTTTATATTAAGGTATTCTTTAATGCAACCTATTTTTAGGGAATAGACCCTACTAGGTTTTTCTGATACTGAAATAGAGGCGTAAGGGAAATGGAACAGATTCTTAATTTTCCACAAAACGTAGGTATTTGTTTCTCAAATTGTATTTTTTTGCGAAATAAATAAACAAACATTATTTTATTATTTTACGAAAAGAAAACACAGATCATCATAGTTGGGAAAGTCGACGTCACTAATATGTCCAAGATATCATATGTGTACTTTAAGTTAGAAGAACCATATCTATTAATAGCTCATTTTGCCGTTACGGAAATATTGTAATTCTTTAAACTTGTTTGCATAAATGTCTCATCTAAAGTTTTTTTTATAAATCAGACTATAAAAAATTTATGGGGCAGTCTTAAAAGTGATAATTCTGAGCGTTTCCGGCAACTGAGTCTGGCAACTACAAATTCCTGCTTTCCGAATAGCAACCCAACTGGAGATCGGTTACCGCCCATAATCGAGCCTTTTTATTTTGTTTTTGCTCAATTTTGAGCAATATTAACCAATAATACATTAAAAAAATTATTTAGTAGAACAAAAGATAAAATACATGAGATAGACAAATCTAATGTTGTACATAAAATACCGTGCGATGGGAACAACAGTAATAATTGCGATAAGGTATATGTAGGTACAACAAAGAATAAGTTAAAATTGCTGCATGGAGATCTGATAAAAAATGGAGAAAATAGTTTACAGAGAACTGCATTGTCCTTACATTGTTATCAATGTTTCAATATTAGACACTGAAACAAATTGTACTCGTAAGAGAAGATATTTATTAGAAATGCTTCATATCATTAATATTAACAGAATTAATTTTAATTCTAATTTTTTTTTGTTAAAATGTTTGTACAATATTATTAAAATTATTAAACAAACAGAATTTTCCTGAAAATGATACTCGATGAGTACCGAAATATCGATAATTTCAAATAAAATTGAGATTAAATAATATTTTACTCAAAATTAATCAATTGAGTTTAAAAAAATTCCCTTAAAAATTATGTAATTTGTATTTCTAAATGAATTTTAAGAAACTCAACAAATTAAACGTTGAACTGAAAAAGTATAAATTTTTTCATCACTTTTAAGATGTAATGCTTCAATGGAAAAGGATAAGGAGAGAAATATTTGTTATATTATTTGGTGTGGTAAATAAATTTGCTTTAATTACGTTCAGTTTATAAATTTTAAATTTCGTCTTTGTTAATTTCAATCAATGTTTTGCTATAACTCTAAAGGTAGACCTTTCATTTCTAATAGTATTTTAATATTTCGTAAAACAATGCAATATAATAATATTTAATAATATTTCTAATAATTACTTACATGGTTTTACACTTAGATGACAGTTGTGTATAGCACAAAATGATTTAATTATATTTGCTTCAGAACCCCTAAATACAACTGTCTTTGGAGGACCGTTAGAGTTTATAGAATCCACATCTCCTTCACCGGCCGGCTGTAGTTCAGAATTATAAATCTAATTAAAATAGTTTATAGCGACTTCTAACTATTTTTGGTTAATATATAAGTCTCAATGAGAATTATTAACAAAGGGAAGAATTTCCGCAATGTTTTGCTTCTGGTGAACAGCATTTTGTGGTCTCTAGTTAAAACTCAGAAAAATAAGAATTGATGAAATAGGAATCATATTAAGTACACTATTCGTTAGCCGAAATGAATAACAAAACGCCAAGTTTGAATAATGTAATATAACCTATATAAATGTCTTATCATTAAAAAGCTCTTAATTTCTTAAGATGTGTTGAGGTTGGTTCCTACCATCTGAAAATTATTTTTTTAATATTTCTTATCCAACGTTTTACAGTGGGGTCAATCGAATAATACTTGGTAATCAGTGTTAAGCATTTAGACGAACCTTTATTTTACATACTTAATATTAAAATTTGTTTATTTTGGGATATTCTTGCCAAACAAATTTAATTGCTTGTTTTGTCATAAACATATGAGATTGAATGTTTTCAAATCGCTTAAAGTTCACTGACAATTTGGCTTAGCGACCAATGAAGTGTCGCCATATGAACTGCTTAAAACACAACAAATAAAAAAACATTATAAATTAATAATATTTTTCATAAGTAGGTAAAGGGATATAAAATGATTGAATGCCAATGAAGCAATAAAACTTCACTTCGGATTAATTGTTAAATATGAACATAATATGAGAAAAAAAGGCTAACAAGTGAATTTATTTTATTTATGTCGTTATATTATGCTCTTTATCACAAATACTTTTCTTTTTAATTACAGGTTGGTTCACACAACAATTCTCAGCAGTTAAATTCAAATTGTGAGTACATAATCTTATCATTTTAACAAACACATTTATAACATTTGAGCTAATCAACTGGCTATTTAAATACTTCAGCAATTGAGATGTATACTCACACATACACACACATATACAAATTCAAATCAATGTTTATTTCCGTCCGATTGTCTGCATGCCCGACTACTCGTATTTGTTTACGACAGATTAAATCGTTTGTCCTACGGCAATCTATTGTTTATTCTGTGTTTATGTTAGAATGAGTTTATTGACAGTATTGACAATTGAGTGTGAATAAAACTTTTTTTGCCCCTTGCCACACTATTCGAATTGACTTTATTTTTGGCAGAGCTCCAACAAAACTAAACGAAACTTTACATTAAATAAACATGTGCCACAACATATGTTTACAATTAAGTGACACCATTTACCAGAATAGAAACCAAACACGTGTAAACAGGGAAAACGAATAGAAAAACAAATAGAGAAAGTTGAACCTTAAACTTATGCTAAAAACTTGGCCAACAATATACAACTGCCACTATACATTTAACGAAACTTTAGTGTTGTGTCCAAGGGCCAAGAAAAGAGGTACTTTTTGGGTATTAAAAATATAAATCGTAATTCGATTGCATTAGATTTGGTTAGTTTTGTATTTATATTATTATTTTGTTAATTAGAAGTCTGTTCGTGTGCTAAAAGTTCTTGGTAATTGTTACTGGAAAGTGTTCACGTACTTAAACAATTTTTTAACGAGAGCATGGAATAAGAGCGTCAGAAATTGATAGAGGAAAAAGTTTATTAAAATTGTTGCAAGTAAAATTTTTATTTGTAAGAATTATTTAAACAGCTTTCGTTTTTATAAAAAAAAAAGAATTTATATAATCTTTCATAGAAATAGAAATAAATTTTTTTAATTAAAAGTAAATATATTTTTTAAAATAATAAACAATATCCATCCAATATCAAACACAATGTCTAGTTAGAGTTGATGCATCCTTAAACGAAGGGCCTATAATTGGTACATCTTTATTTGTGAATTCAAAAAAAACACAAATGTTTGCGATGAAAAAATTATATAATTCTAAAATTTAAAAACAACAACAGAAGAAATGTTTTAAATACATTTAAATTCGAATATAAGAAAATGGAAAATTTCAATAAATGTTTTTCGCTTAAGCGAGATTTTCGCTTAAACAGATTTCATATTAAAAAATTCAGTTTCGGTGAAATCAACTCAGCAATTAAATAATTGTTCCTTGAACCGAAAATATAATATATGACATATAGTGCAAGTTGAATAGATGTATTCCAATTTTTAATTAAAATTTATTTTGTAAACTGAGATTTTATCGGTTGCATGTGATGCCATTAAAATGAGGCAATACTGAAAGGTGTTTTGTCAGCGGGAAATAAATAATTTTTGCTTTTAGAGGAGGAATATTTTAAGTGACCCAGCACTTGCGCAAACAAAATGTGTTTTGCTTAATCTGGCCTTTCATTGAGTTAATTCTTTTCTAAGCGAAGTCATGCGCTTTGAAATTATTAAAAAATGGAAGAGTTTTTGCTCATAAGCGATGTTTCTTTTAAACGGCGTTTGCTTATCCAACTTCGGGAGCAACTTACTTTGATATTATTGCTGAAAAAGCGTTAATTTACTTATTTTCTATTAATGATAATTTGTTAAATTGTGTATTAGTATTTGCATTACTCTCTCGTTTCAAATAGTTACTGGGAAAGTGAACGAGTTGACCTCATATTAGTCAGCACATAAATTAAAATTAAAGTAAATCTTATGCAAAATTCTTGTTACCAAATTTTGTAGTTTGTTCGAAGTGATTTTCTATACTATTACTATCACTATTTTGGGACATGATCTTTAAGTTAGAACACTAGATATTGAGCGGAATTAAAAAAAATCGCTTGAAATATATTGAAATTTCGATCGATGTCGTATGCAGTTTTTTCTTCTAAATTTGATATTGATTATTGTTGTGGCTGAGATAGCACAGTGTTTTACTTAAAAGTATGCAATGAATTGGGAGGCCTGAGTTTAAGATCAAAAAGAAGAAAAAAAATAACAAAAATATAAAGCAGTTAAAGGAATAATATATACAAATTTGAGTATTAATATTTATTAGAGTCTGTTCCAGGATGGAAAAATTAAATATTTATAACGTTTGGTATCGCTGGGATTATAAGCCGAAAAATCTAGTCCAAAGCAAAAAATCAAGTTCGATCCCATTCTTAAGTCGAATCTGCCGTACTCTTTGTAAGAAAATCGCTTGACTCAAGTACACATGATTTGATTTGATTTTTCCTTTAACTATAAGAATATTATAGGGTTGTGTATGGAAACTTTAGTACTTTTTTATAATCCATATAAAAAATTGTTCACTATAAATTAATTGTTATCTTCACTTTCTCATTAAACATTGTCCATCATCAACAACGATACACTTTATTATACTCGTATACAGTGATTTGCTGTCCATTCCCTGAATTGATATTAAAGTGAATGGAAATATTTTAAGGCTTCTGACATTTCGTAAGTGATGTGCTCGTACATGAAACTAGAATTGGTTTAATTCGTTAAATAGACTTTTTTCAAAGTATTGACTATAGGAATTGCTTCGGTTGATAGTGCATGTCTTTTATATGGAAATTTGTATGTATATTCTGATCAACTCAAAAATATAAGTTTCATTTTAATTATGCTCACATGGAATTGTATTGCAACTATTATTTGTCAGTACCTTGTTGTCCGAGCTTTGTCAGCGTTTATTTGTCTGTTTTTTTTACGACTTATTAAGTGGCTGCTACCTACTATTGGTGGGATGGTGACCAATGAAAACAGTACTGTTCCATTCTGCTAGTTTAATAGTTGGTTTCTCCTTCTTCATTATTGCAAATAGTTTGAAAAATTGTTGATCTAAATTAACAAATTCTGTAAACAAACTCGACCTAGATAAAAAATTTCAATTTTACTCAAAAAGGACGAAAAATTATGTAGAAATTATATTAAAATGTAAAACTTCACAATTTTATTACTTGTAACCAAAGAATGTACCACAGACATTTTGGTCCCTGGGAAGTTAAAGTATATATACTTTTCCTGGCAGGCATTGCCTCGCTTATATTATTACTTCTCCTTCTCTAGCTCCTATTCTATCTATTCTATCTATCATAGAGTTTCGTTTTAATATATACTTACAGCAGAGAAAACTTGTGTGTGGGTGTGTGCGTACGTTGGTGAAAGTAGTTGTTATTTATAATTTTTTTCTCACAGTTTCACTTAAAAAAACGAAAACTTACCACATTATAAGTTTTTACGTATGGCACATAAATTAAGGAACCAATTCTGATTGTGCGCTCTTGCAGATCCAAAAGTTTATTTGGATAAAGATGAACATTTTTGGCAAATGTTCCATTGCCACTAATGTACGTATCAAGGTGCATGGCATTTAAATTGCCTTCAGCACCAACATACTGTTGTGTCCACAATTCAAAATTGATGTCGCGTAATTTGTAGTTGTTTGTATCCTGTATGCTAGCATGAAAAGAAGACGAAAACGAAGCAGTAATGACATCAAAAACCATTTCCTTGGTAACATTTGTTACATTCAAGTTATTATTTGTTGTTGTTGTTGTTTTAGCCAGAGAAGTTCGTTTAGTTTGCTCTTGTATTGTTGTATTGGTGCTACGGTGTTGTTCTTTGCAGTCGTTATTGCATTCAGGATGTATGGTTTCTGGTATCACCATTAAATGATGTGGATAAACTTTAAAAGGAAAAAAATTTTAAACAAAATTTGGTCACCCTTGGCTTAAAATACTGTTTGTGAAATGTTTTGTTTTTGATATAAATTTTAGATGATAAATCAATTGTAAAATTATTTTCTTTTGAAATCTAAGTGCTTGGCTTCATTAATTTATTCCTTTCTTCTTCTAAGCCTTGAAAGAAGCGAAACCAATTAGCCGAGTCTCTCTTCCCCAATCGGATTTGGAAACAATAGATTATATTTTATGTTAAAAATTTTCCATTAATATTTAATTTAAAGTAATTTTACAGAACTAGTCACTGTCTTAGTTGCTTCTTGCAATTGTGTGTGCAAAATTTTCATTTAGATGTTGCACTTCTTGAAACAATTGTGTATAAATCAATAATTTTATGCACACAACAACCTCAATCTACTTTAAGAAAATTTTTCGTTTCTTTTTTTAGTAAAAACTTCGAAAACAGATGACTACTCGTATTGTAATGGATTTTGTATATAAATATTTTGTTTTGGCAACATTTTTAATAACTGTCCCCAGCATAAGGCTTCAGTGACTACAATTTATTTTGTAGTTAAAGGAAATGATTAAAATTAGCAAAAGGAAAGACGATTTAATGATTTTGTTTACCTGTTATAAAAAGCCTTCAGGTGTTAAATAACGAACATAAAATGTATAAAATTCTAATTCTGCCCCGCTTACTTTCTATACAATTTTCCATAGTTTTTTTTGTGTGTGTTTATCTTTCACTTACACTGCAGTATCTCGGTGGCTAAAAAATCTTTGGGATTCTCTACTGGCTCACATAAAAATAAATATAGTTTATCCTTGAGGCGTAGAGTTGAGTAGCGTGTTGCATAGTAGCGGGCATGAAGAAAGCGTGAAGTGTTGCTGAGTATTGTTATGAAACCCTGAGGAAAGAAGGTAAAACAGAAAAGAAATGCGACACAAATTAAAAAACAAAATAGATATTTGATAAAAAAGGTCATGAATGTCTTAATGGGGGACATTGTTTTGCATTGTGCGTTTGGATTGTGGGTTAAAATGGAGACGGAGTGAGACTATAAACATTTAAGATTGAAGAAATCTCAGGAATGAAATGAAAAATTTGGAGCGATAAATGAATGCCTGCCATTTCATTTTTTATATAAATGTTGCCCGTAGGTGCTTCATCCACCTCGACCATTCGCATTCTGTATGGTTAATTATGGTCTAGGAATATTTTTGCATGCCGAAATTTATGCAATTTTCTTAAATTTCCTCAAAAGCTCTTTAGATATCTCTCGGAGATAAGCATATATCTCCATTTTCAAATGGAAAAAAATTCTGTTGAAGCAGAAGTTTATGCAGGATGTTGATCCTTGACACTGCACAATATAATACCCTTTATAGCACGCAGTGTTATTCTTTAATCCATTAAAGAAACATCGAAGGCAAAATTAAACTACAAATTTTTTTGTTGTGCAGTCAGCCAACTAATATAAACGCTTTCTTTTTTTAATTATTTATATTCCCTGTAGAAGTTAGACAGTGTGTAACGAAATATTGGAATAGAAAATAACGATTGAAATGATTTTCTTTTAATAAGTTCTTACATAAAATTTATTGTTATTGTACGGTTCATGAATTAAGTTAGCCGTGTCTCCTTTTTTATATACAAAACTATTTACCTCAACAGCTACATTATCCACGGCATTTAACACTTGCTCACTTAAGTCGTTTCCATCGTCATTTAAATACTCAACATTGATCCATTGCAAGCTGGCAACGTTGCCATGCCTGGATTGGTTTTCGAAAGCCTGCTGCACGTGATCTAAATATAGTTGTTGCAGAGCATTCCCAGACATTTTGCCATCATCGTAGACAATCAATACTGAGCATAAATGAGCATAATAAGTGCTGACTGTAAATAGTAATAAAATTTCAATTCAAATATTCTAATGCATTCGGCTCATTGAATTTTTTCTTTATAAATATTCACCCAGATAGTGTATTAGACTGGTTATTTGGATTATATCTTGCCAAGACATTAAGACAACTTTCTGTGTATTTTGTTTTTCCATTTGTGGTTAAAACTGCAGTTCATATTGTTTTTATACTCAAAGACAAAATGTGTCAGACGGACCGACTGATTTCATCAAAAACATTAGTTTGTTTGCTTTGGTAATTTGATAAAATGCAAACAGAATTATATTTAACTTTCATTTAAATTGAAAGATAATTGCAGCTGCATAATACTTTATGTAAATTATGAATAACCATTTAAAATGTGCTAGATTATTGAAGAAATTTAATTCACTTTCTTTATTTTAATATTTTGTTGACCTTTGAAAAGTTTGTCGTTTGCATTGATATTCGGTATTTGAAGTTTAAAGTTTTATTGAACGAATTAAAAATAAATGTTGTTTTGTAAGTGTCTTGGTATGCTAATGGGAGTTTTACTAGTCTATCAGTCCATAAGTTAAGGTCTCGATCTCCACCCGAGGCTATAGCCTCAGGTCTGCTGCATTACAAACGAATGAAATTCTATGTCACTATGTTCACTAAGTCCAAATCCAACTATAATTTGTAATTGCATCCATAACATTTAAATAAATGTTGTTTTGTGAAATTTAATGATCTAAAACGACGATTTTACTTGTTGACTAACCAATCGCCCATATCGCTGTTGAACAACGCCAAATACTACGGCGAGGTTATCACACGATTGTGTATGTAGTCGATTGTGAGGAAACACGGCACCTATTATGCGGTATGCTTTTTCATACCCAAGTGATCATTCAAAATTGAAACCACTGCGCTTGCACTATCTCTTGTACTTTCAATCTCCCATCGGCCTACACCATATCGTGAATTTTTTCAATTGTTTCATGTGTAGAGATCTCAATTGGGCGTCCAGAACGTTCAGCATATTCTGTGCTTGTACGGCTACAACAAAATGCAGTAAATCACTTTTTTACCATTGAAATTGATGATGCAGAGCTACAGTATATATCAAGCTTGGTTTGAGTGATGGTTTCTTTCTGCTAAAAATAGTGCTCAATAATAACACGAAATTTATTTTTTTTTAATTTTCTCCTCAAATCACGCGGTAGTCTGCTATCAAGGACTATCAAACACAAATTAAATGACGCAGCTTGTTAAAATTTTGACAATAACTTGTTGACAGGAGCAGTGTTGTCCTTTTAGTTAAGAGAGAGTTTAAAATAGATGATGCATATGGGAAACTTGCAATATGAGACTAAGGCTTCCCTATAATAAACTGTGACGCATCTAGGATCTTCTATGCGAAAGTCTGGTGTGCCGCTTTCTAAGACAAAAATGTTTGGGCAGGAATTTGTAAAATTTATCGAAGATTGGTCTACATTATCTTATAAGATTTCTTAATGCTACAGCACGGGTTTGGTAACATCAATCAGGCAAGCAGTGTAGTTTATTGTCGATTTGATTGTTCTTAATTTCTTTGAAGGCGGCCATGTACTTCCCGTTTTACTTTATAAAACTACAAATGCTTTTAATATCAACTTGTCAATAGTTATGAATTAAAGTGACAATCTTTATTTTCTGGAAACAATAGACGACACCGAAAATTTATTCAACATTAATTTATGTAGGCCAGTAATTACTTTTTGGCTTAAAAAGAAAAACGAAAAACTTTAAATAAAATATATCACTTATTCGTTTTAATTATAGTCTTTTTCCTGTCTACTGGCGAAAAGGCACAAGAAAAACCAATTAGTTGAATATAAATGAAAAAAGTCCTTGAGGAAAAAATATTTTAAATTACTTCTTGTCCTTTCCATACATATACTTGCTGCAGCTACTACACACTCAAAATAAATCTTAGCAGGCCGAAACTACTAAACAAGGTTGTCTTCATGCATTCGTAACAAAAAACTCCTTCTTAGTAACTCTGGCCAAGTAGTTTAGTTGCACGTGCTTGCATCTAGTACAGCACTGCTACATCTGCTCTTCACCAGTGACTCTGTGAATTAATAAAATCCTGTAGATTTTTATTTCATGTAAAAATGTCTTCTAATAAAATTCGTACTTAAGGCTTAACTTAAGGTCGTGGCTAAAATAGTTTTTATGTATTGAAAGCCGTCCGAAATTGTCTATTAAAATATTTTAATTCCCATTTTGGATACCTGCAGATGTAGAAGGATTGTAGAAAAAAAACCTTAAAGGATTTTAGTTGCAGAGGCATAACGATAATGTGTGAAATTATTTAAATAAAACCGTCTGGAAAAATAATTCTCCTGCTTTTGTGCATTTTCTATTTAATATGATTTTTTATTTACCGCATCCTTCTCAAAGTTTATGTTGAATTAAATAAATTGTAGTCTAGACCAACTTCAACAATTTTGTTTTAAGAATTGCAAGAATAATATCTGCATCATCAACATTTGTAAAGGGAAGTCTGCCGTTTTTTAAATTAAGAATATTTTTCATAACTCAATATTTACAGATTTACGCAAATCAGTAAGATTAACTGCCAAATTTTTCTGCATTGCGAGTTCTATTGATGTGATGTGTGAAATAGTTGTTTGATAATTTTCTGTGGTATACCTTCACTTATAAAAACATCGTGTGTATTTCCTTGTTTTAAACTCAAATATTGAACAAAGATTCATCCATTGCATATCAATTAAATTGGTGGCTTCACTGGATTGAATGTTGTAAACAGAAATACGGAAATGATTCGTAATGGTAAATAAACGTAAATTATTTTATTTAAAAGTTTTGAGAACGAAGGCATTTTTTACGCTTTTTGGTTAAAGATAAATATCGCTTGTTTAATGCAACATAGTCATATCTCAAAAACTTGATATTTTTAAGTTACTGAGGAAGAAGTGCATATGTATAAATATTCACTTTACATGCAAGGAAATAATCAGGATTATATCTGAAGCTAAGCCGAAGTTATAGCAAAAGGTCTCGATATGGAAACAACATATTTTTTTTTAAGATATGACTTTAATGCATTAAAGGACCGATATGTTTATTCCCCGCATAATACGCCAAGTCAAGTTCCGGGCTATGCATACAGTTAATATATATACATATATATATTCACTTAATCATACATTGATGAAAGTTTTACAATGAAAGCTTCCATAGACATGAAAGCGTATAAAGTGCTTATTTTACTTCTCACTGAATACCTTATTTCATTCCAAGTAAATCTTGATGAGTAAGTAATCATGTGTGTCGTAACACACATTGATTTATATGATTGTAGGTTAACATTTTCTGAAATAGTTGGTTTATATTATCGAGGGTAAGTGGTAAGTATAGAAAGATGTATATGAGGGTCAATATCCCCCCCAAAAATTTTTAGTCATAGTTCCCACTTCGCTGAAGATTGTGGGCCCCCCCAGAAAGAATCTCAGGGGTTTATGAACTTTCAATTAAACTCTGTTGTGATTAAAAGGGCATTTGTCAAATTACAAATTACAAATTCAAGTCACTTAGTTCTTTTCTAACATTAGTGAATTTTTGATTTGATATTAATTAGAGCTAATCGAATAGATTACAAAAACCTGGTGGGTTCAAAATCTGATACCATCCATTTCCCTTTATATTTTACTTATAGGGAATTTCGAAATATCTTCTTAAATAAATGACAGAGTTATGCTATAATCAATACTTTTTGGGCGCCTAGTGCGACCATCTGACTTCCTCCTAAATTGTTAGGCCAGGCTTACAATCGGCTTATAAATGGAGGAGCTATGAGCGGTGATAAAAATTTTGTACATCTTTTCAAACCAAAAAGAAATTTTTAGTTTTAAACGCTATCACTATTATAATCAGTCGAGTATACTTATTTGTAACATTCTAAGGGAGGTATCTTTCATACAGGTACTATCCCGTCAGTTTTCCTTGAGGCTGCATTTATTAGAAGAAAAATAACTCTCACCTATTTTTTTAAAAGGGAAGTAACACTCAGTCAATGTATGTGAAAGAGATAGTATAGAGAGGACAGGGGGTGAAATAAGAAGACAGAGAGAGAGAGAGAGAGAGAGCTTAAATTTTTTTACAACTCTACTATTCCGGTTTTTGTTATAGCAGAGTTCCAGCATCTCGGCAGTTAAGGAGACGCATTAAGTTGCTTATTAATGGGTTTACTTCGCCGACGATTCTGCTAACATTACTGACAAAGAAGGGCGCCGTGATGTAGTATACATTCACGTAGAGAGTATCAATAGCTTCCGATACTTGTTCAGTAACCAGTGCTATGTCTTCATCACTTAAACAGTCCAACAGCAATTAACAGAATGACACGCTAAAGTAAATCAGGAGAAGTCATCAACAACATGAACAGGGATCGAACCCAAGTTCTGAGTCATAAATTGCTTTGTAGGCAACACGTTAACTACTTCAGCCAACAGCCCCTGAAACACTCTTACTATAATAGTCAGGAGGATGTATGATGATTATATATCACTTTGTCTTGGAGGTACCCTTTCCCCTGATCCTATCCAGTCAGTCTCTCCTGAGACTCAGTGTATTAAATAAAATAATTTGCACCAATTTTTAAACTCTCACCGTTATTGTTAAACAGATATACAATAATTGAGTATTACTTTGGATGGGAGATGTCCTTCCTCTTGCTCCTATCCGGTTGGTTTTTCTTATGACCACGTTTATATGCGTTAATTTTGAATACTCTAATTATTGTAGTCAGCCAGACATACGATATTGTTAATTAGGATTTGCTCTGTATGGGAGGTACTCTTTCCGCTGATCATATCACATATTGGTTTAAGTGGAATCAAGCTGCAAGTTTGCCTTAAAAAATGAAAATCGGTTAACAAATAATTGTGTTTTGTGTGTACAAATATTGAAAATATAAACGAATTAATAACCCTCTCCCTTTTAAAGACGGTAAAAAAATCAGTTGGTAAAACTTCTGTTGTTAAGAGATTACAAAACTTTTTGTTTTGTTAATATTCATTAACCATGATATTTGGTTCAGTGTATTTAAACCAAGTTGATTATAAATGTTAATCGTATCTCTAACCTTTAATCAAAATAAAATTAAAAAAAAACTCATCACACACAAAAAAGCAGCTTCTAAATTAATACGTAAATATTTCTACGTGTGATGTTGATATTGTGCCTTAAAACTACATTAAAATCTATAACCAACAAAATTTAGAACATGCGCCTAATGAAGTTACTGCCTAATTACTTACTTTAGACTAAAGGCATTAACATTAATGAATAATGCTGAAAGTGCTGCCGATTGATGAACTTATTTGCATACCCAGTTAATGTGCAAACTTGCACAGATTCAAACACCAAAGGGGAACTTGATTATGTGTAATAAATTTAAATAAAATGAATAAATTGTATAAACACTACGGAGGCTTTTACTTGTGTCGTAATGATGTTGATAGAAATTTTTCGAAAACTAAAATAGAAACAAATTGTAAAAAATTGTGATGTCTATCAAATACCAACATATTCAAAGTTGATGTCTCTCTGCGTCATCATCAAAGGTAGTAAAATGACATTATTGCCTCGGAGGAATAACTATATAGAGTGTAAAATTTTCAAAGTGCTTTCAAATGTGTTCAATTTTATAGTCTATCTACAATCTTGTTGGTATTAAAAGTGTGTTTTTGATGAATATCCAGTCGAATGTAGCATGTAGTGCAGGAGCATAGTGGGCATCCTATTAATTTATATATATATATATATATATATATATATATATATATATATATATATATATATATTGCCTTGAAGTTGTTTATGTTGCCAATCTGTATCTATCCAAAAGGCAAATCATAGGCAAGCAAACACTAAATACAAATACATGTACAGACAAGTGTGTTGAAAGTCAGGGATAGAAAGTTCATATAACTTTGGATATATGAGTATAATTGGCAAGTGTAATAACGTATTTGATGTATTGGGATTGAGTAACCTAATTTACCTCTTTTACCTGATGAAAACATACTAAATCCAATCTAATATAACAAAGAATTCCTTAAATATTAAATTATCGAGGGGACACAGAGCCATAACAAGGTGGGTCCAATAATCTCGATCTTCGGGTCGATGCTTGACTTCTTTCAATATGTATTCTGTAGATATTATCTGTTATTGCTGGCGTGAGGAACACTTAGCTGCTGTTGCGGCAACAATGGAACTCAATAAATCATTTTAAAACGTTAACATTAATGGTGCAGGGCTTCTTCGGTTTCACTAAATATTTTTTTATGCAAAAATAATGTTCGATAAGCATATAAAGTTCACTTTTTCCAATTTTCGCTAATATTAATCAGGTTGTTCGTTTTCGATGGCTGCTAAATACGAACCTATAGACGTAGCTTGCCAATAATTCAACAGCATTCTAGTAATACATAGATGATAATTAAAGTCAGTATGCTGCAAATACATGAAATTATAGAACTGCTCTCTTATTTAGGTATTCAATCTTTCACTAGGTTAAGATGTAAACAAACTTTGCCTTAAATATTTTAAGGTAGTATGAAAAAGAAAAATCTTTTCGTATTATTGGTAAATTTCACAAACACTATGATAGATAATTTTTCGTGTGATGAATTTCGTATCCCTGTTCCTATATGGGTAATATTTAAATATGTTTGTATGTGTTAACATCTGTATAAAGTTTCGTCATTATTTCTCTATCGTATTTTAGTCCTTTTACGTACCATAAATACAAGTATATACACATCTACCTGCATGCGTATATATTTATTTTAGTATTTTGTTTCATAACAAACTTATAATCAAGCATCTTGGCATCTCTTTGACTCATTCCTTCTTTTTTAATGTGTACATACGTGTCTTATATACATACATATTTGGCTGGTTGTATCTGTAGACAATCTTTTTCTTTACTTTTGTAATCGGACTCGCTTTAATCTATTCATATTCTAAGCACGCCGATTTCGTATGACCATTTAAGCATAAAATAAATATTTTTTCATAATTTGCAAAATGTATGTTCATAAATATTTCTGTGCAATCAAATATCGTATAGTTGAGATTCAAGGTAATAGTTTAGCAATAACCCCAAATTATCCTTTAGAAGAATATAATCAAAGAATTTTTTTTATATTTTTTTCCTTTAATAATTTTTCAATAAGAATATATACACCATAATTTGAATAATATTAGTTATAGATAATTTTATTTAAAAATATGCACATACGTACTTATGTACTACAACTGACCTTCGTAGACTAAAAGGTAGTGTGCTTGACTCGTAGTGCGAAGGTCCCAGGTTCGAATCCTGCCGCAGAACTCTGGCAGTTTGTGTCTGATAATTAAAGAGAGCGCACAACAAGCCTTCACTTGCTTAGGTGTATGTCGTATGACATGGGCTATCACACCCCTCCAATCAACTTAACCTAACCTAACCTATGTACTACAACGGTCCTAAAATAAGCCGAACTAACAATAATAATCTCGATACATTTTCCCAGTGATATTCAATAGCCTCGATGCCCTGTTTATAAAAAGAATTGTCTTGCTCCTTTAAATATTCATCAACTGCAAACCCCTTCACTGTCGGTAAATCATTCCCCGCCGAGCCATTTTTTTAAGTTTTATGAAAAAAATAATTCGAAGGATCTAAAACTGCGAATAAACAGCGTGATGAAGCACTTCGAACTTTGGTTCATTGATTTTGGCCATCACAGCAATGGATATGTGAACTGATTTATTACCGTGATGGAACAACACTATTTTTTGTAAAATGCTGCTTTGTTCTTAATTTCATCAATTAATTTTAAAATTTTTAATTTTCTAAGATAAATAATAAAAATTTTCTCATGCGCATTCCAAAAAACAGAAGCCATGAACTTGCCTGCAGATGGAACTGTCTTCGCCTTCTTTGGTCACGATTTTCCCACTTCAGTCCACCGCGTTGACTGTTTCTTTGTTGCAGATATGAAGTGGTGGAATCGTGTCTCATCCATAATTACGAATCGATCTGAAAATTCGCCTTTATTGCGGTAAAACATCACCAAACACTCTATGGAAACATCTTCACAACGCGGTCTTTGATCTACTGTGACGAATATTTGTCACAAAGTAGTTTTTCCAAAATTGAAATGAGACCAATTACTAATTGGGTAAAAGAAAATGTATGGCCGACATTTAAAATACATATACATATACAGTGGAGTTTGATTATAATACACACCGGTTGTCGCCTATAACGAATAAGTTCTTTAGTTGCAACACTTTTGCACAAATATTTCATAGAAATTATTATTGTTATAATAAGCTACGGTAATAGCGAAATTTCGTTTATAACGAATTCTTTTTGAGTTACTAATACAAAAATGCTTGTAAAACTGGATTGAAATTATGAATTTCGTAATGAAATTTGTTGACAGCCACTTCTATTATTCGCTGATAGGGGGCGTCTTGAAGCAAACGGTATAACACAATTTTTTACAATTTCTTATAACAATTTTTCCATATCAACTATTTTACTTTATATTGGCAAATATAGCTTCATGCAACAAATTTTATGAAAAAATTACGCTAATACGAACAAAGCAAAATAGCAAAACTTTTTTCAATAATTTGCCATGTAGTAAAAATAATTATATGCCAGTACGAGGTCTGTTTTTTATAGAAAAGGTGAATTTTAATTTTATATTTCATTTTCATATTTACTTATTTATCAATTTCTATTTTGTCCCCTTCAAAGTACTCCCTCTTGTGCCATTTTTCCAATCCTCGAAGCAGTTCTGATATTCACTTTATGCAATTCGGTTTTTCCTCAATCGTCCCCAAAAATTTTTCAATATTTTACTGGCAGGTACTTATGAATGGGCAGGTACTTATGAATGGACGTTCTAAAACATTATCAACATTGCGCCGCAATCATAAAAATCAATAACCTTTGGTTTATTACTTTTTTTAATTCTGAGAATCACAAAAAGTCATCAATGTTTTTTCCAAAGAACTTTGTGCATATCTGGAGCAAATTTTAGAAACGCACACCTTTACTTAATTGTGCATAAAAGCGAAACGCTTTTCATGATTTATGCCTCATTTGGTGAAAGTAATAGAACTGGACACTTTTTTACCGTTTTCGATTTTTTATGAATTAAAGAAATTGTAATTCTTTATTTTTCAAAATTTGTTTCAGCTTATTCGGGCTAGTGGTTCTTGAGTTATGACAAACAAGAGCCTAAAACGTGACGAATTCCCCTATACGATACTTACTAGCTTGAAATTAATTATTAAATTATTATTTGATGTACCAGGACCAAACGAATGATGCAGAATTTCTTCGTTTTGGGGCTACTTTCATAAACAATTATCAGAATTGAGTCCCGAAATCATGTGTTGTACTGTGATATCCTCTCAATATTTTTGTGTTCATATATGTATGAATTTAATACATAAATTGTTTAAAATATATATTGTAATTTATAAATTGTGATATATATACATATCGATCTTTTAATACATCATATCATCTATAAAAAAATAGATTGTGCAAATATTGAAATGAATCACTGTGAGAGGTGATTGCCATTTACTCCGCAAAACTTGGGAAAAAATTGCGAGATGTTGGATTTCATTTTGTCTCTAGTATACCTGGCCACACACTTCAAGTTTTCTTGCTCAAGTTCTATTTCAGCAGAGAGAATGATAGGGAAAGAAATACATACTTTCCTGATCATTCTTCCACCTGCATTGAAATTTGAGCAAGAAATATTTACTTGTGTGAAGCAGGTAATATTTAATTTTTTTCTTTGTGTACTAATTCAGAATGAAAGTTTTTCGTGGCATATTTTTTACAATAAAAGGATTTTTGTCATTGTCAATATATCTGCTTAAATTCGCTACTTTTAACAATTTCTCTTGCATATTTTATATAAATATATTAAATAAAAACCTCTGCTTATCTCACATATTTTTCATCCAACCGTCTAATTGAAAGCACTTGACTTATTATACTTTTCTTGAAAATTATTATTTTTATTCTCTTTTAAGCAACTCGTTTTGTAAATTCGCTAAATTCAGTAGAAACTACTTAAGGCATGCAGATGGATTATTTTGTTATAAAAACAATTCATTGTTGTTATTGTTTGTTGCATGAACAAGAAAACATTTTAGCTGCTTATGCCATAGTAAATGCACCACAAAATTAAACAAACATTTCTAAAAATTAAAAACATTTATGTTTTCATTCTTTTTTTATTATTATGCTTTTATGATTTTTCTGCTTTCTTTTCTTTTGGAAAACTAAAATATGGTTCCGTTGGTTAAGACGAATTTGTGGCACTCTAATTAAAAACTAAAAAAACTTGATCAATCTTGTTCCAAAAATAATGATTGTTTTATAAAATTAAAAAAATAATCATAATGAAAACAATCAAATAAACTAAAATTCAATATTGTGGTATATTTCATCATCAAGTGGGAATAATTACGAAATTAAACCTTAAACGCATTTTTCTGGTTTTCAAGTTTATAATTTAGCCTTGGAATGTTCGAGGATATATAATAGAATTTTATGATAAATATTTTATTGGGATATTGCAATCCTCTATGTTGTTGTTCAAAGGGCCTTTTCCCTTTTTTGCGAAAGAGTTTAAAAAAACTCATGCATCAAAAATTTAGAGGTTTAAAATCTAGATTTAAAGTGTTAAAATTTTAAATAAAAGTTTTTATCATGATCTCTCCTAATAAATATAATCACTGCTATCCAAAGGACATCTAATTGCATATGTACATGATCACAGAGAACAACACCTCAATTTCGGGCAAGAACGCTGTCAAATAAGCAAAGGCCATAAATAATTCGATGGCGGTATCTTCAAATGCTCCCTTAAATTGTAGTTTAAATTTCTTTGCTTTAGAAAAATTTATGAAAATAGTATAAAAATTAATGAAATTTTCATAACATTGTTGAGGAAATGGGTGTCTAGAAGCGAAATCATAAGAAGCCAATATGAAATGGACTCGTATCGTACCACTGCTCTCTGCAGCAATTTCAATGTCAAATTGTATGGAAAGTGAGGTGTCGACACAGCACACTTCCATTTAAATTCTACAGTTTGCAAGAAAAATATCGGTTGTAAATTATTTGTTGTGACATTTGTATAAAAGCATTCTAAGCCTTCTATACATTTTGCAATTTAGTTTAAAATTTTTGCATGATTGAACTCTCTCATATTGTATTTTAAGGTTTATGTACAACAGCACGAAATTGAATGTTTACAAAACGGTTGAAGTTCGCTGATTAGTTGGTTTGGCTACCAATGAGTTATCGTTATATGAACAGTTAAGCTCTGTTTGGGCAACGTTCCCCTCGCTTCGGCCATTTTACGGTCGCCATAATCGTCCTCTATTTCTGGATGAAGTGTATGATAACAAACAAATTTATCAAATTGGCGACGATACCATCCACATGAGATCTTCGGTGTCGATTAAGTGCTGATGGCGTCATCGGCGTACGCTATAGGTCGATGATCACCAACTTCTTGGATGATAGGGAAACCAACGACATGTGATTTCGACAAAATCGTGCCACAAAGCTCGTGCGATGTGATTCCGTTAGATTTTTTCCTGTGGGTTTTCAAAGACAACGGCGAATCGGTCAGCATGGCTTATGAACCAGTTTCAGATGCATGCAACACAGCAAAGCCGCAGGAGACAATTGCACAACATTATGTATTATACATAATGGCATTAATAGGTTATTTAATGATATATATTTTTAATGAACTCTTATATACATATTGTTTTATAAAAATTTAAAGATATAAAGCGCTTAATGGGGAACCCGTTATATGTAAAAAAGATGCGCACATATTTGGTACACAAAAAGGGGAAAAACAGACAACTTCCACGCCCACATGGGATGAAAATGTGTTATTTGTCATCGAATTATTACTATAGCACGATATACGTATAATTAAATTCATTAATGTCAATATATCTCCTTTCAAGAGCATTAAAATCGGCAGTGATATACCATAGGTAAGTAGGCGGAAATGGCAGAGCTGAAAACGTCTATGAATTTTTCATAATCTATGTAGAAGAAATAATTTCCTTAACTTTTCCAAAGAACGGTCGAGCAATTTATTTTTTCATGTTGCTGGTCGTGTTAAAAAATTTCTTGACACAGGATCATGTAACTTATTATAGATTATTGACCTAAACTGCAAATATCTGTAAGAATTTCAGCCTTTAATTTGGTTTAAAATACTCCGAAGATCGCACGTTCGACTCCCGGCGTAGACTCCGGGTGTTTCTGCAGATAAGCCAAGTAACTTCGCAATTTGTTTTTATTAAGTAATTAAAAAAATATACAAATATATTTCTGTTTCACAATCTACAGGTCCTTGAGCATCGAAAGGAGGGTTTTTCTAAGAAAAGCACTCAAAATAAAATTGAGTCCTTATACATTTAAAATTGTTCGATCAACCAGATTCTACTTTTCGTTAAATCAAAAATATTATTTTCACCGCTGTTTAGGAAGTTGTTTTTAAAATTGCTCAAAATTTTCTTTAAAATTCAAAGTAAAAAGGAACACTTTTCCCCAGTTAGACTGCCCGAACATTCTACTGTTTGTTGCTGGTTTTATAAAATTTTCCAATGTCCTCTGGAAGCCATACAAGTTGGATGTTTCCCCACTTACCCTAATCGTATAAACCAAGGAAAGATTTCATTTAAAAATGCTTTCATTAAATATTTTATTTGGGTATTAATAATCTTTTGTCTGAAGAATAAAATCTGCAAACATCATTACGTCTTTAATATGAACCAAATTTTATGTAGCAGCCTGTCTTAAACAAAACCCCATTGTAGCTAAAAAGGGAAAACATATTTACCCACATCCAAAAAGTACATTTGAGATTTAGTTATATTTTCGAAAGTTGTTGTGGGATTTTCATGTAGTATTAATGTTGCATATTGTTGGATTTCATATAGTAAATTTGCAAGTTTTAAAAGGTGGGCGGTTAATTGGGCTATAAAAAATATACACGTATTCATAATGCTAAAACCTGCAACAGGCAACATGTGCACATGCAAAAGAAGAAAGAGTAGACCATTTTAAACAATTTTCCCAAATGCATTAATATGTACATGTGCATGAAATTTTCATAAATGTGCACGAACGTGCAATTGTACATACAAACGCCATGCAGTACCAAATGCCAGCTAATTTGCTATTAAAGTTAGACTGACTTCTACCAGTATAAGTTTTGCCGTAAAATATCTAATTCTCTAGACGATGGTACTTTGCAGTTGCATTTATTTATTAAGTTTAGAAATTTTCGTTCAATCAGCAAAAATTGAGACCATTTTCAATCATTTTCATCGTAATTATTTAACAACTTTCATTTTCGGTGAAAAACTGGAAGACATTCTAAAGGAAGGACATTTTTCTTGCTTCCGAAAATCTATTATTGAACTTTTTCAACTCTTAGGGAAGTAAAGAATAAAAATTTAAATTCCTTTTACATATTTAGGAAATAATTCGTGTTCTGGAAATCATTTTTGTCAAAAAAATTTTTTTCTTTTAAGTATGGAAAAACATAATTTTTTTTTCCAATATTAATGGAAACAATTATTTTTCCAAAAGAAAAATTGTGGCCATTGGCAAAATTTTTATCCTTTTCGGGTGTAAATTCAAGGAATGCAACGAAATGTATCGTTTTCAAAACGAATTCACATGATTTTTCTTGTTTTTAGATTATAAAAAAATCAATCTAATATAATTTTATTTTTTTTTTCTCAAAATTTTTTACATTATGATGTAAGAGTATATTTTTGTAATATTATCTTTAAAAATGATGTCTGGCATTTTATTGGGGCAACTTTTATATTAAACTTTCATAAAATTGTTGCAGTGATTGACCCTATATGTAGTTAATAACGCGTCAAATGTTGCACTTCTAGTAGTCACTTCTCTCTCTGGCTGGTCGGTATAGGCAAGTGACTTGACATATTCACTTCGTCGCACGATTTTGGTGGCTGATTAATAATACCATTAGGTTAATGTATTGAAAACTGGAACACATTAACTAACGACAAGCGATGGTTTCTGCTTCCTTATTGGCATGATTCTTTTGATTCCAAAGGTTACATCTTCACAATTTTGTGTTTATTTATGACAATTATGATATCTTATAGAAAAAATATTAATTTATTATTTATATTTGGTTTCATGCAATTTGCGTTTGGGTTAATTTGATTTGTGTTTGGATTAAATTGATTTGCTTTGAGGTTGAACTGATCCGAATTCTAATTAAATTGATATGCAATATTAATTTATTTTTATATATATGTGTTCCCATTGATCCTATAAGTAGCATAGAACCTCATGTTGTTTGAGGTTCCGTTAATCATTCTCGGATGAGCAAATGATTAGTCTACTACCTCCTAGTCTGATGATGGCACTGCCATCTAAGCCAACTGACTGGCTGAGTGTAAAACACATTTAAGTTTAAAGCTATACTAAGCGATTGTATATGAACAGACGTCCGCTTGCAGCCACCCCAACTAGGAGAGCAGACGCTGCAGACGCCTCTCACAATTCGCCGATGTTTGACGGTTGTCAAGAACATCGCCCAGGAGCCACCACGTGGAGGTTTGTGAGTCGACTTGAAGTGTAATTGAAAAGGATCACCCTGGATTCAACAAGTAGAACCAATCAGAAGTTTCGCCTTATCATTATACCCTTGGCCCCCAATTTATGTTCAAGTTAATTACATTTTGCGAATGTTATTTACAATATATTTAAATTATGTTTTCATTGTGCTTGATACTAATTAACACGAAGCAAAAAGGGAACGATATTTTTCTAGATCTATTAAATTTCAACCACTTGACTATTTATTGAAGTTTTGAAATTATCTCCACAAAATGCAGGGTACATTAAAAGTGTAAAGTTATGAAGGAATTAAATGCTTTATTTACAATTTAAAATCCATTCCCAGATACTAATTCATTTGTGTATGAAAATTTATAGAAGAAGCAGTTGAAACATTTATTTCGTTTTAAAATGAGTTAAACATTGTTAGTCTGTCCACTACAAAAGTATTTTATTAAAAGTCCATTTTTAAGGTAATACATTTAAATGCACTAGATGGCAATTAAAAAGTCTTAATGGTTTATTTATCACTATTCTTATTAAAACACAATTGCTTAAATAATTTCTTAAAAACCCTTCAGATCTTGTAAATTAAAGATTTACGTCATTTTACTAAATTCAAAAAATTTTTTTTGTGTCATACTGTTTCATTTACAAGGATATACTTCTTTAATGCCTTTTTTGTTCCCCGCCCTTTTTTCTGGCAATCCATCTACAAATTAGGGACAAGAGTTTTTAAATTCTTTTTTTTTTTCATTTGTAAATTAACATGCATATTAAATATTCGATTCGCTTTCAACTTTTCGACTTAAAAGTCATGTGAGCATAAAACATGACAATCGTCGCCACATGCTACAAAAGTTGGTATCATGGTGTAAATTTCGAAATTAGCATAAACGAATCCCAAAAATCGTTCCCTTAAAAAGAAACAAGGAACATAAACAGAGACAAACTGGACGACAAGTATGCAAAATTTAACAAAAATAGGCACAAATTGTGTTTTCTCTCAAATAAAACAGAGTTTGTGTACAAACAAAATTTATTGGAGTACAAATCAGGACTCTAAAAGAGTTATTTAAACAATTTCCTTGAAAATTAAAAATGTCTTAGTGATGTACACACAATCAAAACAAATGAATATCGAATACTTTCTTCGTTCGAATAAAAAGAAACTTGTAAATTCTTCTTTGTTTATTATATTTTTGTTGTTTTTTTTCATGATAGAAATTCATAATTTAAAAAAAGATTTGAATCTCTAATTGTTTAAACGATTAGTTGGGCAGAATACATCAAATAATAAATAATAAATAAATATTGACTACAAATAGTTTATTTCACTTTATAAATAATTTTGTTGTGCATGAAGTGAAATTTAAAAAAATTTTTCTACACCAGAAACCACAAAGTGGTTGGTGAACAGGATTGCGTTGCCAATAAAATGTCTTAAATCATAAAATAGTTGAAAGGAATACGGCAGTTAACATATAAATGGAAACATATTTGAAAACAAAACGAATAATCTAAGACGGGCTTATACTTTTTGTTCCCTCTTATTGACCAAATAATAGTTTTAAGAGACTGTTATTTAGATGTACCAAGAGGATAAACAAAACTCGCATCAACCCACCAACCAGCCAAACAACAGGCAATGACAACAGCTGCTGGCACAACATGCATCCTTAACAGCTCCTCATGTAAATAGAAACATGTCACAAAAAATGTTGTTCCGTTCTGTCTCTTGCCATAAAACGTTCCTTTTAAAATGAACAACAATTTTTTTTCGATCTAGGAAGACACCAACATACTCGTACTCGTATATAAAATTTTTTGTCAACAACATAAAAAAGTGCTGAAAACTACAAATATGTTGAAAAGTTTGAGCCAAAAAATTATTTTTACACTTCACAAAAGTTGGCACAATTTTTGTAATTGTAAATTGCACATTATAATGGGAGTTGCACAAAAACACTTAAATATTCATACAGCCATACAGTCATTCATTCATTCATTCATTCATTTATTCATTTTTGGAAACAGATTCCTAAATCTATCCACAAACTAATGTTTAAAGTGCACGAATGAGGATGGATGGAAATCATAATCTATAATTTTTTAATATTGCTTTTCACAGGGACGTGCAGGTATAAGAAATAGGAGGCATGTCTTATGAGTGCTAAAAGATCTTTTGTGCATCCCAGTGTGCGCCTGAACTTGGAGAATGTTGTTTTAAAGTAGGTTGCATCATTTCTTTTCCATAAAAAATACTTGCCCGTCCGAACGCCAGTCTTATTTTATTAACAACAATCTTTAATGGTTTTCCCGAAATGAATTGTAAATTGTTTTTAACCTTTTACTTAAAATATTAGGGAAAAAAATATTGGCTGTTGTCTTTGCTTGAGTATGTGCCTGAATTTCATTGACACTAGACAAATCGTCAGTACTCTTTAGCGGAATCGTGTGTGAATAGCGTTTAAACTCATGCAAAACTTTAAAGACCTAAAGTTCATAGTTTTTTCATACAAAAATTGAAGGCAGGTAATCTTAATGTGCATATCGTTTGGTATATGCAAGACAAAGGAAGCTTGACTTTTTGTACTTCCAGCGCAGTAACTTTCAAGGTACTACTCCCTTCAACTTCGTGTGTTTTTACAGCCATTGAAAGCACACAATCTCGTTTATTTTAACGAATATAGGAAAAATTGAATTTTACCGTAGAAAGAAAATCATGTGAGACTAAAGAAACGCTTGATAAATAATATGGAGACCCCTCGCTATCAATTTCAAAGGTTAAAAAGTAATTTTTTATTTCCATTGTGGTTACACCAGCATAAGCAACGCCAAACGTTCAGGTTGCCCACTAAATTTCGTCACGCCATATACAGCTCATAAAATCCATGGAATGATATTGGACGATTAAAGAACGAATGTGCGTGAGATGGGTGAGTAACTAAATCACATTCTGCATGAATATTTATATATGAGAAAAACGCAACCGGGTGAACTTTTAAAAGAAGTTTTTGGCGATGTTCAGGAGCAACCAGAACAAGCTTTTGCACCATTTTGTTAGTGATAATGAAGCATAGGTCCATCAGAACACACCACTGATCAAAGAACAATAACAAGAGTAGGTTTCTTTGAGAGAACGCGAAGGCTAAAAAGGTCACGACCACATTTTTTTTGGTATGCACGCTGTCTCATTCACATCGGTTACCTGTAAAAGTTTAAGACGACTATCTGCGAATATTGTTCAGAGCTTTCGGACAGATTCAAGAAAATGCTCGGGTCCATAAATTAAGCTATGGACTCTTGCCCTTTCCAGCATCATCTCCAGATTAAACCACCTGCGACTATTCCCTGTTTCCAAATTCGAAAAAAATGGATGGGTGGTAAGAGGTTTGGCTCTAACGAAGATGTTATCATTGAAACAAAAGTATACTTTAAGCGTCTTGAGAAATATTACTTTTGGAGGAAAAATAATAAAACTAGAGTGATATTGGACCAAATCCATCGAGCTTACAGGAGACAATGATGAGAAATATCTTTTATCCAATCAGTCACGGCATTAACAAATTGCCCGCTGTAGTAGGATCTCAGACTTGTCAAAATCTAAGTAGTGCCCTACAAAATCAAACGTCTGTCCTATATGAAGCATTAGAATTTTGTTTGGTTCCCACTATGAAAGATTATTCTGTTACTAAAATGGATTTTATATGTTTTGCATGATTTTTGGCCAACTACTTTCAACTCTTTGGCAGCATCAATGTGCTAAACCCTTGATGTAATCGCCCGTTTTGTATATATTTGGGTTTTTCAATTTATTTTGTTATTGCACGTTCTCATTGCATTGGAAAATATTGCTTAAGCGTTAGAAGAAAATTTCCATTATCGCCGGTTGGATTTTCTCATTTAAAACGAGTACATGAATTTGGCAAATGGCTTTCAAATGATTTTTAGCCGCAATTACTTTTTAATGTTGCCATACCCTCATCTCCATCCTTTCATGGCATCATCGCTCACATGCATACAGACACATTTGTATTGCCATAAATATGCATCCTGCTTCTTTTAATGTTCCCTATAAAACCAGTGCTTAGTTTGATTTCAATTGCTACGTTTATAAATAAAACAAAAACAACTTAATGCAACAAAAAAGAGGGTTGAAATGAGTAGTAGTCAAATATTCAGGACAAATTATTCATTTGTTGCTATTCGCACCTGAGTTCGTTTAATTATTTACAAAGTATTCCTTGCATTTGTATCTCAAATGATTTGCTTTTGATAAAAGGACACGGGATTGGAAACATTTTTGTGCATTACGGATTTTGTTTAAAGGACACTGTCTGTAGTGGGCTTTTTGTATGTGTTTTCTATGCATTTATTTACTTTTTTCTTGTATGTAAAAATGTGCGTAAAATACTTTTGAAATTTGTTGAGTGTATGTGTGTGTGTGGGTGTCTGTGTAAGTGTTTCTAGTTTCGACTTCAATCCAAATATGTCTAAAAAGTTTTGTGTAAAAGATGTTATGAATTTTATGGTTAAATATACGTAAATAAAAGTTCCTTAATGAATTCTAAAATAGTGAAAGAAATTTTTAAATGGCAATAAATTTCAAAATGCATTTTTGGGCATTTTTCTACAATTTCAGAGAACATTTTGATGTAATTGTTTTTATACAACTTAAAAAAAATTGCTCTTTCATTCAAATAAGGTTTCAAATATTAATATCGAAATTATTGGTTGCGCTACGAACAAGAGAACATATTGTGCAACTTTTACTTTCACTGTTCAACATTTAGGCTGGGAAAAAAGCCAATTAAAATATCAGTCAAACGTTTTTTCAGTCAAGAAAGGTTATGCTGTCTTTAGACAGCAAAGGTTCTCCAAAGAATTTGTGAGACTCAATGAGATTCCCAGTATGAATAATCCTTGGGTATAGACTCTTAAGTCGAATATCTTCCATGACATTCTATCAGTACTCTTATTAAATTCAATTATTTTCTCTCTCTGGCCTAGAGTGGGATAAGGTTTATAATGATCTTTATTTAGGAAAAAATTGATCATTAGGCAATGTTCCAAAGTCAACAAGAAATATTTGAATTTAATTTAAACCTCCACAGCAGGATATCACAACGCTACACATGGTATTAGGTGGTCATGTATATTTCACGTCCTGCTGGGTAAGCCAAAATAATGTTGAATTTTCCTTTTTGGCTTTTGAAACACTACCTCATGATCAATTCTTTCCAAAAAACGCAGCGAACATTAGCATCCTACTATAATGTAGAATAAGAGATAAAAATTATGATCAAATGTACCCTTGCATAGTGACATCTTACATGTTTTCAATTACTTTTACACTTTGAATTCAGTTAGAAGTATTACACTTTTCTTGATTTTCTATATCCTTTCGTGTAGTCTGACTGTCCGCAATCTAAAGCCTCTCATTATCCTTTTCAAATATTTCCCATTTCAAATGAAAGCGCTATAGACAGACATTTATCCATGATAATATCAGTTATTGTACCCTTAGTCATCCTTTTGGTCTCTCTAATTAATAAGGACATTGCAATTCCGTTTTAACATCATAATCACTTTCTCATGGTGTCATACTTTGACTTAAGGATCGTTCTTAAGAAAAACGATTATTTGAATTTTTCGCACTAGACTTCCACGCAAGTCAGTGCAAAAAAAATCATTCTCAGTGAACGATATTTTCATTACTTCCAAAAATCCAATAATGAATCTTTTCAACTTTGTGGGAAGTCTAGTTTGCTAAAATTTTGATTGAACATATTAATTACTTCTACTTCTTAAATCAGAAAATACATACTTTTTCTTCAACCAAAAAGTGATAAAATCAATTACCCATTAGGAAAAATCCTGATTACGAGCAAATCTTGTGTTCATGAAACATGTTGAAAAATTTTCTTCATAAAAAAAAAAATGTTTAAAATAATAAAATGTCCTTTTGGCTACATTTCTTGTAAAAGTGTATGGTAGATCGTATACTCAATTCAAAAAATTACAAATTTACTCATACGCAAAATAAGTACTAAAATACAAACTTTCGGAAAATATCATCAACGGCGATGTTCTTCAATATATTGCTTCGATATAATCGTCCAGGGGCAAATCTTGAATAAGTCATTGATAATTTAGCCAAATAAAATAACGTGCTCGACAATTTCAATGACTAGAAGAAAACCTTCCCTAAGATTATCATCTGAAATAATTTTCTGGTTTTTTATGAATTTTCTAGCATCTCTATTATTTTCATTATAAGAAAAAAAAAGCTTATTTTCTTTAACCCATTTGAGCATTTAAAAATTCAATATAATGCAACCTTTTATGTGGCATGAACTGGTTTTTAATCTTAGATGCTCCAATATAGGAAATCTCACTTCCATACAGCATTAGAAAACTGACAATTATGTTCATAGAGTGACTCTTATTTATATATAAAATTATCGTTAAAGTAAATAGACCAAGAAATATAGTCTGATTTCCTTTCTTAACCCTGGATTCTTGGATTCTTATAATAGTGATAATAAATTTGTATCATTTCACATATTTTTAAGTTTTCATTACTAAAAGTAAAAAAATTATTGAAATTTAGTTCGTGGGTTCATAGCAAATGGTTCGTTGTAAACCAAGATTCATTGTAAGGGAAATCTCGATCTCTTAAATGGTTGGAGATCGGAATTAGTTGCTTACAACCAAGAGTTGTAAATAATCGAGTTCATTTTAAACGATTTTTATTGTATAACATCTTCAAGGGATAGAAAGCACGTCCTAGACTACATGATTCATGTCATCAGCTCTGACAAATCAGTCCGATTGGTGGGATGGAGATGTTGTGCGTAGTAGTGTAGTTACAGTCTTAATGGACGGCTCTTAAATGGATGCTGGTACTGGATTAAGGAAGTTCTTTGAGGACCTTAAACTTTCGGCCTCACTCAGATTAAAACAGTTCACCTTAGAGGCCGATCCAATCGATATTTTTGTAGATAGACTGGGTGCTATCAGCTTTATTAACTAAAAGGTGGTTGTGCAGAATAGTATGGGTCCCGGTGTAAGAAAGCATATTGTGCAGCAAGACTATGGGAGGAGGCTCGACTTTTGTGCCCACAATGGAATATCTGTATTTATTTGGTTAAATTGTCAATTGGAGTTAAGGTGTGAATGGTAAAATTTAATTAGTCCTACGGGTGCATCCGCTACCCTTCATTGCAGACTGCCCTGTCAACGTAACTTATCCTAACCTACTGTATATATTTATGTTGTAATAAAACTTGCAACGTCTGAAGAGGAGATTAAGTACCATGTATTGCCAAAAATCAGTGTATATTTCAAATAAAAATCCATACATAAAAATAACAATAATAGACACGCCTTTATAGGGCATGATAAGATGGCAAGGATTAATATGTGGTACTGAAATATGCACCATGAAAGCCGTTTTCATTGGACTACTCAACAAAGTGATTGGTTTCTATTTTTCGTGAATAATTATAATTTTGTCGTTTTGTTGCCCGTATAAGCAGTTAGAACAGATTTACACCATAAAATGTCTTTCACTGTAATTTCAATTTGAATTTTACCTTCTGTACGACCACAGAAATAAACATTTACAAATAGTTTTCATAATTTTTAGGCGAACTACAATAACAAAACACAGGAATATCAAAATAATACACACTTGTTTAATTTAAAATTATATAAATCCGAGCATAAAGCACACACACACATGTGTTTGTGTACATCTCAACTGAAAATACAAACATAATAATTTACAAACAACACAAAAACTTCAGTTTTAGCATGGCTTTGGTTTTGTAAAGTGCTGGTTATAAATAAGGAAGTCCTTACAGTATAAACAAACGCACACAAATACATCTAAATAAATTTATATGTGCATACTAACACAACTGCCGAATAATTGAGAGTATGTACTCATAGAGCCTGTTTTATTTCCGGTGTTAGTTTATGCAAACAATTTTTCCATATCTGTTGAAATTTATATAGAAATTTTATATTTCCGTTTGTTGAGGTTAAAACAATTGTAAAGATACCCATGGGAATAAGTTTGTAATCATTATTGTAAATTTATTGCCGAAGCTGAAATTAAATTTCGTCTATATTTGATTTGTTATGGAATTAAATCTCATTATGTGAGAGACATGTTTTTAATTTACGAATAATTAACATATTAATAAAACTTTTAATTGGATCAATGATATTTTCGCTGTTATTGATTGCGAATATATTGACGTTATAATAAATTATATTATGAATAAATTAAATTTTCACTAAATCAAATTGCAAATGTGACTTGTGATTAGTAGGAAAAGTGAGTTAATGAAATAATTTGCAAAGGAAGCTACTGATATACCGCCTAACTTTATGAATTTATAAAGCAAATTTCGTTTGACCAAAAAAAATCCAAATCTGTTTTTTCTTTTATTTAATATAAAATATGGAACGAAGAAGGCAGTTAATTTTTAAAGATTTCTTAAAATCTTTTTAAGGCATATCCTTAAGATTTTTGTATGGTATGTCTGTATGTATATCCTTCTCAAATTGCAAAATTATGTTAACTTATTATACTTATTAAAGCGGGACTGAAAAATATTTCAATTAATTTAATACACCTTAATTATATTTGAAATACCAACGAGAAATGAAAAAGTGAGCAAAACATAACAGACACGAAATTTATTTTTTTTGGGGGCAATGATGCCCGTCATGGTAATGAAGTAAAAACACAAAACTGAATCAACACAGCCGGGTAGACTTTATTAAAAATAATACGATACGCGAGTATATAAAAAAGAATATTAAAACTTAAGGAAGAATTAAGGCAACCATTTGGTTGAGACAGGTTGCGAAACAAAAGTCTTTGAACGATAAAACTTGTTGAAGGTAATCTACAAAAAAAAAAAAAAAATTTCATATTAAAGTATCTTAACATGTTTTCTTCCATAAAGGATGTATATTATTGACTTGATAATTAGGGTACTACCGGAATAAAAGGACCTTTAAGCACTAAACATATAGACGACAGCAGACAGCAAGCAGCAATATGTCAAAAATAAAATCCATGTATTTAAATGAAAACGATTATTTTAACGACAGCACAGCAGCACGACTGCACAACAGCATTTGCTGCTGCTGCCAATTTAGGCTATTTTCTATTTTGACGGGCAGCACTAAACAAATATAGTGTTGCCACTATATATATAAATTGGATAAATAAAATCAGAAACTTTTTTTTTAATATTAAACATAAAAGAACATTACAAAAACACAATAAAGAAATAAATTTATGTGCTTTTATAGTTTTTCGTGATATTATTACATTTTTTATCAATAACTTTAATTTTATTCATTATAAAATATATATCCGGCATCCCTGAAATTTGTATTGCTAAAATACACATCAGCTTATTATTATGCTGTTGCTGTCTTCAAAATAATTATGAAGCTGACTTCAGAGCAGCATTTGAAGTTGGCTGCATTTGAAGCCGTGAAGTCGTGAAGTCTGCTGTCGTCAATGTGTTTAGAGCTTAAGAGAATAAAAATGCTATTAGTAGTGGCAGAGCTTTGCATTTTCAGTTTCCTGCCATATCTCGCATTTGAATAGGACTGTCTATTTGGGTAAAGTTAAGTTGCTGGTACAAGTTGTTTTTTGAGACAACAGAGTAAATTAGTGGTAGAAAAGCTGCTTTCTCACCTTCTGCTCTTCCGCATTGTGGCAATTTTTAGATTAATCCTTATAATGAAGAACCAATTTTATGGCGTGTACACCAATTTTATGGAAAGTACCCCTTCACCATTGCAAAAGGTATTAGTAGCCGTTTTAAGGAATGATATGTATACATATATCATAATGATGCAATAGGTTTCTGCGGGTTATTTGATACTTGCTGCTCTATATGTATATAATTGCTCTTGCACACGACTGCTACTAGCCCGTCAAAGTTTCGATTGCATAGAGGAGTATTTCTTATGGCTGGTTAGTTTGCAATTATGGTCAGAAGTTTTCAAATCTAAGGTTTATGTTAAAAATAAGCCACATAGAATCCGTCTCTTACTCCATACTTGGATTTGTATCCATCAACATTAAATCTAATATAATTATTCTCTTTATTCCTGCAAGGATCATAGGGGTGCTTTAAGGGTTTCAGTAATCGGGGCCTGATTGGGCCAAAGCCTCTGATCCCGCTATTGGGGCTACCAACATCGTCTCCAGGCGTGCAGTGGTTGTTCTGGGATTTAGTCCATGTGTCGGCTAATAGGGTTATACCGCCCACAGTCGGCTGTGATATTGGATTTGTTGGTTGGCATCAATTGCTCGCCATGACGTTACAAGGATCACAGGCAAAGTCGGCAATTAGTAGAAACTCGAAAGACCCTCCGAGACTCTCCTCCTGTAACCGCTGACTGCCCGCGATGGCCATAGGCAGCTACTACACATATCTGTGCATCATACAATATATAATATACCCATTACATGGATCCATGAACATATAAACATAAAAATGGTTGTCGTACGGCAACAAAGCCATATAATAAATATTTCCTCGCTTAATTAATATCAATAAAGAAATTCTAGAAAATGTTATTAAATTCTAATACAATTTTTACTAAATCTTTGGAAAATTGTTTTGAAAATGTTCGCAATTTTCAATTTAGTAAATTTTCCTTAATTATTTCTAGTTCATGAATATTCTCAATATTCTTTTGTTTTTACTAGTTTTAAAAATCTACATCAGCATTTCTCAAATACAAATTTTCTCATTCCAGATCATGAGTTTCCTTTAATTATTTTCCTAAGTCAAGCATTTTTCATTGAAGAGAAATCGTTTTTTATTCATATTTAAAGTTCACAATACGATAGGGAGAATTAAAAAAAATATAATTTGTTTTAGTTATTTATAAATTGATGATAATGTGCGACCTTTCTTAATTAATTGAATTATTTTATCGAGTTTGAGGTCTTCTTTAAAAAAAAAAACAATATATTTATTTTTTATTTTTCAATATTTCAACACCCTGTGGGTGTCTTCTTCAGGAAAAAATATTTTATAAAACATTTTTTCCTGAAGAAAATATGTTGAAATATTGAAAAATAAATATATTATTTTTTATAAAAAAAGAAGACCTCAAACTCGATAAAATAATTCAATTAATTAACAAAGGTCGAATAATATCATCAATTTATAATTAAATAATTCAATTTAGTTATTTATCATATTTTATTATATTTAATCAGTCCCAACGTCTTTTTATGATAATAAAAATGCAAAGTTTTTTATATCATATTTCCCGATATTTCGTGACTGTTTTGTTCATTTTATACAAGGACTCGTAAATAAGGATTTTTGTGTTACATTGACAAATATATTTTTGTTTTTCCCTATAAACTAGTAATTGCTTTTTTAAAACAAAAATTAAAACTATTGCACACAAACTTTTGAAAAGCTTTTTTAATTTTTTTGTTCAAAAAGGTGATAATGCCAGCTTTAAACTCAAATATATTTAAAGGAAGTAAATATTTACTGTTTCGTAATTTTCTCTTTACATCCACTAAGTCGTGATTTAAGAAATAATTTTCACAATTTTTTTTTTTTGATTCTAAGAAAGTTTTACTAAGTGGTGAAACCGTATATGAACTAGAATTAAGTACCAACCATTTACAACTTTTAAGTATGAATAATTTCATAAACTATTCGCTAATTAATCATTTCATAAATTTTTTTTAGTAAAACAAAAATGTCTTATTTTTATGAAATTTTAGAAAATATATTTTTATTCATGTCAATAGATTTTTTGTTTAATATAATAAATTCATTATGGGAAATTATAAACTCCTTTTAAGTCCAGTTTATATTATTATATTATTAAGAAAATTTTTAAACTAATTTGTAGGAATTTTTTTTATTGCATTTAGTATATTTCATTTTTTGTGAGTGTATAAAACGACATTATTACTCATATTAATGCTGGTAGAACTAAGAAGTCTCATGAAACTAAGAACTACCAATATATTGAGATAGTTGCTTGGGATGAATAGAATTTGCCTACTCGTATAACCAAATTTTTGGGCGTGAAATGTCCTAATGTCGGGATGAGTGGGGGGTCACTTGCAAAAATCAAATATAAGGAAATATATTAGAACAAAATCTTTTATAACTCTGGAAGTATAATATACAATGGGAATTATTTTATTACCATCATTAAGAAGATCGAAACTATTAGTTTTTAGCGCAATTGTTGCTGATGTAAATGGCATTAGATTCGAGTGCAGCACGGTACATACGGAACAAGATTTACCCTCGCCAGCTGTATATATATACGCCCCAGTTGTGAATATCTTTGGGAAGTGTTTTTCTCTCCTAATAGTTTGTTTCCAAAAGAAAAATCCTGATATTCTAATAACTCAGGGAATAAGTAAATAAGGAAGCTGAAAAAGTATAAATCGTATATTTTATTTTTATAAGAAAATGAAATTTTATTTATTTTAATAGATTTTATACTAAAAATGACTTTGTTTGCTAACAAAAATTGAAGTTTAAATGTATAGTATGCATGGGATTTCAACTGCTGGGAAAGGACTTACTGTGGAACAATGCGCAAAATCAGCCAAAATATTTTCAGATGCATAAGATTATATTAAGAGAATACCGCCCAAGTTCCTCTCTACTTATAATAAATTCGTTGCTTTCGTTTAGGAAATTTTTGGCACTTATATCAAAATTACACGGAAGGGTTAAAAATACGATTTTAGAAATATAATACTGTTATTCATATTTAGGCCGATACTGATTACTCGATGGTACTATGATCGAATGGAACGGGGGCTATTGCTCTTAATAGGGCTCATGACGTTGCAATAATCATTGTAACCATTAAAGGTTGAATGGTTTAAAAAAGTTGTTCATTTGATGAGTTCTTGATACGCAGTGTAGAAAATTGGTGAGCAAGGGTCCGGATAAAAAGAGAGATAGATAGATAGCGAGAGAGAGAGAGAGAGAGAGAGACAGATTGCGGTCTTCGATGACGCGCATTAATTGCAGTGGAAGATGTTTGTCTCCACAAGAAGCACGTTACATTGAGCCAAGCGCGGTAGCCACAAACAGCTACGAGTAAGACGGCCCAAGCCAGTCTCGAGCAGCGGTATTTGAATATTGATACATATCAAGACATTTCTAGTACTTCCCCTGTTTTGCGAAATACGGAGTTATTACCATAAAGATTATCTTATTTCTCTGGGTTGTGCAATATCAAAGTCATAAGAAATCACTCCAATTGTACTTCTTCATTCATGTTGTATATTGTGATCCCTTTTTCCAGCAAAACGAGATTTAAAAAACAAATTTTTTTAAATCTCACCTTAATGCTGAAATCAGTTTATCTATTTTTTTTCATTTCACATTTAATTTATTCATTTCTTTATTCTTTTTTTTGTTGATAATTTTTCTTATTTAATAGCATATCAATCTCTTACTGAAAGGTTGGCTTAACATCATTTGATATGCAAAATTTTTGTGTGTTTGTTAATGTATGTGTATGTGCAGGTGTATATGTACATGTGTTTTTGTATATACATACATATTAAGTATTTGAATATCTTTGTAGAAGTATGTGTATATCAATCTGTAAATTTGTGTGTGTGTGTGTGTTATTATTAAAGGGAACATGTTTAATCATTTTTTACCCTAAAACTTTCATGAGCAGGTGTTTTAGTGAGGGGCAAAAAAATATTCTTTAGAAACTTAATTTAGTTTTTTTTTTGTTGCAAATATAAAAATGTTGGTAGTTTGTATCGTTTCGTATATGGTATCAGAATGTCTGCATCTCTTGTTTTACTTTTTCTATCTGCAGGGAAAATTGACATTTTGTCAAGCTTGTCATAAAAGATCTAGATGGTGCTGATACACTCATAAACTCATAAATGTGACATAATAAAAATTTCATAAGCCCCTTGAAGCATATTAAAATCACATCAATTTTAATATTCTGTAATATCTACTCTATATTGAGTTTGAAAAATGGGTAAATATGTGGCAGCAAAAGCGGCGATAACTACAAAAGAAGATTTAACAGCAGTAGCAGCCTTAACAAAATCGAAAGGATAAGAAGTGCTTAAAAAATAAAGATTCAATTTTATAGTTTAGAGGGCATGTCTTGATTGTAAAATCAGTGTAATTTGTTTTACACATCCATCTCTACTGTATAAATTTACAAGAGGTAAAATGAGTTCAATTGCAAGATGGCGCAGTAAAGGACTGCAAAATTCAAAAATGAACACTATGGGTATAATATTTTTTAATAGTTACTTTTAAGTCTTAAATTTAAAATTATAAAAAACTATTTTATATAATTTTTTCGACCTGAATTGTAGATTTTATTTTGGTGAACTTGACGTATTAATTATTAGGCATTTTACTATAAATATAACATCAAATAGGCTGCATCGAAAAAAGCTAGTCTTACTGCAGCAATTTCGAAATTGAAAAAAAAGTTAATATCTTGACGATTTTATAACTTACATGTGTCACGAGTAATTTAAATATAATCATACAATTACTTTGTGTTGTCAACAGTGGTTTGATTTCAAATTTTGGCAATTTGTTTAGTTGGGTAGCAAGTTATGATATCGCTGATTCTGCCAATCTCAGGCCCTGTTTTCTTTAGGACACAGAAAAGCTTTCCTAAAACGAAATAATTTTATCTGTTGAAATATGTTTTCGAAAAATCTATTATATGTGGAAAAATATGACAGATTGAAAAAAAATATATAAATAGAAAGTTTGTATGCATTCAAACTTTTATATCTGTACCAAAACTAACATAAACAATATGAGAATTCATTCATATGTATATCAAAATTACAAAATATATAATCATTCAGTTTGGAATAAACATAGATTCTTATCGAATATAAATTGTCTATTGTGGTATTTGTGTAAAAACGTTGTAATGTTATGTGTTTTTTTTTTTATTTTCATATATGGCAGAGTTCTCATATTGTACATGAATGTTTTTGTACTAAAGCTAAATCCACAACAAATAATAAACTCTTTCCAAATAATCAGTTAGAAGAATAAACATAATCAATTTCAACAATACCTATTAAAACATTAAAATCGACAGATTTTTCATATAAGAAATAAATAATAATGAGGGAAAAACCGTCCGACTTTCATAAAAAGAGCCAATCGCACAGATTACAAAACCAAATCAACTATGGCTATGGATAGTTTAAATTCTGATACAATTCATTTATAGTTTATATTTTATTCTCAGGAGAATTTGAATTAACTTTTCAAATAAAATTCTTTTTGAAAATAAGTTCATAAATGGCGGAGTTGTTTTATAATAATTATTTCGTTCGGCTAATTTGTCCGTGCGAATTCAAATCAAATTGCAAGCTACTCTTTCAAATAAAAAAGCTTCGGAGATCGGTTCATAAATGCAGGAACTGTGTAATAGTCAAATTTAAGGGGGAAGCGAATTGCCCGTTAAATTTGCGAAAAGAATTATGGTACCAAATTACAAGCAAACCCTGTCAAACAAAATTAATGGAGAAGCTATGCGCTAGACAATGTATCGATTCTCGAAAAAAATTATAAAACCTACCTGCAGCAAATCCTTTCAAACAGAAGAGAAATTTGGAAAGTCGGTTCTTTAAGGAAAAATTAAAAAAAAAATACATCCGAATATCTAACCTCCTCCTATTTTAAAATTGATTAAAAAATCTGTCAGAACAGTTAAAAAATGTTATTAATATTAACAAACATATAGAAATGTAGTATATTTGATTTTTATTATTTTTAGAAATAATATAATACTACACTTCACATCAAAATATATTTGAAAAGGTTTCATATAGATTTTGGGAACATAATACCATGTTTAATATAATCATACATAATCATGCCAAAATCTATCAGTAGTTTGCAAATGTGATTAAAACCATCATGTTTTCTCTCTGCTTGTAGCTATAATTTTATCATTGATGATTACACCATGGTTGAAACTCATATAATATTTAATATTGAGCTCTTAGTCTAAAAATAAACAAATCGAAGATTTGCTAGGAATGAAAGGTGTCGTTCTACCAAATAAAATCTTAATTTTAACGCAAATCCAAGTTTTGATTTAATCAAACGAGCAATAATGCAATCAAATTCAGGGGAGGCATTCATTATAAGGCCTTGAAGCAAAAATAGAGATGCTGATTCGTTGTGCAAAATTGCGAGATATTTGCTTACCAGAATTCCAAGGCTCGAAAAATCTTTGAATGAGTAGCGATATTTTGCAAAAGTGTTCGCTGTAGTCACGGAGAGTTAAAATGTGGTTATTTGTCAAAATGTTAAATGATTTTATAAAAGATGATCAAATGTTAACTGAGTCAATTGCCAAACTTTTGGTCGTGTTACCTGCAACTAATCTTTAATCATTGCCCATGATTGCGATAGTGTCTCTAAATACCCTAAATATATTCTTTCCAGTGCCTGCCGTGAAAAGGCATAAATGACTGTTAGCTTTGATCTACGATTTTCAAAATATTGATCAGAAACCATTACCCAGAAATCATCATCATGCTTGAGTTATTGTAACATTTTAATGTTTCGTTGAGAAACATTTTTGTACTTTATTTTATTAGTTTTACCATTGATTACGTTTCCCGTGCTAAGTTTATTTAAATACCACAAACTTTCATTCGGAAAACATAATTTTTTGATCAAAACTTTGCAAGTCTTGAAAACTGCTTATTTATATTTATATCGTGATTTAGATGTCAAAAAAGGCTTAAAGGACAAACACAAAGTTTCACTGCTGTTGCTCTAAATTGTATGGCTAGTGCAAAATTGATTTTGCCCTAAATTTGTGATGCCACTTCTAACGATTAGAAAATTCTAAGATTTAATTTTAGTGCTCGTAAATTATCGATTACAATGAAAAAGTGAAATTCTAAAATTATGTCACTTAAGCTTTTTCCGCGGTAAGGGCACCATATCTAAGTATTTATTTATATAAAAAATAGCACATAAAATGAGAAATTCTTTGAATTGTATCACAGTACTTTTCAGGTTTGAATAATATCAGAATTTTAATTAAACAAATGTGCCATCTCTATTCTATATCTCTACATATATAAAAATTACGTGTATGTTCGTGATCGCTAAACTCAAAAACTACTAGACCGATATTGAACAAATTTTATATGCATGCTCTATGGGCCGTGAGGAGTGTTTCTGTGTAGTTTAAAGTTCGTCCGACAGATGGCGCAATATTTAGTTTTTTTGTGTTTTTGCACCGTAACTCAAGAACTACTGGACCGATTTTGACCAAACTTTATATACATGCTCTTTGGGCCGTGCGGAGTGTTTCTGTGTAGTTTGAAGTTCGTACGACAGGTGGCCCAATATTTAGTATTTTGTGTTTTGCCCGATAGAGATTAGCGCGATAAGCCTATACTATGTTTCGCTGAAGGCGTTGGGTCCTTAATCAGTGTGTAGTGGCGTTAATTAGCCCGATACTGGTATTTGCACAATAACTGCTATGTCGATTTAGTGCACTTTTTATTCTTCTTCGAAATATCAATCCACCATAACTTTGAAACGAAACCAGACTTGCAGTGAAAATAAAATTTGAAGGCAAAACAACGTTTGCCCGGGTCAGCTAGTATGCATATAATAATAAGATAACTTGTGATATATAATAATGAATAATTATATTTAAAGCATGAAATTTATGAATTATAGTCATTTTATTAATTTGTACAGTAATCGTGAAAAGAAAAGAAATTCGTTCAAAATTAAATCTATCATAAAATAGTTCTTACATTCATTTTAGTACAATATAGTCTTGTTTATATTGTTTAGGCATTTGATTTCTATAGGTTCCTTAAGCAAGCATAAGCATAATATAGTTAGACTTTTAATCAGAGTTTTTTCTAATGGCTGAAACCAATTCCAAATAAATATAAAAAAAAACTTTCCTGCCATCTGGCTATGCTTTTAAGAGGAATATATTTTAGGTTACGAACTCACATCCTCTTTTAAAAGAAGATATATATATATATATATATATATATATATATATATATATATATATATATATATATATATATATATATATATATATATATATATATATATATATATATATATATATATATATATATATATATATATATATATATACCATACATTGTTTAATGAACTGTACCTGTCAGCGACTGTTTTAAAAAGTAATATTTCATGACTTTTTTCCCCAAACAGAATTTTCTTCCGTTTTTAAAGCAATACTGATTTACAGTCATAAATTTTAAACATGTAACATGTTTCTTGTTTCCTTTTCACCTCCTTTCGGATATACGAAGCTGTTATACGGGAGAACCTTTTAAATTCATATCATTCGCTCCTTTCCTTTTTAATAATAATGACATTAATATCTGCTGCTACGTGCTGCTGCAATTACTTCATGTTAGCAATAGCAATAGCAACAGCAACAGCAACACCCAATGATGTTGTTGATGGTAATATCAACGATGGAAATGGTGATGCTATATATTAAACTTCAATTCATTCTGATTTTTTCCAATGCTCGTTACGTTGGCAAATTTGCATAAATATATTCTCATTTAAATTTTGAAAACATTATAAATATATTGGACAAAGTAAGATGAGAAGTTGATTCGTGGAAAGAAAGGGAGGTTGCTCTAAAATGTCTAAAGTTTCCAATAAGAATTTGAATGGTACTGCTACGAATATTATAAGAAAATGCACTAGATAAGAAAATGATTAATTGTTATTAAAATATAATGATTCCATTTTGACTCATCAAAACTAGATTTTACCACAAGCACTGATATTCGTTATAAAAATAAATTTTAGAACTATTTATTTCAAATTAGAAATTTTCTGAGTCAAATAGATTTTCATTTTTTAATTTAAATACATTAGCAAAAGACGGTTAAATACATGTATGTAAGGGGTGGTCTAAAAATATCTTTTAATGATATTTTACACTGATAGATTTTTTTCTGTCCGATATACTTTCACGCACCAAAATTAAAACTAAAAAAATTTAATATTCAAATGTTTTTTCTAAGCACAATACCAAAAACTTTTACTGTTTTAAATTATTAGCATGATAATTAAAAAAAAGTTTTTAAATTTAAAATTTCTTTTATTTCATAAACGAGTTTTAGGTATTTTTATAAAAAACAAAATTTGTTTTATTTCAATATTTCGACGTCTTCTTCAGGAAAACTTTTTTATAATAAATATGGCAAAAATAATTTAAAAAATTTAAAATCATTTTTACTTACATAAACAAATTGAAAAAATTTAAACAAGTCAAATGAAAGTAATTTCTGTTAAAGAAACAAAAAACAACAAATGTTTTCAGTTTTTTTATAATAATGATATTACAAAAATAAAAAAAATTATTTCCACTCCTATTGGTCAACTTAACTTACGAGTCAAATGCCTATAATTTTGAGCAACATTATCTATATCAGTTTTATAGTTTATTAATTTATTATTTGGAACATTAATAAAATTAAGCATCTCTAACATATAACGTCTCTACAGCTAAAACTGATATTTCATTAAACGACATTGTTTTTGTAATGTAATTATAATAAAAAAATTTTCAATTCTTCAAAACTGAAAACACTTTTTGTTTTTTGTTTCTTTAAAATTTACTTTCATTTGAATTGTTAAAATTTTTCAAATATGTTTTTGTATGTAAAAACAATTTTCAAATTTTTTCATTTGTTATTGTCACATTTTTTAAACGAAATTTTTTCTGAAGAAGACGACCAAAGGGGCGTCAAAATATTGAAATAAAATAAACTTTTGTTTTTTATAAAAAAACTTAAATCTCAATTATGAAATTAAAGATATATTAAAAAAGGTGGGAAAAATATTAATATTTGAAGAAAAATACAGAACTTAAAATTTTTCTTTTTCTTTTCATCACAAAAAGTATGTGGAGTACCGAACCACATCGGATTTTGGATAATATGTTCATAAAATGTAGTTGGTGTCGAAGCAATTATTTGTATTTAGAAATATTTCAATTTAACTTTAAGAACATTTAACATTTTGAACATCAAAGACCATCAAAGGTTATAGAATATTTTTTTTTTAATTTTCGGGAATAGATTTTACGAAAACTAATATTAATATATACGTATATATATATGTATATCGCGTACATACATGTATCTACTTTACGTTATACAGGCTCTTCCAATGTACGGATTTTTTGCAGACTTGTACTGCAGGAAGATGAACCTTCGAATAGACTCAATATGGAAATTTGCGATTTCATGATTTCAACTTTAAAAATTGTTAGAAGCAGAGTAGGAATATTAATTAATATATTTGGATCCATCAATTCTGATTAATAAAATATATTCCAATATACTTTAAATTCAATTTGGGTGAATGCGTGTCAACATTTTTTTAAATACAAGCAAAAGTTGCTAGAAAATTTAATAACATGCTGCTAGAAATACAAAAAAAAATTTTAGTCCTACGAGTTACATGTACTCAATATTTTCGAAATTAAGGAGGCTTGAAAAACGTGTGGAATTATCTCCTCCACTATGAAGCACAGATATGACTAAGCAACGAATTTAGCCCTCTAGAATGTGGATAGGCTGTACAAGATAAATCTTTTTAAACTCTCCTTCCACCTGTGATCTTTGTGAACCTGAACTTGAAGTCACTCTTTTAGCGGCACATGTTTCGCTGGGGATTTTTGAACTTTGTTTAGACCCAATGAAACAAAGGGGTATGCAAAAATTCCTTAATTGTTCCGCAGCTCGTATTGATTAATTAATTAATTAATTATCTTTTTTAAATATTGTATGATTTTCTCACTTTACAATGATTTTCTTGGTGGCGGCGTAGTGTAGTGATTAAAGTGCTTGCATACAAGGTACGCCAGGTTCGTTCCCTAGCGGAGGAAAAAATATTGTCCCAATAATTTTTTGAGTTCAAAAATTAAGTGGCTTAAACCTTCCTTCAAAAAATCCATCCATGAAACTCTCTGACCACTACTCTCCCTGGAAAAGAGGATAGCATCATCACAAAGTTCAGGCAGCCACCACCGCCTGTGATAGGAATCAAAGATTAGCAAAGCAAGGTTCTTCACCACTACACCAAATACACAAAGGACCTTCTTTCTAGACAGCGACAGATGGCTGCCCCATTATCCTTGGACCTGCTACTTAGCTCGAACAACAACCGTTTAACGAAACTAATACAAGGAAAAATGCAATCTTACATGAGAAGACGCGAAAACAACTGCAGCAAATCGTGTAAGATGGAGATGCTTTTTGGAAGCCATTTGCTCCCAAAAAATAATAATAATGATTTTCTTTAAGACGCCATGTATAATGAACTTTTCAATTTAAGTAACAGGATACTTTAACGTTGTAATCGTGGGAAAAACAAAATTATTGTTGAATTTAAATAATGTATGCATTGCTCTGATAAATTAAAACAAAACCTTATTTACAAAAAAGTCCTTCTAAATGTCTAACAAATGCATTAATCGATCGATCATTAGTGTATCCTCTTTTTATTGAAATCGCGTTATAGAATTCTTACATTCCTTTGGAACATTCCAATCACTTAAAATTTTAAAATTGTAAATCTTTAATTTCCTTTTTTGCTTTTTATATCAATTTTGACTACAAAAATTTAGCAACCTTCCTGATTGTAAAAAAAAACATAATAAAAATATCAAACGCATAAAAACATTCAAGTATGTACCCTTAAGGACTTTTAACTTTTTGGCCCTAAGGCCAAAAGAAACATGTGAGTTCATCTTTGAGAATGAATTGTTTTCCTAAATCTTGTTGCTGTAATTGAAGAATTATAAATTTGAATGTGGTTTTTTGCACAGCAAGTAAAAGGTAATATAAAAAGAATTAGAAAAACACACATACATATATGGGAACATTAAAGGAAAAACACTGGCACTAATACACGTTCGCTGACATGATGTTGCAAGATAAAAATGTTGGGAAAAAACTGAAATAGGAAACAGGGGGAAGCAAAAAGGAATTGTATGAGATATTGAAAAGCCATAAAGGCTAAAGGCCTCAAAGCTTTCAAATACCTTTGATGACTGGTATTGTACTTGTGCTTGAGCATAAGTGAGTGTGGGTGCGTGTGTGTGGGTAAAAAAATAAAACATTCTGTGTGCGGCAGCAAAGATAAGTTAAGATTGCCTAAAGTTAGAGCTCTTCACTCACTCACTCGTTCACCTATTCATTCAATATGATACTCCGTCCTGGCTTATGATAATCCCTAAAACTATTAGAAAAACCGCTGCAGAAGTAAAAGGAGTTCAAATACTTCCACACTGCACGAAGCGCAAAAAGATACGAGTATGTATTCGAAAATACTCACTCGCATAGAGTTTTGCATGCAAAAGAAATAAATGCCGCCAAACAAATGCTGAAGACAAATTGCATTGTGGCAAGAATCTATTGCCAAAGGAATTCAAAAAAAGAAAGAAAAAAAAGAAGGAAAAATGTTATAAAAAAACCCTTTTCAAAATGAAATGAAAATAAAACGCTATAGAAAAACAGAATGAATGTAGGATATCACTATAAAAAAGATATTGCCGAAAAAAATAGAATAGATTTTCGAGCCAACTTTTTCAGCTGCAATGAACAGAGTGGTGGAAATTTATTTAGTTTTAAGAGGCTTTCGATTAAAGAGAAATTGAAAGGGATACATCAGAAAGGGAAAACTAAAAAAGTGCTTTATTTTTCTTTCCTAAAAACATTTTGAGATAAAATGCGAGAAGTTTCTTAAATGCGTTTTGTCAATCGGATTCAAGTGATAATATTTTTTAATGTGAGGTTGCTGTTGGCTGAAGTGGTTAGCGCGTCGACTACAAAGCAATTTACAACTGGGTTCGATCCCAGTTCAAGACAATTTATTAAAAAAAATTAACATCATGAATTTTTTTGATTTGCTTAGTGGGGCGTTGTGTTAATTGTTCTTGGGCTGTTTAAGCGATGAAGGCATAACACTACGCGAATGTACACTACATCAAAGCGCCCTCCTTCGTCGGTAATGTTAGCGAAGTAAAACAATTAATGAAATGTCTTTTTACATGCAGCTTTATAAAAAAACAATAATAAGCTCGGCGGAATAGTTGTATTGTAAAAAGCATAAATTAAGCTCTCTCTCTGTCTCTCTGTCTTTTAATTTCATAGCCTGTCCTCTCTACCCTATCCCTTTCACAAAGGCATTAATTGTCTGAGTGTAACTTCTCTTAAAAAAATGTGTGAGTTGTGCTTGGAAGGAGTTGTAACTCAACACGTGCTTTAAAATACGAAAGCGTTCTAAATAAATTTTTTTTTCAAAAATAACAATGAAATCTAAGTTAGACCTTACAGATGGAATCATCTAAGACAGCAACTGGAGTGAGAGAATTCCATAAGCTTCCCGTGCAGCAAAGCTATTCGTCTATTGGTATAGACACTCTATCCTGCTACGATCCTATCGGGGACCCTCTCCAACTTACGTGGTTCGCTAGGAGCTAATTTTACAAATTGACATAGATACTGCCATTTCTGTAAGGAAGACAACATAGTATGTACTGTGTTATTTTGTATACTACTACAACCTATGACCTTTTTGAGATGCACGTTTTCATTATTCAAATGAGGGTAAGAGCAGAGAAAGTATTCAGCATTCTTCTCCATGTTACTACCATGAGTCGATCAAAATGGAAAAGTATCATGTCCGAATCTGGTCCGATGTGATCAAAAGACTCCATATATGCTTAAAATTTTTGCAACGTTAAAGTTGAAGTCACCATGTCTTCGCCTGAGCTACGACATTAGATCCGTAGTGAGCTTATATTCCCATTTTCCTCTTTGAACTCCTCTGCCATTCAGCAGCTTTTGCCCTATTTATTGTATTGATTTTAGTACAATCATAAATGCTGTTTATGTGGAATCTCTCACAAGATACCAGTAGACCGACACACTGGCATGTACGATTTAAATTTTCCAATTAAGGAACTAGGTCAAAGCTAAGTGCTTATGTCTATCTTCTTTCTCCCCTTGCAGACTAATTTCTCTGTCAATCATCTACTTTCGCCTTCTCTATTGTTTTGATATTGGGACTATCAAAAGTGCGCGATTTGTTATTTTCGAATACGGAACTAGATTCGTCTACCCGTCTGCTCTAATCTTAATGTCTATTTGTTGTTTGAGAATACCTTCTTACGTATTTAATCTCGGAAGGACGAAAAATACATGTCTAGTGTACAGTATGGTGAGACGATCTGTGGGAAGCAATATAGGTGTGGCCCGAAGGCATCGTGTTTTCTTTTTATTCAAATTCTGAGGCTAAGAATCAGCATATTAGTTCATCTTCCTCTGGTGGTAGTAGACTTTGCCGAATTTGCATAACCTCTATCTTGGTCCGTAGTTTTTTCGTCGTATGAGTTCACATTTCCTTGCTAACACTCCTACGGAAATCACACCAGTTATAGCAAATGAAGCCTCATTCTATACTGTACTATATGTACAGCATAATCTGAGAACTGTCAGTCTTCATACTAAGTTTAGCCTATCATAGTACGTCCTGAATATCATTGAGCTTGCCTAAATAAGGAAAACGTATAATAGCGACTCTCGCAAATAGTGTTTCGAACCTCTTATGTATGGCATAGTCCTATAGAAAGAATGCAACAGATTTTCCGGCTTTTTGCTCGTTTCTGTTACCATTTCAGCCTCATTTACTTCAGCCGCTGTAACTACCAAGGAAATGTGGTAAATTTAACTTCAGAATGGCATTGTACATTATATTCTATAGCAGAAATCCAGAAATCGATTCCGGCGGGATGTCTGCGTTGCCTTCATATCTTTCACGACCGTCATCAGTATTAGAGAAATAGTTGTGTATAATCCAACCAAAATTTTTGTCCAGTTCGAAGGGTTGAAAGCGTTCTTGATATTTCATGTCACTAGGTAACGCAATAGTCGTTCGATCAACTTCTTCCTTTTGTTGCGTGCTTTGATTTTTCCACAAGGACTCTTGTAGCATTTAGAGTTGATTTCAATTTTCTAAAGCCCATGGAATAGTAAGATGGTACGTTTCTTTAGAACTAATTAATTAATAGATATATTTGTTTTATAAGCCTGTTATAAACATTTTTATCTTATTACGAATGAGGCGGTAGGACATTTACATTGTAGCATTTTCTAGTCATACCAAAATAATTGCTTGCATTTACTTTGAATGAACTAACCCGCCACTGCATTTTCACAGAACAATGGAAATGCTCAGGCAGCTGTGCAATTTTCTACAATTTCTTATTCGCGTCTGCCATTACTAATGTTGCTGACATTTCACATTCAAATGCGAAATTCATTTGAATTTTCAATTTTTTCTTGCCTTTCATCTTTATGCCTAATAAAAACAAATATAAGAAAAAGGAAGTAGAACTTCTCAACATGCCTACGAGTTCACTCCATATACTACCATGATTTTTGAGAAAGAAAGAAATGAAGGGAACAAATATAAGTACTTTTTATTTAATTCTTTTTCGCAACCTCATGATATTTATGCATGTAGTTTAAAAAATTCAGTCCTATACCGTCATTTGCCGCACATAAATTTTCTTTCTATTTGAACATAAATCAATGTTTGGCTCCTGTCAACATTTGCAACATCTTCTAGTAAATCGTTTACAAGATATGAATGTATTAAGATTCACAATATCGATATTTAAATGTGTGTGTGTGTGTGTGTGTGTATGTACATGTATGCGTGAGTGTGTTAGTTTTGTATGTAAAACCGTTTGTTTGTTGGTTTCCTTTACTTTATATCTATAGAGAATATTCAAACACTTGCATGTGAACGAGTACCACCAGTATTTAGGATGTGAAAGACAGATTTTCATTACGTTTTCCCATTTTTCGTTGCTGTTGCTATCGTTGAAGGTTTATACTTGTAATCATTTGTATACATCTTGCTTGTCTCTTCGTGTTTTATAAGAATGTTTGTGACTTTCTTCAGGTGTGTGTATGTGTGTGTGTGTGTATTTGGACGTATTATATATGACTGAAAAATATTTTAGGGCTTTAGGGAACCATTACTTACAAATTTAAACAGGTAACAAAATCAACTGGCTTAATTAGATAATTTGTGCAAGTTTTGAAAGTAACAGATTTATTGTCTGCTTGTGATGACTATTTTACAAATTACATGTCAGTTTTTACGTTAAATCTTTCATAAAGTGATTATGAGTTCTGACATCTCATATTTGAATAAGGACGGATACCTCTCATGACTTTAAGGTTTACATGTACTTAATTTTGGTAATATCTGAAAATTCCTGAATTATGGAGTATTAAATAGTGTCCATCTACTTTCATTTTCTGATGTGTCGTGGTGAGACCGTATTTAATAATAGTTATACAAAAAAAAAAACACCATCGAAAAAGTACTGGATCGATATATATTTTCTGATAGCATTTTTTATTTATTCGAACTTCAGTAATTTCATAAATGAGGTTTATTGGAATCAAATTAATCATCTTGGTGGTCTTGAGATAAATAATTGCTTATGTAAAATATCAAATGCTGTGATCACTGTGAGGCTTAAAATACAGAAAGTCTATTTAGGAAGGTGATCGGAAGTGGTGATAGTTTTTGATTATATTTTATTTATGTCAATGCTTGTTTTTATTTTCTTATGTTCATATGCGTATCAGTACGGTACTTTATTTCATCAGATATTTAAAAAATTATACGAATTTTACTCGTACCTTAAATTTCTAACATAAAGACATAAAGCATGTGTATACAAAAATCATTTCGCTAAAATCTAAATCTTTATATAATTTTCACATTGCAAGAATGCGAGCTTTTGGTCTAGATAAAATAATAGTTGGATTTTTTTTTGCTGTTAAGTAACACACACCAATTTTGAACACCATCACTATTATAAATATGTCAGTCAGTAGCTATCATAGGACCTAACCTGACGGTGTTCTTCGCATTAGGTGAATAAATCATTCACCACCGTTCCTGTCATCCATTACAGAAATACACATGGCGGGAGTATACACATGTGCCCCAGATAGGGTAGACATGGTAGCAAATTCTGTTCAGGCTGATGAATCATGTACATACAGTTGCTAAATTGCTGAACCTCCTAACAGCCCCACGGCCCAGCAGTAAAAAAATCCCCTCTCATTACATCAGTTCTACAGCAAGCACTAGTAAAACGAATAGTTCTATTATATTTCTAACAGTATCAAATGATGTAAAATGTAGCGATTTTGCTATCCCTAATACATAATGAATGCTATTTTGCAATATTTTACTGACCTGACTGGGAGGTGTTCTTTTCTGAATCGTAGGCTAGATGGATGAAAGGCACTGCTCTTCAAAGCATTTTAACCAGTTTCTGGCTCATGGAACAAGAGGAGTAAACTTCTGCATAGATTCCGCCCAAAAAACCATTAGAAGATAAAATACTTTCTATGACTCTTTCCTGTTCTAGTAAGAAGATGATCTTTCTGCCAGGAACTCGGCTTAAGCAGAATTTCTCAGGTATCACAATGAACTTAAAAGACATAGTCAGTCCAACCTTACCTTTAAGGTAAGGTTAGGCTACAGCCTGTATTTGAATATACGCGTACTTTACAGATATTCTTATGAAGTTAAAATAAAGTAAAACTCCTTAACGAGTTTCCATTGAATTACAAGCATTTTATTTATATAAATTCAAACTCCTGCCAATTTAAGTTAATTATTGAAATTTCTATTTCCCCCAATAACTTTTTAACTTCTTTTGCTGTATAAATTTAAACATTGAGTCACTTATTTCACTTACCCCACTTGTGACAAAATCTAAAGAAAAAGAAATAATCTTAGACATAACAAGAGCTTCATGGTTAAAACTTTAAACAAATATTGAAACAGAAGATATAACTTTGAATTGATGAAACAATGCAGGCAACTGGGAGCCAGGTACTGTCCCAACAGACCACATTGCAACTTAGAACAAAAGGAAAGATAAAAAGACAAAATTAAATTTAAAACTAAAACAAACAATATTAAGAAAATAAACTACAAAAATTTTCAAAAATCATTGTTGAAACTTTATTTCCTCTACTGTACCCCGACCTTGAATTTGTAGGAAGGAGTTGACACAAAACTGCAGGTATGAGTACATAATTTCATTGTTTTATATAACAAGTATCCAATTTTGTGAAGATTTGTCTTATGATATTTAAGACAATTTTTTGTTGTTGTTAGAATTTGCTTCTTGGTACATGGTATTCCTAAACGTGGATAGAAGAAACCTTTAAGCAAAATACTCATATTGAAGAGAGAAGGGGGTATTGAAATTTTCTAATCAGTATCGTTTCTATTCATTTCATTTTGTTCCCTCTCCCTAGCAAAAATGAAGTTTGGGGCAAGAAGACTTGTCTATTATTGCGTTTGGCATTTGAAAAACTCACAGTCGATAACGAGATGTTAATGAAGCAATAGATCGTTCAAGAATATCGATGCTATCAGTAAAGCTAAACAAAGGACTCCAAGACTTGCAATTGCAGTAAAATCTTTGCTCTAAGCAGATATTATTATATTATCGTTAACAGGAAGTGCTTAAATTTATGGATATCAAAGTGTATAACTGTAACGGAATGCTTTCATGTGCAATATGGTGACCACCACAATTGACATCCAGTATGGAAATTTTTTTGAAGGTTTACCTCAAGAGATGATGTCATAAATTGGTTACTGAAATGTGGGACGCAATAGCTGCTCTATGTTAAAAAAAATTCGCAAAAAATTGGTCCGATAAAAATCATCTCTATAAAGACTACTAGCGGGTTGCAACGTTCTAGGTATTGGCCACATTCAAATTACTTTTGACAACTATATTCAATAAGTTTAAAAGCTATTTTCGGAAAGTCACTCACATGTACACGCACATTATTTTAAAAATAACACAAACTTTCTCACCACACGAAAAATGCCAATATTTTTTATCTGTTTTTTTTTTTAAGTAAAAATCTCTGTGAATATAAATATTATAGTTGTAAGGAATAACAGCATTTTGGAGGGTATTTTGTAAATATAACTCAATTTGTAATAAAATATCTTCCATTACAGTTGAGAAAAAAGAAACATAAAGAACTTGTAGCCAGAGAAAAAAAAACACAAGTGGAAAGAAGATAAAATGTTTCTAAAACCAAAAGAAAAACAAAACAAAAAAAGAATGGAAAGAAGATACAATTTTGCTAAAAAACAAAACATAACCAAGTAGTTTCCGCATTTTACTTTGTATTTGTGAGCACAAGTTATACATACATACATACTCGAACTTCTATTATATTTATATTCCCTATTTAAGGATATACTCGTAGTATAAATGTTTTTTATTGGATTATTTGCATTATTGTGTAGCCTTACCACGAGTAATTCGTTTTGTTGTCTAATGGTTGAATATACAACTGTAGTGGTGCTTATTTATACAGTTAATATTATCCTTTCCCTGCAAATATTTTCTAATGCTTAAATCAACAGAAAGAGTTCGTCTTTATGATAAAACTAGTTGATAATATCTGTGATAAATTTTTATACCAAAGGTGATCTGGCGCGGGAAAAGAATATTGCACGAGGTGTGGGTAATCACAAATGTGTACTACAGTCAAATTCGGATAAGCAAACGCTGAGAAAATATTGGCTTAATTATTATTCATTACTTTTGATGAGTTTCACATTATATTATTTAAAATTCTATTTGGCTTCATTATATTTTTACTATTTCTTAATGTTTTTTCTCTCACCTAGAATTTCAACCAAGAATAACTTCAACTAGAATTAATACATATAAATTGTCGAATAATAATTAATAATAATAGAATACTAATCATAGAAAGAATAATAAAATGATAAATTAACGCAACAATAAAATAATAATAGAAGAAATCTTAGCGTTTAGGGCTAAAAGCTAGTAATACCATCAACTATTTATTTCGTTTCTTTAAATTACTTTCTTATATCTATCATCCCAAAGAATCTAAGGGGAGTCGTCTATCTACCAAATGTGTTCTTGTAATCATTCATATGCATGTATTATTGTTTTAGTTTGATTACATATGTACATATGTTAGTACATCTATATACATACGTTTTTCATAATTTGTCTATTACTAGAAGCAGAGTTTTCAATTATTTGATCCTTTTTAAAAGAGAAAAAAATCTTTTTTCGTATGCAACTTATGCGAAATTCCTTAAATCTTTTTTGTCTTATAAACCAAAAAATCCAAGATCAGTATTTTCAATTGGGCAACCGGTTTGATGGCAGGATGCATGCAGTCTTTTCTTAGTCCAGGCTGAGGTGGCAGCACACGTTGTTTGCGTAGATGCAGCAGTTATTGAAATAGAACTGCATTGAATGGGGCTGATGTGTTGAAAGTACAGTGACAAAGACTGAAAAAGTTAAGAACGAAGTGTTGGAAACTTGAAAATTTAGAATTTAAATGAATGTTCTTAAATACAATATCCAGTTGTTGCCAATGTTTGGTGTCCGCTCATGTTTGTCTATCTGCTAGGAAATTATACGTGTAAGACTAAAAATAAATATTGAATAATTGTTAAAACAAAACTGAAAGTTTTAAGACATTTGATGATTCATACCTCTTTTTAATTTGCATTGACAAATTTTAAATCACTTTTTATCAGAACATAATTGAAATTTCATACCGGCTGCCCAATAAATGATTCTGACAATAGAAGAATAAACATTTTGGAAACATTTTCCAATGAAAACCCTGATTGCGAATCAAGTTTAGTTTCTATAACCGCACGTAGTTGCATTCTTGTCTCGTACTACCATTTGATTTAAGTTTCCGGTTGTATGAATATTTAGTTTTTTCCTTTGGTCTTGTGTATGTTCTTTATTGTATTTACTTAGTTTTGCTTTTATTGCAGAGGAACTAACGGGATTGTGGCCCAACAATGTATTTAAGTTGTTTTTATTTTTTATTTTAAGATTGATTAATTTTTATTATTCTATTTTGTGAGTGCAATATAGTCTTTATAAAAGCGACTGCGATATGTAGAAGTCCTAATATGCTGCAAAACACATTGCATATTTTTTTCTAGTTTGAATATATTTACTTTTCTGTTTATAATTATGGCCCTTAGCAAACAAGGATTCAGTTGGGTGCGGTATGGCTAGAAAGCTTAGCTGTTTTTACTAAAGTTTTATTCAGGTATTTAATTTCTTTCATTTTGAAATGAAGTTTGAAGAGCAGCTTTACTATTCTATTCAATAAAGAGTAAAAAAAAGATATGAAAAATGTTCATGTCTGTGATTAACGTATCATTAAATAATCATTTTGATAGGAAATTCATATTTCTCTTTAATGATAAAAGCGAGGTTTATTTTAATTATACATCTTGTCGGTACTATTATGTAGATATTTGATGAAGTCCAAAAAAAAATTAAAATTATTATTTAAAAAGCTTAGTTGTTATATTTTCTAACATTTGTTAACAGATATTGATATGTTCAGAATAGTTACCAAATTAAAAAAGAGAGATCTTATGATTTTGTTATATCTCTATCACCTTTAATAATATTTTAACTCTAAAGGGATAACAATAATCGTGTGTGCCAAATTATAAAATACTTAACTGCTGAAATGTTTTGAAGGAAGAACTAATAAAGGAAAGGAGGTTAAAATATTTTCTAATGAATGTATGTATTTGTTTGCTTACGTATGAGTGATGTTTATTTGTTGAATAAAAATATTAATCATACGCTGTGTATGATAAACATACTCGTGTAGTAAAGGGTTGCATATAGCAGTTCATAAAACGAGATTATTAAAATAATCATATAATCAGTTTTCGCCTCGAACAAAATTACTGAACAAATGGAAACTGTTGCCATTCATCAGTAAGGAAATTTTCTTTTATACCATACTCAAGGGAACTATTCCCAAAAAACAACGAAACTACCAATATATCATAGCTGTATTTGACTAGCAAATGCAAAGAACGAAACAGCTTAAACTTCGTGAATGTAAAAAACAATCACTTCAAAGGTTTTGAAACAACACAAGCAGACTGCATGCTATGGCGAACAACCAGAATGACAACGTTGTATAGTTGAATGTATCTCGATCGTAATTTGAAATGTGAGACCTACGTGGACGTAAAATTGATCCAATGGAAATTAAAAGCGATCCAAATTACTTGACTTATTGGGATAAGTTCAGTATTTGATTGCAAGCTTCTGCTATACAATTCGATTTTAAAATCAATATGGTATATGAAGTACCGCCGCAGCATCCAATATAGATAAAGTCCAAAGGCTATAAAATAATATTCATCATATGATCAATACCGCTTCGTGGTATGTTAAAAATGCGTGAATTTCAAAAGATCTAGATGTTCCATCAGTTGAAACTGTAGTTTCAAAACAATCATATATAAAGAAACGTTCGTAACACTCTAAGCTTAAAAGTTTAGTCTGGACTGAGAAGCACATATAACTTCGTGTTTAGATGTACACCAGAAAAGTGAAGGTAATCTCCGCAGCAGCTGTAACAACAATTTGAATGCGTTTTGTTAGCTCAACTCATGTTGAAGACTTAATAATAAACATGAAAAAAAATCAAAAGTTTCGAAGATATTCGAAGTTTAACTTAGAAGGACATTAGGAAAAATAACGATAGAAAAATTTCAAACACGATGCATATAAATATACAGAAACGAACTTTCAATCAGTTAATAACTATTATCAGCTAAATGTTTGTTTACATGTTCATAAGATATCTTAATTTGTTAACATTAAATCGATTAACCAGATTGAGTTGTGGAATGTTCCTTGTAATTGTGTTACAGTGGAACAAAATGCTGCATTAATGTAGGTGAACGTGATGTTAGTGATCATATCATTACGATGTAATAACAAAATTGCTTGATTATCTATTTCTGCAAAGTATTCCAAAGAAATCTCTTATGAAAGATATTAATTTTCTTCTGTGATACAGCAGAAACTAAAAGAACGTATGTATATTAAGCCCTTAATAATTTATATTTTGTATAAATACATCAGAGAAGTAAACAAAATCTAAAAATTTTCATGTGTATCAAAATCATTTTCTTGATTGTAAAATAAATGAATTTTAATTATTTTAAATTAAAAGTTATTGGCACAATTTTAGGTGGGATAGTTAATCATGCTGAAATGTATTTAATAAATTTGCAATTTAAATGGATCATTTACAATAAAGAAACATTTTAATTAAAATTAATATTAAGTGGGACACAATTAATAAATCAAAGACAACCTTCACTTGAAACAAAAATATATGAAGTGCAAAATAAATAAATTAATTCTGAACTCCCACTCCTCACTCTCTCTAGTGCATTTTAATTAAATAATAATAATTCAATAAAGTATTTTTTTGTTGGCGCGTAACGCTACCAAACAATAGTACTTAAAGGAATGAAATAAATTACAATAATTATGTTTGCCGATGTCTGTGTATTAAATGTGACACAAAATGTACAACAGAATTTGTACAACAGCCCCACATGCAACGAAGGGTGCCAACAACAATGCCACTAGCAACAAAAAAAAAAAAGAAAACAAGACCACAAATCTTCTATCACAACTATTAAGACAAACTTCTCTTAACGTAATTTACTGTACAATTTACAAATGCCATTATAAAATGTTGCAGAGTTATGTGAGACACTAAAGGAGTGACAACAAAATGGGAAAGGACTTGAGGAATTTTGTAGAAGAAACCTACATTTTTGGCAAATAATAATTTTCGTTACTGCACACAAAGACATCTTTATTAATTGTAGTGCGTATGTGTGTATAAGTTTGTCTCTAATATAGTGAATAAATGTCCATAACTCTTGTTGACACCAGATAGCTTATATTGGCCTTTAGTTCCAAAGTGTTAAGCCAATCAATTCATTATGAAACTTGGTACAAAAACAACGAAAACTACTTCAACAATTCTGCTGCTAGTAAATACTGATGGTACTGAACTGTCATAGACAAAGCCAGACAAAGCATACATACATGTATGTGTGTGAGTTCACATGAGTGCATATCAGTGATGCTGGTCTTAGCTAAATAGACTATTATACAGGGACACTAACAAAAAATGTACTAAATGATACTAAATGTCATCCCAAGTATTTCAAATTAATAATGGATTTTCAGAAAAAACATTATAACATTGAAACACCAATAGTAGGGAAAGAAAGGCATACTATTGAATTCTTTCCATCCAAAGCAATTTGCCAGGTAGCGCATATAATATCCATAATAAATATTCCTAGCGCTACCTGGCGAATGAAAACTCTAATATTCACATGTTTTTTTTTTAACAAAAAAGAATCTAGTGGACAGGTTAACTTTTAGTCCTGGTAATAAGGACTTGATTCCTGTAAATTAGTAAAACTCGGAAAAAAATTATAATGTAAACATAAGCCCTTTAGTTTTCATTAGCCGATTTGGAACTTCAATGTATTGAGAAAATCATTTTTATCCTACTTTAAGAGTAGTGAAAGATCGTATGAAATTTTTTAATCTGCCATATTAGCCACATGAACTTTCATACCTCGAATTTCTAGAACATTTTCAATTATACACCTAGTCCGGACTTCTGTCTGAATTTTACATTTGGTACTTTGAATTTATACCTGCACTAAAAAATTAACTTGTAGAAACATATATTGAAATTTATTTGTATATACACAACTTACCAAATTTTTTAATATGAATAAGATAATAAACTTTAAAGCAACTATGGTACAAGGCACATGAAGTGTGAAAAGTCTAAAATTCTGTGTTTGTCTAAACATTCATTTCTGTTTCACTTGATGGAAAAAAGTCTTCACTGATGGCTGACATAAATTGGGTTAAAATTAAGGTGAGGTCGTGTTTAAGTTGCCCGATACTTTCAAATTAAAGTCTACTTTTAGTAACAAAGGCTGTCCAATCGAAAAGCTGTAGTAGCAGCTATTAATTAAATATATACAGAAATTATATCACACAATATTTCAAAGACACAAAAGCTAAAAATTTACCGCCATAAAGTATATTTTGTGACATTAGTACCATTAGTATCTTTGGTCACAATGAATTCAATCAGATAAATTCGAAGACAATACTCATTTATACTATACACAAACCCACACATATAAATTATACACATACATACGTATGTATGTGAGTAGTTGTATTATTTTTTTGTGCTGGAAAGTGTGCTAAAGTCTTGCCAAAAATTTTATTCCTATTGCTGCTGTTTCTAAACAATAAAACAGCAGTTTTCAAAAGACCAATTTATTCGAATAAGTGATTACTGAATAATTCGAACAGCATTTTTTTAAAAAGTATTAATTATCATTGGAAAAACAGGACTAAATAATTTATAAAAAAGTGCCAAAATGCCGAGCTCGTCAAGCACTGAAAAAGTTGTCTACGTACAATGTATATAATACAAATATCGCTTGCAATAGCTTAGTAAAGGAACGTGTAAAGTAATGTAGAAATTCTCGTATGTGATTTGTTTTTAATTTTTATTAATATACACATCACACTGCTAAAATTCAACGCATTTAAAGTACTCGTTTTGTTAGTATTTGTTGTTTAGGTGGTCATAGTTGTCCACATATTGCTAAACGGCCTATGGTAGACCCATAGGCGTATATACGGACTTTTTTTAAGTGAAAACAATAAGTTTTCATTGTCACCTTTTATATTCAACTTAAAAAAATCATTTAAATAGATCATATATTTAAAAATATGAGCAGTTCGGATCGCTGATCAAATCGTGATAAAGTGTTGCGAAGCTATTGTTTGCATCTACGAAAAGCTTTTGGGCTATTTGTTCCCTGAATATTTCTAGGGAGTGTGGCACCTCTTCCATAACAATCAAATATTCGTAGTAGAAGTCGTCACCGGCTAATGCTTCAGTGAAAATAAAATTTCTTAATCGGGAAGTAAAAAAAGCACATCAGGAATCCCCGGGGAAGTAATAAAAGACAGCCCTTTTTTAACAAAGAACAGGAGGAAGGAGCGAAGGAAAGTGGAGGTGCAGGCCAATATCTGTTTTTTTTAATTAAAGTTTGATAATAATTTAAACATAAAAAGTATTTTTGCGAATATCATTCGTCTACTACAGCAAAGCCCAGGATACCACCAAACACATTTATTTAGCAGAAAAATACAAATCTGTAAGAACTTACAAGCCCCGCTTGTATCATGTATCGTTTATTGAAATTCACCTTAGAAATACATATTATGAAAAGTAAGTTTTTATGTATCACTTGTACTTTGTATTGAAAAACGTAAACAAATAAAATATAAATAATTTTCCTATGGTATAAATTTTAAGGAAAATTGGCCTTTACAATTATGTCCCATTACAGACAAACTAAACTCTTATTGTAAAGACAACGTTATAAAGATTTCGAGTGATTGGTTAAGAAACTGAATTAATTCCAGCTGTGGATTACAAAATACATGAAATGAAATTCTATTGTTGTATCACACTTTTTCATTGAAAATTATCAACAACAATTATACACAATTGTTAAGAAATACAACCTATTTAATGATTCAAGTGGCTTCTGAGCTGACCACATGTATTTTTATTTTTGTCTGAAATGAAAGCGCCATTAAGCACTGGCATGTGAGGACACCCACCATAAGGATTGGTATAAGTTACAACTTTTACTGTGAAAGATGCAGCGATAAAGAGAAAACTGTATTGTACCTTCTAAGCTAGTAGCCCCTGCAATCCAGTTGGGATGACAAGCTCCTTGGTTTTAGAAACAGTTTCGGGATTTTGAATTGGCTAATACGTTAACTAGAGTGTTTCTGGCCCTGACAATTCTTGGGATATCACTGATGACTTTGTAACAGGAGCTCTTGTCTTAATTTGACCTAAATATTGATTGAATTAATATGAAAAAAGACTATAGAGATTTGTAATAAAATCTATGAGCTGCAAATTAATCCCAGGCAAACAAAAATTTATCCCTTTGAAGGTGTTTAAACCGAAACTATAAAATCGTCCAGAACATTTGTTCTAAAACATATAATTCTCACAACCAGTTTGATTTTATGAATAATCGGTTTTTAGAATTCTCTTATAAAAGTTAGCAAAAAGTTTTTGGCAAATGACTACAACTACAACATAAAATTGTAGGTGAAAATCTCTTTATTGCTCGTTCTACTTCTTTCTATACACATATTTTTTTTCAAATGCCAGCTAAAATAAATAGTGTCATTGTAGTTGTGTGTTATTAATCCTGGAATGAGTGGGAGATGTCAACGCTTATTGCCAAAGTATTTGGCAATAAAAATTTAAATTAAATTTTAAGCGAAGTGGATACTGTTACTGCAACTACCACATACTGCAGCAAAGTCGTGTGTAGTATTTCGGTATTTTTATAAAAAAAAATATATATACAAGGGATGCGCACAGTTTATATAATTATACACACACACTGTGGACGTGAGTAGTCAATCTTAATAATTATATAGCTCTACGTGAATGCACTGACTTGTGCTATTTTGCTTGACCTTAAATGGAGTTCAATTCCTTTAAAGTGTAATAACAAAAGTTTTTAATTCTCGTAATTGTATTGAGGTCACTGCAATATTTTAATATTGAGTTCAATTGGAGTATTTTTGAGGGTGTCTGGGTTGAAACCTTCTCACGATACCATCAATGTTTGGTCTTGTGATATTTTATTACTAGTGCTTCTACAGTTTTGTTTGAATGAAACTCTAATACAATATTGTACTGCATCTATAACACCATTGTGAAATAATGCACCGAGCAGTATGGATGAAAGTAACAAAATTAAATCTTACGAGGGAGTATCAAAAAGTCTACAAATATAAATATATTATTAATGATTGCAATACCATGCCTTTAACTTCTCATATTCTATACATAGTTACTCATCTTGCAACGGACTTTCTATTCACTTACTTTAAAAAGTAAATGAACTAAATGAAAAATATGGATATATGTGAGTGGAAAACCTTTTATACTACTTTCATGTACGTTGCATTGAGAGATGCTAAAATATTCTTTTCCAACAACGTCGCAAATTTCTGAAAAAAAATTTTCACGGAAACGGAAAATACATGTTGCATTTCCCTTTCAATCTCACAATATAATCTAAAATACGAGTATTTAATGTTGACGTATTAAAATTAATTAATTTCTAATAAATTTTCACACCAAAAAAATATGCAAGTGAAAATATTTGTATTATTATCCTTATTTATGTAAATAAAGCAGTTGACATGGTTGAAAAAAAGGGTATTATGTGAGGTAAGGTTGAGTGAAAAACATTATGGAACATGTTAGCATGTTGTATGTGCAACACATTCGGAAGAAGACATATTTTAGAACAGAACCTTAACATGTAGGTGGGTAATATATACCAGGTGTACTGGTATGAACAGAGCTTTTGTTATGAAAATAAAACACTAATTTTTAATAGGAAAGTAGAAAACATATTATTCAAAATATTGGTCATTGCTGACTATACATTTTTCCCATCTTCCATGCAATTTATGGATTCCACGCAAAAAAAAAAAAACTGTTTTTTTGAAGCAAAACAATTAGTCACCCAATTTTCGACTTGCTCGTAGGAATCAAAGTGCTGCTCTGCTAAGGTAATCCATGAAAATAAATAGTAGTCGGAATGAGCCAAGTCTGGTAAATACAGCGGGTGGGGTAGCAGCTTCCCGCCCAATGCTTTGATTGCATCCTGAACCGGTGTTGCGTTGTGCGCAGGCGCATTGTCATATTCCAAAATTACCTTGCCTTGTCTTGTGGCCAATTCTGGTCGTTTTTCGAGCACTTCATGGTTCAAATTGATCATTTGTTATCGGTACGGTAGTAATCTGTATTAATAGTTTCACCAGGTTTTAGGAGCTCATGGTATAACACACCTTCCTGGTCGCAGCAGACACACAGCATCGTCTTCCTGCCGAATCGATCTGGTTTTGCATACGAAGTTGATGGATGTCCCGGATTAAACCATGATTTTTTCCACATAAGATTCTAAAAATAAGCCAATTTTTCATCGCGAATAACAATTCGATGCAAAATTTCTCAAGTGTTTTTTCGCTTTTCCATCTGTCTGTCATTCAATTCATGTGGCACCCATTTTTGATATCAAATCAAAATCATGAGCTTTTGCCAACCCTCATATAAACAGTCTCCCTGCATGTGTTTGTATATTTCATGAATCTAAGTCCATAGACCAATGAAATTTGCTACGAATTTTTACAACTCTTGATGGCCTTAATAAAATAAAAAATAATTAATAAATTTTATTTATTTTTTTCAAGTTTAAGGTCTATTCTTTTTTAATTTTAATTATCCCACTTTTAATTTTAATTATGGCACTCCTCGAGTGCCATCTTCAGAATATTTATTTTATATAAAATGATGAGTATGTTGAATATCGAAATAGCGATAATTAAAATTAAAAAAGAATAGACCTTAAACTTGAAGAAAATAAATGTGATTTATTAATTAAAATAAAAAGGCCAAAAAACTGGAACATATAAAAATATATATTTTAAGATAATTGTCTTTAACTTTAATTTTCATTTGGAACTCTTTGGCATTTTAAAAACAATTTGAACGGCTCCATTATTTCAGTTTTAAGGCCCATTTGATTTTCTTTTCCTCCATTTTTTGGCAACATTGATTCCATGTATGTGTTGTTGTAGTTGTACAACAAGTTGAAGTTGAAAACAATATTAATTGCCAATGAGTGTACAAGTTCAAATGCATCGTTAAATAGAAGTGGGCGCAAATACTTCCACACTGAACAAAAAATTATAAAAAAGAGGCACTTATACTCACACTGCTTTTACCAAATTTTTGTCTGTGTGTATAGACTAATTTTAGTTCTTTTTTATAGTTCGTGTCAGTCTTTACAGTTGTTTGCATTATCCTTTCGTTTATTGCTCGTATTTCTTTTAATTCGTATGTAATTTTTTTGGTGCTCTTTTTATCTCTTGCTCCTTGAGTTTTTTTTTTTTTGCAAGAGAAACAAAATACATTTTCTTACACTCATTTTCATTTCTCTTTTAAGCTTTATTGTGCAATTTCTTTTGTTTTGAACTAGTGTAGAGTTGAAAAGGGGGATACTTTATGTGAATTAAATTTCCGGTGACATAAACTTAATTAGCTTTTATTCCTCTTCTTGTCTCTAGTATGTTCTGTTGTAATGTACGTGTATGTATGTGTTTGTATGTGTGTGTGAAATCTATTTTATATTCGTATTGTTGTTGCCGACCATCTTTTAGTTTTCTTTTGTGTTTTACTGTTCATGTTGCATAATTTGATTTCACTTCTTTTGTTTCACAACTAAATTGTTATTGTATGTGCATAATTTTGTGTTTTACAAAGTTTTTCGTAAGGTTTTCTTCTAGTTGGAAAAAAAGAATATTTTTTCTTATAATTTTGTATGACAATCAAGAGGTGAAAGAGAATAGATAAATTAAGTTTCATTTAAATTTCTATTGAAGTAAACAGAAATAAAATATGGTAGTAATAAGTTTACATTTTAGGCATTTGAAAAAATGGGAAAAATTATGACAACATTATTGAAGGACTTTTTTTTTTATATTTTAGGTTTAAGATTTCTCTTTATTTATGAACATTTTTCTTGTTTGTAATCCTTTTATTTAAATTTAAATAGGCTACTTAGTTCAATCGTATTTTATAAGCCAAATTACATGTGATAGTTATCAAAGAACAAACTACACCAAAGACACACGTGTAAATCATTCTGACAAACACTAGCAGAACGGAACAACATGCTGTTTTCGAAAGCCGCTACACTTTCATCATCAGCGTTCTTGTGTTTGGTTCACTTTTGTGGTGTCAGTTGATGTATATTTCAGCTATTTATACAAACTTTTTCACTGTAAATAGAATACGTGAATTTTTTTGATTCATCGTATCAATTCGTGAAAACTTTTTTTGTAATGGAAAGCCCAAACTCCACCTCACTAACTTACAACAGTGTGGCCATTGTTATCTATTCTTTACCAACTATACACATGTTTTTTAATTTGCTTAGTTTGTTTTTAACTTATGACAAACATTTTTGGTTTGTTACTATAAGTATGTATATTTATTAATTTTTGCTACAAGCCATTAGCTTTGTTAATTTATATTTTAGGTTTAAGATTTCTCTTTATTTATGAACATTTTTCTTGTTTGTAATCCTTTTATTTAAATTTAAATAGGCTACTTAGTTCAATCGTATTTTATAAGCCAAATTACATGTGATAGTTATCAAAGAACAAATTACACCAAAGACACACGTGTAAATCATTCTGACAAACACTAGCAGAACGGCTTTCGGAAACAGCATGTTGTTCCGTTCTGCTAGTGTTTGTCAGAATGATTTACACGTGTGTCTTTGGTGTAATTTGTTCTTTGATAACTATCACATGTAATTTGGCTTATAAAATACGATTGAACTAAGTAGCCTATTTAAATTTAAATAAAAGGATTATTGAAGGACTTTGTATTTTGTAATCACAATATGTTGGACCGATGTTGAAAGTAACTGCATGTTCTGTTTTTATTCAAAAGTTTCGAGTGTGGCATGTTACAAGCATAATATAATATTTTTAGTGTAAAACGCACAAGCTGAAGGAAAATTTTTGGCAAGTCTGGATAAACATACAGAGTATTTGGCAAGAATAAATTCCAAAACCCTCATAATATAAGTCTACCATAATAAAAGCTGGTCTAAGACGACGCTCGTTCATTCAGCCATGAATCAAATATTGATATGTGGGCTAATTTTTAGCGTCTATGATTGGTTGCGGAACTGTCTTTACATTTTCTTAAATTTCTTTTTAATCCAACACTGCATTATTACAATATTACATGTCGTATCTTGTGCTAGTTTGCCACTGGAAATATTCTTCCATCAAATCAGTGTTATCCTTAAACTTGGTGTAGAAATATTTAAAGCTTTCGTGTTTTTAAGAGCTTGTAAATTTTATTTTCATGAAAGTAACTTAACCATAGTTCCTGAATTTCCTCCAGTCTACACGTCTGAGGTGACTAATGGCCGGTAAAGTGTCATCGGCAGAAAACTCCAATGTTATCTGCACAAAAGTTGGGCAATGACAAAGGAAGAGTTCTGCTGTCTCAGTTTCCTCTCTCAATATCCTGCATTCGTCCGCCCGTGCAGATGTGCTCTTAAGTTAGAGTATTCCGTAAAGATACCAATCAACTTAATCTGAACAAGGTCCTCGTACATATCGCTTTATAAGGCGTCTGTCAAATTACGCACAGTTTTTATAGCCTGTGGCCAAGTTTCACTTAGCCTCAAGGATGTCCCCAGTGGCCAGAGTCGCCGTCTGCAAAGCTCTGGCTCTGATCGCCAGGCTTCTAATACACTCATTTGCAATTATGTTATAGCATGCCGCCACCCAAAAGAGACTGATACTGCCGCGTACCGTGTAATCGTATATTGTAAGCCTAAAGCTTAAACTTCCTGGGAATAATTCTTTTTATATAACTTTCACCGCGTCACTTTTTTCCCTTTTGCGGCTACCTAAGTGCTACCTAAACGGTGTTCAGAATTATTCCCAGGAAGGATCTTAGGTAAATTTTTGTAGTTGATTGTTTCCTTGAATTTTTAACGGTTTGCTACCTATGGACCTGAACAAGAGAAAAAGGTAAAAAAATCGAATTTTTTTAGGTTTTTTGCGATTTTTATCTGGAAGGTGAAGTTTTTTGATCTTATATGTTCGCAATTTTTGTTCTTTATGACAAGAAGTTGAAGAGTAAATCGAAATTCGGAACGGTTTGCAAGATATGAGCCCGAGAAAATGATCACTTTTTTGCGAAAATGATACCGAGGCCCCAAATCTTTGGCGGCCCATAAAAAAAAGTGCATGACTTTGGGAAAAATTGGAAGACACGGGTCTTTTTTTTAGTCTTTTATCACGTAGTGGTGTCCGTATATGGTTATTTTTTTTTCGTGTTGCACTGTGTAATTTAAACGATACAACAATTATCATAACAAATCCTTATCATATCAATTATCAGCACAATCACTTACTTCTGCATAGTGATTGAAGAATAAGCAATAGATTTTGCAGGCATCAAATTAAATTTTTGTCTCATTATGTCACATTATGAAAAGTGTTTCGCGGACATAGATCATCATGGCACCCACATGGCCATATCAATATGAAACTAAATGTAGTTGTGCTGATTAATCATGTGATTAATACGAGTTCCAGCGATTAACTATAACTAGTGGACACGATAATCTCCTTTATTTTTCATTTTCAAGACAAAGAATATGTATGAAATTCGGCTCTACGGATTAAAAAATTCCTTTTTAATATTCATTTATTTTCTGTTTAATAGTCTGCCTTCTTTCTTTCCCATCACAGGAGCTGACAGACAGTAAAACTTGTTCGTTTTAGTTTGGAAAAAAATTGTTTGTAGAGTTCTAAAATTTTACCTTAAGCAAAATATTTTTTCATTTTAAAGGTATTTTTACAACAAGCCAACCAAAACTATTTACGCCACAGAAAAGTAAAAAAAATGCATACGAAGAAACACTTTTGGATAACAAGATGTTTATGCATGAAGCATGCGGTTGAAAGAAAGTCAGATATGTTGCAAATAATTGTAAAAGTACATATTTATATACATAGCATCGGTTATATAACAAATTGGCCTATCAAACATTTTTTTTAATAAAAAATAAGTATTACGATATACATACATATTTTTGTACTCTACGTCTTCTTTTCAATAGTCAAAATAAACTTGGTGTAATATCCTTCTAAGGCTTTGTTCTTATTCTTTTAGCAGTTCTAAAAGAAATTTGGAGCGGAATTCCCAAAAATCGCTGGTCTGTACAAGCAACCAAAAGTCGGTTCTTGTAGCTCGCAGCAACAACAGAATGCACATGAAATTGCGTCGGTCCAAATCACAAAGCATATTGGCATAGTTCGCTTAGACCGTGAACGTCTTACGGCAGCAATTTTAATCATTTTTTTACAGTAGTTTATTTGTTAAAGGTACATGTACGTAAATGAGAGAACAAAACGAGTCAGAAAATAAGATAAGTTTAAAGAAGAAATACTCTCTGCAACAAAATTTTACATAGTGTAAACACAGCCATGCGGGGGCTCACTTTACTAAACATAATGTCTTTTTCCTTCATTTCCCTCTTACGATAGCGCAATCTTTTTTTAATATTTATTTTTGATTTGGCGACGAATGAAATATCGGCATATGAAGAGCGAAAGCTCCAATAAAAATGCATTTTTTCTGCTTTTAGATTTCTGACCCTTTAAAAAATCGAATATATGACAATCTGTATGATCACCATGTGTATGTATCATGTTATTATCTACTATTTTTAATATTTAATATTTTTAATATTTTTAATATTTTTAATATTTTTAATATTTAATATTTAACATTTTTAATACATTGTAACCGTATAGATACGAGTGATTTCCTAAAGGATGGAAGGAATCATAGAGAGTAATTTGGTTTAAATCTGCTAATACGAGTAAATCAAATATAAGTAATTACAGATCTATTGTTAAGCTTAATGATATACCTAAACTTTTCCAAAAAATGTACTGTCGATTTCTTCATACTTCATGTTTCATATCTTCTGCATGGATTTTTCGTAAATAGTTTTTTTAGCGTTGTAGAATATTCTTCAATTTACAACAGTGGCCAATAGAGCTTTTGGTATGCTTTTGGTAGTGGTCATCAAACGAACGTTATATATACCACAGTTTATTGTTAATAAAATTAGTTGAGATTGGACTCAGCAATAACTATTTGAAATGAATTAAGTCGTATCTCTTTTGGCGAAATTTAAATCAAGCAAAACTCTAACTAGTTCTGGTGTAACTCAGGGCAGCCATTTCTTTGCAATATAGTTCCTACTTCCTTTAAACTACTTGTCTAATGGGATTAAATTTAACGTCTTAATGTATGCAGATAATGTTAAAATGCTCTGAAGTTTAAAACAACTTTCAGAAGAAATTCTTCTTCAGATTTACTTGGATGATTTCTCTAAATGAAGCAACTTCAAGTTAAAGGAACTCAATCTAAATAAATGCAAGCACAGGGGAAAACAGCCTTCAGAAGAAATTCTTCTTCGGATTTAGTCGATGATTTCTCTAAATGATGCAACTTTAAGTTAAAGGAACTCGATTTGAATAAATACAAGCACATGTGGTAATGCAATTTTCCCGCTCTTTTAGTTTTATAATTATAAGTACATTTTTTGGATCTGCCAATCTTGATGGATGGTAAGATGAACTTTGAGCCAAAATATCTCTATGGACAAAAGAATTTAAGAAACCGTTTGTTACTAAATGTTTACTTACACATCGTTTGTTAGACCCATTTTAGAATATGGGTCGCATATATGCCACCCATAGATGTCTCTTCCTGCATACAATATTGGCTGGGATTAACTTGCCAACCGTAAGAACCTGGAGAATCTTGTTGAATGTTTAGTTTTTAACGAATCCTGGTAATGGAAACATACGTTTTGATTTTTTTTGTCAAATAACATTTTTTAATGTTTCTTAACGCTTATAACGATCCTACTAACCTACTTTATATATAAACTTTCAAACAAAAAAATTTCTATGGCTGATGCATTGAGGAAAACGATGTTTCTGTTCAATTCTATTGATATTCTAATTATATACAAGTAATTCTTTTGGAAATCGGTTTTAATTCTAACACGTACTGAAAACTGCTGAAACCATTTTTTAACGTGAGGCTTTTACTCCGCCAAAAATTATACTTTTTTGAAATTATTTTATGTTGTGTGCAGGGCCTTCAGAGGAAATTATCATACAGTTGTCAGTACCAAATTCAGAAATCCTGTTTTTTTTACATTTTTGTCTTCAATATAACAAAATATGTGTAAGGGAAATGAATTCCCTTACAATTTAAACTTTTGCCAGGTACAAAAAAGAATACACATATTTAGACTTCTGAAATATATTGTAATAGAAGATCACAAGATTTATTAAATTTGTAAAGTCATGAGTAAAAGATTTTAGTAAAAAATGTGTTATAAAAAACTATTACTTAAGAGGAATTTTAACCTGAATTAATAAACTTTAAATGACGTTTCTTTGTTTACGGAGAAACTTAGTTTTTATTTATTTAATTGGTGTTTGCTCCCTGCTAAAAGAAAACAACGTCACTTCCTTTTTTTAACCCTCTTTTTTACCCGTATAATGTGGTTTCCCACAATGTGTGACCTCTTCCGAGCGTATGTACCGGGATATATTTTCATTTTGTATATATTTTTTAGCATTCCGATTTGATCCATAGACTTTCAAATAAACAAACCAATAAGAGAGTGTTTTTCTAAATTTTTATTTTTATTGATTAGACAAATTTTTTACTCCCTCCTTTTTTATAGTTTTTTAGTCCTTAAGTTTTCGGCTGTTCTTTTTTTCTTATTTTCTCCTGTTTGCAACAAAGGATTTTAAAAACTTGTCTCATTCTTACAATAACGCGATCAATTAATTGGCTTTAGGTTTTTCTTACTGCAATGTCTTCATCTCCGCATGCCTTGTGATCCAACACCAGCTGGATATCCTTCGTAGATTAAATGAAACTTAAATACATACATGTCTTTCCCCTACGCTTACTATTTTCATTTCTGAAATTTTTTTAATTTTTTATTGAAATTGCATTCGTCACCTTACAATTAAATTCTGATTTTGCAGTCTCACTTCTTATCGTATGAAAACTTCGTTCAGTCCTCCTTTTCTAATCGTCTTTCCTCTCTCCCCCATAAAACTCGTAATATATTTGTATATTTCAAAATTTAATAATACTAAAGCTTCACAGGCATTCAGATATTTTTCATTTGGCATGAAATGATTTTTCTAAAAATGTGAGTTACGTCATTTGGCTATCTAAGCGGCGACTGCTTGAGCAGTTTTTAATGTTGTCTTCCAGAGGTGTTTGTTTGAAATTCTTTTTTTTATAATTTAAGAAGAAACAGCAAATGTAAAACATATGGGAATCAATTAAATTATAAGTCATAAATACCAGTGTAACCCATTTCCAGAGGTTCTCTGTTGTTTCAAGCCAAATGCAATTATAAAATAAAAACTTTAGGTAAAATAGGTTAAGTCATGTTAAGCAGTTGCTGTGTTTTATGAATTTTGTTACATTTCAAGAGATAAAAGGAAAAAAGTTTTGAGAAAAAAGTGGTATTCAAACATACTGGAATTCCTGAAGATTTTTCTGTTCTAGTTTTGGTTGCTGCAACTGATATGTTTTGAAAATTTATATAAAATAAATTATTTAAGCCACATTTTAGGCCAATTAAATTTGTTTAAAATTGAATTATTACATTGGTATTTTTGTTGCATCGTAATCTAAAATAAAAAAGTTTTAATTTTTGACACGTTTTGATCCCGATTGTAATCATTAACCGATATTTTACGATTGAAAGCGTGTTGGATCGTATTGTTTATGTCGGTTGTAAGCATAGCAAGGAGTAGGTCTGCGAGGACGAGGAAGAGTCTTGTACATTTAGACAATCGCTTTCTTCAGGACTTAGTCTGCTTTAAGAATGTACATCTAAGGGACCTGCTTAGCTCTACGGAAAATCTGGAAGGCCGATAGCTTATTGGTATTCAACAGAATTTTTTAAACCACAATGAGCTGTTGGCTGATACAAGTATAAAAATCAATTTTTAATTACTAAATTTATGTTCAAAATTATTATTTATTGGCGGCAAAGGGTCTTTAGTGCAATTCAGTATACACTTTTAATAAAAAGAAACGTATATTTTTAAGAGAATTTTATTTAATTTTTCATCAACTTTTAAATTTAATATTGAAATTTATGGCAATAATTTTCAAAATGCTTAAAGTTCACTGACGATTTGGTTTAGCGGCCAATGGAATCCCAATATATGAACAGCTAAAGCCGCAACAAACAAAATTCAAAAGTTCAAACTTTTAAATTGTTAAGATTTTTTTAATTTTTTTTGGAATTTTAATGATGATTGCATTTAGTGAATTTTGGTCCTCCTTTAAAGTTTTTCTTTTGTGCACTAATTTTTCATAGAAGGAATTTTTCCTTCAACACAACATGGAACAATATTTTCATAAACTTTTTAGATCTACATAATACCTGTAAAGAAGAATTACGTGTATATCACCATTTTCTTGACTTCAAATTTATTAAATTTTCCTGAGTTTCAGTTCCTGAATTTTTCATCTTTCTAAGTTCATTGGAGAAAAGAATGTCATTTTATGTATTTTTATAAGTCCGAAATAGATATGAATTAGATATTTTAGATAATTTTTACAACTTACACCGGATTGAAAATGAGCCATCAACCCTCGTGCTTAACAGCTAAACAACACTCTCACCACTTGCTAAATGGGGCCATTCAACATAAACAGCGGAACTTTTTATTTGAAATTAAAGCAAGAACATGTCACAGTTGTAAGTCTTAATATTATTTTAAGCGGTTAAAGCTTTCCTATTTATTCTTTAGTTTTAAGTTTGTGCGACTTTTTTTTTAACCAAGAATGAAGCACTTTTTAGAAAAGTTTTCTTAGATCTAAAATTTTTTTGCCAGATTAAGAAACATTTTGAACTTAAGTTAAAAACATTCATTTACATTTTGCAAGTAAGTAAAATTTTATGATCTAGTCATGAGTTAATAATTTCCTTTACTTAGTTTTTTTTTCCATTGAAAATATCCTTAATTTTGTAAGATAATTTACTCAAGTTTAATAAACGTTCAATAAAATTTTAGAAAATTCAATAAATTTTTTAGTTAGGAAAAAAATCATTTCATTTATCGTTAAATATAAGTTATCGGTTATGGGAAATCGGGAACTATTTTTTATTTTAATGCAGGTTTTGTAAAATTTAAGTATATTTTTTCTGGTGTTTGAGAAAATTAAATTAAGGACATTGTTCGAAAAATTTTATAAAAGCTTTTTGATTCATCTTAGTATATATGTATATATTTTTAACTATATGAACCAAAGGCATACATGATTTAATGTCATAATATTAGATGTAATTAATTGATATCTGCACAGAAAGGAAGGATATTTCAAAAAAAAACTTAATTTAAATGTTTTAAGTTCCTTTTTTATATGAACATACATATACATTTATTATTTTCAATATTTATTTTACCTTTGGCTTTTATTGCCAGGAAAAAATACCATAAATATACTCGTATTAGTAACGAAATTAGTTTTTTCTTTTCCGTATGGTGCCGGCCAAATGTTAGGGAAGGATATCAAATATATATTTAATAATAGAATTATGCTGAAACAAATTATTATCATTGCTACAAACTATAACATGTTGGAGATGATAAGTTGTAATGAATCTGGCAAAAAAGAAACCCGACTTCAATACAAAGAGCCAAACGATCAGGTTCCAAAACCAGAGCAACTATGGGTTGGTGTAAAAGCCAATATAATGCATTTCTAGGTTATATATTTTCAGGAAAGATTAAAATACCTTGTTTAATAAAATTTTTCTTAAATACTTTCATAATATTATGTTACAGTCATTATTTTCGGCGGCCACTTTGTCCATCCGATTTCCACTTTAATTTCTGTGAAAGAGAAACTGAAAGCTACAGTTTGAAAATTGGTCCATAAATAGGGAAGATATGCGATAATTAAAATTTGGGTGGGAGAGGCAAATTGTCCATTCCGTTTTAAAAAAAAAAAATATAGGACCAAACTACAAGACAACCCTTTCAAACAAAAAAAGTAATTAAGAAAATCGGTTAATAAATGGAGAATTTATGTAGGCGGTTTTCGGGCGGACGGCTTTTCAGAAAAAAATTATGGGACCAAAGTACAAAAAGATATGGAAATCATTACATAAATAATAAATTTGCGCTTGAACAAACACTAAAAAAATAAAAATAAAAAAATACACACGAATTGATAACCTCCTATTTTTTAAGTCGTTTAAAAATACAGATACGACAGTTGTGAATACCCTTGTAGGTTTTTCTATTAAACTGTACAACGTCTTAAAAATTTAAGAAACAATTCAATCCAAATAAATATGTCAGAAAAATTTAATATGCAATAGGAGCAGATAGTGAAAATTAATCCTACTGAAATTTTTTACTAATTATTTTCATAAAAGATAAAATTCTTCTTAGACGATAGATATGTATATGCGAGCATCTTGTATTAATTGAAATTTTTAAAATTTTTCATATTTTTCTATGCATTTACAAATCTATTTATATTATAAAAATTTTAGCATGTCTCCACTAATTCGAGTACATTTATTTATTATAATTATTGTTAACGCAACTTCCAAAATCGCCTAACGCCTTCGCCATTTTTGTAAGAACGTAATTGCGAGGCGATACAGACGTGATACAGTACAATTTTTATACTAGAATTTTCCAGATATTTCCCTTCCAAAAAGTATGTTTAATGAATTTTATACAAATATGTTTGAATTCTTATTTATTTTTTTTTTTTGTTTATAAAGGAATTTTAATAAAACTACAGTACATAGTAAATCAAGCCTTTTATCACGCTCTGTACTTTGTTTAAGATCCCGGGGAAATTGCTGGCTCTGCCTTCTGAACAATTATTCCTTATAAAAAAAATCAATAATTGAATGTATTTGTTCATTACCCACGAAATTCTATCTCTGCAGCCCTTTTGTCCATTTCTGAAAAATGCCCTGCTTTTGCTGCATTTCGCACAACATTTTCGTACTTTCTTTAATAAACAGGGATGGAAAATGCAAATTTTTCCAATGCTATTGTTAAACTTTCTTCGCACAGAAAAAGGAAGAACTATTTTTACTCTTTAGTTTAACTCTTTATATAGTAATTGAAGTTTCTTGTGTTAATTAAAAAACTATAAAATTTTATTTAAATAATCTTAAGCAAAATGCATTTCTATTGACCCTTCCACTCATGCCTTCATACGACACTTAAAAAATATAGGAGAAAAAGTTATAAGGGCTGTAGCAAATATTTGCAGAGAAAATATCAATAACATTTGCACAACCATAAGTATTGTTGCATTCTACAACTTACAACTCATACAACAACTAGAACGTTAATTTAAGAAATATAATATTTCATAATTTAAATAAAAACATGAAAACTTTTAGGCAACATGAAACAGTTGCCTTGAGTGTGTAAAAGCTCTTAGTATAATATTCTTAATGAAAGAAAAATTTATTGTAAATATCCTAAATGGACCCGGGCTTCATTTATTTGGTTTTAAAAAATTTCACACTTTCAAATTCAATAATTCGAATTTTAATTAAAAAAACTTGAAATATTTTTTGTATGCATTTACATATAATAAAGACTTTAATTTAAACTCTATCATTCTTCTATAAACGTATGCCACGTATAAACATTATAGTAAAGTTAACACGAAATGTCGCACAATACGATTTCAATAGACATTTTGTGTTCAACCGCAAGTTTTTATTACAACTCAACTCAAAGGACAATATTGTTGCTAGTAAATACATAAATTCCTTAGTTGCTCAGTTTATTTGACATTTGTTATGGTTAAAATTGAAAATAAAGTAAAAAAAAATTATATCATTTTGGCTAAAATACTACCATTAGTATTTTGCTGTAATAGCCGTGTTGTAAATTCCATTTTATTGTTCACAAGGGTCGCGAGTGCTTTAGCTTTTGTATTTATTCTCCGTAACCGTTTCCGTTTCCGTTTTCCTTTCTGTTTTGTTATTGCTGTTGTCACCGCTGTGTAATTGTCATTGTTTTTGAACACATCATAAGTTTCACAATTATTGCATCATTGTTAAAAAAAGAATTTTATTTAATGTTTCGTTTTTTTATTGTCATTATTTCAACAAACATGTCGTAATAAATGTTAAAGTTTTTCCAGTGTTTTGTTACAGTTGCTTAATTACACTACTCAACAGCCAAATTATGTATTCTAATAATATATTTTATTCTAATGGCCTTATGCCTAGTTTAAATACTACACTGGAAGATTTTATATCATGTATGGTAGATCTTCAAATAATTTTTATGATTCTCAGATTAACTTAAAAAAAAAAACTCAAAAGAAAACATAAATCTTTTAACTGCCTGTTTCTATAAATTTAATTATTTTATACATTCAAATGTTTATACTGAAAACAACAATAAAAAATTCAAAGTTGTTTTTGTTTTCAACAATTGTAAATGCTCGAACGAATGAATGAATAACATTTTTAGAAACAGGCATTAAATCAAAAGAGTTTTTAAAATCTATAAATTGGTGCCAAAGCCATCAAAGTGTGTTTGACACTGATCCTGAATTCTGATTTTTTTCTATGTCATCTTGTCTCTGAGATAATTGAATTGGATAATTGGCCAAAACTTAATCCTGTTTCACACACGTCAAGTTTTCTTGCTCAAGTTTCAATTCAGTTGGGAGAACGATAGGGAGAGTATGTACTCGTATTTCTTTCTCTCTTCGAGCTGAATAAAAACTTGAGCAAGAAAACTTTACGTGTGTGAAACAGGACTTAGTCGAGTCATTTTTTTAATTGAGATCAAAATTTATTCGTAACTGCGTTGTGGCTTTTACTTTTGTTCTCTTGTAGATCTGTTTCACATAACAAACTCCAGATATAATGCCTTCATCCAATAAGCCTTGATAATTTTTCTCAATTCTCCACAAACTGTAATTAAAGCATTCGTAGTCATTGCTCGGCACACTTATCACCTTAGCTTTATGGAAATGAGAAAATAAAATTTTCAGCGACACCAATTCTCTTATTATTTGGCAGCATTTCAATGAAAATTCGTCACTTTTTCATTTGCCATGATGAGTGTCCATACTCTCTTTTCTGTGGAGGATAAAAGTCCTGTACTCTTTACGTCATCCAACTGTTTTCTTTAATACAATGCAATGAATATGCCTTAATTTATAACCAGCTGTTGCTACCGCATATACTGCCAATATGCAGGATAAATAAACTCTTATGACGGGTTTAAATTCTGCGCGCAAAAATGCGTTCAAAAATGCATTCTTTTTCTCGGGTATAATCTACCTATTGTGCGTTGAAATTAAATATAAGATTCTTTTCTATATTTTATATTTTTTTAATCGAAAACGGGCCAGGGTATATTTAATGTATCATTAAACGAAATTTTAAAAAATATTTTAATTTGTCGTATAGTGTAAACGTGGCAAAGAGTATTAATTCATGTATGTTTCCACTTGTTTTTCACTCTTCCGTGTCAGTTTGTTCATGCTTTTTGTTGCTTTTGATGCTGCATTTTTTACGTGCGTAGTTTATGTATCAAGTTTGTTATTTTCCAAATCCTTGTTGGAATAAAACGTATTATAAATGAAGCCCGTTTAGTGTATAAACATTCACGGCCTTATTCGAAATTATATTTTACTGACGTAGTCGACTATTTACGATGTATAAAAATAATTACAATTTCATTCGAGTCATCAAATGGTGATGATGCCCATCCCGGAAGTATACCGCAGAGATTTTGCAAAGTCTACACTGTTCTATTCTAGATACAAGTTCAAGATTCTAGAAAGTGTGAGCAACAAGAATTTTTTATTTTGTGTGGCGCAGAGTTCCACTATGTAATTCACCCCTTCTTCCCCACATCCATTACAGGACAATATTGGAGGCTGTCCAACAGTTCCCGTTAATACCTCCACAAGAAGTCTATATTCACATCTCGTCAGTATTAAAAGGAACTTATGACGATTTAGGCTCATAAGAGCACCACATGATCCTAGAAGCTTTACAAGTGCTCATATTGCGCCAACTTCTCCTTTCTTTTACTTGAAAACAATAACTCGATACAACTTTTATCACGTACAACAGCTTATCATATATTTCTTTAAAGCTGCTGATTCATGCAGAAGAAGATTTCTTTAAGTACCAAATTCCTGATAGTCAATTTCGTAAGAGATAACTCCAGCTTCATATCATTCATATTGAGGATCCATGATACAGTTCATTGTATTGCATGAAAAGTCATTTTGATGGATCTTCATGCTAGCGTAAGTCGAAATAAATTATCGTTGATAAAAATAAACTTTTCTGAAAATATAAATTTACCTGTATCCTGTCATTATTGAGCGAAAATTTTTTCTCAAAATCCATTCATATAAACAATTATTGCAGTTTAAATTTTATTTATAGAGTTTCGTAGCAAACTTTTTTTATAAATATAATACTTTCGGGAGAATTATTAAAATAAAAGGCATATAGAAAACGATTTGTGAGGCTTTCCCTTCCTTAAATTACACAGGCCAAGGGCATGGAACTTTTACAACATTTTTTTTTATTTAATTGAAATAGTTGGTTCTTATGTATATTGATGTATTGATTCTAAAAATACTATAAAATGTTTTTTTAAGATATAACGATAATTCATAAATTTATAAAATTGGCATTTTTTTGTTTTTGGCTAAATATTTTATGAGAGGTGGTGCTCCAAACTATAAATTACTTTATGGACCATAAATCTAAACAAATATCACTTTGGATTGTATGTAGTCGTGGCGGCGTGTATTTCAGAATATCTCTCTTGTATTGCAGGGATGTGGAAAATTGTGTGTTTTTTTAGTTTAGTCCTTGAAATACTGAAACTTTACACAGATTCCTTTTTGAAATGAAAAATAAGCACAAATAAAGCATTTAAATTAGCTGCTCATATAAAAAAGTTAGATATCCTTTTAAAGGTTCATAATATATTTCGAAAATAAATTCATATTTCTAATAATTTTCCACATGCTTAAAAGATACCTTTGGCTATAAATTTCTATTAAATAAAATATTCAGTATTTAGCATTTTACTTCAATTATTTTTTATTTTCAATTTGTTTTTTGTCATACATACAGATGTGTATGTATGTATATGCCTACACATTATATCAAAATTAGTTTATTTATTTTTTAAATGACCAAATTAAATATAATTTCCAATCCGGTCTTTTGTATGAAATTTTAATTCAATTTGAAAAACGGTTTTAAATAGAAAGACATAATATTTCACACATACATGCGGCTGATGAGTAAAGCAAATTAGTGACCCGATTTTCGCAACTGCTCAAATTTTTTTAGTTACTTTAAGCCAGGTTAACTGGCCTTCGTAGACTAGAAGGTAGTGTACTAGACTCGTAGTGCGAAGGTCGCAGGTTCGAATCCTGCCGTTTTTTAGCAGTTTGTGTTTGATAATTAACGGGAGCGCACAAGAAGCCTTTACTGGCTTAATGTATGTCGTATGACATGGGCTATCACACCCCTCCAATCAACCTAACCTAACCTAACATAAGCCAGGTTACATTGTAGGACCAAACATAGATGTTACTTTTTTTCTTCCTTTTCGTTGCAAGGTTGCTTGCGTTGCTTTTTTGCTGATGGGATTCATTTTGATCTTCTCTCTGAAGTGACCAACAGTTAAAATTCTTAGAAACTTCTGCATCGTTGCCCTGTATTATTTTCTATGAAAATAAGAGGAAAGAATTCAACGACTGTGCATCATCATTTAAAAAAATTACGGAAGATATTTTCAAAATTAGAAATTAATTTCTTTTTGTTATTTAACTTGGAAAAAATTTATTATTTTTATTTATAAGTAAATATGAGTATGTTGATTTTTTTATATTTTTTAATTGTAATTAATAATCCTTAAAATCAGGAGAGAAAATGCTTTAAAAATTTACGGTTCGATTTCTTAAACGGAAAATAAAATTTCGCTCAATCGTTATTATTGAAAAGAAAAACAATTTCAGTTTTTTATTGTCGTTTTCAATATACCATAAATGTTAGAATAACATTTTCATTAAGTGTATATAATAATGTGATTAGATTTATATTTGTACATACATACATGTATAAAGAAAATTTAATAAAATGTAAACGGCTGCAGGAAATGTTGCAACCAAAAGATAAAAGAATATAATATTATTACATATAATTTTTACAATCTTTTTGCAAATGCTTGATTCAATTTTTCGCAAATCTTATTTTAGTATTAAAAAACTAAAAGATTATTCTTAAAAAACGACTTGATTTTTCTTTTCTAAGACTCCTTAGAAATCAATTCGGAATTTATTTACAATTATACGAAAAATATGAAGAACTTCAATGAACATAATATAGTTGTCATAATCATGCATTTCCAAAGAAAAAGATGAATTTGTAAAACAATTATTGTAATCAGGCTCATCCTTTGACAACTAACGAATAATTTATGGCTTACTTTACCTCAGATATAATTTTATTTTTAAATTTCCTACCAGGCATTTCTAACTACAATGGAGAAATTGTTGCGGCTGCTTGTAAACTACTCGTATATTATTACATTTCATCGTCATATTATATGGTTATTGTGACCACTTGTGTCTTTCCTTTGTTTGTCCTTTTCCTTCAATTGTTTTTCATACACATATTTTCTCCATAATTACACATATCAGCAACTTAAACACTCTGTTACTGAAACACACTATTTTGAAGTACAGAAATGCAAAAAAACATAAAAGTTTAATTTCGAATGTCTTGCGAATAAAAGAATGTAGAAAAAATATTATTTCATTTAAAAAAGATATTGAAGTGGGAAAAGTTTTTACGGATAGAAAATTGAAAATAATTGTATTTCGAATGTTATTTTAACATATTTTAAAAAATTTGCGAATGAGTAGTGGGAATAGCTTTGTTGTATTCCTTTATTTCCCTTTCCACTATGATAGTCGTTCCGGTTATACTTTATAAATTTTTTATTTTAAAATATTCGTATCTAAATACTCAATTTTATGAATTAATTTTAATTATTCCATTATAATTAAGAGTAAGTTTCATGAACCAAGGTTTTTGCGGTCGAGATAATCTGGCATATTCATAAAATTTTAAGCAAATTAGTTGGTGTCGTATTTTAATATTTATCAGCACCTAAATGATTGAAGCAAACAATTACCATTAATAGGTATTTAATAAGTATATAAGTAAGTAAATGACTTAGGAAATTAAAGAGATGAGAGGTCCCCAAAAAACAAAGCAATAATTCTACATTTTTAGTTTTTATAGTTTTTTTTACTGAATCGTATTCTGTATGTTAAAAACTATGCAGCCATTATTATAAAATATACTAAAGATCACTGGTTTTGCCGTAATTCAATTGAGGAAATAATGACTAATACTAAAAAATAAAACACTTCCACATATGTGCAGCAAACAACTTTGTTGCACAGATTTGAAAAATGAAAAGTAAAAATAATTTTATAGCCATGATAAGTCTATTTATTTACTGAAAATTCTTACTAAGTGTCACTAAGTGTTCGCGTACACAAGAAATTTGTAACGAGAGAATCAAAAATTATCATAAGAAATTGGGAGAAAAAAGGTTTTATTTTTTTTAATCTGTTAATAGTACATTGTTTACATGTAAGAACTATTTGAACTGATGTTTGAGGAATAAAAGTTTATAAGAAATTCCAAAATATTGAAGAAATTAAAAGTGCTTGCAAATTTTTATAAATAAAAGCAAATATATATATTTTTTGAAAATAAACTACTAACAATAAGGGAAACATCATCTAACCAATGACACAGACAATTTATAATTTTTGCCAATGTGTCTGAATTAACCTGTGCAGAATATTATACCTTAAGGACAATGTACGCTTCACTAAATGAAATAAGTGTAAATGGTTCATACTTTTTAATAATTTCTAAAAGCGAAACAAATATTTGCGATGAAAAATAAATATATTTTTTAAATATTTTGTTGCCTGTTGTTGACTTAGCTGAGTATTTGCCTGCCTTTCAATGGCGCTAACCAAATCATCAGTAAACTGTAACCAAATCATGTTTGAAAAGCATTCAAACTCATATACTTATACCAAAATTACAAATACTATATGAGAATCCAAACACATTTGGCTATAGGGTACTGATGATTTGATTACGTTAGTTTCCCGTTCTTAGCTAATCAGGCCTAATATGTTTTATGACAATAAATTACAAAAATTATTTATTTCATATTTTCCCAACGTTTCGTGAATTTTTTGTTCACTTTATAAAGGTATTCGTAATACAGGATTATTGTATTACATTATTAAGTTAATATCTTGACATTTAACATCATCAATAAATTATTATAAGTATAAATATAACACACTTTTGAAAAAGAGCTTTTATCAAAAAGGATACTCTTATACCAATTAAGTTATATTTTTATTCATATGATCATACATATATTTTACCGTTTCGCAGACCAAAAATGATCAATTAAATAAATTAATTTAATAAAGCATTATCATGGCCGTATGCGCCTATATGCAAAAAAAAAATCATAAAGAAAAAAACTGCATTTCCTGTGCAATTGAAGTGAATGTCATCAAAACCGCCCTGGAAAATTTATCTCTGCTTCTAGACCCTTATTCTCTTTTACACGACTCTAATGACTTTATTGAAAAATTATTTATTGACAAAATATTATCGCGTCCTCTTAATTATATGATACTTTATATATTTGGGTAAATATTTAAACTTATTGCAGCTCTAAACGAGAAACAATCTCATTTGGCAAATCGCATTTTGTCCACAATAATCAGTATTAAAAACTTTTTGTTGCCAAACTCGATTACTCGCTGCTTAAAATGAAATTATGAGAAGAAGAAAAAAAAAAAAAATAGAAGAAAAGGAAAAACAGTCTGCAAAAGGATGCAAAAATTAGTAAAATTCCATAAAAGAAGTTTTCATGTATTTCCCTCCTCCGCTCCCACAAAAAGAAAAAGCAAAGCAAAAGGTTGAAAATTATTAATTTAATATGCATCCGGTTGCTCACTTCCTTCGTATTAAGAGTTTTTGGCCTGTGATTTGTGTTCCCCGCCTCACTTATCGCTTAAGCGAATTTCGGAGTTGAAAGTGGTAAGAGGAAGGGAAACAAATTGCTAAATTGCTTTGCCGCTATTTCCGCCCCCTCTTATGTATACGTACATATGTATATGTATTTTTTTTAGCGGTTATTAGTGAGTTGTGGTAGTTCAAAAATGATTTTCTCTTTTTTTGGCTAATTTGAAATCACGATTGTAAGAGCCAGAGGAGCAGACAAGCCAGCGAACGGTTAAAGTTTATGGGAAAAGTTTGTTAAGCAAAATAATAATAACAAGAGCAACAGCAGTAGCACCACTACAACATGACGTACATAGTGCGGTGGCAACAACATGATGTTTTAAAGTTGTTATTGTTGCAGCAAGTCCTTACAATGATGACCTTTTTGTTGCTTCTGTAGCTGTTGTTGTTATTATGGCTTGAACATTTTAACAAAACAAACAGCTGTATGGCCAATAATAAATGTTAAAACCATTTTGTTCATATTTATGCCAAATAATAAATGCATGTTTGTGTGTTTGAGTGGCTTTAATTTTTTGTGAGTTTATTCTGCATCCGACGCGGGTGGCCAACAATTTTACGCTTTAACTGATTAACGTTTAAGCTCATTAAGATAACGTGATTTCCGTTTTTTGTAATCGCAACATTTTCTTGCCGCTGTTGTTGTATATGTTCATAAATGTTCTGTTACTAGAGTTGCTCATGTTGTTGTTGTTGTTGTTGTTGAAAACATTACATGACTTTGTGTTTAAAAGAAAAAAAGAAATATGTACTTATGTATTATTTTTTGTATAGAATTACAAATATAAATCTCTAAATGCGTTTGCTAAGACCAGGTCAAAAACTTTTTAAACCTCAAATCTTAATAATAAATATAATACTGAATAATAATAAAATTAATATTGTATTATTTACGTTATTTTATACTACGTATAATACTAACGATATGTAAATTTTACTTACTTTAAAATATTCTCCTTAAGTTCTTCAATAAATGATATTTTTCCTGTAAGATTTGATGTTTTTTGACATTTTATTTATATTTTGTGAAAAATACTTAAAATAAAACTCTTAATTCATTGAGGCATTTAAAAAGAAAGGAAACAAAAAACTATATATATATACTATTATTTTTTTTTTTTAATATTCAATATTTCAACACCTTGTGGGTGTCCTCTTCAAGAAATTCAAATTATTAAAAAAAATCAAATAAATTATCGTCAAAATGAAAATCGATGAATCTGTGAGCTTTGCAACGTGATGCTTTGTGTCATTATATTATTATGTTCTCGGTTAAGATTCAATGAATTAAATACAATGATAATTAAGATATTAGGAGCCTACTAATTGTAATAAAGTATATGTATATAGAGCTAAGGATAGTCTTAAAAGTACCTGAATATAATTCAATTCCCATAGTCTAGATATCTGCAATAGTTGCAGTCATTACTCTAAAAGTATGGGGAGTTTTTTCTTTCTATAATTTCTAATACATGACACAATTTGTTGTTTTGTTAAATTGCTATAGTCACGCAAATGATATCCAAACAAGGGAGCTCAAAATATCATTTGTTAAAATGGTTGTCGCACAAATGTGCGTTTGAAGTTCAAGTCTTTGAGAGGACATAATGATGCTGAAACTCACTGGCGGTAACATATTTTAGTTTAACATCGACTGGAAAGAAAACATTGGCATTCACTTGATACTCAACCGCACGGTGCACAATTGAAAAGCAAATGATGTACAGAAAAAATAAAATAGAACTTCAATTAAAAATTTTGTGATATCAATTAAAAAATTAATTGAATACTAACCAACAAACAAATTATTAATGCCGATTAATAATTTAATTGAAATTATTTTTCTGTTAAATTCTTAATAACTGGGTTGAACTAATTTACTAAAGAGCCAAGTGGATAGAAAAAAATCTATGGTTGTACAGTGAATATTTAGATTTTTTTTTCTATGTCTGTGAATCTGACACATGCCTGGTTCCTGAAATATAGGAACGGACTCAAGAGGCCTGCCATGTTCGCATAGAAATGATGTAGAAGTGAGTGAATTTCTGTTACTACGCTATTCCTTATTTAGCTTGTCTTGTAATGCCAATCATAATTCGAATATCCTTGTTCATGAGTGTTTAAACCCATGACTCCCATTCCTTAATATCAAAGGACGAGTTTTTAAATGAACATTCTCCCATATATTCACAGAGCAATATTAATTATCTTTGGAGTCTTATATATATTGACAAGGTTTATTTTCTAGAAATTGGCAGCTTAACATTTGGCTTCACCATTAGCTGGGCTCTTGTAGAGTCTTACTGCCTGGCCCACGATATCGAACGACATCGTTCGCTTGCATAAACACGTTTGAAACAGCAACAAATTTTAAAATGTTGTTTTTGGTTTGAATGTATTTAAGCACGCGAACGATGTCGTTCGACATCGTGGGCCAGGCAGCTAATTACTTGGCTTTAGGCAATTGTTTTACTTTTTTAATTTTAATAAGCCAAAGATCCCTGTTTAACCTGACATGTATTATTTGCAAAGTGCTATGAATTTTATGAATTTTCAATAAATAACCTTCATATCCGACTGATTGGTACCCATCACACTTGTTGCCACACATTCTTCGATCGTGTTAAAAATTTTAGTACCTTTTTGCGTTTGGTATTTTTTCATTTCATTTCGTTTTAGGATTTCACTCCAGTATTTTGCACATCGTTCAATTGGGAAAGTATTTGAGTTCCATATATTTTTCGCAGTTTTAGAAATTTTACCTTTCCTTGCCCCCTGGCGTAGAAAGGCCTACCAGAATAGTGTATAGGAATCCCTGTATTGGCTTTTTTCCTCCTAGTACGAATATTTTAAGGAATCAGATTATTTTATTTTTACAAGGTACCAACAATATATTTTTAGATCCGCCAACTTCTGTATAACAGACTCTCTTAACATTTTGTACTTTGGTGAATGTAAGTTTTAGATTTGAGCTATGACCGTGTCGTATTAGAGGGCCACATTATTTAAATTATAGGACTCTTCGAGATGTATCCTTTGCACATTTTTACTGGATCGAAAATTTTTACTTGCAAAATATTCATAACACACCCGAAAATCATAAAAATAATCTTGTATATTAAAATAAAAATCTATGGAAATGGAATTAGAAAAGAAGTTTGGATTTGTACACTTAGGAAAATATAAATTATTCTAAATTTCTCCAGCATAGAATAGTGTAACATACAAACAGTCCAGCTTAATTATCATCCATATGATTTCCTTTTCTTAAGTCAAATTCTTTTTCTCAATTTTCCAGGATTACAATCATGACTGCGATTTTCGTCGCAGCAGGTCAGCACAGATTTCATTTTAATCTTCAATTTCTTTTAAATACTATTGTGGTGATTAAATGGGATTCAGCGACAATTACTTTCAATGGTCTTAAAATCTTTTGTTTTTATTGTTATTGTTGGTGTTCTCTTTGTTGACCGTTTTTGTAATTTGTGGTCGTTAAATTATTATAATGGTGTTTAATGTATTGTGGCGGCTTTTGTGTATTTTAATTGCTGTACGAATTTTCGTAAACATTTTTATGTGCTGTTTAAATGCCTTGTGTCAAAAATTAAAAGTTTGTTAACAGTAATTAAGCCATTTAAAATAAGTTGTTAGTGAAGTGTGTCAGCCATGGTAAAAATTTGAAATGGTTATTTTCGTATTGCTTGTAATGTTTATGACATTCCTTTAGAAATATTTGTAGCAGGTTTTAGCCGCCCGCCGTTGACTAGTCTGTCCTTCAGATCTGTTTGTTTTGTATAAAAATATTATTAGATTTATTTTCAGTTTGTAAGTAAAAATATTTTTAAAAATTTCGAAAGAGATAAAAAAATATGCAGAAAAATGGTTGTATGTGTGGAATTAAGCTTGACCTGTACCGGGAAACCACCCCACAAAGTCATTTGTTTTATCTAATATCTTGAAAGCTGTAAATATGAGAATATACAGTATGTGTACTTTTGAAATCCAGATGGGAAGTCGTATAGGTGCAGAGGAAGGGGTACTGTCCACGAAAAGTAATTAACTATCATCTAATTGGTATCCGGAAATAGGAAAAAAATCAAAATTTGGTATGAAGTTAGGTAATAAACTGACAAAGTAGTTGCAGGGAAAGGATTTCCCCCATACAAAATAATTACAAAGCAATTTATGACTGAGAACCTGGGTTCGATCCCTGTTCAGGACAAGTCATCAATATTATGAGTTTATCTGATTTACGTTAGTGTGGCGCTGTGTTGTTGAATTGTTGAACTGTAAATGAACTGGTCTCTGAACAGCACCGGTAGCGATACTCTACTATGCTAATGTACTACATCGCTGCGCTCTCTTCGGCGATAATGTTAGCAGAATCGTCGGCGAAGTAAAACTATTAATAAAATGGCTACACAAACAGCTTAAGAAACTTAATGCGTCTATTAGCAGTAGAGGCGCTGCGTCTCTGCTTAAAAAACGCGAAATACTCTTTTGAATTCACCACCTGCCCTCTCTAATATTATCTCTTTTACATAAAAAGTAAAACCTTCGTAGCAGGCATTTATTGCCTGAGTGTTACTTTTCTTTATAAAAAAAAGAATGGGAATGGGGAATGATCACTCCCTATATATTCAGACATTATTAGTTACGGTTCGCGCAAAGTTAGTGCCATAATTTGAGCTGACTGCCATTTTTTATACACAAGTGCTGTTTTCATAAAAAGTTTATTTGAAAGTGTAAAATTGATGACATTTATTAGAAAAAAAAGTAGATCGCTTAAATGGTCATTTCCCGAGTTTATGCTTAATTATGCTCGTTTTTCAGCATTTTGAATTGTTGCTCCCAAAAGATCTGGCTCCAAATTGGTGATTTGTTCTTTAAAGTTGGCTTTCAAAACCTGCATGGTTTTTTGTGGTGAATGCGAAATTTCAAAAAGCATCAAAGGAAGAAGTCTGGCGATCTGGACGGCCAGCTCAAATCATCGACCTAGAAATTGTTGTCTAAAAACCTCCATCATTTCCGCAGCTGTATGAGCAGCCGCTCCGTCCAGTTGAAACCTACCACGATCCGAAACCAATGCAGCAACTTGAGGCAAAAAAACTTGTTTAGCATCTGTTTATAACTCTCACTATTTACGGTTACCTCGTCCTCAAAAAACTAAGCGGCAATCACTTTTTAAGTGCTAAAATTGCACCAAACAGTCACTTTTCTCACGTTGTACGTTGTCGTGCCATTGATGTTTGTGTGGGTGCTCTCTGACGTCATTTGCAACAGCAGCGATGTTCTCGAATGAACGAGCACTTTTTGCAACATCGGTTGTGTACCCAGTTTGCATCAAGGGCTTAGCCTAAACATTTAGTTGTTCGAGCACATGGAACACGACGATGAAGAAAACGACGACGCAATTCATGTTGCGCTAAAATAACAAACTGAAAATTTATCAAATAAGCAGTAGCAATAATTTAAGGTTCTTGGGGTGTGTATCGCTTAATCACTAGTTGAAAGCTAATTCTCTACATCATAAATGTCACAAGGATGTGACATTTGGCGCTATCTGCAAAAATGGCTGCCAAATCAAATTATGACATAATTTTTGCGCTACCTTGCAATAGGAAGGGACTTCAAATTTCGTTGAGTTGAGTCGAAAACAAATTGCGAAGTAAGAAAAAAAATAGAGAGAGTAGGGGAATAGGAAGGACACTCTCCAAACAAAATATTTGTTAATCAATTTAAGTAGTCAATTTGATTATATCATAATGATCATTGAATACAAAATGCATATTTTTTTAGTTTTTCAAATTGCGTATATTGTGTTATTTATGCATTGTTTGTTGTGGCTTTAGCTCTTCATATGCCAACATTTCATTGGTAGCCAAACCAAATCGTCAGTGAAGTTTAAGCATTTTGAATATCCCGAACAATAAATTTCAATATTAAATATTTTTATTTATATACTTAATATTGAAATTTATTATTTGGGATATTCTCCCCAACTAATCGTTGAGTATAATTGTTTGTTGTGTTGTTTTGTATAAAAACATTCTAATCCTACTATGATAATGTATTTGTTGTAATTCATATACAATATTGAATTCTCATATTGTATTTGATTTATGTGGCATAAACATCCCAGGTTGGATTGGTTTTAGCAATCAATGAAATGTTAAACTAGAAAAATATATTCATTTTACATCATCAATTCCTTAAAATTCCGTTCTAGTCTCCGCATATTGAACCTCGTTCTTTTCAAATACGATAGTTGAAATCTCTCATGAGCTGGTTAGCACCAAGGAAACATCTAGCATAAGCCCACAACAAATATTTCTTTTTGCATACATAATTCTTTCATGAAATAATATATATTTTAGAAAAAATTTAATCTTTTCCTAAGAAAATTAATACGAAATCATGTTTAACATAAAATGGTAGAGTTTTATTAAAATAATATTCACTATTTTACTACCACAAATAAAATTCACTATTTAAATTTACTTAATTATATCGCCATAATTCAAAAAGATGCATACGATTAAATCTAAATGAAAAGTTTTAAACATAATGATATTTTATTGAATAAATTTCATAAATTAACTTATTAAAATTCCATAAATTGCATATTTTTATTCGCCCGGTTTTATGCTCATTAAATAGTTTTTAACTTTTTTATATCTGGTTTATTATTTCGCTGGCAAATAATGATGCTTGACAAATGCAAAAAAAAATTTTAATGCAGATATTTTGCTTAAATGTGGCATAAATTTCATTCAACGCTAGTGGTGCATACTTCAAATTTACATTGAGTTGTGGAATACTTTTACCGAAAATGCGATTTACTTATTGAAATATATCTTTACCTACTATTATTATTTTCCTTGAAATTGTTTTATTTAAATTTTATTGAAGTGATTTTGATATACAAAAATATTTATGCAAGTGCAACGTTTTATTCAAAAACTTTTCAAAAGTCTGTTTTAGACGGTGGAGCGAAGAGCACAAAGAAAAATCCATTAAGTCTAATGAACTTGTAATAAATTACGAAAATAATATGTTGTCATCTGTCATAGATAAGCATCAATTGCAAAACTACATTCATTGTCTTAAGCAAGAGAACTAGATAAAATAGTTCAAAATGCATTTGATAAGTTTTTTGTGCAAATTCGCAGCTTCACAATAAAGTTGCTTTTTGTTTATAAAGGGTTTCAAAATAAAATCGCGGTAATATCTAGTTTTAATTTGAGAGACTGATACGTCACATGGAAGAATGATTTGATCGAAATTTGTGACCTCCTCTAATCAAACTGTAAGTAAACAATCCAACAACACAGTATACACTTCAACCAAAGAAATCTGTACTTTAACTGAAGCTTGTTCGGCGCTGACTGTTTAATACTTTGAAGTACCAAAAATTTAGAACTTGAATCAATCCACCTGTAATGGTGGGTTATTAAAATATAAATGGTTCTTCTATAGGAAAAAGTTTCTTAAATTAAGTCAAAGAAAGTAAAATAATAATTCTCTTACTTTCCTTTATTCCCAATTATAATCACTTTGTCAGTGAATACAAAAGGTTTCAACACACACCCTCTGCTCTGCTATACGAACAAGGATAATTTCTATACAACAATCAGCAGTGATCTGAAAATCGAATTCTCTTGAAAAATTGATAAATTGGTGTTTTGTAAATCGTGTGCTTTAATGCATTCAAAATTAAATTGGAATTAAATCTAAATCAACTGTTAGTAATAAAAAATATAGAAAAATTTTGACCAAATCCCACGTTCTCGGTAGCCACATCACATCATCTCCACGTGAGATGGCGATGCGCTCAAATTCCTTGTGCTGAATTTCCAATATAGGATAAGCTGTGTGGTACATAGTCCTGTCTTGTTTAAATCACATGTTTTTGGTGTCTATATTATTCGATTCAGATCAAAAAAAAAAGTTGTCTATTATCTCCCTAAAGTGCTCATCGCTAAAGGTGAAGGCCTGACCAATGTTGATCTCAAAGATGTATGGACCAATGACGCCGCTAGTCCAAAATCCAATCTGAACAGTGATTTTATCGGGATGTATTGAACACTCTTGTATCTCATGTGGATTGATGTTGTTCCAAAATTTGACAATTTTGTTTGTTGACAAACCCAGAAATGAGCGCCTATTCGATGAAGATGATTGTTGATGAATATCAGTGTGGAACAGAACACCCATTTTGATAAAACAATTTGTTTATCATTTGCATGTGTTGTTAAACACTGTATGTTTTCATGATAATTTCGACAAGCAGATTAAATCAATCAGACAAATGCAGGCCGCTCCAAATCCCTATTGGAAAACCCCGTATAAAATAAAAGCACACAATCCAAGTGATCTGGATTGGCAAGGCAGTAAGTAGTTGGGTTGCGCTGAAAATTTTTGTTAACCTGGCTCAGATCTGATTTCAGAATTTGACAATTCACGTTAATAATTTTATCTAATTTTTTTTAGTAGGAAAGAAATAAAAAGAAGGCAATTATTAAACTAGTAGAATGGCTTAGTACTGCTTTCGATGATCGTCACACCGTTCTTATCAGCGTTTATGTGTCTACTTCTTACAATAATATGAGGCTTCTCCTTACTTTTATCTTAATAAAAAAGTTTTTGAAAAAAAATAACAATGTAAATTGTTAAATTCAAGGCTCGAATTTAAGCTAAATTAAAAAAATTCAGTTTAAACAACCCATAAATTTGCATAAATCTGAGCTTTTACACGCAGCGAGTTGCTAAATAGTATGTTGATTAAGCTTAGCAGGTCCTTTGTAAAATGTTTAAGCAAAATGAAATCTGTCTGTTAAAACTACAAAAATTTTTTACTGTAAAGTGATATAAATAAGCAATTTTAATTTTTCATGCTGAACAGCCTTTTTGTAGAAGTTGGCAAACATTTGGCAACTCGCTAATAATGCTTTAGCGACTTGTTAGCCAGAGCTTAGTATATGTGTGTATATGAATAAAATTTCCAGTAAGAATAAGGCAGTTTTTGTAAACTTGAATTCAATTTCGTATCATTTATTTTTCATCGATTAAAAAACAGATTTTAGTTAAATTTTTCGTTTGATGGCCAATATCGAGCGATCTGACGCCGCTATCATTTTTCCTGTTTCTGAAGTCATAGATAAACTAAAACAATATAATGGATAGATTTATTGTAAATTTGACCACTCGAATCCAAGTCAACTTACCAAGCTCCAGCATGCACTAGAGAGATGTTGTATTTATAAAGAAGTTATGAAATGAAAACAGAATTCATATCGGAAGTCATTGTATAAAATCATGGTCCTTTTTAATAATAATATTAATATTTTTTTAACTGGCTAAAAGCCAAAATGATTTATTAGAAATAATAAAAATGGTTATTCTTTTTGTCATTTTAAGCGAAAAGTAACGTGCCATGATTATGAGTAACAATTTTTCACTTCTGATCCTTGTTTATGGAAGCAGAATTTTATTAAATGACTCCATAAAGCCATCATAAATAAACACAAAGTTATTTTCTATAATTCAAAAATTACTTAGAACTTACGAGTCTGAAATATGATCTTTTATTTTAAATATTTCCATATTCCAAAAATACAAAATTCATCTATATTTGTATACCAATTTTACGATTGTCAACCAAAAAGACCTGTGGGTTTATGTGAAAATCTGTTGTATTACTGGATAATAAAACATCTAAATATATTACTAATTTAAGGCGTATTATGTTGTCATAATCATTATAATAATAGCCATAATCTACCTATTTTTGACCTCATTAAATGACAGTTAAAGCCATAAAGAGATGACAGTAGAACCAACAAAAGAATTATTTTATGAGTGCCTTTTAAATAAAATATGTGTGTGTGTATTAGTTGTAATCAAAAAGAATAAACGGAAAAATTCATGTAAGAATAAGACACACACGTACATCGAAACACTGACACATAAATTCTAATTTGTATCCGGTGACTTTTTTGTATTGTATTTTATTCGTAAATAAAAGAACATAAGGAAATTCTTATAATACAACAGCCAACAATTTACATACAAATTAAGTTAATTTTGCTTAACAACTTTCACTTTATTGCTAAAGTGGAATAGACGGGGTTAACGGAAAAGGAAATAAAAGGACGTACGCATATGAATAAAAAGGTCACCTTAAATTGTATTATCATAATCAAAACAGATTTACTTTTCATTGTTAAGTTTAAGGAAAGTAACCAATTTGTTAACAATTTCATATATAAAGGTAACAAAGTGGACTGATTTCACTGGAAAGCGGAAATAATTAAAAATATGATATTTTGTTTACAAATACAATGAGACGTCTGGGGTCCTTTTTAAAAATGTAATTGTAGAAATTGGAAATATTTTGTAATTTAACATCTTTTGCTGCAATTGACACTCTGAGTACTTTTAGTGTCAAGAAAAGGATGTTTGATCCACTTTAACTCCTTAAGTTCTTACAAATTATATACTAAACAAATGCTAATGTCAGTAACAATATTTTGTCCCAAACAGCTTCAAAAAAATTCCAGGCTATAGAATTTTTATTGTATCCTTATTGCTTCAAACATTCTCTTCAACTAAGTGAATCTAAATTAACTTTTGATCTGATATTATTATTATAAAAAAAAACTTTAAATTATAAATTTTTATGTCATTAAACTTTTTATATGTGCAAATATATTCACGTTTAATTTTGTGTATGTGCATCAGAATCCTGGCCGTCTGCTCTTTTGTGGACAAATACCGTATTTATTAAAATGTGTGTCATATTATTTTATATTTATTAAAATTGTTTTGTCTACTCGATTCATATGCTGATTGTTTCCTCCGGTAAAAGATGGATAATAAGGAAAACACTCCGTATTGTGCCGTGTCAGCTAACATACAACATATATTTATGTTGTTAAGTAGAATATGTACATGTCCTGCGAATGCAACATTTAATTGCACCTTGGCACATGACAATAAAATAAGCGAATAGAAAATGAAATATGGAAAAGAAAGAAATGTACAAGCTTATTAAGGCCAATAAAAAGTTAAACAATATTATCATGTGTTGATTTTTCCTTTTGCAACAAGTATTGCAAATAAAAAACTCTTTTAAAATTTAATAGCATATATATATATATATATATATATATATATATATATATATATATATATATATATATATATATATATATATATTTATATATATATATATGTATACATATATATATATATATATATATATATATATATATATATATATATATATATATATATATAAATATATCTATATATAAAATGGCAAATAATGCTTATGATTGCAAATAAGGCTATAGTCTTTTTTTAATTGTGCCATTAAAAAGTGAGTCTGTTCTTAGGTTAATTTAGGGTGCACAGGCCACCAGTTAATTCCAAGACATAACTAATCCACTTGGGTCCTGATAGCTTCTATTGTGTTAGGATTATAAATATCTCCTGCCTAAATCCCCTCAAAATTGTTCGCATTGCTTCCTAAGTGTCCGATTAAGCATTTTTGCGATTTCCTGGGAAGTTTAATTAAGAAAATCTTGATTAAATTATTGAATACTAAAAACTATTTATTGCTTTAGACTTAATTCATTTTGTTTAAATTTTTAACTGAAATTTACTTTCATATAAGAAAAAAAAATGTTTTTATTCTTTAAAGGCTGCTGTTTTTCGTTACAAATATCCAGTTCGTTTTTGTTTTGAAATTATTTTAGTACACGGTACTAAAAAGAGAATGCTGAAGTCATTTGGAAATGAAGCAAATTTTAAATTTTTCTACTTCAAAATCTCTACATTTTCATGACTTCTTTGAAAGTTATTTTAAACTAAGTTTCTCCCAAAACGTTCATATACTCTCTGTATAAGTTGACTAAGTGCCATTGCTGTTTTATACATACTTACATACATATGTCCATATGGCTGTGGTTCCAAACACACTGAGAGATAAATATGTCATGATGTATTCCCGAATTGCTAAATACGAGTTTAAATTTTGCTGAAAAAAGATATCAAAAGAAAAAAAAAAAATAATAATTAATAAATAAATAAATGAATAACGTGAATAAAAGTTTAATATTTATTAAGGGTTCTTCAACTTTGACAGTTGATAGCGGCCACATTAGTGAAACTACATCTGTCAAATTTGTTGTAATTTCTTCAATATGTTTTTCTAAATTACCATTGATACATATGGTGGTAAATAACATGGGCAAATGATAAAATCGTTTTATCAAAAGGGTGATCTGTTTCGGTAACATTCCGCTCTCTTTACCCATTTTAAAATCGCCATACTTGGTCGCCATTTCAATAGTCACAAGAGTCTTTGTTGTAAGTTTAGGGATGGCGGTGTCATCGGTCCATATTTCTTTAGGAAAAAATCTGGCCAGGCCATCGTCCTCAACGACGAGCGTTAAAGGTCGTTGATTGTCAATTTTAAAAAATTTTTTTTTGGTCTGAATTGGTTGATATGGACAATAACGACGTGTGGTTTCAACAGGACAACGCCATGTGCCACAAAGCTCTTGTCACATTGGACATTTAACACGAGCGATTATCAGAGCCAACATAACTCATGCCATCTATCAAATTCAGTGTGGTTTATGTAGAATAGTCATTATAAATTGAAGATGCTTGCCACCCAACGAAGCCGCAGTAAAAATTTAGACTATATATTTTGTACATAATGTCACTAATAGGTTTTTCAAATTATTAAAAAAAAACTCTTATGATATCTAATATTGAATTTAAAGATAAGAAGGTTTTAATAAAACACCCGTTACAATACTTTATATTGTACTGTGGAACAAAAAGCATCAAAAATACTTCCAAACATTTTTTGTCTTGACATCTTGAACACTATCTTAGATCCAATGAATATGATCAATGGGACAAGCCGCGACAAAACCATTGGAAAACTTTTCAATTTTCACTATTTCCGGGTCACAAGTTGGTCATCTTATAGACATCTTGGAAGTTCTTTCTTATTTGTTATGTAGTTTATTATAAGGAATGAAATAGGACTCTGCAATTTAGTTCGTTATAAAAGTAAGCAAACTTAAAATAGATTACACTTTATTTTTTTACAATATATTCACAAAACTATTCGTAAACTTCATTTAATTTATATCACCTTGTTAAATACTACAAATAAATATTTTAACCGCCTAAAAAATTAGTGAAAAAATTTTATTTGTTATAAGTGTAAAAACGTTTAAGCATTTCCATACCGGGTATTTTTAAAATAATTCGTTTCAAGTGAAAGTTGGCTGTAAAGAATGTTATTTATAACCGTAATAATTTTTATGAATAATTGGAAAAAAGTTGCTGGGATCGGAGGTGTTGTTCTTTATTCACTGTTTCAACCCCACTGTGTTCTTAACTCTGAAATTTTTATGAAGAGTAATAATTTAATAATCTTTATAAGCAAAGAGCTTATTACCTGGAGTAAATAAATGGTAAAACTTTTTTACTGCAGTGATAATATTCTCTTTGGGTGGTAATTGCCTTGTCGCAGCACATTGAATCGCGTGACACCCTCACGTAGTCGCAGCACATTGAATCGCATGACACCCTCATGTGGTCAGATTTTTATGGCTTCAGCACCCCAACAAAATGCCTATGCAGAGTAAAGGCTCCAAATTGTATAAGACTACCATTTAATATTCGCAAAACAATCGGCTTTAAAAGCAGCGCATAAAATTTTCTTTAATTTTGCTCTTTAGATAAGCACGAACAAATTGAACCATCATTTGCCGATGATATATCAAATTTAAATAATTTTCTTAGAATTGGTAATCAGTGTCATCATGGCAGCTTCTATTGCCACATTTATTGTATTGTTATTAAGGCTGCTATTAAGAACAGATTGATAACGATTTTATCAAATATACTAATTTGTATTTATGAAATATTTTTCTTTATTTTTTATATGTATATTTTTGGTGCAAACAACCACTTCAAACTAATCTCTTTATCGTCTCTAATTTAACTTGTTATTTAAACATATTAGTAGCACATTTAAAGAACTTGTGTTCGTTATTCTACAACCGTTGCATCACACCGCTCCTTTAGAGCAACAAAGACACATCTCAAAAAACAACGAACTTGACAAAATGCGATTAAAGTTTTTACACTTTTAGCTTAAGGATCGAAACTTTTGGTCAGTTAAATTACTTTTCTAATTTTTTATACTTAATTTTGAAATTTATTATTTCGAATATTCTCCCCAACCAGTCGTTTTTGATTTGTTGTGGTTTTAGCTGTTCATATACCGAAATTCCATTGGACGCTAAAGCTAAGGCCACAATAAATAATAACTATTTGAAAATCTTATTTTTTCCCAAAATATAAAGAGGATATTGAGGAACAGTTTTGACTGGGTAATTTTAAATTCTTAAGCTTTTCAGACATGTCTTCATTGCATTTAAGAGGACCTTAATTTCAAGGCCATATCGACTCTCTTTGGTATAGTTTTTATTTGCCTTCAGATGTGATACTGTTTTTTCCCCTACATATGCAAAGTATATTAAGGAATACTTTTTTATTATCAATAGCTTAAAAAAAGGTAAATTTTTGAGATATGTCCATGTTGCATTAAAGGACCGATATGCCATGTGAATAAGGAAGGTGTGAACATAAAAATCATTTTAATTCTCTACTCTCGCATACTTTTGCACCAACTGAGCTCTAGGATGTTTCCTACAGCTCATATTTATGCCAATCACGATTTGATAATAATTTACTTTTTTAAGCATCTTTTTCGTTTTGCCACTCGTATTATGACACCTATTTCGGGTTAAATAGGCCATCATGACATTCAAAGCAGGTCACGTGCATACTAAAGTTTTCATTTTTATTTTTCCATATTCTATGCAAAGTCCCCTTCCCTCCTCTTCGTCAAACGTATTATTTTATCAATGGCTTTTATTTTTCATATAATAATGGTTCGTTGTCTGGGTATTTTGTATAAAGTTGGAATAAGGAAGAAAAAAGGTTTATTAATGTTAAGGTGTGAGTGTAGGGAAAAATGTTAATGCGAATAAGAGCTGGTGTATGCGTGGAAATCGTTCAAAGTCGCTTTCCATGAATTATAACTATTAAATGTTTTACCTATGATTTATTACAAAATGGGATGATTATCTTTATATTGATACATATAGTTTAGATTAATTGGTTGGACTATGTCAGATTTGGGATGTGTTTTTAATTAAGTATATCTGCGGGAATCTGTGCTGAAATATTTACGTAGAATCCTTTAGCCAATCCTTTTATATAAACTTAATAGAGTAAATTTTAGTGAAGTTCAACTAGTTAATGCGTTTTGTATCATTTTATTGATTAAATTATTTAAATAAATCCATTTATCGCTTCTCTTAGTTGCAGTTCAAAATTGGGTCCGTAGGAGTCATCTAGGGTATCCGTATGAAGAGCCGAAAAAATGTTGTTTTCAAAAATAAAATAAGTTTTTATTTTGCGCTTCATTATGATGAAACATCTGAATTTTTTTATTCAAGAAAGCTTTTGTTTTATAGCAGTTTTATTTATAAAAATAAAATAAAAGAAGAATTTCTCTTTGTTAAATTATTATCATAATCATAATCTTTAACCTAAAAAGGCACTGATATTTATCGAAGTCTTTCCAAATTTTTATCTGATAGAAACATATCGTTTTTAAGTTTTTTTTCAATAACTATAGTTTTGTTTTATTAAAGGCAGACATAGGCAAACATATTTGTGAAGTTTTATAATAAAATTTTTAATGAAAAAATATGTTTTTGTTTCTTCACTTTTTAGCATTTTTTTTATTCAACCTAAATTACTCAGTACATCTTAGGCTTTAAAGAGGGTCCGCGAGGGGTCCGTGAATAGGAATTCGGTAGCAACTCCTGTCTTACAGGATGACGGCCTCCTTCCTAATAAGTTTCTACTTAACAAACAAGTAGAAAACATGTTGCACTAAACTTTGCGGCTGTTACCATTTTCCTATTGCAGGGAAATAAAAAAAAATATTAAAAACTATCAATGTGTTGTTTGTTGCAAGCTTAGCTATTCATATGCCAACATTTCATGTATCGCTAAACCAATTCGTCAGTAAACTTTAAACAGTTTGGAAATATTTAACCTGATATGCTTATGTCAATCGAATCAAATACAATATGAGAATTCTCTATCGTTTGTGATTGTTGCAATTTATATAATCAAAGCTTTCACAAATAGCACAACAAAAGTTTTATTTTTCTTGCAACATGTATTCAATTAAACACCCCTTGGTTGTTAATAGTTGTATTCAATCAAGCAAAAATGAAAAATAAAATCTTTATTTAAAAATGTATTGTTTGTTGTGGCATACGCTGTTCATATTCTGTCAAATTTGAGTCAAATATTTTTTTAAAAATATTTTTAGTTTTTGATGTAAAATTGAAAACGTGTAAAACGATTACCTTGTAAAATGGGTGATAGGTGTATCAATTTAAGCCGATCGTAACTAATGAACGCAAACGTGAAATTAATTTTTAATAGGACTTTAGGGTTAAAAATTTTGTCATTACCTCATATATTAAGAAAACTGCAAAAACTTGGTAAAATAACGCCCAACGAAATGTAATGGCTTCGTTGTAAACATTCAATTATTTTTGGACACATATGAGTAAATTCTCATACATATACAAGTACATAGATATATATATGCATACGCTGTATACAATATTTTGATACTTTGGATGAATTTTTAAATTAATTTTCGTTTAAGACTGAACTGAAACTTGCAAAAGTATAGTTTAAAAAGGACAATGAAGTAAGCTTTTTTCAATAAAATAATGTACTTAGTGGTTTGAGAGCTTTTTCTCATTATAGTTTTGTTGGCATTTTTTGGCATATTTTTTAACCGAACTTTAACGAATTTAAATATATGATATATTTTGTTGATCAACTTCTGGCATCACAGATCAAAAATAAATGGGTAATTCACCATTGGGAAAAATGACATTTATAACCCATTATTCATTATACCCATATAACCCATTATCATTGTACAGATTTACAAAAGTTATCGGCTTTAAATGTGGAGAAAAAAGTGTGTATAAGCGCGGAGAATTAATGATATAATAGACACAAATAATGATGTCCAAGAGTAATGACATTTAATTCATGAAACAATAAAATACCAATCTTTTTTGCCAGTGTATTACATGAAATTTTTTTTTTCACATTTTACAGTTTTCTTCAACTTTATTCATTTCCATGGATAAATGATATACAAAAAATTTTCTAGACGATACACGTCGAAACTTTGGCGAAATATTAAAAATAATTAAATAAAAACAAAAAATTATTTAAATAAAAAAATTGCTTCTTTCATAATTTTATACTTCCTTAAATTGACAGAGTCTGTTTTATGATTTATTACAAATTTTTTCACTTTATTATACAATATTTTAATTTGTTAGATCATTATAACAATTCTGTAGAAAACACGCTAAGAGGTGTCGAAATATTTATTAGTTATATAAATATATTTATTTATTAAGGAAACTGACCTTAAGTTAAACGATAGACATGTATTAAAGTTCAAAAAAGGTCAAGCAAGTCGAATTTTAACTTGGTAGTTAAGTCTCAAGACATTTTCTAAAATATAAAAAAAGTTTAGATTAGTGCATGTAAAATTCGGTGTTTGCCCACTTTAAAAGTCATGGTTTCTAGTCAATACAATGAGATATTAAATGAAACAATCTCTTACAAATGGATCCATTTGCACAAACAACATCATAACTCACAAAAACAGTTTTACAGAAAACATGTTAGAATGCAATGTGTAAGTGAAAAAATATTTACCAAGTGTACCGGTATGAAGTGAGCGCCACGATGACACTCTGAGTCAGAAATATTAATTATATCACAATAAACAATTTTTGACCGTTTAAAAGCTATAGGAAAATCCAAAATTCCGGAAAATGGGTCCCACATGAATTGAATGACAGAATTTTACTTCAAAGACACGATAGAAAATCAATGTTGCATGGAATTGTTATTCGCGATGAAAAATGGTCTTATTTTCTGCATCCTAAACCATCAACTTCGGCTGCAAAACCAGTTCGATTCGGCAGGAAAACAATGCTGTGTGTCTAGTGCGACCAGAAAGGTGTGATGTACCACATGCTCCTTAAACCTGGTGAAACTATTAATAAAGATTACTACTGTACCGATAACAAATAATTAATTTGAACCATGAAGTGATCGAAAAACGACCAGAATTGGCCACACGATAGGGAAAGAGAATTTTGGAATATGACAATGCGCCTGCACACGACGCAAATCCGGTTCAGGATACAATCAAAGCATTAAGCTGTGAGCTGCTACCCCACCCGCTGTATGCACCAGACTTGGCTCATTCCTACTACTATTTGTTTAATCGATTAGATATTCATTGGCTAAGCAGCACTTTAAGTCCTACGAGGAAGGCGAAAATCGTTTTGCTTTAAAAGACTAACAGTTTTTGTTTTGGTATGCAATACACAAATTGCCTGAAAGATGGGAAAATAATTTGAATAAAACGTTTTTTAATTTTCTGTTAAAAATTAGTGTTTTATTTTCACTAAAAATGCTCACTTTACACGGATACACCTGGTATATGATTTTTTTTTTATATAGGACAAGGAATCCTGCATTATTAGCTAAAATTTATAATTTTTCGAGATATTACGTTCTTTGAGTAAATAAACAATATGCTTAAACACAATTGACATTTGCTGGCTCTAAGAGGACAGTTGAATAGTTAATACGTGCGAAAAAAAACAGTATTTAACCAGCAACAATTATATTCAAAAGCAAAAACTTTATATAAAAAATTTATAAAACCAACAAATAACCAACCGCCGCATGAAAGAAGTAATTCACGTTAAAAAAAAAACCATGAAATGGATGAACATTTCAAATTAAGAATCCTCGATAAAATGAAGAAAAAAACGCTGGTTAAATGATGTAGTAGTGAAAATATAAAAACTAGAAAAGAGCCAGAAAATAACAAATAAATTTTTCCAACGTTATATTTTTGTTGTTGGAAAATGGTTGTGCAGTGAAAGAATGACAGAAAATAAATGGACTTTTTGAAAGATTTTCTGTTCAAAAATAATTCTTTTTTTCTACCACCAACATAGTTTCTCATTTTTTTTCTCAATATGTATTTTATGATTTTTGAAAGGAAATAAATTTGAAAGAATCTTAGTGGATTGAAATCGTAATGTAGCATAATTTGCAATTAAAATTGAATACCCTCGTATGTGGTTTGTAGTAATGGGAATAGTTGCTATTCCTTTCTTTTAAAATTATTACTTGGTCTGTTCAAAAGAAAAGGTGAATTTTGAAATTTCTCGGACTGTGTGCTTTCGATTAGCGATTTTTTTTTATATGTATGTGGGCACACTTCTCTGGAACATATGTTCATAGTTGAGTTTGTTTGTGAGAACCATAACAGTTAGACGTGTTTCGCTTGCACGACGATTTTGTTCTTGACTCTGTCATTGGATTACATGTACATATTTACATAATACTGAGCTCGAAGTCACTTTTTTTGAGTTTGTTTTAGTATATTTAATTTGTTTAGTTATTAAAAATTTATAATTTATTTTCCTAAATAAGATACGCTAAGGATAGATAACAGAAAATTGGATTTTAAGACATAAACTTTCATGTCCAAGACAATTTAAATGCATCAGCTCTAGAATATCGAGAAAAAAAATTATTAAAAAATATCTCGGACATTTTTAATCATGTTATATAACATATGCGCATCACATGTATGCATTAATAATAATAAAAAATATCCAAGTCTCCATGCAGAAATTTTTCATGTTTGTTAGAAGAAGGTGAAAAATAAAGAAATAAAAAAAGTATATAAAAAGGGATGAACCACTTAAAAGATAAGCCAAGGATCACATAACAGGAACATTAAATGATCATCAAGAGGCTCAGAAAATACATTTAAGGAAAATCATAAGCGACTTATAAAAGTACCATATGTAATATTTTCACTGTTAATTTAAATAATTTACAATTGCACGAACTTCCAGATGTACAAAATTTTTAAATTTATTTGATAAATAAACAGAACCCGTCTCTTGGAAAAAAACGCCTCTCAATATTATAAAAAAGCTTTTCTATTATAGATTTTAACCAGATTGTGATTTCCAGTTCATTGAATATATAGTGCATAAATGTAAAGAAAAGTACCAAATTAAAGAGATTCTTATTCAATATTCCAATGAATCTTAGAGTTTTGTACGATAAATTTACGTTAACACTGTTGATAGTTCCTCTTATATGTATGGCTTAGGCATTTATTTATTTCAGTTTTTATCTCTCTTGCAAAATACATAAAAAACATTCGCACAGTGTTTAAAAAGCTGTAAATTTGCAGCTGCAACGAGATACAAGTGGATGTGTAAATTGCTATTTCCTATGCTCCTTTGTGAGTGCATAAGTAAGTGATCAGCATTGGCATCATAGATGCATTATGTTTTCTAGCTGAGGGAAAGTTTTCCCCCATTTGTTTTGGGTTTATTTCAATGAGGGGTGGATGTTGTTTTGCTTTTTGCCTGTAGGTTTTATTTGGATTTTTTTAATATATAATACGAACATATACACGAACAAGACACAATAACTTTTATTTAGCTCACATGAAAGTGTATGTAAACGTACACGGAGATATACATATATGGATATTTCAATATGCAAATGTGTGTGCGTGTGCACATAATTAATTACAAGCATTTAATTTAATGCTTTCGCAATTTGTAAACTATTTGTTTAAAATATATTTAAATAGAAAAAAAAAAACGAAAGAAAGGGGACTAAAAAGTTTTGCAACAAAATTAAAATTTACTCTGCTACACTAGCAATAAGTTGCATATGTATGTAACAGTTTGGATGGTTTGTGGCATGTTAAATTGTGTTTTTTTTTCTGTTAATTATGTCGCACATTTTCTATTTTTTTTAAGTATGTACATTAAATTGAATTTTAAAAGAGGATTTATGCTCTCTTACCAAAAAGATAATAATTTGTATATACTTAATTAGTGTTGCGGTGAAATAAAATAATATTATTTGAAATATTTCATCAAGTGAACTTGAGTTTTAGGCATTTAATTTATATGCTAAGAACTATGAATTAAATTTCTATAAATAATTTTATTGCAATCAGCCGTTAATGCTACACTATGCCACACGAATAATATGCAGGAGCCATTAAATAGCAACTATGGTTTGTCAAAATCCATAGAGTACGGGTACATATAATATTTCTCGACCATTTTGTAATCCAATTTTTATTCGCTAAACAATGGCATTAATGAAAATTTTACTTCAAAACATTATCACTTTCTTGTTATTAAAAAAATTATTTGACTTTTAAAATTTTTTTTTAAACTCAACCGATCATGACTCGATTATTTATCGAAGGACTTTACAAAATTTTTCCTTTGCATGATAGGTAGGGCTGGCTCACATTTTTCAGACTAAAGATTAAATTTAAAAATAAGTTGAAAGATAATAAAGTTGGGGTTTTTGGATTTTGAAATTTCATGAAGTGATCTAGAAAAATTATAAACATCTACATACTCTATGGATGTCGACAAACAAGAACCTGAAAGCCCCAACATATTATTTTTTCTTCACCTTTTATATTATATTGTTTGTTGAGAAGGCTATCGGCCGAGCCAGCAATTTCCTCGGGATTTTGGACAAAGTACAGAGCGTAATAAAAGGCTTGATTTATTATGCACTGTAGTTTTATTAAAATTCCTTTATAAACAAAAAATAAATAAGAATTCAAATATATTTGTATAAAATTCATTAAACATACTTTTTGGAAGGGAAACATCTGGAAAATTCTTGTATAAAAATTGTACTGCATCACGTCGGTATCGCCTCGCAATTAAGTATGTTTTTAAAAAAATTGCGAAGGCGCTAGGACGCTTCTTGACAATTAAAAATGACATTGATATAATTTTTCGGAGTTGAAATAATGCTTCCATATCAAATAGACAAAATCATGGTGATTTTGGAAGTTGCGTTAAAAGTGTTGTTATGGAAATTTAAAATTATTTCAATAAATTTAATTTAAATTTAATTTTGTATAGATTTTATTTTAAATTAGTATGGTCTAATATCGCACGAATTTAATTTTTTGTCTCTCGTTTGCTATCTTATTATATCAATGAGTTATACAAATTTAATAAATTTAAATTCGACAGTATTTGAAAGGATCGATGAACAGGTTGAAAATAATCGCTGAGTAGATTAAATTAAGTTCAGTTTTTTAAGTGAATATAGTATAGGGAAAATTGAGGTCAAATTCTTTTGGTTAGCAGTCAGCTTGGAGCCGCCACCAACCGGTCAAGACGCCGCAGTTAAAGCGTCTGGAGTCAGCCAAATTTTAAATCCATATATGAAAAAAAAATTTAGTAAACAGTTTGCAGCTCTAACGCATTAAAGATGTTAGTTGCAAAATTGGATATTTGTTGTTCACTGACGAAATCTATAATCTAGGAAATATTTGTTACTATCCATGCGAAGAATTAAGAGCATAATTTTTGTAAAAAGTTTTTTTTTTTTTTTTTTTTTTTTAATTTTATTTGGACATAATAAATTTTACAAATTTCTCTTTGGCCTCAGCGCCATGAAGGCATTATTGAGGCAAGTTGGCAAATTAGTTCAAAACTTAAATGTACAAATAAAATATAGGATAAAAAGTACATAGAATATATTTGAAATATATATCATAAATGAGAAAAAAAAATTTTATTCAAAATTTATATTAAAAGCGTTTCAATTGTATTATATAAGTGTTCTTTGCAAGAAGACTTAAAACTGGAAATTCGTTCAATTCCTTTTAGAGCTATAGGCAGATTATTAAATTTGATTCCACCGATGTAATCAATTCTCTGCTTGGTAGTTTCCAACCTGCATCTAGGAATCCTGAAATTTGTTCTGTTTCGTGTATTATACTCTATTTGGTTAAACGTGAATGGTATAGTATGGTAACCAATATTATTAATACATTTAAACACAAACATTAAAACTTGATATTCATGCAACCCATAAATTGGTAATATTGGTTTACATATTTCTTTATATAATGGGATAGTTGCATATAATAATGGTAAATTGTATACAATTTTTAATGCTTTGTTCTGCATACATTGAAGAGATTTAAGTAGATTATTGCTTTTGTTGTAAGCATATGTAATAGCCAAGTAATTCAAATGAGGTTGTATTAAGGAATGATATATCATCAGTTTTGATTTTTTATCCAATTTGTTTTTTAATTTATATAAAATTCCAATCGCTGGTGCTATCTTTCTTTTCACATCGCTAATTTGCAGGTCCCATGATAAATTACTTTGAAGAATAATTCCTAAATACTTTATGGAATGAGTTTCATACACAATTTTCCCATCAACATATACACTAAAGTTATTATTTATACTTAAAGAATGTGGTCTAAATCTAATAAGATTGGTTTTGCCAGGATTCATCAGTAATCGATTTATTCTCGCATATTCAAAAATAAGTGCAGCATCCCTTTGAATTTCGGTTTTTAGTACCAATTCATGTTTATAGGGATACATTACACATACATCATCAGCAAACATACACAGCTGACCACTTAAGTTCAGGTTTTTAATATCATTTATGTAAATTGAGAATAATAGCGGCCCTAGTCCACTTCCCTGCGGCACGCCATATTCAACAGAGCCAATAAAACTTTTTGCATTTTTTATATTTACATACTGTTTTCTGTTTGTAAAGTAACTCTCAAACAGCAAAAGTTCACGACCTTGGATACCATAATACTTCAACTTTTGTAGCATTATCTGATGGTCTACTAGGTCAAAAGCTTTAGTAAAGTCAAAAAATATTCCAGCAACTCCAGAAAACCCATCATCAAGACCCTTACAAATATTTTTAACAACGTTAAGGACAGCATCTTCGGTACCACATCCACGTCTAAATCCAAATTGGAATTTATACAAAAAATTATTTTCTTCCAGATACAATAACAGCTTATCATACAATATTTTTTCAAAAATTTTGTCTATTGAAGATAGAACGGCAATCGGTCGATATTTATCCACAGTAGATACATTTATTTCTTTTGGTATTGGTACTAATTTGTGGACTTTTAGAATATCAGGATAAACCGAATTATTAATCATTTTGTTAAAAATATCGCATAAAATTGGAGCAATTTCCTCTCTACATTCTCTGACAAATTTCGGTGAGATATTGTCATAGCCTGGACTTTTATTGATATCCATACCTAGTATCACGCCTATTACGTCATTACAATTAATGTTTTCAAGGCTGAAGCGGTTCCATGAATGGGAAAGCGTTCGCAGCAAATTACAATTGTCTCCAGGATAGATTTCAATTTCTCTCTTGAGGTTCTTTACAGCTGTTAGAAAATAATTATTAAGGTAATCAACCTTGTATTGGTCACTTGTTATTATTTGCCCTTGACCATCTTTTAGGTTAATCTCATTAGTTTTTTTACGTCCCAAAGTTGTATTAATAAATTTCCAAGATTTCTTTGGGTCATTTCCAATTTTCGATAAGCTGTCCGAATAATAATTATCTCTACACTTCTTCGTGGCAATTTTTATCACCTTACTAATTCGCTTCAAAAAAAACTTCTAAGCCCTGTTTGCGTTTAGACTTCCTTCTTTTCCGTAATATTTTCTCTTTTAATAAAATTAATTCTTGAAGATTTTTGTTGATCCATGGTGTTAGCTCGAACCTTAGATTTATATTACAATTACTCACTGTCGTTGAACCATTTAAAGCAGCTTTCATGCAAGACACTAAAGTATTTGTTAATTGTGATGCATCAATTAACGAATAATTCTCAGGTAAACTATTTTGCAGAATTTCTCTTGCTTTCATATAATCACAGTGTGTTTTTGTTATCTCTGTATATTCCTTGCTCATAAGATTACTTTCAATCTTGCAACAGACAATATTATGATCTGACAGATTGCATTCAATCGAGTCAACATAAATTCTCTCCGCAAAGTTACTGAAAACCTGATCAATACTTGTTTTACTTTGGGGCCTCGTTATCAAATTGTGCGCACTGTCACAATCATAATTTTGAAATATCGTAAGCAAATCAATGTAACGATTATTTTGAAAGCAATCTATATTTGTATCACCAACTACAATAATTGGATGACGAGCATGAACATTTAAAATATCATCAACAATATTTATAAAATCATCCACGTTGCATTTTTGCGAGCGATAAAATGAAATAAGTTTTAAGGGCTTATGATCAACTTTAAAGTTACAAAAGGTAATAGCTATGCGTTCAACAAAGTTCTCACTTTTGCAAATGTCCACTTCATAATGAATGTTTATATTTACATACAACGAGGTACCACCATAACCATCTTCTCGGCAACAGTGAACATTAGTAAACCCAGGAATTTCATAAATTTGTGTAATCTCATTATGAAACCATGTTTCTTGAATTGCGATAACATCCGGCAACTTTGGTAACCTAGCTATAAGCTCTTTAAATTGACTAAATTTCCCAATAGACGAAACGCTTCTAATGTTTAAACAAATTATATTAAAAAAATTTGAATTCAGATTACAAATATAATTTTTAAAATTCGAAAATTGTTTAAAATATTGATTTTTAATCATCAAAAGTTGGAAAGTATATAACAAAGTTTAAAACGAATACATATCATGATTAGGGGGAAACATAAGCAGCACCATCGCCATCATCATCATCACTCAAATTTGCACCATCGACTTCCCTGTTGTTAATCATAGATCTCCTTTTAAATTGTTTATTTGTTGTTGATTCCAATAACATTTGATCCACATCATCCTCGCATCTGATCAGCTGTTGTCTTCCCAGATCACTTTTTTTGCAATAAACTCTTCCATTTCGTGCATAAATATGTTGAAACCCAACTGACCTTAATGATTTTGCATAATGTAACAGGCTTAAAGTCTCCTTGCTGTGAAAATCATGGACATACACCTGTTTAGTTTCCTCATTTTCTTTTAACTTTGATCTTGACGACATTAGTTGATCCTTATGCATCTTAGAAGAAAATTTTACCACCACTGTCTTTTTACCATGCTCAGATTGTTTTTTTGTTTTGAGAAAATAAGCAGCATTAAAAGCATTTGGTTCGAAAACAACACCCACATCTTTAGACAAATTTACTACAGCATCCATTGCATTAACTTTATCTCCCACTTTTAGATTGGTTATAACACAATCATTTTTAACACGATAATCGTTCAATATTTTCATTGAAGCTTTGAGTGTATGTACTTCAGTCCTTAATATTTTATTTTCTTTTTGTATCGCTGTAATCTTCTTCTTATTCTCTGCAACTTCTTTAAAAACTTCATCAAACTTTGCTGACATAAAATTTATCGATTCAGTCAGCTGATCTATCTTTTCAAGTTTTTCTAATTTTTTTAATTCTGTTTTTATTGTATTTAGTTCTTTTTTTATATCTCCACCTCCTTCTTTACACAAGTGACAAATGAACAATTCTTTTTCATTCTTTAGAAGTCTCTCGAATTCTCTTTTACTCAATTTAGTACATTGAGAGTGAAAATTGTTCCCGCATTTATCACATTTAATAAAGTTATCAAATTCTTCTTTGATTTCATATTCGCAAATAACACAATTTAATATTTTTTTATTTGCCATACTGCGACGAGCAGATTTTTTTAACATACTTATTTCACTTCACTCAAGTCCCTTATTTGTTTACTAGTTTGCAATAATTGTTATGCAGTTTTTTTATATAAAATTTAACAATTTGTTACAAGTCACCCTAGCACAGGTAAAGATCACGTCTTATCGCAAGTGTTGCCAACTCAATGCTAGAATATTTAATTTATATAATTTTTATACAAAAAAATTATAAAAAACTAATTAATTATTACGCTCGTATCCAAATAAAATAAATGCAAGTGCTCCAACATGCTCGAACATATCAAAGAAATTTTTCTTACTTTTAATCGAGTACCAAATGCTGCTCCCTCGCCATCTTGTCAAAGTCCATATAAAGTACATAAACATTATTATTTTATTCATTGATTTTTTTTGGTAGTAAATCTTTTTCCTCAGTTTGATTTCAGAGTCGTAGTGCAATTTCAATAGATCTGGCTGATTCAGATTCTCGTATTGAAATTCAAATAGTTCGATTTTGGACTTACAATCAATAGCATACAAAATTCCAAAAAAAGTGTAAAATCAAAATTGCTCTAAATAAGTATATGGCGACTGGGTTTTTGAAAAAGTCGGTTTTCGCGTACTCTAACATAAACGTTCGTATTTGATAGAAATTTTATCTGCTTGTATCGTTACAAGCATAAACAGAAATTTCTTTCATCCAAATTTGTCAGGGAGCCTACACTTCTATACTTACATAAATATGTACATGACGTACATACATACATACATTACACGGACAAATTACTTTTGATGAGTAACATTTTGTTATGTTACTCTCATTTGCGTTGAACTGTATCACTATCTCACACTCTCTGGATGGATGTTATAATATTATCCACTGAAAATTTTAGCACCAGCAGCAACGTTGCCATTATCTGTTGATCTTTTCGTACCAAGTCTAGTAGGGGTTTTCAGTTGGTGGGATGATAGGCTAATTCTTTTATTGGGATGTTTCAGAAAATGTAATCATACGCAGACATTCCCAGCACAGATATTAAAAGCACAACATACAAAATTTGTCTCTATATGCTTTTCTGCAAACCTGTTAAAATAGTAAATAAACATAAGTATAACTCGCAGAAAATATGTCTAATATAGTCTAATGTTATTTGTTATTTTCGTCCTATACACCACTCAACATAAATAATATCAATAAAGAATTTCAAGCAGAAAGTTAACTTTTATCATGTTTGTATTCAAGCACCAACAAAGCTGATAGTGATTTTAGAAACTAATTTAGCTATATTTGTGCTTATATATGTATATTTAAGATTTGAATACTTATTGTTAGTTCAATTTTTGAAGATTCAATAAATAAATATAACCGTGAAAAAAATATATATTTCTGCTTTAAGAACTTTATTCCATAAAAAACATATTTTATATCAAATACATGTGCTTGATTTGATAATTTTCGATACATTTTGGCAGGTTCCTTAAAGAAATTTGGTAGGAAAACGTTTTTCCTAGTGGCAACTTTAACCAGCGGAATAATGTTTGGCAAAATACTCGCTTTTACGCATTTTTTTATATTGTTGGGCCAGGTGGTATTATAAGTACAGCAGACTATGTAGTTTTGGACGCTCTATCTCTAAGTTATAATGCGTTCCTAAGCCATAAAGGTGAATTCAAATCACCTGTGGCACCACGTTGTGTTAATTCACCTTGAAAAAAAAATTCTTTTACAGCTGACAATATAACTTCTGTTATATTCATCTTTATTTTTACTGTACACAAATGAACAACACGGCAACACAGATCAAGCAGATCAAATAATAATAAAAACTGTCGTCTCAGTTTATCAGTTGTTTGCTTTGTTCATTCGGCAGTCCATCTTCCAAAGTCAAACAAATAAATCGCGCGTAATAAAATCGGAGTGTCCTTATGTTTTATTGTTATAAGTGGTGAAATAATTAGGGAAAGAAGTGTTTCATTGTGTTTAAGGAGCAAAAACGTGTAATAGTAATAAAAAATCTTATAAGAAAGTAAATAAAAAGTGTGCATTAAATATGTAAAGGCAAAGGGAGGTCACACCAAATTGCGACTGTAGCCAAAGTAAGTTTTTCCTTTTATACACTTACATAAGTATGTACATAAGTATATATGTATGCATTTAAGTACATAAGTACATATGTACATATGTTTGTATGTATAGTATGTATGTACATATGTATATATATACATACATACGTTAATAATTATTTAAATGCACTCATTAATCTTCAGCTTGAGTGTATAAAATTTTTCGCAATAAAACTGGACAATTGCTGTAAATCTTGCATTATTTTCCATAAGAAATTCTGTTCGTTTACAGTTAGATTCTGCTACGCTGCAGTCAAGTTTAGCTGATGTTTTTGTTTATAAAGATCAAGAGTTGCCAGAATTTTGTTAATAACTTGATTTTGGGGATGCTAAAAATCCCCCTAAAATCTCATATGCGTTTTAGCCACCTGGACAGGTTTATCTATACCAATGTGCTTTATAGTGAAAGGTAGTAAAAGGGCTAAAATTTAACGTTACGGGTACAAACATGTATGAAACTAATAATAAAAGATAATTAAGTTTATATTTCCATATAAACTAGTAGATATTTGGAATCTTTTAAAATTTTTGCAAAGGGGCCATAAGATCACTGATAATTTAATATAACGCCGACAAATTTGTATGTTCAGACATACATATGTAGGAGAATAGCCATATTTCAAAACCGTGATAGTAACCTAAAACGATTAAAAACTTAGATTTTGAATACTAAAGAAAGGTATTGTGGTTCAAAGCAATTAGCAAAGAAAGAGCGAAAATAATATTTTGCAAAGATTTTCCAAATTTAAACATTATCTTAACATTAACTTCACTTGATAGAAAAAAAAATCTCTGGTAATAGTTAAAACGTACCTGTAACGGGCAAAAAATATTAGCAACTCTATGTGTTTTTCTTTTTGAACTGCATGCGTAGTAGCAAAGGCATAGTTCTATTGGAACTTCACCAACATCAATTACCCTAGATTTTTCTTAAATTTAAGGGAAAGGCATTTATCCATACAACGCTTTACGGAACACTGTATTGCTACACTGTCAAATTATGTACTTATGTACATATGTACATACATATGTATATGATTGTATGAAGTGGTTCTTGTTGCTGCCGCGGCGGTGCTTTTTTGTAGAATATATTCGCCTCGAACTTTAAGGTATAGTTTAAAATCATAAATAAAATGTTGTCATAGATTTATACATCAACGATATACTTACTTATACATTTGTTTCGTTTTGAATTGTTTTTTTTTACAATTTGTGAATTTACACAAGTATGTTTCATATTCTTATTAATAAGTGAAATAGTTCATTATTTTATGTCATAATGAGTTTTATGATATTTCATTGTTGATGTCAAAATAAACTTGTGTGAATGTTATGATTTTAATTTATATCAGAATTCTTTATTTGGTGTGTCTTTAGTTGTTCATATGCCGACATTTCATTGTTCGCTAAATCAAATCGTCAGTGAACTTCAAGCAGTTAGAAAACATATCAAAATCTAGATAGTGTAATCGACTATTTTTTTCTATGTATTAAAATTTTGGACTTTAAATTCAAAATGACTTTTAAATTGAAATGTGCTATGCAAATATGTATATTATTCTGATCATTGCATGCAAATTTTCGGGGCCGTTCATTGGTTATATTTATATTAAATGTTAATATATGTAAATATAATAATATGCATATGCACATACATACATTTTAAATAAAGTTGTATTGGCTTCCTGTTTTAGGTTTATTTTTTGGAGGAATTATAGATCACGCTTCAATTGAATTGCTTCTTTTATTTTGGTAACTTTAACTAAAAACTAAAATATTGCCAAGTCTTAAATATTAAATAAAACTGTGACTTATTGGGAAAAGTTGTCGTATCAGCAAATCTGGCAGCCGTATTTACCAATATTCCCATTTATTTTTTCTTAATTTTTTTTTAAGCATATGAGGAAATTTTTTAACGCTTGTTTAAGCACCCAGAATAATAAGAAAATATCTGTGTCGTAGATATCGCCAAAGGCTTGGGATTAAAATGAGTTATTGCCTGTGATAAAGTTTTTTTGGGATAATGTTATGGTTTTTGCTCTAACTTATTAGTGGACTTTGATGTTATACATATGTACGTTGCAAATTCTTCAAGGCCATGGAGGATGTCACTTGGATAAAGGAAACCCTTTTTTATTTACTTTTTATTTCTTGAGTAAGATATCGGCAGCCGGAGAATTAAGGCATTAATGAAATGTGCTTAAATATTTATATATATTTTTTTAATTATAGAAAAATACCACATAATACATAATACATTGTATGAAAGAAAAATTAATTGTGCGAAGAAAGCAAGTAAGACTTAGATTTATGCAAGTAAAACTTAGATATGTTAAAAAAGTTTTTGGAATACAATTACGTTAAGAAAGAACTGGTCCTTACACCTCAACTTTTCTTGCACAACTAAAAGTTCAGCTTTTTTTCTGTCTTTATCAAATCTAAATTAAAAGTCGGGCTAAAAAATTTGACATTTGTAGTCCAGGTTCAAAGGTGCCTGTTACATAACTATTTTAATTTCGGTTTAGTTCATTTGTCAACATTCTAAAGGTGCTTGCAACAAGTGTATGCATATTTATTGTTGTATATATTATATCAAATATATACATACATACATACATATATTTTTACTTTGTTGTATGAAGAAGTAGAAAAATAGTGTTTTAAATATTAAATGTTAAGATTTAATGGGACTTGAAAAAAAGTTATGTATGTACGTCTGCGTATTGTTAAAGTTGTTATAATTTACAATTGAAACATTTATGCCTTAACTCAATTATTTAAAATTTTTTGAATAAAATTATTTACATAGATATTGTTCTTTTTTGTTTTTTTCCGTTGCTTCTAAGTTTTTAAATGAAAATTTCTAACAAAATACATAATGTAATATATGGGTTTGCATTTTTGTTGCGTAGTATGAGTGCATAGGAACTGACCTTCGTAGACTAGTAGGTAGTGTACTAGACTCGTAGTGCGAAGGTCCCAGGTTGGAATCCTGCCCCAGAACTCTGGCAGTTTGAAAGGGAGCGCACAACAAGCCTTCACTGGCTTAAGTGTATGTCGTATGACATGGGCTATCACACCCCTCCAATCAACCTAACCTAACCATGAGTGCATAGGCATATGTATTTACATACTAATGATGTATTATCGAATACTCGCCTACTTCATAACATTGGGATTCGTATTCGTATTCGAATATTTTCTTCCACAAAATATATTTAATAAACGGCACAAAATCATAAATTTGTAATAATTTTTAATAAAAAACATTATTTTTAAATTCAAATCATAATCTGCTTGTGGTAAACTAAAAATCTATACAAATCGCTGTATATTCGAGTGTATTCAACCGGATGTGTTTCCTATATTGCAGAATGGAGTTTGTTATGAAAGTGATGTATTGTCGATGTGTGTTAATCATGTTAGATATAGCAGTGTGGTAATTTTTCTCCCTAAACTATTTTTATTAGATGTGTTTGAATACTTTCCTGACAATAATAATGCAGTAAAAATATCGCCTAATTCAAAATTTAATATTCGTATTCGGGAATATTGCTTCAGACATTTGTATTTGCAAATATCTAAAAAGTGTAACTCAATTCAAGACTGGTACACATATAAACGTGTATACTTATCATCTCCAAAAAAAAAATTCAAATTAGCAATAAAATGCAGTTTATATATTCAAAATATTGTCATATATGGCTAATTCTACCTTGATGGCTCTTAAAAATTTGTATGTATAAAAACAGTATTTAGATTTCTTTTATCAGTATTTTAAATAAATTTAATTTTAAGATTCGACTGTGTTGCATAGATATATTTTGGAAGAAATATCCAAATGAAGAAGAAAGTTCTTAAAAAGAATTAAATTATATTGGGTCTATATGAATTTACCTTTCGTGTGACTTTATTTTATGTTTTTGAGGAAACATTTATTACGGTGCTCCACTTGAATTGCATCCCTTTTATTTTAATTTTTATTTTGCGGGAAATTAAAAATTCCCCAAGTCCTAAATTCTGCATAAATTCATGAATAATTGGGAAAAGTCTTCAAATCCGAATCTTGATGTTTCCGACTTGTAGTAGATCCCAGCTTGGCAGCCGTGTTATTGATAATTTTCTATATTGGAATAATTCACATTTAGTGTAAAACTTGTAAGCTGACAAAAAATTAATCCGCCAACTTTTAATTCTTAAATTAGATTATGTAAGTAAGTGTAAGAATATTTTAGGAATTGGATTGAACTGCAAGCGCTTTGAAGCATAGTGTAGCACTGTGTTTAAAAGCCTACAGAGCTTTCAAACCTGATTTAACTTATCAAAAAGTAAAAATTATTTTCACAATTTACTATTACATATGCGTATTAAACAAAGTATACCTACAGTACCTTATAATGTTTCACTACAACTTATCACTGTAGTAACTTGCCACAAATTTGAACCTTGAAAATAAAAAATTCAAAGTTTTCCATGAAAAAGTGACAAAGATAAAATCAACGATAGAAATTTGTATTTTTATGACTCACGCGTTACTGAAGTACTTTATAGCACCTAAAATTCAAAACTTATCTCAAAGCGATTACTAACAAGCAAAAAAGCTAGAAAATATAATAAAAACAATGTAAAATAAAAAACTCTTTAATCATAAAAAGTTAAACTTTACATTCCTCAAACATAAATGCAACTTATATGTCATAAAGTTATAAGGAACAAAAAGGGCGATAAAAAAATAAAACTTGCGTAATTTCTCACACTTCTACATAATGCACTTGTACAAATACATAGACATGCACAATTACAAATAAAAGTTTCTACACAAATATGAGTACACAAAACAAAAGTCATGCTCCTTTACACATGCCTGCTTCCGCCCACATGTGCACGTTTTAAAACACGGAAAAGAAATTGAAAACTTTAAACGGTTACATTGATACACGACACAAATTCTGCCAGTTAAAGTCAACTTTTCTTTATTGCTAGCATAAGTTTTCGCACAAGAAAGAAAAAAAAAATAAGTTCTTATACTGAAACAGGATGCAGCCATTTTTACAATTACATTTTGAGCAAATAAATAAATAAAAAGAAAAGCAAATAAAATATAAAAAACTGCGATTATTTGTTAAAGTTAAAAGTTGTGAATGCAAAATTTACGGTTAAAGTCGACTTTTATAATCCTTTGGCTTTCTACTCTTAGAACCGATATTGATGTATTTCAATTGTATATGAAATTCAATACGAATTCGTTCGTATCGTTTAACCAAAAATTTACAATAATTGGAACTACCGTGTGGCCCTTAAGCTGAAAAGAATCCTGTCATAATATCCGAATGACATTATTTGCTAATACACAGGTTCAATCTACAACCTTGTTTGTACAAGTCCTGAATAGTATGAAGGACATTAAACGGACTACTTTTCTGAAGTTCACTTTTAGAGATGTATCACTGCTAATCTTTATGTACATACCTCTTCATAATGAATCCAGTTTTTTGTAGAATCCGAATAAATGGGTTTTTTTTAGAATACCTTACAATTATTATCGTATTTTAAATTTAATTGTTTTGTTTTTACTTTTAGTAAAAATCGCTCTTAGAAAATTTAAGTACAAATAAAACCAAATCTATCATGGAATTCTTAAATAAAATACGAAAAGTCTCAGTTATGTTATTTAAGCATTTGCACGCCATTCGAAAAACGTAAACATTTATAGATTATCTGTGGAAAGCAACCAAATCTCAGTTGGGTCGTCAATCGATAACTAGAGCTGCAAGTCCACCCGACGCATTATCGCGCCAGCACACTTTATGCGCTTAATGCTTTCTAATTACTCTACGTTTTTCTGGATTTCAAGTTGCATGCTACATTTTCTTTAGCATTGAAAGTAAACTATCAAAATAAGGCTATCAAAATAAGCTGACCTGTACGCACACCGGTAAAATGCTTGTAAAAGAGGACAGTAGACATACTTATGTTATTCTTCTTCAAGGTATCCTACGTTACGTTCTATAACGTTCTATAATTTCCAACATACAACTACTCTGATTTAGTTTATTTGACACGCGTATAATGCATATGATGCGAGAAAGCATAGCAAGCTTTAAAGCTTGTCCGAAAAGTACCAACAAACGAATGGAATTAACGATTTTTCATTGCCAGTGGCCATTTGTAACACATTTTTTAGCAACTGTTTCAATTGCCAATCAAATGGAGAATAAATTAATTTTTTTCCCAAAAAATTTTTTTTAATTATAGCAAAATTTATGTCTTTGAGTATATTTTACTACTAGCGGACCAGGCGAACTTCGCCTCGCCCCAATTTTAAGCCTTCAGACAAACTTTCTATTTTTTAATTTGAAAAGCCATTAAGGAATAATTTCAAACAAAATTTCATACAAAAACTTGATTTTCGATTTTTCCAATTTTCCGACTTTTCCGGAGGGATTTTCCGAAATTTTCTCCCATAAAAACCTTCTTCTCGAAAATACGAACAACTGACAAAAAGTTTTACAGAAATCGGCCAAGCCGTTCTCATTTTATGAACTATTGGGTTATGCCACGCCCCTCCGCCCACAGACCGAAAATAAAAAATCAGACTTCACAGTGTCACCCGGCCGAGTATTCTGAAGGTTCCCTGAAAATTTCGTCAAAATCGGCTCAGCCGTTTTGGAGCCATTACGTTACATACATACATACATACATACATACATACACACATCCTATTTTATATATAGACTAGCGGACCAGGCGAACTTCGCCTCGCCCCAATTTTAAGCCTTCAGACAAACACTCTATTTTTTCATTCAAAAAGCCATTAAGGAAAATTTCAAACAAAATTTCATACAAAATCTCGATTTTCGATTTTTCCAATTTTCCGACTTTTTCGGAAGGATTTTCCATTTTTTTTTTCTATAAAAACCTTCTACTCGAAAATACGAACAACTGACAAAAAGTTTTACAGAAATCGGCCCAGCCGTTCTCATTTTATGAATTATTAGATTTTGCCACGCCCCTCCACCCCTCCGCCCACAGACCGAAAATCAAAATTCAGACTTCACAGTGTCACCCGCCCGAGTATTCTGAAGGTTCCCTGAAAATTTCGTCAAAATCGGCCCAGCCGTTTTGGAGCCATTACGTTACATACATACATACATACATACATACATACATACACACATCCTATTTTATATATAGATAGATTAGATACATTGAAATAAGAAAAGTTTAATCTTATATATATAAAATATACTAAGAATATTCCTGATATTGACTCAACTAATTATTTCAAAAGATTTTATTAAGTACGGGTTGGACTAGTCTATATGCCCTCATTTCGCTGATGCTAACACCAACTCATCAGTAGACCGTCCATCATCATGTTTAAAAAGAGTAAATAATAGACTATATTACAAGCAATACAACAATATTTTTTCAACAAACAGCCAGCCAATAGGAAACTAATTTCAGAAAAAAGAGAGTTATTTCATTAAAGTTTTTTTGATCAATATATTATTTTCAAAATTACTGAAATTGTGAAAATGTTGTAAATAAAACCCTGGCTAATATTTTCAAATAGTAAATAAGTAAGATGAAGGTAAAAAACTTAGTATCTGCCTTTAAAAAATTACATTAGGGATCCAAATTATACATTCATGTTTTGATGATTGATTTATATATGCGATACACTAACAAAATGAATGTCCAACACCGGCGTTGGCAGCACAAAATTAAAATGCGTGCTTTTCTTGCACACTTATGCAATTGGAGCAAATAAGTTAGCACATGACTCCCACAACACTGAAATGGTATGTGAACCATAGTATGATCATGACACAACTGTCACATGTAGATCTAATTCCAACAATCACCGCTTTGCCAACAAAAAGCTTCAACACACCAACAGGCGAGCGGGAAGAAAATTCTTCCTATCCACACATACAATTGCAGTTCGGCAAACCATGCCTGAGCCAATCAGCAGCTTTAAAATGTTATCCGAACATCTGGAAATATTTCTGTTTCCATAATTCCTCCCAAAATAACGAGCAGTTGTAGTTCGGCGAACCACACCTGCGGCAATCAGCAGCTTCAAAACATTAGCCAATCGTCTGGGAATACTTTTCTTCTCACAATCAGTCAGCCGCTTTGGCTAACAGATTGTGGCTAGGAATTAGTGTAAAATATTGTAGGGTAGGAATTAGTTGTAGAGTCTGATACTCACCTTTGTGAAGACTAGAGCGCATATCGCTTAAATAAAGAGCAATAAAAATCCGACATAGTCCCTTAAAAACAGTGTTTTATTTAAAAAGGGGACATAGTGCCCAACACCACAAACATATACATGCAAATTAATCATCGTATTTAACAGCACCGCAATTGAAACGGTAGTACAAATGTACATTCATACCGTATTCCGTTAAACTACTAAAAAGGCGCTATTAAAATTTGCTAGGACACTGAATCTCTATTATCAAAACTTATTCCTAGCAATCATTGCCTCACGTGTACTAAGCAAGCGTTTATTCTGGGAAACCGGGAATATGTTTCTTGGGATTGGATTATCCAAACTTCCATTTCAAAATTATTTTATTCAAACCACCTAATCTCATATTTGGCTTACTACATATCTTTTATTATATATCTTTAGTTGCCATTGAATGAATGCAATTAAAGTTTATGTTCATTAAGATGATGGTGATTTAAATCAAACTCGTATAATGATAAGGGAACCAAAACATCGCAAAAACATCCATAAATCGATCTTCTATTGACGATATATGTATTTTTAAATCTATGTTGCGACATTAGCGATTTTTAACAAAGTCGCAAATTTGACAAATATTGACAGATGTGTAGAGCCCAAAGGATCTACCTAGGATATTCTGTTCTTCATGTTTTCCAACAGGGTTGGTAGTAACATACGATAATAGTAACTCTTATGGTTTCCAATTTTGTACAACGCTTCGATTGTATTAATGATTTACAATTAATGATTTTGGAATTAGACTTATTTTTATAATTAAAAAATTCCCAATTGTGCAAATTTATGGAATTACAGATTCAATTACACGCATTTAAAAATGTTCCTTGTTATTAGTTGAACTTTTGCAAATTTTTGTCTTATAAAATATTTTAATGACCTTTTTTTAAATAACAAATCTGGTTGAAACTCTGCCTAGTGTAGAGTATTTACCAAAATAAAAGAATAAGATTTCGGTATTTTTATTGAGGTTTCTGATATTTTTCTATCAATACACTTGACTATTGACGTCAATATTTTACTTACCTTTTTTAACACCTATTTAAACTACAATAGTGCTTGTGATTGTATATGGGAATGCGTCTTTGTACGTCTGTGTGTGTGCGTGTGTGTTTATGTGTGTGTTCTTAAATGCTTGTAAAAGTTAGTGAAAGAGTGTGATGAAGTGCAAGTACTTATATTTATGCTTCAATTGTGTGCAGCATTTTGTTGGTTTGATGTTGGCGGTTTTCGTGTTACAAATAGTTTGCCACTCTCACACTTTCACGATGACAAAAAGACTCTTGTGCAATGGCATTTTTACAGCTTCCGAACAATTTGATTTGATACCGTCATCATCATCAGTATCATCATAAATGACGTAATTCTGAGTCCTTGTGGAAAAGCAAGACATAAATAATAAAAATTATATGTATGTACATATATATGTGTTCATATGATACTTAAACTATTCTCAAGCGACTTTTTTGACATGGTGTTGCGATGTGTGTTTCGGAAATGCACTCAGGGAAATGAGACTGTTTTCTTTAGACTTGCATTTAAAAGCTGTACAAAAGTCAATTCTGTTAGGATTATTATAAAAATAGGAAAGCAAAGAGCTTTCTTTCAATATTTATATTTCAACTAGCAATAGGTGTTTAATTTGAAATCAGCCATTACTTTTCATGAATTTTTAACATTTTCCTAATATTCTATTTTAACTAAAAGGTTTTTGTGACCGTATTTTCCTATATTCTCATTATATTTGACATTTATATTATAAGAGTTGGCTGGCAATTTTATTGAAGCTTAACAGCGGAAACAAGATGTCGCTAATAGATTGTAATATGATGCTACAAAAAAAGTAAAATAAAATAAACGCAAATGATTATTCATATGTTAAAAAATATTAATATGAAAATTTCTATTTTGCTTTTTTTTGTTTGTAACCAAATTTTCTTTTTAAAATAAATATTCCTATTTGGCTCCTATGCCTCACATTATTTAAGTGCAGAGGGGATTACGTTGCACGTTACGTGAGTTTTTCAAGTCATTTATTTTATTGATGCTATAATATTCAAAAGGGAACAACATTTATACAGTTGAGCTCCTGTATGAGTAGAAGAATTATTTTTAAAGTGCATGTTGGTGTAAATAATGATAATAGTTTGGTTTTGATTGTAAAATATGTTGCAAATTTGAATAGTGTGCGATTATGAGCCAACAAATTCTTTTTTAATATTTACGAAATGATTTTTAAGCTCATGTTTTGTTTTTTTGTAAATATGAGCCATGGTAAATTTGGAAGCTTCATAATGTGAGTTATTTCTTTTTTTGCAGCTGTTGTTTTTATTGTGACAAGTTATATAAAAATTTATTGTACTTAAAAGTATGGAGAATTATTAAGGGCAAGGAATAGATAAAAAAAGTTTCAATTGCTAAGGAAAGAAAAAATACATTTTGAATTAAGGAATCACATTAAAACTAAAAAAGGATCATTAAAAATCTTCACTTGGGATAAGAAAACAATTTTTTTTTAAATAACAAACACAAACTGCGAAGCTACTTGGTTTATCTGCAGAAACACCCGGTGTCTGCGGCAGGAGTCGAACCTGCGACCTTCGGACTAGCAGTCTAGTACACTAGCTACTAGTCTACGAAGGTACTCAATATTAATAATAATGAAAATTATAGCTCTCCTAAGCAAGAGAGAATATTAGTTTTAAGGTCAAAATAATAATAAGCCTACATTTTTAGCATATCAAGAAAAAAAAGCAACTGAAAACTGATTTTAAATCGCTGGGTCCTTTTCGAAAATTTTTAATCTCGAAATCAGCAAGAATTTGTTCTTTTTTAACAGCCCGAACATTATTCCGCAAAATTTTGTGTATAATTTAGGCTGCAAATAATCGTACAATGGCAAATCTATAACAAATTCATTAAATGGATTCATATCGTTCTTTTAATGCAACAACGACTTATCTCAAAAATCAAAATTTTTTTAACTTTTGATAAAAAAAGTATTCAAAAAGTATCAAAAAGTCATAATCTGAAGCTAAATATCAGTTATAACAAAAATATAGATGTGGAATTTAAATTAATTTATTCTTAAAAGCAACATAGTCATATCTCAAAAGCTTAAAATATTTTTTTCATTTCTTAGTTATATCTTAGGTTTGAGTTTATATAAGTTAACGAAATTGTTAACTTGTTGAATAATCTTTTTTACAAACTGCATGGAATTTTTATTTAATTTGTTACCAAGTCCATATTTTTATTAATATTTTGCATATCAATCGCTCCAAAATATGAAAAACAACAACAACAAAAATGCTCCCCCTCAGCAAAACCAATTAATATTTACGTATCGAAAATACAACATTTAAAATCTCTTTAATTGTTTATATATTTCATGTTTTGGCGAACTTTTTGGATGTTTGGAAATTCTTTTAACTTTTAAAACACCGTTTTCAGTTAAATTGAATTATTTATTATATAAAAAGTTTTTCTTTCCGGTCGTATGACCCAATCACAACTTTAATTTCATTAGAAAGGAATGTATATACCTAAATTAAAAAGGATTTGTTTTTAATCCTTTTATTTAAATTTAAATAGGCTACTTAGTTCAATCGTATTTTTATAAGGATTTGTTTTTGCTTGTTTATATATTTTTAGAACATTCACTTCAGTGAAGTAGCAAGTTCTAATTTAGCCAGTCACGGTACTTTCTTTTCTTTACTGGTACTATTTTGACAAGTCCTGAGACAAGTTTATTTGGCATGATTGACAAAAATTTCGTGCAGGAAGAGTGTTTTTTAATTAAAATCTCGAAAAGTCGCTGTCCTTTCCGGGGTCGTTTTTTCAAATTAAAATTTTAAAATCATGGCTTTTGAAGGAACTTCTTCCGCTTGGGATCCCTGTTAAAATAATCCTACGTTAATTGGAATTAGTTCTTAGTGGAGAGGAATTGCTAAATTGCAGTGAGATGTCGCAATGATCATAAGCGAGGTTGTAAGGCCTGGTTGTTTTTTATAAATTTAGCAATTTTCGTAATTTTATTTCTGCCAAGTTTTGAACTGAGTTTTATGTTGTTTAATCTAATGAGGAACAATTATTAATTTTCCTAAAGTTATTTTGTGTAGAATGGCAATGGCACATGAATGTGACTCGAAAGATTATCCCATTTCCTATCGGTTGAATGATATCGAGTTAACTTTGTTGCTTAATGTCGTTATTTTATTTATTATTTATTTGAAAATTTTATGATTACACATTTTGAAACATCTTTAAAAAATGAACTTTGAAAACTTCTAGTTTATAATTTTATAAAATAGTTCCTTCAAAATAAATTTTATGATGACGAAGTCACTTCACTGGCTTCAATGAAAAATAAATAACAAAATTAAGTTGATGCAGACATTTTTTTTAAATCTAAATGTACTATTGACCATAAAACTTGTAGTTGGATTTGTTTTTGTTGCTCGGCTTTGATTTCTTTGTTAACAACATGGATTTTCGGGTTTTTCTTTATATCCTTTGCTGTTGCATTAGTTTTGTATTTCAGCATGTTGCTTGCCAACAAATAAATGTATATTTAAGAACTACGTGTGTTCTTTTTTTATATATTTGCTTGTTGTTAAAAGTTTTGTAGTAAATGTTTGCATATTGACATATTAAATGTTGCATGCAGAAATGTAACAACTCAGTGACACTTGCAGCAAAACTTTGGTGGTAGATGTTCGTACTTAAATACTTTTACAAAATGCTGAAATATTGGAAAACCCAACAAACGCAAGAGACAACAAAACGAAATGTACACACACACACACACATTTACACGCTGCTCGATAAATAAACAAAGCACAGCAAAGCCAAAATCATTTGATTTCACAACAACAACAAAAACAACAGCGGCATTTACAAACCAACAACAACAGCGGCATGTACAAAAAAGTCTAAAATATCATGCTCTAAAATATTTATTTCCTTAACTACATAAAACTTTTATATATAGACATATAATTTTTTTAATGTAATTCGAAACAAAATATATTACCAAAACTGAGTAACATATAAAAATTGCTAAAATATGTTTAAATATAAAAGTAAAAGTGGGTGAAAGTTGACAAACATTTTCTCAAAATTTTGTGCTCCAGATCAACACCCCTACCTTACCGTATAACGCATTCTACGTTAAAAATAAACAAATAAATAAATAAAATTATTTTCTTGATTATTTTTGTTGTTGTAACTTTTGAGATGGTCCACATATCTGAATTTACTTTTTGGGAATACATTTTTGTGTATACAACTATTTGAACATTTCAAAACATGACTAAAATCCTACTGATAAGCACATACAATTTTAAGATTTGCAAAAAAAAAAAGCTTTTAGTAACAATCCATATCCGAGAATAATATCCAGAATTTTAAATGAGATGAAATAATTTCTTATTCCAGTTTAAGTCCTCACCTTTTTGTTGAAAACAATTTATTTATTTTAAATAATTTTTAACTTGATGATTGTACATTTTTTTCCAATCATTGCCAATTGTAATTGAAATTCCAATGTTTGCTGGGATGCCTGTAGTTTTATTATCAGCAGGAGAACCAGCTAGACCCATACAGACTACATTCAAACAACATCGACACAGTGATAGAAAAGTTTTGTTATCTTAACTACGTAGAGAGTAGTAGTTTTTTTATGAAATCATTTTCATTGCAATGTATTTTGTTACAGAACAGCAATTGCTGCTAGTGAGTTTGTGGGAGAAAAATTAAAAAAAGGAAAAAAAATTAATATCTATAATTTTTATGTTGGATAAGTCTCGTTAATCCATATGACAATGTTACGTAGTATATTTTACATATTTTTTTTTCACGAAAAATTAACGAAATTGTAGTAAATTTCTTGCTTTTACAAATTTTTTTTGGAAATTTAACCAAATATTGCACGACATCATTCGATTTTAATTATTATTTACATTTTCTACAACGAGAGAGTTTTCTATAATTATTATTTTGTTCATTCTGATGATCCTCCATGTAACAACATTGAATTGTTTTCACTGCAGTAGAATGAGGAGGGATACAGAGTATTCCATTCCCAGCAAACACATTCATATTCTTCTATCTTTGGTTGGGAGAAGTGTTGTGTATCTCTCTTTAACGAATATGGCCTCTCATTTAAAATATTATGGATCATTGCGAAATGCAATTTCCTTTGATTTGGTATACGTATGTTTGAAACGAGAATGTAAAACATTAACGTATTGTGAGTAGAAAGCCATTACAAAGTAAAATCTTAAAGACGAATTCCAAGTTTTTCAGTTATTTTAAATAGGAAATATGATTTATAACAACTTTCGAAATCGGGTGATTATTATGTTTGTTTGACCGATAATTATAGGCATAGTTGGCAGTTTAATTCTTATTTGGACTTTTAATTTATCACTTATTAATAATAACCCTGCAAATAATGCGACTGGTCCATACACGCATGTAAAATGTAATCCATAAGGGACTAGGACCAGGTCTAAAGGTAGTCCAAATGTATTGGAAAAACATGGTTTTTTTTAACATTACGATGTCCTAGGGCTGGACCATATAACCCAGCTTCGCATTACAACGGAGTAGTCTTGAAACTACTCCATGTTCATGTTCCATAGAACAACCCAGTGGATTAGTTTTGAAAGTTTTCTGCTTTTAGAAGTCGCCTTCTATTACTACGTTTATACGCACGCCTTATTTGCAAATAAAAAAGAATAATGTTGCCGTATAACTTTTTTATTGTAACTTATTAACTCACTTAGCAAGTCGTGAATAACGACACTATTTGCAAATAAAAAGTAAGACGTTGCCACTTCATGAACGTTTTTTGTGTTTTACTTACCAAACAATCATATTTTCGTCACATAGCATCACTAACAATAACACAAGTTCTGTATGCAATTTCCCGTATAAACAGTGAATTAGTTATTTGCAAATAGTTCTATTTGCAAATAAGAGGTGCGTATAAACGTAGTATATGACGCGAACTACACTGCATTTTTTATTTTATCTATTTAACTAAATTTTATTTTTTACACTCACTGTTTCTACTTTTATTTTTAAAAACATATGCACGCCACGCCAAAGAAAATAAAATGACAATGAGGACTTACTAAAGAAGCAACTACGTAGATCAAAATAAAAAACAACAGCAATTTCAATTGCAAAACTACAAGTTCTTGTTTGACAATGACATGGTCCATGACTGCATTACAGTGGACCATGTTGTAACTAGCCGTTTTCACATAAATTGGATCATGTAGTCCAATTTTATTTGCAGGGAACTAATGCACTCTCGTAGAATAAATTTTTTTTCACATAAAATTTCTTTGATTTTTTAATTGTATAGTTTTATATCATTTTTGTTATAATCCCAAGGGGCAAACTACGGCATTCGACATCAATCGAAATTTTAAACAAAACTTTCTTGGAATATATTAAAATTTCGATTGATATCGAATGCCGTAATTTGCCGTCAGGTCAATACGTAAACAATTATTAATTAATAAATTTTTAATCATGTTGCACTTCTGAAAAAGCTTTTATTTAAACTCTTTAACAAAAGCTAAATGCTAAAATCATTATAACTTATTACGAATAAAACAGTAATATTTATAGATGTATATTTTCGAGTATATATATTTATATAATCGCCTTTATTATGATTGTCGACGTCGACGTCACACCAAGTCGACATCAATGTATTGAAAATTGTGGGATCGTTATTGAAAAGAAGAGTGGATAAAGGTTTTAGAGAAAAAAGAAAAATTAATGGCAGCTTGGACTGCTTACGTTCACGTCTAGGATCCTCTCATGAATAAATTATTGCTTCTTAGACTAACCACCACCAACTCATTGAGAAATTCATACAATCGATTACATAAGCATCCTAATTGCTGTGCCCTATATAAATAGCCTCTTCCTCTTCATTTAGACAACTTTTGCAGAAATCGTGTAATGGTGAATCCATAAGTCTGGCGTGATCGCTAAATATACAATGTCCTATGATAATTATCCTGCTTATCGTATGCTCTTCCTTTAAGCGTAAAAAAATTTCAGTGAAGTCGGCGTTCTATTCAGGACAGATCAACCTAGAGTTACTGGACTTGGGTTTACTGAGCCCCCTGGGCTTGTGTCTGGCTGTTAATGTGATCCGTTATTATCCGTTTACAAGCCGGAAGGCTAATGTCACAGAAGGTGTCTTCTTTCTAATTCGCGATGTAGGGTCCAATTCAGCGGCTTGGCGCCGGAAGTGAGTGTCACATTTTCGCCTTAGATGAGTGTTGTATTTGAATGACTTACAATTTCGTTTAGGGGCGCTCGGCTATCTTAATCCAAGCAAGGTGTCGCGTATACAGCCGTAATGGATCTAATTGCAGCTTTGTTGTTGGCAGAAAAATTCGGATCATTTCTTAAAATCTAATATCTTGAACTTCAGCTTAACGCTCAAAATATGGTTGACATATCAACTAGAAGAACGCTTCATTTGTATGGGAGTCTAAAGGACACGTTGAGATTTTATTTACAGGCCTTGTCCTTCTCTTGGCTCTATTTTGATTTAAATAGCTCGCTTACATATTTAAGTGAATGCCATAAAGCCTCGCAAACCTAATGAGAAGTATTACTTAAGATGTAATTAAAAACTATTTAGTTTTTAATAATCTAACAAATATATAAACAAAATTAGCTTTTACATTCCCTATCAAAATATTATAAATATTATTTATTAAAATAAAAATATTAAAGCGGAATTTATAAAGTATCGTGGCAACATCGAAAAATTAGATTTGGCTAGAAGGAGTGCTCTTGCTTCATAAGTTTGCGCTTAAAAAGAACACTAATCCCCTTTTATGTCTCTGAAAAGTCACAAATGTTGCAATATTTTTAGAAATGAAAAAGCCAGAATTTGTATTGATATTGTTAAAAGCTGCTCCTCTTTCTGCTTTGGTGCACTATGGATGAGTTAAGTTTTATTCTTGTTTATTTTTCTGGAATATATTCTACGTCCCTCGAAGAAAAATTTTGTCCTTTTTGATGTACTTACTAATTGATGTTTACGTTTGAACATGAACATTAAGCTTAAAGAATTTTTCTCTTATAATCTCCTTGTAGCAGTTTAAGTAAATTGTTGAAAAATAGTCACTAGCAATTATCTTAAACACATTTTTGAGTATTAAATTGAAGCAAAGGTCCCAGGTTCGAATCCTGCCGCAGAACTCTGGCAGTTTGAAAGGGAGCGCACAACAAGCCTTCACTGGCTTAAGTGTATGTCGTATGACATGGGCTATCACACCCCTCCTATCAACCTAACCTAACCTAACCTAAATTGAAGCAATAGATTCTTATAATCACCTTAACTACAAAATCACTTCAAACGAAGTAAATCAATAAAATCTCCTACCGACAAAATATTGACAAGGAAGCATTATTTTTAATTCTAAAGGATTTATTTATTTCTAGCGGCAAACTAAAACCCACTTACAATTAAAACATTAAACATTAGAAGAAGAACTAATTACATCTAAGAACAATATTAAATTAAATAAAAATGCATAAAAAAGTTCACGCAGCAAGAGAAAAGAATTAACAAAATCTTTAAAAGAAATCCCAGAAAAGAAACAATTACTTCAGCATAATTGACTTTAATTACCCCTCCAAAAAAAAAAGAGATCATAAACAAAACCTCAAGACGAAGTTTGAGAAATGTTGCTTAAACAGGAACAAGAACATAATTGCAAAAAAGGAAAATGTTTCAGCCTAAAGTAAAGCCAAAGAACAAGACGAGCATGATGATGCAGACAAATTTAAAACAAACAATAACTTTGCCAGCAACACATTTTATTTTTCTCTTCTTTATTTTTACACTTGAAACCAAAAGCATAAAATTTACTTTACACACTTACACAAACCACTAACACAGCCACACACTACCAACACACACACACACAAACGTTCTCGCACATGAGAACACACTTAAAATGAAGATAGTGGGGTTAGATTCTAAGAATCCTACACAAATTAGAAAAGCAGCTGTTGTAAGCGAACAACAAATAACATACAAACAATCAACAAACAAACATATACACACACGTATAAGTGCAATTGTACAGTTGTGTGTTTGTTCGTGGTATTAGTAACAGTTGTAGTGATAGTTAACTGAGCATCGGTCATAAAGTCATCCATCAGTTTAAGGAAGCGGAAACAAGTCATTTAGCGGAATATTTTTCAACACAGACATTTTTTACAAACAATTTAAATAAGACTAGAGGTCGTAGCAAGTAATTCAGTTTATCAATGGATGTGTAAATGGTAGAAATGTGCAAGTGGTCTTAGGGAAAAGGCAGTTACGCAGGAATGTCTGTTAATATATGAGCAGGTAATAGAGTAAAGGATACATATTTAAGTCGCAAATGAATACGTAACTTAATAACAACTGAATTAATGTTTTTGAATAAGTCAAAGAAAGTATTGTTAGTGATTTGTATACGATTTCTTGTGTATGTTTATACAAATGTAAAATGCTAAAGTTTAATTAATCTAAAAGTAATACCAATAATTTACACTGATAAAGGATAATTGTGTAAATATCTGAATATAAATTAAACAGTATTTCTTATGTAAAAAAGGATGTTTTTATTTTGAAAATAAGAAGATGACAATGGAGGGAATTTTTAGTATTTTTAGTGTACAACCCTATAAATCAATAATGAGTGCCGCCAGTATATAGCAGTAGGACTCTTTTTTGCTTCACCAGCAATTTGTAAACTTCCAAAATATTCCCAAGAGCCTACATTTATAATTTTTCTATACAGTGACTCACAGTGAAATTGACCCATTTGTAACCAAGAACTTGGAAAAGCAAAAAGTCGAAAAAATTTAAACTAAATTCCAAAGCATATAGTTGAAATGGTTTTTCTAATAAATATGTACATCAAATATGCACAAACGTTAATGTTTTGCAAAATAACACAAAAATTCATGTAACAATGAAATTTTTTTTACCAATATAATGATTCAGTTAGAATAGTGCAAGAGTGGCTCTTATATCATGGCCAATCACTGGATTACAGCATCACAGAAAATTAATGGCAGAAACTGGAAATCGAAATAAGAAAACGCCAAATGTTAAACCAAAACGATCTGAAGAAGGCTCTTTGGGAGCAGTGGGGTAAAACCAGAGCCAAAAATAGAAAGAAATTTTTAAAAAACCCTGTCTAATAAAATATTAACTTATTGAGTTTTGTATGCATTATGACAAACCAACTGAACTGATATGCACCGGAATTTAGTTTAAATTTTTTAGACTGTTTGCATTTCAAAGTTCTTGGTTACAAGTGGTACAATTTCACTGTGAGCCACTGTAAAGGCTGGGGCACATAGAATCCGTCATCCGTCATCCTTCGACTTTTTCAACTGACGTTAACGCAATGACGAATGAGATTGGCACAATGAGTACCTTGTTAACGTGTAGAAAATCAGTTGTTTTTTTTTTACATGTTTGCAACATTTCTTTTTATTAAAGTGTAAAAATTTTCTATGGATTTTGAAGAAATTACGGAGTTTATTTTAATTATAATTTTGCTTTATAAAGCTCAAGCTGTCTTGATATAATAGATAAAAGTCGAAGATTTTTGGTCAGACGTAACGTCAAAAGTTAAAAGTTGCCCAACTTTCATACGTTGCGTTGAAGGAGACGTACTGTATGTAACCAAGCTCTTAACAAAACCTGTATTTTAACTTAGCTGTCAGTTGAAAAAGTCGACGGATGACGGATGACGGATTCTATGTGCCCCAGCCTTAAATGATTTTATCCGCGGTCAACATTTACTTGAAATTACCTTTAAACATTGAATTATATAGATCATCCTATCGGCTCAAATAAAGATTTCTTTAAATTTTATGTGTTTTTTAAATCAAATCCGAAAGCTCTTAAAAAATCACCGTTTAATATAACAAAAAAATTTTTTCATAAAAATCACAAATTACTAACTTGCAATAAAACAAACATAATTAAAAAAATTTGTTATAAGCTCCCTTAGGACCATTACTTTAACTCGTATTAAAGAGATATTTACCAGTCGAAATTCTTCAGACCAGTTTGGTGATCTATCACAAGATGTTCTAAAGGTATCAATTACTCCCTACTGTGTCTTGCCATTTTAAAGTGATATGTCCTTTTAATGCAAAGTGTTATAACTCTAACCAGTCCCTATTCCCAAAGAACTAGTTAAGTGACATCTTCCACTTTAGTTACCTTCTCCCCGGGGATATACGAGTATAGGAAATTTTACACCTTAAAACCCAAAAATATGTTTTGATTTCATTTAAAATTTTATAATTGGCAGAATATCCCAAATAATTTTCAAACTATTTTTGTTCAGTTCTTAATTTAATAATGCGCAAGTTTGAAATGGATTTCAAAACAATATGCTTGAAAGATTGTTAGGATATATTAAATTAAAACCATTTTTAGAGAATAAAAAAAATCATATATCTCTAGGTAGTGGTTTTAAAATAAATAAATAGCTGTGTTATTAAAACTTAATTGTATTGGTTAACATTTCCCAAAAAAAAAAAAAAAATCCAAATTATTGCACAATTTCATATGTATTACATATTTCTACTCGTGCATATGGTGCTCGTCTCATAACCAGGTGAAAGTGAATATTTTCGTTATCACAAACAACCACATACCGAAATATGTACATATGTATGCATGTAAGTATGTGTGTAGGTATATGAAGGTAACAAATTTGCATACTTTAAAATTACTCCATATAAGTGTGAGTGTTTTTAAATCTACTTAACTTGTAATTCATGTTTGTAAGCCAAAAGCTGAACGCATCCATGTGTATGTAGCAAAAATCATGGTAGTTTGTTTCACTACACTGAAAAGAATATTTTCCGCAAGAGGAAAGATTTTGGAAATTTCATTGACTTAAGGAGATTTAATTTGTTCGCTTTAAAAGAGTATTTAAAGTTTAATTTATGCTAAACAGCAGTAAACTAGTGAATATGGCTGGCCGTATTCATAGAAACTAAAAACAGTTTTGATTCCATTATTATTCAAAATTATTGTCTAAAAATTTTTAAGTAAGCGCTTTTATCTATTTTAAACCTATTTTTTCTATACAGATTTAAGCTTGAATTTTTTATTTTAAATATCTCTTTTAATACAACTTATAGGAATTTATGTTGCATTCAAAATTGAATCTTGGCTCTTGGGGATAATATTTTTTTTTTGTCACATAATGAACAATTTAATACAATCGAATCCAAATACTCAATGAATTTAAAAGGACTACTAAAGAAAAAATTTAAGTATAAAAAATGTATTAGTGATGTGCATGCGATCGAAACAAATATAAAGATCACGATATTCAAATATTCTTCCCATTCGAATGAAAATAATCATTTGAACTATTTTATTATATATTTGTTGTTGTTATTTCATTTCCATATATGCTTTACCATCATGATAGAAGCTCATAGTTTTTAAAAATAATTTAGTTTACTTCAAAATTATAAAGTTTTATTTTAATATTTTACTATTCGATTGAAATTGTAATCGTTTTTGTACACCACAAACTCGATTACGTTGTCAATAAAGTTCTTTAAATCATAAAGTAGTTAAGATAGTGTTTTGAATACAATTTCAAAAAAAGCTCTTGCTAATCTTAAAATGTTTTTTAAACTAATTTGAATTTAAAAAAAATATTTTTTACATACGGCCTTTAATATTTCAAAAGAGATTACAGAATATGTACATATATAAAAAAACTTTAGCTCGTCTTATAACTTTAATCAAGTTTTTATATTTTATTTTGTGTTGTTCTCTGAGTGCAAAATACTTTTGCATTTATTTTTCAGTGTAGGAAATGTTTGTAATTCTAAAAGATCAACAATTCACTTCTTTTTTTTTCAACACCAAGAAATAAAAGTATAAAAATTATTAACATACACATAAGTATATATTTATGTATTTTTTATCCACATGACTATATGTAATGTGGTGGTTGGGTTTACCATTAATAATTTTATTTATAAACATTTTCTGGGGGTATGAAAAGTCTACACAAATTCCATGTTTTTTTTCCTTCTTCTTACGTACATTCATACATTCTGAGTTGCGCAATTACAGTGTGACATAATATTCAATACACAACCATTCATTATAAAGTGATTGAACACTTAGGCATTAAATACATTCGTAACAGCAGGCTACAAATGTCGCCCTGTAGCCAGCTACTTAATTATATTGAAAACGACAGCTATACAGTAAACAGCTGTTGCAACAATTCATTTATGTATATTACAGTGGTGCATATTTAGCGCTTTTAACTCTCAAAAAATAAAATATCTTAAAAAAGAGCATAAGAGCCTATTCGTACTATATTGTATGATATATGATCAGTAATATATTAAAGTTTTGAACGCCGTAATTCTAGAATCAAGGGAGAGCACCGAAAGAAATTGTAGTCGGTAGCCTGCTGTCTCGAATGTGTTTAATGCATTAAAAATAAAGTAAGAATTTTATTTTTTTAGCTGATACGATGAGAGAGACCATGGTATATGTACTAGATTAGCTGGTTAATTAGCACAACATAATCATATTTTATTATTACTTGAATATTACGAGGGCGGGTCAATAACCTCTAGTGATTTCGAATAAATAATATTTTATTACAAACAAGAAAATATAAACAACTTTGAACAATATCTACGAGTACATTTCATCATTATATACAATTGTTATTACAAGGAAAGGAAAAACTGTTTGTTAATTTAAGTTTTTTCTTGATACTTTTATAAAAAACCATTGTTAAAAATTTAAGTACAAATTACTTGAATAACTAATATCTCTATCCTGGAATTATTAAATCTAGTACGAGGCTGAGGTAGTACAGTTGCTTGCTTATGAAAATGCAATGAATAGAGAGGCTTTGGTTCGAAACCAATATCAAACAAACAAACAAATTAAATTTAAATATTAATAAATAAATTAATAAACTTAATTTATTTTTTTAGCCTAAAGTCTTTTAATTTATATTTCGGTATTCATCGGGTACCATCTTCAGGATATTTGTTCATTTTATACAAATTGAAAAATATTAGGTTTCGGAATGAACTTTCGCTTAGGATTGCACTCTTAATAATTTAGTTAGTTTCGATAAATGCTTATTCCAAGGTAAATAATCTTTACACATGTGACCATTATTTTCAGTCACAATGTGATTCATGTTAATATGTAGATTCCTGTAGCACTTGTATTCCTAATCATCGCAAATCGAGAAGGTATTATGCGTCTGAAGTGGTTTTTGTAACATCAAACAAATCGTGGCATATCATCCGATTAAGAATTACTGCCTGTTTCACGATGTCGAACGACATCGTTCGTTCGCATAAATACGTTTGAAACAGCAACAAATTTTAAAATGTTTTTTTTTTTTTTTAATGTATTTATGCGAACGAACGATGTCGTTCGACATCGTGAAACAGGCCGTTAATTATTGTGTCAGTATCTGTTCGTCTGTATAGATCTAAGATTTAATGCTGCATGTAATGAAATGAGAATTTTGTGAAAGCCTTCACAAATGTGTCTCTCTTAGACTATTGCAAGGTAACAAGTATTCGGGTTTGGCCGACTATGTTGTCCAACATGTTTTTGTTGTTTATTCTTAACTCTAAGGCATCTCTACTAAATGCAAATTTAAATGAGGGTTTTGAATTTCATTTTCTCTTTCGCATTCATTACATTTAATGCGAGTACCTCTGCCACATACACAAATATATTTTAATAAAAATATATGCAAATACTTATGAATTTATATAAAACATTTCTGTATATCATTTTTACACTTTCACACTTTAGAACATGGCACCGTAGTTAAAAAAAAAAAAATGAAAGAAAGGAAGAAAACTGTAGGTTATAAATAAAAAAACAGGAAGATGTACAAATTAATGGGAGTTACGGAAACATGAAGAAATAAAATTGTAAGCTCGAGCACAAACGGGCGAAAAAAGGCATGTCTACAAATATTCGTTTTGTTGAAATGCAAGAACTTGTGGTAAAAGGAGTAAAAATTTATATCCGCAAACACACACACAGACACACATACACACACGAAGAGAATTAAACACTTATTTTTTAGTTACATCATGTACGTGTGTTAGTGGGTTTTTAGTTTCCACTGCAATTAAGGTCACGTGCGCAATATTTTGCATTTTATTTTTAATTTTACTCGTTAAGTGGTTTTAAACTCAATGCTATTCATTATAATTTTTGTATTTCATTTTATTAATGTTAAGTGCAATTTGAAATTTATTTCTGTTGAATTGAGTTAATACTCTCTCACCTGCAAGGTTTTGTTCACTAAAAAGGTCAATAATCTTAAGGCAGCCTAAATAATTATATTGAGGAGTTTTCACTATAAAATTCATATAAAAATGGCTTTTGGTCAAATTAAAAAAAAAAAAAAAATAATAATAATAAAAAGAAATGCTGCAACAAGTTCTCTTATTCAATTCTTTACTACTGGTTTGGTTACTTCGCGGAGCTTCAATTGTGTCATAATATATTTATTTAAATTGTACAAATGTTTTTATAAACTTTTTGTAATTATGCATTAATGAATTAATTTAATTTTACGCTCATAAGACCGATTTATTGGTTGTAGTCATTAGATCCCAGTGACTTAGTCATAAAAAATTATTTCAAAAATGGTTGAAACTTGAAGAAAAAGTTAAGAAGACTGTATGAATCATCATTCAAGAGAAAATCATCCAAAATTGAAGGATGAAGAAATGTTAAAAATTATCTTAATATTTTTTAAAATATTCAATTTATAATTTTTTTTGGCAATTATTCTTTTAATTTTCGGTCATTTCTTGTCATACCAAAAAAAAAAAAAAAAAAAAAAAAAAAAAAAAAACATCTGAAACTCTGTGCGGCTGAAAATTTTTATGTTGGGTTTTTTCATTTCGTTCCTTTCGTCGAAATCTCAAAAAAATAGCGAACTTGGGGAAATGTGTTTGACTTGGTATGACTTTGGTGGAACTTCAGATATAATTACAATTTTTTATTATTTGCATATGCAGAGGATATTGAGGAACATCTTTTTTTGTTGGGTAATTTCAAAATTGTGAGTTTTTGAGATATAATTATGTTGTATTTAAGAGTAGATTAAATCAATGGTTATATCGATATTTATGGCTTAGCTTCGAAAATAATTATACATACAAATGGATTATGAAGGAACACTTACTCGTCAATAATAAAAAAAAATGAGATTAGTCGTTTTTGCATTAATTGAGCGATTTTTTTTATTAAAATAATTTTCACCTGCATTAACCATCGACTGAAATTAGTTTTTAATAGTTTTGTCATTACAACGAAGTACGAAGAATTCATTTATAATTCAAAAGTTTTCATTAGAAATGCGATCAGCTGAAAAATCGCCTAAAACTTAAATATAAAAAATTTTATATTGTCTTTATGTTTTTACCATAGATTCATGAATTGTGTTTTTTATATTGATTAAACTGATTTTAAACACTGTTTTCTTTTCTAAATAAAGTGTTACATTTTTGGGCTTTTTAAAGAGGAAAAAGGCAATTGATCGTTGCCATTTTCGTCCATAAAAAAATAATATTGTCATATTTTTGTTAGCGTAATACAAGGTAGCGCAAATGTATTGTCATAATTTGAACTGGCTGACATTTGTGCACTGTGCTTTAACATTTATGATATAGATGTATAGAGAATTAGTTGTCAACGAGCCAATTAGTGATACATACTTCAAGAAGGAGGAATTATTGTTACTGCTTATTTGAGAAACTTTCAGTCTGTTATTTTAAAGCAGCGTAAATTACGTCGGCGTCCATGTGTTCGAACAATTAAGCGTTTGGCTAAGCATCTGGTGTATACTGGATCCACTATAGATGTTGTGAGACGTACTGCTTGTTTGACCTAAAAATTTAATGTTATTGCTGACGACGTTAAAGAGAATCCGCAAATATTAACTAGACGTCGATGAACACAATTAGGCGTCGGGAGACTTTCGTTGCAATGAGTTTTGGTGAAAGATTTGAAATTTGTTCCCCTACAAACTGCAAACTGTCCACAAATTGTCAGCTGTCTGCTGACCGTCTAACAAGGATAACTTACTGCCACGCTCTATTAAATTTAGTGCCACAAGAGAATGATTTCGTGTCAGAAATCATAATGAGCGACGAAGCCCATTTCAACTTCAGGTGGAATATTGCTTAATGCCTAGACTAGAATATTTATGTCCATATGTATTTATCCTAAATGTCATTTAATTAATGCAAAGAGAATTGGAAAATTGCAACCGTACGATAATTGGTTTTGTAAATTTAAAGACAATTTTATTTTATATATAATATATAAGTCTCCGTCGTTCTTTTCGAAAGTGGCTTCGGGTATTATATACGTATCCTGAAACCTAGAACATGCTAAAATATTTTGTTTTCAATACAATTAAATCGATGGTACGATGGATTTTGCAAACCAAACCCAATAATTCGGTTTTAGACATGATATATATATATTAACTTCCAAAGAATAGAAATCTGAAACAAAATGAAAAATTTTTTGCAATTAATTGGTTTTTTTTTGTTTTTTTTTTAACCCAATCAGTTTACATCGATTGGATTTACCATATTGAACAGTACCAAATATTCGATGGAAATCTTCGATAATTGAAATTCTAAGAATGATAAATATTTATTAATTTTGTCATGTGCGCAAGAACTTGAAGAATTTTGTTTGAAAACTGATGCAAGTCAAACCATTTTTATGCGTCTAAAATTAATAAAATTAGCTTTTTTCTGTAAATGAAACCCATGCAAATTGAACCATGCGTGTAAAATTATTTTTATTTTTATTTAAAATGAAAAATATGGAGATTTTGGATTAAATAAATAACATTCCCCTGTGCAGGTGTTATTGAAAATTTTATTAAAAAATTCTCGTTCATAAGCCAGTTGTATGTACAAATTCCATTATGAAAAAGTACGAACAGCAGGCACGATTGCAACAACATGGAAACACGTACAACATTTTAACAAATCGTTTATTGACATTTGTTGACACATGCAGCAAACATCTTCTAAAAATAAATGAATACAGCAACATTTTTTTGATCTTAAATTGAAACAAATCTAAAAAATGGAAAAAGAATTGCAAGCCAAGTGTAAAAGTTTTCAAAATGTGATCCCTTCCATCGTCCCCAGTTGAAGTAAATAATTTCATTGCCTATCAGCACATCACGTCATTGAGCCATCCATCCATCACTGAGACGCGATGAAGTGTTAAAAAAATAAGAAAAAAATTGAATAAAATTTATATAACAAATCATTATGTTATCCCTGTTTTAGACAAGTAAATCACAATTTACATACGAAAATGAAAGATTTCAGATCCTTAAGTATTTCGTCTTAGTAAAATATGCGTTTATTTGAAGACAAGTTTCTAATTTACTTCGGTGTATTATTTCTTCGTATTATTTGCTCATGTTTCTGCTGTTTGTTTTGACAAAACAATATTAATTTTTTATAAAATGGAAAAGGAGAAACTAAATTTGCACATAGTTGGAGATTTGAACAGAATTCGGAAAAAATCTGCAGTTTTCGATAGATCTAGTCTGCGTTTAGGGATTTTCCACAGGGCTTCTGAGGAAATGCACCTCAAAAACTGAACTGAAAATAATTTTTCTGAAAATTTATGTTTATGCAACATTTCATTCATTTTGGAAAAATAGATGTTACGTCCTATTTATGCCGCATAACACCCACAGTCCATTTGCAATATATAATTATTTCATAAAAAATTAATAGTTTAATAATTTTAAAAGAAAAAAGTGATTTTCCACAACAAAATTTATATACTAATATTTTTGGTTGTTAATCTCATGGCGTTTTCTTTTCTAAAAAGTGGAAATAAGAAAACCACTGCTCATTATAAAAAAGCTGGCTGTTCTGTAAGGAAGATACATTTTAAAAACTAAAAGGATAGAAATAATTTTTAATCCGTTCAACAAAAAATACTTAAAATTTTTCAGAAAAATCAATTTTTAAATATTTGTTTTTGACGTTAGGTTAGGTTGATTGGAGGGGTGTGATAGCCCATGTCATACGACATACACTTAAACCAGTGAAGGGTTGTTGTGCGCTCCCTTTAATTATCAAACACAAACTGCCAGAGTTCTGCGGCAGGATTCGAACCTGGGACCTTCGCACTACGAGTGTAGTACACTACCTACGAAGGCCAGTCGTTTTTGACATTAGTAAAAGCATAAATTTTGATTTATAAAAATTAAACATTTTAGTTTTCTTATATTAAATATCACTTATAGGTAAATGCAGGTAATACACCAACAAATAATATACAAGGTTATCTATTTGTCGGTTCTAAATTAGTTAAAGTTAAAGTTAAATAAAATCCACAAAAACAAAAATTTTAATTTTTATAATGCTTGGACCCTGCCATTAGGTATAAAATACAATATCATTTAAAGGACCGCCTCTAGATTGATTGCAACATTGGATTCTTTTGAGGAAGTTTTTGACCATTTTTTTTCGCACATTTCGGGTGGTATCTCGGTGATAAATGATGAAATTTAAGAGGAGTCGTCATCAAATTCAGACTAATCGCATAAGTGCTGTTTTGATAAAATTTTGATTGTTTTTTTTTTTAATATAGATTAGTTGCTTAATTTGTAATAAACAATTTAAGTGTTTTTCAATAAAAATTTCCCATTGTGCAACAGCAAAGTAAAAATAAGAAAAGATAAAAGAAGAGAAAGGAAAGCGAATTGAAATTCAATGAATTGGAAAATGTTGTTTAGCTATTATTTTATTTATTTTCAACAATATTATTACTCACTTTGACACATCTTACGCATGTATGCATTCATGTGTAGATTGTTCTTATACAGTGAGTGACAAGATAATAAAAAGCCTCAAAAATTTGGGGACGGGAAATCGCTTTTGAATGAAACGTGTGCGATAAATTTTTTATATAGTAGCTCCTCTATAATATCTCAGTGAAGAAGTCTTAAGGAACAATATTTTCATTTCATCCGAAGCATCGGTTAGTGCATATTTGCCTCTTTCTGGATCCAATTGACAATATCCTAATTTAAGATAGGGATTAGGTTAGCTTAGGTTGGGTTGATTGGAGGGGTGTGATAGCCCCATGTCATACGACTTACACTTAAGCCAGTGAAGGCTTGTTGTGCGCTCCCTTTAATTATCAAATACAAACCTGCCAGAGTTCTGCGGCAGGATTCGAACCTGCGACCTTCGCAATACGAGTCTAGTACACTACCTACTAGTCTACGAAGGCCAGTTAAAATAGGAATTACTTCTACAAATTTGTGAAAATAGATTTGAAAATACTTCCGAAATATCGATAAAAATTAAAATAAAAATTAAAAGACCTTAAGCCTAAAAAATAAATTAAGTTTATTAATATTTATTTCTTTAAAACAATATAAAAACATAATGTTCTTCAACCAATAATAAGGAAATTACTTTCACATAAGAAAAAGAATTCGTGACTACTGGCGAATTTGTACACGTTATACATATAAAGCTTATTGCCAGTAGCAAATAAATGATCCTTGTTTAATATAAAATTGGTGTTTGTACAAAAAAAAAATCGCAAAAGGAGTACTATTTTCCACATCATGTAGATACACATAGTTTCCAAATTGTTGAATAGGAATCGAAAAAGAGAACATCCTGCAATGAGAAGGCTCTGCTAAAATCATTGAAATAATCTTAGTTTGCACTACTTGTGGATCATATTCCCAACATTCTTGTAACTTCAATGGAATGAATGTCTTTTGCTATTGGAATAGCACATATATTAAGATAGAGTTGGCACACACACACACATCTCTTATTGCACAAGCTTTAATTGAGTTAAAAAAAGCACGAAAAAGAAGTATGAATTGTTAATGGTTTTTAATCATACAAAAATGAAAAGTTGCACACGAAAACTTGCTGTGTCTGAATCCTTTTATGCAACAGTTCTAAAAATAGAGTAAAATCTTTGAAGAGGACATAATGACCACACAAAACTTGTATAACATCGGCAAAAAATTCACGATTTTGATCTTCTAGTACATTAGTCTGCAAGTAAATATCTCTTTTCCACTAGTTTTCCGCTTGTCGGCATAATATTTCTCTTATCATCAGATATTTACTTTTTTTAACAATTATTCTATACATTCTTTTTATATGGCGAATCAGGAACATTAGAAATATTTCATATTAACATGGCATTAGGTTTCAAGAATTTTATAAAAATTTTACGTTGGAATCAAATCGGTGCAAGGACATGACTTCCTTCCATACATTCTAAATTTCTAAACTTAATTTTATTATATAAAATTCAGAGTGGTATGGAATTTTATTTTATTTGTAAACTATACATCTAGTAAAACGCTCCGAATTGATAATCTTTTCCTATTTTGAAATAGGTAAATTGCTTCGGCTTTTAATTATATTAGAAAATAAATTTCTTTCAATTACTTTAATAATAAAATAAAATACTAAAACTAAATATTAAGAAAAGTCTTTGTCCTCGTCATTTTGATTTTCTTCATCCCGAAAACAAAGGATGCAAATAATGTCATCTGCTAGTACTTTTTATTTGGTCACCTTCAGTGACAATTTTTGTAAATGAAAGTTTAATAATTCCGACATCCTTTAACATCGGCTTCATTTCTCATCAATATGTATCATTATTAAATATATAATGTTGCACTAATAAATATCGAAGACAATTTAAAAGATCGCATCGCTGCATAAATTTCGATTTTGTATTATTTGATTGCAACTGTATTGAATATCGGTAATAGATATTATTTGAAACAAACTGTTTCTTAAGCAGGTGTTTTCACTTCAAAATGACAATAACTGTGTTTCAAACATCAGATATTTGACATGATTATAAATCGTTTTTTGGCAAAATCACATTTATTAGCCAAATCTCTTTGCTGTTGAATGTAGCAAAAATGTCTCACTATTCATTTAAGAACTCGTATATAAAGTATCATTTATTTTCCTCAACGAAAAAATGCACATGTTATTAAATAATGGCAATATTTAAGCACACCTGTGTCTACGGGATGTTTTTAATTTTTTTTTAAGTAACAAATCAGAGACACGAATAAAAAGGTACAAGTGTTTTAGATTTGGTTGCAAAAAAAAAAAATAATAATAAATCAGCAACCGTGAATACCTGCATGGTGTAGATAAACATGATTCCTTAAATGGTTCTTGCCTAACATTTTTAGGTGTTAGAAAATATATTAATTTCTAATGATATTTTTATAAAAAAATATTTATTGGAAATACGATTGTCCATTTGTGAAACCATGTTTTCAATCGATCTTTTGTAGACCGTTTTTTTCTCTTGAATGCATTCGCATTTGATGTCCAAAATTTTTTCGACATAAATTTTAATTGCATTGCACTCTGAGCGGTGCCTACTAATATTTTTTAGCCTCGGTTATGTGGCTAATATATAGCTGCGATTCAGTGCATGTGTGCACTCTTGCATTGTCCTGGTGGAAAAGAACTTTTTTTCAAATCCTAATTAAGTCTACCCAATAAGTTGGCATGCTACTCGTCACTGAATGCCTTTTAAAAGTACTTAAGAAAACGGTCGCCATTACTTTATTGGCTGACAAATCCACCTTGACTTTCTTTGGTCGATTTATCTCAAAAATCCCACTTTGCTACTCGTCACTGAATGCCTTTTAAAAGTACTTAAGAAAACGGTCGCCATTACTTTATTGGCTGACAAATCCACCTTGACTTTCTTTGGTCGATTTATCTCAAAAATCCCACTTTACTGACTGTTGTGTTGTTTCTGCTATGACGAGGTGGATACGAATTTCGTCTAGGGCTATGAAACGGTGCAAAAACTCTTCCATATTGTCAAACACTCCTGCGAAGTTGTCACACAATTTCAATTGCGATCGATTGTAAACAGTTCCGGCACCCATCTTGCTGAGAGTTTTCTCATACTCAAGTGATTATTAAAAATTAAAACCACTGAGCCATGTGATATGCCAACGCCATATCGTGAATTTGTTCAATTGTTTCAAATTCCTCACCTGGGCGTCCAGAACGTTCGTGCTTGTACGGCCACAACTAAAGTAGTCAACCATTTTTTCAGCATTGAAATTGATGGTGCAGAACTCCCATAGTATAATCCCATAAATATTATTCTTAATAAGCACACGAAATTCATTTTCTCCTTAATCACACGGTAGTCTAGTGTCAATGGCTGTCAAATACGAACTAATTGATGCAGTTTGTTGGAAATTTGACAGGAGTCAACTGCCAGATGCCTCTTGCAGAAGCAGTGTTTCCCTTTCATTTAAGAAACGAAAAATTCAAATAGTCGCGGCATTATTGACCTCATCTCTTACCATAGTTTTGGTTGCCCTGTTCTTTATTATTGTTCTTATTAAAATTAAATCCTCTTTAGTTTAATAAAATTGATTTTTAAAATTTGGCTGCTAAGAATAAGTTAAAAAACCTTTTCGCCCCTCCTTGAAAACAAACTAAAAGGCATACCTACGCCCTTTTGTATTTAAGGGAACGATATACATGTTGTGTTGCACATCTTAATTAATAATAAAAATTATTAATTAAACAATTTCAATTGCTAAGTGAATAAACTGGTAACTGCAATAAATAAAACTGATTATTTTTAACTTAACTTTTAAAGCACACAATTGCCAAATCGTTTAAATCGTTTGAATTTATTTCTTTTACTTGTTGTTAAAAGACATTAATAATCTTTTATTCAACCCCTCTATCTTAAATCGTATTATAAATGTTTAACTCCCCCAAAAAACCTTCTTCACATCATTAAAAAAACGAAATATTCTAAAATTTATATACATACAATCAGCATTTACATACATACAAGTACATACTCGTATATACATTCGTTATTATTTATGCATGTGTTGTTTGTTATAATAATACTCTAGAAAAAAAAGAAATAAAAATTAAACTAAATTGATTTATCTGCATGCCAACACATACATACACGTACTTATGCACACATACAACTACATACATTACAACGGATACAAATGACTGACTGTAAATAATCTAAAAAGGACGACAGTGGATAAAAGTGAAATGAAAAACAAATACATGCAGATATTTTTGTACAGGCATATGTCAGACGAATGGACAGACAAACAGCTTAAAATAAATAAATAAATAGAAGAATGGGGAAGTTCTATCTTAAATGAGGAAAAAAACAAATATGTATATATATATATATATATATATATATATATATATATATATATATATATATATATATATATATATATATATTTGGAGTGTAGTAATCATTGGGGACACATTAAATGTGAAGCAGTTGGAAAACAAATTTAAAAAGAAAAGAAAATGAAATAAACAGCCACATATGAATACAAATGTAATAATATGTATTACAAACATACACACACACACACACACACACATACACTTACATACACAACAGCCATGCATACACCGACTGTTACAAATATGCATGTAAATGAACCCACAAACACCCACATCGACATACACTTGGGCATGTAAATTTACACAAGCAAATATGCAAAATAATCTGAATGCGAATGTATAAATAAATTTACAAAAATACAGTCATGATTGTATAAGTGTGACTGTTTGAATGTATGCATGAGTTTATGGTCATAAAAAAGCAATTTTGCACTTTTTCATATGTCTTTTTTTTAGAAGAGTATTGTTGATGGTTTTTTTTTATATCTTTATTATGTTTGGGCTTTGTAAAAGTCAATTTTCTATTTGCAAATTTACTAAACAAAAAAAATAACAAATAAAAAAATATATATAACAATAAAAAGAATGTGACTGAATGAATTTTTGTGGTCCATATTTTCGCTCACTCGCTTGGAGTGACTGATGAATTTAATTTTTTTATTTATTTATTTATTTTTTTTGTATATGTAACGGTTATTCTACAAAACCGCAAATATTTAATTTACATACATTTTTATTAGATTTCTTCTCACAGAGTGACAAGTAATTGAAGTGACATGCAATTGAAAAACATGAGCTTGAACAAATTGGAAACGTTTATCAATGTCTGATTTCAATACGAAATGCATATTTATATATTATGTGTTTCGAAAAGCATTGCGAAATTATGTGTGTTTCATGTTCTCTTCTTTTAATTAATAATTATTAATAAAATACATATATTTCATTTATTTCAAGTTCAATCAATGACGTGCCTTCATCCTTTGAAAAAAATATGTATTATATGCGATTAAGCCAAGTTTGTACCGCCAGATCGGGTAGACTGTTTTAGGCTTAAATGGCATTTTGAATTAACAGTTAATTTTCTTTTCCTTGTTGGAGTGGAATTTTCTGTTTATTTCTAGAATATTCAATAATTCAAACATTCCATTTCTATATGGATCGTGCACTGTCGGTCGTGGAATATAATCAATTGCATCAGCCATAAGTATAAATTGTGAAGTCAAAAGATAAGGTGTTTTTAACTTATTTTTTTTAGCTTCATTTATTTGCAACTTTTAATAAACGAATTTATAAATGAAATACATATGTGTTTTGTTGATGGAACATATCAAGATATGTCTTTCGCTGCAAAGCAAACTACCGACTATAGTCCCGTGTAAGAGAATAGGATCGTTTTCAAGAGTAAAATGCAACATTAGGCTTTCTTACAGTCTCTAGAATATCCATTTTAAAACTCAGATTTGAGTCCAGGATGACACCAAGTTATCTAGCGCTGATTGCTCTTTTTATCTTGGTGTTGTAAACTAAAATTGGTCGAAATTCAGGCACTCTCTACTTCTTGGTAAGAAGAAAAAGTTTAGTTTTTCTAGGATTAGCCCTTTTCGATAAATGTACAAGATATTTCTGTGAGATGTCCTGTAAAGAAGTGAGGCTTTTTCCTCCTACAGCAATTGCCAGATTATCACTTACTTTGCATCCTCTAGATTTTAGGGATAGCAGAGAAAGTGATCAAAGGAGTCCTCATATACCACGTTTATACGCACGTCTTGTTTGCAAATAGAACTATTTGCAAATAACTAATTCACTGTTTATACGGGAAATTGCATACAGAACTTATATTATTATTAGTGATGCTATGTGACGAAAATATGATTGTTTGGTAAGTAAAACACAAAAAACGTTCATGAAGTGGCAACGTCTTACTTTTTATTTGCAAATAGTGTCGTTATTCACGACTTGTTAAGTGAGTTAATAAGTTACAATAAAAAAGTTATACGGCAACATTCTTCTTTTTTATTTGCAAATAAGACGTGCGTATAAACGTAGTAATATTTGCACTTAAGTAATTCCTCTTACTTCCGAGTGAAGAGAAAAAAAATGAAAATCATTCTCAAGGAACAGCATTTTTGTTGCTTCTGAAATCCAACTTTTTAATTCCTTAGAAAGTCAGGTTGCATTTTTTTTTTATAGAAACAATGAATTATGAAAATTTAAATATGAATCTACAAATCTGTTAAACTTAATTTCAAAATATTCTTTTTTAATAAAAATAACTACTTACATCTTCGAGTCTACATGAGAATATTCTCGCTTATTCCAATTGTCGTCACATTAAGTCGACATTAAAAAAATGTAAGTTCTGTGCTCGATGTGTGCAACAATTGATTGTTAATGATGACCACTTGCCATTTTTTAAGCCCGCGGAATAGTAACAGCTTATAAATAATATATAATTGTTGTCGACATCGATCCTACAGTTGCCGAAATATTTGTTTTGACTTCGTGTGACGTCGACAACGACAAATAGAATAAGGGGGATTATTTTTCCTCAATCATGATGAATTTTTTTTTAATAAAAATAAAAAAAATTGATCACTTAATAATAAGCTCCCATAGAGGTTTCATAATTTTCCTTTTTCCCTGTTCTATTATTGTTAAAGATTTACAAATTTTCCTTTTTTCCTTTAGAAATTTCATTATTCAAAAATTTTTTATATGTGTTTTTTTTCTCTATATTATTTTCAGGATTATTTTGTTGTAGCTGTTGTTGCTGTTTTAATAACCTAAGGTAAGTTAGCATTTTGTTGAATGGTTAATACGAGTATGACCTTTTTTTCTATATTTGAGTACTAAATTAATAAATGATATTTTTTGTAAAAGTGAAAAAGAATGCATAAAAAATATGAAGAAATATTTACATGCAAATGCTTTCACTGAAATACAAAAGACTTGGCAGGTTTAATATTTTTTTTCGTTATGATATGCAAACACACACACATAGGCATACACATATATGGATTATTGAATATGTATGTATGCAAATATTGAATATTTGTATACGTTGCAGAAATTTCTTGGTATAAAATTGGTAAAAATCTAAATTTCTTTAACAAAAACCTTCAATAATCTACATCTCCTTGTAAAGGATCTTCAAGACTTATTTGCAAATTAGGTTTTTAATAGATAGATAGTTTAAAATTTTCATGACATAAAAAATGAATTTGTAAATTAATCTTTTATTTTATTAACGAGCTCAAGCTCTTTTTATAAAAAAACCAATTTATTTTATTTGAATATTTCGACGCCTCTTTGGGCGTCTTCTTCAGGAATTTTTTTTTTAAATGTGACAATAACAACAGAACATCAAAATTTTAAAATTGTTTTTACATACATACATACATACATGAACAAATTGAAAATTTTTTAAACAAATCAAATGAAAGTAAAAAATTTTTAAGGAAACAAAAAAGGGTGTTCTCAAAATTATTGGCATTTGATTCGAAAGTTAAACAGACCAATAGGAGTCAAAATGGTTTTTTGCTTTTTGTAATATAATTATTAAAATTTCATTTTAAAAACTGAACATACATTTTTGTTTCTTTAAAATTTTTTTACTTTCATTTGATTTGTTTAAAAAAATTTTCAATTTGTTTTTGTATGATCGCTAATACGGGAATACGGATTGACAAATAGAGAAAAAGGAGTTTATTACAACATCTTTCATGAAAATTATACCAAATTTATAGCAACTATATATAAATCTCAAAAATGTTTTAACTGGTCCTATATTAAGTATTCATTCCTCATTGGTTTTCTGAATGAGACTAGACCATCTTTGGATATGCCCTCCTCTTTTAAACAAGATTTTTTTTCAAAGAGTGTACAAGGAATAGACAGAGGTTAGTCCGGCTTATTAACCGGACCTTTTGTAATTTTTTGTTGTTTATTATTTCATTATTAGTTTTTTTTCGTGGTAGTATTTTTTAAATACATATATTATTTGGTTTTTATTTCTCTGCATTAGTTTTTGTTAATTGTAAACTAATTCACAAATTTATTTTAAACTTCTTCAAGCCACGTTAAGCCTCAGTAGAAAATGGTTAATTTTTCTTCCCTTTTTATTATGTGCTGATTAATTATTTTGAATCAATTTCTATTGGTGGGATACTGTATAGTATTTATTTTAATGATAAAATGATAATATTTTCTAGTCTCAAGTTTTCTTTTATCTACTGCTGTTGTTAGTTTTATATTAAGGCTCAGTAAAATGAACCCTAAAACTTTTTCAATGAACCGATCTATAAATAATTTAAGGAAATGAAGCTAAAGTAAGAAAATAACTAAAAAAACCTGAATATTAAAACACATATATATTTTTTTAAATATTAGGTCTTTAGTTTTGTTTAAAAAATAATAATATTTAAATATTTTTTTATGCATTTGAATTTGGCTGGATAATATTTGGCACAATGTAAAGTATAGTTTGGTTATAATAAACTTAATGGTTCCTAGTAGAGGAATTTCATTATGACCGGAGTAATTAATTATACGTTTCCAATATATAAAACACAGCCTTTTGTCAAATACTTATTTTAACCGCCTAAAAATTAAGGAAACGATTTTGCAATTTTGCTTTGTTCGTGATAAGCGTAATAATTTACAAACATTTTCATATAAAGAAAACATTATTGCTAAAAAAATCGTAGACAAACATTTTGTCCAAATAGAATTTTATTTTCAGTCAAACATTTCTGTTGCCACTTTTGTTTGACTCTTTGGAATACAAGAGAAAAGTTTCATTTTCATTTAAACTGTATTTCTGAACAAACAAAATTCTTTGCAGGTCCACAATAATACAAATTTTATACTGATTCAATGAATTTGTTTACCGAAAACGAAATTAATTTTTGTTGTGTACTGGGTACTTTTAAAATAGTACATTATAAATAAAAATTCTCTGTAGCCGGAGTTCATTGTAGTTGTAATAATTCGTTTGAAATATTTTTACGAAATTATTGTGACCGCATGCGTCGTTCGTTATAGACGATAACTCGTTATAACCAAACTTTACTGTGAAATACTCTTTATTGTTCATAAGTATGATTTGTGTTTTTAATTATTTCATTAATATTAAATCTAAAATTTTTTTAGCCGCTAAAAGCGGAATGCGAAACTTTCAGCAAAATCAAATTTACAGTAGCCCTACAACTTAATGTAAAGGTAGTTGATAGAAAAGCTTCTCCTGTGAAATTTACTTTTTTTCTACGTTAAGGATTGAATCTTCGTTAAATTTAAAATTAAGGTCCTGGTTATGCCATAATATGTCCTGCATAAGCCTTAGATTTCCCCCATGATTCACCTGCTAGTAATTCTGTTCCTCTAAATCTTCTAACAATATACTCGTACACACATATTGTAAAAAAGTAAGAATTTGCACGAATTTCTGACATATTCCTAGAACGTAGGACCACATGGTGTATGGAAATATTTAAGGCGGTTGATATAAAAATTGTATACGTTTTTAAAATTTATGAATATTTTTTTTTTGCTTACAGGACTTGGACATTTCACGTTTATAACTCATTTCTTTCATGGGTAGATTGAAAACATCCATTGAAATTAATAGCCCACTTTCTAATGATACTTTTAACTTCGTTTTGTTGCTCGTTTAATCATTATTAGAGCGAAAGTGATTGTGTCTGTTTGTTTATATCTGTATTAATACTTTTGCCACTTCGTTTAGACATCAAGCCATCATTAAACATCATTGGAGACGCCACAATGATTTCCTACACTTAACATCATAAGTCACATCACAACAATTGTTATAAATGACTGACAGTAGTCATCACAAACATCATCATCTCTATCATTATGTCCTTCTTCCCTATTTATTTTCTTTTGCTTTCTAAATCATTTGATACTTTTTGAAATTAATGTTCTTGCTGATGCTGCTGCTGCTGCTCATAACCAGCCTAGAAGTTCAGCATTGTTTGCTATTTGTTTTTCTATTATTCTTATTCATCTACCATTAAACTTCTCTATGTCTAAGACGTTTTATTTTCTAAGCAGTGGTGCCGAAACGTTTTCCCTTGATGAGGCATTTGAAAAAGACAATTATCGTAGCAAAGATGGTAAAACATAATTGGTTAAATGCGATTAGATGTGATATTGAAGGTTCTGTGCAGGAACCATAACATTTGAATTTTTTTCAAAAACGTCTCAACACGAGTATAATTCTCATTTTTTATTTTACAGAAATAATTTAAAATTTTTTATTTTGATATTTTTTTTATAAATCATTATTTTCTGATTTTTATTTTCATTTTTATTAATATCTTGATTTTTACTCTTTCGAAAACAATCAATTTCAACTCTTTGATGTCTAGATCCTTTGCGGCAGTAAAATAAAATTTTTGGGTCCTGGTTTGTTTATATTTGTATTTGAATAGTTGTTACTTCCTTATTTTTTTCGGAATAAATATAATTGTTATTTTTTATTTTGGTATTGGGAATTTCTTTAATTTTTTAAATATTTTCTTAATGATAACTTTTGTAAATGAATTGAAAATTTTCTTTGGCGAAGCCTCAAAATTTAGTGGCGAAATGCCGGAAATAAATACAATAAATACAAATGAATTGTATACAATGAATTTTATCTAAAATTTGATAAGTATTAAGAAAATATTCAGTTGTTTTACTTCATTTTTTGAACTGAGTGGACTAAAATTTTTTTTATATTTTTGATTCGTTAGCTTGACTCGAGTCTGAAGTCGAGTCCTGAATTTATAAACGTAGAAAAGTAATGTTTCTCCAAATTTTTTTCCCTAAGGAGGAAGTGTAAGTATATTAAATACGTGCCATCTAAAAAGTGTTAAAAAGAAGTCACATGAATGTCATGGAAAACAGTACTGTTCCATTCTTCTAGAGTAATTAATGATCTTCTTCTTCTTTCTTCCTTCTTAAGAAAAATAATTTTATAAAAATAATAAAATTTTAACTGACAACTGTAAATTTTCTCAAATGTTTTTATTAAAACTTTGTGTTCTTATTTCAAAGTCTCATTTTTTAGTTGACAGCTCCAACTTTAGTTTAACTTTAACTTAAATGTGGCTCAATTAAGCCTAAGTTATTAGCAAGATAAGCTTTATATGAAAAACAATGGATTTTATCTTTAGTTAGTTTATCATTATACTGAGAACTAGACCTTAGAGTTTATTTATTATTTGAAATATAGACTAAGCCTAAATATACCAGTCTGTGAGATAAAAAAATCACTCAGATGTCCTTTAGTTTATCCTTATTTTCCTTGAAAATTATCGTATTTTCAGAAATTCGTTAAAGATAAACTCTATTCGCACATTTTGAAGATCTCTGCCTTTAATAACATTCAAAGTCATTTTGCTACAAAAGATTTCCATTGGTTTGATTTTACCACAAATATTCTTCAATCTTTTGTACAACTTACCAGCTTTTTCCAACAAATACTAAGGCACACAAGAATACAAACCCATACACATTTAAATACGTTCGCTTTTACAATAGCAAACAGGCAATTGTGTGTAAATAAAATATATTAATAAGAACGTTTGTAAGCTCGAAATCTCTGTGTATTTGTAATGCTTTGGGGAGGGAACTTTCAAAACGTTTTGTGTTATATTTTAGCATCATTAGCTTTGATTTATGATTAGATTTGTTTTTAATTTTAAAACCCATAATTTAAAGAAGGCTGTTAAATAATAGCGATATTAAGATTTTCTGTTTCAATTTATTCGAAAGAAAATGCGTTTTCTATATTAATGTATAGATGTATGTATGTTATTGAGTGACAATTAAAATTAAATTGAAACGTTTTAAATACAAGTGCGAGCTATTTTCCAAACAAAATCAAAAACAAAAACAGTCGTGTTCGAACGTATTTTTCCGAACTATAAAAAATAAGATAAAATATAAACAACGGTAGTTCTTTTTTGCAATAAATTGCTCGCAACAATTTTTTGCATGTGCAAAACCGGAAATGAAAAATTCATATTAAATTTTTTGTAACTTCGATACTATTTTTCTTAGTATTTTCAAATCGAAATTAGAATAAAAAGCTCTCATTATATTGTAAAAGTTTTGACGTGGTACATTTATTATTTTAAACTTTATGTAAATAAATATACATGCATATCGCACTAGGAAACCGGAAATACATATTTTATATTAATTTTTCTGAAATTAGTTTCAATGATTTTCTAGTTTTATTAAAATCTGAAATTATTTTGGGGTATATTTTTGATAGTGTAAAAGTTTTGAATGTGAATATGCATTGGTTTGAAAGTTATGCAAATATTGGTGCATGCATGTTGCACTAAGAAACCGGAAATGGCCACTTTATGAAAAGTTGTTCTAACTTAGTCCCGATATTTATTCATACTTAATATTAAAAGTTATTATTCTGGCTATTTTCCCCAATTAATTGTTAAAAATAATTAGAGTTTTTGCAAAGTGCATTGTTTGTTGTGGCTTTACATCTACATATGCGGACATTTCATTGGTGGCTAAACCAAATCGTCACTGAAGTTTAAGCAGTTTGAAAACATTCAACCTCGGATTTGTATGCCACACGAATCAACTACAATATGAGAATTCAATATTGTGTATGAATCATAATCATAGAGGGCTTACAATCCTTTTAAACAAACAACACAGCAAACAATTATACTCAACGTGAGTCTATTTTATTTTTCTTGCAACATTTATTTTTATTTGAAATTAATATTTATACAACATTAAAAAAGTTTTGAAGTGGGATATACTTTCTTCTGCTTTTTAAACTTGTTTGTGTGTTTGTTTATTTTGTGGCAACTTCTTAATTTGTTTAATTACGACTATAAGTAATCAACTGTTCGAAGGTGCCAGATTCTTATATTTTGTTACAGAGTGTTTGCAAACCTTTTCAATAATTAATCAACAGCATAACCATCGCTAATTTTTTACTATAATGACAAAATAAATAATGACATGTTTTTGCTTAAAGCTATTTTTAAAACAAATCGACTTTATTGAGCGAGTGTGACTACAGCCCACTACGAGACGTCATACTTCAGAAACACCATGTTCCCCCTAAAAAAATTGGTTTAAGATTTTAAATGTGGTTATCAAGGTTTTTAGAATTAAAAAATTTTTGAAAGTCATAATTCCGTTATATAACAAAAAAAATAAAAAAAATAAAAAAAAAATAAAATAAAAATTGTAACATGATTGGCGAGGGGACATATTCTCCAGTCGTCACCTATGTGTCAAATTGACATGCATGCAGCAGTAAGACTATTTGGAGGTCCTGCTTGATACAATTTTTTATTCTTGGAAAAATTCACTTTGAAAACTTTTCCAGTTAACATATTCATACTTTTATTTAAATAAATTTAAATTGTAAGGAAGTATTTATACATCACACGTCTTATAATAGAATTGGTTAAACTGAATGTAAATACGTGTATAAGAGATATTTTACATAATTTGAATACACAACCATGTTTAATCGATATTCTTGGCAGAGTTTTTTACGAAAAAAATAATAATTATATATCTCTTCGGTACGTTGCTGATATACGGAAATCATTTCAGGATCATCTTTTATGTTGCTAACGAACAATTATGGTAAAAGTTGTTGGGGCGGGAGAGAGGTATTCCTGGAATGCATTCGTTATAAAATATCCGAATGCAACATTATTTCTTTGCTGATTTCCAATGAACAATTTGCTATATTTCTACGCAGGTAATGTTTCTGAACACAACGTTTTTTTAAGGTAAAACTCGGATCTGTATCCTGCACAAAATGCGCCAAATCGGCCACACTATGTCATGTAATGTAATGTCCTCTTAAGTTTGCTTTCTTACTATTTATTCGCTGCCAATAATAACCTTTTAAGGGAATTCCCCTATGAGTAGGAAGTACTTAAATTTAAATTTCTTCTACTTCCAAAAATAGCAAATAAAAAATGATCTAAAAAGTCGTTCATTAAACGTGGTGAAGAGCATGAAAAATAATAACGAAGATATAATGGTTTTAGGCAGTTGAAACACAAAAATTATGAAAAATGAACTACTAAATAAAAAGGATACAAAAATCAAATTTTACTTGAAGAAGAAAGTCTCACTTAAGTAAGGGAGAAAAAAATAGATTAAATAAAAAATAAATAAAATGACAAAATGATATATGAGCTATTTTGTCTGCATGAAAAAGGTCATTACTCCTACTCAATTGTGTCTGTATAAAAAAGAAATACTTTAATTCTTTCTTAGTGACAAGAACAAAACACGAATAATATTAAGGCCAAAGATATTCAAGTCTCTTGACTAAATTGAAAACGTCAAAACGAAAGATCAAATATTAAATTAAAAGGCTTATCTCAGAGGCCGGTTCAATCGACATTTTTGTATGCAGTCTGTGTTCACTCAGTGCCCTAAATCTAAACGTGTTCTAGCATTCATCTAAACTTTGACTCTGATCAATTGAGATCATGTCAAAATAATATCGGATCTGAGACACGAAGGCATCTAGGATAACGAAATGGCTGACGAAATTTCGTCATAGCAGGAATTAAGTGAACTCAAAATGGAATAATTGTTTAACCTGTTTAATATGTCAAATATATCTCCAGATTGGATTGTTATAGGGATGAAATTTGGGTGGTTCACAATTTCTACTCGTAGAATATTCAAGGCTCTTTGGGCGCCACTAAATCGCGATTGGAATAAACATGAAATAATCCTTGGAAGAGGATCGATATTTAAGATGTTAAGCATCATTAAGGCTCTATACGTTCGTTCCGATGTCAAAATGTGGCAAATGCAGGAGTTGGTTTGAGTAGGACTCTGCAGAATCTTATGCCTACACATTAAGGCAATAATTTTTTTAAAAACCTGGATGGTCTTTGTGAATAGCCAATGACTAGTTTACCAAGTATTTTGGGTTCTTATCAGGAGTTCGATTTCCAATAATTCGCAGAAAGATGTGTATATGTGATAGTATCATAGTGGTTTTTCTAGTCTAAGGGTGTGCCCAGAAATTGCATACTACGGGCTTGCCTGCCAAATTAACTAAAGCCAAGAGTCAATTTGTAATTAACTATTATATTAGTTAAATTTCCAGTAGTTATTAATTATTAATAGCTGGGTAATTTGACGAAACATGGATGCAATAGATTAGATTTTAAAATGGTAAGAGGCTTGTGTTGAGCATTTATGGGCTAATGCCTCAACCCTTATGTTTGGAAAGCGACTGAAGGAACTGGTATGAAATTCGACTCGGAATTCACATATAAATTAATCATTAACATAGTAAAAGAATTTGTTTGACAACTTATGAACCAATAACATAATTCTAATAATTCTAACTCAGACATTAGGGACTGAATGAAATTAAATAAAATTTGGCACCCAGATAATATTTTAGTGTATTAAATAATTTTTATCTCCATAACAAACTTGATTTAAGTCACATCGTAGTTCTAAAGAATTGTACTATTCTTCATTAAGGAAAAAATTTTCAATGGAGTTTTTAACTTTGTAAACTGATATAAATTCGGTCGCGAGATGAATTCATATCTGAAGGCATTACCACTGTGGTTGAAGGTTGAATATATTCACTTTACGTGCAACATTCATATTTTGCATTCAATAATTTGAAATGAGGTGCTCATGCATCGAAGCTGCTTCTATTAGAAAGAGACATAAATGGTAAAAATGATTTCGGTAATACGGTGGCAACAAAGAATGGGCGTGGTAATCCACAGAATCTTAATTACTATTCTTAAGACTTTGCTATTTACTCATAATGGTCTGCAATTTACCCCAAAGTAGGAATGTACAAAAGCCATTGAGAAGTCCGTATGATCAAAGGTGGAAAGTGACAGTGACCAATTTGGGATTTTTGTGGTTATCGTATGATCACTTTTATGTTGGCGACTCAAGAGTATCAAACGTTCTTCTCTATGGAGTTTTATTTACTTTAAATTTGTTTGCATACACCACGTTTATACAATTATTATTTGAATTACTCAGATAAGTTTCATTTCCGGGCACTTCCGAGGTCGCTAATAAATAAATAAACAAATCAATAAATAAGTAAATTTAAATGTAGAGAAGATATTGATAAATTGAAAGTGAAATAAGTGAAGAAAATAAATACTGGATATACTTGTGCATGTTTGATTTCTTAATTTTTTTAAATTAAACCCAAAACAAAATCTTCTATTCAGTAAAACCAAATAAATCATATTCCTTAACAATGTTGCAAGTATCATATTCCGCATTAAAATTAAATAAACTATGTGCACGAGTATATAATAAATGCCAAGTATAATTAATTATTTTAAAATATTGATTTTAAATTTTCCACGTCCATTCTCATGTGATATTCACAACGATGTGAGTAGAGATTTATAATGAACTTGTGAAGTAAATTAAAACGTTGTTATTGCTATTTTTGTATTAATTGGAATACGTTTTTTTGTTTTCCTTGCTTAAGGCACAATACCTTGATGCAGAGTCAACGACGCTTGAAAAATTTATTTTGTTGTTATACTCTGCCCTATTTCTTTGGTAAATTTCTTCCACACATCAGCCAACTTCTACGGCAACGATGTTTAAAATGTTATAAAAAGTTTATATGTTTGATGTTGCTGCTATGTCTTTGTTGCTTGCATACGCTGTCGTGCGAAATGTTATACGCGACAATGTTTATACATACATATACATATATACTTTTAAATAACATCAGCTTTAATACTTCCCTTTTGGTATCCTTGTTTTTTTTCTTGATTTTCAAAGAATTTTTCTTGCTGGTGTTGAATATTGGCGGGTTGAATGGTTGGCTGCTTCACAGTTGTATTCCATACACTTGAGTTGAGTTTAGTAGCTGGTGTTTGTTTGCCACTTCTCTTTGTTATTGTTATTGTTCTGTTCATATTTTTAATATCATTCATTGCCGGGATAAAGCTAAAAAAATAAAAAAAAATTGGATTAAAGGCAAGTGTGGAAATGTGATCGCCAACTCCTGATTGACTTGGGCTGCTGCAGAATTTTTCTATAGTGTTCCTTTGCATAAACATTTTATTTTATTATGTACAATTGATTTCATTTATTATTTGCCAGATTCCACAGATGCCATCGTAGAGTTATACGAAGGTTGTTAATTTGTTATTGGGTCATAGTAACAGGGAAATGGGATTGATATTGTATTAAAATATTTGCGTTTTAGAAAATATTGCGCCTGATTTTGTATATCACCAAGGTGAAATGCTGCCTTGTTTTAACACAATTTTTATTGTTTTCTTGTTAAAAAAAAAATAATAACAATGTACTTTAAAATAATGCGCCAGCCCATGTAAGAGAAATACAAAAGTAGTCCATTATTATGTCTTATTTATTAACTCCGCTCATCTGATTAGTTTCATTAATTTTTCTTTCAAGTTCTTGCTTTTTCAGATAAAATGCTACATATACTAGTTTTATTATTTTTAATAGCCTAGTTAAAGTAAAAAATATTTAAAATATAAAATTATTATATCTATGTGTTCCCTAAATTTTGGACTGACGCTGTATTTTGACCTCATCCAATTAAAAAAAAGACGTACTTATATTTTCCTCATAATTATATGCATCTCGTGATTCATAAAATATTCCGATACCATTTAGCATGTTCCGATTGCATTTAGCATTGTGCTTTCTGAACGTTATGCACATAATACATGTGAATATGCAACATATTTTGCACTCAGCATATTCTTGTTAAAATTTAACATATTAGGTTTTTGGCGAAACGTGTCGTTGGAGTCCAATAATACTGGAGAAATTGTGAAAGTGTTGGTCTTAGTCTCTCTCAATAGATAATTCAAATGGCAATACAGTCCTGTTGCAAGATCCTTGAAAATGAAAAAAAAAATCTTTTATTCCGTAATATCTTGAAAAAGGATCTCTGGATTTTGTTTGTTGTTGCAGAATGTACACAATTACCAAATCCATTACAAATTGGGATTTAAATATGTTCACAAGTTGTAACTGCTTCTTTACTTAATACCTACTACTGATGTGGAAGACGATTTTTATGACAGACTTTTCCCTGACTATGAATAATTGTGTTCATTGTGAGTTTTTATTTGTATTTTGGATCCAACTTCTACGAATATGTAACTTATGCTCTCTCGAATTCGCTTACTATCAATAATGGATTGTATATAAGATCCGCTACCAATAATTTGTCTTGTGCAAAAATGGTCTTGTGCACAGAATATTTTTAATTTTCTTTAACAAAAAGAACTAAAAAATTTACAAACTCTAGCCTGATATAATCAGGAGCATAGGGCCTCGCATTCATATTATTTGGGGTTTCTTTAATTGGTGATTTTCAGATAAGCACTGTATCCTATTCTGATGATGGGTTTGCCATCGAAGCCAACAGCTGAGTGTCAAACACATTTATGTAGCGAACCGCTTAATATGAGAACAGACTTCGTTTGCAGCTGCACCAACTAGAAACGCTGCAGACGCCTCCCACAACTCCCCGATGTTTGACGGATATTAAGAACATCGCCCAGGGACCACCACCTGTAGGTTTGTGAGTTTACTTGATGCGTGATTGATAAGGATCACCCTGGAATCAACAAGTATAGCCAATCAGAAATTTTGCCTTATCATTATACTCCTTTGCCTCCCATACCGGTCACATTTGCTCGTCTTCACCGTTGCCCTTAAAAGCAGCGATGCAATATTCTATGCAGGCTTAACGGGAAGCATGGCGAGCCTGATGTAATAACCTAATAAATTATATGAAATTCTTTTCTTTTTTTCTCTTTTAAATCGTAAACAATTCAAACGTTCCTCGTAATAAATATGACAGTAAATCTGCACCCTTTTGTCTTAAACTTTATAAAGTTTTCTAAAGACTCCCTTTTTTATATAAAAGTATGAAGGGAAACTGGAAAAGCAAGTCAGGGCATAAAGCCAATAAAAAAAAACAATAACAGAAACAACGCCGGAGGCTCTGTACCATTTTATTCAATAATATTTTCCCTTTGTTCTGTTGTGTTGTATTCTTGTTCACCAGTAAAAGGTTGGATGTATAAAAATTTCAATAGATTTTCGTATTGAATTTGCACTCTCATACATTCATTAATTTAGTAAAACAGGACGTGCCATCGTTCATGTCTTTATGTTTTAATTTATATGCTCATATTTACAAATATGCTTAAAAGCATATACTTTTACGTTACAAATGATTGATTTTATTGCAATTTATATAATTGTACTTTTAAGCACACGTTTATGGCCAAATTGGTTTATTTTCATTTACATATCTGCAGGTTATTCTTTTCATATTATTTTCTACGTTTGCCATTTATAGGGACAGAAGTTGGTTCGTTGCAAGGGTACAATGCATATTAATTTAATAATATAAATTTACTTTATGTTGGTAAAAAAAAATCAAGCTTCCCTTAACGCAATAAATGCAAAAAAAATTTTTTTTACTTTTTTATATGAATTTTTAAACATGTTTATCAATTTCATATGTGGATTTTCTATTAAATTAAGTTGAAAATATTTGCAATAATTTTTTGTCCAAATACTGTAATATGACGCCCGCCCTTAAACATGTCGGTAATTGAATTTCTTATAAGAACTTAAATATTTTCACATGACTTTTCTTTGAGACATGTAAAAATCTTAAAAAAATAATTTAAATTATTTTTTGCGTCATGGTTGGAAGAAAAAATTCGTTCTCAATATATTTTTTTCTATTATTATTATTTTTTAACAAAACTCATACCTAAAAATTTTAGTATGAAAAGCTCTAAATCTACCTTGTTATTCTTAATTGTATATTGACTTTATGGTGGCTTACTAAAGCCTTTTCCTTATAAATATGCGATGAACGAGGAAGCTTGGGTTCAAGGCCGATATAAAACAAAAAGTTAATTCAAACTAAGCAATTAAAAGAAGGATTATTTAATGAAGTTAATAAAAATTGTTAAATCAAGTTCGGTCCAGGATTGAAAAAGAAAAACATCATTCCGCATGATATCGCTTAAATCATGAGCCAAAAATTGTCTTTTTTCCCTGTTTTTCTTGTTTTTGCTTCAAATACATCCTGTGTGCGTTCTTGCGTAAAGGGTACCCTTCCTGATTTAAGAACAGCTTTACTTGCCCTTCTTCCCACTCTGCGTTGTCTTGCTTAAAGTATATATGACTTGATTTTTGTTTTTATTGTATGAATATTATTCTATCCGATAAAGGGTTCTGTTATTATAGGAGTTGATTTTTTCACAGCTTTCCCCTGTGAGCGTTTTAACATGTCCATTTGATAATTTTGGTATTTTTTAGGATCTTTCTATAACTTTACAATGCTAAAAAAACATATCAACTGAAAAGCAAAAAGATATCGACTCTAAACGAAATTAAAGCTTATATTAACACAAATAATTGCATATGTGGTAGAACGGAAGGAAATATAGAAATTTATAAATCCCATGTTACTGGACCCTTAAAAAACTATTTGCTTAAAATGTGATCCTTACAGGATGATCGATATATTGCTCTTATACATATGTAGGTAAACTTAAAAATACCTATAAGAGAAAATCGCTCTAAAATCCTGTTTATTATCCAGCGTAAGGTCCTTGTAATTTAATTGTGTACGAAATTTATAGTGGCTTCTTGACGATTCTAAAAACAAAAAATATTTCTTTTGCAAATTAAAAAAAAAGTGTTTTCCATTTCGTTTTTTTGGCATTTTCGTTTCTTAAAAAATTAAACAAATTTGTATATCAAAATCTATTTATCGCTTTTATTTATAAATTTAATGGCTTTGAATTTTTAAAAATTTCTTGACACTTGTAAATGAAAATGATTTTTTACGAAAACATTTATTTTAATGAAAATTTTATTTCTTATAATATTATTGGAACAATCATATTATAACAGAAGTAATAATATAATAGTAGAACATTATACATAAAAATGTTCAAGCGTTGTTTTATTGTCTCATTTATGTATTGCTGGAACGGATACAAAGTGGCCTTCAGGACCATTTATCATTCATGTTTGTATTTGCATGTATATGATATACAAAAAATCTTTACCAAAAATCGACTCTATAAAGGTCTAAAATAATTTATGTTTATTTTTATTCATGCTCTAGGTCATACATTAATTTAAGTAAAACTCCTTTGTTTTATTAAATTTTATTCAATATTTCGATCACCTTCGGTTTTCTTTATCAGGAACTACAAACTGAAAATTACAAGCATTGAGAAACATAATTCACATTTTAATAACTGCATTAACATTTAATTATTGCCTTTTTTGAGTAAAGCCTTCTCTTTCTTTTAAAATCACAAACATACTAAATGTCTTTTTGTTTATTTTGTTTATATTTTGTTATTATATCTCTGTACGCATGCGCCCAATTTACTGTGTCTGTTTTGTAGTTTATTCTTATGTCCATGGGAGATTTTATTGTGTACCATTTTTGTAATTCTTTTCTTGTTGAAATATTTCCACACTGTTTAGGTTTGCGGAATGCACTTTCGTCGCACAGTGGGCTGCTAACGCTGTTTTTTGTTCTGTTGTTCTTTTTGTTGTTTTGATCTATTTATATGCGGGAAATCTTGTTCTCAGTTTTGATTTTGTCGTTCCTACATATATTTTATTAAATATGTTGGCCCCATCCCCGCTACATGGTATTTTGTATACGACATTTGAATTGTCTAACATTTTATTTTTGCAATTGGACCAGAACTCAGGAGATGACCCTTTTTTGCAGTGTATTGTGCTGGAACTAGGAAAATAGGATAGGCTGAGGAGGATAGCGGGAGTAGTGCTTGTGGACATTCGATTTGACCTTCGCAAAGCTGGGTATGGCAGGAAAGACATCTGCAGGGAGCTCGTTCCCTGCACGAACGAATTGTTTCTCTAATGCGTAGTGCGATTCGCTATTATATCGAACACAAATGGATGTGCTCTTAATGAGGAACATGTTGCTCGTAAGTAAGAGCGGGTTTCGGGAATATGTTCCCTTACTTTATTAGACACATTTCATTCAAGCAACGATAAAACAGCGTAGCACATCCCACGTTGCGACGATGTTTCAGTGGGTCAATAGAGTTGGCTACACTATTGTCACAAATGAGTCTTTTCGCCCTCTCCTGCACTCGGTCCAGTAGCTTCAAAATAGACTTTGAAGCACCGGTCCATACATGAGAGTTGTATTCCATTTTCGGCCGGATGTAGGTGGCATAAATAGTGAGGATACCAGAAGGGGTGAAGCATCTCTTACACCATCTTAAAAAACCGAGGCACTTGAATGCTTCTTTGGCGATATGAAAAATGTGCTCAGTCAATCAAAAATCACACTGAATTATCATGCCCAGAACATCAAGAGCTTTTGATTCCTTAACAGATGGAGCAGCATGTAGGGTCATACATTTATGCGTAAGCAAACAGCACTGTGTCTTCTTTTTCTACAGGAGTATTGCTGAAGGTTTTTATGCTATTTTTAATAATATATTTTGCCATAGTAGATGGGAAACTGTCTTTTTTTTTGCTGTAATATAAAACTAATTTTTTCCAAATTTACTGTATGGAATATTTCATCCTCATATTATTACATCCGTTACTTACTGGGATCTTTAAAGCTCGAGCCTAATTAAATGGAAGCTATAAATAAAATTTCGAGATTTTTTTAAAGATCCTGGTAACAGATATAATAATAGTTTGGTTCTTGAAGCCTATTTCCTTATGGGGTTCTTCGTAAATTCAAAATTTCGACTGAATAAAATGCCACCTGACATGGTGACTTACATGAATGAAATTATACTCCAGTATTTATTTTTGTTAAAATACCCGTCTTTATTGTATATCAATAAGTTTTGCAATCACTGAAATATTTTTAAATTTGCATATAAACTTGTACTATACAAGGATTGCTTAAAAATTCCTTAAGGAAATGTAATAAAACAAAACACTGACTACAAAATGATCAATGTACTCGTAATCGAAAAAATACTAAAATTTTAAATTGTTACATTCCTTTCACTGTATATATATTTTTTTATCTTTGTGTTATTCGTTGTAAAAGTATAAAGAATAAAAATTTTATATATGTGCAATTAGGTGTTTGTCAATATGAATGGAATAGTAATAGCAGTAGGTACGAATTTGAAAATTGATTGCATTCCTTGTAAAAACATTTTTTCGAATGACTTTGGCAAATGCAAATATGAATGAATGCATTTTTCTTATATTCTTGCATCTAACGCTTTATGGATTTCATTGTTGTTGGTACTGTATTTTTTACTATTTTTATCGATTTTAGCACTAAAGCGAGCAGAAACAATTCCACAAATAAAATATAGTCCCAGATAGACATCAGTAGTCGAAAAAGTATGTAAATATTTTTACATTTATTTCAAAAAGATCCCAAGTATACAGTTGTGAGGATGTATGTGTGTGATAGTAAATGATAGATATTTGTGCATTAAGTAGATATTTACTGCATGTTGCAAGGATATACATAGTTGTGCAGAGAAATGTATTAGATGTTATATTGTTTGTAAAGTTTATATCGAAACTTTTGACATGCTACAGAATATGTTCTTAAATATATACAAATATTTTGTATTTTATTTTAAAAAATTAATAATATTTTTCGACCTTTATTATTTTAAATTATTTTATATTAATTGAATTATTTTATTGAATTTAAGGTCTTCTTTAAAAAAATATATATTTTGTTTTTGATTTTTCAATATTTCAACACCCTGTGGGTGTCTTCTTCAGGAAAAATAAAAAAAAAATAATAATAATAAAAAATATATTGTTTTTTAAAAAAGAGGACTTTAAACTCAATAAAATAATTCAATTAATTTTATTTTAATTTAAAAAATCTATTTAGAAGAATAGAAGTAAAAGCTACTGATTCGCTCGAATCACTTACCACAGGAAGTCATTTTCTTTTCTAAGTACATTTTTTCTACCTTACCTTAATGTTGACCATTTTAATGTCCAAATTAATAATTCCATTCATTAATTGAAATATGGCTGGCATAATCTGCACTGTGTTTTGCATATAGCCAAGCTTATGCAGACGATATTACTGGTTCGCCATGACGTGTGACTCGCAACTTAATAAGCCAAGCCCACAATTAGGATAACACTGTGTGGCATCATCGTAGTTGTGGGCTGAGAACGACTCTTTTCTGCATCAACATTTTTTATTAATTAATAGGTCAGTTTTATAAAAGGATATGTGTTATATTCTCTTTTAACCGCTCACATTCCAAGACTTGCATATGGTATAAATATACTCGCGGGTTGAATGCAATATATCGGCCTTTATGGTCCTTTTTGAAAAACATGAAATAGAATGTTCTCTTATAATAAAAGCTTACCAAGCTATATTTTTTATATTTTTTATATTTTTATATCTAATTTCAAAATATTGACTCAAGCAAATCTTAATTTAAAATATATAACGACACAAACCTTTAACTAGAAAAAATTGCTGAGAAGAAAAAAATGTTCTATATAATCATTATATTCATATATAAGTATATATGTATTTTGCCATTTATTATATGCGTTACAAAATAAAATTATAATCATGTGCACCTCTAGTTACCATAATGAAGCACCGTACAAAGTGACACGAAGAGGCAATAGGAAAGGAAACAACAAAAATTAAAATAAATCAACACACTACAAACAAACAGCTGCTTCCTCTCTCTTACTTTTGATGAGAAGCACATGAAAACAAACTTACAATTACATATGCATTCAAATGCTAACATAAATACATATGTATGTATATACGAGTACATTCATATGTGTTTGAATACATTTATTTATAAGTAAAAGTTTGCATAAAAACACACACACACGTGATTATAAAAATGCCTTTTTGCTTTCTTGCCTTATAAATGCTAATGCTAGCTGGGCTGTTTTTAAAGAATGCTTCTGCTGAGACATACAGTCGTGACGCCACTTCTTTTATTCCTTTCTTCATGGAACGTCAATTGCTCCAACAAGAGGAGAAAAAAGACTCAAGGATGCATGGGGGAGTTGCAACTGTATATAGTATTTGATTGCTGATACCGGAGCAACTTACAACAATATTCGTCCACGTCATACCGTTGGCATTGCAAATGCCTGCTGCAGCAGAAGATGCCTGTTTGATTGTGCCAGTGCTAACTCCTTGAAGCATTAGCACTTCGTACATTCCTTTTGTGTTTAGGAATAATAAAAGGCAGGAAGAAAAAAATAAAATGACGGAGAGTAAAAGAAATTCATTCTTTATTCGATGTGAAAATTAGGAGGAGCTGTTTTACAAACGAATGCAAATAAAAACTTTTCTTGGCATCAATAAATATTTGAAAAATATATCAAATGAGCATTTTATAGAAATATATGGAAAACTATTTAAAGAAAATAAAATGTGCAAAAGGATTATATATATATATATATATATATATATATATATATATATATATATATATATATATATATATATATATATATATATATATATATATATAATCTTTTTCGGAATAATATAAGACTATCACATGTCTTAAAGTCGAATGTTTATGAATAATATTTCGTGATCATTAATAAGGTGTTGAGGCCCTATGCTCCTCAAAGCATCAACGGTAACATATAAAATAAGGTATTGCGTTTCAATTGCACTTTGATTTAATTTGCCATTGGATTTGTAATATTTTTAGCATTCATTTGTAATTCGTGTTCCCAAGTGTTCCTGCTTGAAGGTAAAAGGAGTGCACCATGTAATTTGTTTATTATTCTCTTTATTGTTCTTATATTTTTATTATTGGTGACTGAGATGCACTTTAATTCTGTTAGAGATATACGAGGGTGGCTTATTAAGCTAATGATTTTTTTTCTATGAGACATAGGTCTTTGGATAAAAAATCATTTTATTTTTCAACATAGTCTCCTTCGAGCTCTTTACACTTTGTCCAACGTTTCCAAGATCTTTGTATCCCTTTTAAAAGTAATAAGATCTGTAGCGGATCAAAATAGGTATTTGCGTGGAGTAAAATTTTTTGTCATCGTGCCATTTCTTCAAGCAAACCATCCGTAGCCTAATTTATGGAATTTCGCCATGGAAAAGTGCACATGAGTCCACCCTTGCATTATCCTAATAAGTTTGCATAATGTTCGTCATTGTTTTTTTTTTTTTCATCTTTGTTAAAATATAGTTAATGTGGATCATATCGCGGGTATTTCAAAAACGATTGCCATGACTTTATTGGCTGACAAATTCAACTTGGTCTTCTTTGGCGCCGATTCACCCCTGAGAAACCCATTTATTTTAGTGCTGTTTTATTTCTGGTGCGTTGTAGTCGAACAACGTTTCGTCCATATTACAGTTAAATACAAAAGCAAAACACTCTTGTAAAGTAACCACACGATTGCACTTGTGGTCGATTGGGAGCAAACGCGGCACCCATCTTGCGTTAAACTCTCTCAATATACAAATGATCATTCAAAATTGAATCCACTGATCCATGTGACATGCCTATGGCTTCCAGAATATCTCACACTTTCAATCGGCCAACACCATATCCTGAATGTTTTAAAATTTTTTCGGTTGTAGGGACCTAAACTGGCCATCCAGACCATTCGGAATCTTCTGTAGATGTACGCCCACAAGCAAAAACGCTAAACCATTTTTTTGCCATTGAGAATGGTGATGTAGAATTCCCGTATTATTTATCAAGCTCAGCCTTAGTTTGGCAAAAAAAATTATAATTAACTGAACACATGAAATATACTATTTTCAATTTTCCATTTTCATTTTTGGTTTTCTACATACAACTGGTATTTTATCAATTTATGCTAATAGTCCTAAAATATAAATATTTAAATTGAACAATATTTATTAAAATTATTACGAATATTGTACTAATTATTTATTAAAAGTTTTTCCTTCGTTGTGGGCCAGTGCATTTTCATTATTCATACAGCCTGTCGAATATTAAGTGGCAATTAGGCAAACAAAGAAATCATATTTACCATTTATAATAAAATTATTCGAGATGTTCTCCCAATTAATTATTAAAAAAATTGTTATTTGTTTCGGGCTTATCTCTCTGTATTTCCCATAATTACGAATAATAACAAAATTTTGTTTTTAATATTCAGTTTATAAGTCTTACACTCATTATTCATTGAAAAATGTAAAAACTTTTCTCAGAAAAATTATATTTTTTCCTTTAACAAGGTGTTGCAAAGACCATCAACATCAACCATTATTATCTTCATCATATTATTCTTGTCATTTCAAAGCTGATTGTTTTCTTTTTCATTGTATTTTACATTAAGATATATTTTTAGGAAAAAAAAAACATGGGAATCTGTATAAAATATTTTTATTCGATAAAAGCATTTGTATGTTACCAAATTATATTTTCATGTCATCTTATTGAATTCTACCGAAAAATATTGTTCTACAAGAATTGTTGTTGCTATTATTGAGTTCTTTATTGGTGTTGTTTCGGAACGTGTATTGTTTATGCGAAACAAATCACTTAACAACAACATGAAAAATAATATAAAAAAGAATAAAAACAGTAAAAATAAAAAACTAAAAAAGGAGAAAAAAAACTACATGGATCTGTCCTTATTGTAAATAAAAAATGAAAAACAAAACACATACATACTTACGTACACGTACACATGCTCTTACGTTCGTTTATAAAAAAAACAGCTCTAGCTGTCACTCCATCATCTCACTCATAAAAAACAATACTACATGTTAAAATATACACGTCTAAACATCGAAAGCCATACGTATGAGAATTCCAAAAAGGTGCTGTTTGTACCTTTACTTACACCTCCTTATGGTATACCCACACATCCACCTAATCTTTTATCTTTAGTTTAACTTGAAATTTACACAAAATATTTTGTTGCTCTTCAGTTGTCAGGGCGAGAAGCCTGGTTGTTTTTCACATCTCGAAATATTCTTGGAACTCGTGTGAAATAAAAGATTTTACTTTTCTATGACATCGTCCCGTGCTCAGCTACAAGAGCGATTGTCAGATTTGTTTCCACTTTTGATTGGCTCTGTCAAGGCATCACTTAATTCGCTTTGGGCTTTGTGTAACGTAGTTGTACTTAAAAAATCAATTATTTTGCAAAATGTGATTAAAGTTTTTAAAATATCAGCTTCCATATCTTCTTGATGTAGTTTCGGTTTGGCTTGACATAATTCATTTTTTTTTTCTGCATGTCAGAGAATATCAAAAATAGTTTTGCCTCAGTATTTTTAATGGTTAGATTTTTTATGTTGTATTCAAGGAGCAAATTATTGTTTTTAAATTTTTTCGTGCAATCTTAAGTTATTTGGTACACAAAATGCTTTCTATATTTTTTCAACTCTGCCCAACTTTCTCATGTCCTTGCTCGTTTGAATGCTGTGCAATAGCAAATTGACTTGCAAATATTTCCACTCTATCATCGTCTACTTTCACCAGAATATCTTTTACTGTACTGACTTTCATTCTAAGAAATTCGAACAGAAGTTTTTTGAAACTGGTATCTCCAAAGGCAAACGTCATGTAATAAGCGTCAAAGCGGCGGAAAATTTATTATGTGCAACTATTACAGTGGCGAATTTGTTTTAGTTTTTAGTTCATTTCTAAGCGGCAAATAGCAAAAATATCAATCTGTAGTTTCTTTAAAAGCCAAAATATGCCATTTATGTATAGATGTAATAATTGAGAAATTGGAGGCGAATTTAAAATTTAAGTGCCACAAAAACTTAAGTCGGAAGAAAATCGATACATTAGCCAACATATTCCCTCAACATTGGCTGTGGATATACTCGTATGGACCGAGAGAACTGTTTCAGCAATTGTTTGCAACAATTTCAGATCCATCACAATGCATCATTGTTTCATAATCGCATTCCATCATTGTTTCATAATTTTATTTAGAAACTGATATAAACAATGTATCCACGAAATGTGCATTGGTTTTCCACAAACCAAAGACAACTGCTCTCTGCCGTTACTACGATTATTTTATACAAGGTGGCATAAAAGTATTGTCGTGCGAGTATTATGAACTGGCTGCCATTTTGTTCCGTTTTCATAAAAAGTTTATTTGAAAGTGTAAAACTGAAAAAATATGATGCATAACTGCGCTCGTTTTACGGCATTATAAATTGTTTCTCGCAACATATCTTGCTACAAATTGCCAACTTCTTCTTCAGCATTAACTTTCAAGGATTTGTTTGGATTCTCTGTGCCCCAAAAATGCAAAATTTTGTTTATTAGGACTTCATCATCTATTATGATTTTTGATGTGAAATTAACTACTTCTTGCACCAAGTTTAACAGAGTGCGACAGCAAGTGAATCTTATCCGATGCCCAGCAGGAAGAAATTCATAAATTATTTGTACTTTTTTAAATTTTCACCAAAATTCTCTGCAACGATCATCTAGTGATGACTAGTATCATCATGATGACTGTACATCATGGACTCTTCAATGTTTGCAGATTATATCTGACGTTGTCGGCAACAGTAGCGATATTATCGGCACCATCTGTAAATAAAACATCCAGTTCAAATTATGACATTACATTTGAACCACCTTGTATATTCATTTAGCTGAGATGGTAGACAAGTCACAAGCACAAGGTTTAATATACCAACGGACGCACAGAATTTCAAGTATTTTCAGCTTAAAATATTTTTTTGAAATCCAATGAATAGGATTAAAAAAAAAACACAACATTTTTCTAAAATAGTTGTAAGAGATGAACATTTTGGCTCTTAGCGACATCTTTGGACGGATTTGTTTTACTGTGATACAACATCAGCTTAAACCTACAATAACTTTGTTTCCGAAGTAGCTGCTTCCTTACATGATTATTTCTATTTGTTTTTCTAAATAATCTTTTATATCGAAATAATTGCTTAACAATAATCTAAAATTCTTGGTAACACTTAACAACACATTTCAAATTTCATGGTTTATTTGTTCGTTATGGTTTTAGAATTGTTTTCCTTCTAATATTATCTTTATCCTATTTTTTTACTTATCCCCAACAAAGAAAAATGACATATGTTGTTGAGAGTTTTCCACACAAAAAAAAGAACAACAACTAAATACAACAATATTTTATTTTATTTGTTTTAGACCAATTGCTTACATTCTTAGGGAATAGAAGGACAGTTGTTTTGTGGCATGTTTTGAAACTCGTAAGTTTTTCTATTTGCCGATTCAAATCCATTGTATTTGTTGCTTGCTTTTGTGTTATGGGGTTAACAAGGAAATGGTCATCAATATTTTTGGGCAAATTGTTTGATGTGTTACACTTGAACACTTCTTCCATTTTTTTTAGGACAATGGATCAGTTCATTCAATTTGATAAGCTTAATGCTTTTTTTTATTACTAGTTTTTAGTATGTGTCCCTTTATTGGCTCAATAAGAGTGTCATTTCCAAGAAAATGAGTTTGAATTTTATATGTTTCTATTGCTAATAATTCATGTCTCAATGGTTTTGTTATTTATTAGATGAATAAATCTTCAGAGTATCATAATAAATGAGGTCGTATACGTATAGTACTACTCTTACGTTAAGAATAATGTTGAATATATTTCACTGGGAAGAACATATTTTAAGCGAAATTTAAATTAATTTCATTTCTATACAAATCGGAAAGGATATTTGCATTTTACAAATGCTGAGGAATTGTACATTTTTTACTAGAAATTTAATTAAAATCTTAGAGAACGTAGCAACCCGTGTAGAATTATTTAAATCTATTTATTTTCGTTGCTTTTATTTTCAAGGGTTCATTGATCAGGTGGGCCAAAGACTTCAATGTTTATTTGAAAATTGCAATAAATTTTCTTTCAAACCTGCTTCTAACATTTTTATCAGAGGTCGTATTAAAAGTATTTCACTTGGTTTTAAAATAATAAACATGGTTGACCCAGTTGAAACTTTCGGCTTATATCCAACTTTTTTTCAACTATTTTTATTTATTGAATCTTGAATTTAATTGAGTTAAAAACAAAGTATTGAAATCTTGAAGAGAAACTATTATTTATTTAAGTTCTGCCAATGTCAAGCGAAAAATACTAATTTCAACAAAGAGTGTCCCTTCATCTCAGCCGAGTGTTGCTTGTATAATGTAGAATGTTGCATGCTAGTGGGTTTGGGTGATACTTTAGTTTTTATGTAGGTTATCACGTAATATGAAACTATTCTTTGAACCAAAAGAACATCTTGATCTTGATGAGTACGGGATTTTTCAACACACTCTTACAAGGGAGCGGCTGTAATTATACGGAGGAATTTTAAAAGTCCGAAAAATTACTTAAATTTAGAAAACCGATTTGACAAGAATTTTAGAAGTTATAAAAAATAATTCTGTTCCCCCAAAAATTCCAGTACGATATTTCTGATACAAAGCAGTTTTTAAAATTAAAAAAAAATATATATATTTAGAGTTGTTAAAAAATGGATATTATCATCACAAAAATAGCTGAAATAATTTTTTAAGACCGCAATAGATATGTTGAAAGTTCAATTTTTGAAAATCGAAGTAAAATCTTTAATTTCCCATTTTTTATAACAGGAAGTAAGAAAAAACAGCATCCATCCATCCTACTTTCGTCCTCTGGCTCTTATGTGACTACATTTTGAAAATTCTTTTTCAAAATTTTGGGTCTATTTATGATTACGACATTCGATGTCCAACCGACTTTTGTAGTGTAGATTATTTGGCTAATATTTGTAATGTATTATTAATTAAGAAAAAATCAATCAGAGGCGAAACCCCCAAGTTGACAAGAAAAAATTAAAATTTTAACTTTTATATAGATTTAGTTATGCCGATCGCAAAGGATATCGTTTGATGTAAACTGCCATGCCATATTATTACAATATTGAATTGATAGAAAATCCAGTTTCTATTTTTTCATGTATGTACGTATTCATTACTACCTAGTAAAAAAGGAACTTCCAGAAAGTCATGAAAATGTTGAAATTAGGATGCCGAATTAGTGCAAACCTTGGAATATTTACAATAATTTTCACAAAAGCTTTTCATTGAAATAAATTCTCCTTCACGATTCCAATTCACCGACTTTGAAGTTACGAAAAATTTAAACTTTTTTAAATTTTTTGTGTGCATAGAATCTGTTATTAAATTAAACTGGGATTGCTGGCTTGCTACTAGAAATATGCATCACATTTTTGAAGCGTGCAATATGATCAAAAGTTACAATTTCTTTCTTTCTTGGTTGACGAAAAATAATGTTTTCTTGTAGATTTAAATAAAAAAAGGCTCATTCTCTGCCACCATTGGATGACGTCATTGGGTGGTAAATTGAATTACACTTCTTCTATCTGCTTCAAGTAGATTATCTCCAGTTTGCAACAGCTTCGTTGCATGTAATCATCTGATCCCAAATCATTGAAAAATAATTAAATATGTATTTTGATCATTGTGATTTGTATGATTTGACCACATTGGCGACGCTTTCACACATGTATTCACTTCTTCTGGCGGTTTCCCGTAATGGACAAATTTCTTACCCGTTTATACAAATAGTAAAACTTTCGTATTTTTTGTTGTTAATTTTCTTGACTGTATATCAAAAAAAAAAAAAAAATAACACCTGATATAAGAAGTAATAAAGTTCGTTAGAATCATGATATTGTATCAAAAATGCTTTAAGTCACGTGTTCTGTGGAGAAACAAAGTGTCGCCAAATTATTGGAATAAAAGTTATTTGTGTGCAAATTTCATTAAAATCCGTTTTGAGTAATTGAGTGGCAAACTTATAAACTAACATCTTATTATATAAACTTTCACATTAACAAGATGGCGCAAAAGTCACGTCATAATTTGAGCTGTTTGCAATTTTATTATAAATGAAAAAAAGGCTCTGTTTTCAGAAAAAGTTTATATGAAAGTGTGAAATTGCTGACATTAATAGAAACAAGTTATATCTTTCAAATGACCACGGCATTGCCACCCGATTCAAATATTAGCATTACTTTTGCACCATCTTGTACAATATTAGAACAAAAGATTCATTTTAAATTTGAAGCGAGATGCTATCCCAAAATAATATTATTTGGTTCCTCAGCATATCGATATATTTTATATAAATTGAAATATACAAAAGTACATATAAAAACTGAAAGTGATAATATTAAGGAGATTTGTTTTTCAAAATAATTTTTGAAACCTTTTTTCTCCATCTACAACTAAACTAAGTCTTATTATTTTAAAAATTTATATACGCATAATAATTTTAAACAGGAATTACACTCATATGATGTAATTTGTTTGAAATATTTTGTAATTAATTTTTCTTGCATTATTTATACGTTTTCTTCTATGAAAAAAGCATTGACCAATTAGAAAACTTCATTTGCCAACAAATGCAGTTTTTTATTAAATAAAAGTACAAAGGATCTCCGTATTTGCGGAAAGTATAGTATATAATGAGTTTCCCATACAAATGCTTATACAAATGTTTTTCTTTCTACAAAATTAAAAAAAAAAGAAAAAGTAATTAAAATTAGAATAGAAAGAGAAAGATAAAGAGAAAACATTACAAAGGCATTACATTGAAGAGCAAGTTGGTTATTTGTAATGCAAAAGGAATGAAGAGAAGTTGAAATAGAAATAAGCAACAGTTACATTTAGATTTTTTAATACAAATTGCACATGTCGAACCGAACCGTAACCCCGTAAAAAACTTAGGGTTAGGTTAGGTTAGGTTGATTGGAGGGGTGTGATAGCCCATGTCATACGACATACACTTAAGCCAGTGAAGGCTTGTTGTGACCTCCCTTTAATTATCAGACACAAACTGCCAGAGTTCTGCGGCAGGACCTTCGCACTACAAGTTTAGTATACTACCTACTAGTCTACGAAGGTCAGTTGTAAAAAACGTAAGTGACAAAAACATAATTTTACAGGAGAAGCTTTTTTAACTAACTGTCCTCGCCCTAAACGTAGGGCTATAATAAATTTTATTTTTCTTTAAATTTCTAATTCCAGTTTTAGGGGGGTTAAAAAGTTTTTAAAATTGATTTTAATGATGGAGATTCATCGATTGCGATGAAAAAGAGAATATCGAATACTGAGGTTAAGGGTATGATATGCACGTAGGTATATGAGTTACAATAGTATATTTTTAAAAACATGTAAATTTTACAATTGCAACGAATTGTCGCATTAGGGTTATTCATAATGCAATTTGTTTGTTGAAAATTTAAATTTTATGGATTTATTTAAATTATAAAAGAACTAGCAAAAATTCAAATAATTTTTCGTAATTTTTTGTTTTAACTGAAGGTTTTCGTTAATTTGGCTCTAGTTAAAGTTCTGAATTTGAAAGTACCGATACATTAATTTCTCAAAATTATTTTTTGGACTGGCAGTCCCACATTATCAACGCTGGTCACTTCTTAGCTCTTAGTAGCCACCTTTTGGGAATGCCAGTGATCTTAAAATTTTTTATTGCAACAACACAACAAACAACTTGTATACGATTCGCGTCATTTTATTTTCTCGATAAACTCCATGTAAGAAATTGCCCTTTAGCTGACGATGACTGTACTTGTGATCGGCTTCAAAAATAATAATATTGTATTTATTTCTAGTTTTTCAGAGGATGTTTTTTTAAGTCTGCCTTAGAAATTATATTTTATGGTCGGTATGGGAGGTATTGTTTCTACTTATCCTTTCAAGCCGCCACCATTTCTGAAGCTTAACAACTTCCAACACACTCATTATTAAAGCCAGCCAGGTAAAATAGAATTAAGTATTAATTTATATGGGACGTATCCTTCCCCCTGCTTCTCTCCAGTCAGTTTTTCTTGAGACCACATGCACTGACCACAGAGCAGCCTATGCGAATTTTAAACACTCTTAGTACTATATTGATCAAAAAATAAGAACAACAAATGAGTGCCCCCGTGGACTGGCAGTCTGAGGTAACGCAGTTTCGTTTCCTGTCGTATACCCTGGGTTTTACAGCAGACAAGCCAAATAGCTTCGTAGTTTATATTTGTTTACCAACAAAAAGTACTGCTGTGTAAAGGAGAGATAGCCTCCTGCTCCTCCTCCTCCTGCTTTTCTGAAGTCAATTGAAAATATTTTCAACTATAATGGAATTCAGTAAAAATATAAATTCGCTACAAGTGCAAGAAAAAAATTATTTCTAAATTTACGAATTTGGCTATTGCAAAAAGTCAGTTTCCACACATCTCACCTTTTTATTCAGTTGCGAAAACCAACCGTACGGTGTGATAGATTTGTATGATGATTTTTAATTTATCAAATTAATTATAATAAAAATTTAGTTTATAGCCTTGAAATGTATACATACACATATGTATACTAACAAAGTATATACATACTTATACATACACAAGCACAAATTTCAATTTCATTTTAACCGTCCTCAGTCTATTTTGTATAAAAAAGTTGTTGGTTGGTACTTCAACTCAAGGTCTCTGTGTGTTTTGAACATTCCACACGCGTACCACTACATTGAGGTATATTGAATGGAGTATAAGCGTTAATGCTTATAACCTGGCTTAAGGTAATTAAATGGAAATGTGCAAAGGAATACAACGTATACGTGCTTACACATGAATATAAACCATACGCCTCCGTTACAGTAGTTTCTATTGAATAATTTTTTTTTTTTGTGAACAGAATTCAAAAATGTAATATTCGGATGCTTTAAATAATTTTGGAGGTACAAAAAACATGTTTCTGCTGGTAACTTACGCAGAGGGTAATAATTTTTTACTATCATTAATTTCTTATGCATACAAAAAAGCAAACTGCTTAAACTTCACTCACGATTTGGGTTTAGCAACCAATGAAATGTCGGCATATGAAGGGCTAAAGCCACAACAAACTTTTGATTTTTTGTATGCATTTTGCAGAAGCTCTAATTGTTTCTAACGATTAGTTGGGGAGAATATCCCAAATAATGAATTTTCAATATTGGGTATTAATTTCTTATTAGATTTCTTGCATTGAAATGTATGAGAAAGCAAATCAGGTAACATAAATTATCGACCGCTGTGTAAATGATACGAATTCTCGAAATAAATAAATGATAGGATTCAAGAATTTTTCCAATTCTGGCAACAAAAAAAATCAGGCTCTAATAAAAAAAGACAATTGAACAGATTACAAAACGGATGTAATCATGGGAGAGGGTAAAATCCGACAATCACCATCCATTTAAATTTTACTCATATAGAGCATACATATTCTTAAATAATTTTTTTTAATCGGTCCTTAAATAAGACAAGCAATAATAAATATTTTGGGTTGTCACTTTATCCGTCCACTTAAATTTCAATGGGACCAATAAACTCCTTTCAAAATAGGTCAATAAATGAAGGAGTTATGCGGTAATCAATATTTGTTATCAGTCTTATTTTTTGTGTAACTTTAGAATAAAATTTGTGGGAACAAACTGTAAGCATTGACCTTTCAAAAAAAAAAAAAAAAAAAAAATATATATATATATATAAATAATAAAAATTTTGAAAATCGGTTCATAAATGATAGAGTTTACAAACTTGAAAAAGTGATTTATAAAACAATTCATACATGGCAATGTTATGCGGTAATTAATATCCTGGGCGGTCGCTTTAGCCGTCCGATTTTCACTTTAATATTTGTGAGAATAAATTGAAAGCAAACACTTTCAAATAAAAAAAAAAATCATTTTTGAACATTCTTATTATTCTAGTCAGCCAAATAAAGAATAATTAAGTATTACTTTGTATGGGAGGTACGTTTATCCTGCATTTTATCACATACTAATAAAAATTTAAATCAAGCTGCAAGCCTGCCCTTTTACACAAACAAAATAATCGGTTCACAAGTGATAGAGTCAGTCATATACAAACATACAGAAGAATTGATAACCTCCTCCTTTTTTGAAGCCGGTCAAAAAGTAGTAAAAAATAAACTTTTTTCATTATGGCTATTGGTGTCATTTTTCTTTCCCATCGCTCGCATTTTATATGATCATACTCGTAAGGGGTCGTCTGTTTAAACCAATCCAAGAATTATTTAAGGCACATCAAAGCAGCAGTCATTTTCCTAATTCTTGTTTCTCTGACTGAAATTCTCTGTGAACTTTTGAGGAAAACTGCCTTCTATAATCTTAAACTCTTATTATGGAAATAGTTACGTCAAATACGTGCCTCTTAACTTTTTCTTTAAAATTTTTTATTTATTACAACGCTTTCCTTCTTATTACAAAGGATCTCAACGAGTTGAAATAGTTGTTGTAATTTGTTTATTAAACTGTTGAATGTACTTTAATATGCATTAATAAAAGAAAGGTTCCGAAATGCTTTTGTTTAAGTAATTTCCTTAAAAATAATATTCAAAACACGTTTGACTTCGAATAAAATTCATAATACAAATATTGTTTGAATTTGCAGAAAACAGAAAACTTAACAATAGGAATACAAACAATAAACAGATTGTTGCTGGGCTCCCTTGGAAATGAAATTAAAACTATAATAGAAAAACAACAAACAGATTTACTCCTTATCCTTCAGCATTAAAAGCGAAAGAAAGGCAAAATGAAGTTTCTTATTGAAAATTTCTATCACGTCCAGACATAATTTCTTCAATCATTTATTACCTAATTAAGTGGAAGTAAGGAAAGGATCCGGAAGAAAAATTTAAGTAAATGTAGAAAATAATCATTATTTATAAAATATTTATTGCAATGACTGAATTCCAAGTACTGGTCTTCAAAGCAATATAAGTATGCAGTGCGTTGTTTCGTAAATAATTCGAAATCAAAATAATGAAAATTCTTGTGGCTTCGCTACTAACAAAAATTCTTTGGTAAATTTACACCATCCATTTTAAGTGAAATACAAAACTGGCCTAAATCCTTTTTGTTCCTATACCAACTACATATTAAGCTTTTCATTACATTTATAATATACCAACACCCATGTATATTATTTGATGCAATAGGCCATCAAGTTGAAGATGTTTTTGTGAATAGAAGGTAAAAAATAGGAACTAAATTACCATTAAAAAACCTTTTTTTAGCCAAATGAAATTTGGTAGCAGCTTTCACATGAAATTCCTGTTCCTAAAAATAGGAATATAGGACCAGTTGAACGAACTGTTTTATTTTTTTATCTTCAACGAAGTTAGTAAAAGACCGGAAATAGATCACAAGGCGAGTAGTAAGTGTATAAGAAAATTATTCAGGATTTTTAGATGGCCTTCTGTCAAACTACATGAATAAAATGTTCGTTGGCAGTATTTTAGTATTTGTTGTATAACTTCAACCTGGACTTTCAACTTATCGGGACCAGAGTTGTCTGAATTATTCGTGGCAAAATCTGCAGATCAGACTTAAAATCTGTATCCCATTATAAGAAATCTTCAAAAACACTTACAAATTTATATTTATTACACTTTCTAATATTTTGAGCATCTTGTTTTTATGCAAAATAAAACAAAAGCTTTTGCTTGAGTGGACTGAACAGTGCACGAAAATGAGATTTACGGTCTTGTCGGTCAAGTGAGTTCATTCGACGACCTAAGGAAGTACAGCTGAATGCTATCAGCCTAGTCCACATGTTGCGAATGGTGAAAAGTTCGGCAGATGGCGAAGCAGAGGCCATGGCAGCCACGGGAGAGCCTCGAAAGTTTTCCGGATGACGCCGGACTCCTAACAAGTTCTGAGTGGGTACGATACTTGGAACATCGAAGCAAGTGATTGGCGCCTTCAAATAACCAATAGTCAACAAATACAAGCAACTGTTTCTCATATTAAAGGCGGCTATAAGCGGGCGTCGGATCTCGTAATAAGCGTGATGCAAGGCTTCTAAGAAAGCCCGCTTGATGTCCAGGTTGATAGCTCCAGTTTCAGGATCGGATACAGAACTCCAATCAGCTACTCATCGTAAACCAACTTATTACGGAAAACAGATTTTCACATCGGCTCTTTTTGAAATAATTCATTGTGGGTGAAAATTCGCAATAAGCAAAGTTCCTTGTAAGTGTAATAACGTATATGAAACATTTATATAAAATGGTTGGGACCGAAGACGTTGTTCGTCATAGGCGATAGCTCGTTATAACCGGTATACGTTACAACAGAGCTCCACTGTACTTAGTTTCAATTTATCATATTATTTTGCAAATGAATATATATCACATAAAGATTAGAACATGGCAAGGCATAACATCTGGCACTAAAATTTATTATTGAAGTCTGTATAATGAACAATTCGCAGAGAACAGAAATATCAAAGACTTTACAATGTAAGTAGGAAATTTGTCATTTGCCCTCTGTCATTGGCCTTATTAATTGGACTCACCTGCCACTCTCATCTCTCTTAAAAAAAAGTATTTTTGAAAGCTCTATTGTACATTGTGGCAACAGACATTGATTACTCACTTACTTGTCCTTTACTTCACAGTCTTTAGTCTTAATATTTTCAAATAGGGTGATGCCAAACATTTCATTTTAGACTTGTAAAAGGAACTTCTATTGTTTTTGGCAATATATGTGAGTATGCTGTATATTCTATTGATTAAATATTCTGGCAGACATTTATATCCTTTTTATTTTCTTTACAACTCTTCCAACTAATTTACCAACATAATTGTCGACTAGTCAGCCACTCATCTCCGCCAGCTAGTGCTTGGCTAGTGCTTTATTTCTTCTTCTTTTTGAAAAGTTTTTCAAGTGCCAACTGCAAGTGTGTTTTTCTAACATACAAAAACGTTCGTATGAGCACAGAATTATTTTTGGCAGCGACTTTATTATTGAGCACTTAAAAGAGCAAGAGATAAAAAAATCTGTACAAACTACTTGAACAATATTGTTGTAAGCCACTTGTCATTTGCTTTTGTTGTCAATATAAACGTTTATTTTATACGTAGTCTCTTACGAAGTCCTTTTTTTGCTGCTGTTGCTCCCTTGTTTTTGCTCTTTCACTGAATTTGTTATTCTTTTGTGACAACATCTTTAAAAAAAATGTTTTTAGTGTCCATGGTCTGTGATTTTTCTTTCAATGGCGAAAAGGACTTTTTCTTTTGGCAGTATGTGTTAAATAAATTTTTTTCTTTTCGTCTATTATTACTCGTTATTACAAAAGGATAGTGCAATTTATATAATATTTCAGTAAAGGGTGATTTTTTAAATGAACAAAAACTCTGTTGATATAATAAAATTTGCTTCATAAGAAAGATAATTTTATATTCGTTCAATTTTGAATAAAATCTCGCCTGGCAAACATTGACAATTTTTAAGTATGTAAAATTGTATGAACTATTTGAGAATAAATCATTTCTTAATTTAAATTGTTTTTACTAAAATAAAGATTTATTTTTATATCACAAATTAGTCAATTCTAATACACATTTACTAAACTTTAGAAAATATGTTTTTAAAGTCAATAAATTTTTTTGCTAAATGTATTAAATTTAGTCCATTTTTCATTCAATTTGGAGATATTTTTTTCCTAACTTAAATTAATCCTAAAATTTTTAAACTAAATCTTAGAGAAGTTTATATTTCTTAAATTCGCGCCAGTAGAATCTCGTTTATTTTTCCGAATTCTTCAGGAAGTTGCAGCGTAAATAATTTCTGTTTGTCCTGCTTTGACATTCAATTTAATTTGGAAGAATAACTCATTAAACTATGTGTGATAGTGTGTGAAATGTGAAATAATTTATTCCTTATATAAGAAACTACAGAGCGTTTATAAAATCCCCGGTTAAAAACAAAATTCGTTTTTCAAAATCATTTTTGAACTTAAAAATGCTCTTCCGTATTGTCACAGATTTATGGCTGTTTAAAAATTTAAAAATTTTAGAAACAAATTCAGTCGTATTTATAGTTCAAGAATTTATTTTTAAAACTAATAAAAATATTTCAGAGCAGTTCTAATGCACTCAGCCTTTAGAATACACATTTTCAATCGGCTCTAGTAAGAAACTGTTATACGAAGACGAAGGAAGTACAATGATTTATATTAGAATAACTCGAGAACGCGTTGCTCAATTAGTAGTTCAAGTTTGAAAAACGACAATTAACTCTTCACTGGATGCTGTTGGCTGAGGACGTTAATGCCTTGACTACAACAAATAAATTATAGCTTTAGGATGTGAGTTCGATCCCCGTTTAGGTCAAGTCATCATAAACATCATGAACTTTTCTGATGTACATTAGTGTGGCAATGTGTTAGTTGTTATTGGTGGATTGGTTTAAGTGATGAAGGCATATCAGTGGTCACTGAAAAGTACCGGTAGTGGTTGATATATAGTCTTCTATGATCATGAACATCGTAGCTCTCTTCCTCGTCGGTAATGTTAGCAGAATCGTCGGCGAAATAAAATCATTAATGAAATGGCTGCACATAGAGCTGAAGAGAGTCAATGCACCTACTTGACACCAGATGCGCTGCAAGAACAGAGTTTTGTAAAGAATTAAGCTCTCTTATTTTCCACAACATCGCCTCTTTACTCTATACCATTTCCAAATAAGGTAATACTTTAAATAGTGGACATTAACTGTCGGAGTGTAGCTTATCTTTTTTAAAAAAAGTTGATATAATGTGTCCAATATAGAACATAATTTTAACTTTTTGATTTAAAATTGTTGAATTAATTCTTATTCTTATAAATATGTTTGCTATCTTTCAAATCAAATACATTTTGTACCCAGTTTTTGGTAGAAACATAACGAAAAATCTAATCTCGTTAATGTTATTTGCTAAGATGATTGAGTTATTTCTATTTCTGTTACAGTAAGAGGACTAAGCCGATTGAGCTGTATCGATTTAATTTTATGCAGTTCGTTGCATACAACATGATTCTTTGAAATATTTGTAATTGAACGTAATATTTGAAATAAAAAACAAATTCTTAATATTGAAATTTATTATTCGGGAGAATATCCCGACCAATCGTTAGAAACAATTAGTTTTTTGCAAAATGCATTGAAAAAATGTTTGTTGTGGCTTTAGCTCTTCATATGCCGACATTTCATTGGTTGCTAAAACCAAATCGTCAGTGAAGTTTAAGCAGTTTGATAACATTCAACCTCGTATCTTTATGCCATACAAAACAAATACAATATGAGAATTTCAATATTGCATATGAATTATAACAAATACATAATCATAGTAGGCTTAGAATGTTTTTATACAAACAAACACAACAAACAATTATACTCAACGTGAGTCTATTTTATTTTTCTCTCAACACCCATACAATTAAACGCCCGTTGGTCGTTAATGATTGTATTCAGTTAGGCAAAATGAAAAATAAAATCTTTATTGTAAATACTTAATATTGAAATTTATTATTCGGGAGAATATCCCGACCAATCGTTAGAAACAATTAGTTTTTTGCAAAATGCATTGAAAAAATGTTTGTTGTGGCTTTAGCTCTTCATATGCCGACATTTCATTGGTTGCTAAAACCAAATCGTCAGTGAAGTTTAAGCAGTTTGATAACATTCAACCTCGTATCTTTATGCCATACAAAACAAATACAATATGAGAATTTCAATATTGCATATGAATTATAACAAATACATAATCATAGTAGGCTTAGAATGTTTTTATACAAACAAACACAACAAACAATTATACTCAACGTGAGTCTATTTTATTTTTCTCTCAACACCCATACAATTAAACGCCCGTTGGTCGTTAATGATTGTATTCAGTTAGGCAAAATGAAAAATAAAATCTTTATTGTAAATACTTAATATTGAAATTTATTATTCGGGAGAATATCCCGACCAATCGTTAGAAACAATTAGTTTTTTGCAAAATGCATGTATTTACAATAAAGATTTTATTTTTCATTTTGCCTAACTGAATACAATCATTAACGACCAACGGGCGTTTAATTGTATGGGTGTTGAGAGAAAAATAAAATAGACTCACGTTGAGTATAATTGTTTGTTGTGTTTGTTTGTATAAAAACATTCTAAGCCTACTATGATTATGTATTTGTTATAATTCATATGCAATATTGAAATTCTCATATTGTATTTGTTTTGTATGGCATAAAGATACGAGGTTGAATGTTATCAAACTGCTTAAACTTCACTGACGATTTGGTTTTAGCAACCAATGAAATGTCGGCATATGAAGAGCTAAAGCCACAACAAACATTTTTTCAATAAAAAACAAATTATAAACTTTAATTAGTTGTTTAAGCAAACGGTTCATCATCATATAAATCGAAATGATTTTTACGATAGAATTAATCGTACATACAATGAAAATACATGTGAATGATTGAGTTTTTTTAAGCTTTTCTCTTTCAATAAAATTAATATCTTATTTCCATAAATCAATTTGAAAGCATGAATTGTAGAAGAAAATGTTCATTCGATTCACATTAAAAATAAAATTATTGAAAATATGTTAATGAAATTTATGATGAATAAAATTAAATTAAAATGCACACTTGTTCTATAGATCTGCTATGAAAACTGATTTTAATAAAGAAAAAAATATATAAAACTGTTGGAAAAAGTTTGAATGCAATCCGAACTTTTGTTTAAAAAAAATTTTAATTCACTAAGAAAATTTTAAAGCAATTGGTTTTTCATTTCTTTAACAAACATAAATTGGAACGTGTTTCTTTCGAAACTTGAATTGAATATTTTTGCATCATTTCCATTAGTTTATTTGATCGAAGCTTATATAATATTACTGAACTCGATCTCTAAAGCTTTGAATTCTTGAATAATCAAAAGAACGGTTAATTAAAATCAATTCGTGATGAAAAAATAATCATAGACTTAATTTAGACATTTTTAATTATTCATTCGCTGTGAATATTGTTCCCTCGAAATAATTCCCTTTTCCTTGATGTTCCAATAGTTAAAGATTTTTCCTCTCGAAATAATTTCACTCTTCTTCGCTTTGATTTGTTTACTTTACATTTGCTGGGGAACTGTACGGAAAGTAAAATAGACGAGTAACATTTCCACTGTTAACATTTCCAGTTAGAGTTGTATGCAATATGTATTGTTGATCGCTACCTGCGTAGGTTTCGAGAACCTTCCAGTCTGTTATTCTGTGTGCGATTCTTTCTGTGATTGTGCCCTCACAGCCAGGCCGTCTAAGTGTAGGTACGTCTAGCATGTCTAGTTTGGCCATCATTTGAATAACACTTATACCTCTGACCTTGTTATTTGCATGCCCCAACCTGATGCTCAGGCGGTTAAATACCTGCCAATATGAGATGTTCTCCAATCTCTCGACCAAAGTTCTCAATATCATCCAGTTTTTTCCAGTAATCTCAGCAAAAGCAGTCAGATCATCACACAAATATTGAACACGGCGAAGTTCCTATCCAAAAATTTCCGCCGTTTATAATACTGAGATGAAATTAGGGAGCCAGGTATATCTATCCTATCACTTTATATTCCGTGTTCGACACGAGTGTAATAGGAATAGTGCCATGAACAAATCATTGGGCTGCAGAAATTTTAGTTAGTTTAGATTTTTTTTAAATAAAAATGATGGTGTTATCAAGAAAGAAAACTTATCGGCCCGTATCCCACGAATAAATTCTTCAACCTTTGCAGGCTTGTCCCTATAGACATGAACCTTAACATAGCCCCACAAAAAATATTCTAAAGGCGTTAAATAAACTATTCACCGAACTCGCCTCTCAATTGGGCGCCATTGTTTCTCGTTCTGTGTGGCATGTGGCACCATCTTGTTAAAACCAAATGTCAGCCAAGTCCAGCTAGTCTATTTGTGGAAAAAATAATTGTAAGCATCACACAGCAGCGCTCGCCATTCACAGTAACGTTCCTGCCTTCATTGTCTTTGGACAAGTACGTCCCAATGATGCATTTTTTTTTTTTTTTTGGAATGTAAGGCTTCTAGCTGCTATTCACACCAAATACGAAAAACTATGCTTGTTCACGTATCCATTCAACAATTTTCCGATAAATAGGTGGACAATGCAGTTAACCGACCATGAATTTTGATTTAAAAAGTTTCATAATCCGCAAGCGTTGTTCGTTTGTAAGTCGATTCAAGGTTAAATTATAGACAAAACTGAACATGTTTAACAAGAACATGTTGCACGAAAACAGCTGAACTATCAAAAATTGTGCTGCCAAAAAGAAAGTTGATAAAAAAATCACGCTTTATTAAGTTGTAGCTTACCTTTTTGTAATGAATGAATGAATGCATGCAGCACGAGACTGTGGAAAACTTCATTGTAAAATAATCTTTATTTAAATTGACAATCAGCATTGTTTCAATTTATTTTTTTCTGTATCGAATCTTCTCCACTTTACGTACTACAATAATCTTTTACAATTATTTCTGTTTTTTGTTGTTGTTTGTTTGTTTTTGTTGCCATATTTCGTTTTTCTTCATTATTACAAATATTAGATATTTTAATAGTTTTTATTTTACCTAAGTTTATTTTATACTTGTTAACATAGTATATTTTTGTTGTTATAAAGCCATCTTATAAACATAATATATATTTTGTTAATATTAGTTTTTATAAATTATTTCGAGTAAATAATACGAGTATTGACAATTTTCTATAGTATATTTAGGGAATGTATTTGCTATTTTTATTTAATAATATTAAATATTATTCACTACTTTGTATTTTAACTATTTCTATACGGGGTTTTTCTGCAATCATTTTGGAATAGATTCATTCCGTGTATTAAAACATCCATTTACAATTTGTTTATTTGTTTGCATTCCTTTGGGACTGTTTGTTAATTTTATAATTAATTAGAACGGGTACATTTATATGTAGCATCGCAATTGTAGTTTTCTTTAGATTTAAATAAATACTCAAATAAAATTAGAAATCATTTCTTTCCTAGTTTTTTTTTTTACAATTATATTAAACAATAGTTTTTATTTTTCTTTAACAGCAATAACATACACAATTTCTTAAAAATGTTGTTTAACGAAGTATATAAATTTACACAGAACTTTGAAATTGATTAATCTTAACGTTATTTATGGAAAATTATTTTAAATGTTCTCCCAATTATTTCAAAATTTTTTGTTGTGGATTTTGCTAATTGCTGTACGAGTACATGTCTGCTATCCATAATATATAATATATGTTAGTAATAAAAAATCCATATGAATTAAAGTGGATCGATAAATATGCTGCTAGGTGCAAAACTCGTCAATGGCTGGAGTAATTTAAAAAATTTTTCTTGTTGAAATATTCCTTGAAGACCGAAGGAGGTTCTTATGAAGAGAAAATTTTCCCGGAAAACCATAAAAATGCCCTCTTTCTCTTTTCTACACCAACTGTCCCTGCCTACCTATCAACTTTAACTTTTCATGCAAAAAAAATCGATGTCAAATACTCAACCAAATGGAAAAAGTATGATCGAAAATCTTTCTCTTCATTCAACATGGATACGGTCACGTCTAGTATTACATGTGAAGAAAAAAAAATTTTTTAAATTAATTTGTATTCTTAACTATATTTTTGTGTAGGTACAAGTAGGTCCATTAAATCTGTATGATTTCTTCCACTCGTAGACGAATTGCTAAAGTCAAATAGTTTTTGACAGAACAACGTCTGTCGGGTCAGCTTATTTGTAGTAAATATTTAATTTTGTTTTAGGTATTAAATTACAATAACTGTCGTCTGACTGTTTGTAGGTTGGAATGATATTTAATAGATTCATATCGAATATAAATTGTTTGCGATGATTATAAATTTTGTAATTTTCTTTTACGTTTATTTAAGAGCATGAACTAACTGTTTGAAGTCCACTGAGAAATTTTTTTTTTCGAAATGTCAGACATAAAGGTAGATTAGTCCACAATAAACAAAAAAAATTTCAAATAATATTATTTTATTGGGAAACTTAGCACTTTTTTTCTGGTCATCACACCATCATCATCAGCGTTTTTGTATTTTTTCACCACTTTTTAGATGGCTGCTAGTAGCGAAAAGATTATTTTCCTCGATCATACGTTGTGTCACTATAAAATACACACTAGGAGCACAACTTTCTGCAAGTTATTGGCGAAATATGGCGTTGATTTCTGCCAAAAAGTGTTTATGCTATAAAATTATATTTCCCATAAAACCAGTTAAAAACGTACTTCGTGCTGTTATTTTAATTCAAAGTTAGGGACCTATAACAAAACATCGCTTATACCTATTACGAGTATATATGTATATGAAATAAATATCGTACAGTTTAATAGGTTGTCTTCCTTTCGAGAAGATTATCATAATCATGACTATTCTAATCTCTTCGCACTTTAAGTACTTTTCAATACGATTCATAGTAGAAGAGCGGATTTTCGTAATAAACTCTATTTTTGCAGTACATGTAATGCTCAATGTTGCTCTTGTTCAGTTTGAACAATTATATTTAAATTAAAAAAATTATAAAATTAATGAAAACGTCAATACCGGCAGCATAATTTAGCGTTTGATTAAATTTTTATTTTCTTTCATGTTGCTCATTCGCACTGACTCCAACACTTAATTAAATACAGCAGAAAAGTATGCAATAGTTTCAGTACGAACTTCTACGTGTTGGTGATGTTTAAAAAAATCATAATAATTATTGCTCATACGCCATTGACCCTAAAATTAGTGAAGAGTACTAAAGCACTGTGTGTTAAAGTCAATTTATTAAAAAAAGTTTAAATTGTGATCCATTAAATAAAAATAAATTATTTCCGAATTGAAGTGTAAGTGCAGAAACTCCTTGCAAGAAACTTGGGATCGTTGAATTCTAACATAAAAAAATTAAGATTTATTTATTGGCCGAGTGCCATATGTTTTTGCTCATAAAATAGTAATTTCAAAATCTGCATGTGTGCGATATTTCTATGGGCCTTAAAAGCAATTGCATTAGTTTTTCTTCCAAACGTTATTTGTTTTGGTGTCGAAAATTAATAATAAAAAAAAACATTTTTAAAAGTAAATTAAATACAAAGTTAGAGTTCGAATTTAGAATTTAGTTTATTTAAAAAGTTACATCCATATAACGATCCAACTAATTTCTTAACAAGTGCTAGACTCGAGTGCTGATGAGGTGCGTGAGGGCAGAAAAACCTTGTGCATGTCCCCCAGCAAGTAGTTAAACTTACTTTTCTTGAAATTTGCACGTATAATCACAAAATATTTCAACATCATTCTTTAATGCAGTCTAATAACTGAACTTTAGCCCTTAAAGACATATTGTTTTCATTTGTTTTAATTTATAATTTAAAAATAAAAGATTTAAGCTCAGTGGACTCTAAATGAATAGTAGGGGAACAAGTCAACGTAATATAAGTGATAGCAGTATTTCAGATACTGTATCAGTCAAGATTTTTTTTACATCCAAAGGGCTCTTAAAGGCGTTAATTTCTCCCTCCTATGACAAAGCCATGTTAAAATGATATGTTACTTTTATACAAGAGCTTTCATGTGAGAGCTTGGAAACGATCGCTATCTCCAGAGGATTATTAAAACTTGGATGGAAACAGATTCCATTTCTTTCATACAAAAAGAAAAATCAATTTTTTTAACAAAGCTTGTGTAGCCCTTCACATATAATTCGATTGGCTGACACAACCATAAATGTATTCGAGTATCCTTTTTGTTACGAAAAGTATTAAAAAATAAACTTTTTTTATTTTATTGAATAAGGGTCGAAAAATAGAAAATCTTGTGATGGCAATTTTTATGAACTTCGAATCGAAATACCTGCATTTTACTGACTTCTTTGCTCTTTAATTCCTATTTATTGGATCTATTAGAACCCTTAAGGGCTCATGTAGTCTCATGGGTTTTAAAAACAAACCAGATTAATTAATTTATATATAGTTCAAAGTTATTGGTTACAGAGTTTTCAAATTTAATGTTATTCAGAAATAATTTATTTTTCGTCCTGCATACCAATTTTACTATTCGAAAAAAAGGCTGTAGCTCTGTGTAATTTAAAAGTTAAAAAAAGGTTAACTATTGGCTTGAAAAAATTAAGAAAAAATTATATAACAATAAAGTTTTTTGTTTTGTTTATTTAGTTTATTTAGCATGTAGGTAATCAACAACATATTCTTCATTAACACTTAATGGACTGCATATACGGGTATATTTAATTATATTTATAAATTTATTTAAATTTAATATAATTCTTTTGTTTTTGTATAATTTTAATTTAGGTTGCTAGGCTGTCTCTTTAAACTAGTTATTTATATATAGTAGGGCCTAATTTAAGCTAAATCTTTCTTTATATTAGAATAATATCTCTTATTTAGTGTATTTATAAATATCAAGCTTATTTTCTTGTGGTTTTTCATATATTGATTATATATTTATACTCAAGCTTTTTTCATCTTATAAATTCGTCTAATATGTTCAATATTCATTAATGCTAAAAATTAATTTACAATTTTTATTTCATTTACTGGGGAGTAAAACATTAAAGCATTAGATGTTTGTTTTTATTACGAGTATTTAAATAGTTTTTAGAACTAACAACTTGTTATGTATAATTTTTAAAATAATTTTTTGTGTGTATAGTACATAATTTAATACCGGTATATATATTATTTTCTGGCATAAATAATTAATTTAGTAACAATTTATACACTTTTTTTGCAAATATTTCGCAAAAGAAATATAGTGGTTTTAAGCATATGGGTATTTTTTACATTAACATTTTATTTCCATTAAACAATATATTTTTCCATTTATTTATAGAAAATATGTAGGTGTGAATATATGTATGTTTTTTAAGGAAGACTTCTTTCATGATTGTGACCACTTAATTTAAAAAGAAAAATATAATAAAAAAGCAACTAAACTAAATTTAATATTAAAAACAAACAACTCAACAATATCTGGTTTGAATGTTAAATTGAAAAAAATTATAACAATTTTGCTATAAAAAACACATGAAACAGTCAAACAGTAAAACTATAAGTTTTTATATGTGAAATTAATTTCTCATTTAATGCATTGATGGAAAACTTCGATTTACAAAATTTTTTCGGAGTATTAAAAAGCCTTTTTACCACAGCATTCAAAGCTTTTCAAAATATCCATGGGTACTCGTATATTGGGAACACAATTTTTTTTTTTTTAAATTACATTTCATATCGACATCAAGGGTTTTAAAGGAGTAAAATAAATTATTAGTAATCAAAAATTTACAAATTGTTATTGTGGATTCAGCTGTCTATGTCTCGACATTTCATTAGGGGGCTTTGTTCGTATGTATAGTATTAAACAAGTTTTTAAATGATTATTTTCAGGAGAATATTTCCAATAAATTTTAATAATGAAAATTGTTTAAGAAAATAAATGATGACACAGATTTGTGTATGAAATATTTCCCATTTACACATTAAAAAAAATTGAATTTTCAAATCTAATCGATCAAGTATTTGTAAATAACAGAACGTTCTCGAAAGACCTTAAATGAACAATTTTAATTTGTTCTTGATGAAGAAAAATCATACCAGGCTTTTTTTTGTTGAAAATTATTTAAGTTATTTTATCACCAAAGTTTTCATTCCCCCTTATTATGACTGTCGACGTCGACGTCACACCAAGTCGACATCAATATATTGGCAATTGTGGGACCGTTATCGAGAACTATTAAATATTATTGATAGGACATTACTACTGCTATGGCTTATAAAATTACAATTGGACATCAATATTAGCTCATTATTGCCTACAAGGAGTTCAGAACTGTTGTCTTTTTTGCTGTCGACTTGATGTGACGTCGACGTCGACAATCATAATAAGCGGGATTATTTAATTCTTATACTTCTTAATAATAAATAATAGAAATTAATACGACTATCGAAATTAAAAATATTATTATAATGTCTGATACAAGATTTCGTTTCATTTTTTGGAATGAAAGAAAATTTTAATAAAATTTCTTTTGAAATCCTGGTGACTATACTGTTAAAGCAATTTCTAATTTTCTAAATTTGTTTAGCACCCACATAATTTCTGATGAAATTTTTTAATTTATTTAGTATTTAAATTTATTGAAGTTTAAAGATCATAACAATTACACTTAGTCATATATCTCTTCACCAATATGTCAAACTTTCAACAATTTAACAATTTTAATAAATAATATTTTTTTGTGGAAATTTGTTGTATATATATTTATTTTTTTTTATAGTGTAACCAGACTAAAGTGCAAAAAGTGCATGCAACAAATGATGCTTTTGGCATTAATATCAAATGCCTTGAAATTTAAATAGAAACTTTAATTCTGACGGTAAATATTTTCGTAACCAAAATAACGTACATGATGCCAAAAACACTTAAAATGCAGACAACATTGTTGCAGGATGTATTTAAGCAACCATGAGTTTCAAAATATATTTCTGTAACGAAAGCGGCATTCAAAGACAAGAAAAAAATTGATGAAATATTTCCTCACTAATATCTAGTTGCTTCTTTAAATTTAAAAAGAATATACTTTCTAAGATGCTAAGGACTCTCAAGGCGGAGCTTCTAGTGGGCCGACAGTACTAATTGGACCACCACTAAGACTCTATTTATTGGCTGGTCAAAAAAATTACGCAAAATTAAAATTACATTCAGACATTTTAAAAGTATATGATTTTATAAAAATCTACTTTAGAATGATGAAAATGGTATGGTTGACCTAGTTCTCTAATATTAGATTAAATTTTTGTTATTATTTGCAGCACCTGCTTATGAGATCTAAAAAATTGAGTTCGCTTTGACAATTTTTCTAGAATAGAACAAGCGAATTAATATAATTAATTTTTGAAAAGTTTCAACTGTTTTGTTGGCCTGATTTTATTTAACATTGTTTTATAATCGCTCCGGAAATACATGAATAATTATTATCAAAATTTTGCAATCAGCCCCACTGTGAGGATTTAGCCGTAGCAAAGTTTTCCATAATGAAGGTTTCTTTTTATGCTTTTTCTACCACAAACTCATAACTGATAATGAAATGAACTGTGTTAATATTTTAGAATTCATGATTTATATAAATCACAATCAATTACAATTTTATCGAGAATTTTTATAAAAATTGTGTGTTTGATGTTAAATTTATTTCATTGCAAAGAAATTTAAAATTGCAAAAAAAGAGAACTGCATTTTAATTAAAATATTTGTTTTTTTCCTGTTCCGAAATTTTAGTTCGTTTAGTTAATTCTTATTTTAATTAAGAGAAAAAAAGTAAACAACTAAATGAAAATGGCCAGTGAATTTCACTTCTATATTTTTGCAATTTTCAATAATATGTTTTTTTATATGTACTCGTATATGCAAATTCTAATTTTAATTAAAGGCTTTTCTTTGAAATAGTATTTGTATATACAGCATTTTATTACTAAGAATATACATTCGTATGTTTTTACTTATATGCTTCGAATCTTTATTTTCCTTTTTTTCTATTAGTTTTTAGTTGTCGATTATTTTTTATATTTTGTATGTGTATGTGTGTGTATGTATATTTACATTTGTTTTTTTTTTTGGTTTGTATTTAAGTGTAAATTCTTTTATTGTAAAGTTATATTTTTGTTTATTAGGTGTTCATTTTTGATATGTTTATGTTTAGATTTTTATTTGTTTTTATATATTTTTATTTTTATTATTATTTTCTTTTGTTTTCTTTTACTTATTTCTTTAAATGTATACTAGTTCTTAAACTTTTAACAAAAATTATATAAAAATATCGTTTTCATCAATGAAACCTTGGATTTAAAAAGCAAAGAGATGTCTGTTGTCAATTAAATTAGAACAATTAAAGTTTATTGCAGCCACAAAATTTACGCTGGATAGAGGATTTTTCTCTAGGAAACTATAGTGTGAAAAAAGTCCCATAATAATTTAATGAACAAAAATAACATAATTTGTCGTATGGGTTTAAGCTCAAATCTCATGAGACACCATTAGAAGATGATGTTGAATTTGACTATTTGCTGAGGGAACATGCGCAAAGGTTTTGGTGCTGCCATGAACTTCACCACCAATCGAGTCTACCAGTGGGACGAATTTTGCACAAAAATCGTTGCTATTTGAACTAAAATTGAATTAGGTTTAAAAAGATGTTTGAAGAAAAGCTTCCTACATGATAGACTCGGTTGCATTTTGGGTGGATGGAGGCAACGAAAACTTGCTCATGTTCCCCTAACAAATAGTCAAATTTACTTTTCCTGCATTTCTAATCATGAGACACATTAAATAATAATCAACATAATTTTCTTATGGAATCTGCTTAGATTTAAACTTGGGCCGCATAAAGAAAAAACATATTTGCTTGTTGAATAATACCTGCAATTCAACTGAAATACACTAAAAAAAATTTAGTCAGATGAATCCCAACAAATTAAATAAGAAAATGAAATAAAATCCTTATTGGTTAATTTTTCCAATATAAAAAAATAAATAATGAAATACCACCGAGAGATATAAATTCCAAAATGCCGAAATACTTTGTAAAGCTAAGTTGAGGTATGGATATCCCTCATAGCAGAAAGTCCTTTCGCCTGAACGATAACCAGCAAAGAAAAAATGCTTTAGAATGTAAAGTCGATTTTGCACATATTACAGTGGAAATCCAAGAAATAATTAACCCGATAATGTTTCGTTTTTAATTTTATTTAAACAGGATTCCATAATAAGAGCCTGTTTCATCATTTGTGGTGTGATTTGAAAATTTCTTCTGTAATATGAGTCGACAGACGTGATCCCATTTTAATCCATATATGATGGGAGTAGGGATAAAGTTTCTTTCCATACCAGGTAATAATTAATCTTCTTATATCTTGTTTAATATAAAAACGAATCTCTCGAAAATTTGCGGAGCTTACTCTCGAGGAAAACTGGGGCGGTAAGAGCTAGAATAGTGATACCTCTCACACGTATTAATTCCTATTTATCGCAAGTTTGATTGACTATAACAGTGAGAGCATTCCAACTTGGTATTTTACAGAGGTGACAGCAGACGAAATGTTACTTCCGTATCAAATCAAAAAACTCTTTAAAGGACATTTTTAACAAAAAATTCAACCTGCTTTAAATAGAGCCCTTAAAAAGTTCGATATAAAAATATGATATGTTTTACCTACCAAGATCCTTGAAGCCGGTAACAACAATGCTGCTACTTTACAATAGTTTTTAAACTATTTTAAAGCTATTAAATTCTTACATGAGTAGAAAGAAATATACTGTTTGGGAATAAACTGGTTCGATCTTATATCGGGTAAAATTTTTAATTGAAACTCTGGTGTCACATTCACTCTCAATGACAGGAATTAATATTCGTAAAATCTTTTTTTGCAAGTTTTCATTCTCATTTATAAAACTAAAAGTATATATTTAACTTTGGACGGCTCGTTTTTATATCCTACAACACGCTTAATGTGCATCTGAATCATTCAATATCCTGCACATCCTGTTTTATGCTGTTAAACTCTCGTATAATTTTATGTCTTGTGTCGTATGGTGACAATTAATAAAAAAAATCCTGCAACATTTCCTTTTTAATGTTATTTTTATATGCAACTGTGTTTTTTTTTTAATACTTTGCAATACTATTTAACTGCAGCTTTACGTTTATGTACGAGTATGTGTTAATTTTTTCATTAAATATGTTGTGGTTGTCATTAAACTTTGTAAAATGGAAAATATGTGGTTTTCCCTGCATATTTATTTAAAAATAATTTGCTGTATAGCGACTCCATTGTAATTGTGCGTACAAGTTTGTTTTATAGTAAATTAAATATTGTTTTTATTAAAACGAAAAAAATAAGAAAAAAAACAAAGTGTACAAATTTTTCATGAGAAAAAAATTTTAAATGATAAAACTACTACACAAGCATTCACACAATTGAAAGATAAAAGAAAAAAAAAAGGACTGAAAAATACTATTATATGGAAATGGTAATCAGCAGAAAAGGAAGTACATGAAAAAATTATTTGGCATGACGTTCAATAAATATATGCATGCTTTTTTTCAAGTTGCAAACACTTTTTTCCCCCTCTTAGATCAATATTTAATAACTTTATTCTTGCTGCATTTAATCAGAATTGTGTAAATCATTTACGGAGATTTAATGGCTGTATTGCATTTCATTTCTTTTTCATTTAATTTTGGTTTTTTATTCGCTTAATTTATTTCTGTTTGTCGATATCCATGGTCTTAAATTGAATGTTTTAAATAACATTAACAGGTTGCCATAAAAAATACACGTTATATACTTACGTGTGTATATGTGTTGTCAATTTTAAAGATTTCTTTAAAGGCCAACTGTATTATTAATGAGCTGAATATTTTTTAACAATGTTCCTTTTTGGATGATCTTGTGGTACCACGTAGAATGCAAATAATACTGTATAACAGTTAAAAAATATTCGGACATGAAAGTGTAAATTTGATTCTACTACCGATTGGTAGTAAAAAAAAACTCTATACTCGTTTTAACGCATTTGGGGACCAATGTTGATTTATGGGACTCAAAATATTCTGAAAATATATGGGCTTTCGATAAAAGGTGTTGTAATATTTTGCCCAATAGCTTATCCAGATTTGATGACACCGCTTAAATATATTTGGCAATAACGGAGTTAATAATCCATTCAATGAATTTCATTAACATTTTATACCGGAAAAAAAATATAAAATACAAGAAGAAATAATTTTTCTTGAGACAATGTGCATTATTGAAAAAGCATTCATACAAAATTTTTAGTTTCTTGCCACATTAGCTTCAAAAACATTCCAAAATATAAAATTGTCGTTACCCAAATCATCAGTACTCTTTAGCCAAATCATGTTTGAAAAGCATTCAAACTCATGTACGTATATAAAAATCAACAAATACTATATGGGAATTCCATAGAATTCAATCATATAGTTCTAATTGTTTGTAAAAAAAATATACTTCGAGTTTTAAGTAAAACTATTCAGTGATATGACATATGCTACGAGTTCATTTAAGTTGTTTTTTCGAACACTTTCAGACACTTTAAATTCAATAATTTCTTTGTTGCTTCATAATATTTTGATGTTTCTTCTGGTTACAATTCAAATTATTTTTTTATTTCTTTTTTAATTTTTAAGCCTTGAGATGAGTTACTTTTCATTTTTATGTATTTTTTGCGTAAGATTTCTTACACGTGAAAGAACTCTTTTCAAAGTTGCATATACATGCTTAAATCGTAAACTTTAAATAAATAATTGTATTATATGAAAATTTACACAGATTTACACAGAATAATGAATGTTCGTAAAAGGGTAAATTTATTGCAAAAATTGCTCTTTTTCTAAATTGAAAAGAAAATAGTCAATGAGGCTTGTGGTTCATGTCCCAACAAATTGGGTGGGCCAGCGGTACAAATTTAGTAATTTAATTATATTTTTGCTGCTTAATTTTGCCTACATTTCTACTGTCTCGACTTGCCCAGAGCCTTATTCAGGGCCATCCTTAGGGTAGCTATTGAAAGTAATACTTATTTTTGTATATATCCATGACTTGACTAAAACAACACAAATTATATTTGTCACATATGCTTCAAAAATATATTAGAATTCTTTCGTGTTCATACGCAAAACAAGTTGAATTTATAATTATTATAAATGAGAATCCTGAATTTCCGTATGAATGTATGAAATGGGGCAAGAACTGTTTATCTTCTTGTAATTTTGCTTTTAGAAAGTGTCAAAAAATCTCTCTCTTAAAAGTTTTGTTGCAACATGAGCTGAAAGTAATATAAATGCAATTAAGTTAGTGAAAGAGTGTGATCTTTCATATGTGAACCCCAAGTTAATACAACCATAAATAGAAAAAGGAAATATAAAATCATTCCCGTGGCTTTAATTTTTGATTTAAAATGTCTGTTGTTCAAAGAACAAGCACGATTTTTCCTTTAATATGCTTGTGAATGTATGTGTAAATAAATAAGCGAATTTGAGATCACCGACAGTAAGATCAGCAAACTTGGCATTGGTTCGATATACTCATACATATAATATAATGTTTTTCTTACGTTCAAAATTAATTCTCGGCACTTTTCACTATTTGTAAGACAAAGAAAATATTTTGATAAAACAGGAGGGATTTTGATAAAATTTTGTGTGGATATATTTTTGTAACACCGTCCATTTTTAGATTTTCTTCTCTTTAGTTATTTTCATTTTCTAATAAAACGTTTCGAATTTCAAAATTTCCAATATAGTCACTGCAATCGATTTTGAAATTGTACTTTAATTTAATATTAGTTAGGAAACAAAAAACATTTTAATGGAAATGAAACACTTGAGTTTGGAATGCTTTCTTTATATATATATATTTTTTTCATCGGTGACTCAATTTTGATTTGGGATTGCAAGATTGAAAGCTGGTTTTAAAATTTATTATTTTATTATTATTTCACGGCATAATTTTATGTGCCTATTAGTTAGTTGTTTTTATGCAACAAATAGAATTTCATCATCGTTTACAAACATATTTCAGACCTTTTATTTATTATAATTTCGAGTTAAAAATTCTAATTTGCAGTCATATCCGTTTTACACTGTGTTTTCATGTAAATATAAATATTTCGGTTTGTATCTATCCCTGGTGTAAATCGGGGGATAGGTGTGCTAAAACAAAGCATTTTACTACAACATTCTGTGACTTAACTGTGTTAGCCTCTAGCTAATTATATTATGCCTTTAATGAAGGGGAGGAAAACTACGTAATTTATTAGAATTTATGTAAGAAAAAATCCTAAATTTCTTCTAGACGGGGCTAAGCTTACCCCATACAGGACTCTATGCCTATGGATAATTGTATAGAAGATATGTATGTCAAGTTCCATTTAAATATAAAAAAAGAAAAATTTCACAACTCCCTTGTTGATCAAAGATGATGTCACCGTACGACATCGATAACTATTCTGCATCAGCTTGAGTAGCAACTGTATGAATGATATTTTTCCAGGACATAGATATCAGCATTAACGCGAACATGCATCTCATACGAATCCTATAGCGCTTAACATTCTAAGTTATACTGGCCTTATTCGTTCAAGTAGGAGAAAGATTAATACCCATTTAGAGCAATGACCATAGCAGCTAAATTATTGCCCATCCACAACAACAATGTAGTCCTTACTTTGCAGATTTAATATCCAATGAATATAAAAAAAAATTTCCATCTGCTTTAAAGCATTTAAATTAAAACTTATTGTGAGTGGAAATTAATTTTAAAGTAAATAAATTTTGTGGCTGCACTTAAATTGAAATCAAACGGCCAATTATTTGTTTGTACAAAACAACTTATTACCGCATAATATCATTAATTTGAGTATGTATTTAATTAAAAACAAAAGCAGAATTACAAAAAGTAAAACGCACAAAATGAAAGAGAAATAAATATTGCAATATGTATGCATATGCATATCATTTGCAGTTAAGAGCACTCCATTAATTGCTTTTAAGTTGACTTAAAGTTTATCAAACTGAAAAGTTTGTAAATAATTTTTTTAAAGCCTGTTAATACAATTTAAAACATAAAGTTCCGTTTGATACATTTGATATTATAAAATCAAAAGTATATTTTTGTTTACTAATTTTTTTATATATAAACAACTTCCATACGATAATTAACACTGTACATATATAAAACGCATTTTTTTCTCCAATTATTCGTTACTTTAAAGCTAAAACTTTCTTCAGCATCCTTTTAGTTTTCATTAGTATATTTACGACTAATAACGTATATATATATATATATATATATATATATATATATATATATATATATATATATATATATATATATATATATATATATGTTTGTTTTTGTAGCTATGCATTAATGTGTTTGCTGGGTCGAGTCTTGTATGAGTGTATTTGTAATTATGACATATTGTATATGAGTTGCAATTATATAAGCATATACGCATGTATATATATATATATATATATATATATATATATATATATATATATATATATATAGATTTTGTTATTAAACTTGTTTGTATCGACTCGATTTTATAAAATTTTTAATTATTTTATGTCCTAAGCATTTATTATTTTTTGTTGTTTTATTTTTAATGTCATGTTATTTTTTCAATTGCTGGCCCTCTACTCACTTGTTGTAGAGATTCATATAGTGCTGTTGTAAAATTGTTGCTGATTGTATTGCCCTTCATTGCCAACAATAGCAGTGTCAGGAGTGTGATAATTAATAAATTTGAGCTGCACTTATTTTGTCTTAGACTAGTGGCTGCACTATTTTCTGGCCAAACAACTTCGACTTCAGCCATTTTGAAAATGCTTAATAGTCGGTGGGATTGCAATTCGTGGTGTTCGGCATTGATGTGATGACTAATGGTCCTTAGAATCGATGTGCAATTATCCTAGAAAGCGCAAGAGTTTGAAAGGAATATTGATTAAAACAAAAATTTTATTCCCTAGTGGAACAATTTATAATGGAAACTAAAAACTACCAATAAGTTTTATTAAATATTTACCTTTTCATTTTTTAACAATTCAATGGCCTTTACTTTCGCATCATGTGGCAAACGGGCGGCGATTATGATGTTCTCCTCTGTCATATTAAACAATGTTAAAGTACATTGGGTCTAAAATTAAAGCAAACAAACAAAATTTATAAGAAAGTAAATTAACTTCTCAAAACTTTAGCTTAAAATTTTATTGAAAATCTGCTACATAGATTTTTATTATAAAAATTATTTGCATTTTTTTACAACAAAGTTATTAAATTCCTTACCTGATTATCAATGTATGTCGTTACGTATTGTTGTAATGCTCTAACAGCATCTTGCACACCCAAATTAGTATGAGGTCTTAATAAAGCTTCATCAGCAGAACTATAGCCAAGCATAAGAAATACGCCACCTTAACAAATTAATAAATTATGTTAATTTTTATTATTTATGTATATTTCAAAATTTTGAATGTACAAAACACGCACATTTCAAATTATTTAAAAATTACACGGTTCAAACACACTTCGAGTCCTTCAAAAAAAAAAAAAAAAAAAAAAAATTACATAAAGGAATACAAAACAAAGTTCTATTCTGCCCCCTTCGTACTTTTCATTCACAATATTGCTTATCGTAGATTATGAAGCATTTAATCATCAGCATTTATCACAAAATGAAATCATTACCTGAGGTGTTATATAATCTGCCAGAAGTAATTTCTTTTATTTTTTAATCCAATTTTTTTTCTTTTTTGTTTAACTGCCATTTTCTGATTCTAACACTATTATTTTATTGTAACTCATAGCGATTTCATAATAATCAGCCTGATGATGTCTAAATGTATATTTTCTTTTCTTGACTACGGACAAAATATTTGCTTAAACATTTTTAATTTTTGTGTGTGTGTATGTGTCTGTTCCTTTCACTCCTAGAGGGAACATATGGCTGCTACAAAGCATATCCATCTTTACACGGGTTGTTGTTGCAGTTGTCTTCGCATTGTTATTATTTGTTTTTTGCCGTGTATCAGTTTCTGTAAAGGATTCCTGTTCCAGCTAAGTAGATGATTGGTCTGCTGTAGCAGGTCTAGAATAATGGGGCTGCTATCTGTCTTTGCCTAGAAACAATGCCCCCTCTTATGTATTTTGTATTTTGGTGTAGTAGTGAGGAACCTCGCTAATCTTTGATTCCTATCTTTTTTTTCCCCCAGAAAGTGGTTGCCCTGCCTGCCTTTGTTTGTCATGATGTTAACAATTTTCTAGGGAGAGGGAGTGGTCAGGGGGCTCATTGGATGGACTTTTAGGAGGGGGTTGAAGCCACTTAATTTTTAAAACTTGAAATACCATGGTGACAATTTTTTTTGTCCTCTGCCAAGGAACGAACCTGAGGTACACAGTTTTAAGGATAATAATGTTAATTATCTTAAATATTTTTTATTATTTGTTGTGCCTCGATCTGTTCACATACTTACAATTCATTGGTCGCTAAACCAAAAAGTTTAAAAATATCAAACCCCATATGCTTATGGCAAATAAATCAAATACAATATGAGAATTCTCTATCACATATGATTATTACAAAAACATAATCAGTCCATTTAGCGATTAATGAAATATCGGCATATGTACAGCTAAAGACAAAACAAATAATAAAATAATTGAAAATCGAATTGTATTCAACGATTAGTTGAATTTATTGCTGGTGTTTAATCACATATTTCTGCCAATGATTTCATCAATTTCATTTAACCTCTTGGAGCTGAATATAGATTTCCTGCTTAATAAATAGAAGAGTGAAGCTTCCAAAATCTCAATAAATATTAGTAACGTAACGAATTTAACAAATTCAGGCAAATATTCTCGGCTAAAAAAATACACTTAAAATTCAAAAACACCAATAAGTGGCACAAGAGCATAATAAATTTTATTAATAAAAACTTCATTGTGAACTTTGATAACATTCTTCTGAAAGTAAACTAAAAATCTATACAAATCACTGTGACTCCGAGCTCAGTCAGCGAAAAGTGCATCATTTGGGATGTGCTTTAAACATGCGCAATATTGGAGCTTGTCAAAGATTAAATGAACCCAAATGATATCGATTATGGAAGACAAGAAAGTTTTAAATATAACAGTGTGGTAATAATTGCCAATTTATTCCCATTAGTGTGTTTGAGTACTTTCCTAGTAATTATAAACCAGTAACCTTATGAAGGAAATTTTTATTTCGTATCGATTTTTCATTCATAAATATCTTTATTAAAATGCATAGAGGAATATCTCTAAATATTTGTACTTGTATACACGAATATTGTTTCAGACAGTCATATACGTGTTTGAATTTGCGAATATCTAAAAAGCGATATTCGTTACTTATTAATATATATGTAATTTATATATTTTAAAATTAAATGCTTAATTAGAAATTCTATTTCATTTTTTTCTTGAGTAAACAGCGTCCTGTTTTAGAGATGAATATTTTTTTTATTATTATACAACAAAGCAAAACGTTCTGTGCATTACGTATTACTGTTAATATAATTGAATTTTCGATTTTAACTTCCATTAAGCAAATAAATATTCCCTTTAAATAGCAATTAATTCCTTTAAATTTCTGTAGTTGAAATATGTTTATATATACCAGCTTCACACATGCATCAAACATCATATTAAAACGTAGCACGCAGCTGACAGACAGACGGTAGAATGAAAAACAACTACTAAGCAACGAACAATTACACTTAATTCAACTCTCGAAAGAAAAATGTTTTCAAAAATACACACACACACACACACACACATACATACACAAAACAGAAGAAAACTGAATAACAAAAATATATAACAAAAAATATCGTTAATAATGGCTGTTGCAAAGTAGCAACTAGAAATGTGCACTTACCTGGCAGGGAGTAGTCGCCCAATGGCGGTTTCATACATATAAAACGTCCCGAATAGCAGAGACAACGACCACGGAATGCTTGATACGCGGGCGAAGCATGACTATAAAATGCCAAAGCTGTACGACATGGTGCAAATGGCACGCAAAGGGCATGACAGGTTAGTGTTAGTGATTCACCGCAGCTGCATAATTCACTGCATTCAGCGTCGTCCAAAGAGTAAATCTGTTAAATAATCATAAAATGCAGGATGTAAAAAGAATATGAAATAATGCATTAAGTAGAAAACAAAAATATTTAAACAGAAATAGAAAACGGAAGAAATGTAAAGTGTTTCAGGACGTTAAGCAAAGCGGCAAAGAGTTTTTAGTCCTTCACATTAAGATCTTATTTAGTATTAATTTCATTTAATGCTTTAACACCTTACGAAGAAATATTCGGGGAATTTTAATTTATTAAAAATATCTTAAAAACTAGAAATATAATTAATAGGAATAGCCAGAGTTAGTTCAATTAGTTCACTCCTTGAAGCATCATATTCGTTACCCAAAGGGAATAACACTGCACGAATAGTGCAGTAAAATGGTTTTTGGAAGAAGGATAAAGGCAGCAGTGTATATGATAATCGATTTGAGCTTTCTCATGGCTATAATATTAATATTACATGATTAGATCTAAAAACATGTCCTGCCCAGTGCTTCCGCAGGATATATTTCCCTGCAGATGATGTTGTAACTGCAAGCGATGCATATGTTTCCTCGCTAAAGGGACGTATTAGCTTCCCAGTAAAAACTTAAACATTTATAAAATGAGCTCATTTAAATACTATTCAACACAAGGGTTTACTGCGATTCAAAAAATGAACTATGCAGATTTAAGCTTGAAGTGCTGAAAACAAATTTAGTGCTTTCAATTAGGAAAACTCTCCACTTAATAATTATGCCTTCTTTAAGCAGGCTTGTAGGCCTAACTATTATATATTTTTAGTGCAAACCAGCTTTGTTTAAAGCGTCATTTCGCAGAACTTAGGTTAGGTTAGGTTAGGTTGATTGGAGGGGTGTGATAGCCCATGTCATACGACATACACTTAAGCCAGTGAAGGCTTGTTGTGCGCTCCATTTAATTATCTCAAACACAACTGCCAGAGTTCTGCGGCAGGATTCGAACCTGGGACCTTCGCACTACGAGTCTAGTACACTACCTACTAGTCTACGAAGGTCAGTCGCAGAACTTAAATAGTGATATTTAAAGTGAATAATTGATCTGGTAATAACGCAATTAAAAATTATTAAAATTTTTAGAACTTAAAGGGTACATTTCACGATAAAATGCTTGACATCAAACTCGTGTACGTGTGGATTGATGTTTTAACATACACGTGCTGCATGAATCGTCAAACATTCATTTGCGATTTGATTTTGTGTGGCGAAGTTGTCAGTAGCGGAAGAAATAATTAGAGCAATAATGGCAGTCCCGTTCAAACTGCTTATCGCGTTCTATAAATTCATTCAAAGTGAAAGCCATACGTATATGCGCCTGCATGTATGTGTTAACCTGGTTACAGATCTAAATGAACCCGTTATGAAAAATATTTAAATTTGCAGTTTTTATTCACTATTTTTTGTTATATTATTTATAAATGTTTTTTTTTAACAAACTAAAAAGCATTTAGAATTAAATTTAGATTGTTTCTTTGCTATTTTACTGTCAACTTTCTAACATTTTGCCAGCAAATATAAAGTGAAAAAATGAAATAAAAAAGTCGAATTATTTCGAGGGGAAAATCAATTATGATTCAGCGAATAGGGTAAAATTTCGACCGAAATAATATTCAGGCTATAGGTGATCTATAAAACTTTTTAGTTTGCAACAGTTTTTACAAATTATAAATTTATTTCCTACAAGTGTCAAAATATTCAAGTATTTTTTGAATTGCAATATCTTTGGTATTAATTATTTATGTGCCTATAATTATATAAATATATAAATGTTATTTAAATTATCGATCTTTAGGTATTTTATATGAAACAAACAAATTTATTATTTTCAATATTTCGACAGTTCTTTGGGCGTCTCTTTGAAGAAAATTTTACTTAAAAAATTAAAATAATAAATTTGTTTCTTTTATAAAAAAGACCTAAAACTGGAGAATTTATGGTAAATCACATATACATATATTAATTATAATTTTACATATTTTCCATATTATTTTTACTGGTAAAAAATTTACTCTCTAAATCAAAATTTCATATCCGTGGGAATTTGTTTAATATTGGCAATTTTATACCAAGACGTTTAAAAAATGTCTCTCTTAGTAGAGAAAATAATTATAATTACAAAACTATGATAGAATTAAATGAAACTTACCCTTTTGCTAGTTCCCTCTCTTATCAGTTGATCCGATTGATGAGGCCTTTGGACAACGCAATTCCCTTAAAACATAAAAAAATCATTAAAAATATGCTTTAATGCATATACTTGCACAAGTATCTAAAATATAGTTTTGTGACCACATTGATATAAAATATTATTTTCCTGTCTATTCGAACTCTGTCCTCAAACGCAATTTTCCCACACAAAGGATAAACAAGCAAAAAAAACCATTTATACAATTTCTACTAGATATTTTAACACAAAAATGATAAATTAAACATCATAAATCAAATGCAAAAATAACCATTAGAAAAAAATAAGGAAAAACAGATGAATAAATAACAGAGACAATGTGAACAATAACGTGAATGAAATAAAGTTAGAGTTCCTTTCCCTACTTATTTGATATCAAACGCCCACGTACTCCAATGTGGACAATATTTCAAATGGATAAATACTTTGCCGGCACACACGAGTTCAATCCAATTCATTGTCTTGCAAACGCACACGATTAGATCACGCCAAATTTTTTTCTTAAGCACTTTTACAGAATGTACACGCGTGCATAAAAGAATAATAAAGGACTATCATTTAATATAATCCTTAACAATTTATATGGCAATATTGTTGCATATTCTCTCCCCTACCACTCAGAGTTGAGCTTTGTTTCATGTTTGTATTTATTTGAAATAGTGTTAGATGTGCAACCATAATAAATAATGTGAACGCTCTTGTTTATAAAAGTGGATGTGATTATGTTCCATACATACATACTCGTATAGTACAGAGTACATGTCTGATGAAAGTCATGTGGGTTTTAGTGTTGTTTATGACAATTTTTCTAATATACAAGTGATTCAACAAGCGTATTTAGCTTAATGTTATGACATGCCTCATATTTATTATTGTCATAGTTGGTATACGAGTAGATGATTAATCAAGATGTTTGCTGTGTATTAGAAATGAATATTATTGGTTACTAAATATTTAGTGATAAGCCCCAAAAATATATAAATAGCCTTCGTCACACCGGAAGTCAATAGGTGGAATGATGTTCCGACATATCGAATTCATATCTCTTATTTGAATTGCCACGTAAAGCAAAAGGTTCTAGAGAGGGTTTCGGAAAATTCAGAAATTTCTTGAATGTAAGGAAAGGATATTCCCTTTGGCTAATGAACATTTCAAGATAATTGTACAAAATATTCATGAATATAAAAGAACTGGAATTGATGTACAACTTTTGAAGTTGCTGACAAAATAGCTACGGTTTTACATATACGAGTAAACACGGTTTATACGGGATCTTCATAGGGAAAATGGTCCTTATCTTCATACACCACTTTTTTCAGGATATATCAAAATGTAAAGATGGGTAAAAATCATGTATTTTAGGTATTAACAAATCAGCTCTGATATCTTATAAATATAATCAGTGCAAGTGGCTTAAGTGGAACTTCTAGCTTTGTAATAAAAAAAACATTTTTTCCAACTCTACCCATTGTGCAAATTTAAGTATGCCAAACTTTAAGCAGGTGTATCTTAAAAATATTCAAATATTAATAGCCCAGTCAATTTTTTCTAATTTTCGCGTGAGCCGGGAAGCATTTTGGCCACTTGTTTTTATAGAAACAGGAAGTGTCAATAACTCAGGTGAAGTTATGGGACGTTTTTCCTGTCACTATCATATATGGAATCAGTCAGCCATATATCGTTGTGGATTTTTTCCAGACTACATAAGATGTGATAAAGTACGAGCTCACATTACTTTGCATACAGTAAAAATATTAAATAAAAATTAAGGGAATTCCGCTCATACAAACCTGCATAGAGGACCCATGATTTTTATATAGTGAGTTCAATCTTTGAAGCACCAAATTTATATTATTTAATACTTAGATTTTAACAATTTCCATAATTTGTTTCGTATTCAGTTACTGTATCGCAATAAACGTTGTTATTGAAAGGAATGAATACGAATTTATTTTTTAAGTTCTAACTTTATTTCTTCGAACAATATGAATGTTTCGTACTGGAGAGCAAAATTAAAATAGCAATCAGAGCACATGATTATTGCTATACCAGCAAGGAACCTTATTTAATACAGGAATGTTTGTTATTAGAAGGTGGAAGGAGTAGTGCTTGAGGACACTCGAACTTTTCCACATACGAATACCATCAGCATTAAACGAATCTTACCTGCAATGTGTAGAGAGCGATTCACTGATCATTTGATCACAAATCAATGTGTTCTTAATGTGGAACATCTAGTTGGTATAAATATGCGTGTATATCACTAGGTAACACACCATTCTACTAACACTGACAACGATATGGACTTTCGCTCTTTCCTATGAGCAGTCCTGTTTTTTCAAAACATAGTTTGAAGCACTGGTCTATACATGCAAGTACGAATCCAAGTTAAGCTCTTGGAGGAGTAAAATTTTCTGAAAAAAATATATGTGTGTTTTTTTCGTTTTAAGAAGAGAAGCATATTTTTCCCCCATTAGAAGCATCCTTTTTTCCTACATGAGAGTACATTAGAGTCATATTAACAGAAATCTTATCAAATGAAGCAAAGTATGTTTCCACTTCGTTTCAAGAAACGTTAAGTCATCAATGCTTTAATGTTTTGCAATTTGAAAAAATATGTTTAATCAGAATTTTCACTCCAACAACATTAGGAGCTTTTGGTTTCTCCCAAAAAAGCGTAATATTTTTTTTCAAATAAAATTTATTTGTAGCTATTATTTAGGATTATTGAATCACCTACAGCATTGTGGGTTCTCTCTTAAAAATACTGATATCCCTTTAATTTGTTTGAAAGGACAAAGAAAATATCAACTATTAAAATTTTATTGTACATTCGTTCAAGCCTCTGCCAAAAAATCATCACCTTTTTAATAAAATATATACTTCTTTATAAATTTGCTTTTAATTTTATATAGTTCAAGTACAAAACGAATAAAAACTATTTGAAGAAAATATAAATGTCCGTCGAACTACATGAACATGGCGCCAACATTAACAACATGAATGTTAAACAACAGCAAAACAGATGACCGCTCTTCATGTTAAAACATTCATCATGTGTCATCATTGATGTCCTTGCTGATGTTGTTTTTGGCGGTTGTGCAATTCTTTTTACTCCACATAATCGCACACACATTCATTCGTACTCAACTCATAGATTATCAGGACGAAGTTATGAAATCATGCCAGAGATGGAAATCGTTCAAGAGAGTGATGTGATGAAGCTCGCTATGATCATGCCTAAACAAGCGTGAGAGATTAATCACGTGACACTGCAGACTTGTGATTATAAAAAACTTGCTGCCGTTGAGGGCACATTAATTGATTTCTATATGAATGCCTTGTAATTAAAAACAAAAAAATACTAATACAAAAATTTGGGTTTTTTTTACAGAAATTTTACATTATTTCCAGGAAATATTTATTTAGTGTTAAACTGACCTTAATTTTCAATTTCTCCTTTTCAGTTTTGAAAAAAGGCAGGTACAACGAAATAATATATTTTGTTAAGAATGATAAACTAAAATATTAGTTCAAATGACAAAACTGGTAAATTTAAAATTTCATTTTGGAAATATTTACTTGAAAGAACTATGAGTGTCTTAGTATCTAATTAGTTATTTGCTTGCCTAACAGCAACGACCATGATCTGATTCCCTAGATCAAATAACATGATGTACGTTATTATGGTCGGTGAAATGGATTAGGATATGACTTGTGCAAATCAATAATCATCTATGCGTTAGAAATAAAAAAATCTCTTGAAATACGAGTAACAAAATGTTTCCCAAAAAATTTCGTGGAAAAATATTTTACTTTCATTTAATGTAATGAAATATAAATGAAACTATTGTTGCACAATGTTTAACACTTTTGAAACATTATTAATAATATTGTAGTGAGCGCGACTAAGTTATTTTAAATTCGTTTTAGCGTGATCATATCTTTTTTACTCGTCAGCGTTTACTTATGGTCACAAAGTGTTACTCACAATCCCATCGCAAGTCATGCACATAAATTTCGTACATATATATACATATTTTAGCACATTTACTAAAATTCACTTTATATGATGTCCGTTGGTCAGCGTTGGTCATGGCTACTCATGTTGAACCATCATTTTCTTGTTGTTGTTGTTGTTGTTGTTTAAGTTAATGTGAGATTGTAAGCTGTTATGTACACAAGTGTTTTTGTGTGCTTCACTTTTTATTTATTTTCTTTTTGTCTTTTCCACTTGACTGAGAAGGAGTTTATTTGTATGATGACATGGATTTGTTATTACAGAAAACACTCATTCGAGTGCACACATACATTTTCATGCAAACACATCCCAGCAGTTCTTAAAATTCAATTTCCTTGAGTATTTCCTCTCATCAGTAGACACTAACACACTGAAATTTTAATCATGAGTCTGCTAATATTGTTATTATTTACATTTACACAAGGCTACAACGAAATTGTATTATAAAATATATTAAGTGTCATTTTGCTTTATGTTCTCGGCTTAATTAAATTTTTCTTTGCTCAATTATTTCATAAAAATTATCTTGCATTTCAAAGCTTCTGTCTTAACAACGCTAATAATGATATTATTAATATTTTTAAGTTTATATTGCAAATTTATTGACAATGGAATTGCTGTCGATTTTCTACTAAACAATACAAAAACCAAGAGCTGGCTTTGTGTAATTTATAAAAAAAATAAAAATGTTCAACATTCCTCCGAGCTGTGGGGCATTTGCATTGAGTTTCATATGTGTGCCATCATAGAGGATTACAGATGGTCTGCAATTACTTCACTGCTCGTTGTCATTATGTTGCGCTGCAAATCGTATTCGCATGTACCACTTGACAGACCAAATATGCGTGTACTTCTCGATAGTCTACATAATGTGTGTGGCTGTGTGCGTGTGTAAAATTATATACATGTGTTAGTACAAGCTGGGGTGTAAGAGTGAAAGTAATATCAACTTGTAAATACATGGTCATGCACATTTGCAACAAAAAAAATATTTGTTTTTCTGAATGGACTGCATTTATATGAGATCAAAAAAAAAACAATTTTGTTGATTGTATGAAAAAAAAGTATATTTGCTAAAGTACTTGTATTAGAGCGCTCGTTTGAATTGGAGCAAAGCGATGGCAATAAACACAATTTATTTTCAATGATATCTTGAACAATTTATACTTTATGACCGAAAAAAGTCATTTTAGAATAACAAAGGAATGTGTTTCTGTAGCACTTTAGTAGATTTAGATTCTTGTGTTTCTAAATAAATTGGATTAAATTATTCAGTTTTCTTACATATATTCTTAAAGGGATTTTAGTTCAGAAAATTTTTAAATTTTTTAACAAAATATTTTTAATACAGTGCGTCAATATGATTATAAATTAGTGATTGTATGAATGCTAGTAGCAAATACAACTATAATTTTAGAACATTTATGTTAAAAATACTAATAAAAAACTTAAGTTTATTTTTAGTTTTAAAAAACAGCATCATTTGTTAAGACGAAACATTTCTAATCGTTTAAGTTTTATACAAAAAAAATGATTCTAAACGTTTAGAAACGTTCTATTTTAGAGAATAAAGTTCTAACGAAAGTTTCTTTTAAATTTATGGAAACAAGCAACAAATCCTTTCATATGGTTACGCATGATCAATATATGAATATTGCAATATTAATTATAAGCTTCATAAAAGCTTTTACCATTTATTCTAGTTTTTTATAACAACTATAAGATTATTTTTTTTTAATTTTTAAGACAATTTTAGATGAGCAAATTGCAACTTCATACTGATAAAATAAGTTTTAGTACAAAATGAATAAATACTCACTGCAGCAGACTGTGGAATTTTCTGTTTTAATAAATTTAAAAGAATTTTTTTGTTAAAACATTTTCGAAAATCTGATATTTTTGTAAACAATTCTGGGAGTTTATTTAATTCTGAAATTATAGAATTTTCAAACGTTTAAAGACATTTTATTTTAAAACCGAAACTTTATTTTGAATTTATGAAAGTATATGGCAATTGCCTTTCTATACTAGACCAGCCCTAAAATCCACTAATAATTTGAAATCATCCTGTAACAATCGATTATATAAAGATCAGTGCACAACCTCATTCAATTTGGTATATTTCGATTACTTTAGTCAAATTTTTGGTATAAAAAAATAACGACATCTATAAAAAAAGTATGTCATTTCCTCTGCTTTTCCTCTTCCTTTGTAGTGAATAACACATCTTTTTTTATTTAAACCGGTTATAAGCATTTGAAGCAAACATACTCCAAGAAGTAATATTGGTCCTTGAAGTTGTGATTGTCGATCTGGGCTTTTTGAATAAAATAACTTTGGAAAAACACATTTGTGTAGTTACGGCAAAACTTTCGCAACTGGGCCACTGGTATTTGTTAATGTAGAAAAGAGAAGATATTTCGAATTCAGCTGTTAAAAATTTTTTGATTTTAAAGAGCAGCAACTTATAGAAATATTTTTAAGTTTTCAATATTAACTTGATGTTTTATTTAAATGAAAATAATGTAAAACGAGCTGTTTGAAAAATGATATGTTAATTTTTAAGAAATGAGAACACATGGCTTAATTCTAAAAATTGTGTTTTATGATAAAAACGTATGAGCAATATAATTTACAAATTATTAAGTATACGCCCTGTGAGACCTATGAGACCTACGGTTTGGACCTTTTAGTCGCATAAAATCTAAGGAGCAAATAACTTAACAAAAAAATTCCGTGATATGATAGTGGTAACCATCTAGCGTGATCTGCAGTGAAACTAAAATGATCACTGCAGGGGTTACCGCGTAGTGCAACTCGAAATGGAAAATTTACAAATTCGAACTATTAGTACATTATTTCGCGCGAATTTCTTAATGTTTGAAATTCTTTCGAACAAATAAAAATTCATTTCGAAAGAATTACTCTTTTTTAAGATATTTTATTAGTGAGTGAGTGTAAATGATTAGCATTTCATAAATTAATTAATTAATTAGTTATTAATGAAAGAATTTTAATGTTTGGGCTTCTTCAACTCTTAAAGAAAATAACATTCACAAATAAAATGCAATATGAAGAAGTGGTCAAATTATTTTCGAGACATTAAGGCTTAGCAAAAGGGCATTTTAATGTTATAGATGCCAGAAATAAGTTGGAGTACTTTTCCCCACATGCTTACAAACACATCGTTTCGTTAGAGCTGAGTACTTTGGTTTGCCTTTTGAAAGGTTATGGCATGTTTAATATGTTTGTGTTTTTCCTTTTGGCTCTAAGGCTAATCAATGAAATGCCAACTTTAGATGAAATTTTAGCCTCTTTGAAGTAAATGCAAATTCTATATGATAATTAGGCTCAGCATGCTCTCTCCTCTAGCTGTTTCACTGAAAATACTCAGTCCCAGCCTTGTGCCATTGCATTATCTCTATACATTTAGACTTTGTGTTAACAGAGTCGATACACAGAATTTTAGATCAAATTTGAGGGAAGATATGTTTCTTATTTCTAAAATATTTAATAATTTCATGGGAAACTCATGCTGTTATCACTGTATTTATGGAAATATTCAAGCTGCTTACGAGCTTACTCTTTCCTAATATTATTTTGTAAGCGAACAGCTTGCGAAATAAGTTTATTCCCTGTCGCCGCCAGGGGACTATATATCAGAAATTTTAATATTACTATTTATATCGGCTTCTAGTACAGACATTAGGAGTCACTTCCGAAGTAAAGTGGGCCTACTGTGACCCAGTTTAAACAAATTAAAAAAAATCTTTTCAATACGTAATATTAAAATTTATTATTTCAGGGTATTCTCCCCAACCAATTGTTAAAACAATTAGATTTTTTGCAAAGTGCAAATCAAATGTCAGCATAAGAACAGCTAAAACCTCTAAAAAATTTTTGCTTTAAATTCTTCTTGTCTGAGGTCTAAAAAAATATCCCTTTATTAAGATGTCATAAAATTCTAGGGGAAAGTGGGTGGTGAAATTTAATGAAAATTTCAAATACGGCAATTGTGCTCATGGCATTGTCCTTAATTGCCTTAAATGAGGAGAAAGATATTCGATGCACCAAAAAAAAACTTTCTTGGTGCCAAATTTCATTTAAATTCGCTCGGCCGTTTATGTGTGATTGAATAGCAGACACGCATATGTAAGAGTTAGTGTGCTAGTCCATTATGAGTCGAACCAAGTCCTCTACAATGATAAAAGGTACTATTAGTCCAGGCTATAAGCAATTTTCGCGTCAAATTCCCTTTGATCCCAGCCCTTCCGGTGTGAGCGAATAACAAAAAACCGATAATACAAACTTGCAAATTATTCATAATATCACTAGGTTTAATAGAATATTTTAAATAAAAATAACTCTATAGTATGTATGCATTTTGTTAATAAATAAATTGTTTTTATTTATAATTGATTGAATTTATCCAAAATCAAACAGAAAATTAATAAAAGGAGCCGAAAATAAATTTGATTATGAAATAGAACAAAAGTTTTTTTCTCTTGTAATTGAATCAATCTATTTTATTTGATAAGTAGGACGGTCTGTTTCATTCGTTACGAATTAAATTTTGTATAATTTTACATATTTCATAATTTTAATTAATAGTTGTTGGCCAAGCTGTGTATATGCTGTATTTCATTAGCGTTAAAGAAAAATAATTATTTTTGGAAAAAGTCCCGAATAACAGTTCCAATGAATATTGGTTTCTTATTAAATCAATTAATTAATAAAAATATTTTATGAGTGAAAAACCTTGTTCAAATCTAGTATTTAATGAACTGAAAAATATTATTCAATAATATTAACTTCCTTAGTTTATAAACTTGGCGAATAATGCAGTGAACGACTTGACACACTAACGGATATGCAATCAGCCAAATGACTGATTTAAACGTTTTAAGCAAACAGTTGATTTATGTTCCATATTTTTGTGTATATTAATTTTTACACATGCACGTTTATATATCCAAATGTTTCCATTAAATGGAAAATATTTCAGCTTGATAAATGTTTATTTTGCTTTTCTTTTTCTATCTCTAATTTTCGATTTGTGATTTTTTTCCTGTTAATAACCCCATTTCATATCATACGGATGTATAGAATCATTTATGCAGATAAAAATAAAATTTATATTGAGGCAAGCACTCACACTATCACAAATTCTCAACGAGCAGCTCGCAAAAAAAAAGAAAATCTGCTGTTCGACATTCGACAAACATCATTAAAAATGCAAATAACTTTAATTTTCCCATCTCTGTCTGTATATATTATGTTTGTGTGTGTATTATGTATTCATGATTACTGGCATATCGTATATCCTTTTCATAATACTTTCGAATTCATAATTATTGAACGTAATTTATTTCGTTTTCTTTTTGTTGTTGTTGTTGGGGTTGTTTTTTTTTGGTAAATTTATCTCCTGGCAAATGATTTGTGTATTTTTAATGTTGTTGTGATAACTGTAAATTGTACCTGTGTATGTACATATGGGCCGGTTAATCTCATGTGTACCCAATTGTCTATACGCACCATTAGGATGGAACAAAAAAAAACACATAAATAATAATGGATTTAAATTTTTGAAATTCCAGAAATTTCAGATAGAATTCCTAAAACGTTCTTAGAATCATCATAAAATTCTACAATATCATCTGTAAATATTGTTAGAGACATCAACGACTTTTTATTAACAGTCCTAATACACATTAACCTGCATTTAAGTAGAAACTTACTCATGTCCATTTCCATGTTCGCATGTCTGCCGTAATATTTACCTCAAACATTTACGAGTAATAAATAAATCCTTTCGTATTACTTTCTGATGAAATTTGCAAATGATTGTCTACCCAAATATTTTTATTTCATTTGGCGAAGAATTTTCAATATTTTTTAATTAGGCCGATTAAATGCTTATACGCAAATCTGTGGATATGAAACAATGTTGAACAGGATTTCGGTTTTTGAAAATAAAGAATTTTATACGAGATGCTATGGCGAAAACGTATGTATAATTGCGAATGAATTAAGTGTAGATAAATATTAAATAGGAATAAAGTGGCAAAAAATATACGTAAAACTTATAACTTTACAAATTGTTATTGTTGTTAGAGCGTTATAATCAAAAGAAAGGAATAACGATTCACTTCAAAATTAACTCTGTGGCTTGTAAATGGTAGTCAAAGCAACAAATTGACTTATAAGCTTTTCATATTAGTATGAGAAAGTCAGTTACTTTGAAAACGACTGGCCAGTTATTTCGAATTTTTTTTACAAAATTTGTCGAGGTTCTTGTTTGAAAAGAAAAACGCTTTTTTTAAATTTTTTTCGGCAAAATGATTGGCCGTAATGTATTGGTAATGACTTCTCTCGGTTTATATCGAGATTTCTCAGGGATCTTATCAGACGAGTTCAAGATTAATTCTGGGCTATCCCAAGATTCCTTTCTTCCTTCTACCCTATTTCTTTGAACCTCCAACCCTATACACTCCTTCAAAGATGACTTCTTCCTCCTCATTCGGCCATAATTCGGGTAAGTTGAGGCGAGACATGTACAATAAAATATTTAAGTATGATCTTGCAACAATCTTTGAATGGTCTGATGCGAATCAAATCGACTTTATGCACAAATGTATTTTGAAATCGATGCCAAAAATTTAGACTCAAACAAATTGCACATCAGAAGTGTTTCAAATATTTCCTGTACCCTTCTTAAATCAAATTTATATATATATTTGCCTTAGAGCTTCATGCAACATACTGTTTATGTCCTAAGCCAAATTATTATGACTAAATTGCAGACTTTAAATTTTTTATTTTTGAAACACAACTGCACGTTTAAAGGTTATTTGATGAGATACCAAATTTTCAGGTTTTTTATACTTCAAAATTTATTCCTTAAAAACAACATCTTGGTTTAATATGTTAAAATTTATACACATCTATTCCACACTCTTATCGATATAAAGGAGTATGATATTGTTATAATATTTCCTCTAATGTTAGTTAAACAGTTCGAAATATGAACAAATGTCTTAAGCACATCTTCAAATCTTATTTATTTATTTATTTATTATTTATTATCAAATTAACTTATAATTAAAATTATAAGATAATATAGTTGAGGCAATGGCAGCGTAAGCCTTCAGCTCAATATTTCTTCAAATCTACTTATGAATGTTTACAGTAAAAATTAGTCCTGACTTTAACTGATTGAAAATGTGGCCCCAAAACAAAATAAAATTTTTTAAATAATTTTAATATGTATTAACGTTTTGTTGGTTAATATATTTATAACTCTATTACTTACTTGGCGCTTGTGTTGTTGTGGCTATTGTCGTTGTGGTTGTAGTGGTCGTTGTGTCTATATCCGCAAATTCAGTTGTTTCCATTGGCTCAACATAAATTGTTTGATCACCGAAATCGACAATTACAGCACGACCATTGCCATTGGTAATGCTGCTACCACTACCACCGTTGCTATGGTTATTACCGCCATTACCACCACTATTACCACCGTTGTGACCATTTTGAGTTTCAGACATAGCAGATGCTTTATTGCCGCCATTATTGTATGTGTGTTTGCCATTGCGTCCACCATTTTTTGTGTGTCTACCTTTGCCGTTGGCGTTGCCGTTGCCATTGCCATTGGTATTGGTATTAGTATTGTCATTGTTGCCAGTATTGCTGATGATACTATGATAATCGTCATTTCCGCCATTTCCGTCTTCATCATTTCCGTTATGCACTCGATATGGTTGTTCGATAACATTCTCTTCCACTGATGATGGCTCAGTATTTTCTTTTGGCTATTTTTTGTAATATTTTTTGTTTGTTTTATTTTTTTAATTGTTCGTGGAGTTTCATTTTTTTAGTGTTTTTGTAATATTGGTAATTGTTGTTTGGTTTATTGGCGAGCGCAAAAAAAGAGTTTGGAAAGAAATAGAATTATAAATTAAATGTTTTTGTCGTAGAAAATATAGAGAAGATAAAAAAATAATAACGCATATTAGCCGTTTATTTTCAAAACAGCCTAAGTGCCCTTTTAGGTTTATAAACTTGAAAGCAAACCATGATATGTAAGTAAATTTTTTTTGGATATTAAGAAAAGATTTCTAAGAAATTTATGAATCAATTTTTGTTTTATAGACTTTCATAAAATTTTGTAAAAAATTTATAAATAACAATTCATAAGGAGAAGTAATCAAGAAAATACAAAATACAACAAAAGTTAAGACAGTTTTGTTTAACTGTTGGTTTTAATATAAATGATTTCCTTCTGTTTGCTGTGACAAAACTGAAGACTCGAAGAATATTCACGATCTTTTGTAAAGATGATCTTCATATTTTGTGGTTATCTGTGATAGTCTTTTATATTTAAGATCTTTAGAACTTGAACCTTATAAAATATAAAAATCTAAAAGCGCATAATGAAGTTTATGTAGGAAACTTTGTTGCTTTTTTTTTGCATAAATATAAGACTTCGCTTACCATGAATACGGCTGGTTTACGTGGAGTCTTTGGAGGCATAGCCGGTGGCGGCATTCTGTGAGTTGTAGTTGTCGTCGTTGTAGTAGGTGCTGGGGGTGGTGGTGGTGGAGGTGCTCTTGTTGTGGTAGTTGTTGTTGTAGTGGTTGTCGTAGTTGTAGTAGTAGTGGTCGTTAAAAAGCCCAGTTCGGCCAAACGTTTCATATGGAAGTCCTTTTGTGCCTCAACTATAAGAATAAGGTACATATATAAGCAAATAAAATTATTATAGAATATTATTGTTATTGTTATATTGTGAAAACTACTTACCCACACACGGATTCATCCATAATAATCTACGCCAGCCCACACATTGATATAAATACTGGGCATCACTGCCATGACATCCGCATGTTGTACGCAAAATTGTTCCCAGGATACCAATCATGGCGGTACGACAGCCGCTAGGACGTCCAGCACATTTCTTCGTTACGCTATCCACGGCGCAAGCCTGTTCATAATACTCCAGTTTAAGCCTTAAAATAATTTTAAAGCAAAAATATTTCCATTAACATCATCATCTATAAGAAAATCTATCACCAGCACCTAAAATTCAATAAAACTGCTACAATCAAGATCTCAGATAAAGTAAGTAAAGTTTTTTAATGTCTCAAGAAGTTTTAAAAGTATTTTATGCTCGTGCATCTGCATTTTTTACTTATTCATTACATGGTTGTTTGCATGTTAGAATATCTTTGTACTGTACTTTTGACATGAGTTAATAGTCTCTCAAGTTTTCAATTTGCTTCCTACAATAACTTAGAATAGTTCCTTCAAAGCTCTATGTTTATTTGTTTGTTTATGTTAAATTATTAGACATTTTTAATATTTAATATTGAGACTGAATGTTTTCAATCTGCTTCAAGTTCACTGACAATTTGGTTTAGCGACCAAAGAAATGTCGGCATATGAACAGCTAAAGCCTTATTAAACAAGACATTTTCTAAACACATGTTTAATATGTATTTGTACATGTGGATATTTACAAACATGTCAACGTAATATTTTCCAAAATTGCAATAAATATAGAACGATACTTATGTATTTTTAAATTACTTAGAAAAATTAAACAATGTTCCGAGCTATTGCTCGAACGAAAAACCCCAATTGAAAATTCAAATCAACGGCAAACTTACAATTTGTTCATAATATAAATTTTTCATATTTGATTTGCTTAGAAAAATGTACAACCATCTTCATTCTAACCTTTAATGAAGCAAGAACTCTCTTCCAACGGACTCCATACATTCTAATGCAAGCTGGTTAGTTCGGGAAATATTAACGTTTTTTTAATATTGTTTTAATGGGCACATGATATTCACTTTTTTCCATTTTCACCTCAAATCACGCGATAGTCTACTGCCAATGGCTTTCAAACACAAATTAAATGACACACCTTGTTCAAATTTTAGCCGAAAGTCAACTGACAGTTGCCTGTTGACAGAAGCGATGTTGTCCCTTCAGTTAAGAGGCGGAAAATTCGAAAAGTCATGGAATTAGGGACCTGCCCTTCAACTACTTTTTTTATAATTATTGGTAATACAAGTATTTTAAATAGAAAAGGTGTACCAAAGTAAATTTTTTGTACCAATTACCCTTATCTGTTAGAAAGTTTATGTAGTGTTATTTATTTCCACAAGAATAAACTGATGATCAAAATTTTTAGTGAATTTACCAAACAGTTGTCTTTCCTAAAATACCCATTCCATAAATAAGAAAAAAAAATCATAAAACCAAAACAAAGCTTCAATTAATTAAAAAATTTTAACAATACTAAATATTTAAAGTCGAATATATAAATATTGAACACAATTTGGATTCTGAACAAGATAAAAATAAGCTTTCTTAATTTCAACTCAAGTTTTGCCATCTTTAATTTTTGAGTGTAAGATTGGACACACGAATATCTTATATGCCAATCACGTTTTCATTGGAATATAATGACCAAAAAGTGCAATCAAGCAAATCTTCTATATATTAAAAATACAACGACAAAATCATACACAACTTTACGATGTATTTCAAAAAAAAGAAAAAAAAACAATAGCAACAAACAAAGTCAAACGCATACCAACATTACCACAACTACTGATGCAATAACTTGTTACTGCAAAACCACAGAATATCATCTATGCATGTACGTATGTATATGTATGTGTGTGTGTCTGTAAGCACGTGAGTATGTGTACTTTTAAACTGTAGAAAAAGTTTATTTCTTCTATGAATATTAAAGTTTTCTGAATGCCTACATGTGTGTATGTATTTATGATTTTAAGTAAATGTTTGTTTATGCAGTCATAATAACAATATCTACGTTAGTGCAGTGCGTGTGTGTGTGTATGCGGTTGTAATCCTCATGCGTGTATATAGATGTTTTACTTCTATTAAAGGATTTGCAGGAATTTAAAGTGCATACGTTTTCATGTACAACTAGTTTACATACTTGTTACAAGATGTTTTAAAATGTTGTATATACATATGTAATCGTATATATGTGTGTGTGCACGTGCATGTGCTAGAATTTATTATCATATGGGTTGGTGTATCTCTACTTTGTTGGTTTCTTAATAAACACTGAGTGCAAATTGCACATGAACATGTATGCAGCTTTAAACTTTGTGACATTTTCAGGAAAAAATTCATACAAAATATTACAAAGTTTTTTTGGTCATACACACACACACACACAAATATTATTACAAATTTTGTAAATAAAGAGAAAAAATATTTAACAAATTTGTCAGAGGTGCTACTTTCACACAAACGTTTTCATATTTCACTTAAACAAGTTGAAAAGTAATGTAAAACATTTTACAACTTCATTAGCATTTAATTTTTGTTTGCGATATTGTTGTTGTCTTTTTTTTTAACAGCAACAGCAACAGCAACAAGAATATGTTAAAAAAAGTTTTATTTAAATATTTATATCTTTTTTATTGATTTTATACTTATACGAGTATATATTTTTTGGTTTCAAAATTTGTTTATTTTAGTGAATAATTTATTTGTTTGTTTGTTTTGTTATAAATATCTCAAATTGTTTTCAAAAGTCCTTTGAAAGTTTGTATGATTTCTTAATTGTTATTTGTCTTTGAAAACTACATTAGAGGCATGTATGGTACTTTAAAGTTTAGTTGATGCGATATAATGAAAATAATGGCTTTCAAGCGAAATTACGCTCAAATTCAAAATGTAATAGAACCTAAAAAATTAAATATGTCCTGACAAAATTGAATGAAATAAATCCTAAAGGAAGTGGAATTATTTTCAAAACTGAGAATGAAACAAAATTTAGATTTTGCAAATTTTCTTATAATGTAATAAGTTCCATGGGAAAATATTAAATAACACCTCAAAAAAATTAAAAAAAAAATACGAAGTGAGTCAAAAATGAAAAATTTTCACGCCTCATAGAAAAAACGCTTTATAATTACTCGAACTTGTTTTTTTTTTGGGTAATTTAGTAATTTTTCACAGAGCTAAAAAGTTTCCAACTCCAGCTGCGGGTTTCAAAAGATTGGTGTATTTCTGTTATTAAGGCGGGCGCAAGGACCTTTTTTTCTATCGTATGTCAGAAATTATTCAAACTTTGTGACATTACTGGCGCAAAAGCTTTTTTCCTTTATAGTGAAATCAAAAAACAGCTTTGCTTCCTAAAACACTGCTGTATTACGAGCCATTGGCCAAGCAAAAGGCTTTACTACCCTGTCGTGTATCGAAATCCTGGTTCTCCTTGTAAAGCAATGCAGAAATGCTTTAGAAAGCAAAGCCAGGTTTTCATATTTGTACCAGAGAGAATATAGCATTTGAGTCCGGCCAGTCTGGGTGGCAAATCACAAATGCTTTAGAAAGCGAAATCGGGCCTGTGTGAAAAATTATTAAAATGAAGAAATTGAAAAAAGTCCCGAACAAAGTGAAGTAAGTTAAAAATTTCAAGTGAACTAACACCAAACCAGTTTTTTTCCTCAATTACATTTTAAAATTGTTCATACAATTAAATAATTCGCAAAAGAAAAGTAAACTATTCCCCAAAAAATTAAATAATTTCCACAAAATTGTTCATGAGATTTATTTTTTGAGGAAGATATAGAGCATGTGACACACCATTTAGTTAATAAAATACTCGCATGCAAGATCTAATTTTTATGCAAGAGTTTCATGTATGTGATGTATGTATGTACATATTGTATGTCTAAATGTTACTAAGATTGATACTTTGTTCATGCTGAAAAACTTTAATATACACGACTGCATTTGCACTATTATAGTATTTTTTAGTGAAACTTGTTGCATGAAACTTTATCTATTTGTCAATCAATGCAACGTAAATTGAAACAGTTGGGATAAAAAGTGTTGCATGAAATTTCATATACTGTTCCATTTGGTTTAATATCGATTCTGTATGCTAATGAAGGAAGTTGCATGCTACAAATTGAATGAAAAAATGCAGAGTCTATTATGGTATTTGAATTTGGATAATTTTTTCCCATAATTTCTCCAGTTTTTATAATTATAAACATATGTTACAATATCTACACATATATCCTGGCGATGATAACCAAAGGTTAGTGACATATCAAAAACAAAAATAGTATTTATTAAAAAAAAAAGATTTGAATCTAAAAGAAAAATTTTAAAAATTCTACACTAAATTTATTTAATTATTTTTTAATAAAAACTATATCTTTTGGTTTATAAATATGTATTATATGATTTCATTACTATTTTTTCCATGGTTTTTTGAAAAAATATATACAAATTCATTTATCTTAAACGATTTTTTGAAAAATTGAAATACATCACCAAAAATATATCGCATGTGATTTTCACACTATTTTTTCACAATTTTCTTTGAAAGATATCTGCCGTGTAAAAAAAGAGTTGGGTGTATAAAACAATTTCAATTACACATCTTGTAAAATATCTTCATTGTTTTTGTCACATTCACAAAATACCACAAATCAAGCGGTTCATGTTTGTGACTTTCTATCAGTGTATGTGTAAAAGCTTGCTTCTCTTTTTTATATAAACTTATATGCCCAGCAAACAATTAATTAATGAAAGGCTGAAAAATTTGCGTCCGATGTCGACTAGAAATCTTGTTGTTAAAGAAAGAATTGTTAAGGAATTTGTGTAGGAAGTCTCTTAGAAATTTGTTGAAGTGTTACAACAACGTCTGTCAAAATTTCCCAAAATGTTTCGACTGTTCTGATACTTTTTATGACTTTTGGTATTAACACTATCGATATGGAGGTATATATACTCACTCAACTAAAAGCAAATGATTTTTTTTAATTAATCGGGAGAATATCCTGAATAATTTTGATAAATTTCGTTTCACATTTTATGTACAAAAAGTGAATAAAATTAACAAGGACTCCAACAAAGATTTCTATATTGGTTTGCTTCTATAGTATTGTTGAAGAAATGCCTATTAAAACTATCCTACAATTGTTGAATTGTCCCTTAATTAAATAAATCAAAAAATAATATTATAGCAATTTTTTTCTCTTCGAAAATATGCAGATTTGTTTGAAAGAATCACAATATAACATGTGCAAATTAATCCATTACAAGCCAAAAAATATAAAATTAACCGCGGTCTGTTGGACAAGACGAGGACCATCAGTACAATTGGCATATGACTCAAAATATAAAATCAGCCTGAATCACTTGCAAAAGAGTAAAGAAAAGACTTAAACCTTTTCGATGAATAGAAGTCTGTTCTATTTATTACTTTGGACATTTTTTTTAAAATGTTTGGAAACTTTTTGTATAGAAAAGTGCCAACTATTCCGTTAAAGCTGAAACGTAAAACCAAAATACTCACTGGGCAAATTAGCAAAATGTAGAGAATTCAAGATATCATGTACCACAAATAGATGTATGTCTATGTGTGTGTTTAAGTATGTAAATTTCTTTCTAGTATATATTTATAGGCATGAGAGCGGGTATATAAAAGTTAATTTTACATTAAATTAAATTTGATTGATGATATTATTTTGGTATTTTGGGGCTTTTGTGGTTTTACATTTAAATGTTTTCGAATGGAATAATCATCTCTATTAAATTTAAGTTAAATTAAATTTATTAATTTGCCAACGTACACACGTTTCCGTGTGTATTGAAATGAAAATTTGGATTCCGGGGGGCTTAAATCTCTAATGCACTGTCTAACAAAATAATTTTATATTTTTTATATTTATTTTTCGATGAGACGAAATTCGGTAATTTTAAAGACCCAGGATAATAGAACTTTAGTGCATCTGTGTTTTATTTTTAATTTTAACATTCGAAAAATTTTCAAATCGTACCTATTGAAATGGCCATCGACTGGCCATAAGAAATCGAGTTCAAAGGCTGAAATTTTTCGCTTATAAATTCTATTTTAAATTTAAAGTTTTCATGGTTAAAGTTTTAATATATCGCTCCCTTAATGCAATATAGTGATAACTAACAAAAAATCAAAATTATCAAGTTATTAAAGAAAAGGTATTCCCCAATGCCCTCTTATATATAGTAAAACAATGAGACTTATTTCTAGAGCCAAGTTAAAGTTTAGCCGAAATTGATATGAAAGCTAATATTTCAGAAATTTTAGTCTCAAGTTAAATTTTTTGTGTGTGCAGCATGGAAGTATTTAAAAAATAACAAACTTGCATCAATCCGATTAAAGTTTGTAAAGCTTTAGTTTCCACATCGAAACATTTTGAAATAACTCAGGCTTAGCTTCAGATATAACTCTGGCTTATTGTGTTACACATAAAGAGGTTGTTGTTGAACACTTTTTAATGGGTAATTAAAAAATTTTGAGCTTTTCAGATATTTCTATGTTGCATTTAAGAATAGATTAACTGAAATGCCATATCGACACTTTTTGGTATAATTCCAGCTGAGCTTCAGATGTGATAATAATTTATTCCCTACATACAGAAGGGATATTAAGGAATAGTTTTTAATCATTTACTTGAAATTTTATATATTTTATATATGTACGTCATTGTTGCATTAAAGGAGTGATATGTTCATAAAAAAAAATTCCTGAATGCATTCAGCAAACGAAAGTTAACTTTAGAAGAACCAAAAAAAAAACTACAAATCATTAAGTTTTAAAACTATTTAAAGGAGCCAAAGTCTTAAATTCTGTATAACAAATATTAATTTTATTCCTTGTGTGTCCTCATAAAGGACTTATAAGGATTTTTAAATTTTTTTGAGTTCGTTGTACCAGAATTCCATTGCATTTCTTAATATGAGCTTCAATGAACGTTTTTCAATTGAAAGGGTTAGCGTGAAATTTTCTCTAAAGACTATATAAAATTAATTTACAGACCGCTAAGCATGAGTTGCCTTTTTGCTGCAAACATTAAACGAAAGAATATTAATTTTCTGTCATGAATGGCATACTCATGTTGTTACCTGCATGCACATGCTTAGATATGAATGTCATATATGAAATTTTCATTTAGCGCCCTTCCATACAGTTCATTAAAATTGCATTTCACCCAACAGCAACGCTTGTAATTCAATGAAAATATGATTAAGTCTCTGACATAAATCTCATGCCTACGAGTGCACATGTAGAAAGTCTCACGTCTGTGTAACTTGCAAAGTATAAACTGCAAATAAATTAAGTTTTCTCAGATCTTGTTTGAATCGGAATTGCATGTTTTTATTATCTTTTAAATCTTTTAAGGATCCTTCCTGTATGAAGTGGCAAGATTGTTCTATACTCACATCTTGGATGATGATGATGATGATGATGGAGATGAATACAATGGCAATGATACTTTTTAAAAAGACAAGTATTTACTTCATATCCTGATACATGTGGCGCAGTTTGAGTGTTGTTTAGCTAATTTAGCGTAATTTTAGCTATTTACTATGGGACACGTCTACTCCTCCTACCACTTCCACTAACAAGTATGATTCACTTAAAAGGCAATTAATTTTACAGCCACGTATTTTGCGGTCGTTTAGTTTAGTTAAAGACATAATGACACAATAATACCGTAAACAACGACAAACCGAAATCTTTTTACACACACATGTATGTTTACAGGCATGTATGTGTGTGTGCATATTAATACGTAATTCCGGGTGAATATGTTGTGTTTGTTTGTGGCTGTTACTGCTTGTTTGGAGGTGTAGTTATATAATCTATCATGAATTCTTAGTATACAATCTCATTGAGAAGGTATAATCGCATTTAGAAAGCACGAGCAAAGTAAAAAGTAGTAACTACGTGTTTAAGGACAACCCTTGAAAAATTGCATGAAGTAGGATCATTTAAATTTTCAACTAAATCTTTTTGTATGTTTTTGATAGTATTCAAAGGAGTCTTCAGAAAAGTGCAGTAAAGTGAATTAAAATCCCAGTGAAACAATGGAAGTCATTCTCGAAAAATGACATTTTCATTGCTTTCAAAAAGCCACTAGTAATTTTTTCCTGACTCCTAGAAAGCCAACTTGGCAAAATTTTGTTTAAAAATATAAATCACTTCTACAAATCTCCTAAAATCAATTTGAAAATACTTTGTTTTTATTAGAATACCTACAAAGATTTCTTTAAATCTTTATGAAAATATTATTTTTCTTCAATAAAGAAGTTATAAAATTACTTTTACGTATGAAAAAAAAAAAATCAATTCCACTAGTATATTCGTATGTCCTCCAGATGTAAAGTTTCTGTAAATAGCCAATTCTTATTTAATATAAAACTGCTTCCTTTGCAAAAGAAAAAAATAGCACAAAACATCTCTTTTTACAACATAATAAGGACGGCTTACAAAACCATGAATGGGAATCACAAAAGTGGGCATCCTGTAATGGCATTCCAATTCATCCGAATTAGCACTATTTTGGACTGTGGTTCTCATGACTTTTTTGGGAAAATTATGCAGTCAAATTCGGACAAGCACTCACCATTTTATTGAGAAGAAAAACTTGCAATTAAGATCAAATTATTAATAATTAATAATTAATTAATTTCACGGAATCTTAGTTTGCTTAAAAAAAACGAGCCTTAGCGACAAACCATGTAAGTGATGCACATTTCTTTAAATAAAATAAATTTTAAATTACCGCCGACAAAGTACCCATTATACAATATTCAATAATAATGAAGCAAGGGCTTCGTCTATCACAAATATTATTCTAATAACTTCTACAAAGGGCGAAAACTCCGTGATCCATATTTCCTTAATGCATCACTGTAAATTTTAGCGAGCAAAATCGGATTCTACTCCTCTCCAAAAGTAATTTTCCCAGTCCCAGAACAATGCCTTGCACAAGTGGGGGTCATCCTTTGAGTCTTTGTCCTTTAACAAAATGATTAGATACTTGTTTTGTTGTGAGCCTTGGTACTATTACATTAAAAGGGTTCGATCCCTGTTTCCAAAAATAACAATAGAGCACAACAGATAATTTAAAAAAGTGCATGCGTTAAAAGTCGTGATAAAAATTGGTTCATTTTTCCTAACAACTCTGAAAAAAATTAATTGTAAGATAAAAATTCATTGTATGAAAAGGGACTAAATGGTACCCTGGTAGACTCGGGAGCAGTGATGTGTGTAGTGGCATCGAAAATGTACGCATGTTCCCTCAACTTGTAATCAAAATTATTTTTCCCGTAATTTTTAATCATGATACACATTAAAAATTAACTAACGTCTTGCTCTAATGAAGTCTGTCGAGATTTTAGCTCGCGCCCATGAAGAAACATTTTATTTATTTGCTTAACAATACAAAAAGTGTAACGGACATCAAAAGTTATTTCCTTTTCCTATTCGAGACTCAGCCAATGAATTTTGTAAACAAATCCTTATGAATGAAATCGTCGCGCCATGCAAATCTTATCGTTTATGCCGGTGGTGTTTATTATATTTCGCAATAAAATTTAAGTACGTAAATAGGAAACTAACACCGCCGAATTTTTTAGACTGTATGAAATTGAATTAAAGATTCTAGGTGATACTGCTTGGCACTTCACCAGATAAGGATATTACCGATCCGAATTATCCTTCAATTTGACGTCTTCCATTGGCGTCATAAATAATAGTGATACTTTGAGGTAGAAGTACTCTATACTTCAGGCATTTCAAATTAGGAAATATGTATTATTTAATGCAATACCAAATAATATAAGAAATAAATTTTAAGAAAATTGTTAAAGAAATCACATGTAAAATCATGTAAAATAATTTTAAAAAATTTAGCTCAATAGTATAATAAACTAAGCGATAAGGAATACTTTGGCAATATTGCATTTCTCATTCAATTCATTTTAATTTCTATTTTTGCTCAATAATTAATTTAGTAATTCCAGAATCAATTAATGGTTAAAAGTTCAACGAATTTGTTCATCTGTGTAGTAACAATGACACAAATTTCGCTTATTTCGAATTGTTGTTTTTTTTTTTTTTTTTGAAAATCGACTTACCGACATTCACGGTCCTCCTTGCATGCCTCTGCCACAGCATGACATGATGGTGGCGGCGTGTAGCTCTGTTGATTATTATTGTCGGGTGGTCTTTGTGCACAAACCGGATGTAGTTTTTCCTGAGCAATCATACAACTATCATGTCGATTTGTAGTTTTTCTATAGAGAAATGAACATGGAATTGAAAAGCAAAAAAGCAGAGAGAAAAATTTAAAAGAGATAGACAGATAATCGTCACAAGCACATTTACAAAGAAAACCAAAATTTCAAAAATTATCGTTTTCACTGAATGCAACAAACAAACAGGAGTATAAATTGAAAAATAAAACAAGTAGGAAACACATCAAAAGGAAAACAAGCTAAACTTAAAAAAAACCACAAACAATTATCTAAAGGAAAGCTGAATTGATTTGATGCAAAAGTTTGTTTATGCGTTTATTTTTTGTTTTTTTTTCTTTGTGTAGTTTTCTATTGTTAAGTTTTCATCTTCCCTCTCCAATATCAAACTGGTGCAGTAAAAGGTAAATCAAAACTTAAGTATTCATTTGCCTGTTTGTACAGGAGTATATAAGTATGTATGATTTGAAAAGCAAGATTGTCCAAATAAAATTTACAAAATTATAAATGAAAGTTTGTGGAGCTCAAGCTTGACATGCCTATTTAGGTAGGATATACTTACTTGCATAAACAAAAGGCCACATCTAGATTCAAGTCCTCATGTGGACCTTTGTAAAATGCCTGCAATGAAGTCATGCATGCATTACGATTACAACGATGCATTTCACAATGTTGCAGCATTGGTTGTAAGGACGATGAACAGGACGGATCTTCACGACATGTATCCAATGCTGTATGACAGGTACTCTAATGAGAGAAACAAAAACAAGAACAAAACAAACAAAAAAAAAAACAAGAATTGTTAATACACAGCAAAATGCAATATAAAGATATAAGGATTGTCGAAAACAAAGGACTTTCTAAATGAATGAGTTCAATCAGTTAAGGTTCTAGTTGATGCATACAGGAGGACTTTAGTTTGTAGTAATTTGTGTGATTATTTTTGGCATAGTTCTTTTTCATATTTTACTGCAATCACAAGTTATCAAAAGCAAATTACACAATCTTTTATTATCCTGTGCAGTGAGAGAGTATGAAATAAAATCCTTTCAAAATGACCCCGTAAAAAAATGAAAATATACATATACAATTTTTCTAAAGTTTTAAAGAATTTATTATTCACATATTAGAGACAGTGTCATAAATATAATCAATACTGGTAAGAATTATTGCGTTGTAAGGAAGACAAGTATTTTCGAAAACTTTAAAATATAATTCTCTTTATGTGCAGAGTTTGAAAATATAACAAAATAATTATTATTTCTTTGTTATACCTTAGAAATAACCTTTAAAATCGCATGCTACATAATTTTTAATTATCGACGTACACACAACCAAGTGATGTTATGGGGAATCACTATATATAGAAATATCGAAAGTAATTTTTATCAAAGAATCGTACAAGCATTAAATAAAGAAAAATACAAGAACGTAAAACCATTGAAACTTATTAGCCCCATTCACGAGCGTACGCAGGTGCTCTTGCAACGTACCATTGCCAAAATCTTACAGCATATTAGTACTCTACACTAAAATATAAGAGTTGGCACTTACTTGCTACATATTTGTATAAATGCTTCACTTGAAACTTTAGTATTGTGAACTGAGACTTGGTAATAACAAAAGAAAAATAAGAAAAGGGTATAGCAAAAAAATTAACAAATTAAAAATAAACAAATTAAAAGGCCTGATTGAACACAAGAAAAATTTACCTGAGAGGACTTTAGAAAGGATTAAGAAAAATATCTTGGCGAAGCATCGAAAATAGACGTAAGAAAAATCACAAGTGGGTCACAAACATCTTTGTATCTATTTAAACTAAACCAAAAAATCCCATTTACAATTGGTTGCAAATACTTACAATTGCAAGAATGTCTTATATCAAATGCAGAAGATTGTGAACTGCACTATTGCTTATTTGAGGGGAAAGTAAATAGAAATGTGGTAACTGTGTAGATAATCACACTTATTCCATTTGGTATTTATTATCATTTGTTTTAAATCTATATCCGCTATCACGCCAAAACTTTACTCATCTTAAGTGAAAGTCTTTCAGCATCGTATATTTACCCAGTGAAAATATTAAAGCTTTTCTCAAGGAATGATATTTGCATTGCTTCCAAAGCATTCGCTAATGCATTTTTTCGACTTACTAGGATCCAACTGGCAAAATTTTAATTTCAAATAATTACTTCAACGACCTTGTGAGAATCGTTTTGAAACTACTTCCTTTTTATGAAACCAATATGTACTTCTTTAATTCAATGTAAAAACATTAATGATAAAATTATTTCAACAAGGAATTTGGCACTTTCTGACCAAATTTAAGTTTTTAATAAGTATAAGTTGCAAAAGTGACGCAAAACATAAAACTTTGTGTAAAACAAACTTTTTACAAGTTTTAATACTTCGCTTTTGTACCAAAAATCAGTTAGAACTTAAAATGCATTTTAAACCCATCATAACTATTTTCCTAGCCGGTCGATTTTAAAGTTTTATATCTTAAAATTAAAGCCCATAGTCTCACCTAGTATACAAAAAGCCGCGTATCCAAATTCCAATCCAGTCAAAAGTTATAAATTTTGACCGCCTTCTCGCGCAAAGGTCCACTGTGCGCCATACAAATAAATAATCGAAATTTAACATAAATTTATTTCGATGCAAAAAACTCAGTTAATTTTTCTCCATTATAATGAAAACAGCTTTTACATCGGTAAAAACGAAGCGAAAAAGGGAACACACAGCAATTACGAGCCTACTATCTGCCGGATCCTAATTTCAACATTTTCATCAGTCTTTTGGAAGCTCTTTGTCAACTTGTGTATATATATATATACGTACATATACACTTAGCAAGAAAATATCTGTATATTGAAAAAAAAAACACAAATTTTGTAAATAATTTATTGAGGGAATATCTGGAAAAATGTATGATGAACATGTTGCATCAAAATTGATTTATGGTGTCAAAATTCGATTACAGTTTCGTCGGAGAACTATATTAAGGGCTTCCTGTTTCCCCATTTGTCTTGCTTATTTGCTGACGGCCAGAATCAATTTGAAGAAAATCGTAATAAAATTTTTTTACAGACATCAAAATACATGTTGGCAGTCGTCAATAAGTAGATAGATAAATAAATAAGTTCCATTAATATTTAATCATTCCTTAAACAATATCATTTTTAATTAAATCAATTATCGAAATAATTGGTATTAGAAAATATAAATCTTTTGGCACTATTTTATGACTTTTAATAAGCAGTTTGATTAATTTAAATAAGAAAATAGAGAAAATAAAAAATATAACTCTAACAGTTGAAGGGTGCCGTCTAGCGAAATCGCTGAATCGTCATATCTAAATAAAAGCGACAACGCTATGTCAGGAACGAAAACAGGACTGTAAAAAATTTAATAATTTTCTGTAGTTTTTTTAACAACAAATAAACTAAACTATGATGCATTTGGTTTACACATTTTCTATAAAAAATGAAAACAAATATATTATTAAAACTCGAATTTTCAAAATTTTCTTTTTTTTTGGGCATGAGCATTTTTGACAGTTAAAAAATGCTTGACATTTATTTTTGGGTTTATTGCTAAGGACGTGATCACGCCATGAGCGACAAAGCGAAGAGCGGCAGATCAGCAAAATTAATGCAGAGAATCAAAACTTATGAAATAATACAAATATTTAAGTGAGCAATCGATAAATATGACTTTCCTTAGTATTTCAAAAGAATATAACCCTTTATGAAAAAAGTTACAATTTTAAGAAATTACAAACTCAAAATTTAACACCCCGTACAAAAAATAAAGTGAAAAGAAAATTTTAAAAATTCTCCAAAAGCTAGAACAATTCCCCGAGCAGTATTGCCAAAATCTGTTTGAAAATTTGTATACGGAATTGTTATGTGAGGTCGTCATCACTGCAACGCGTTGTGGTTTATGGATGCTTCGCAAAAGTTTACCAAACATGATAATTTAGAGGAAACAAGAGTCGTTACAAAATTGTTGCAGGTGACCCTACGGAAGTATCCATAATGTAATTCTTTAACGTGAAACAAAATAAAAGTATAACATATTTTTAAAAATTAAAAAAAATCTGTTTTTAAATTTTAAACACAACAATTCCACAAGAAGTGATATGGAAGGTACCCTTCTCCTCTACTCCTTTCTTATATTGCACAAAATAAGCCCAACTTTGAAGCATACGAATTTCGTAGAGTCAATTATTGACACTGTAGTCAGTTATGCGTACTTTAAATGCACATATATGTCATTATATATATACAAGAAAAGTCTTGCAAAATGGCATGCACGCAAAGGTACAATTTCCAATGATCTTACCGCACAAATATGGAATAATTTGATTTCTGGGCTCGCTTTGATTATTAACATAATCATACGAATAGTACTTAAATCAGCTTTGCTGATTATTCGTTGCGAGCCGAAAACACAATGAACACGGTGGACAGGTATGGCTTTATTTTTGCAGACCCACTGATCGCACTGATCGATTGACAGATGATTAGCCTTACTCCTTATCACACCAATAAGATGACTTAATTGATAACAGTTTGCAGCCAAGGACGAGCGGTTATAGCGGATGTTGCAGATCTTATTAGGGTAATCAAAATTAGCTTACTGCATTTTCCTGACTTATTTTAAATAATCGAATAACTGATAATTGATTCTACATCTACACATTTTCATTCAAAAGAAATCAAAGACATTTCCACTTTAAATTTCATAAAGTTGCAACATTTGCTCCTAAGTATCCTAATGTACTCGTATTTTATAGCTTCCATTAAAAGAGCTCTCATTTCCTTTAGCTCACATTCCACTAATGCTACTTAAATAACCATATATTTTAGAGGAAAGATTTTTTAAAGCATATTAAGCATTTTACTAATTCTGCCCGTTTACATACCTGAAAGTGTTGCTTGATTATATCCGTTGAGGTGTTCTCTTCAACATCCGGACCACCTGCAATAGTCGAGTTGCAGAAACCAGTCAACCAACGAGCAACGAGCATTTTGTTGTAGAAGTTCATAAACATTAAGAGGTCACATAAAATCAGACAACAACAACAGCAACAACAAAAGACAGATGCAGTAACAACAAGAAATAGAATGTCCCCAAGTAGTTGATGTTTAAAAAGACAAACGCACGTTTATTGTCGTCAACAGCATTAGGTAGAGCATATTTGCATTTATTGTATGGTTGGTTGTTGTACGAGTATAATTACATACATATTATCACCAACATCAAGAGCATCATCATGGACGTTGTCATTGTTATTAAGTTGCAGGCCAAGCAATTTTTTCCCATCCAAATAAGAAACATTTTAAAAAGAGTTGGAGTAGTTTAAGTTTTCATCCATTTGTGTTGATATTTTTTTTTTTGTTGCATGAAGTACAAAAAAAGAGCAAATGGAGGAACGTGTTCAAGTGCACATTGTTTGTATGTAGTTGTTTTAAGGTTTTAATGTTGTTCCATGTAGTTGGTTGGTTGTTTTGGCCAAGTAGTTGGATAAATGATATTCATGTTTCATTTGTAGTTGATTTGCAAATGAAAAAGTTTTTATTTTTTATTTTTGTTCATAGTTTTACGTATTCCGGGTTTTCGTTTTCGTTTTAATTTTTTTTTTTTGTTGCCATTTATGGTTATTTTACATATTGTAATTGAATGTAGATTTTGTTGCAGCATTAGTTGTTTTGTTATTGTTGTAATTGGATTTTCCAATTCGTTTTGCATAGATGGTATTCCAAGTTTGTTTTTAGAAAGAGTATAAAAAGTATACGTTTGTAAAAGTGGATATATTTTTTATGTATATTTTAATTTGTTTTCGTAGCAGATAAAGAGACGAAAAAAACGTGAAAAAGAAAGAGAAGATGGAAAATATTTTTAAATTAATTTTTCTTGAAAATAAGTATCAGCATATTCAGTGATAATCATAAAAATGTAAATGAAAATGTAGAAAGATGTATTAAAAATAAATAGATAGTTTTACAAATATAAATACATACACGTATATTTTTATAAATATCTATAGTAAAATAATTTATTCGAAAATCGTTGTATTATAAAACTCCTTATTGTAACGTTAAACAAATTTTGTTATTCAAATATTAACAAGAGAAGAAAAACGAGGAAGTGTAATTAATATCACTCATATGCTTTGTTATTTCCCTTTGTGCTGCATCATGTTGAACTTCCAAATATTTTAATTAATTTAATTTTTTTGGCAGAGCTGTTAAAATAAGGATAGTGAGGCAAGTAATTAATATAAAAGGAGTTGCATAGCAAGAGCTTTATTAGTTTTTTACTGGCACTGTTTTCTTTCTAATGTATTACTTTAAAGTGTCTACCAGCAGAAGACTGCAATCTTTTTTATAACAAGATTTTAAATTATATTTTTATATTAACGAAATTTTACGCTGTGTCTTTATATGAGGTATTTTAAAACACACGTATTCAACGAACTATTTCTGCAACATGATTTTAATATGCCGGCAACTAAACTAGCGATGGTAAAATACTACACGTATTTAATACATTCTTGATATTTTTGTGTATACTTCGTGTGTGTGCATGTTTGTGTATATGAGTTTGTATACAAGTCCAAGCCCAGCCAGCATTTTATGAAACTATCAAACACGTTCAAGCTTTTTCCGAATCTCTGCATGAGACAAATTTGACTGTTCTGTTGGGAGAAGTTGGCACTTCAGTCGCAAGTTTTCAGAAAGCGTCTTTTACAACTTAGTTTCCTGTTCAATTATGACTCTTTTTAGAGCCAGTTTGTTTTATAGGCTATTCCGTGACGGCATCGAACCAACAACTTTCTACTAAATGGCTTAGCACTTTACCAACTTCTCTATGCGGGCACTCTATAAGCTTCACCATGACTCCAACTTAATGTTTAAAACAGTCACATTTATAGCATCCGCATTCTGCATATTTTTTTATTTTTTAAAAAGTCGCTTTCTAACCGTTTGGTTGTCATCAACCAAAAAAAAAATTAATTTATTAACAAAAGCAACATAAATATTTAAAACTATTTGAATAGGAAGAAAGAGAAGCAAATTTTTCTAATAAATTTATTTCCATATATTTTCAAATCCATCTAGAATAATTATTAATTATAATTGTTCTTATAAGTTTTAAAGCAAATATGTACACAAATAGCGAACAGGCCGTGGTTTTAATTCCACATTTTCACATTGATTTGATTGTTAAAATGTAAGTTTTGTTGGGTTTTCTTATATGGGGTTCAAAAAATATTTATTTATTCATCAATTTCTATTTTGTCCACTTCAAAGTATTCCCCTTAGATATAATACTCTTATGGCCGCGGGCTCTCTCAGCGATTCAGTTTTTATCTCCTCAATCATAACAAACGCCATCCTTCCATGGGTATCTTCAATTTTGGGAAAAGGAAAAGGCCACAGGGAGCCGCCAAATCTGGTAAATACGGTGGCTGAGGCATTATTACGGTATTCTTTTCGGCAAAAAAATGGCAAAAGCCATGAACTGTTTTTCCGCAATTCCGGGCTTTATTTGTCATATTGCTTCTCGCACAACGCAAGAAAATTTTCCTTATGATCTGTATGGTCATGTGGCAAGAGCTCATTATGCAATATATGCACATGTGTTGGAGCTTCCAGGACGAGCGTCGTCATTCATATCTTCTCGACCTTCTTTGAAAAGCTTGTACCATTTTTCTACCTCAGATTACACTCACCCTATGCCACTCCCAAAATTTCAGGTGCTTTTGAGCACCTAATTTCATTTTTTACTCAAAATTTTATGTAAATTCTCTGAACCATTTTTTACACAGCAGAAAGTGGGAACGAATAGGCAAAACACGTCTAACTGTTATGCTTCTCACAAAAAACTAAACTAAACACGAAGAAACTCATCTTAGATCATATGTTCGAGACAAGTGTGCCAACATAAAAAAAATCGCTAATCGAATGCACATAGTCCGAGAAATTTCAATATTCACCTCTTCCTTTGAACAGACCTCGTATATGCACACAAAAATTTTGATAAACTCCTGAAGACGTTTTGCTCTAACATGTTCAAATAACTTGCGATGTTCCTTCTGTAATTCTCCAACCAAACGAAGAAGATTTCTTTAACTCTAGAGCGTATGTTTAATATTTCAGAATCAAGTAGAAATGCCGCGGTGCGTATGATTAATTTTTTTAATGATAAAAACTATATATTATGATGAACTTGCTTTAAATAATTAAGAGTTTGAATAATACAACGATTTTCTTTAAATTTTTTTAATAAATAAATATTAAAAATTCAAAATACCTTAAAAAAATATACATTAACCCTTAATAAAAGATTAAAAAAAGGAGGAAAAAATTACTGCACTTGTTTCAGGGGAATCAATGACTCTAAGAACTATTGGGGGTCTTACAGGTTGTGGACAAAAAAGAATATATATCTATATAGGTAAATTTTATATATAGCCAGTTGATTCAAGGTTTTTATTATTTTATATTTGACAGAAAAACAATTATTTTAGAAAAACTAACTAGAAGAGACTAACGTATTTAAAATAAAAACCGTTGTTATGGAAAATAAACTTATACCTGTTACAAAAAACAATTATTAAACATTTTATTGTTTGTTGTTGGCTTAGCTAGGTATATGCCTGAATTTCATTGGCGCTAACCAAAGCATCAGTACCCTTTTAGCCAAATCATGTTTGAAAAGCATTCAAGCTCGTATACTTATGCCACAGACTACAAATACTATATGAGAATTGCAACAGAACTCAATCATATTTTTCTATTTGTAATTTACAATACATATAAGTATAATAGCTTTAGAAAGCTTTTGTACAAACACAAACACAACAAACAATTATAATCAACTTGCGTCTTTTTGTTTTTCTTTTTACGCCTTTATACAATTAATCGCCCTTCGGGTGATAATGAAGGTATTTATAATTTGTTGTATTTTTAATAACAATATTTATCAAATTTGTTATTTGAGATATTCTCGAAAATAACTAATTAATATTTTATTGTTTGTTGTTGGGTTATCTGAGTTATTTTGGAGAATATCTCGAATAACAAATTTGATAAAACAAATTTATTTTTTCTTTTCTGTAAACTGATTTATATATTTTTGTTTTAAATCTGCTTAATAGTATTACAATATTATAGTGCAGAATTATCTTAAATTTGTCTATATAGCTACTGACTTGATCCAAAAATTAAAGAATATGTTTTTAGCCATTAAATTAACTAAAACAACTACAGCAAATTAAGCGATAATTAAATTTAATAATTTGTAAAAACAAATAAAAATAAAAACGAAGGACAGCTAAGAAAAGAAGACTCGTTTAGACAAAAGCTCAAATTTTGAAACACAAGTATTATATTTTGTGGTTGATTTTTGAGATTTAAAGCAACTTAAATGAAATTTAAAAGAAATTATGAATGCGCAGTTTTAATGTGGGATTTGGTTTTGAATTTATTTTTAATTTCTTTTTTTAATGAGTTTCAAATTCAAAATCTTGGATGAAAATGTTGTTTCTTTTGAAAACATAATTTTGTGGCATTTGCTTCGTTTTTTGTTTAATTAAAATTTAAATTTTCAGCTTGAACAATTTCATTTGTTGTTAGAATTTTGATGTAAGTATTCATCAATATGTGTTTAATTAAAATATGATGTAGAGTATAGAATATTGACTTTTTTTGTCAAGAAAAGAGGAAACTTTTATCAAAACAATTCTGTTTAGTATGCTTTTGATTTTATAATAAGAAATTGATTTACAAATGAAAAAATTGTATTGATGTAAAATTTTTGTTTGTTTTTATTTTGAAAATGTTTTTAATTTGTTTTTAAATTGATTTTTTTAATTCTTTAACAAAAATTTCAGTGCTTTTGATTAGAAAAGAAAAGTTGAATTAGCGTGCTTTGAGAAAAACTTTGTTATTTAACATTTTTTAATATGTTTTTCAAAAATTGCTTAATACAATATAAGAAAACGAAATTCAATATATAAAATTGTAAATTTTTGAATTTGTATATAAATTTTTGATTTTTTTTTTTAGAAAAATGAAAACTTAGCAAAATTCAGAAGAAAAATTAAAAATAGCAAACTACTAGAACCAAAGAAAGAAACCAAGAATAGATTTTTTAAAGAAAACGGAATTCGCTCAAAACAACATTTACGAGTAGATATAAATCAATAATGTTTTCAGAAATGAAAATTTTCAACTTTTTTCCAAAAATTTTGCATTTTTTCGTTAGTCGAAGTGTTTTTATTTCTTACATTAGTATAAAAACTTACGTACAACGAAATAAATTAATACAAAATTAGGCCTAAAGCTCCTGGAAATCGTAAGAAAAAGTAAAACAAATGAAAACTAAAAAATGTTTTTCAAAGAGTTATTTTTCGGCAAAAATTTTAGTTGTAAATGAAATTCATAGTTTAAGAGAAAAAAACCAAAAAAGTAATTCCTTTTTTTTTTGTTGAAATTAATTTATTCTGAAGGGGATTTATTGTTTTGTTTTTGTGTTTTTAAGAAAGAAATGAAACATACTTGAATAACCGATACCAGTATCTATGACATCTGGTATTATAGTTACTTCTTGCCCCATATTATGTCGATGATAGAATTCGGTCAAATTGATGGGATACGGATACGGTAGAAAGTCTTTGTGACCATTTGAGGAACCAGCACCGGGATGGTATATTGTATTTATTGTTGTCGCTATCAATGGTGTATCGATTAATGATAAATTGTCTTCGAAGATCTTTTGATGCAATTTCTCGTCCATGCCCATAATTCTAACTGCAAATTGGCGAAAAGTATGGAAAACAACAACAAAAAGATATTGTTTTTTTGATACCATGATCTATGATTTGATTTTGTTTGATTTTGTTTAACACTTAATTAATACACAATTTAAATGGTTGTCTTTATAAGTATTTAAATCTTTAGCCCTAAAAATATGAACTGTTGTTTTCTTTTTAAAAGTTTTTTTTCATAAATAAATGCAATTTTAAATTAAATAATATTGTATATTAAAAAAATTTTATATTTAAAAAAACTAAAGTTTTATACAAAATTAAAAAAAAAGTATTGTAACGAAAAAATAGTTTAAAACATTTTTAATATTGAAAAAGGTGCTAGAGATTAATATAGTTTATATTGTGCCTTATAATACGAGGTGCCTTAGAATGTACTGAATAACAAAGACTGGCATACAAAGAAAATGGTTGCCTCAAAGTACAATAATAAATTGATATTAAATTTACATATAACTCACCTTTTTACTTAAAGAAATCTTAAGCAATAAAAGCTTATTAAAATTGAATATAAAATTGTTTAAAAAAATTAAATAAAAATTAATCAACAATTACAATCGCTACACATATTCCTGATCACATCTGGAGATTGTAATTGTAGTTTAGTACTATTTTATTTTCTAACGTATAATTTTTATATCCTCTTTAATATGGCGAGAAGTCTTAAATAAGGCATGTCCTTATTACAACGCATATAAAAATCATGGTATTGTTAAGTTTAAAATATTTTTATTATATTTATGACGTAAATAATATGTGTATGTAAATATTTTCTGCACCATTTTAGTCTTAATTGAAAAGCTTTAGGGTTAATTTTAATAGTTTATTACACATATGAAAATTCCACAAGTTTTATTACTTACAAAAAAAGACTACTAAAGATTCCTCATCCCCAAAAATTCACTATAATTTTCTTAAGCAGACGTGTGATGCAATAGTGACCAATGGATTCTTTTTTGTTTTCCATCTGACAAATGATACAATTGTCACATATCTGAAGCCAAATTATAGAATTCTATGACGATAAAAATATTCATTAAAAGTAAATTTTTATTCGGTAGACCAGGCCGATATGTTTTTTTTGCTAGTACAAATTGTGATAAATGGTGAGTAAATCAATAAATAATATTTTGATTGATATCAAATGTCGTGATGTTCTTATATTAATAAATTTAATTAATGGAGTTTTTGTTCTGAAATTTAATTTTTTTAAATTATGTGAAGATGTGATAAGCTTTTCCACTAAGAATAGTAAGACATAGGGGTCTGATAGCTCATGTCATATGACATACACCTAAGCCAGTGAAGGCTTGTTGTGTGCTCCCTTGAGTTTAACCATAACATATTGACCCAAAGGTGTAGAGAAACTCAGTGTCACTCACAAAGTTCTTTAATTTCCTCCAGCATATTCCCGTAATCGGCTTATGTCCAGTAAGATGTCACCACCAAGATATCGGGATCTTATTTGTGAGAAGGCGGGGCATTGACAAAAATAGTGTTCCAATGTTTCGCTCTCCTCCCCACATGCTTTACATTCATCTCCTCCCGCTATTCTCATGCGTTTAAGATGTGCCAGTAGTTGAGAGTGCCCTGTGACAACTCCCATTATTCTACTTAGTTCGGGCTTGCGAAGTCTTAGCAGCTCCCTCGTTCTCCTCTCGTCTGGATCTCCCCATAGAATTTTTGTATATAGTAAGACATACCCACTATTTTAGAAAAATATTTTCCAAATCTACTTGGATACTACGTGACTGCTGTCCACATATTTTTTATATCATCGCTTAGAGATGTTCGATTTTTTTCCATTACATACATATTTTTTTATCTGGTTGACCAATAAAAACTAATTTTATTGTCATAAAAAACATATTAGGCCAAAATTAGCTAAACAAAATAAATAACGAACATTAAAACTAATTTCCCTTTTTTACAAATAAGCCCGTGCAACATGAAATTGGCACTTGCTTTTTAACTTCAACTTCTATTAGTGTAAGCAAAACGATTTTTACTTTTTCAACTTCTGCGCCAATAAATGTTAAAGAAATTTGTATCTATTTGTAAATACAATATGAAAACTGTTAGTTTATAAAGCAATACAATGCGTTTAAGCAAATAGTTCTATTATTTATCGAAATAGAAGTTACTGTAAGGATATAAAAAAATAATGAAAAAGATCTGATCGAGATAATTACAATTGTAGAGTTTTAATTAAAACAAGGTCTGATTAAGAAATTTCTTTCAAATCACATCTTGTTTTGAAATAGAGAAAAAGCCACAGGCAGAATAATTTTAAAATATAAGAATATTAAAAGATTGGTGTTTAAGCGTCAAAAATTTAATTTATTAATGAAATTTATTAGAGATGTTCTTCAAAAAATAATCATAAAAAAGTTTTCATTTTGGTAATTAACCAGTTGCTCTAAACTTAGATATCAATCTCCATGACGATAATTCATTGAGACTAACCAAATCACAAATACCATCATTTGTTTACAGGATAAAAGAACCATAAAATGGATTCATATCGAATGAAATATGTTTCTTATGCCATTTGTGTTAAAGCATTCTAGTCCAACTATGATGAAGTATTTGTTCAATTTTCATATATGTATTTCAATACCTTAATCAAGCATTTGTTAGTTTTTATATAAACATACGAGGTTGAATGCTACAAATTCCATTAGCCTGAATGGAATGTTGACATATCGATATCTAGACCTACAATAAATAATAATTACTTAATATTGAAATTTATTATTCGGGAGAATATCCCGACTAATCGTTAGAAACAATTAGTTTTTTTGCAAAATGCATTGAAAAAATGTTTGTTGAGAGAAAAATAAAATAGACTCACGTTGAGTATAATTGTTTGTTGTGTTGTTTGTATAAAAACATTCTAAGCCTACTATGATTATGTATTTGTTGTAATTCATATGCAATATTGAAATTCTCATATTGTATTTATTTTATGTGGCATAAACATACGAGGTTGAATGTTTTCAAACTGCTTAAACTTCACTGACGATTTGGTTTTAGCAACCAATGAAATGTCGGCATATGAAGAGCTAAAGCCGCAACAAACATTTTTTCAATAAATAATAATTTTTATAATCAACTTCGCTACACTCCAGTATTTCAGATGACACTGAAAAGTCTATTATAGAACACTTCATCAGGTGAAATTCGCAATCAATCCAATGGCATAAACATCGAAACATCTAATTTCATTACAAAGTCAATAACAAGACTTCGATGAGTAACACAAAAAAATTACACCTCAATAGGTAATTGAAAAAAACTTAATTGTTGAAGCTTTTTAAAAACTCATCCTAAGTTTATTGGCTTATGCTAAGTTAGCAAAGTTTCCAGTTCCTTCTGCCAAGTTGAGCAGTTTTGCTTCATCTAGAGCGTATGATGAATATTAAAAAATTCTATACAAATGTGCCACTGCGTATGATCAATTATTTTTCGTTAGTGCTCGAAATGGTTATAAAAAAACTGAAAATAAAGTTTCAAAACGGTAAAGACTTAAAATTATTGGTTCAGTTGTTAATTAAAAAAAAAAATTAAAATAATGATATTAAAATTTTGAATTTCTTAGAAAAGTGTTGCAATTTGAATTTGAAGTTGGAGTAAAAAATTAGAATTAAAATTTAAAAATATTCACAATCAAATGAAAGCCTATAATTTAGTGTATTGGAAACCAAAAATTCTACAAATAACTTAATTATTATAAAAAAGTTAAGCAAAAATTTAATATTTTTTACTTTTGAAATAATTCAAACACTAATGATTATCGAAAAAAAAATTTGTAAATTTTTTTTCATTTGAAATAATTCACGTTTTTTTAAATATGTTTGAAAAAAAGTTCAAATAAAATTATAATTTTCTCATAATTTTAAATAATGCAAATAATTTAATTATTATCCAAAAAAGTTCAGCAAAATTTTTATATAATTCTTTTCATTCGAAATAATTCAAACAATTTAATGATTATCGCAAAGAAAAATTCCAGAAAAAGATTTTATTTTGTGTTTGAAATAAATATATGTATATACAGACGAGTATTTACCAAAGAAATAATACATACAAATGTCCAAATTTCAATCAATTTAAACTTCAACATTTAAATTTCACCAATATGATAAGAAAAATTCTGAATAAACAATTCTTTGCGCATCTCTAACAGATATCTTTTGGCATAATAATACACGTCTTTTGGTTTAATTCAAACCAACATTTATTTTTATAGATTTAAATGAAGAAAATTGCTCAGACAATTTATTACAGAAGACAATATTATATTGCCTTTCCAAATGAGATGCCATCGTTTGCTTTTTTATATTTATTTAAAATAAAACAAAATCGATTAATCCCTTTTGTATAATATTTAAATTAAGATTACTTGGATTTTAAATACTAGTCACAAGATTCAAACACTTAAACTGTTTATTGACAAACAAGAAAAGTCCTTCTTACACAAAATGCTGCCATAATGGTACATGGTAAATCCTTAAGATAAAAATAAAAAATACAAAAGCTGTGCGGTTGAATGAGGAAGAAATGGGAAAATCACAAAACGTATTATTTTATCAACAAAATCTTATTTCCACTTAAACTCTTCCAACAATACTTTCCCAAGTACTTACTTGTGTTCTTATATTGATTAGATGATAAATTTAGCATCAAAAGCATTTCCGTACGACACAGCAAACAAACAGTGACAGGTCTGGCTGAATACGAAATTGTTGACTGAAAATCAGAAAGTGCCACAATAAATGGCAACGATTTAAAATAAAATGAGAGCGTTTAACAAGCGCTTGCCTTTCCTACAGCCTTTATTTTGATTAAAAAACAACAATTTAATTTTGTCATTACTGAACGCAGGACTTATAATGAATCCTTAGACGGAAATAGCAACATGAAATATTTGTAGATATGTAAGCACAGACATACAGAGAGGGAAAGGGATGAAAATTGTAAACTAAGCAACGGCACAGTGGAGCAGAAAGAAAATATTTTGGAAATAGATGAGCCTTTCTTGACGAGATATGAAATAATAGTGGGCATAACGGAAGAGTATTCTACCAAAAGTTTAACAGCAGAACACTTCACAAATTCTCAGACATGGAACATTTTTCCCTATTTAATTTAAAAACTTTTCATACTATGAAGACTTAATAATGAACCGAAATAAGTCTTCAACTTCAGGCAAAATCGCTTTGAAACAAACAAAGTCTATAATTAAATCAAGGGAATTATCTGCAAACGTTCCATTTAATTTTTCTGTTTAAATTCATAGCAGTCATATTAGCGGACTTATCCTCAAACGCCGGATTTTTCCCTGAAATGTGATGACAACATGTAATTTTGGGATTGTGGACTTACTGAGGATAATCGACAGATTTATGAGGACTTGTGGGAATTAATTTTATTTCAGTTTTTCATTAAATTCTTAGCTACTTGTAAAGCTGAAAGTCCATACCATCCGTTCTATGCGTTTTTGCGTTTTATGCGTCTATCAAAAAAGTACAATCAGAGTAATTGTATGTAGCAAGTTATAGAGGAAAACGCATAGAACCTATAAACGCATAGGACGCATAAAGTAGGTTTACATTCTACTTTTGAAAGGTCAAATGTTTTTGTTGACCAAAGATAACCAATTATATTATATTATATATTATAATGATATCGATTAAAAATTTGTGTGGTGGATTTTATTTTCTCTTTTTTTTGCATTAAAAAAGTTTTTTAATAAAAGAAAAACCTAAAAAACTAAAGTTTACAATTACTTTTAGGTAATAAAATATATTAAAGTCAATTTTTAACATGTAAGTATATATATTTTTATCATATTGGCGGCGTCATCGCGCTGTATTTCTTTGGGGACGAGGTTGGCAAGCTCATCACCGTTAATGGCAACCGCTATAGGTCAATGAGTACGAAATTAGTTTGGGCTGAGCTGGATGATATGGACCCTAAAGACATATGGTTACAATAGGGCGACACTAAATGCCGCACATCTCACTACACATGGGATGTTAGATTTTGTTTATGGGTTTTTCTTAAGTGGCATGTCTGAGCGAATAATCCTCAAACCACAAATGCATTCAAGTCCACCATACAACATAAATATAGTCATTAATTCGTTATAACCGGTGTATGTTACGACCAGACTCCACTGTATTTCTATATTACATCAATTGCTTTTTTCTTCTTAAATAAATATTTCAAAGACATATTTCAAAGACATACGGCAATTTCATTAAGTCTAATGGTTACATCGACACAAAGAACTGTGTGGATCTACTTTACGAAAGTGATTCGATAAAGTCCTTTCCTCAAATCGCTAGTGAATAATTATTTAAACGATGATAATAAAATTAAAAAGTACTCTGCCCTAATGAGTTCCTATATTTCTTCAGCTGGCAAAATAAAAATAACTAGACCTTCAAAGATCTTTTTGTTTTCTTCATCGTTTATTTCTTTTGTCCCACTATTTTGTATGAAAAAGAAAAGAATAACACACACATACACACATATATATATATACACACATACACGAACTTAATCATTTTACCCATCCAACCAAATGCTACTGAAAAAAGGACTCTATTACCAGGGATGGGAGAAATATTTAGCTAATACTCTTAACTTATATCCCATTGTTATTTTTGTTGTTGATATTTGTAATGCTGCTATCGCTGTTGTTCTTTTTTTTGTTTTTGTTATTAAGCTTATGATGTTTGTGTTGTACATATTGAAAATGAAAACATTTCTTAATAAGTTTCGCAGTAAGGAATGAAATAAGAAGCATTGAAATGTAATGAAATCGCTGTGTTCTTGTTGGCTTTTTTCGCTATTGCTGTCATTTATAATGTTGTTGCTGCCGATGTTGTTTTTATTGTTGTGTTGACGATGTTGATGATGATAAGACCTTGCGAGTGAGATACAGAAGTATGCTTGTAATAAAGCTGGTTTATAATCGCGTAATTGACTGCTTATTGTTAATGTCATTTCAATTGTTGCTATTGTCCTTTATTGTTATCGGGACTTTTTCGCAAACTGGAGACATTCAGAGGAGTACAGAACATAATTTAAATAGGATCATCTTTTATGAATGTATTGTATTGTTTTGTTCCTTTCAACCTTCTTCTATTTTGTGTCAACACAGGAAGTTATTGCTGTTCTCATTAGGACTTCACTTAAATTGACAAGGCTATTAAATTATTATTGCATTGTGTGAAGTTAGAAAAGGGACTTAAGGCTATGAAAATTATAATGAATAATATCGTTGCAAGTTGTTTTATGGTTTTTGCCAGTAATTTAAATTTTCCGCTGTTTGCAAAATAAGTCTAAAACGTAAATTGAAATTGTTGCTTTTTTCTTTCTTCATGCGACTGTGGGGAACATACATACACATGGAGGAACATACTTTTGTGCTAAGCAGTTAACAGCAATTTTTTCCTCCAATTTTTGGGTGGGTAAACCGAAATATTAATCTGTTCCAGAAATTATGTAAGAGTAAATTATATTCAAAAATTTTTTTTAGAGTATTGAGTCTGGTTGCACACAAAAAACGTGTAATATGCCTGTTATTATATTATATAAGACATAATTGGGAGATTCAAATGGTGTGCTATTAAGTCATATTATTAGTATGGATTAAAAAAAATTGTTTTTGTGTCGCAAACAAAAAAGTCATAAAATAATAAGACTTTTTGAGGTATGTTTATTATTTTGTCATAAAACAATGGAAATAATCTGAGTCAAAAGTTAAACGTGTGCGCACAAATCCAACTAAAAAACGGAATCTGCTAAAAGAAAAGTCGCTAAGAGAGATTTTGGAACCCAAAAGTGGACACTTCTGCGGCTAGTTTGTTCTTCCTTGTCTTCATCACCTACAAGGAGATGAATTAAAATTTAATTGGATACATTTTTTTCATACCTGGTCCACCTGTTATGATGTCCAACATGTAATTTTCACACAAACTGTGTATTATTTTAGTTTTTTTTTCGCTTTTTTGACATTTTGAAACAAAATTTTTATAAAAGTGTTAATTTCTTTTCTTTGATGTCAAATATTTATAAATGTTTTATGTTCATATCAGCTTACCGAATTCTGAAATAGCATGCAAAGTTATGACGCAGTCATATATTTTCTTGCTATTATTTTATGACATATGACTTTTTGACTACCATTTGAATCCCCCAAATATCATTTCTTATATGGACAAAAATAATTTATGTCAGTTTTTCACATATAATGCAACGTTACTTTCCGAAATTGTTATCTTATATTTGTTTTATACAGAGAGTGCTTTTTGAGTTCTTTTTAGGTAGTGTCCTTTAGGGGGCGTCTTTACAATTTCAGGAAAGCGTTTAAAACTTTTGATTTCCAAAAATGTATAGCAATAAAATTTAGGATTAGATAGAGAAATTTGTTGCAAATATGCTTTTGCGATTATTCCTTTTTTTACACAGCAATACAGTACGAGCGGCATCTATAATGTTTATTGTTTGAATAAAAGAAATTTTCAAATGAAAATTTTATAAACTTTCAAAATGTTCTTTCCGAAAATTTTAATTATTTCTTTATTCGATATCTTGGATGTTCAGAAAATTACAATTGGATTAGATAAAAACCATAAAACAAATTATAACATTCTCAAGACGCTTCTTCAAGAATAATAAAATATTGTCAACAAAAATCCATAAAGGCGGCAGCTTGACTTTTTCAATTTTTTTTCACAAAAAAACTGAAGTAAAAATAATGTTAAAAAATTCATTACACAAATATAATCAACAAAATAATAAACATGCAAATGAACGCAGTTATTCAACATCAGTCGAAGGACACATGCAACTACATGTGTTTATGAAAAATGTTAACAGATGTAAATAATAAATAAATGCAAATAGTAAATTATTATAAGCATTTATAAACAACACGAACACAAATACACATGTAGAAGCATGTGTATATTGTATATAAATATAAAAATTGCAATTCATTTGAATTATATACCCAAGTGTACAAGTTTCACAATTTACAGCATAAAATTTATTAGGGCCCAAGTGAGTGCTGATACTTAACTGGGCTTTAGAACAAATTTATAGGAGCATTTTTATGCCAACACATACACACATAAGTATGGGAATACTTGTTGTATTGCAAGCAAAATGTAAAATTAATTAACACTATTTATTTTCGACCTTTTTTTTAATATATGTATATGATTTTTATATAAATGAGCTTTAGGTCTTTTTAACAAAAATTATTTTTATTATGATTCAATATTTCGACGCCTCTTTGGGCGTCTTCTTCAGGAAAATTTTTTTATTAATATGACAATATTTTGAAAACTTATTTTACATACATACATACATGAACAAATTGAAAAAATTTTTATAAACCAATCAAAATTAGTAAAGTAAAAAATTTTTTAAAGAAACAAAAAACAAAAGACTAAACAAAAAATGTTTTTTATCTTTGAAGAAATGAAAAATCCTTTATACTAATTATATTATAACAACAAAAAATATTTTACATTCCTATTAGTCAGTTTAATTTACGAATTAAATGCCTATAACATTGAGCAACATTATCTGTATCAGTTTTATAATTTACTACCTTATTACTTGGAATATTAATAATGTTAAGCATCTCTAACATATAACGTCGTTTAAAATTCTTCTCTATCAGTCTTAGCTATAGAGAGGAATTTTAAACGACGTTATATGTTAGAGATGCTTAACATTATTAATATTCCAAGTAATAAGGTAGTAAATTATAAAACTGATACAGATAATGTTGCTCAATGTTATAGGCATTTAATTCGTAAATTAAACTGACTAATAGGAATGTAAAATATTTTTTGTTGTTATAATATAATTAGTATAAAGGATTTTTCATTTCTTCAAAGATAAAAAACATTTTTTGTTTAGTCTTTTTTTTTTTTTTTTTTTTTGTTTTTTTTTTTTTTTGTTTCTTTAAAAAATTTTTTACTTTACTAATTTTGATTGGTTTATAAAAATTTTTTCAATTTGTTCATGTATGTATGTATGTAAAATAAGTTTTCAAAATATTGTCATATTAATAAAAAAATTTTCCTGAAGAAGACGCCCAAAGAGGCGTCGAAATATTGAATCATAATAAAAATAATTTTTGTTAAAAAGACCTAAAGCTCATTTATATAAAAATCATATACAAAATGTAAAATTTCAAAACAATAGAAATTTTCTAAGAATGGGAAATAAAAGTCAATAATAATCGTTCTATTTGCAATCAAGTATAAATATGATACGGGTAGTTCCGGCAAATAAAAAACCGACTTCAATATAAAGAAATTGCCAATCGAACAGGTAACGAAACAGATGCATTTATATGTAGTTTTTATTTTCCTCCCAGTGAAGATTTAAATATCTTCTTAAATAAAAACTTTTCAAAGTCAGTCGGTCTATGAATAGTGGATCTTTGCGATAATCAATGTTCCGGGCCGACAATTTGTCCAACCGATTTCTACTTGAATTCCTGCGGAACAACTAAACTGCAATCAAATATTTTCAAATAAAAAAAGTTCGTGTTTTTTCAATTATTATTTGCAATTGTCACTTTTTCATTGTATCCCTCCGGTTCGTTGCACTGTGGACATAATGGCCACTGCGTGATCTAAATAAATGAAAATTATACCTTCACATACTATTTTACATCTTCGCTTACAATTCGCTTTGTAGTCCAAAGAATTTTTTCAATATGCCAAACTAGAAGTTCAAAGTAACAACTTTGCTTTTTACACCAATAATTTCAGTAGCTTTCATAAAATTTAATTTTGTGGTACAGTTTTCCTTTTTTGCAATAGCATATTTTTTAATAATTATAATTCCTTGGTTTTTTTACAAAAGTTTGCCTTTTCTGATAGAAAGGCAAAAGAAAAGAAGCTTTCAAAAAAGTTATGAAAATGTTGTGATTAGGACACGGAAGAACGGAAAATTCGGACCAATGATTTTAGCAAAAGTTTGTCATTGATTCCTCTTCACCAATTTTGAAGCCATCTCCATTAGGTTCAGAAAGGTAAATTTTTAATGGTTTCTATAAAGAAAATAATTTTATATTAAATTAAGAGAGATTATTTACCACTGGGAATAAACTTTACATTTAGAAGTTATTGGTTTAAAAAATGTCTTCATGTAGATTTAAAAAGTAAAACTATTCTTTTAAATTATTTTCAAGTCCTACTTAACGGATTTGTAAAAGATTTTCATATTTTTTATTAAAATTTTATCAACTTGACTTCACATGAAGTTGAAAAATGCACTATTGGATTTTCGCAGGCATACAAATGTCGTTTCATTTTTTCAAGGCAAGTTAATGCAACATACTTTTCCGATACAAATGGAACATATATTTTGTACTTTTTGCATGTTTTCTGTGTTCTGTTCTAAAAATATGTACAATTGTGCAGGAAAGGGCATATACTTATGTTGGATGAACACATGCAAATATGAAATAGGTTTTTCACGCAACTTTATGTCAGTTTTAGACACTAATCTCTTTTCAACTGTGTTCATATGTTTGTATAAACGAATGAAAATTCCCATTTACATATTGGTGTTTATGTGAAAATTTTCTAAAAAAAATTTATTCATTTTAATTTACGAGTCTGCATAATAAATATTTATTAATTCAAGAATTATAGCATTCTTACATACTCCTCATCTGATGATGGTGATAAGTTTTGTTTTATTATTATAAATGACCAGAGGTCTAAACATTTCTATGCAACATATAATTATATTTCGTAAATCAATCAAATCAATGTAAATATTGCTAAAAAAAAGAATTAAAATTTTTATCTATATTCAAAGCACTAAATAAACACTAGTGTTAAATGCAACACTAAGCAAATAATTGTTTTCTATTGGGAGACACCACACCACTTTGCGAGACTGACGATAACGTGTTCCCAACTTTTATGGAACTATTTAATTAGACTAACAATTCTTCCACTGTGCATTGTATTTATTTATTTTTCAGACTGTTTGTTATTTTATTAAATAAATTTATTTACATACATACGATAACACATGCTTTTCGTTATTTATTTTACTTGTAAAATCATATTGAATAGGTTTATGGAAAAATCAACACACACACAAACAACAGTCATCTGATAATCCATTATTGGTGCACAGTCACGATAGCAACATTTTTAAGAAATAAAATTCAGTTTGTCAGAATTTTAGATGAAAAGCTTTCGAAAAATCATTAGGCATTTCGTTGCTAAGATTTGGATGATGTGATTAAAAATAACGAAATGACAATTGAAAAATAAAATAATTAATAATAAATAAAATATTTTCCAACATTCTTGACTCTTACAATTGAAGGTTCTTAAGGGATTAATTCTTCTCCAAAAAAAAAAAAAAAAAAAATTATACGGATAAATTAAAAAATTTTTGGGTAACAAAAGAACATGAACAAATTTACTTATGGCCTTCATTTTAGTGTGATGGAATTTAATTGCTATCCTATTGCAAATTGTTATAGTGAATCTGCATCGAAAATCGCACAACCCTTATAATTTAGTTACAAGCTGTGTTCAATAATTTAATGTAAAACACTGCAGAGAACATTTCAGTAGAATATTTTAACCCTATAAGTCTACATTTCAACCCTCCAAGTCTTCAATGCATTCATATGTTCTTGCCACATTTATATCAGACTTAAATGCTGCTGACTGACCTTCGTGGACTAGTAGGTAGTGTACTAGACTCGTAGTGCGAAGGTCGCAGGTTCGAATCCTGCCGCAGAACTCTGGCAGTTTGTGTTTGATAATTAAAGGGAGCGCACAACAAGATTTCACTGGCTTAAGTGTATGTCGTATGACATGGGCTATCACACCCCTCCAATCAACTTAACCTAACCTAACCTAATTGCTGCTTCATTTTTGAAGTAATTAACAGCGTGCTTTATCACAGTTTGCTGTTTGAATGCATTAAATGTTGCCAAGTTATTGACCAGGATTTTGAAGGTGCAGCACAGGCACTGAATGTTCATCAGAATATTAATTTTATTAACAAAACCTTATACCTTAAGTGCTCTACATAAAAATTTTTATAACATGGAGAATTGAAATCGAATGTCCACTAGCACTACTCCCTCTATCCTCCTTTTTTTGGCTTATTCGAAAACCTGTAGTAAAATTATGTAAAAAATATTTTTATGGAACATTTTAGCCGCATACGTCGATGCATAAAAAGAGGTTTTGCTCCCCTTCAAGAAAAGGGACGAAAGACCCTTATGGCTAAGATTTTAAGAGTTACTGCTGAAAATATAAAGGTTACAAAGGTTAGGGGTTAATATGCCGATCAACTACAACAATTTGCAAAAAGGCGGTGGAAGAATTTAAGCTACTTTTAAAATAAAAGAAACATCTGGCCATCAAAACGTATTTAATTTTTTTGGTCGCCACTATCGGGGTCTATTGTTAGAGCCTAGCTATTTTGAAAAAGGTCTGATTTTGTTGTGCAATATTGTTAGTGTTAATTAGAACTATTGTTACTTAGAACTATTGTTCATGAGAACAAGAAAAATGTATACAAGATGCAATTTTGTATGCTCTGCAAGAAGTTGTTTAATTCTTGCTGTCGGGAACGACGTCCTTTAATTTTTCTGAATTAAAAAAAACTGTACAAAAACTAAATAAAGAAGTACTTAATGCCAAAAAACCTTTTTTGCTAATTTTATTTTTTTTATTTTTGCAAGATCACGTTACCAAATAGAAACAAACGTTTATTGTGCTTAAAATTTTAGCTGAAAAAATAACACTAAGAAAAATTATGTCCATTTTAATCTTAATATTCCTTTATAAATATATGCCCAAGTCTAAAGCCGATTAATTGTTTAATTAAAATTATTGATTTAAGTTATCAAAAAAGCGCATAGACTTTTCGAAATTAATGCTTAAAATATCAATAACTTATTATTTCAAATTTCATTTAATCGTTTTATATTGTATACGTAAAATTTTCATGTATATACATACATATGTATGTGCACATATATAGACAATGTATATATATGTATACTACCAATGCATTTATATACATAAATTATTATGTTCAAGTATTATTACATTAAAGGTATTTACATATAAATTATGTCTGTATGTACTCGTACATTCATTGCTATTATTAATGGATCCCCATGGTCAAGACAACACAGCTATTCATGTTTACATATGTACTATTGTTATATACTTAGATATAATATGTATATATATATATATATATATATATATATATATATATATATATATATATATATATACACTAACCTATTTTGTGATTTAAATACCCAGAAAACAACAAAATTCAAGTGAAATGTTTATTGTTTTCTAACATATGAAAATAATGGAAAAATTTAAACTTCTTAATTACGAATGTGATTTTTTTCCTTCTTTAAATTAAGAACCGATAATGGAAGAACATGTTCTGAAGCGCTCAAGGCAATTTCATAACAAATGAATGATTAGTTCGGGGCCAGGTGAGTAATGATAAGGCAAAACTTCTGATTGGTTGTACTTGGTGAGTACAGAGTGATCCTTATCAATTACACGACTCACAAACCTCCCTGGACGATGTTCCTGACACCCGTCAAACATCGGCGAATTGTGAGAGGCGTCTGCAACGTCTGTTCTTCCAGTTAGGGCGGTTGTAGCCGGACGTCTGTTCTTATACTAAGCGATCGTCTGTTCTTACACTCAGCCAGTCTGTTGGCTTAGATGGCAGCCCGATCATCAGACTAGGATGCAGTAGACTAATCATTTGCTCATCCGAAATATAATAATTAACGAAACCTGAAACAACATAAATGTTTGCAAACGCACAACTTTATCACTTGTGAACCGATTTTTGCTTGCAAGTTGTTTTTATTTCTAAAATCGGACGGGCAATATGCCTGTCTGAATTATGGATTATTGCATAACTCCTGGATCGACTGTGAAAAAAGAAATTTTTCAAGGAGGTATTTCAATCTTTCCCGGCAGTAAAATATAAATTAGAAATTGATTATTAATCGTAGTTGCTTCGATTTGGTATTCTGTTCGATTGGATTTTTGTATAGACGTCGGGTTTTTTTTGCCAGAATTCTAAACATTTTCGTTTCTCAATGTCTATTTTGTTTACTAGTTTTAATTATTTGGTTTGTTTTGATCACTCTTTTGAACATTTGCCTTTGCTTTCTACTTTTATTATGTTGCTCTTGATATTATATAATTATAAAACTTTATTTGGTTTGCTAGTGAGTTTACCTTGCATGAATCCCCCTCTATAAAAAAAAGTTACCCACAAAGCAATGTGATCTACTTAATTATATTTTTTTAATTTTTCCAATAACAAACAATAATATTTTTGTATTTAATTTAAAAAAAATCAATTAAAATCAATTTCCATTAGACTAAAACAGTCACCGGATTTGTTTCTATTACTACTAACAACCATTAATTTAACTGTATGAATTGAGGGTGGGTATATTGGGTGGATTTAATTCACCAAAGTCATCCAACTGTGAGAAAAAAACCAGGTCGCCTATTTGTATATTATGTCTCTCTACTGACGGTAGAATCCTAGTTTAATACACAGTCTTATTTATTATATTTAAGAGAAGTGTTTCTAAATGACTTAATTTAAAATCTAAATTAATAAAATAAAAGCCATTCTAATTGAACATTATCTTCTTTGCTTTCAAGAACTCATTATCAACTTCCTATGAAAAATGTTAGAAGAGATTCTAACGTTTTTAGGAAACAAATTTGTTTTTATAAAAGCCATTTGTTTCTTCAAGTCTATCTGAAAATATTATCTTTCTTTAATTAATGATTGATGCAATAATTTTCTTATAAAAAAATTAAATCTTGACTACTGGCAAGTTTGTATGCACTCGTAACGCAATTCCCAGTGTTAAAGTGCATATTGTAAAAAAATCCACTTCTCTCAAGATATTAAGGACAGCTCCCAAGCGTCAAACCAGAAAACGCTATGAATACTATCCGTGCTACTTCCGTTATATTAGCATTTTCATGACTTTCTTGGAAGCTGTTTTCGCTACTGAGAACTTTAAAAAAACTTTTCAATAGGTAAAAATATATCTGCAAAATATTATAATTAATATAAATAATATGTTTGTTGGGTACGTTCTTTACTCTTCATAAGAGTGTTATGAGTCATAATATTTTGTATTCAATAGAATACTCCTGATGTATAGAATACACACTACAAATGTTCAATCATCCGTGCGCCAACTGTCGTACACTTAAAATACATACTTCCGATTACATTAATGCAGGCATAAGTGCAAGTCCTCATAAATGTGTTGTGGAGCCGTCTCATAATTAAAGAAAATAGAGTTTTCACACTCCGATTGGAAAAAAACGTTTATCAGTAGTAGACGGGTTAAGATCAAAACTTATAAATGCAGTAATTAAAAATTAACAAATTTAAATTATGTGGAACTTTAATGCCGAAGTAATGTTTCTTTTCTGACATACACTTGTGTTACATACAGTTTGCCTTTTCTGCATGTTTGTGTTCTTTTCTAAAAAAAGTGAAATAGTGCAAAATACAGTGTATACGACATGTAAATATGTTAAATGTTTTACACTTAACTTTATTTCAGGGTTAAATGCCATCCTTTTTGTAACTGTCTCAAATACTTTACGCATACAAATAAGTCTTATGTTTTTTTATTTCCGTTTAAATACTCATTTATTTTTGTGTGAACAGTTTACACAAAATTAATAAAGTTGAATATACGAATAGTTCGTAATTAAGGCCTTTTGGAAGATGATAAACCACATAATTATATGTACATCGCGTAAAAAACGCAAATATTCCAATTTTTATTTCATATTCGAAATGCTAAACATACATTAAATGCAATATCAAGTAAATAATTTTGTTATTGTTGTTAATTTTGAGATGGTGTGGTCAAACGTCGTCTACATTTTTAAGGCAGATTATTTTTAAGAGAACAAAACATCACAAGTCCTTCGAATTATCAATACAGACTTCGATGACACTGCACCCCGACTGGTAATGACCGGCAGTCACCAACTGTTAGATACCCTTATCCCTGCCTGGAGCCTGTAAATTTTATACTTATTGCTATCGCATGCATCGCTTTGGCAACATACATTTTTTATAAGACTAAATTTTACATATAAGACTAAATTTTCCAAAGGACATATTTACAGCAACTTATTATTCGAGAGCATCGATTGGAACTCCTTTTCAAAATTTTGGAGAAGCTAGAGATGTTATTTTTCTATCATTGAATGGTCTGAAATAAGTAATAATTGAAAAGTTAAGGTTCGAATACTTAATACTAGTTCAATTTATTTTCATTCGGTTTTGATGCGATATTGGGAATCTTTACATTAAATTTATATGTATGTCCTTCTAAAATATAAAGTCATGTAAAACGGACAAAGGATGAGCAGACGAGCAACAAAGAAACTGTTCTATGATCTGTATATTCATTCGTATATCAATTTATTTATACCGGAAATATGCTGTTGTCATAGTGTCTTCATTGATTGTTGGTGGTGAGACAACTTTATAATTTAATTTCATATATGTATTTTGGAAAACTGAATCCATACCTGGAACTATTTTATTTGAAATCTTTAAAATGCAGGAAGTCAGAATCGGAGTTTTTGTTTGTCTGTAATGAGGCAAGTGCAGTGCATTTTTTGTAAAAATTTCCCAATTTCACTTATAATTCATTTCATATGAAAATTATACCCACACACTTAATAAGATTTCTTTGCTTTTTTTATAAATTTTTTAGCTCGTACATATTTGTGGTGAATATCTTTCATTTCAAAGTCCATATATTATATGCTTCTGTGAACATGAAATAATAATTCTATCAACCCAAAATCCAAGAAAAAAGCATAACGTGTGTAATGTTTGCATATTTCTTTAAAACAAACAGCAGAGTTCAATCAATAATCCTATTATTTTTAAATATTTTGAAAAGCCTTTGTCTACTGCACTCGTACTACGCATAAATGTATATACAATTCACAAAAACAATAAATTTTGATGGGCTTTTGTTTGTGTGTTATTCCAAATTACTGCTGCTTTATGCTGCGCATTGTGTTCGCAAAACCATAATTTGCTGAAAAATTTTCTTGTTGCCTCTGTAACGCCAACAATCAATATTAACATTATATTTTAGCATTTAACAAACAACATTTCTATCAACGATCAAAATGTTTTTTTTTTAACATTTTAAGTTTTTTTCAGGGATTATTTTCTTTTACACATCAAAATTGCCAGAACATTAAAACAATGGCACAATATGGTTTTTATGGAAATGGAAGCTCAATGCTGCTGTAGAGGAAAGCAAGTTATCAGATAGACAATATATTTGAAAATTGCTTTTTTAATTTATAAACTAAATACTTGCATATGGAAATTTATACCGCACAATCGGATTAAATTTACTAAGCAAAATAATTGTTCGCCATAAATATTTGAACTGAATCGAAATGTTATTGAAAGATGACGGCAAATAATAAGAATTTATGTTTTTATTTAAATTTTCCGAACAGGATGTATTATCGGAGGGGTAGGAAGAGGGTAATTACGAAGTAGAATATAAAAAATCAAACAATTTCTAAAGGTTAATTTTAAAATATAAACAAAATATGAATATTAAAAATGATGTGAAGTTGTATTTATTGAAATTATGAATAGACTTTCAATATAGAAATAAAATACCCGGAGCGACTTCTTTAAAGGAACATACTTGAATGGGAAATTAAAAAACTTGATTTGACGAAAGCGAAAATTATGTGGTTTTTTTTCGTCGACCCATAGTGTTCTTCAGCATAAGCCATGATTAGACCGTTGATAAAAATTTTGCTCAAAACACCAAATTTATGTTCCTGTCTATATTGTTTCAAAGCACTTTAGTGCTCTATTTTATCACTACCATATGCAGATGTATATATTAGAGCAAAAATTTTAAACAATACAATGCAAAATATTAGTGAAAAAAGTACAGCAATAAACCCCAAAGTGCAATTGACGATTTTAGAAGAAAAAAGAAAAAGGTCTTCCTTTGCATTTTTAATAAATAATGCAATCAAACTTTATTTCTTATTACTTTAACACCCCGCCGGAAGGAAAATATAAAACTCATAGTGCATATAGTTGTTGTTATTGTTCCAAATCTTCAAATTATCTCTCATTGGGGTTATAATTTTAGAGTCTTTCGCTTACAAAAACAGCTGAGTTAGAAGGAGTAACCTAATCGTTTATATGTAATCATTAGATTACTTACTATAATCATTATATGATCACGAAAAATAAATGAAAAATAAATTTTAACAATTCCATGAAATTTATCGAACCGTGTTTGGCTAAAATTCGAGTCCTGAATTTGACAATTTAAATTAATGATTTTATATTTATATTCCATTATGGAAAAAGTAAAAAAAATTAAGAACAGGAGAAAAATGTACTGTTTCATTCTGCTAGCGAAGTAATTGGTTTCTTTTCACTCTTTTCTTCGAAAACTACATAAACTAGTGGCTGGAATACTGGTCAAAGGGTCGCAGGTTCAATTCCTTTTGAATACCTTTCTTTTTTTACTTTCCTGTTTCCAATTTTCCTTATTTTATCTATCACAGGTGTCTCAAAAGTATTTTAATCATGAATACAAGTGAACGAAAGCTGCCTGTTGAACTTGATAAAAAAAAAATTATTAACTTGAGTTGTAAAACTCTGCTCTCAAATTCGAGCTACATTTACAAAATTTTCACCTAAAAAATAAATATAATTTTTATATGACCAGATTCAAGTCAAGATGCTTTAAGGAATTAATCTTTACTAGCAGCCATGATTTTTTTCTGCGTTTACTTTTACATAAATAATATTGGGTTGAATTTTATCATTGAGAAACTACTGAGACAATCAAATAAATTTTTGCATTTTTAATTGCAAAAAATTTGGAAACCGTTTAACATTTTCGATTCGATGTTTCAAAACTTTTTCTAGTGATTTAATTTTTACACAATTAAAATTAAATTAACTTCAACTCATAAGGACATATGATTATCATTAGATTTTATTATGGAATTTCGATTCAACTCACCTCAATCTCGGATGCGTTAGGATTTTAAACTTCAAAAAGGACATTTCAGTTGGAAAATCACCATACGTACAGAATTGCATAAGAAAGTTATAGCTCCACAATCGATGTACTTAAAATATATATAGAGATAAACCTCCACCCTTTTTAACAATCGTTGGTTTAATCCTACATTTTTGAGATTTTTGTTTGTTTCCTTTGGGTTGTTAAAGACTTGTTTTACAAGGATTTTATTATATATTTTATGTTTTAATTAGTTGACCCTTATAAACTGTAGTTTGTTTAAATATGCCTGAGAACTCAATTAATAAAAATTTAGATATGAAATATTTACATCACATCTTTGAGGCACGATAGATGGTATCAAAATTATATATCAAAGTAATAACACATCTCAGAAACGTAGTTATATGTTTTAATGCTTTTAATTAGTATAATTATTTTAAGAATATAATTTGCATTTTTTGTTTTTAAATAATCTATTAAATTACTTACAATTTATAATAAAACTTAAATTAATGTTTTTTATGAATCATGTTCTGTATATTGCTTCTTATATGTAAAACAATAAAGGAATATTCACTTACCTCTCTCATCCATTGTGTCTCCTTCATAGGTACGGTGGGTATATACATCGCTACCGGTGGTAAATTCATCTCTAAAAGGATATTTGTGCATTTTTGTGCTAGAACTACAGCAATTTTGCAATTGTGAATTTATACAGCAATCAACACATACAAAAAGTGAGATTTAAGTGCAGAAAGAAAAGAAGTGAGTAATTAAATTATTCATTTAAATATTAAATGACACATAAAATTAATAAAAGTGCTTCAGAGATGTACATACACACATACATACGATTACTTAATCTAACATATGAGCGTTAATAAGCATTAGAATATACCTGAAGGGTGCATTGGTGCGTATACGTAATAAATAATTGTTTTATAAGGACACATACGAGTACGTTTATGTGGAGAATAATAATGAAATACGCTTTGCCCATTCTTAACTCGGCCTATTTATTTGGTCAGCGATTTGATTAAAAATATTTACGGTAGTTTAATGAATCGTAAATGTTCATGAAATTTTTATTTAATCAAACAAATTAATTTCTTTAGCAAATGGAAGCGTTTTGTTCATAATAACGTACAAATATTGTATAGTAGTCATTTTTTTTTTGCTGTATCTAGACAGCATGTCAGACATGACAATTTACCTCGTTTCTATCCAAATCTTAATTAATGAAACACTTTCGAAAAGACTCTCCATTTGACACCATTTATTAATGTAACATAAAATGGACAATAGGAACAATTTTTGTACAACTGTTATTTCTAGCAACACTTGATATATTATGCAGATTGCAAATAGTAAATATAAACATAAACAATATTTGACATTTAGTCTATTATGTCAGCTTTACTACTGAGGCACATTGTTCACAACAGTGCAAAAATTAAGCATTTTGCTTAGATAGAGTTACTGGAATTTGTCAAAAACAGCTGATTATAATAATGTGTATCAGGGATGGGAAAATTGTTACATTCTACTTTTTGGTGTTGTTCGAAATGTATTAAGTCTCATATGAAGCAAATTATATTAATTACACATGCCTAATGTGAAACTGTAATAGATCGTTTATGGTAGCAAATGCAATTCATGATAATATATAAATTAAAATTAAAACAAATACCAAACCTTTCTATCTAATTTTTAAGTTTAAAATTGAAACTCAGTAAAATTTTCCATAGAAACACAATCAGTAGAAAAATCAATAGCAGACCAGCTAATAATCACCAAAATTTTTATAACGTAAATTAGTGATTATTTTTTTATAAAATATCTGCTCCATGTTTATTGACAATTAACCAGGTTATTGTCCCAATTGATTTGCGAAAAAATTATTGCCTGTTGTTGTTTCAGCTGAGTTTATGCCCACATTTTATTGGCGATAGCCAAATCATAATTGCGCTTTAGAGGAATCATATTTGAAAAGCATTTTATTTTGTATACTTAAACAAAAATCAACAAATACTATATGAGAATTTAATAGAATTAAATCACTTTGTGATTTATAAATAGTTGTAGGAAACTTTTATGCAAACACAACACAGCAAACATTTATATTCGCCATTAGTTTTTTACATTTCTACCACATTTGTACAATTTAAAACAAATTAATTTTTTAACGCAGGATTTTATAAACATTTTGTAGTCCCTTATATAAGAAACCACTTATTCTACATTTCATGAACTATCACACGCAGTTTACAGAGTTATGGGTCCAAATGAAATTACAGGCGCTTACTATTTTATATTATTCTAATAAATAATAATAATATAAAATAATAATAATAATAATAATAAAAATAATAATAAAAATGTATTGTTTGTTGTGGCTTTAGCTCTTCCTAAGCCGACATTTCATTGGTTGCTAAAACCAAATCGTCAGTGAAGTTTAAGCAGTTTGAAAACATTCAACCTCGGATGTTTATGCCACATAAATCAAATACAATATGAGAATTCAATATTTCATATGAATTACAACAAATACATAATCATAGTAGGCTTAGAATGTTTCTATACAAACAACACAACAAACAATTTATTCACTGACGATTTGGTTTTAGCAACCAATGAAATGTCGGCATATGACGGCCACAACAAATAATAAATTTTTTCATTTTTTCAATACATTTTGCAAAAGCTCTAATTGTTTCTAACGATTAGTTGGGGAGAATATCCCAAATAATAAATTTCAATATTAAATAATAATAATAATAAAATTTATTCAGGAACATAATCTCTACAACATTTATTAATAATTATGCAGAATAATATTTATTATCTGCTCTGTCTCTTCCCAGCCCTAAAAATATTTTTGTTTTAGCAGTTTGAGGGATACCCAATAAATCTGGATAAATTCCATCATGCCGAAAAAAAAGACATTCTTATAAATATATTTTTTGACATCCTGTCTTGCCTTAATATACCTTTTTACAACTTATTAAAAATTCAAAAGGGAACTCAATTTTGCTTTTCTTATATTTATAAACAAATCAATATATAAAATATGCACATTAAAGCAAACAAGAGCTCATATTAGAAGGGCTCACATAATTTTAACTAACGCCGAGTTTAATAAAAGAAAAGGGAAAAACTTACATTTTAAAAAGAAGTGGAAGGCATTTTTCAATTTATAAAAACGTTTATTTATCCAAGCTGAAAAAAGTTGAAAGTTGTGAAAAAAAGTACTTAATATTGAAATTTATTATTCGGGATATTCTCCCCAACTAATCGTTAAACCAATTAGAGCTTTCGAAAAATGCATTGTTTGTTGTGGCCTTAGCCCTTCATAATTTGAAAGAAAAATAAAATAGACCCACGTTGGGTAAAATTGTCTGTTGTGTTGTTTGTATAAAAGGATTCTAAGCCTACTATGATTAAGTAAAATGTTATGATTCATATACAATATTGAATTTTCATATTGTATTTGATTTGTATGGCATAAACATCGGAGGTTGAATGCTTTCAAACTGCTTAAAATTTACTGACGATTTGGTTTAGCGATCAATGAAATATCGGCATATGAAGAGCAAAAGCCACAACAAACAATGCGTTTTGAAAAAAGTTTAAAATTATGTTTGTCGCTCTGTGTTTTGTAAAACAAACAATTAAAATTATCCAAAAACTTACTTTTTCTCGTACTCAACCTGTCTATCACAGGATGACAATATTTATCTCATCTCGCATAAGTTACAGAACATACGAGTAGACACTAACTCGAGATTGATTACTGAATTTTTAATTCAGAATTATAATCCTATGGCAATATGGAAGAAGTAATTATGTGTAAGTCGACTTAAGCTCAAACGAACTAACTGCTCCATTGTGATTTTCCAACTTCAAAAGTACCCCTGAGTAAAATTTTTTTGATTTTGGTAAATTTTTCTGGACGTTACAGCTGTAATGAATTTCGGCTTGTAATTTCATTTGGGCCCATAACTTTGAAAACTGTGTGATAGTTCATGAAATGTGTTATTACTTATTCCTTATATAGGGACTACAAAACGCTTGTAAAATCACGCGTTAAAAAACGAATTCGTTTTTAAAATCAACTTTAAAATTTAAGAATTTTCACCCGTAAAACTACAAAATCATAATTAAGCACCTTTTCTTTATTGGCATAAGATTTTTTCAAACTGTTTTCATTAAGGAAGAGCTAAAGAGTGGCCAATAAAACAATTCAAAATGGAACAATAAAGCTTTCGATGGTCGATTCACCATCATCAGCAGTTTTCTTATGTCTATTTTTTATCGCTTTTTATGTGGCTGTATTTGAGGAACATCAACTGCTTGAAACACTTGCGTATGAAGAAAGAATAGTAGTAGCAAAAATGTTTCTCCAATTCGAACCAGATTAATTAAAACTTTAATTATACAGTTCGAATATTTATATTAAAAACTAAATATTCTTGCAGAATCACACGTGATCTTTTCTTATGTGTTTGAGCCTACTTAAGGACATTCACTGACGTTGTGCGTCGTTCACATAATCAAGATTGAATAATGAAGTCATCGTACCATAATTTTTAATCCCGTATGTAAGGCAAAGTAACATTTTCCTCTTCTACTAGTTGAAAATAAGAATATTGCGCATATAAAAATATTTTTTTTCTGCTAAACGTTGCTTGTTGTTTAACCTTAATGTCATATTTTTAAAAAATTTCTTAAACGAATAGGTTTTTGTTTCCTCTCAAATGAACTGTTAATTAAGAATATTGGACTATAATTAATCAATTTGTCTAGTCAACATCGCGATGCATCGTAAGCATATCCAAATTCGACGGTATAAAAAAATTCATTAAAAAAATCTAATTAATCTTCCGCTTTAAAAAGTATCCTTGGACGGTATATACGTGGCTGCTCCCACTACAGAAGAGCAATCAAGTAGTATCGAAAGATCCCATTTTAAAAGGAGGGTAATTCTCTTCAAAAAATCTCTAATAAAATCGGAGAACAAACAACATTTCAAATTAACACAACACAAAATATAAAATTGTACAAAAATTATACATCTTATTGTGCAATAAGCAAAGTGTAACTAAATTTATTAACGAATTGTAACTCTCCTTAAATCCGTAAATTTCAAGCATTCTCTACGTCATCATGTATCGTTTGATACAATAAATCAAATATTAAAATCAGATTAGGTTTGTAATCCCAAAAGTCAAATATGGAAGGACAAATATGTATGTCTGTGTTAATAATATCAGTAAATATGCTCTTTAGGTTCATATATTTTGCAATCATACTGAGACGCAAAGGCGTATTGTGATTTATGTAAAAGAATATATATATATAGACATTTAAGTTTAGAAAGCGGAAATGATATTCTTGGAATTTTGTATTTATGCAAATCATTAACCCAAATGAATGCACATGTAGTTTCAGATGTTTAAGTTATGGACTTCCAACAGGTTAATAAAAAAATTATTGAAATATAAATGTGCAACATGGTTAAAATGGCATTAATATACAGACGAAATTTTATTGTTTAAGTAATTCCACTTTCATTTAAAGATATTAAATTATTTCAACTTTCTAAGAAATGCAAAATATATTTTCCTTAACGCTTATATTATATTGCCAAACCTCAAAAACAAAAAAATCCTTACAACAAGGATACAATTTCCAAACTGTCCGCTACATAGAATTATAAGGACTACTGTATGTGCGTGTGACACTTTAATAACTTGAAAAAAAAAATCCGGAATGTATTTAAGATCATATTGATTATTTTTATTTTAGGGAATATAAAAAGTTGCATGATTTCGAAAATATACTTGTTGGATGCGTCTCTCCCTCTCTGTGGTGCTTATCCTAAAGCTAAATTAAAATATTCTTCTGCTAACTCTGTATACAGTTTTTAGAAGCCGAAAATAGATTTGGGATTTCAGTTGAACGATTTTTTTAAAATACAAGCAAACCAAGTCATATATTAGGGAGGTAACTTTTAGCATTTGTGCGAATACATAAGAACCATTACATACCACTGCAGATTATGTGATATTATTAAGAAGTGCAGGTTAAAACCGCTGCCTGACCTTTTCTCGCTTGTGGACACAATGCTCTTGTTGTGTATAATTCTACATACACAGAAAGAAAAAACTCGTTCTAAATTCAAGTTTTTGTTTCTAACTTTTAGTTAAAATCGTTCTTCAATGTTATAATTATAAAATTCTTAACTAAAATACGGGAAGTCTCAGTTATATTATGTATGTTTGAGATTATGACGCCGATATTTTAAATGTTGTTGTAGATGAGATAGTAGAGGCTTTTGCTTATAAACATTCGGCGAATAGGAAGGACTGGGTTTAAGACCGACAAACTGTACAAATTTTTTTTTTTTTAATTGTAAAGCAATGACAAATATTTAAAAGAAATGCTATAAAAACTTAAGAACATGTATAAAATTGATATATCAAGTCTATTCCAGGATTTAATCTAAAAACGATCATTCGGCATGCTGTTGTATGAATCATATCGAAAAATCTAGTCTAAAGTCATTTCTGCTTTCAAATAAATATTTATTTTTCTTTACTTTTTATTTTTAGTTTTGCTTAAAACTTATTCTGAATTCGATCTTGAATCTAATTTTCACACTTCATTTAAGAAAATCCGTACTTAACGTACTTTTTACACGGCTTTGGCCTGATCTAAGTAACTACGACTTGATTTTTGTCTCGAGTGTAGGTACATATGATCATCTGGTAATGATAACTAGTAGTAAATTGCCTGATAAACAGGCTGATTTTAATATTTCCGCACTTGTTATGACACAATTCGTTTAAATGCATGCATATTTTCGCAGTAAAAAAACCTTCCAAAAAAAGTCATGAATATGTTGGGATCAGGATGAGAAAATTAGGTGTTACATTAAAAAAAACAGGGCCTCTCCTTATTTCTTCCGTAATAAAATAATTTAATCCGAAACTATTAATCCGAATTGACAAATTCATAACTCAAACAAGAGCCAGGCTAATTAAACATTTAAATTTTCTTTTCAACAAATTTCCTGGGCTAAAGGATTTCTGTAGTTAAAACGACATAAGAAGTGATTTGAAAACCAGCGACTGCAAATAATTAGTATTTTGCAAATTTTAACCAAAAAGATCTTAGTGGGATAGAAATGCTGCAACATTAAGAACAATACCCGTATAATCCTTGTTATGTGCTTTGTCTTTGCCAGCATTGATTTATATTTCTTTGAGTTTTATTTTAAAAAAATTACTTCAAAAATTATATTCTGTTTTTTTTTTTTTTTTTTTTTTTTTTTTTTTTTTTTTTGCTTAGAAAGTAAGTTATTTTTCAAGCTTTATTTTTTGCCTAGGAAACAATAGTTGTTCGATTTTTAAATTTTACCCAGAATAATAATGATAGTTAAAATAAGCAGTTAAATGTAATTAAAAAAAATTTATAACCATTACGGCCCCTGCTACAAACTCATATGGGGAAAGATAAAAGAATGTTTAAAAAAATTTTAATTTTTTGTTTCTTTTTTAGTGCAAATTTTTCACTTTTATAGATATATGTTGTGCAAATAAATGAAAACCCTTTATTGCATGAATTTGCAACAGTACATTATCTAACAATATGCATGTTCCTCAGAGCCTTTCATTGATGAAAGCGCACAGATGTGTGAGTGAACTGACTCAATGTCTGAAAATGTTAAATAATTTCAACAACAAAAATAGACCTATTTCCACTACACAACTATAGTTATATAACCTTAACTTAATTCAATACTATAGTTGTTAGTAAGTGTGTATGTACGAGTATATGAAATTACGTTGTGCATGGTGCATAACGTAACTGAAGCTTTGCGCTCATTTTTCGCTTTTATTAAAGCTTCGCTCATGTGGATGAATTTTTGAGCGACTAAAATACTCTTGAAGAAGAACTTAAATTCTTGCGATATGCCTACATGAATATAATATAAATGCACATACAATATACAATATACATAAGCCATACACATACATAATATTATTAGTTTGATGTCTATTTATATCGCTTGTATGCGATGGTATTGTGGTTGCAACATTTGCAGGACTATTAAATTTGTGCTGCTGATGCTTGTAAAGAACATCTTCACTATGAGTGTAATAGGTTTGACGATGCATATTATGGATGTCATTAGCAGCCAGACCTGTTGTTTGAACGGTGCCAATGCCAACACTAATGCCACCAATATTTTTATGCGAACGTGAACCTGTATCGACAACGACAAAAACATCATCAACATTTTGCCCTAAATCATCCAAGTGTATTGTTGAAACTGGAGATATTTGTTGCACTTGCTTTTGTTGATGTTTTATCACACTTATGGTCGTTGATGTGGGTTGTTGATGTTGCTCTGTTTCTATAACAACATCATCATCGTAAGTATGGGGACTGTGAGAGGCCAACACTAAAGGATTATTGAGACCCCACGAAGGTGGATGCAAATAATGGGGATAATTTGAATAGATTTCGGCACGTATCAAATCATCATAATCGTTTTCTTCATAATCATTATTCTCTTCGTCATAATCTTCATTATCATCTTCTGCAGCATCATCATCTTCTGCACCCACTACTACATTCTCATTGGTGTTGACATAGTGGCTTTTTGGCAAATTTCCTTTTGCCACATCACCTATTTCCATATAGTCTTTACGATTTTCATTATAATTAAAATCCCCATTGAGGTCTTCAATATTGTTATTATTATTAAGATTTTCACTTTCACCAGCAACATAACCACCACCACCACCGCCACCGCCATTGGCATAAGAATATTGATGATGATGTTGTGTGTGTTTATGTTGCTGGCTCGTATTATAATGTTGCTGCTGATGATTTTGGCGGTGTAATTGTTTTCGCTGTTTTAATGATGTTGTTTTCGCTATGGCTGTTTGTTGGTTTTGTTTTTTTCTTTGTTGACGCTGCTGTTTCTTCTTCAGTTTTTCTTGTTTGAATTGTTGCTTCAACTTTGGCGTTAAGCCATTGGGAAAAAATATTAATCTGTCTGTAATTAAATATTTTTTTGTTGTTTTTGGTTTTTTTGTTTCATGAGACAAAAAGCATAACGTGAATTCAAGTTGGAGAGAAAGAAAGAAAGAAAAAAAGACAAAAAAGTGCATAAGGTGCTTTTTCATAAGTACAGAAAGTGCATTAAAATTAAGTGAGTTTCTTTTTCTTATTTCTGTATTTGTTTATCAAATTAACAGAGTGCTTTTTTTTAAATGGGTGAATGGTGTTAAGAGTGTAGAGTGCATAATTATTAAAATGAAATGATGTTAATAGTGTAGAGTGCACAAGAATTTATGTGAAGTTGGTGTCAATTAGTTGCCGTTTTTGAATATGTGACAATTTAAGGCCAGAAATAATATTAACAAGTGCAATAAAAACAAGAAATTATTTAAATGAATTGAAATTATTTACTAATAAATTTAAATTATTTTGTTTAAACTTCAGCTCTCTTCTTTTTTAATTTTAATTATCGATATTTCGGGACTCATCGAGTACCAACTTCAGGATATTTGCTAAAAAAAGATATAAAATAAACTAATATCCTGAACATGGTACTCTATGAGTCCCAAAATGTTGATAATTAAAATTAAAAAGAAGAAACCTTAAGCTTAAAGAAAATAAATAAAATTTATTAATTGAAATGAAACGGTCATAAAACTAAAACTTTTATATAAAATTATTAACAAATTTCATTAAAAAAATAAATAATCAAAATTTCGTAAGTTTTATTCTCTAAAAATTATCTGAATACTTGCTGTCCTACTCTCTTCTTTTGAAACTTTTAAAGTAAATGAGTAATTTTTTTATATAATTTAAGTTCCAAAAAAAAAAAAAAAAAAAAAAAAACGTCCTTAAAACTTTTTAACTTTACATTGGCTGCTGTTTCAAGCAAAAAATATTTAAAAATTCTTGCTTCTCTAAAAGTTTTCTCTGTAAGAAATTAAGTTTCTAAGGAAACAATAACAATTGCATTTCCTTTTAAAACTTTTAGAAGATGTTTGCTGTAGACTGAGATATCGTCTTTCTGTCGTAGAATGTTAAGCTCAACTTATATTTGAGATAATAAGTAAAATTTTATCACTACTTCCAGCAAACGTTTTTAATACAATTTCGCTAAGATAACTTTACTTATAATAACGAAAAATTGGCTATTTGTCCAATAACGTTGTAACTTTAGTCATCGACAAATTTCTATTATTTTGGACTATTTAGATGCTTGTATCCAAATCAATGATCGGCACACTAATACTACCACATTTTACGACTGTATGTATGAAATCATTCTCATATTCGTGATTTTCACATTTTTGTAAGTGTGATGAACGAAAATTACTTGTATGGCCGTATGAAATAGTGCCAAAAAGAACTAAAAAACATTTTTATACATCCTTGCAGTTCTTGCATTATGAACTCAATCCCAATTTCTTGGAATCTAGTTAAAGTTAATTGAGAATAATTTCAGCTCCTATTGGGAATTATTTCATTTCATGAAAATATTTTAAATGGAATAAAACTAAAAAAAATGCTGCTTTTATTTCTTTGGCAAAAATTTGGGACTTATTTTGGGACTTATGTCACCTTCTCTAAATCTTTTTCGTAAGCTTAATGCCGGCCTTTGTTCAGGCACCAGAACTGTCTTTTCTGTTGTATATCCCAAACCGTTTTTGCTTTCTAAAGCATTTCTGCATTGCCTTCATTCGGCATAGCTTAAGAGTTTTATCCTCTGAGGAATGGCAAAGTTCGTCTCAGATCTCTAAAGTGGGTCTTATTTCATTGGCATTTGTTTCCGTTTTACTTGGGACTTATTTCATTATGAAAGAATTTGAATTTTTAGATTTGAGAATAATTCCATGTTGAAGTTATTTAATTTTTAGGCCCCATTTCGTAAGAATCTATTTCATGAAGACTTACAAATATCGTTCCTTGGGCTTTATTTCACTTAGCCTCCTGAATACTACTGCGAGACTGAAAGTTTTTCTTAATTTTTATCCAATGTTTATTGGTACGTACATGTGCGAGTAATAAGAGATCAAACGCACGTGTGCGCCAGTTTTCTTGCCATTGATCTAAATGGTGAAATATAAATTTAACCACTTTTTTCATACTGGGCATTCAAGATTTATGGAAGAAGAATTTAAAGAACTTGGAACTACACTCAAGTTGTTATTTAACGCTTCAATGCACTGAAGTTCCCCGAAAAATTTAAGTCCTGACAGGAACATCTTTTGAAATCTCTTTGCTTTTATTTCATTAGTTTAGTCTAGTTCCATAAGACACATTTTCAGAAAGGGATGAATGCCACTAAGCTTGGGAACTAAATTTTAGCTTTGTCTGTAGTAGTAGATCATAGTTATGTTTGTTCAATTAAATCCGTGCTAGTGATTTAAGTAAAAAACGTATGACTTTGAATAATTGACTCTTCAAACGTTATTGTCTCTCTACAACAAGTGCAACAATACAAAAAAAAAAACAAGCATTTGTTTGTTTAAAGTCTTGCCCGTTTATCAAAAACAGCTGATGCAAAATCGCTATCGCAGGGTTGGAAAAATTGATACATTGTACTTCGCAAAAAACTTAAAAAAATTCAATTTTTTTTACCTTTTTCTCTTGTTCAGGTCCATAGGTAGCAAACCGTTCGAAATTCAAGGAAACAATCAACTACAAAAATTTACCTAAGATATAAACAAGAGAAAAAGGTAAAAAAAGTCGATTTTTTTAAGTTTTTTGCGATTTTTATCTGGAAGGTGAAGTTTTTTTGATTTTATATGTTCACAATTTTTATGACAAGAGCTACAAGTTTGCCTCAGAGAGTAAATCGAAATTCGGAACGGTTTGCAAGATATGAGCCCGAGAAAATCACTTTTTTGCGAAAATGTTACCGAGGCCCCAAATCTTTGGCGGCCCATAAAAAAAAGTGCATGACTTTGGGAAAAATTGGGAGACACGGGTCTTTTTTTTTAGTCTTTTATCACATAGTGATGTCCGTATATGGTTATTTTTTTTCGTGTTGCACTGTGGTATTAGCAAGTTTTAGATTACGTTTGCTGGAAGAAAGAATGTTTTAATGCGTGTTGTTAGAAATTTTTGAAAATTATAAGAGGAAGCAAGTTGGCTCATTTCCTCGTATAAAATAGCCAATGATATCCTAGATGTACTTTTTCCCTAATTTGTAAAATTAGTGGCGCACTGTATATGTAACAAATTTTGACATACTGAAATGTCAACAAAAATTGCCATCTATCAATAATAGATACGAGATCATAAGCAGGCATTAGGCTTATCATTTTAATTAAAGCTTTGGGCCCATAAAATTTCAATGATTTTGTGTCAAATCTCTTGATAAATTAGAAGAAATTCATTTAGTATTTTTCACGAGTTTCAAAAATTATTATTTTTTTTATTTTAATTTAGAAAGTCATTTAGAATGCATTCAGAAAAAAACTGTTTCTCACTGAACTCCTTTCAAATTTTTTATCTGAGTTGGTTTTGCAGACTTACGCTTTAAATAGTTAGTGTCACCTCATTCTTAAGTCAACATTTAATATCAAGCAAATATGAGACGTTAATTAAAATGAAATAAAAATAAGTTTTTGAGACAAGTGCATTTTAATAAAAACTACTTTGGTGCTTGTAACAGATACAAATGTATACACTTTAAATTAAATATCATGGATTTCCGCAGGAAATGCAATCAAAATAAAAATAGAAAAATCAATTAATAGACTTTGATGGTGTTCGGCATGGCCTTAGCGGTGCTGCAATTGCTGTACAGTGAACATTTAAACATTCAAAAGGTGGTGGTGCATTTAAAAGCATTTAATTTATTTTACGTTTATTCAGCCCCATAAATTAATTTGATTTTTTTTTTAATATTTACATTTATATATTTATTTGAAATACAACTGAAGCAAATGCTTATATAGTTTTGATTGATTATATCAAAATTTCTTGATATATAAAAATTCGTGGCGAATAGTTTATAGTGAATAGAGAGCGAGAGGATTGTTCTTAAAGGTTTTTTTTCAAGAAGGTGAAAAAATAGGAACGCACACACACACTACTAAAGTTTTTTTTTAAGATTTGATTAATATTAATAATAATTTTGTATCACACTTTAAATAATTTTTTTAATAGGCTAATAAATACAAGGATTATTCTTAAAATTTGGTTAGTTTTAGGTTTCAAATTAAATATACACATTTTTAGATTTTATACTTTGGTTTAAATGCAGAAGCGTGCGTAAGTTTGTAGGTATTTATTTTACTTATTTTTTGTTGATTAAAGGCGAGTGATTAAAATAAAAGTTTAATCAAAAGAAAATTCAAATAAACAAAGAACTGAAAAAAATTATATATGTAAAAATAATTAAAAAAAATTAAGAAAATTTAATTAATCACATTTAAAAACTAAGATTTCCTTTTTCATATTAAAAGAAATATGTTTTTGATTTTTTATGTTCTTTTTCATATATTTTCTTCATTTTGAATTTTAATTTCTTTCAGTGTATTTATGTAATTTTCTGTTGTTGTTTTTAATTAATCAAATTTTGTAAAGTGTAGTGACTTATCGGGCTTCCTAGGAAGAACTTACCAACACACGGATTGTGATTAACTATATTAAATATACGATCACAGCGTTTTTTCATATGATTATTGGGACATATACAACCAAACATGGGTGATAATCTTAGATTTGTCCAAGAATCATGACAAGCATCTCTGAAAATATAAATTAAATTAAATTTGTTAATTAATAACACTTGAATTTGAATTTGAATAGAAAAAGTTAGGGTGTTTCAAAAATAGTTTTTATACAATTATATATTTCTTATTTGCTGCTATAACGTCACGACTCAAAACACTTGGTTATAGGATTTAAAATGCAGACTTGAATACCAATTAGTTTTTCGCAGCATAAATTTACAAATTCGTTTCTTAGGTTATATCGGGAGCTTAATTGAAATCTGCCACCGGTGTCCTTTAAATTGGTTCTAGTTTTCGAGACATACTGTTATGCCAGAAATTAAGACAGGTGCACGAAAAATATTAGAATATATAAACAACGGTTTGTGTTATTTAGTTAGATAAAAAATACGAAACTCGACAATAAATTAACCTTCAAGCATCACCCGGTAGTTTTAGGAATACTGAAATGGTTGTGCCAAATTGAATTTTGGTTTTTTTATTTATAAAAAATGCCTTTACTAAAAGCATATAAATAAATAAATATGTTTTCAACAAAATGAGCCATATTCTGTTAAGACCGGTTCATAATTTCGATTTAATTCAGATTTAAGTAACAGAACTTCATTTAGATAAAAATTGCGATATGCCCACAATACTAGCACATGTGCATTATATGGATTTGGGTAAAATAATAATCAAACAACGCAGTGAAATCTACTTACATTAATACGTTTTATGTATTTATTTTGGCTGACTATGTGGCAGCCCATTAACCATAAATTGCAAAGTTTCATAAACGGCCAAATATGAAAGAAACCGTTTAAGTGAAACACGTTTTGGTTTACAAAAGTAAATCACTAAATGAAATAGGCACCGCTTAAGACAAAAAATTATTTATTTACCGCCGACGAAACATCATGCAGTGTCGGATCATTTAATCGTATTTCATGCAACCGATAAAATTTCAGTCTATACAATAAATCGGGATTCAAAATATAGTAGTTTACATTTATATCCACTAATATAGAGTCGTAGATAATCTGCATAATCGGTTTTTCATTTCCTCAGCTTTTAAAGGACCTTAAATTTTTATAAAACGGTAGTCCATGCAAATCACTAAGACACGAGAAATAAAAAAACTGCTTATTTAGTCTTATTCAATACTCCAAATCCAAAAAAAAACTTGAAGATCAGCTGAAAAAAATTTTAAAACAACTCCTGGGAAACACTTTTTCTCACATTTCAGTCAAAGTGTTTATTTGAATATCTGGGGAAAAAATTATAATAATATAAAGGGTGTTTTTTAAGAGTTTTCGGATTTGGTTAAAATATACACATTCAATTTAGGGAAATGTATGCAATCTTTATTTGAGTCGTTAAACCGATCTATATAATTCAATGTTTAAAGAGGGTTTCATGCAAATGTTGACCGCGGCTATACCTTAAAGAGTTCATACGCTGAGTTCAATTTTGTATTGCACTCTCCAACATATCGGCCAGTATCTCACGAATTAATTCTTCAATATTGGCTTGCAGTGCGTCAACCAAACAATTGACCGTCCGGCAACGTAAAATAAACTATTCGCCGAACTCGCCTCTCATTTGGGCCATTGTTTCGCGTGCTGTGTGACATGTGGCATCGTCTTTATGAAACCACATGTCAGCCAAGTTCAACTCCAAACAGTGCTTTTTTCGGGATCCAATGCTTCCGGCTGCTTTTCACACCAAATACGGAAATTTTGCTTGTTCACGTACCCATTCAACTAGAATTGAGCTGCGACGCCGAACACAATTTTCCGATGACGACGATGCACTTTGTTAACCGAGCATGAATTTTGATGACAAAATTCAATAATCTACAAGCGAGGTGTTAAAAGTAGTTTTGCCAAAAAGAAAGTTGCTAAAAAAATCACCCTTCATACCTATAAACAGTTAATAAACTCTACAATACACACATTTTATAATTTTATCTCTAGAGGTTAAAAATGCATGATTGCTTTTTATAATTTTATTTTGTACATAAAAATTTCTATAGAAATTAATTTTGTGCCGAAAAATAAACAGTCATGACTTTTGAATTAAAAATTATAAAGTTCACTTAAGGTTTCAAAATTTAATGTTTAAAAGATTTTTCTGATAACAATAAATCAAGGACTTAGAAGAAAATAGTACGTATAACAAAGGATTTTTTTTTCTTCAGGAAAACTGAAGGTAATATTATGAAATTCTACAGAGACTGTCCTGTTATGTGGCGCGAGTATTGTTGAAACAAAAATATTAAATTTTAATTTGGGGAAAAAATTATTAAATAACTACTCTTAAAAAGTTTAAAGTCCTTAAAAAAGGACTAAAATGAGAAAATGAAAAAACCAACTACGCAGTTTGGCAATCTTTTGTCTCTAAATTAATGGGTATATTTCCTGCCAAAAATGTGCTGTAGCATGGTGTTATTGATTCATTTCATACTGAGATTTATTCTCTCGCTATCACGTAGAGGCCGTAATAACTTTTAGCGAATTTTTGGACCCAGGTTTAATATGTTAATAGTCAGTAATTTTGGCATTCTGTATGGTCAAAATAAGAAAATTGCTTGGGAAGCCATCATATTCCATATTTCCAAAGCTAAATGTTCGATATCTGCCTGAGTGTTACTTGTCTCATGTTTCATAAAAATTGTCTTTATGTTCTGTGGAAAACAATCAATAATAAAAAATATTTAGATAATTTTTTTTCCTAAGTTTTTTCAAATGAAGTTTAAATCCACTAGATGTCCTTAATTAGCTGCACGCAGCTGTATTAATTTATATATACATACGGATATAACTGTACATTTCTTACATTTGCTGTAAATTTAATTTCAATTTGCCAGAACTCTAAAAGAATTGCTTGATGATTCAGCCTGAATGGCAAATATTTGTATGCATTTTTTCCAGAAAAGTTAATGAATTAAAATATGTATGCATTCATAATGAACATAAAATCTTTGAATGCATTCCTCTTGTGAAAAAATTATTTAAAAAGAAATTCGAATGGATTCATGAAGAATTCAAAATTGTTTAATCAAACAAAATATGAATTGAATTAAAATTTCAATTAATTCTTTATTCAGCACAAATTTCTAAAGGCAAAAAACACAATTTTAATTTTAAATATTTGTTTTTGTTTTTTATAAAAACTCTTAAAACTTTAATAGACCAAACCACGCCGCATAAATTTCTATAAATTTGTTTGGTGAAAAAATTATATGAGAAACAAAAATAAATTTTTTAAATTATGTTTTCACATACAAAATTTTTTTAATGCGTAAGGAATTACTCCAATTAAATTTTTTTAACTCTTTTTTAAAATCAACGAAATTTAACGTTTCTGATACATACAGAATTTAAAAAATATGCTTATTATTTAATTGTAAATAGATTGCAAATAAATGTAAATAAAAAATTAAAAAAAATACTTTTTAATGAATGATTAAAAAATTTAATTTATCATGAATTCATTCAAATTTTAATTCAATTTATTTTCTTAAAAATCATGAATATATTCAAAGATTTTTTATTCATTACTCCTGCTTTCATATCATAATTCGATTTCTTTTTTGGAAATACAGAATTCGTTCAAAATATTGCATTTTATTGTTTGAATGATTCTCCGTTTCATATAAAGAATAAATCATTCGTTTACAGCTCTGATAATTCTTGAAACAAATTACGTTACGAGTATCTGTGGCACAATTTCAATATTGTATATTAAAAAAAAACAACATAATGTAAAAAGTAACATAATTGCTGTAAACTTTTTCTAGTTAATAATTTATATACATAGTTTTAACAAGTTACTTTGGCCTTTTTGTTATAAATATACTTCAAGTGAATGAAAGTAACCTTATGGGACTTTAAATAAAATTTAAAACTTTTCAGCATTCAACTATACGGAATGAACAAAAGAGCAACATACACATGGATGGAACTCGCTTATTTGCTACAAAAGCTCCATAACTTGAAATTTGTTATATTTTACTAATGAATTTTCCTGGAACTATTTCGAATTTTTTAATGAACCCCAATAAAAACAAATGTTTCTTTTTCGCTAAAATGCTATTTAGGCGAAACACTTGGATGCCCTGCTTCTATTGTTGGTAGTAGGACTGCCACAATTGGCTCAATACTTTTTCAGTTTTTATTGGTCACGAAAAACTTCGTTTTAAGCCAGAAAATTTTGTTTGTATAAAATGAAATTCTTTCATCAGATAAATACGAATAATTTTCTAAACATAAGGATTTCCTGCATAATAATGATTCAGTTGCACAAAAAGTCGAGATCTTTGTATGTCAAAGTGCCTCTGTGCTAAAGTTCTCGCTTATCCTCAGTTTAGCAAGAGATTTTGTCATTCGTAAAATGATTAAAGGATAATTAAGATACGAATCCTGCAAACTTACATAACGACCCGGTTAACATAGTTAACTTTCTGGCTGATTTATTTGCTAGTAAATCTCGCTTGCCGGAATCAACCACTTCCCTAGTTCGAAGGGCTATCTGTAACTGTATCAAAAATTTGCTATCGAGCGGCTGCAGTTAAAAATGTCTAAGCGGATCTCATCAAATAAATTAAAAATAAATCACTCTCCTGGCATATTTCTTTTTCTTATATAAACAAATTTCCATTCCTATCTTGTCGTTCATGGATGAAAACAGATTTTGCTATTCATATTCATTTAACAATAGGCCAAGCTTGTCGGACTTTGGGAACATGAGATGGTATATGAATGATAGAAGTAATAACGACATTGTAGAAATCGCTAAACGGGATCATAGAGTCGATTTTAACATACACAAGCTCCGATGTTGTATTCCTATGCATAAAAGTTTGACCAAACATGCTGCTCCATTTGTAATTGTAGGTGACATTGAGGAATCAGAAGGTGAAATTTCAGAGTAATTTCTGAATTTTTCATATCGTTAAGAAAACATCCAAGTGCCCATAAATGGAAAATTTGCGCGATAGTAAAAATCGCAAAATCGGTTCTCAAATGATAACGTTATGAGTAGATAAACATTAAAAATAAAAAAACACACGAATTTATAACCATCTTTTTTTGGAGTCGCTTAATAAAATAATGCAAATCCATCCAGGCAATATTAAAAATTTAATTTAAAAATTATTCTTAGTAGTATTATTTCCCCTTTCATATAGAGGAAATGAAAATTGGCTGTCAGTAATCTATTTCCTAAAAATATTAACAATTGAAATTTTAAAATTGATCAAGTAATTCTCGAAGAATTTTTTAAAGAATAATCAAAATTAAACGATTATTTTGTATGAATATATCAATACAAATGATAAATTTTAAACTCCATGAAGGTACTTTTTTAATCAAAGTTGACTGCCATTTAGCCCTTTTTATTGTACGAGTACATGCCTGACTTGCGTGCAATTTCCAGCAATTTGCTGATTGTGCTTATTAAGCAACGTTCCCTTTTCTTTTTGTAATTTCATATTTTTCCCATCAATATAAAACTTGCATGCAACAGCACTTCAAAATATGCTTATGGTCATAATAATCATAATAATTAATTATTGAATCATCGACAGGGTAAAAGTCGTTATAAATGGTAGTTGTAGTAATTGAAAATAAAAGGGTAGAAATATTTTTACTTTTTTTATTTCTTATTGCAACACTTATGTATGTATCTGAAACTTTGTTGGAGTCAATTGAAAATTATACAAATCTATAAGAAGCATTACCGGCAGTGAAAGGAATCGTTAGTGAATGGTTGCAGTTTTTAGTAAATTTATAGTTACAAGTATTTGCACAAGTTGTTGCATCCTCAGGGTAAAATTGTGTATAGAGTATGGTATTCTGTTGAAAGCACTACGTTTTCTAAAGGTTTTTGTTTTAGACATAATTTTTATTTGTAATTACCTGTTTTCCATTTTACATTTATTGTCTCGAACTTTACAATGTGCCTTAAAGTCTTCGAAAAGTTTTAAACATTTTTTCTCTTGCTGACACACAGATAAGGCATGATTGCATGTTGGCAATGCATCTATAGGATATGGATCTCTTTCGGCTGGAAAAAATGCAAACAGAGAAAAAATTTTCAATGGTTCATTAAGAGGGTTAAAATAAGTTTTTTCTTTCAAATTTATCAAATGATTATTATTATTTAAAAAATTAAGAAAAAAACATAATGAACTATGAGTTCAATTATAAGAAAAGGTACTAACGACTAAGATATTTTTTGGATATACCACGAACGAATAGAACAAACAATTTGAATGTTAGTTTTATAGGAAAAGGTGTTTTAAAAAAAGGAGCAACCCTCGCATGCAATTGTGCACAAATAATTTCTTAAACACATAGACGACAGCAGGCTACTGACTAAAATTTGTTAAAGCTAAAATACACACGTTTATGTAAAGACGATTATTTTGAGGCTACAGCAGTCACATGGCTAAACGACACAGCCGCTGCCATCACCAACTTTGACTAATTTCGGTAGCCGACAATTAATAGATCTAGTGCCGCCAAGAAAAGTGTAAGAAATGGCAGCTTATAAATATCTTATTTAAATGAAATGGATATCACAAAATTGGAATAATAGAAATACATTTTAACGTGATTAACCTACTTAAGCTAATTTTGAATAAGTAATTTTAGTTTTATGAGAATTAATTTTTCAAAGTGACACCATCTAAATACGTATTTTTACAACGAACAGCTGTTCCTCTTTTCCAATTATTCATTATTGTTTTTGTTTGCATTTATTGCCGTTTTACTGTTGCTATTCGTATTAATGGCTTTGATATATTTTACCAAAATTATACAAATACTAAGAGTCTCTTGAAATGTCAACCTTCAATATCACCTGCTTACGATTTTGCTATCGTTCTCATTATAATGCAAAATTTAATTTACATACATATATTTTTGCTGCTTTCTCCGATTTTAAATTAATTCAATTAATGAGCAGTAGAAAAAACTCCTAAACAGGGACACTTTTCTCGTTATAGTTTTTTGTGGTTTGTGTCTTTGCTAGCAGCGCTTGCCGTTGAGATTGTGGTCTGGGTTATTGTATTTGCTGCTCAGCTTGAAATTTAATCAAGTGGCATTTCAATTACGACGGTTCTTTTATAAACAATAATAAATTGTGAAATGTTTTGAATATTAAATAAATAGTTTTAATAGCGAAAAAAATAACAAAAAAATGTTAACGTTCAACTATAAAAGTAATATGTTCATTTAATTTTATACATGACATAAGATTGCCATTCATGTACAACTACAATAGTATTGACTATGTATGTATTTATACCCAGATAAATATTGTACTGTTAACAGGATGTTTTTGTTTCTAAAACTTACCTTTTTTAAGCACAAATCCACAAGGATGATCAAATAGAAAATCTCTAAAATGATTACAGTCTGGGTCCATTCCAGGCTCCTTACACAGGCACGTAGGACGAAAGAACTGAAAGGCTTGTAGGGTTCTTAAAGCCGCTTGGCATTTTGTTACAGTAACTGTACTGCAGGACACTGAAAAAGAAACAGAATATTATTGAAAATATAGGAAGTAAGATTAAAAATCTATAACACTCAGCTTCTTGGGAACAAGGTACCACTGGACTTTTTTATAAGTATATAGTTTTTATTTGAAAATAAAAATCTGTGTACTATATGTTCATTCAAATAAAAGAACACAAACTTTGCTAAAGTAAACTTTTCCTTTCTGAACACAAAACAAAGTTTAAAAGAGAATTCCAAAAAAATTGTCACAGTAAATTTTGCGTGTGTAATTACGGTCTAACAGGAAGGAAGGCTAATATACATATGCAGCGGGCGGCGATAAGCTTTTCAACTTTCCGCTTGTTTCTCTTTTTTTTGTAGGTAAATGTACGCGGCATTCTTGAGAGCGGCAAATGTGAAAAAAAATTTATCATATAAAAATTAAATCAAATTATAATGAAGTAATTTTTTTTATATCATTAGTTGCGATTATTTTTTGTTTTTAGTAAAATATCTATACTTATGTGTGTGGCAACTCCCCTCAAGTGGCAAGGAAAAAAGTTGAGCCGCTCAACCGCTTCTCACTGCACTGCCAAAGCTTAACTAGTAATTGTACTGCTACAAAATTTTTATGTCATTATCATTAATCGCCTAAGTCGACTTAAGCAAAGTAGTGTTTTTTGGCATTTTTACGCTACTGCTAAAAGATTTAAAACCTCATATGCTTGATTCTACTTTCGTATGATCCGTTTCCTGCGCATGTAGCACTGTCACCACCAAAAGTCCAAAATGGGGCATAATAGAGCACAAGACAGCATAAGAAAACCAAATTGTCTTAACTGGACTTAGGCGATTAATGCTTATTGCCACAAATATATTTGTTAACAAAACAATATTTTTATAAACTGATAATACCCTCTGCCTGATGCCACGTACATTGGCCATCCATTATAAGGGAACTTATGCATACAATCGTAGTCCTTTAATAGTTAATCAATTTTTTATTTGAAATCGCTTTCAAAAAGAAGAAGTAGGATGTGTGTATTTTTCTTACATATTTAGACAAATGTAGACCAATTTTTTTTAAATAAAAAGAAAGATAATTAAAACAACAAAAAATTAATTAGTTTTCCTTTCAATATTTTCATATTGAGGTCCTACAAAATCAATGCATTATTGTATTTTAGAGACGCGATTGGAACGAGCGATGAATTTTGCACCATACGATGAGTTCCTTGACAAACATTTCTTGTGAATGTTTGTGAACTAAATTACAATAAGAATGAGAAAGACAGTTTTTTAAACGAGTATCATTTGAATTTGATGAATTAATTAATTTTAGGACAACATCAATTCCCTTTTTAAGACTGTGAACTTTTTTTAAAGAAACTAAGTGATTATGTCATTTTTCAAAAAACATATTTAGAACTATAACAAATCCTTGTTTGGAAAATATCCTATATCCATATTTTATGTTCACAATTTAGGACTGTTTAAAGTCAGTTTATTTCATTCTAATTTTAATGTTTATCCTCTTTGGGCGATTTTTTGATTATTAAGCACATTTCAAAGAGAAAAAATTTAATTATTTTTGCTCTGCATCTTTTTTTAATTTCCATTTAATCAACATCATGTACAATTAATCACTTGCCATTAAATGAGAAAAACATGAAAATAAAATTTATGTTACAAACGAAATTTATTTGTAACAATAATACTGACTGCCACTACACTATTTTTGTTTTTGTTTTAATTTTTTTTAAGAAGTCATAATGTCAAACATAAATCTTACTTTATGCTTCTGACCACTGCTGCTGCTGCTGCTGCTTCCACACTATTTTAAATGTGAAAAGTGTATAAAATCATAAATGCAGACAGTTGGCGGATAAATTGTGCCCAAAAAGCAACAATGTAAAATATAATAAAATTTAATTTCCTAGACTCAACACATTAAGAAGACAGATACACAAGTACATGAGAAACCATTCTGGTTTTATTAATTTTCAACTAAAGGACCAAATTCGCAATCAGCAAGAAAAGAACTCAAATCAGCTTTAAATAAAATTACTGACATACCTATGTGCCACTTGCAACAAGGACTAACTTTACATTTACCTTTGCTTTAAATTTAAGTTTTCAAGGATCGAAAAATAGTTAAAAACTATTTGTATAATTTTTTATAAAAGCAACAGCGATTTATTTTCTAAAAAAATATGACATACGAGTATTTTGTCACGTCAAAGAAAAACTAAGGCATCTAAATTGCTTTCGTAAGGACAAAATTATTAGGAAAGAGCATGCAATACTAATGAGTTATTTTTTTTTTAATTTGACCGAAGGAGTGAGGATCAATATGATTTTACATACGATCGTACCACTCCTAGCATGCCCTTTATTAAAGAGTATAATTCTCTCTTTCTATATAAGGAGTTAGAGAAATTATGGGAACTATAATAGACAGTTTATATATGATGTGATGGTGTCAAATACTTAACAAATAAGAAGTTGAGAAATGACCACATGTCCACCTCCCATACATATTTGCTTTCTAGAATTGGCTCCAAATGTAAGGAAATTTTCCATGTTCATTATGTTTAATTTTTGCTTAGTTAAAATGCTTCGAGCGATGTAAGGTAGGGAACTTTTTGAACTATTTCTATAAGTATATGATAACAATTTCTATCGAATGTCACTTAATTCGAGTCAAGGACACGTCTGCCAATCATTTACCCTAATTTTAAAAATAAAACTTACAGTGACAGTATAGAATGGATTCTGGAGTATTGGCATCATCAAACAATTTTCTCGAAAATACCATTTCGGTTAGCGGCGAGCTGAAATGTAAGATTTGAACTTAAATAGTCTTTGGTTCTATCAAGATGACGCACCATGTTACGCAGCTCATCAAACAAACGATCATTTTGGGCACTAATTTTGGTAATGGTGTTATCAGACGTCTTCGGGGCCGCGATTTGAACCCTTTAGACTTTCTCTTGTAAGGAACTGTTAAAGACCGATATTATAGAAACGATCCACACCCTTGAGCCTTTTGTGGGATAGAACTAGAAACAGTCAACATTCTTGGAAAATTGCACGGTCAGGAAAAGCTACTGCGAAGCCAGCCATGGCAGTCACATAAATAATAATAGTAATAATAATTTCATAAAAATAATAATTTCTAATAAACCCATGATATACCATCCGGGCTAAGCCTCAATTCACTTTTTAAAGAAACCAAATCTTGATAATCATTTTTCGAAAACAATTTTTGCAACTTTTTTGTAAACTGCAAGTCAGTTTAAAACCCATTGTTCATTTAAAAAGTTTTTTTATTAATGCTTAGTATTTTATATAGAATTTCCAAAAAGATTCTAGCGCTCTCGCTTGGGAAATTATAGAACTTTAAGGTTTGCACATTCCTCTTTACTAATACTCACTTAAATCCACCTTAAACACTTTGAAATGACAAAATATGTTACACTGTCTTTAGAGATTTAAAGGACATCTGTTTTGGAATTCATAAAATAAATTATAAAAAAACAATGATGAAAATAATTATATATTGGGCTGACGTTCTGACGATGTAAAAAAAACTATATCGATATTTTTTTCGAATTTTTAATTTAAATATTTATGAAACGAAAACGTTTTTCATTATATCTTGAAGAAAACAAAATCTATATAATTTGCGAACTACACTCGTATAAATGTATATTTTTATTACACTTTTTTAATGGTCTATATATAATAAGCTTTCATGGCCACAAAACCTTCATACATAAATAAGTACAAACACCAAATGGAAACAAGAGCATATATCTATGAATATACATTGTACATTGTACTTATGTACGTACGTGTGTGTGTGTGTTATGTGTGATGTATGTCTGAAAAATAAAATGTTGAATATGTTGCATATATATTTAAGTGTTTAACCTTGTATAGCAACGGGTAATTTCAAAAGCAAACGGGATATAACAAGAGGCCTTATTTGTTGATTTGAGGAGAGTCGAAGTTAAGCGGCAAAAATTTTGTTCAATTCATCATGTATTGTGCAGCAAGAAATGTTATCAAACATAATCCTCAACGTAGACACATATAACAGTGACAGCTGAAAATAAAGTATAAGCAGCCCAATCAAATAAATCACTGAGAGCGCTGAAGACGTTGCGATCGGAAAAAATCAAATGAAATATGTTTAATGAAACTTTTTTTGCCCCGATTCGCATGATATTAATAAATACATTTAATTTCATATACATATATGTATATATATACACACACATTTTCTACGAGAATTTTTAGTAAAAACCTAAACTTATATGAAGAGTAGATTTAAACGATCACTAATGTTTGGGTAACCACCCAAGGCAGTAATATGTAATGACATTAAAATTCAGATGGTTTTTGGCTACTTTTTACTGCACATTCTTGTCCAAAATTTTTATTAAAGTAATCCTGATGTTTACCTGGTCTAAGACCACAATTATATGCGGACTTTTTTCATGACATTTTTTGCATGACTGAAAGTTGGGGGCAGCAGCAGGGGAAAACTCACATTTAAAAAACGATCCGAAAATTCATGAGTGTCACAAAATATTTCTTCACAGGTTGCTTTCTAACACCTGCTTTGTTATAACAAATTTTAAGTCCTGCAAATAATATTGGACTATGTGGTCTATTGTAAATGAAATAGACTAATTACAACATGGACCATCTCACTTTGACATAATTATTTATTTCTATGCGAAATGCTTTCGTTGTTTTTACGATTATAATCGTTATTCTGTAGGTGGTTCACTGGAGTACTACTCCAACGTAATGCAAAGCTGGGTTATATTGTCCAGCACTGGAACATCGTAATGTTAAATCGAATTTGTTTTCTGCATGCATTTTTTGCTGCCCTTCGACTAGTTGTAATCCTTTACAGAAAATATTCTTCATGCGTGTATGGGTGTATATACATTCCATGAAAAATGTCATGGTGCAAATCAAGCCCAAATGTTTGATCTGCGTCATATATTAAAAAATTATATAAGCCAGTTAACTTTAAATCAGTATTCGTATTTTAAATTATATCAGCCGTATTAATAAAAACTTAAAACAGCTTTGAAACCATTGTTAGGTAAATTACATATTTTTATCTAAAAACTTTTATTTAGGCACATACCTATTTTGAGCCTATTTACTTACAGTTTACAGGTTGAAAATTAAGAAAAATATCTCTTAATACAATTTGTTAGAAATCGATTATGGTTGTAAACCGAAAGCCAGTTGGGTTGCTATTCCGGCAGAAGTCTGTACATTATCATTTGGAGACATGAACATTTGGCAACTATAAACTGAAATTTAGTCCATAATCGAGGCATTAAATTAAAGCTTGAAATCTTAGCTCTTGATAGAAGTTTATTAATTTTTTATTGATGTGATAGCATATTGAATAAAAATAAGGCTGAAAAGAAATACTAAAGAATAACCTTAATATTGCAATTTATTACTTGGGATATTCTCTCCAACTAATCGTTAAAAACAATTAGAGTTTTTGCAAAATGCTTTGTTTGTTGTGGCTTTAACTCTTCCTATGCCGACATTTCGTTGGTTGCTAAAACCAAATCGTCAGTGAAGTTTAAGCAGTTTGAAAACATTCAACCTCGGACGTTTATGCCACATAAATCAATTACAATATGAGAATTCAGTATTGTATAGAATTACAATAAATACATAATTACAGAGAGCTTAGAATGCTTTTATACAAACAACACAACAAACAATTATACTCAACGTGAATCTATTTTATTTTTCTCTCAACACCCATACAATTAAACGCCCGTTGGTACACGATTGCGTCTTCAATAAAATTCATTAAATCAGAAGATGGTGAAATTATAGCCCGCTATACAATTTCTTAACAAAACAAACATTTCTAAGCCTTAAAGGGAATTTCTTTAATCATTTGAATATAATTTTTTAAATTCCTTAAATAAAAGTATTAAAAGGCCTTAAAATTGTGGTCCACTCTTAATATCCGCTCGTGCTTTGCACTTGTGCAAAAAGCTTGACACATATACATATATAAGCATGTTTAATTGTTGTTGGCGTTGTTATTATGTGGCCAGCCATACAAAGAGGACTTTTATGGGCCACATGTTGTGCTAATGTGACGACATTCTTATACTTGCCATTATGTGACGAGCATATACACGGTTGTATTCATGAACACGAATGCCGTAAAACAACAGCATGCGAAAAAACCACAGAAATGATTTTAAAAGAATGTTTGCTTTTCACTACGTGGCTCTCAGACTTGAATTAAGGAATATACAAGAGTACACTACACATTGTAGTTCATGTATTCGTAAGACAGATAGTATCGCTTTCGACAAAGTTAATACACAGGAATATTATTTTGACATAGGTAATTAATATTATCACCTTCACAAATGGAGGGGGAGTCACTACATCAAAACACTTTGAGATTGCAATATCAGTATTTAGGAAACTATTAAAATCATTATTATATGTATGTTTAATTCGGTAAGATAACGCCAGTTGGACTCCAAGGTCCTGGCTTTTAAGCCGTCTAAGATTTTCCTTGTGGAATTTTCAGTTTCACATTAATAATATGCAATTGATCGATATCCTGAAATTCAACATATTGCAAACATTTGCTTAAATTCATTCAAATATATGCCGCAGAATCACTTTTTCATGCGAATTTAATATAAAAATATATCGTGAATATACGGATGATTATATTTTAAATGCATAGAGATGATGTATTTTCTGACAGGCATGGCAAAGATATCGCTCATTGTCATTCTCTGTCACGGATGACAGCTGATATTCGATGATAACAAATTTTACGTGCTTATTAGAGTTTTACTGTCAATTATTGCATCCTGTTAATGCAATATTAAGTCATTAATTATAAAATGTCGGATGTGTTTTTTTTTGTGCAATTATATTAAATTAAAATTAAAAAATAAACATAAATTATATTAAATTTGATTTTGATAGTAAAATATATAAGCATTACTATCATGATAGAATGTTAGAAAATATAGTCATAAATTTTTTAAAATAATTTATTTTTTTTATATACTCGATTGAAAGTTTAATCGTTGTTGAACATCATTAACTAGAAAATAGTTTGTAAAGACGATTGCATTGCCGATAAAATGGTATGTAGTGTTTAGGAAAAGAGTTATAAATCAAGGGCTTGTTAGCTTTACGTCCTGTTTTTAAATTCGTATTTAAATATTTTTTATCTTTAAAGGTGGAGGTACAGAACATGCGCTACACGCGTCAGCGCGTTGTAGTCTTCTGTCAAAAAAGTTGAGTTAGAGTATTTTCAAATAACAAGGCATAAAGTTCGTTAACTTTCAATTTTTCACGCTTCATGTTTAAACTGGCAGTTAATCACCTCATATTATGAAGCAAATATTGTTACCAGCTGATTGAGTATGAACAAATATGAAGCGTGTTGTGTAACTTGACGCGTGTAACGTGCAAAAAGTTTACAACGCGTTTAACTCGCGCACGCGTCAACGCGTATTATGTACCTCCACTTTAAGTTCTACTTAAATACGAAATTAAGTTTTTCAGTGCTTTTTTATATGAAACTAGCGGACCAGGCGAACTTCGCCTCGCCCCAATTTTAAGCCTTCGGACAAACTTTCTACTTTTTCATGTGAAATCCCATTAAGGAATAATTTCAAAAAAAATTTCATACAAAAACTCGATTTTCGATTTTTCCAATTTTCCGACTTTTCCGGAGGGATTTTTCCAAAATTTTCTTCCATAAAAACCTTCTCCTCGAAAATACGAACAACTGACAAAAAGTTTTACAGAAATCGGCCAAGCCGTTCTCATTTTATGAATTATTGGATTTGCCACGCCCCTCCGCCCACAGACCGAAAATCGAAAATCAAACTTCACACTGTCACCCGCCCGAGTATTCTGAAGGTTTACTGAAAATTTCGTCAAAATCGGCTCAGCCGTTTTGGAGCCATTACGTTACATACATACATACATACATACATACATACACACATCCTATTTTATATATATAGATTTATATGATACTTACATAAATAGCCAAAGTTGCTAATTCAAAGTCTATTTTAGTTAAATACATACTATACATCGACCATATGATTCTCATAGTTTTTTTTTTTTTTTTTTTTTTTTTTTGCAGACTAACAAATGTGCGCCTGTCCACAAATTTTCATTAAATTTCACAAAAATTAGTTTTAATATGCAGTTTTATGAGAAATAACTTATGTTATTCAAACTTTTTTGATTTTTCAAATGTTTATTTTATAAATTTTATTCTGTCTCTACAATATTTCTTTGTTTATTTTTAACAGCTGTTTTTGGAAAATTGTGGAAAGTTTTTTGGAAGCATTGTATTGCTGCCGTATGTCCATGCTATTGCAATAAGAGCTTATCAGTTGAAATTGTATTTAATTACAACTTAAATATAGACAAAAAATAACTAAATACGTACTATTTAAATACGAAGTTAAAACTTGCCATTAAAGTGTTCAATTACTAATTTGCAGCTTAAACATACAGTAAAAATTGCGTATGAATAAGATGACTTTTACTGCTTATTTTACCTGCTGTTAATTGAAAATTGATGAACAAATAAATCTCTTTTCACAAAACTGCCTTATTACAGAATGCAATAAAATGAAACATCTTTTTCTAAAGGGTCCTTTGGCGGCTCCATTTTATTTTTCGATTTCGAAAGAACCCCAAAATTATTTAATGTATTAAGCAGGTATTACTTCAGGGGGCTTAAATAATACAAAACAATACAATACGACATTGTGTAAGATATTGACGTATGCAAGTATGTGTTTAAAAGAAACCCTGAAGGAAACATGGGGACAAGTGTACCCAAGTCACCAGTTTTGTCGACTATTTTGGTGACTCATATGTAGACATCGTCAACGGAGTTGTCAACGTGTTTTTGTTTGATGAGCAGAGAAATTTCTGAGAGCACGCTTATGCCTCTTCATTTTTTAATTGCGTTTATTTGTTCTATGGTGAACCTTTAATCATTTATTTTAACTAAAACTGTAGGGATATATGTATATCAAAAATTGTTTACATGGACCCATTAGAACGACCTCTTCAGTAGTGGGTTTTCAATGATAAGTCCATCTTAAATTTCAATAGAAAGAAGTATTGTGTAGAGTATGTCAATAATACTGGTGACAATGTCTACAGGGAAGCACTAGTTCTACGGTCGTCATATGGTCCCATTGGAACTAGTTCGTCAGTAGTTCCAACGTCAGTAGTACTGGTGACTTTGTCAATAGTGAATCACTGGTGAATCACTAGTGACATTTCCTTCAGGGAAAACGTATGAATATGTAAATGCATGTGCAGCCTTTCACTTTGCTTTGCTCTTTTGCAAAACCCAGAAATTTAAAAATAGTTTTATAAGTAAAATTATATTTGTATGTAGACGTACTTATGTGTGTATGTATTCATGTATGTATACGAGTATAATAAATGTGGATTTTTTCTATTATTTTACATTTACATTCTTGCATGCTGTTTATAAAGGACAAGTAAAGTTTTTTTTCTTTCATTTCATTGTACTCGCACATCCCGAATAAGTGCGATGTTGAGTGATGAGTTTGAGGCTTTCGATTAAATTAAGTGCGGTCTGGTTTATAAACATTTTCCTTTTTGTTTTGTTGTTGTTGTTGTTGTTGTTGTTCTTTGAATTTATGTTTTCTTTATTACCGTGAACTTTGAAATTCTTTTAAATTATTTAATAAAACCGCGAGGGATTTCGACTTAATTCGCACATTGGGAAATTCTACCGTTCTTATTAAAGAAAATAAAAAATATTTTACTTTAGCCTTAAAGTTAACATTAGTTAACAAAGATTTATAAGCCAACCAACGTTTGTTAAAAAATTGTGTGCAAAACACTTTTTTGTACTATTTAATGATTTATGGCATTTAATTGACAACGCAATCCTACTTCGTAATTTATAATATACAAAAATGAATGCAATTTCAATCGAGTATTCCAATATGAAAAAAAAACATTTTGAAGCAAGATAAACAATTAAAAAAAATTTATGAGTTGAAATGAAATAAAACCAGCAAAACTATAATGAACAAAGAATTCACAATATTTTATAAACCAAAGTTATACCGAAAAGTGTCGACATGCCACTTCAATTAAACTATTCTCAAATGCAACATACTCGTTGTCATATCTCATAAATTAACCTTATTTTACTCAGGAGAAAGTGTTCCCCAAAATCCTCTTTATATATGTATTAAAAAATCAGAATTACATCTGAAGATAAAGCGAAGTTGTACTAAAAATTTCGATGTGGAAAGTAAATGTGTGAAAATTTTAATTGCATTTTTCGAAGGTCGTAGTGTTTTTGGAGATACATCTATGTTGCATTAAAAGAGCGATATGTTATTAAAAAAAAATAATTTTTTACAAATATTTTTAATATTTTTTTCACGAACACAGATTTGGCTGTTATCAGAAAATCAAGTTTTCTAAAGAAAAAATTAAATGATATAAACATTTCATACACAATTCGCAAATTTAATCTACTATAAACTGTGATAAGAATTCTCTTGAAATTATTGGATGACCCTCGCAAATATAAATTTAATATTAATACGTTTTTTTTTTGTTGTTGCAAAATGTATTGAGCTTGTGGTCATTAATCGCCATTTTAATGTAATTACTATGAATACCTTCGGAAGTTCTTAAATATTTGTATGTGGTCATTAACAAAAATCAATAAATGTCATTAACATACATACACACATACATACGCATACACTCACATATCTTTAAGTTCCATTTATTCCATATAAACATCCACCGAACTAGTAAAATAAATCATTGAACTATTGCCGATTAATTACAATAACAATTATTATTTTGAATGCACTATATTTTCGAGAAGTATGACAAAAGATTTCAAATAGAGGACAATACATGAAAAAAATTAATAACTTTACAAATATATACAGGGTGTCCCATGCATTTTATTCTAGATTAAAGTTTTAAATAATATTCCATTATTTCTTTAAAAGGTTTATTTAAAACATTTATAAAAAAGGCTCAAAATGTCTGCTCTCAACTGCAATACAAAATCTACCAAGATGACGAGCGTATCTACCTGGATTGATGGCTTCAACTGCCTCTGCAATCTTTTGGGGCGGCTCGAATTGAATTTATTTCGAATGTAATTTATCTTTCACCACTCCTCTGTAAAATAAAAATAAAGCGGACTTAAATCGGAGACCACAAAATTACACCAAAAATGACCACTCCACCTGCCTGGGTATACGCTATTCGAAAATTCTCCAACTGGGCGGCCATAGAGGGCCATTCTGTTGGAATCACATGCGTTCATAAGTGGAAGAGTGGCACGTCTTTCAAAAAATATTTTTTAAAATTTCCAAAAAATTATAGGCACACTTATCTACTCAGTCTTCTCCGCAACTCATATAGTCCAATGATCTTATCATTTAATATTCCTGTCCACTTGTTTATTTGAAAGTGATATTGTGATCTATCGTCTCGTCTTAAGTGTAGATTTTCCATATGCCACTTATGTCAATTATATCCTTTGGTTGAAATAAATTAAAGTAAGTGAAATGGGCTCTTTTACATTACCGGGAACAGTCACCACGTGCCCTATAACTCTCCTTCGGTTTGACGTTTGTTTTTGAGACATCCTATATATCAGTACTGTGTGAATAACTTGATAAAAATCGGACAAATCTTTTAAGATAGTCTGGGAATTGCTGATGAAGTTGTATGTAATGAAAAAGCAGTGCAAATCTATTTTCCGTTTAATTTAATAACATTGGCGTAGCTGAAGAATTCTCTAGGGGATATATAACCCCTGGGAATTTTCTCGGTGTAACTACAACCATTTAAAGAAATTCCATGAAAAGGAAAACTTTCCATGGCGCTAAAATTCTTCTATGGCAAGCCAAGCCCCCAGACTGTCCTATTTACAACCAATAAACAAAATTCTTAAAAGAAATCGAAATTAAAAAAGGTTTCAAAATGATTGCAGTAATCTGGAAATCCTCCCATTCCAGTAAAATCCTTAATTGAAGACAATAAAAAAACTGTAAGCGAAAAAGCTCGAAATAAAGCCAGACTTCTAAAAGGCATAAAATATGAAAAAACCGAAACAAAAAAATATTGAATTGCTAAAATCCATTAGTAAAACAATAATAAAAGATTTAAATCGAAAAAAACCTCTGAAATCTAAAAAAAAAAATTTTACAGTCTTATTAAGTGGTCACTAGCAAAAAAAATTCTCCCAGAGCTTTATTAAAACACATACAATCGACTCTATATATTTCTAACGAGACAGATAAGGAAAAGTTTAAATAATTAAGAACTGAAAACGTTATGATAATTGAAAATAATAAATAACTTTTAAAGAATTTAAGTAGTACTCCTATTCAATAATTTCTTGGAAAACGCAGCTTAATCATTCGAGACATCACGGCCGAAAATTTTTATTTGTAATTAAACGGACGATAGAAAAATTAAGAATTTAAATAAAATTGGAGATACAGTTGTCGAAATTTTTGAAAACAGTGTATTTTGAATAATTCCGAAAATTATTTTCGAGTCAGTTCATAAGACTCGGCCAATTCTTTGAAGACTTGAAACAGCATCGAACGCCTTTAATTTTATTTCAGTTCGCTAATTGGACAAACACTTTCCAGAACAGCTGCTTTTATAATTACTCCGAAAATTCTTGATATTAGTGGGAAGTTCCTGTGATGCCTCCTGATGCTCAACCATATTCTTTAATATTGATTTTCTATTTTCCATTGTAATGATTAAAATTAGTAGGAGTTTTTGTAGAAGAAAAAAATTTTTAAGCGACTTAAGAAACAGTTAAATTTTCTAGGATGTGTAGGCCGATTTTGAAATTATTTTTTTTTTTTTTTAATGAAAGGCTACATTTATCCAATATGTGATAGAACCAGGGAAGAATACCTCCCATAGAAATTAGTATTTTGTAATCATTTATCTTGCTTAAATAAGTGAAAGTGTTCAAAATTGTCGTGAGTTACTCTGCGGCCAAAGCACGCAGAAGGAGGAACAGGGGAAGTGGCACCTCCCAAACAAGTTAATACCTAATTACTGTGATTCTGGCTGACTGTAGCAGTGAGAGTGTTTAAAGTTAGTATGATCCAGAGATGGTAGCGTTGTGTCTAATTTGTGAAAACAGGAGAAAGGTAGTTCCCATACCGACATTAAAAATAATCTCTTAAAAGATCAAAATAAAAGATTTTTAACTAAAAATTTAACAGCCAAAAATTCGGAAATAAATGTATTATTTTTATATGCGTAACCAACTGAGATGTTTGAAGCCGGTGGCAAAAAAGCTGACAGGTAAATGCAAAATTTCTTTTATAGTTTCTGTCATCTTTAGTTTGTTTATTATTTTATATACATATGTATTATATTGCATATAATAACATATTTATTTTTAACTTCTTAGATGTTATATTTGAAATCCCTTGAATTTTTTTGTTAAAAAGCTTTTATTAACGTTCGTATAGGGGAAAAGTATAATTATACGAAGGGGAAGGAATTTTTATATTATACTGGCAACACTGAATTGTATGGAAACTGAAATTTAAATTATACAATCTTTACGATAAAGATGCAATTCTTTCATCTTCAAATTACGTCGGTAACTAAATTATATCGATTATTTCTCAAGTTATCGAGAAATTCATATTAACGAATATCAAATAATCGAGACTGCATTTATACTTTTGTCAAAGGTTTATGATAATAATGATGTGTTCTTTTTAAATAAAAATGTTACCTGTAATTGCCCTTGTAACAAAAGAATGCATTCTTTTCTAAAAAAAATCTTTGTACGTTTTGCACACAATTGTATTTCAGGGTAAAATAAAACCCTCTTAACCAACCGTGTTGAATGTGATGTTAAAAAACAATTTTTTTATAATTTTACTTTAAAATGGCAGCACTTTGAGAGGGGAAGGGTGACATGTAAGGTAACATTTTATTCAGAAAAGAAAACGACTTCAATATATCAAAATAATTTGAATAAAATAAGAGTTATTTGCTTAAGAAATTAATGAAATTTTTTTAAACCAGTTTATGTATACTTTTTATCTCTTAAATTTAAATTAAATAAACAAACCTGCAAATATAACTTCACTAAATGGCCCCATATTAAATAGTATCCTATTTTCACGTACCTTAATTCTTTAACGACAGTCCACGCATGGGTTTCATTATGGGTTTCCATAATTATTTTTATACAGCGAAAAAGTGAAAGCATAATCTCAAATAATTCATAAATAGAATATGTTCTATACTTTTAGTAGGCAACAAGTATTTTCGTCTTTATTTTAATTAAAGGGTTTTCCATGAGTTGGGGGTCGCTTAATAAATCTGTTGGTTGTTACTCGGTTAATAATGATAAGTGGACAACCCAAATATATCATGTATGAGATGGCAAAAAATTTACAAAAGTTAACCATTTGATGACGTACGAGATCATCATAGCCAAAAACAAGCGATAAGAATTAAGGATAATCAATTTCTTTTAGAGTGAAGAGGTGCGACATGTGATTTTTAGCGACATTTCACAATGGCAGGAACAATTTAAGTGGCTGTTATTTTTTGTGAGGGAAATTCGTATTGGTTTTCAAGTTCGTGTTGTTTGATCTTTCCAAGACTTTCTCCTGAGATGTTATCTGAAGAAAAAGATACATACCAATAATCCCTAATATACCGATGTCTTCAAAAGCAATACACACCAGACTATCGCTTAAGCTCAATCGGATCTCTGTAGTAGAACGGATCCCTGCTACCATTCGAAATCTCGTTTTTACAGTAATGAGATGGATAAATGAGGCCTATAAAAAATCTCTATTATTTCACACAGAGCTATGATCAGTCCGTGTTTGAACTCCAACATCTCCTTATTCGCAAACTCCTTTATAACTCTCCCTTTTTCTTGGACTCTTAATGATTGTTGGTTTGTATTTTCACTTCTGCAAATGTGTATGTGTATGTGTGTCATGCCAACTTGTTGGGGTCATATTTATAATTATTTTTTGTTGTTGCTATTACTACTTAGTTCTTTCGTGTTTTTATATTTGTTGTCGTTTAATGGCATTCTTTTTCATTATATTCTTACTATAAGTATGCACTATATACGCAACTAACGTTCAGCTCCTTCCCTGATTATATATTTTTAGAGCATGTTCTAGGATAATAAAATAATAAATTTTATGTTCTTAATAGCCTTTATGGGGTGAATTAAAAAAAAAAAAAAACAAAAAAGTGAAAGCCAAAAATGGTGTAACTTGTTAAGTGTTTAGTGTCCAATGAAACGAGGACTTTTGTGTGAACAATGGGTTAGGTTGGCTTTGGATGGAGGAAAATTGTATGTGGATTAACTTTGATAATATTAATTATAGTCTAGATTAAGATTTTATTTATAAATAAATTGAAAAGATGGCCATAAAAAAGTATGATTTACCTGGTATTGGACCGCATACTCTGGGTATTATTTCTAGTATTGCTGAACATGAGGGATCTTCAAAACATAGTTGACGTGCTAATATACAATTTAAAATTGCCGAAGCAACTTTAATATTCGAGCCTAAAAAACACAAAATACAAAAATATATTAAAAAGTTAAATATGCTTAGAGTTTTTAATAAAAATATTAAAAAAAATATTTATTTAATATTGAAATTTATCGGGATTGTAACCACAAAATATTTGAACAAATTTGAAAAAATTTAATTTCAATAGAGAATAGCTATTCCGGCTGTAAATAGGGAACGGACATTAGTATATGCTTTAGAAATAAATCTGTTTTAACAGTTGACTCCAATGACATGCTTGGTGTTCCATGAAAAGAGCCAATAACTTTTTAAATAAAACTTTATTTTCATACTGCACTTTGTTAAACTAACCCACAATAAGTAACTATCGGCTTTCGATCGACCTAAGAATGATACTTTTGTTGTAAGTTGTCTCTTTTTCGGTAAATAAATGGATGATAAGTTCCAAGGCGATATTGTAAATTTTCCTCCTTTAATAGTTTCTTTTTTGCCTTTGAAAACTTAAAAATGTTTTTATGTTTGTATGTATATTTATCGTCAATTGCTTATTTTCCAAATTTAAAATTTTGCAAGATTCACTTGTGTTTAAACTAATTTCCTTAAAATTATTAAAAAAAAATACTAATCACATTTATTTTGTAGCAGGCAACCTATAGGCCAAATAATCCTCAGACAATAACTACCAATACCCTACGGTTTAGGCCAACGAGCAATATTGACAATTCACATGCATTTTTTTGTCTATAAATATTTTTCAGCTTGACAATTTTATATTATAGTACAAAATTTTGTTATTCTATTTAATTTATTTACTGAAAATTTCCTTGAAAATGTTAAATAATAATATATTTATTAAGTAAATTATCAATAATAAGCAATAAAACTTGTTGGACTAATCTAAGTCGCGCAATAAGGTCCAGAGAATTTGCACTTTACTATACTGATTTTATATGTTTATCTAAATAAATTAATGAAATTAACTTAAAGCTGGCAAAAATATTAATTAGATCGAAAAGGCCGAAGAAATTAAAAAAATTGTTTTTAAAACACATTTTAATTGTAAAGCATTCCTTTTCCAATGCGCCTTAAAGCGAGCAACAGAAAATATTTTATTCATCATAGCTCACAACCCAGATATTCAACATTGACACATACAATATCATCACCAATGTTGCCATCAAATAAAGAAAATATATTATAAGCAAATTTAGTAGTGTTGCCTTTTCCAGCTTTGCAAACTATTGCTAAAATCTTATGATTTTTTTTTTAACAAAAGCGTGTTAACTTTCAAAAAAGATACGCCAGTTTAGGCCACTGAATTTAGTTTTAATCATGTAACATCTCAAGGATTTTTAGAACTATTTCAAAACGCATTTCTATTAATTTCAAAAAGTTTTATTATTAAAGCCAAATATCATTTAAATAGTCCAATTTATGAAGCTTCAAAGATTGCAGTGTTATTTTACATAAAAGCACTATGCAAATAAATTTTATTCTTTTTGTTCTCACCGTTTCTATATCCAAGTGAAAAGAATATTATTTTGTTTATTCAAAAGCACTATGTAGTATGAACCATAGAATTTCAAAGGGAAACCCACTAGATAGCCAATACCTTATCCATAACATGGGTAGTTTGTTTATAGTTGTGTTACCGTTTACTCTCACCTATTTCTGTAATGGATTTTGTAATTGTAACATCGTTAACGGAAAACGAACATAAGCAATTATGCCCTAGGGCTTTTTGAAATTGACTACTGTCTTCGTTTTCAGTTCCAATAAAAGCAGTGTGTGCATCACATATTAGTTGCGAATTTTTCCGGTAAACTGAAATTCAAATTATTGTCCAGACATTTTTTTTGCTACAAAACATCCTTGTATAATGTTTCACATTTATTGTCTCTCATAACTAAAGCTCATTTTCTTGTTAATATTTGAAAAATAATGATTTTGTATGCATAAAAATAAATTTCTCTATACATATTTTATACCTAAATTATTAATCAATATATAAATGGTTAAAGTCTAGTCTATTCTAGTCTAAATAAAAAAAAAACAGCAAACCCGAAAAACATCGCTCTGGCAACGTTGACATTATGATCGATTTTATTTACCATCTCTGTTTTTTTATTTTTTATTGTAAGATATCAACAGCTGGTTGTTTTTTCAGTTCTAAAAATTTTAAACAACTTGGCGTCGTTTGTGAAGTGAAAAAAGTGAAAAATTTTGATATTTAATATAAAATTAAACAAATATCGTTTAAAATATGGAATTAGATCCGGATATAGTGAAAGAATTCGAACAATTAGAAGTTTCGACGCGAAAACCTTCCGAAGAAGAATTAAATGAATTTGACGAAAATGAACTACTAAGACTCTCGAACAATGGCGACAGTAATAAATTGTCTCTAAAGAATAATCCAACATTTGCCACCATACCCAAGTTTTTCCATGCCCCGCCAGCAGCTAATGATACTTTAAGACAAAATTTACGCAAAGAAGCGCACTCGCTCTTTCTGCAAAAACGATCACAAGACCTGTTGGACAATGAAGAGTTAAACACGCTGTGGTCAATATTAGAGAAACATTGTACCCAGGTGACACCATTGGGTCAGCAATTAATTGGCTACGATGATTATTTGAAAGTAATGCAGACGGTGGGTGCAAAATGTCGCAAATATTTAACAGCTCGACTGTTCGCCAAACTCCAATGTCACTCCGGTTATCCAGCAAAGGTGGAAATTGTTTCCATATTCAACTACACTATGCGTAAGGTGTGGCTGACACAAGGTCGCATCGGTCTGTCCTTTTACGACGACGTGGGACAGGGCTATTTACGAGAAATCGACATGGAAAATTATATTATTGATATCATACCAACATTGGCCCAGATTAGCAGCTGTGTTCAACCTTCATTTCAAAGCTTTTACGTTTGTACTGTGGTTAAGAAATTCTTTTTCTTTTTGGATCCTTTGCACACGGGGCGCATACGGATAAGAGATATTTTAGCATCAGGCTTGCTTACTGAGCTGCTCGAACTAAGAGATGAAGACTCATCAAAAGAATCTCAAGAACATAATTGGTTCTCTATGCCATCAGTACTAACGGTGTATGGCAATTACTTAAATCTCGATAAAGATCACAATGGCATGTTGAGTAAACAGGAACTAGCCGACTATGGCTCGGGTACACTTACCTCGGTGTTCTTAGATCGCGTTTTCGACGAATGTCGTACATTTGATGGTGAAATGGATTATAAAACTTTTCTCGATTTTGTTTTGGCACTTGATAATCGCCATGAAACACAGTCTCTGCACTATCTTTTCCGTATTTTAGATGTGCAGCATAAAGGCTATTTGACGGCTCAAACTTTGCACTATTTCTTTAAAGGCATACAAGAACAAATCAGAGCTGTCAACGCAGAATCGGTTAATTTTGAAGACTTAAAAGATGAAATATTTGATATGGTCAAATCGAAAGATCCTTATAAAATAACACTGCAGGATTTAATAAATTGGTAAGTGAAAAGACTTCCTGTAACTTTATAAAGACAATATTCCATTTTGCAACTACTAATATGCTTTGCTTAGTATATAATTTTCACTTTAACATTCATATAATTTGCATTCATTACTCTATGTTTCAAAGTTTGTAATTTTAAAATTTATTTGATGTCTGATAAGCTTGCATCACATCACTAATGCTTATGACAGTTCATCAGTAAAGCTCTACCAAATTTTCAGAATCCTATATGTAGGTATATCGCTTGTTATTATCTTGTATACAGTCCCCAATCAATTAAAAATATTGTTAAATTAATATATGTATAATTTCAATAAATGACTGGAAACCAATAAGACCAAAAATACTTGATTTACTCCTTTATAGCTTCCCTGCTCCCACAATTATTGATAATAAATATAATAAAATTATTTGACTTCGAAATTATATTGGCTTATCCGTAAAATGGTCTCAAATTCAAAAATTTAGGTCTCTAAGCAAAAAATGCTTTAGTTTTAAAGCTAACATACGTTTGCTAAACACTACTTCAATTATTTTATAATTTAAAGAATTTAATTGTCAACGCAATCGCTCCTTGTAGTTTATGACGACTACAATTTCATTCAAATATGTAAAAATATTTGTTTTGAACTAAAATAAACTCTTCAAAAATTATGACTTTCTATCATGATAGTAAAACATATAAACTCTTCTATGAAACCAAAACAGCAAAATTGTAATGAATAAAGAAGAATTCACAAGGTGTTTTTTATAAAAAAATAAAAAAAATTATATTTTTCTATAGCATTTCTTATGAATTCTATGATGTATTGAATAAAAATTCAATTTTAGAATTTATAAATATTTTGCATTACATGAAAAAGAAAACTTCCAATAATAGCTTTTCTATAGCATATCTTATCAATTTTTTGTACATTTTGATTCCATTATTGAATTTGTTAATATTTTCAACTGCATGAAAAAAAATTTACTTTTAGTAAGAGCCATTATTTCTAGCTTAAATTTAACATGCATGCATATATAAATCTTTATTTGTTGCATTAATAGATGTATTTGATTTAAAAATGATTTTTTTCAATTACATAAGCTTAAAAAAGCTTTAAAATAGGTACATATGTATATGCTTACTTTAAAGATTTCATATAAAATTTTATTTTGAATGCAATTTTACATAAAAATGGTTTGTAAGTTTTTGTTGAATGCGACAGAACGCTTAATCAATTGTCATGTTTTTGGGGAATATAAGTTTTGTATGTGTTTTATATTTGTGTTTGTAAAAAATTTTAAATGCTTATAATTCTTCTGATACTGATCCAATTTTAATAGGACACACATTGTCCACCTCTATATAGAAATACATTTCTAACCATATATTTGTGATAGAAATCAGCACCGCAATTTGAGCGTAAAAGGGAGGCAATAGTTTATTCTTCACATATTTCATTGTCAAATATTTTTTTAATTTTTGCTTTAGTTTTATTTGTGTAAAATAAATATGTACGTACATACGTATTAAAGTTGTAATTAGCATTATTAATATTAAATCAGAATATTAAATAATATTGCATATATGATATATTCATTTGGAAATTTATTATTACCGGGATTAAATACTTGTTAGTGTATTTAAAGTCGTCATGTTGACCTCATTATATTTTTTACAAGCTAAAGTTGAAATATGTTTGAATTTTTTATTTTTGTTAATCTTTATTTTATTCATCTTTTAATTTCGTGCATTAAATTCTCTTCATACAAGTGCTGCATGTTACAAATTCATTTATATATTTAAGTATATGTACATTTAGTATGTGTATAATTTTCATATATAATTATGTATATGTGTTATATTAACATTATATAGCCGTTATATTGCCACTACCGCCAGTTTTATACAATTGCATACAACTAATAAGTAGAATTCTGTTGGTGCAGATTTCACCATTGCTGATGTTGGCTTCTGTTCTACACATAGTGCATACTTATTTACATAAACATACTCGTACATACTTGTAGAACCGTGAACTAAAAACGAAACTTCAACAATATAAATGAGAAAGTGTATTAACATTCACAAATACATAAAACAGAGTCATGTTGTATTTCACACTTTTATTTTACACACCCCCATCAATACAAATATGTATTCCTATGGTATACTCATATAACGCCATCCGTACTAGCTTTTGTTGGTAAAGAGAATATCTAATTTCGTTAATCTAATTACTTCGAGTATCGCCGGTAATTTACACTTTTGCAAGCACCTTAAAGTTTTGACATAATTTTGGGACGCATAATTTTAATTTTTTTTTTTTTTTTTTTTTTTTTTTTTTCAATAAAAACATTATTTTCGAAATGCAATGTTGCCCCAGCAACAAATACAACAAGAAAAACAGTCAATATAAAGGGTAATATGAGGTGCACACAAAGTGTGTCTCAATAAAAAATGTACACTTGAGTAAAATAAAAAATTATAAAAATAAAAATTTGACATTTGAAATTTACTGGCTGTTCTTCGTTGGAATATTTGTATTGAAAACTGCTATAAAAAAAGATTAAATAGAATCTATATTTTTATGCATATACTTACATATTTTAATGAAGAGAAGTAACACTTAGTGAAATAATGCGTTCTACTGAAAGTGGTCCTTTTTTGGGTAAGGAACAGGTAGTAAAATGGGAAGAGAGAGAGAGAGAGAGAGAGACAGACAGAGAGCTGTAATATTGTGCGTTTTTATAAATTTGTATATCAAAGTTGCAGCACCCTGGTATTAAGTAGACATATTAACTTTCTTAATCCATATGCCATTTTTATGAACTGTATTACTTCCCCGACTATTCTGCTGTGAAGGAGGAGCGCTGATGTTCATTATCATAGAAGAATATCAATGGTTGGCGTTACAGCTTTACGAACATACTCTTCAGGCATAAATAAAATTGATTGTAATCTGAAGAACGTATAACAAAATCGATAGGAATTGAAAATAGGGAATCAAAGCCATTGCGATTGGAATATGCATCAGGTCTGGTAGTTTGTTGGGATGGGCATCTATTTAACATTTTTTTTTTCAATTTTAAAAGTAATTTTGGGTGAGATCGGAATTTACTTTCTTTCTAACAACCATAAACTACTAAACCATTTTGGTTTGTCTGCAGAAACGCCGCCCTTTGGCAGGACCATCATAATGTTAGCCAGTACACTAACTAATAGTCTATGGGGGCAATCCTATCACTATTGTAGGTAGTAGTAAAGAATTTTTAATGCCACCAATTTTTGTGAATTTTTGTGCCACCTTGTTTAAAATTTATTATATTTTTTTTTTTAACCATAAAACCTCTATTAGAAATATTGAACGAGTATAATATAACTTTCCATATCTCTATTCCTTTTTGTTTCTATCATACCGAGTTAAATTTTGTAAAATGTAATTATTGTGCTTGTATTTTTAAAAATTATCATTAACTAACGCGACCTAGTTATTTTCTTTAAGAAATTACATATTCCTTTCACCAATAACAATTCAATCCTCTCATTCTTTCACTCATGTACATACATAAATTTAATTTTCCCAATATTAATTAAAAATTACATTAAAAAGTCTCTGCTTGTCGTGCAACAGAACCTCTTCCAGCACTTCTCTGTGTCACTGCATGTATTTTCTTCTGCACTGAATGCACCTTCAATATAAACACTCAAAATGCTTTAAAAAGTAAAATAAATATATGAATTTTTCATATTTTTTTCTTTTTCTACAGCGGCCAAGCAGAAACGGTTGTCTCCATATTAATTGAATTTCACAAATTCTGGGCTTATGAAAATCGTGAAGAAGGTTCTCATAATGTTTAATTTTATATTTTAGTTTCTCTTTAAGTCTGTTTTTTTTTTTAATTTTACAAACTAAAAACAAAAACGTGGAAATGAAATACTAAAGGTGAATGTTTGCAGGAAGGAACTTAGTAAAACGTGTTCATATGGAGGATATGTTTTCCTCAAATTTCAAGTGTTTCTTGCGGTTTATATTCAACATGTGTAAGTTCATATGGATGTGTGTGTATGTGTGTGTGTGATATAAAACACATAAAATAGCAAAATTTATTAATACAATTTTTGTTTCTATAAGTTTTATTACTTTTTTTTAACCTGTTACAATTTTGTATTTTCGTTTCATTAAAAAAAATTTTACATTAAGCATTAAGTTTTATTTATTCATTGCTTATTTAAGAAAATGTTATCCCCGATAATGAGCTATTTATAAAAAGGTGTTTAAATATTGAATTTAACTATAATAAAAAATGATAATAAAAACTACTGATTCTTAATTATGAAAATATAAAGCAGAGTGCAATTCTCTTTTGGCCTACAGTGACAGAGTTGCAAAAGATTCACGTCAGTACCTGCCCGAAGGCCCAACCTGACGGTGCACTATTGCACAAGGGTGAATAAAGCACGTTCACCACCGCCCCAGCAGCCCCCGCCAAGGGCACATGAGGAAATGCCAACTAACATGTGCCCCCAACAGGGACAACATGGTAGCAAGTTCCGTACAGGCTGCTGGACCATGTACAGACACCTTGCTAAGATGCTTGGAGCTATCTAACCTCCTACTACAAAAATGGCACGGCAGTGGAACTTTTACCCCAATCTGACCTGAAGCTTCACCTACCGTAACCATTAGAGCAGCTCTGTCGAATAGCAACAGCACCTAGAGATATACGGCCTGAAGAGAACATCCACATCATGCCACTAACCCATGATTGAAGACACACTCATCCAGCCCATACCTCTCCCCGCGTATCTTTAGGTTTTAACCACAGCCACCACGTGATCCCCGAAGGGGCCTCACCAATAACCAGTCTAGGACAAGTCCTAGGGGCTACTGGTTCCCGTGGCACCAGATAGGACTCTGGTCAGCCGCGTGTTAAAATCACATCCGATTTTAGGTTCCTTGCACACCTGAGGCATCGGTAACACCTCTACCCAGACTAGCGTAGCAAGCTACTTCCTTAATTACTTATATGCACGCCCGTTACCCTGGTATTCAGGGATTGGGTGGTAACATATTAAGTTTTAGGGCAATTGGCCAAAGGTCAAGGTCTGGAAAGACCAACTACCCCTCCGGACGAGCGAGCGAACCCGCTTTTACCTTTAGTTTACTTGCATGCGCGCCCGTTGCCCTGTTCTTTCAGGGATTGGGTAGCAACATACAAGTTTTTAGGGGTTATCAGCAAAAAGGCCTAGGTCCGGAAACCTGATAACCCTCTACCCCAGGAGGTTCAACACCAAGCCACCAAGACAGGGTGCATTGACCGCGCCCCCTGGGGGGAGGCCTACAGTGACAGATAAATTGAGCCTGATATTATATAAAATTATATTTTACTATTTTCTAGTAACAGCTTTCAACTTCTAAAGATCGGCCAACAAGTGCCGAAGTTAAAATAGTTTGTATTAAAAAAGCATTAGACAAATAACCCGTTGCAACGCTTAAGCATTAAAACGAAGTCGTAGGAGTCGTCATCATATCAAAAATAGGTATGATATGCACGTATATCAAATGTTTATGTATGTGAGGATAAATTTATATTTAACTAGCAGAGACAACAACCATGTTTTTTTTTAGCAAAGCCAACTGAATTCTCAGGAAATAATTTTGAAACTTTAGAAGATTATATCAAACAAAATCGTAGGTTCATTAGAAATTCGAAACATAGAAAAAATCCTCCAACAGATACTTAATGATAGTGTAATAAAGGGAAACACTAAATATATGATAAAACAACCATGAGAGTAATTTAAATTTCTAGAGAGGATTATTGGTCATATTCGATAAACAACGCACGATATAGAAAGAATGGTATGGGTAGTACTTAATTCATATATGCACATAAGTGGAATATCTGAATAATATTTAGAAATTAAAAAAATGCGCTCACAAAAACATTTTTTAAAAAATGTAGAAAAAAATTAATGGCAAGAATTGGGGGAAAAAACGAAACAGTGCAAAGGACTTCTAGCCATGTTTAGATGAATTACTATCTTCTACTATTAGTTATAAAATTGTACCTAATGATTTTTATTATAATGCCTAAGATAACATTATGTAAAGCTGACTATGGCACATTCATCTGCCAATCAATAGAAATCCTCTAAAATACTTATTTATCGAGCAACTCTTATCATCAAGAAAATGAAATCGTTTTTCCCTATCACTTTTTAACAAAGGTCCAAATTATTACGCAGATTAAAAAAAAAACAATTGCATATACCCATTACTATTGAACATTCACTTATTCTTCGTCTAACTCTTATTATTGAAAGAAAAAAAAAAAAAAAAAAAAAAAAAAAAAAAAAAAAACTAATCCTTCCATGACACACAATTCATTTTCTTTAACTTTGCTAATTTTTGGAATAATATACATAATACTGTTAAGCATTTGACGGTTATAGGTAAATTTAATAAAATGTGAAGAAACTGGGAATATGGATCTGGTACCCATCCATATTAAACAGCAAATGAAAAATATGTTCCAACATGTATTTTTGTTATTATTTCTCCTTAAACTTAGATCAGTTTAAAAAGTGGTCGAGAATTACTGTGATGAAAAGTTACTCAAAAGTCCATTTAATTCATATGTGTGCACGTATACATGTGCATATATATGTATGTTTGTATAATATTTAAGCGTATGCATGTGAATTAACACGTCAGTTTTAATCCAACGGACATGTCATTTTCGCGTATTTAATTTGATCAATTTGTTCAAAATGGTTAAAAAATTCATTTCAATAGTCTGTCATTAATAATTGAATTTATTCTATATAGTATTATAATTTATAATAAATAAATATGTCATAGTTTTAAGTTATGATTTATTAAGTTAATTAAATTTATATATACATACATTTAACTATTGGTTTTATTTTTTCGCACAAATTTTGTGATGAACAAATTTTATGCTTTTTGCGATTGTTTCTTAAATCAGTGTATTTTTGTGTTAAAGATTTCATTTGTTTTATTTCATTTATTGGGGTCTCCTCAAATACATTTTGTAACTAATTGCACATGTAATGAAAAAATACAATTACAAGTAATTGAAAATGAAATGACTGAATAAAATAATTGAATCTTGGTGGTTTGAGATCCCACAAAACTATTCTGACTTTTTTCCTCTACGATGTCTGCACGACTTCATATACATACACCGCGTATTCCATTCATATTAATAGATTAGTTAGAAAGATACTGTTGTCGAAAAATTTCGAAAATAATTTTTTATAACACCAATATTTTTGAAAAATGCTTCGAATTTTCGATATGATTTTATTCCAACATTCTTTAAGGAATCGTAGTTGGTGTCGAATGCCTTAAAATTTATATAAATAATTTTATTGGTTAAAAAGATATCGCTGTCGAAAAATTTCGAGCTTCAGTTTAGACGGAAGTTCCACGGAGGGAATGCATGGTTACCCATATTTTTGTTACTAAGTTATAAAAAAGAACTTTGAATTGTAGCAATAACTTTATTTAAATGGGGTATTAATGCTTGAAATTAATAACATCATGAAATAATGTAAAAAACCCAACTGAATCCAAAATATAAACAATTAGTGGACATTTGAATTACATTTTTTGGAAACTATGTCTATAATCAAATCAAATTTTGGCATTTAATATTTTTACTTTTTATTACTGGTGGTTTCTTTTAGCCAATAAATGCCAATATTTTTTAACAAAATTTATTTGCTTTGCGTGACCTTAGCAGTAGCAACAAAAAAATCAATTTGCTTTAAATCGGAGCCTCTGATCGGACAAGTTTTTTTTTAATATAAAGATATTTTCCTCTAGCCCTAGATGCTGGTATACTCCTGAATAACATCCTTAATCGTAACAAAACTAATCTTACATAGTTTATATTAAGAACTTAATTCAATATCGATTTTTTTTTATTACAAACTTTAAAAGACTTTCAAATTGGAAATTTATTTTATTCCAAAAGAAAATTAGAAAATATTTCCCACTTGAATACCATTTACATTTTTATGATATTTTATTAAATATACTAAGAACAATCCTCTTTTATCCTTCCATTCGACCAACCTGCCTACCTAAATTAAGTTTGACCAATTGAAATCATTCTCTTGTATTAACAAGAGTAGACCAATGTTCATTTATTTTATCTATTAATGAAATAACAAATTATACGTATATTACCCAATGCCACCTTATTTGTACTTAGAAAACCTACTCAACCAGGACCAAAGTATAAAAGGAAAAATGAATTTATTACAATGAATGCAAATTCTCTGTAGAGTTGACTTCAAACAAAACTTTTATGAACATTGGAAAATAAAATAAAAAGAGTTTCACGAATATCAACAAGGATGGACTGAAACTTCGAGCAGCATTATTACAATAAAAGAAGAATACAAACTCTATTATACGAAACTTTTAAAAGAAATTCTGTTAAATGTATACGTACATATTTAGTGAGAGTTTGTAATCAAGTCAAGGTTTCCGCCGGAAACTACAACCAACATGAATTTCAAAAAAAAAAAAAAAAAAATGAGAATAAGTGAAACAACAACTATGCCAAAACTTATTTTGCAAATGCCAACTAAACATTGAGACAAGCCGCTACCACCACCACTATCACCATCGCCATTCCCAATACCACTTGTAAGCATGCCATTTTGTCTTTGCGCTTCACTTAACTAACGGAATATATTTCATTCTGTTTTAATCTTTTCTTTTTTGTGCCGTTGCCTGTTTATTCCTTTTTTCCGCCCGCTGCTCATTAAAGTAATGACCGTTTGCATAAAATCCTTTGCCTGTACAGGACTAGCGCTTCAACCTGCTTCACTGTCATCATCACTGAACTGTTTTTTTATCTTCTCTAAATGCCTACAAAAGTGGGTTCGTAACAACTGGACACAAGTGAAAAATGCCAAATGTTAAACTGCACAAACAAATTTTACTTGAATATTCAAAAAAAAAAAAAAAATGATTATAAATGCATAATACGTGTTAGTACAAAATCAGTCTGGCAATGAATGGGATCTTCCAAAATATATTTTTGTAAGAGCATTAGTTTTCAAATCAAAAGACTATCAAATGTAAAATCGATATAGAAATTCATATGCTTTTCTATTTCGTAAGTTATTGCCGACAGCAAAAGTTGGCAGCCATTTGCCATTTCTTAGGCCCAAGATGATACTTGGAACCTGTTAATTGTTGTGTACAACTTCAATGTCGGTAGATAAATCTAAACAGAAAGAATCGTAAATAATAGTAACAATAGCCCAATTCACTGTATTATGCAAATGGTCTTTCATCATAACATTTGCTTAATGATGTGGTATATTTTCACCCTACATTAATAAATAACAGATTTGAACTTGCAACGGTGGTAACAGACGACATGTTTCCTACATCTGCCTTTTAAAATTTTCCATTGCTTTTGTAAAAGTCAGATGAAAAGTAAAATGACATATTTTCAATTAGAGCTTGTTCTCTTTTCGTCTGACATCAGCTGCTTTAATAATAAGAAAATAGTAAAGGAAAAATAAAGAACGTCCTTATAAATTTGTTGTGGTTGATAAAAAAATAAGTAAATGAACTAATTATTTAATATGTAAGCAAAAAGTAAAGATTGTCCAGTTGTAAACACTCGGAGCTTATGTCAGATGTAATTATGCATATACGTTTGAAAGTAAAACTTATAAATCGTCTGTAAATTGGCAGTTTTGAAAAACATGCCGTCTAAAACCATCATAAATATGCGTTTGCAACAGTTCATTGTAGAAGAAAATACAATATACCAACTAAATCAATTAATCGTATAATAGATGAAAAAAATTAATTCTCATTTCAGTTCACTCACTGTGAATTCCATATTTTGCAACAGGTTAGGTTAGGTTGATTGGAGGGGTGTGATAGCCCATGTCATACGACATACACTTACTGCCTGTTTCACGATGTCGAATGACATCGTTCGTTCGCATAAATACGTTTGAAACAGCAACAAATTTTAAAAAGTTGTTTTTGGTTTTAATGTATTTATGCGAACGAACGATGTCGTTCGACATCGTGAAACAGGCAGTTAATCCAGTGAAGGCTTGTTGTGCGCTCCCTTTAATAGGCAGGATTCGAACCTGGGACCTTCGCACTACGAGTCTAGTACACTACCTACTAGTCTACGAAGGTCAGTATATTTCGCAAAAAGTATTGTAAATTAAACTAAAAAATGCAGACACATTTAAAAATTTTAAGCGCTAAGCGAGAATTCAGCTAATAAACTCGCTTTTGCATAGATATATCGCACCTCAAATATTTGAATTTTTTAGTTTTTGATGAAGAAGTATTCCTCAATATCCTCTACAAAAAATCAGAATTATATTTGAAGTCATTCCTTAGAGATCGTATTTTTAAGCCACAATATCCTTTTTATATGTATAAAAGTCAGTGTTATACCTGAAGCTTAACTGAAGTTATAATAAATAGTTTCGATATAGAAGTTAACACTTTAAAAACTTTGATCACGTTTTGCCGAGTTTGACTATTTTTAATATATGACTATGTTTCATTGCATTGTAGGTGTAATTTTTATATAAATATTTGCGTAGGAAAATTATTTATTTTGCAGACTCGAGTCGTAGCAGTAGACCATCCATCTCTCGCTTTTGAACCTCCTGCTTCAAGATAACCTGTAGTTTTTGCTTGGTATATACTAAAATATTGTGTATGAGTCAATATATATATATATATATATATATATATATATATATATATATATATATATATATATATATATATATATATATATATATATATATATATATATATATATATATATATATATATATATATATATATATATAAAGAAATTTAGCCTCCGTTTGAATCCACTAGCCCGCAACATTCTGAATTATAGAGGCCATACTCGGCTAAGAAAGAGGAGCACTCTTGCTCTCAGCAGACTTGGAGAGATTTGAAAGAACACTAAAGAAGGACCCGTAGAAATCTAGATTTTCTAAAGCATTGTGTGCACCCAAGTAATCAAGATTTAAATATTTATTGCTAATTCAATTCTTCTGTGACAAAAAGGTGCTCAAGTTGACTTAAGATCGAAACCATTGTGATTTGCAACATCAAAAGTACTCTTCTGCAATATTTCACAAATTTTGCTTGACTTTTCAGGAATTTACTGTTGTAATGAATTTCTCTCTCCGTATGTTTTTTTATGCACAATTTCATTTGGAAGAATAACTCATGAAATTGCGTATGACAGCTTGTGAAATAATTTTTTCTCAATATAAGGGGCTACAGAACGTATATAATACCCCGCGTTCAAAAGCGAAATCGCTTTAAAAAATCAACTTTAAAATTTAAAAATGCCTTCCTGTAAAATTAAAAAATCAAACCTTATTGGCAACGGTATATTGAGTCCAATTCTTTAACGTTTTTTATTTTTAAACTTGCCACAAATTAAAAGTTTTTATTCTTTCAATTATCTACTTGCCCAGATTGCACAGGAAAAAAGACAGAAGAATCAAGCTTCAACTTTATAATATAAGGCAACAATAAACAATTTTGTATTAAAGCTCCATACGATAATGGCTACAGCGCTATACGTCCGTCTGTGGCACATTTTCCATTTTGAAGCATAAAACTGAAATGTGGTCATTTGCACAACCTACTGATGAACACCGAAATGACTGACTGGCTCTCGGACTGACCAATTGACTGAACAAGTAAAGTCATTTTACTATGCATTGGCATATCAAACAGCGTAGCGTGTGTTCGCCTTGACTTAACATTTTGAATTTTGTTGACTGATATTTTTCTTTTTTTTTTCTCGCAATTTTGCTCTGTTGATTTCATGAACACACTGAGAGAACTCCCTCCCAACTGTGGTCACGAAAATATATTCATAGTCGCCACTTGGTTATTCTCGTACATTTATTTCACTGTGAAATTTTGGAAATTTTATTGCCTTTTTTGTCGTTGCTATTGCTGTTGCTGTTCCTGTTTCATTTTTAGTTTTCATTTTTTCACTTGTTTCTGTTTGTTGGCCTGCGATAGTACTTTTTTCATCTTCTGCAAATAAGAAGGCGGAAATGGAAATGCAAGAAATCTATTGTTATGAAGTGGTAGTGCATTTATTACATATATTGTCTTTTTGTTAAATTTTTTATTTCATTACCGGTTCTTCACAAAGCACAATGGGTAAAATTAAGAAGCTTAAAATTGGATTTTTAAAGTTATGAGAACTAAATAAAGTTCATGGAATACAAAAATAATTAATTTCTATATTAAAATATTAACGGCCGTGTGCAAAAAAAAAAAGAATATTTTAATTCAGCTTTAAAGTTTACATTTGTTAGAAAAAAGCGCCATATAATTCATAGCAAGTTAATGGTTTATATAGCATCTTCCTAATTCTGCTGGAGGCATTTAAAGAAATATTATATAAATAGATTTTATGATTTTAAAACATATAGATCCATTGTGCAACTATCAGCCCTCGACCGCGTCTGTATTTCTCTTTGTCTATACACTTATTTGTCTTCTTTTCCACAAACTTTTAATATTTTTATTATTGTTGTTATTATAACTGTTTTACACTATACATATAAATTTTGTTTGTTGTTGTTATGGATTTTTATGACTCTGGTTTACATATAAAGACTGCACCACAAATTGTTTGTGGTTACATAAGTTTTTATTACTGTGGTTAAATTTACCGGGTTAAAAGTGGTTGGGTTGCATGGTCCTTCTACCCATACCATTGCAACTGCAGCAACAATACAAGAACCATAAACGGGAGCAGCTCTATCAGCGTCATTTGTTAATGTGGATAGAAAGTGGAAAAGCCAACATCAACGGTGAGTGGTTGAAAGTAAACAGGAAATAACTTCAAAAAAAGATTTCCATCGTTTATTTCATTACTGTATAATTTTGCTGTCATTTTTGTTTTTGTTGCACATTTTGGCAAAAGGAAATTCGGTCCTTATGATGTTTTGTTGATAATAATGGGCTTATAAATTATGAAATATCTACTCTTACCAACATCAACTTTATTTTAGACATTTAAACCAGCAACAGTGATAAAATATATGCTTTTTTATCTTTTATGATAAACTTGATAATATGCAAATATTTAGTGTTAATTAAGTTATAAGTACGTAACTTTTTTAATGTCAGAAGTGTTTCAGTAGGTTTTATTTTATTTGAAATCTTCATTTGACGATATAGAAAACATAAAAAGAAAACAAAATCATAATTTCAAACATCTCAACAATTGGCTTCCAAGCACGATGCACTTTTATGCACGATGCACTTTCTTAACCGAGTTTTTCGTTTGTAAGCCAATTTATGGTTAAATTATAGACCAAACTGAACATGTTTAACAAGAACATGTTGCACGAAAACAGCTGAACTGCCAAAAACAGTTTTGCAAAAAAATAAAGTTGCAAAAAAATCACCCTTTATAAAAAAATATGTTGGTGTCATACGTACAATGAAAACTAATATAAAAGGATCAGTATTCAAATACTCTTCATTCATTCCAATAATAATGTTCTTACGAATTATATTTTTGTTGATTTTATTTCATTTATTTGCTTGGCTACTAGGGTTATCCATTTTTCGGTTTCAAAAGTAAAGTTAAATAAAACACATAAAGCTATAATTTCGATAAAACTTTTATGTCATTATAATGCTTTTATTTCATTAAATGACCATCCCTAGATTGTTTGCAGCAGTGGATTACTTTGAGACAGTTTCCGACAACTTTTACGCACATTTTAGGTCCGCAATATCTCGGCGATAACTTGGCGAATGTTGGCTTTCAAATGCTGTAGCATTAGGAGATTATCCGCGATCCATATTCGTAAACGGCAAACCTTTAACTAAATAAATGACATTTTGGGCGATAGATATTTAACAGCGGACAGCCTTGCTAGACCGGCGGTTTTGAACTCACTAAACTGACAACCCGATATCATGATAGAAACTCATTATTTTTGAAAATATAATAATATAACAATTTTGAAAATATAATAATTCATTTTTGCATATCAGTGTTTTGTACGCAGTAATAAGAATACAATTTCGTAACAAACATTTGTTAGACTTAAAATGTTTGTTAACCAATTTCAATTCGAAAGCTAAAGTAAAATATTTTTTAATACGGCCGTTTAAGTTTAAGTACGAGTATCTCTCTTAAGTGAAGTACAATATTGGCATATAAACGGGTTAATAATTTTGACTGCCGTATCTGTATGTACTCGCGTTGTAACCTATAAATTGTTGAAGAACTTAACCTATTGGAATATGCTTAATTTTCCTATACTTTGAAGAAAAAGCAAAAGCAATAAAATTCCTACTAAAACCATTACAAATGTACTCTAAGACAACGAATAGTGTTTGCACATAATTGGTCATAATGCCTGCAGCAAATAAAGCAGTAGCGGCAGCAACAGCAGCACCAGCAGTTGTATGAGTAGAAGCAACTGGCCAAATGGTTAGTAGGTTAAATAACTAAATCCATAACAACCTTGTAAAATCTTTATATCTTTTTTGCTGTTATTATGATTTTTAGTGCTGGAGCTGGTGGGTACTTGTACTTGTTATAAACCACTTGAACTTATCCACAAGTATTTGCCCACAAGCAATGGAATTGTTTGCGTTATTTGTAACGTGTCTCCATTTCAACGATGCTGCTACTGCTACTGATTTTGTACAAACACATTTTCACTTTAATTCCTATTTTCTTCCACCATTCCTCCCCAAAATGTTGAGGAGTATCGCTGTCTGTTGGCTTACAGCATTGCTGGCTGCCAGTTGGCTAGCTGAGGATACGAGCGTTTTTGTTGGTGGATAGTCGTTGATGTCCTTCTTATCCATCGTTGAATTTTTAAAATATCAATACATTCCCCGCCTTTTTCCCATATCTATTCATTCGTTTAAGTACTAAAGTAGCTTTGCAGGGTATATTCATTGAAATGTATAGAGAGATAAAAAAAAACAATTGACATGACAGCTACCAGTCCGCCACATAAGTCACATTTTGGCCCTCTCAATGGTTATGTCTTATTCAATTTGTATTTGGTTTTATTTTTTATAGGGTGCTTATAGGGTGAAAAGATCCTTATTTTATTACAGATATTTAATTGTACTTGTAGGTTGCCATAGCAATTTAAATGGCCAACCAATGAAATAATCATTTGTAATGCATTGTATGTAATTTTGAAGGACTTAAAACAATTCAATGTTTTCATTCCAATTATTTTATTTTTCCATATTTTGAAGAGGTTTTATGTAAGGAAAATGGCTTTTCATTTGAAGTGAATTACTTTAATTAAGTTAATAATTTAAATTCACTACACATATTGTTGGATTAAATTATATTTTTTTTCTATTCTGAAAGGCACTTATTTAAACAACAATCCTACTCGTAATTGGGTGTATGACGGTTAATAATATTTTTTATTATTTCATAATTCGAAAGAGGGCTAAACGCAAAATGTTATGGATTTTTCACCAGCCTAATAGATAAATGTAAATATTCTGGAAACCAAAGAAGAGTTTTAATTTATCAATAGCGTTTGCGAATTCATTCAAAAAATGGAAATTTAATAATTAACTTATTTACCAGCCTGTCCCTCTCGATGTCGAATGAAAACTAGGTCTTTCAAGTTTTGGAAATAAGGAAAAGAAATAATAGCATAGGAAATGAAAAAGGCAATTAATAGAAAAAAGCTTGAAACCAGCCAGACATTTTTTATGTGCCACTTAATAACTTTAAATCAAAGAACTTCTGGAATATTGATTTTTATATGCTGTAATAAAAGTATTTTTAGTTTTTTAACATAAATTGTTAAGAATAACCGCGTTTTTTATATCAGTTGACAACTTTTATATAAGTGACTATATTTGACATGTGTATTCTTATAGACGACAATAGTGGAACGCAAATTTATACAGAAGTGCTTGCGGTTTCATTCTCTTCGTCTTTATTTCGACTTGTCATGCTGAAGGTTGTTAATAGGACCTTTGCTGTTTGTTGTCTAGAATTTTCACGAATAAAAACTTCCGACACACTGGGACAGGCTTTTACTGTTAAATATTATAATCGATGGAAAATTTACATTTTATAGAACGTGGTCTTGGACATTCACATCTTAGAGTTGATAACACTTGAAACAATTAATCGCAATTAATGTTGTATAAAGTTGTAAGGAAAATAAAAAGACGTATGGTATAAACATCCGAGGTTGAATGTTTTCAAACTGCTTAAACTTCACTGACGATTTGGTTTAGCGAGCAATGAAATATTGGCATATGAAGATGTAAAGCCACAACAAACAGTGCATTTTGCAAAAACTCAAATTGTTTTAACGATTAGTTGGAGAGAATATCCCGAATAATAAACTTCAATATTAAGTATTATACTTTTGTGATTCATAAGTAGAAAAATATGATTGAATTCTATTGAATTATCATATAATATTTGTTGATTTTTATAAAGGTATATGAGATTGATGCTTTTCAAACATGATTCGGCTGAAGAATACTCATGATTTGGGTAGCGCCAATGAAATGCAGGCGGCATATACTCAGCTAAGCCAACAACAAACAATAAAATATATTTAAAGCTTGTCAATTATACTCGTTATTTCGAAACCCTGGTTCATTAAAAAGTTATTAGATCCAAACAATAACTGATTTTCGCAATCGCTTTTCTGTTAGTTCGGCAACAAAACTTTGCAGTGTTCCAACAATTCTATATAAATAAAATCTCTGCTAATTTTGAAAACATGTAATATGAAATACAAAACTTTTCCGCAAATTTCTCAAAAGAAGCATCTTTTTTGTCTAAAAAAAGTTTCCTTTGGACCAAGTGCTCTTCTCCGTAATATTAAACTCAAAGTGATTATTGTTAAGTGTTTCTTACGAAACACAATATCCTGAAGATGACACTCAATGAGTATCGCAATAGCGATATTTACCAATATTATTTTATGAACTTAAAATAATATTTTAATAAAGAGATATTATTATTAAAAATGGTATAACAATTTCGTTAATGTAGCCTTTTCCTGACTATTTCGTGCTGCATTGTTAAAGAAAAGGCAAAACCGCAATTATATAATCGGCTTTTGAGTATTTTTTTTTCTAAGGCAGAAGTAGCAATACCCTTTTTAATTCATTTTATATACATTTAATTTTCGATTGACAAGGATTTTGGTCTTGAGATCCCTTTGTTTTTAAGTAGAAAATCATGTACTTTAATGAATATTATAAAAACAACGAAACCACATTTCAGAAATTTTATTTTTACAAACATTATTAGAATGATTCATTGCTAATTGTATACGAATATAAGTATGTATGTTTTATTTATCTATGATATTTTAGCAAATTTTCTCTAATTTGTTTAGAGTGACTAAATTCTAACAATCTGTTAAATTTTTAATAAACATTCTTTTAGGAAATCAAAATTTTCCATTTGCTAGAACGCATTTGGTTTATCTTTAACACTCCCCAAATACATATTTATTACATTCTCCTCAACTCCTGGGAAATAGACGTAACAATAAACATTAACATGATAAAAAAGTAAATAAATAAAATAAACTTTAAAATACAATAAAACAATTATCAACCATTTAAGAATTGTTAAGGGATACAATAAATTTCCATGTCAATGAAAAAAGTTCCCTTTTTAAATTTCTTACTTTCCTTGTTGGTTTCCCTTTTTTTAATATCGCAGCACAAACTTAACTTTTCCTATTTTCTTTTTTATTTTATAAAAAACTGAAACAAGCAAAATTTGAATGAACAGAAAGAAAAACTCGCTTTGGCTGGCAAATAACCGAAAAAAGCTCTAACAACGACAGGGCAACAAATTTATTTATGTCACATTCAGATACGCCAAGAAATTTTTGCGAACAATTCTTCATGAATTATTTGTTACAGTTCTGCATACAATAGATGGGGCTGAGGCAAGTACATGTCTAACAAACACTTGCTTCTCTCTCACACTATTTTCCTCTTTCAAAAAAATTTTATTTCTTCACAATTTCTTGTGAGTTAGTGTGTGTGGCTTTGTTGGGGGTTCTTTTCTTTTAACAATAAAAATTGTCTGTCCTGTTTAGCTTCCACCCAGTTTTTTTTTCTTCTTGTTGGTGTTCTTGTTTTTGTAACTGTTGTAACTGTTAAAAATTGTTACTATTAAATAAATATTCTTGAACCTTTTTTGTTACTTTTTTTTTGCATATTTTAAGGGGTGGCGCATAAGTATGTGTCCGTATATATATATACATATATAGTATATATAAGTGTGTGTGTGTGTTTGATTTAGTTTATTTGGGCTGATAATATTATTTCAATTGTTGTACAACACTGCACACAAACATAAAATACTCCATTTTTGTTTTAAACACAAAAAATCAGAAAAATGTACATTTGTATTTTGCAGACTTTAATAAATTATTGCTTCTGTGATGATAGTTAAAGAATGACTGGTTGCGAATATTCACGCTTAAATTTTTTATAATACAATTTGCATTCATTAAATTATTTTATATTGAATATGCAGCAACAGCAACCAAAGAAAAAAGGTTTAAAGAAAGCAATTATTTGACCTAAATTTGTTTTAACTTTTTTTTTGCTTTAAAGATTAACCAAACAAAAAACTTTCATTATTCTTTGATGTTGGTGGTTTGATGGAACTGGGTTGTTAAAAATCAATCTTTTTGAAATGTGTAAGAGTTTTTAAATTCTTAAACATGTGCTGCGAAAAATAAAGCAGTATGTCCATGAGATTTTAAACTGGGATTTTTTTAAATAACCACGTAAGACTTAAAATTAGTTTTTCGTCAGCGGTCAAAGAATATTCAATTTAAAATTGTAAGCTCGGTATGAAGATTAATAATTTTTTAAACTTTTTTTAATAATTAAATAAACTCGTGTCCACAAAGATGGCTCTTGGGCAGTAGAAAATTAAAAATAAATTTTAAAATTCAATACTACAATTACGAAATAACTGCTCAATTTACATATTGCTGATACTAGATTGTAGAAAATACAACTGCGACACTTGTGAACACTCTGTTGTAAGTTTTTTCTATTGAACTTGAAAACGTCAAGCTCTAATTGTAAAGGGCCAATAATGTACGCTAAAGTGATATTAGCAATTTTTACTATATATTAACGTTAGCCTTGCTTCGAGAAGCCCGGCAAAATTTAATATTGTTCAACTTTATCCCTCTTTGCCACATGAGACAGATGTATAATCATTTGACTAATAATCGGATTTAATTAATGGTAATAGAAAACAATACAAAATATACAGTTTTGATTTTATTACCAAATGCCTTCATAAATTGACGATTTTATTCGAATAAACATTTTTAAATTTCATACATAAAAAACTATAAAATTTTTTTAAGTAACAAATATTAAAATATTTTTTTTATTTTTAGTGCTTTTGTAAATTAAACGCGTGTAAAAAAAATATTTTATTAATTTGTGTTACTTAAAAAAATTTTAACTGGCCTTCGTAGACTAGTAGGTAGTGTACTAGACTCGTAGTGCGAAGGTCGCAGGTTCGAATCCTGCCGAAGAACTCTGGCAGTTTGTGTCTGATAATTAAAGGGAGCGCACAACAAGCCTTCACTGGCTTAAGTGTATGTCGTATGACATGGGCTATCATACCCCTCCAATCAACCTAACCTAACCTAACCTAAAAAAATTTTATAATTTTTTATGTATGAAATTTAAAAATGTTTATTCATTTCCCCATTTGTTAATTTTTTGTATTGAAAATACTAAAAAAAATTCTTTTGATTTTGTTTAAAATTTTATTAAATATTTTTAATTTCCTGATGATGGCACCCACAGGCTGTAGAAATATCGAACAATCTAAAATAAATATATTGTTTAAAAAGACTTCAAACAAAAAAAAAAAAAACAATTCACTTAATTTAACAAATTGCCTTCTTTATAATTTAGTTTAATTCTTAAATTAAAAATCAAACAATCAAGCTTCTTTCGAAGACGCCTGCGAAAAAATATAAAACTCAAGTGGAAGGTTTAACAGCTATTCGCCGCTCACTGAAGCTCACATAAGCGGTCGATCCTTGTATGGAAATAAATGATGCCGAACAATTTCAAAAAGAAACTTCACATTTTTCATAAAATTTGAAACTTCTTTCAAAAAAAAAAAAATAAAAATAAAATAAAATAAAATTATTTAATTAATGTATAACAATAGAACATTTTAATAATTTTATTTTAACTGTTTGTAAAAAAAAAGAATTTCTTAGCCCACATTGCTTATAATTCTTTATTAACTAAACAATTGTGAAATTTTATTTAAATTTTCGAATTTTTTTATAGTTTGTTGTTGGCTGAGGTCTTCAGATATCGATATCTCATTGGTGTTAGCCAAATAATGAGTGAACTTTAATCGGTTTTTAAGCATTCAAATTCTTATGTTTATACGAAAAGATCAACATATTAGATATGAGATTCCATTCATTTATAAAAATTTAAAAAATATTTAGTAAATTTATTATCCGATGTAAACACTACTAATGATTTGTTTTAGCGGCAATGAAATGCTGGTATATTTCGAAATTGTAGAGTTAATAAAAGAATATTAAAAAAAGATACAAAGTACGTTTGTGTGCGGAATTGACAAACTTAAATATTTTAATGAATGATATTAGTTTCATTTTTGTAATTAAGACATGTAAATTTATTGGCTGAATTTTTTTACTAACACAATTGAAATGACCCACAAAAAGGAAGTTTTTATTATTAAGCACCTTTTTGCTTCTGTTAAAATCAAGCTAGTAAAAGATTCTTATAATCAACTATTTACAATACAAACCCTTTCGTTTTGAGGGTTATTTATGTATTGTATTGAAATATTTGTAAACTTATTTAACAATAATAAAATTTTTTCTTTCATCAACAAATGAATAAGTATTGCAACATAAAAATGCTATTATATGTAAAATAAAAAAGAAATAATAAAAATATAAATCCAGAAACCGAGAGTTTATTATTCATAACATTCAGTTGTATATATATATATATGTATATATATATATATATATATATATATATATATATATATATATATATATATATATATATATATATATATATATATATATATATATATATATATATATATTCATGCTCACATATATATACATTCCTATACTTTTGCAGTTTTCATTTTGTAAATTTTTTACTCGACCTTTTTTAATTCACATTTTTACTACACCACTATTGTTTTTCCCCTTTATTATAATTTTGTTGTTGTTGCAATTCCTCTTCCTTCCCTTAAACATATGATTTATTCATAAGTTCGCTTTTCCTTTTTTCTGTCCTGGCTGTGGAATATTACTAAGCTTTTATTTATTTATTTATTTATTTTCGTCATTTGTTTTCTAAACAAATTTTTGGTGAAGTGTGTTGTATGTAAATAAAAGAAAGTTTTGTTATTTTCAAGAATTGGGAATACTTTATTCTCGTATCAACTTAAAAATTCTGTTGTTTTAATGTATTAATCTAATATAAGGATTATAATTTATTTAAATCTTATTAGCTATTTCATTGAGAGGTTAAAGTGTGGACAAGGGTTATTTGAAATTGTTTCTTTTTTTAAATGTAAGTGAAGGAAATAACACAAGTGTCCTATTAAACACAAATAAATAATCAATTCTTATCAATTGATTATTTCCTTTTCACAAAGTGTACAAGTGGAATGAACAATTAACTAATCCGCTTGGCTATTCAGTACTTAGTAAAGATAATGTCTATATTTATAATATTAAATAAAACGGATGCAATACATATTTCATTTTTGATTATTCCAAACACTCGAGTAACAAATCGAGCTTGATATAAGTGGAAGGTGGCAAGATTGGCTTTATTTATTTAAATGAAATGAAAAATGAAAATTCACCTTTTTTATTGAACAGGCTTTGTACCAGTGAATCGATCTTTACATTAACCAGAACAAATCGCATGTGGAATAATCCTCCTATAAAAGGTTTTTCTTTTTCTCCACAACATACTTTCCTAGTTCAAGCACTGTGCATTGCATTAGTCATTAGGGTCTCGTCCTATAAGTGCTGATCCAGTTAAAGAAAATATTCAGTATGGTTGATTATTTTACTATTATGCACAAAAACTTCTGCATTGTGTTATGCAACAATTGTATATTATGTTATATTTGATAATAATATTATCGCCACAATTACGTATTTTCTTTGCGTGTCATGGGCATTTTTTGTTTGTTTGTGAAAGGGTCCATACTGTTCTCTACCAAGTATAACATAAATATGTAGTAGGATATATTAAATACACTGGGGTGTTATTCTCTATTGCGTTTGATATTTTGTTAGCGCGAGATATTTAGTTTTAACGAACGATTTTAACATACGCTTTCGTATTACAGAGTACACTGATGCCAGGTTTGCGAAAGTGAAAAAATTAAATGCGAAAGGAAAATGCGTAATCGGAATAAAGCGTACAAAATTATCCGATTAGGTACCAATTTTCTTACGCATCGCAACGTAGAATAACACGCCTGTACTTAGGTGCTGGTGCATTACAGGTACACTTATTCAATTAAAAACATAATAAAAAGACATAAAAAATTTTATTGGTATCTAAAATAAAATTTCTCTGTTCTATTTGTTTCACTATTAAATTGAGGTCGTTTCTAAAAACAGAAATACAAGAGATAAAACAGTAAGAGACACTTGTATCCTTTACTTAAACACTCGTATAATATTTTTTAACGTCATGTTATCTTTGAATATGCATTTTTTGCTTTTTTCATTTTATTTTTGGATGATGCCAAACCCAACAGCAATAGCACGTCTTACAGTCTCTTGACATATTTGACACACCTTTTGACCCATTTTTTTTTCGTTAAAAGAATAACTAAAATTTCTTAAAAGCCTAAAAGGTTTATTCAAGAAAAAATGTTCATGAAAAAAAAAACACAAAAATAACACATACTTTTATAAAAGACAAGTGGAATGTAAAAAATCACCCAAAAGCCATTTTAAAATCTACAAAGTGAAAATACAAATAAACAACAATATAAAATAAAAATAAAAAAAATCATAACACAAGCATGGAAGTTAGCAAAATTTAGAATTCTAAAGTAATTCAAAGCATTAAATAAAGAGATTTCACAGCTTTTTTCCATGTTTTTTTTTCTTGTGTAAAAAATAAGGTCGAAACATCTGAAAAATTATCAGGAAAAGATTTGGCGTTAAGATTTCCATTCATTATTTTCTCCAAATTATCAAATATTGCATAACCATGCAGAGACAAAAGAAAAAAAGAAAGTTAGATCCTTTTTGTTGCTGCCACAACTTTTTCGTGTTTATCTACTGTTGATGTTATGAGTATTTGCACCTTTTATGCAGCTGTGAGCTTGTGTAAATAAAAAGGTAAAAGATTTATGACAATATTTTGGGCTGCTGCCTGCCACCTTCTGCACTTTCCAATAATTCAAGTCCATTTTATCGTTTTCCTTTATTACCATTTGCTTTACAAGTATTCTTTTATTTTACATTCATGTGGGCAATTACTTTATGTACTACCAATACAAATTTTATACCTGCATAAATCCATAATATTTCGTGCATTTCCTTTATATATTGTTTTATAATGTTGCATAGAGAATTGTAGCATGCAACCCACTCATTTTACTCGCGCAATTCTCTTAACATCGACGTGTTGGCTCTTATAGAATTAATATTCGCCCGTCATATTAAATTTTCACCCACATTAGAAATAGGGAATTTGCTCATCAATATCTGGAAATGGTTTTCCACGGCCCTAAACTGGGTCGTCAATGAGTTATCTCATGCTGGTTCTGCCACTGATGTACCCCCAATTGATCCTGTCGCAACTTTGGGTTAAGGGTGACAATTTATATACAACACTGCATGGTTTCATGCATATGCCCCTTGCTGAACAGCAGTAGCAATATTACGTCTCTTTATATTTGTAATAATAGCATTAGTTTTTCAAAGACGGAAATATTTGCACTAAAAGAGTAAAAAAATTAAAAATAGCAGAGATATTTCAGACTACAAAGGGCCTTTGTTTAAATAAAATTGTGGACATGGCGATGTGTTCCAATAGATCAATCAGATAAATGAGTGCAGCTAAAACACAATTACAAAACAAAAATTACAAAAAAAGGATCTAGTCGCCTTTTCGTTTTTAAAAAAAGTGTACTTTTTTCGTTCCTTTCAAAAAGAAAAAGGTAATTTGATATTCTTTAATATGCGCAATTCCATGTAATTTAGAAGGAGCTACGTGCTCCTTGCTGTAAGCGAGTCCATTTTTTTTTTAATTAGAATAAGTTAGTTTTCTTAATAAATTAATCCAGGCAATGTTAAATTTTTTTAAGAAAAGGAAACGATATAAGCTTGAAAATAACAATATTAATATCATCTGTGAATTTCTACAGCTACTGGACCCTGGGTTTTCTCGAGAAACATACATTTTATTCCTTTGTGATATATATACGTTTCAATTGATCCTATAAGGAGCATATTGCCTCAGTAATTGGTTGAACATATTCCTGTCTTGTGTCAACGCTCTCACTTCGCCGTAGGTTTTACCCATTCCGACCACTTCTATATTGATTTGTCTTCTCCACGTATGATATAGAAGTCCTCTTCTTCGACTTCCTTGCGGGTTGCAGTCTATGGCATTTCTTATGATGTCGTTCCTTGGTATTCTCAAAACGTAGCCAATCCACCACCATTTACGTATTTTCATTTTTGTGTCCATGAGTTGTTGGTTGGATTGTTCCCAAAGCCTGTTGTTAGACACCACTCTAGGTCAGAATATTCGCAATATTGTGCGAAAACATTGATTGACAAGCGCCCGGATCTTTTGCATGTCTCGAGAGGCAGCGTTCCAAACGAATGTTAATGTCTTCACTTGACCCACCGGTTTTGAAAATTATGCACCCAAGGTAACAAAACTGGCTGGCATTTTCTACTTGGTTATTTCTTATTGTAAATATTTCCTGAGACGTCGTATTAACTAGCAGTGTTTTGATTTTAGCAGTGTTAATCTTATCTCCAGACTTAACTCTGTTTTTGTTGTTATATTTCCCAGATTTGCAAGATCTGAGAAGCTGTGATCTAATAAGCAAATGTCATCTGCGTAATCAAGATCGTTTAAGCCACCTCGCAGTCCGCGAGTGATTCCCTTTCCCTTTTGTATGGCACTTTTAAGAACTATGTCTAAGACTATATTAAATAGAAGTGGTGATAAAATAGAGCCTTGGCGAGCACCAATTTCCACTTTTACCATCCTGCTTAACGTTTCCCCATGTTTAATTTGACAGCTGGCATCGTGGTAAAGGCACATAATAAGTGAAATAAATCTTATCGGGACGTTTTTGCATCGTAGTATGCTCGAAATCGCGCCGTGATTTAATTTGTCGAAATCGACAAAGCACATATAGAGTGGTGATCTCCATTCAACAGATTGCTCTACGATGATACGGTAAAATCTGCCTTCATGGTAGAGGTAGCATTTTTAATTTCTAAACAAAATTGTGCTCTTACCCTTATTAATAATCCATGGTAGTCGAAATGCCATTGCATTCAGAAAAACTGCGGGTTATAAGACAATAAAACTATTAGCCACAATATCTTTCAAATGTACATTGAGTTTGGAATTTGGCTTAATTTTCACGTTAATAGTTATTTTTTACCCGTTTTTCTATATTTTCTTTTAACTTGAAATTTTCGGCCTCAAATTATTCATCATGTAAATGTGGATGATGGATTGCCTTATTTTGTAAACTGAAACGTTATAAATTTTGTGGAAAACGGTAACAAATTTAAGTTTAAGTTTACAGGCAGTTAAACTAATTGTTTTATTTGCACCAGGGGTTGGGACAAATTTTCATGGATAGTAGTCATTCTTTACCTCACATTGAAGACAGCACAAATGTCTTCAGATTAGACGATATGGCAAAGTAAATTTTTGATGACGGAATTGTCAACAATCCAAAATTATTCTTACCTGAAAATAAATAAAAAGTATGTTGTTATTAAGTGCATTCAATAGTAAAAGGAGCATTTAAAACTTAAAAAGGAGAATTAAAATATTTTGTAATAAATACAATGAGCGTTTCAAAATAAAATAAACTTTTGGGGTTTCAGTTGGCCGTAAATTTTTAAAATTGTGCCTCATGAATATGGTTGGAATGGAGGCGGAGTTATGACATCAAAACATATCATATTTTTGTGCATTTGAGAAAAAAAAACCACTTAGAGTTTGACATTCGATTTAAATCAGCTGAGGGATCAAGAGTGAACAAGTCTTCCTTTTATCATCTAAACAAACACCAATATTTAGAGATAGACTGGTAAATTGTTGTCAGAATTTACAAAATTCTTTGATTACTGTTTCAATAAATTCGGTTTTTAAAAATTAAATTTAGTTTTTTCTGTATAATACAAATTGTAAACACTAATTACTCGCATAAACATAAGCAAATTTTGACGTTTACTTTGGTATCTCAGCTGTTTTCCTTCCCTCACTGACATTTTCGTACTGTTAAAAAATGTTTTGAAAATTCTTTTTCATGATTTTACTCGTATTTAAAGAGGAAGTGGGCAAATATTTATCAAATCAAATTTATATGCTTAAAGACGAATTTTTAAGATTCCTTTTAAAGAATTTTTTGTAATAATAAATATTATTGCCTGAGACCCTTTTTAAATTCAAAACTTAAACTTGACTTTCTTAAAACAATATTTATGAAAATCATTACTCGAGATATTATGCAAAATAGTATTCAAAAAGTTTATTATTTGAATGCTTTTCAAACAGGATTCGGCCAAAGAGTACTGATGAATTGTTTGGCGCCGATAAATACTCAGTCAAGACAACGACAAACAATAAATTTTTTTTACTTAAAACATATAATACCAGATTTTCTCGAAGGCAACAATTTCATTACCTTTCGTACTCTTAATAAAAATAAAAATTTTGCACTTTTAGCCAAATTATTTTTATTTTCACTTCCATTCTTTTTTTTTTAGTTTAAGTAAACTCAAGTTAACGTTCTTTAGTACACGTTTGCTTTGTTAAAAGGTATTGTTTCGTGAAATAAAATAAAATCTAACAAATTCTTATTTGTTTCTTTTTTCGTTTTCAAAAAAATTTGTATGTATGTATGGAGTAGTCCAAATACAAGTACATTTTCAAATCACTTGTTATTTTGACTTTGATAAATACATATTTTCTATCCAAAATATTCACTACTAGTCAGTGTCATACCCTTGAGGACCAAAATACAGTAGTTTTTTGCTTGAAAAACGTTGAGAAATATTGCAAACAATCGCATATCGAATATCGGTGAAGAATTATCTTTTCTGACAAGGCGCATTTTCACCTCGGCGTCTATGTCAAAAACCGAAACTGCCGCATCTGGGAATATGAAAACCCCTATGTAATTGTTGAGAAGCCAATGCATCCAAAGAGAGAAATATATATATAGAGAGAGAGAGAGAGAGAGGGAGATAGAGAGTTTGGTGTGAATTTCGCAATGGTGGCGTCATTGGCACGTTTTTTTTAAGTTGGAAACGTCCTTTTAGTCTACGCTGAGCGTTGCAAAGGCAAAATTACAGAAATTTTATGTCCGGAAATAAAAGATACGAACTTTTTACTCTTTGGTTTCAGCTGTATAAGGCACCATATCACACAGTTCGTCCGCATGCCGTCACAGCTCATTTAGTTGTTAAGAAGAAACTTGTATTCGTACCACCCGTTAAATACATAGGTACAAATATACATACACTACACTGCACTCCATTATTTTCGTCATATAATAGAGTTGAAAGAGTTCTGTTGTTCGTATTTTTAGTTTGTTGCTATTTTTAGTTTTCTTTATTCACTTTAGAAACGAAATAATCACCAAAGCAACAGTAAATAATCCAAGTGTAAAGAATTTCTTTACCAAAAAGAAAACAAAAATGGTAACAGCAGTAGTAAATGCAATTGCAGCAACAACTACACAAAATGTATTTTTATGATCATAAAACAGGCGAATTTCAGTAAAACTAATCTCACTTTAGTTGAAATTCGAACGGTTTAATATCGTTTTTCCTTCTGGGAAAAGTGTAATGTTTTCATTTACGGTTGCCACGAAATTATTTTAGCATTCTCGTTCTAAAAAAATATTGCCATAAAAATTGGGAATTTCTCTTATGGAACTTTGCATTTATCTCTACGAGAAAAAATTATTCAATTGTAGAAAAATATATAAAAAAAAAACATGAAGAAAGCACTACATTGATTAGAAAGCACAAACAGTACCGCAGCCAATGAATTTTCTGAAAATCAATTTTTATTTCAGTCGATGAACGTCCTTGCAGTAGGCACTAAATGTTAGAAATTTGGACTACTTTTTGAACTGCATACCAGCAAACAAATGATCTACGTGCTTAGAGTTATGATACAATAGCCATTCCTTAACTATTTTCAAATCGACATCTTGTTAAAAGATCATTGCAAGCCCAATTTATCCATACTAAAATAAATCGAGCTTGTAAGGATATTGGATCTTTCAACAACACAATGATCCCAAGCACACTGCCAAAATAGTGGAAGATTGATAAATTTACATATTGTTCATTGGCTGAGACGATGTCGTTAATCAAGAAACTAATTGCACACTAAAGGACTTCAAGGATTTCAAGTAAAACACAAGTTAATGGGGAAAAATATAAACAAATACTTTTCGATTTCTTCTGCATTTTTTCGCACAAAAAAACCTGATTTTTTTAGTTATGATGTTCTTGTCGCAAATGAGTATGGTATATAAAGATACGAAAACTGTTTATCTTAAGTTAAAACCAATTTAATAAAACATTTAGTTCCAAAATTTTATTTACTTTAATCTCTTCATTTCTATGGTCGAAAAGAAGTTTACAGTTTGTGGACAAAAGTTTTTCCTCCGGTACATTATGACAATTTCTTAGTGTCATTTCCTTATATTTTACAAAAACTTGTTTTCTTTGTTTAGCTTTCCTGAGTTGAATATTTATTAACAAATAAAAATAACACTTGAAATAAAAAAAAATAAAATGAAAGAAAACTCTGTCAAAAAATCAAAGTAGATTTTCGCAATTGTATTTCCTCAAGACATTTTGCACATCTCCTCGACTTTTATTTACAAAAAATAAATTATTTATAATATAAAAAGGATTTTACTGGAATTAAAGTTAAGAGTAATTGAAATATAATTTCACAGTTTTTTCGAATGCACAATGGTCCCAAATCAAAATTTTTTGGGAAGAAATTAGAGAAAAAATTTTTTAAAGAAGTTTTGAAAATTTAAGATATCTCCTTGAGGATAACACTCCTAGTAACCAAGAAATTTTATTTTAAAAAAGTGATAAAAATTTTCAGTTTGTCATGATTTCAAATATGAAAATTGAGGCACTTGGTAACAACTCCTTAACAAAGGGGGTTTTCAAATTTACATTGAATAAAAGCGTGAAAATAGAAAATTACTTAAAGCACTAATTTATGGTAATTGAGACCCAATATACGAGTAAGTAAAATCTAACGAATAATTTAAATTGTTCTTTATTGTGTATTTTCTGTTAAAATATTAATTATTTTTTGTGTGACCATAACGAATATATTTTGTAGATAAGAAGTAAACACGTCAAGGTGTTGCACAAAGTGTGTGTTATAAGTGTGTAAATTAGACCTCGCCGGCAAGTATGAAGCGAACTGATATAATTTCCTAATCCTTATAGCAGAATGATTGATTAGTCGTGACGAAATACTTCTCTTTTGGCAAGCAAAAAGTTGCAAAGATAATGTTTTAACGGAATGGGTACTTGGTAAAATTTACAAAAGTCAACTGACAGATGTCTCTTGACAGTAGCACTGTTGCCCTTTTAGCTAATTGGTGGGAAATTCAAAATTCGCGGAATTATTGACCCACTCTAGTGTTTGTCGATTAGGTTTAATTGAACGCATTTAGTGGAAGTGCGGTCGCATTTATATTTTTAATATTATATATTCCATAATTTGTCATAATATGTCAAAAATTAATAGCTACAAAAATATTGTTAGATTTTATGTCAAAAAAAATGGATTTGGGACCAGTGTTCAATGTTTTTCAATTTCAAATTTAATTTCACTTACTCGTATACCTCTTATTTTTATGACGTTTACTTATTTGCTTTAATTGCTTAAGAAATAGAAAAAGTTTATGAGCTCAAAACATAAAAATCATTCTTTTAATTAATTTTATTACTATTATTATGTGCTTTATTTTTTTTTTCTTTAACCAAAAATTTTCAAACTTTTATTTATTCGCACTTTTGCTATCAGATGACATGTTGCAAAAATCAATTATCACAAATTGACTTAACATTTGTTGCAAATTGCAACCAACTACACAAATATTTGGAACTTAATAAGTCTGACTTTATGAAAGTTATGTTGAATAAGAACAAAGTTTAAGTCAATTACTTTGCATTTTGAAGTGACACTATTTCTTATGAAAATTATTTGAGATTGTACAATAGACAATTAAAAGTTATTGATTTTAGTTTCATTAGAAAATTATTTGAAATAGAACTTTATTTAAATAATTGTGATTTTGAAGGCAGCATAAAGGAAGGAATTGCAGGTAATAAATGTAAATCTAGGATGACGCTTTCAATGGGATGTGCCGATTTTTCTCACATTTAATGTGCCCAAAGGCAGAGAAAAAACGAAAATTTCTCTACCGGTATAGAAAAATGTGAAATTTTTATAATTCTTTTTTAATGTGCACCGACTCAGCTCGATAAAAATCAATAGACATTGTACTGTTTGCGCCGATATTGGGGCCGTAGCTCAATCAATTTTAAAATATCTGTTTTTTAGAAATCTGATTTACGTGATTATTCTAATAACAGTTATAGTTCTATTTTTTTCTTTTTTGTCCCTTTGAAGTTCAAGTTCGCACACGCTAAAGTGAATGAATCATCTGCCACAGGACTAGGAATTATGAATATCTATAGAGTACGGCGTACAAAATATGAAAAATTTTTTTAAAAAATTTCTTTAAAATTTTTTCGATTTCCAATGAAAGCATTTGACCCCTTATTTTTCATGTTTATAGACTGGCCTTAGTTTTACAAACAAGTTCCAATGAATCAGTCTAACATATGGGCTCGCAATTTAAGTGGGATCTTTGCTAAATTCACTTTCGCATTAAATTGAGACTTCCATCTCTCAGACTTCTTTATATGATCAAACATTCATACATAATTGCAAAAAAAATTAAAAAAAACATGGACCATTTGCTGAAAGACACATATTAAAGAAATCATACTTGCTTTCCTATAAAGTTTACAGAATGTATACAATATAAATATTTATAATTTAATTGTTTTAATTTTTTTAATTTTATATCTTGCGCACCTCACACACTTTACAACTATCGGTACAACTCAGCTGATAATACGTTGAACGTTTCGTTACCACACAGTACAACATTCACTTGCAAATAAGTCTTCTTAAGTAAAGATATAAAATAAATATTTTAAAAGAACTTAATATTTTTCTTTTATTAATGAAATATTTTGAATAATAAAAATTAGTGAAAATATTTTGAATTTAAAAGCTATTTTAGTTTTAGATTTAGTTATTTATTATAAGTGATTCTGAGTCATTTTTATTTACTATTCCATAGTTCCGGCAAATATATTTAAAACTTCTCCCTTTTTGTTAATAATTTATTTCCACAAATAAAACTCGCGAGCAATATTTCTTGCTTTGCAGTCACTAAGAAGATAAAGAATAAAATATAACAATCCGCCTTATACAACATGGCAAAAAAATTAGAACCTCTCGATTCTTTGCACAACCAAGACGCAAACTCATTCATAGTTCACCAAACGATACAAAGTCGTACAAGTTGTACGTGAGGTTGCAAAGTGTGTGGCCTCTTTTATCGTAGATATAGGATACTAAACTGAACTAAAATTGTTACTTGTTGTGAGCTTAGCTGTCTATATATAAGTCTGAATTTCATTATATATGTTCCCATCGATCCTATAAGGATCAGAGGGCCTCATTGGCACTAACCAAATCAAAAGTGCACATCAGCCATCATGTCCCAAAAGCGTTCAAACTCATTTACTCTTACAAAAACTAAAAAAATTTATAATTTTTTATTCCTGCAGCTTGGCAAAAAATCCATTTTTGGTTTAAAATTCATTTAGTCAAAATAATGTTTGCTTTGTCGCGCTATTTGTTTAAAATTAAATGTACTTCTTTAAGTCTTATTACTTATTAATCAAAATGTTTCATGTTTTATATTTTTTAAGCCATTATATTTTATTGTTGTGTGGCTTTAAGTAACCCGCAGCAACCTTTAATATCATTTAACTGCCGGTATATGTACGTGTTTGCCCCAAAATTCGAATACACTAGAATACCGCAAATAAAGTTTAAATTTTAGTGTAACTCAACAACCTGAAGAATGGAAAAAAGCTGCTTACATTTTTTAAATAAATTTTCATGCAATTGTTATAAATTTTATATTGTTAAACTCTATTGAACCTGTAACGAAAAATAGTTACCGTCAACAGTAATGGTAACAATAATAGCAAAACCCATAATTTAAAGCTACAATGAGTAGTGGCATAAAACCTTTGCTATTAATTTTCTAAATAAAAAAATATTTTATTGAAAAATTTTTATGGAAAACAGAATTGCATTTCATATCGATATTTTGGGCGTAAATATTGCAAAGAAATTTTCTTTTAAATTTGGGTTTGATTCATTTTATGTATTTCCTTTTAATTATATCAAGAAAATGATAAATTGAGGAACACTGTGCTCTCACAAAATTCTGTGCCAATAAGGAAAAAGTGCTTAAGCCTGACTTTGTAATTTTACAGCAGAGCATGTTCAAATTTTGAAGTTAATTTTTAAAAACGAATTCGGTCTTCATCTCACGGTACGATATACTCTCTGTAGCCTCGTATATTAGAAGTGAGTTATTCTATATTTCACAAACTATTTTGAACAATTTCGTGTGTTGTTTCAAATAAAATATTACATCAAAAAAGAACAAGTACAAACTTCTTGAAAAAATTGGCAAAATGTGTGAAATTTTGCTGGGAGGCACTTCTAAAGTGGCTAATCACAACGGAGCTATAAACTCTTTTTGAGCTTAAGTTGACTTAAGCACTTTTCCCTTATTTTCAGTGAATTTTAATAAGAGTTATTTGCGATATATTGTGTGGTTTTGTCTTTTTTAGCAACGAACAACCTTGCTTGGCTCTTGCAAATTACGTGGCTAAATAGGAGCCTTTATTGGTCCCTTTAATGGCGATTTCTCTTCTAAAAAGGGTAACATCTTGTTTATCTATTTATGAAAGAAATCTACAAAATTTAACGCCTTAACAGGATTGTGTGCAGTCAAATGAAAATAAATTATCGCTTTTTCTCTTTTAAAGGGTAAACAATTTAATTTTATTTTTATTAAAATAGAAAACGCAATAAGATAAAGTTTATTTTCAATAAATTCAGCAGCTCTTTCGTACTTCGAGACTCACATATAAACTATTTTTTTGGGGAATTTTTGCAAAAATTTCTATTTCCTCAAAAGTTTTTATTGAAATCTTATGCTGCCATTATTTTACCATGTTTTGTAAAAATATATCAATGCGACAACTTGACTTTTGTGAGCTGTATATAGAGTAAAGACGAAAAATACAAATTCCCAAAACTACCGATTATAATTTAGCAAGTTGTTTGATTTGTCCTTAGAATAGGAATTTTTCAGATTTTTCTAGATTTTAATTATTTTTGCTTTCTTGGTTTCACACATCGTTAATTTTTCTGGGAACGTATCTACCGCGTTGTAGAAGGTTTATCTGTATAGGAGTATTCAATTAGTGATTTTTTGAAGTTAAAAATTTTCCATTCTGCCATTTTTTAAAGACTTGTCATATAAAGTTTGTATTAATTAAGCACAATGTGACGAATTCATCTAAAATAAGGAACATGTAGCGAACATTTCGTTAAAGCAATTACAATTTTGAATCAAAGTTTATTTTATGTAGTCGTATTTAGTAGAACTGCTATTATTTGATACTATTTTGTGGTTACGTTCTCAAGTATGTGTTGTTTGTATGCACTTCCTTTATTGTTTCAAATGGAAACACATGTGTTTCTGTCACGTTACAGGGTTACGCTTCAATTGTCTGAACACACCTCTATGTGTGTCCGTATGTTTGTTTTTTTTAAGTTTTTCTTACAGGCAATACAACCAGCCAGCCAACCAACCATCTAACCATTCATTTATTTAACCGTTTTTAACTCCTTTTTTTGTGCAGTGGCATAAGAACAAGATTTTTGTTTTGTACGTAATAGACAAGAAGAAATAGTTTAACGTTTTAACTTTATTATTCGGAAAAGTTTCTTAGTTTTGTTTTATACTTTAGCAAAATCCTGTTTTATCGCTACATTGAATTCTTAGCAGTTTAACAGCAATCACTTGAAAATTACTTAAGTTTAACTAACATGCTTTTCTTGTAACTTTTATGTGAAATTGGGAATTGATGTTGAGTAAGAACGAAATCCTAAAACGCTAAAAGAAGTTCTTTTAAAATATTGACATAAGATTTTAATTAATATTTAACGATTTTTAAACATGCGGGTAAATATTGCGTTAACTTCATTATATAAGCGTTGCAAGAGTAATAAGGAGAGTAATTGTTTGCAACGAGAACTTCTTTATTTATTAACAGAATTCTTTGTTGCACCGAAAGAGAAGGAAGGATCTAACTGCGATGATTATATGAAAAGAGTAAATTACATGTCAAGCTCATTTTTTGAATCCATATTTGGAGGTGCCTAGATCACTTTAAATAGATTTTATAAGAGCAGAAACATTTTTGCGGGAAGGTGCTAAATTTGTTCTTCGGATGTCCTAGGGCTCTTCAGTTAGACTAATCTAACCCATCACACATGCGATGTAGGGAATTCGTACTGGAAAAAGTAAGTGGTTGCCAAGGAACGATATTTCCATTGCTTCAAAAAATCCATTAGTGCAGAAAGTGAAGTTGATGAAATTTTGATAAAAAAATCTTAACAACTCTATGAATCTATGAAAATCTGTTCTCGACTTTGAGCATACTTCGTTTTATTAAAAAAAAAAAAAAAAAAAAAAAAAAAAAAAAAAAAAAAACAACTAAAACTAAATCTTCATGAAAACACTTGATACAATTATTTTCAATTATATTTTATTAACGAGCTTTAAGTCTTTTTACAGAAAAAAACTTTATTTTATTTCAATATTTGGTTGCCTCTTTGGGCGTATTATTAAATTTTTTCCTGAGAAGAAGCATCGAAATATTAAAATGAAATAAATTTATTTTTTATAAAAAAAACTAAAGCACGTTAATAAAATATAAGATATATTAAAAGGCTCAAAAAATGTTAATTATTTTCAATTATAAAACTAATTGTCTAAACATATATAAGATTGCTTTCCATATCGGTGAATATGCATTAAGGAAGGGAATATCCTGCAAAAAGTAGTCTATGTTAAATTCGTTGGAAATGATTCGCTGCTACAGTGTTTCCGTATCATAATCTCATAATTTTTGTGATTTTGCACAAAACTCACTAGGATTATGTGTTTATAGAAACTCTTATGTGTGTCATTGTCATGACAAGGACTTAAATTTGTTTCCTTTCATCGGATTGAATTAATAAAAATAGTCCGAATAAAATTGTTGGTCTGAATTGACAAATTCAGTAGTAGAACTCTTGTCAGCTTAATAAATTTCAATTTAAACACTCAATTTTAAGTGGAGCCATATGTCATACTAATTGATTGCTTAATGATGGTAAACAATTTCTATTTGCCCATATATTTATTAACAGATTTTTTCCTCTTCAACTAATTTAGGTAGACCATTTTTAAATTCTACTATTCATTATCCTATCGCCAAGCAGAGAATAGAAAGCTTTGGATTTTTCTAGTAACATTTTAATTTTAAGTATAATAGACTTCTATTTTTACTCATATGACGCCATTGGAATTACCTAATATAGGGCATCATTAAATCTCAATTTATCTTTTATTCCAATCTAAAACCCAGTGGCTGAGGCAAAAAAAAATTTGCTTTGAAAGACACAAGAAATGAAAAAAATACAGTTTTCTTAAATTTTTTGTATGTTTCGGTTCCGTTTAAAGTTTTTAAGATTTAAACACATATACGAGTAGATGTCTCTCCATATGATTGTGTCCCAGTGTGTTCCAAATAATAAAAAGAAAAGAATTTCCCCAAAGGATTATTTCAACGTTTTTCTTGTCTCCAATACTTGTTCTTTTATTCTGGTCTCCAATATTTGGTTTTTTTTTTCATATAAGTAAGTGAAAATAGTGTAAAACACGAACATGTATTGACAAGTACATTGAAAAGGTTTTTCTTTTACTTTTTATTTTCATTCTGTAAGTTGTCCTTCTTGGCTTTCCTGCATTCGTGTTGCCTTGCAACAAATTTCTCGGGGACTTGGCTTGCTTCTTTTCATCGATATTTTTACTTTTCTTACTGCACATATTTTATTCTACCTACATACATACTGCAGACATATTCATTTGTTGTCAATGTATTTGCTGTTTTTCCTTTGACTTTTTTCGATGAAAATTTCTCTTTGTTACTGCGTTTTTTTTAGTTTCATTTTGTCAGTTTTTCTGATTTGTTTTTTCGTGTTGAAATAGTGTTCGTATGTTTCTTTCTATGCGGCAACTTTTTGTGTTTTTTGTGGGTTGGATTTTTTTCCTTTTTTTTGGTATATGTTAAAGGATTAAATTTTATTCACACTCACATGAGGAAATACAGGTTAAGTATGTGTTAAGTTAAGGGCAGACGAGGCATATGCTCATACATTGTGTGGTACCAAAAACACGAGGTAGTTTATTATATTAATGTATTATTTAGATTTAAATTAAAATTATCTAAAAATTTATGTTTCTTTCCTTGGGGCGGATCAATAACAAATTTCGAATTTCGATCTTTATATGGCATGAGCCTCTCACGAAGCTTTAGTATTTCTGCGTGATTGTATTACAGTTGGTAATACTAAAATTTAACAAAATCTTCATGCTAAATAAAAGTCCTTACACATTATTGAAATTCTTTACTGTTTTCAAATTTATAAATTAATTCCTAAAAAGTTAAATGAAAGAAAGAAATTCAGAGACGCAAGATGATTACAATTGTTTGTTGTGTTGTGTTTGTACAAAAGCTTTCTGAAGTTATTATACATATATGTTTTGTAAATTATAAATAGACAAAAATGATTGAGTTTTGTTTGGATTCTCATATAGTATTTGTAATTTTGATATAAGTATACGAGCTTGAATGCTTTTCAAACATCATTTGGGTAAAAGGGTACTGATGAAATGGAGGCATATACTCAGCTAAGCCAACAACAAGCAATAAAATATTGAATTTTAATACCCTTATGTGATTATAAGCTACTCTCAGTAGTTATGAAGAAGAAATATTCTGTTCTTTTATAGAAAATAACTTCATATTAAATAACGAACAAGCAATTTACTACTAAATTTTCGAATCCTGAAAGGATAAAAACTTGCCAATAGCCAAGAGCCAAATTCTATATTCTTTTGTAACAGTTTCGATTGATATATAACGAAAAATAATGCTTCTATGCAGATCTAAAGATCTTTATACTCGCACTTTGTCAATTTGATTTTCTAGGAAGTCGGAAAAATGAACTAGTGAACACCTTGAAGACAATGAAAATGTGATTTTTTAAGAACTATTACCATTTCATCTTCACTGATACTATTTCTCGCCAAGTCGGCCATATCCCGATAAATAAAATTGAGTTGGTTCTTAAGGAACATTATATCCAGTAGTGCATTTTTTCAACTTTTAAGGAATATAAGTGGAGAAATCCTCATGGAATAAAGCAAAATTATTTATTTTCTCTTGAATTTTGAATTGAAAATTATTTTGTCAATGAAGTTAATTTTACTGACAAGTGAATGTCAAAATATCGTGGTGACATGTATATGAAATAAAAAATTCAATGTTTTCGTTTGTTACACCTTTTTACCTTTTGGGTGGCGATATGTTATTTTTAATAAACGTATGTACATGTTTTTGATAAGCCATAATTTTAATGTATCAGTAATAAATAGGAATAAGCAAATGATTATATGATAAACCATATCAAATTATGTCACAGACAACTCATATTAATGTCTCCCTTTTGTGCAACATAGTCATATCTTAAAATATATATATAAATAAAAACAAAATATTTATGATTAAAGTCTTAAAACTATTAGCTTAGACATCGAAAGTTTTTGTCACAAATTTGGTGTAGTTTTAGACATAATTCTCCAGTAGGTTGAAAATTTGTTTTTTTTTTAGATATGGTATTGTTTGAGAATATATTTATTTGAATACCAGATCGACACTTTTTGGTACAACTTCGATTTAGCTGTTTACATAGAATAATATCTCTTCCCCAGTAACGACAATGTTTTGATTTTTGAGATTTTACTGTGTTGCATTAAAGCAGCGATATATATCCCTTAATGACATACATTTTCATTTATTCTCTCTTGATGGCAGCCTTTTGATTTTTTAGTATTCTATTAAATTATTATGACATTGACTTCTAAACATTTCATTTGCATTATATACATTAGATGATTAGCAAAAAATATTTTGCAATTTGAAAATGTTCAGCTATAAATAAATTGCATAAGTACTTCTTCTATAGCCAAGTCTATACACACATAAATACATATAAAGGAACAATTTTGACAATTTTTCACATATTTGAAATTTTAAAAGTCCCTAATGTTATTTTTATTAATATTGCGAGGTATGTTCTCGGACTTGGCAGACGCTGACAAATCTGCAAAACAAATTTATAAAGCAACTTTCGCAGAACTGCTTAAATGTCGAACACTCATGTTTTTACTTAGAACGGTCTACTAATTAGCCAGGGTACGTATTCCGACGATTGATTTTATTTATGTCTAGTAAAATTATTCGTACAACACGCTATCGGAAGGATATATCAAATATGCCCTTTTTTGCATTGAACCCGTCTTTGGCGCCGGCTTCCACAGTATGCTAAATTATCCTCAAACAAAGCCTATATTATGCGAAATTGACAACACTGCCAGGATTTACTGATTAACATTTGGAACTTTACGTATTAATAATGTGTATCGATTGCATTGTTTTCCTGTGTTTTACATGTTGATTATTCAGACGGTATGTAGTACAGTGTTATAAATTTACAAAAATACACTGACCATAATTACATATTTGTGTAATTTAGCATTGATTTTTAACCAACATTGTCACGTGACTTTTTGAGTATAACACCACATACAGTGAACAGCCATAGAGACATGTCTATATGTATGCGAAAGAGTCATGTGAATACTACGAAACGTATTGGCGTTAAAGGTCCATAGAAATGGGTGTATACCATATTGTTTGCGGACATGGTTTATATGTATATAGTGGAGTTTCTGAACAGAAATAATTCAAATTAAATTATACAGAAACTTTTTTCTTTATATTGTTTTAATAAATATAATTCTGACAAGTTTTAAAAAATTATTATGAGGACATACAATGAATATTCCAGTTAAAAAACAGCCTTCTGATATTTGGACCCAAATTTGGATATTAAGATAAGGTTTCAAATCATTTGCAATTGTTTTAACAAAGACTTGCTTTTTTTATTCCTATTCATCGCTTTTGAAGCTATTTTCATTATATTATGAAAAGTAAACTTTTGATAGTTTTTTTAACACAAAAAATATTTTTATATTGAATTATTATTGGTTATCTGCGGGTGGGATAAACCTTCACATCTGGAAGGGGTACATATTCATGATTTCTTTTTGTTTATATGAAAGAAATTTTATCACTTATTAATTGAAAAAAATGCTTATAGATTTAAAAAAATAATTGTTTATTTTTAGAATAAAGACTGTATTTTCAATACGACTTTAACAGATTTGTAGAAATAGTTCGTCACAATTTTTTCGACTTGACTTCCTACAAACTTGAAAAAGTGCATTATTGGATTTTTGGAAGCATTGAAAATGTCGGCCCATGAAATTTCCATTTTTTCACTGCGATTATTAGGGAAAACATTAATAATAATTTAATCTTTGAGTCTAAATCATTTTGAAAAATTAGTTTTGAATTTGACTTGTGCGGTAATAACTTTCCAGTAGGTTTGCGCATCAATTGAAGTGGCTTCTGCCGCGAAATGTTTTTTTATACGATGACCGGTAGTAAAACCAAACACTACGAGTGTTAAATTATAGATTTAATTTTTTCATTTAACCTCCAGTAAACTAAAAGATAGACAGAATTTTTGTGAACATGCAAGTTTAATGGTGCCAATTGAGTTTATTTTGTGCTGTTTTTTCTCTCGTTTTAGATATCATAATAATCAATAATTAAGATCACATTACTAATTTAGTTATTCATTTTGTTTTTCAGTTGCGTGACAAACACACTCATACTTGTACAAACGCAAGTGCATCAAAAATGTGTCAAAATAAATGTACATACATCCGTGTCAATTAAAAAACCGTAAGTTTTTTATTTATTTATACATATATACATAATTTGTTTATAATGCGATATTATAATACCCGCATATAATATTTGTAAATCAAAAATTTGTAATAAAAATATGGTTCCTCTTTTTTGTAATGGATGCATTTAATTTTTCCAAAGTAGTCTGATGTTTAAAATAAAAGGAACCTTGGTCGAACTAAAAATATAATTATATTAGACTTCATCTATTAATATAGAGGTAAATACAGTCTGATGTCCACTTGTTTCTAGCTTTCCATATTATGAACCAATAGTAAAACTGCCCAATAGATCGACAACTTCTTTCTGATCTAGAGGTAGTGAAAATTAGAATCATTTCTAATAAATTTAATATACACTATTATTGCTAGGTGTTCCTTTTTTGGATCCTGTTCAGTGGATCTCAAGTCATCTGCGAGATCTTACGAAAAAGCGAGTTTTTGGAAGTACTTCAATTATTATTCATCCCCACATAATGTATATGAAACGCATCATATATTTTCATTCGCTTGAACTCGAACTACGCAATATTATTTGATCATGACAGTTCTTTACAATATCAGACACATCAGCACATAAATCATTAATGACAATAAATTTAAATATACAGAGAGGACATTTGAAATAAAAAAACTTTTGCGATTGACTGTCTATAAAAACAGATTTAAAAGAAGTAATTTTTATGACTGCAAATAAATGCAAATTTACTTAATTTCAAAATTATTTTACCCACAATTGTCGTTACATTATTCCCTTTTTGAATACCTTTGACTGAATTATAAGTTAAATACATATTTTCAAATATCAAGAGGAGGAAAAGACTTTTGCTATAAAAAATAAAATAAGAAAATAATTCCATATTAAATAACGAAAGAGCTATTTACAACTAGAAATATCTAATAGTCGCAATTAATTTTTTCTTGTGTAAATTTTATAGCTTCGGCTAAAACGTGTAGAAAAAATCAGTTTTTCATATAAATTTGATAAATACTTTTTTTAGGTTTATCAAGCTCTTTCGAGCTTAAGTTCCCTATAAATAAGATAAATTGCCGAAATGGACTCTTCGAAAGCAATGAAAATATCATTCGTAAATTCATTCATTTATTGTTTTCACTGGGTTACTACGCAATCGTATACTGTTTCCTAATGTCACGTGCGATCTCGGAGTTGGATCCAGTTTTGCTTTTTCATTATTAACTTTCTCTTCCAGCCTGTTCTAATGTTAAATAATAACTTTATTGTAGTCACTATACCTGAATATTGTCCTTATACCAAAAGTCAAATGGAGTACGATTTCTTAATTATTCCCTAAATAGAAATCGTAAAAGCATAAAATCAAAGTAAAAAAGTCAACTGTGAGACTAAAAATATTCCATTAAAAAAGGCTTCCAAAAAGTTATAAAAATACTGATACTAGGATACAAAATTAGTACCAATTCAGATCATTTCCAGTGAGTTTTATTGGAAATGATATTTTTATTATTTTATGAAAAGTAAACTTTTGATTTTTTTATCCTAAAATAATTTTATATTAAATTATGATTGGGAACTGGGAACACACTTCACATCTAGAAGGCGTATAATGTGCCATTTTTTTCTTATGTGGAAAGTAATTTTATCACTTATGGATTAAAGAAAAATAATGTTTTCATTATAATTAAAAAAAAAAATACATTTCATGTATCCAACATTATTTAAACAATATAAAAATTTAATTTATAGTGTTGTGCCTCTAACCATCATCAGCACTGTATGTTGTAATAAACACGAATTGTGAATTTGTCGTTCAACATGTCTTCTTTGTCATTATAACAATTAAAATTACTTTTTAATTACTGTGTACTCTTGGGTATAATACACACTTTAGATGCGATATGACATAAAAGTGCATAAATGTCAAATTTGTATATGTTAAGGAACTAAACGCTACACCAAATATATTCATGTCTGATAATTTAAAAACACTTAAAATATTACATTAATGAATCAGATGAAGGTAAAGATAAAACATAAAAGTTTAAAAAAGAATAATTAATAAAATTGCTTAGCATTTATTTATTTATTTATTTATTTGTTAAAGACAACTTTAAACCATACATCCGATTTTTCTAACTCTTTAATACCCATAAAAACTCTTATATCATAATTGTGATTTAAGCCATATATATATATATATATATATATATATATATATATATATATATATATATATATATATATATATATATATATATATATATATATATATATATATATATATATATATATATATATATATATATATATATATATATGTATACATATACTTGTATGTTTGTTACTCCCACAAATATTTTTTCATGTTTATCATTGAAGAAAACACGACTTCTATAAGTGACTGCTGAAGAAATGAAGTCATGTTTCTTCACTCGTCCAAGGAATTAAAATAAAAGCTAAAACAAAAGAAGTTTAAGTATTTTTATTTCCGGCTCATGTTATTTAACAATAAACGACCTGTACAACCTGCTCTTCAACAAGCATCTTATGAAAACAGATACAAACTGAAAACCACTTATTGTTACATTTTCTTTATCTCTTTAAACTAGTGCAAGTGTTAAATTCAATACTTGAACTAAAAATGTCATACAAAAACGTTTTCATAAAATGAAATTGAAATAGATTTAGTTAGAGCACAACTACGTTGTCTTGCTAACCTTTATAGTCTATTTAGGGGTTTTTTTTTTTGCCACCACCACGAAAATATGTGGTGGTGCTCAATTAGAAACCAAGAATGATCTTGAATCACCGATCCCTTATAAGGGTTGTAATCCATTTTTGATATAGTGTGATATAAATAGTTAAAAGATCAGAGATAACGAAGCATGTCTCAAAAAAAACTGATATCACTTAAAAGCTTCTTTTGCTGCATGAAAAATATGTTCAGCCCATCGAACATCACACTGGATTTGTATATTGAGAACATCGAGAGCTTTTAATTCCTAAATATTTATATCACCCATTGTTAGCTTAGCGTTTTCGGTCATTCTTTTAAGCATTACAATTTTTATAGCCATTCTATTTGCTTGACCCTGCTCGGATATTTTTATAAAATCGTTATTAGTATTTCATTTATATTTTGCTTCATGGACTCACTATGTGGCAGGATTGGCCCATTGTGGAAGGAATGTCAATGGTAATCGGTGCTGTCATGCGCAAAGACGCAAGCTGGAATGGTGGTTCTAAACAAAAAAACAGGATTATAAGGAAGTTATGTTTAAAAAAAGACCACTGGGGGTTTATTTTCTAGAAAAAGTAACATTTTGTTGATCAGTTTGCAAAAAATCTTTCTTATTGCTGTAATAAGTTTGCGCTTATTACAGAACACTATGCCCCCTTTCTCTTCTCTTTGTATGTACTAGACTCTTCTTTACTTTAAAAAAATTGAATCATCCCTAAAATAATTTAAGTTTTCGTATGTATAACTTCGTCTTTTGCTTTTTCATTTCAACCGTTTTTTTATATAAATAATCCGAAAGTATTATTTGAATCAATATTCTCATTATTTCTGTTTTGTATAGATCTTAAAATTTATGGGCTTTAGGTTGTAATTGAAAACTTAATGTTGGATATATGATAACTTTGTAAATGAAAAATGAGTAAAGGAAAATTAGACCCGATAAAAACACAAGCAGAACTGCCATAACGACCAGCAGCAATGTCTATTACGAAAGCGTTCCTACTGACAATAAGAGTCTTATTTATTTTTGGCTTTAAATTTTCTTTATTAAAATATCTGTAGGACAAAGTTCCGGGATACGGTTGTTGGTGTTGTGCCAGTCTATTTAGTTTTAGTTGTGATTTCTGACCCTGTTCTTATTACCTGCAACTAGTGAAGGTCTTCGTTGCTGTGTTCCACCTGTCACGAGTATATGACAATATTATTATAATTGCAACGTTTTTTTTTTTCTAACAAATATCCTCAGCATATTATATGAATGAAAATATTGAATCTAAAAATACGAGTGTTTAAATATCTTCTTTTTTATGTTTTTTATGGATCCTTTTTTAACTTTTTTTAAGTACGATAACAGTCGTTTGGTCATTCTAAAATTGATTTAAATTATTTGTAACCTTGCAAAATCTAAAGGCTTAATTTACTTCAACTTATTTTAGCATTCATGTTTTCAAAATTGACATCTTTATCTAAAATGCCTAAAGTTTAAACTGAAACTGATTTTGAAGAAATTGCGTATTTACGGAAATGCTGCAACTTTAAGAGCTCGTTTTTTCATTCCCTGTATTGCTATCACAGCTCTTGTTTATTTTTAGCAACAATTTAATTGTGACAATGTCAGAGATCTTTGATAATAACGTTCTTCCTTAACCTGTAGTAGCAAAAGCACAGCGTGTGTATTTCACTAAATGTGAACTTTAAAGTTGTTAGGTAACCAACAGCAAGTAACAACAACAGAAAACCAAATGTTGTTGACGACCATCATGTTACTATGGCAACTTGTAAAGCTAGATTGAGAAAAACCTTGCAAATTCAAATTGTTTACAATGAGGAAATGAACGAGGGTGTATTAAGCTTTTTTTAAGGAGACCCTACGCATTTCGAATAATAAAATCATGCCGAGGATTTTGGTGATTTTTTTTCAAATTGTTTACTGTATCTTTAATATAATACATGAAATTGAAAAATAATTAGACTACAGTTAGAGATATGGGAAAATTTAGTTCCCATGGTGGTTGCGACGCACAAAAATTTCAAATATTTTCTAATTCTCTAAAATAAACGTCGAATAAATATTCTTTATATTTATAGTATTTCATCCTGATTTTAATCATTTTGTATAAACGTATTATTATTAAGAATTTATTGAGTCTAAAAACACAAGTTATTACTATTTGATATTTTCTCATGTTTCGAGAAAAACTAATGGTCCGACGATGACTTTGTGTTTCATTTTTCGAAATGATCTTCTGTTTCTAATTCTAATATACATTTTTTCTTATATCTGACCAGGAATATTTCAAAGTCCTGTTAAAGACCTTGGAACAATTTTCGGATAGGTGTTTGTGTTAACAATGTCGATTTATATGCTCAGAAGACTAAATTCTCGACTATCAAACATGGACTTGGCACTGATAATAATGCATAATAAATATGACTAATATAACTTTTAGAGAACTGGATTGTCTAGATGTTTTAGGAGTCTATTGAATTAGTTATATCTCATGCCTAAAAATTTTTTCAAGATTGGTGATCACATCTTTCCATATAAATAATAATAATGCATTTAAATTTTTAAAGAAGTAATCAAAAGAGTTAATTAAGTGTATTTATTTTTTGTTATTCGATAATACCAAACCGAAAAGAAAAAAATGTGATATTTATAGAAAATAAAAGACATATGTTTTCATTCTGATTTTGATTTAGTATATATTTTGTGAACTTATATTTAATCGGTTGCATGTAATGTGATTAAATTGAGCCAGTACTGCAATGTGTTTCGTCAGCGGTAAATAAATATTTTTTTTCGTCTGAACCAAATTAATAAAAATAGCAGTTTTCAATTTTAAATATTTTTTAGCTTATCCGAATTCACCTGTAGTCTAATTCTTTAATATAAAGCAGTAAGCCGTGATTCGTACAGTACAATTCATGTAATGGTTAAAAAATATGTCTTAAATTTGTCAATTCAAGGTAATAAATTTTTTCAAAATGTTTTTATTAAGGAAGAAGTAAGTAAAGGTCAATTAGTTTAGCAGAACGGAGCAGTACTGCTTTTGATGGTCACTAAACCATCTGCCATTTTGCTCGCGCTAGTCAACTCACAACTGGATATCAACCAGCAATATTTTGAAATAATTAATTGGGAGAAAGAATATCTCGTTTAATTTAAAAAAAATATTTTTTAAAAACAATTTACCCTTGAAGTAATTTTTCCAATATGTTTATCAGCATTTTTAGTCAATTAAAATGCAAACTGTCAAATATTTGGAAACAATTGACAATAGACCTGGACCAGTTTAATTTATAGCGGTTTTTCTGACTTCTTAAACGTCTATCTACAATGTACCGATAAAGTGTAAATATATTGTTGATACATTTCCCCTTATTATAACTGTCATCTTAGTCCTCAAATCTCTTCGATATGAAGAAGATGGGAGTTCAGTTCTCCTGCTACCAACAGTTGAGATTTCTGGGTGCTGATTCTAAGCAGCAGACTCTGGCGCTTGTAACGTGTTGAAGTTTAAATATTTCCAGCTCCTTAGAAAAGACAAGCACCAACTTAAATTGCATCTAAATTTTTTGCTTACATATTTTGCTTTTCTAAGCGTATCGATGACGTATCGATTTGGGAACAAAGTACACTGTTAAATCTGTAAGCGCTATGTCTTAGCATTCAGTTACAATGTATTACTATAAGGCAACTTTCTATATCCGGCAGTTGTAATAAGTACGAAAATTTCAGTTAATCAAAATTGGGGTTTTAAGGATATTTTGCAAAAGGTTTTTTCGCGTCACTGATTTGTATAATTTTGTTAAGTATCAGAAAATATGTAACATATTAAGTTTTAGTATCATATAATATTCTGATCATAGTGAGTTTGAACTTAATTAATGTATTCATAATACAATCAAATACTTTAGCAACCTTGACTTTATGCTATAAACACATAGACACCAGCAGGCTACACGAACACCAACTACAAATGTCGTTGTCTACAAAAGTCGTCATGTAGTCAGCTACTTAATTATTTTGAAAGCGACAGCTACATGTAAACAGCTGTTGCAACAATTAATTTATGTATATTACAGTGGTGCATATTTAGCGCTTTTAATTTTTTATAGTTCTTGTTCAGTATAGTTTTCTTTTCCTTACATCTTTGATAAATTTTACTAATTAATTTTTATGTTCAAAAGGGCTATTACCTTGTGATTTTTTTTTAATCTTCACCAATGTTGGTATTTTTGGCTCAAGTCAATATGATGTATAATAATAAAACAAATTATAAATTATAAAAAAGTATAAAATTTTGATGTTTCTAATATTTTAATAAAATGGACGAGTCCCTGGATAAAGTGAACAAAAAATTCACGAAACGTCGGGAAAATATGAAATAAATAACTTTTGAAGTTTATTGTCATAAAAACACATCAGGCCTGATTAGCTGAAAAAACAAGGAACGAACGCAAATCAAATCTAAATTGGCCAAGAAAGAAAAACAAGACAATAAAACAAGTAAATTTATTTATTTAAAAATTCTTGATGCATATATATTATAACATATACATTTTAGAATTTTCTTTTTTATTTTGCAATAAAAAATATTTCTAATCGGTAATTTCTTTACATATTTTCTCATATTGTCAACACTGTTTTTGTTTTGTAGCCAACAAAAATAGAAATTAGTTTAATTTGACTACACGACAAAAGTAGTATGGACAACAACCTGCAGTCGTGTAGCCGTGCAGTTGTAAAAATAATCATTTTCATATACACACATGCGTTCTATTTTTGACAGGTTGTAGTCGGTAGCCTGCTGTCTGGAATGTGTTTAATGCATTACTTTTTAAATATACAAATTATAAAAATATATAAATTATAAAAATATATAAATTATAAAAATATATAAATTACAAAAATGAGAAAACTAATGATGCCAAAATATGTTGAAGTTAGTAATTTATCCAATGTTTAAGATGCTCTATTATTACCAGTAACAAAATCAAATTACGATAAAAGGAAGAAAAGAAACAATGTTAATATTTTCATTTTATAAATAAGTGAAAACCTCAAGTTTTCATTTACAACTGCTTTTGTTGTTGCCTGCTGCTTAAATGTTGGTAATTTTATTATACTATTTATTTATGCATATATAAATATTTGTGTGTGTATGTGTATTTTCTGTTTTGATAAAACGGAAAACACTTTCTCTTAGACAAAAAAAAAAAAAAAATTATTTAAATATACATATAAAGCAGCAGTAGAGGCAACAGCACGAGAAAATCATAAGCAGTTGCAGCAACATTAGTCAAATCCAACAACAACAAAAATGAAAGCAATTCACAAACCTCTAAAGATTTGCATTAAAAGAATAATTGTTAAATTGTTTTTTTTTTCTTGATGTTACTTTACGAGTTTTTGGTTCTTGTGTTTTGTTATTGTTGTAAGATTGGTTTATATAATAAAAAATCCGATACACGTAGTAAGAAGCGAAATACAGTGTGCGTAAAAGATTAATAAGAAATTAAATATTTTTGGTATAATTTTGTTTTTAGCTAACACGGTGTCCCAAAGGCTCTTTGAAAACTTAATGATGATAATAATTGCAATACAATTGAGAACTGCTTTTTATCACAACAAGTCAGAAGTAACTTTTTTTAACAAAAACTTACAATTGTTGTCTTAAAGTTTTATATAAATATTATTTAGCGAATGAAGTAGAGAATCGTAAAAAAACTGAAGTTAATCTTAAAATAGTTGTGCCATACAATTACGAAGGATATCGCGTAATCAATTATCAACAATGAATTCATTATACGTAAAACGAATCATTTAGCAAAAGCAATAATATTAATCAAATTCACAGTTAAAGTTTAGTATAAAAGGTATAAAAGGAAAAATATTACAAACAAATAATCAATGAAAGCAAATTAAAAAATGTTACTTTTAATATGTGTGCCTCGTTACGAAGGCCTAAATTTCAGATTTATGAGTTTTTCCAATTTTTTTTTTTTTTTTTTTTTTTTTTTGAAAAATAAATATTACTGATTTTGTACTCTCTTATCATACGCAAAAGTATTAAATACTAGTAGTTGATACTCCCGTAAATTCTAGCAGCTGCCTAAAAAGTGATATAAAACAGAGACATGCCGACTGACCATCGAAAGCAGTGCTATTCCGTTTTGCTTATTTTGTCCTTAAAAAGAAATTTTTCAAATTACTAAACATATTTAATAAATTAAGGACTCGAACTCAGGCCAGAGAAATTACAATTTCCATTTAAGCAATATGGCTTGAGAAACACTCAGAAAAATGACAGCTTCTAAAGAAGTCAATAAAATCCACAACTAGAAGTGGTGAAAATTTGAATATTTTCAACATAGGGATATAATTGCGCTTTTTTGGATCCTGTTCATTTGATCTGAAGTCATGTTCCTCATGTTATGAAAAAAAACGATTTTTTTAAGTACAAAAATACTATTAGTTTCACAACATAGTTTACATATATATATATATATATATATATATATATATATATATATATATATATATATATATATATATATATATATATATATATATATATATATATATATATATGTATATATATATATATATATATATATATATATATATATATATATATATATATATATATATATATGTATATATATATATATATATATATATATGTATATATATTTATATATATATATATATATATATATATATATATGTATATATATATATATGTATATATATATATATATATATATATATATATATATATATATATATATATATATATATATATATGTATATATATATATATATATATATATATATATATATATATATATATATATAGAGAGAGAGAGAGAGAGAGAGAGAGAAGCTGTCAAAGTAAAAGATTTTGGACAAAAACAGTTTAAAAAAAGTCCTGAAAATGCAGAGATTTCGATGTAGAAAAAAGTTAAAATTTTGGCTCATTTTCAAATTGTTTTAACATAAACTTGTCATTACAAAGTGAATTGTAAGCCACATTTATTTGAAGGAAAACAATTTCATTCTAAATAATGAATGAAATAGAAAAGAAGGATAAAGAAAAAAACTCTCACAATATTTTTTCTTACATAAATGAAAGTGATAATTTCAGTTGAATATTTATGAAAAATGCTGTTTTAATGTAAATCTAAAAATAGTTACTTTTTTGAATTTAATCAATCAATGATAATTCTTTACCTTAAAATATATCAAAAAGAGTATTCCTGTATAATTTTTATATCGATTGTTCGGTTATGAAATTTGCAAAAAAAAAATCAAACCCAGAGGATTAGCAATAGATGCTCACAAAAAGTTCATGTAATTATTAATTTTTTTATTCATAAAAGAAAACGAGCTGCATCATGGCTTAAACTGCTCATTGTAACAAACACAGTTCTTCTCAGAATAAAATAGGAATTGAAAACTGGCATCAATCAAACGTATTGAAAAACTGCTCTTTTAACTGATTATATTATAACTAAACCATGATCAATATTTTAGTATTCCCGGAAAAACGTTTAGTGCAATTACCACTGTATCATCCACAAGCAACAATAAATATTCTCAACAAATGCAAATTGAAATTTCCCGCTTTTTTCTAAGTTTTTTTTTTTATATTTCTGTGAGCTTATTGTGTGATTTTTTCACTACAGAAAGCACTATATTGTTCATTATACTCGCAAATATGAGTTGGAAAGAAAAATTATTTTAAATAAAAATTAGTTTATTTCTTTTGTTGTTTGCACTCCCTGTTTCAAGGATCCCGGTGAAAGAAACTTTTTTTAAATTTCATTTCATGGTACTTTTTGGTTCATCTCTGTTGAATTTCCTTTATTTTTATTTACCGTCGCCACATAGATAGAAAAAGGAAAATAAAGGAACATTAAACACATTTGTTGCCTTTAAAATTAAAGAAAAAAGTGTAGCGTAAAAAAAATAAATTTCAATTTTAGTCAAGAATGGAACAAGTTTGGGCTGTGTTAAAGCGTTAAAAATTGAGTAAATGTGAGACTTAAGTAAATAAAGAAATCAAAGATTAATTGCGGGTGTATAAAAATTTAAGGATTAAATATTTTTGTTGAGTTACTTTTATTATTCAAAGGAATTTGCTGAAAAATTCAATCATTAACGACGTTCCAATAAAGAAATTCACATGTGCCATATATTCGAGAAAGCCAATCTCTTCCTTATCATTGTCGAGGAAGCCTTATTGAGATGACTTATTTGATATTTGAATTATCTAGGTAGCAGGCCTTATTACTAAACTATATACATGAACGAATTGAAGTGTATTTTCATACAGGGCTTATAGCACCAAAAGTAACAGAAATTTTTTTTAAATAAACTAATTCAATCTTCAGAGAATGGTAAGCGCAAAGCATTGTCATAATTTGAACTGGCTGTGATTTTATTATAAATGAAAAAAGAGCTGTTTTGATGAAATTAATTGAAAAAAAATTATATCGCTCAAATGGCCATTTCCCGAGTTGATGCATGATGGCGCTCATTTTAGGGTATTTTGAATTGCTGCTTTCAAAACATGTGGCTACAAATTGACGATTCCTTCTTCAATGTTGGCTTTCAAGACTTACTAGCTTAGTGGTTTGTTTGTTGCTGTAAACGTGAGATTTTAAAAAGCTCTAAATTAAGAAGTCTGGTGCTGTTAGATCTGGCGATCAGTTCAAATTTTAAAAATGGGAGATCACTTGCTTATTATGATTTTTGATACGAAATCATTCCCTTCCTGCAACAATTATAACAGATTATGTTAGTAAGTTAACCTTGTCCGACGACAACAATTCGTGCACAGTTTGCTCTTATTACGGGAACATTTTAAAATCTTTCACCAAAATTCATTGCAACAAACGTCAGATGACGCCCAATTGTATACATCCATGTCTGCCTAGAACAGGTTTAATAGCAAGCTTAAATCTTTTACCTGTCATGGATTTCCTTAGTCATAAAAACTTTGTCTTCTTCGTTTAAGGGCTATAAGACCCTCAATAGAAATCTTGAGGTACCCTAATAGGGGCGTATGATTAATATTTTATAACTAAAAATTCATGTTGCGCAATCGCATTAAGACTAGATTAAATGGAAAAAATTTATATGGTACTTGATGAACGTTTTATATGTGACAAAAAAATGTAGAAAACATTTTGTCTTTAAAAAACGAGCAATTTTTTTCTGTTTTTTTTTTGTTTTTTGTTAATTTTTATCTGAATTTACAAAATTCTTTGCGGGTCCGCATTCACACAAAATATTCTCTGATTCAATGAATTCAGTTACTGAAAACGAAATTTATTTTTTTTTTCTGTATACTCATTCGACATTCAATTAGGATCCTTGAATTAAAGCAACCCTTTACCTTTATTCACTAGCCAACATTGCTGGAGTAAAGTGCACAAAAGATATCAGATTTTGTAGTTTAGCGGGTGTTTAAATGCGTAGTTCTTTGTATTTTTCTTAAAAGCTATTTTCTTTTCATATGTTGCTCATTGAATTGTTTGTAGCTTTTTTCAAATTGAAGGAGAAAAACAGAAAAATAGGAAATTATAAGACCAGCTATGCAGCTTAAGAAAATATGAAAAATAAAACATACATGTAGTGGTAGATCACCAATAACATGAAAATTACGAGACCAAGTAAAATTGATGATTTGAAGTAGCATGTAAATTTTAATTTAAACCACCCGTAATGTTGTTTAAACTCACGCTACTTTATAATTGTGGTTCTCAGATGTGTAGCTTCGCAAATGATTTGCTTTCTGCCTCCTTACATTTATTATATATTATTATTATTATCATATAATAATTATTATTATCATCATATAATAATAATAATTATTATATAATAATTATTATTATTATATAATTATTATTATTATATAAGTTGCCCTTCTTTCTACTTCGTAGCATCATTTAGAGGTAGTATGTATATCGATTTGTACTTTTTGTATAGACTGATTGGACGTTTCTTAGAAATAACGAAAAGATTAGAATTTGAACCAGATTTAAAGATGTTCATATGAATATTTTCAATTTCACTTAACAAATGTTGAAAATTTCCCTTAGTATTACAACTATATGAACAAATTTCACAATATGCCACGAACAGCTGTACATACAACTATATTTCTATGCTTAAATTTGAATTGTAAACTTCCCCACAACCACCAGTAAAAGTGCTTTATAAAATCTAAAAGTACTCATATACGTATACATTTTTATACAAGTATGTTGAAGTGAATCTATTTTTGTTTGCATAAGTGTAAGGAAAAAATTAAACATATAAATAAATGTTTATATTTTTACAAAATACACACTCATATTCATATACATATTTAAAAATTTATTTAAAACTGAAAAATACAAAGAAAGAATTAGGTAATATATACGGAATAAGGAAAGGACATGAAACAAATCTAGAGAAGTTTCTTAATATCTCCCTTGCACCTACTCGCGTGTGTCTTTTGCAAGTAATTTGAACAAAAAGTACAATATTGCTATAGTTAAATATAAATTAAAAAAGGGAAACAACGAGGTTTAAATTATTAGCCAGGAACCATATTCGATTAACATAAAAATGTTTAGATAAATACAATTAAAACTATTTGGTTTAAATATTACTTATTAATTTTGTGGTTAAACAATTCTTTTTTTAATTATCGACAATTCGATACTCATTGAGTATCATCTACAGAATTGTCTATGGGTATCGAAATGTGGATAATTTAAATAAAATTGTTTAATCACAAAATAAGACCTCAAACTTGAGTAATATTTTAACCAAATTGTTATAAAAAATGGTCAAAAAATACAGAGATATTACAATTAAAAAACTGTAATTTTGAATAAAACTCCAACCTGAAAAATTTGTTAATCTGGCTCAAGTTCGAGCTATGAATTTTACAGTTCAGGGTGATTTTTGAAATTATTTTTTCAATATATATTTATTTAACTAGCTGACCCGGGCAAACCTTGTTTTGCCTTCAAATTTGCACTAAATCGACATAGCAATTATTGTTCAAATAAAGGTATCGGGCTAATTAACCCCACTACACGCTGGTTAAGGACCCAACGCCTTCAGCAAAACGAGCATAGGCTTATCGCGCTAATCTCTATTGGGCAAAACACAAAAAACAAAATATTGGGCCATCTGTCGGACGAACTTCAAACTACACAGAAACAGTCCTCACAGCCCATAGAGCATGGATATCAAATTTGGTCAAAATCGGTCCAGTAGTTTTTGAGTTTAGCGATCACGAACATACACGTAATTTTTATGTACATATATAGCTGACACCATCAGCTCAAAATATCTTCGGAACTACATAACCGATTTAAGAGTTTGATATCTCGTTTAGAAGAACATGACAACGGCTTTCCAAAAAAAGTAAAATAAAATAAAAAAAAAGCACAAAAAATAAATATATGTATATGTCATTGGTGGTGCAATATGAAAATTGCATTTTGCCACGCCCCTCTGCCCACAGACCGAAAATAAAAAATCGGACTCCACAGTGTCACCCGCCCGAGTATTCTGAAGGTTTCCTGAAAATTTCGTCAAAATCGGCCCAGCCGTTTTGGAGCCATTACGTTACATACATACATACATACATACATACATACATACATACATACACACATCCAATTTTATATATATAGATTATTAGTTTTTTTTATTTGGAATAAGTAAAAAGAACCCAATTATCATACTATTAAAATGGAACATTATTGTTTTGGATGGTGGCCACAGCAACACCATCAGGGGTCATGTGACTGTTCTTATCACTTTTTAGTATTGAATAATATCAATCGAAACAAGCACTGTTCTCATCTACTAATTGATTTCTTCCTTCCTTCTTTCTTAATAAAAAAATAATAATATTACGCTAAATTATGAAATTCAAAACTCGAGTTTGAGCCAGATTAACTAAATTTCCACTTTAACAAAAACATTTCGATAAATTATGCAAATTTGAGATTACAAAAGTCCAATTTAAAAAAAAAAACGAGAAAATCATTTACTTTTTGTTTGTTATGGATTCGGCTGTTCATCTATTGATATCCCATTAGGGTTTAAGAAATCCATATAACGATTGCATTGCGCAGGGAACTTGTCTACTTACCAGACCCAACACTCCAAAAAATGCTTTGGTATTCATCTTGATCATTGCCTGACATAGAAGACCCTTACAGCGAAATTGATCCAAATGAAATTGAAAGTAGTTCAGTTTAATCGGCTTATTGGGAGGAATTCCACACTGCGCCTAGACTGAAGGTTTTTGCTTTATAAATAAATATAATATATTGCGATCAAATGTAACGAAATTTAAATTTTTTCTAGGAGTTCTTTTCGATGTTTTATTTAATTATGTTTCTTATAAGTAATTGATAACAAATAAAACAACTTGAATTGATGTCATATATAAAGAGCTTTTCATTAATCTTAATTTCTATTATTTAATATACTTTTTTTTTTATAATAATCCTCCTTATGATTCACTTTATTTCACGTTTTCAACTTAAATTCTAATTCAGATTCGAATCATGACAGCTTTAAAATATTAATAAATAATTACCTTAATGGTTTCATATCACCCAAATAAATAATAAAGAAAAATTAATACAATATCACATTACATACTTAAGGGATCACCATTGTAAATCAAAACCTTCACTTAGCAAATCAATTAAATAAATATTATTACTAAACTGAATTATATTTGAAAAAAAAGAAATACAGAGTAAGCAAATGAATAAATAAAAACCACGTAATTACATTTGCAAAATAACTTCAAATCCATCCATCCATACATACACACATGTATATTTATTCACTAATACCCATACAATACAAATTACATCATCCCACGCCTTCTTCAATACATACACACATTATCTGTATAAAAATCACTTGCGGAGCACTTGCATAAAATATGACTTTCAAGTATTGCTTAATGTCTGCCACAATTGCGAGTTTCGTTCTTGTTCCTATCCAATATCCTCCGCAGTTGCAAAATTATCCTTATATATGGAAGGAATGTCTACTACTGACTATCACCTCATACTTATTGCTGGATATTTAGCTTCCACTGTACTTGTACTTGTGCTACATCAATACATTTCAGTTGTAGAATAGATACATACAAATAAATATACAATAACGACAATGGGTACGTGCATACAGAAGTATTTATGTCATGCACAATGGGAAACGGAGAAAAAAATCTCTAAAAACTAAAATATTTGTTTATAAAGTACTTTTCACAATTATATATATTCCACTTGGGAACATAGGGCTTCTACGTCCAAATCAAAACTAATTCTATCATTACAAATTAATTTAATTTCATCAAAAGATTTATTTACTTTCTTAAGTTCTACGTCATATATTTTTTGGACGATCGAGAGCTGACTTCCTTGGGGATTCCACTCTAAGGCGGCTCTCGTAACGCTGCCTGCCAATAGGTTTACGAAGAGTATGTCCTATCCATCTCCATTTTCTTCTTGTTATATGACGAACTCTTGATTCTTCTTTTGTTAATCTCCAGGGCTCTGTGTTTGTGATTTTATTTTGCCTAAATATTCGTCATGTTGTTTATAAATACTTGGAGTCTCTGTGCTATAGTGTTTGTCATCAGCCAAGTTTCGCTTCTATAAAGCAGTATAGATTTTACGCAGACAGTTAATATGCGGATCTTCGTGTTTTGTGATATTTGTGGCAACTGTAATGTTTAATTTAAGCAAAAGCCCCACACAATACCGCTTTTCTTCGGATTAGTTTTAACATTATCTCATCAAGTACGAAGGCAAAAAGCAATGGAGAAAGAGGGCAACTCTGATTCACCTCTTTGTTTATGCTGAAGGATTCACTTGTAACCCATTGTGACGAACTTGTACCGAGAAATTGATGTACATAGCCTTGATGAAGTTTAATAACTTTGATGCGTCCTGCATTGCCCCACTTCTTGTAGAATCAAATGCTTTTCTAAAGTCGACAAAGACTAAATAAAGCGATATGCTCCACTCTACATAATGTTCTATCATGACACGAGGAGTATTTGCCTGATCTAAACAATTCCGGAGTGAAAATTATAGCACCAACTTTAATTTTTGGATTTTAAAAAATCCAAAAAAAATTTAACTACAAAGAAAGATAAAAAAATTTTAAAAATTCACAAATTGTTGGAGTTAATTTTTCTTTGTCACATTAGCATTTTCACCTTTTTGCATAATTATAGCAGGTCATATTCATAAAAAATATGTCAGATTTAAAGAAAGCTCTTTGCGACAGAAAATTTTTATGGAAATTTATAAAAAAAAAAAAACTATAAATCAAAAATGTTAGGGTGCGTTTAATACAGATGATTGACGGGAATAAAGTTAGAAGTTTTTTTTTTAATGAAATTATTAAAAATATTTGAATTTGCATAAAATTAGTGGGAACTCGTTTGATATTGGCACATTTTTCCATAAAAATTTCAAACGCTTATATATATATATATATATATATATATATATATATATATATATATTCCCATCGATCCTATAAGTAGCATAGGGTCTCTTTCGAAGTATAATTTTCATGAATTTAGTTTTGTTAATGTACGAAATTTTAAATTTTTTTTCGACACAATTTTTGGAGCAATTAAGTGGTTATTGCACAATTTATTAATTGAATTCTAGTATAGTAAATCGAGCTCAGTTGAAGCGTTATTTGCGTAAATTACCACTATTTTCAAAAAAAGGAAAGACAAAGTAAAGAGTTTGACGACATTACTTTAACCTATTTATTTTTCGAAAGTATAGACGAGTAGGCCACTACTCTATCCTCTGCGAGACCCGTTTTTCACAATGAATACAAGTAAAGCTTCCTTTTGGTCGAACCGTCACTAGACTTCTAGTTTATGAAATCTGATAATACAATTTTCTTAGATTTTCGTTTTGTTAGGCGATGTACTATACAGTTTTTGGGAATTGTTACTAAAGGTGACTACACTGCGAGGTTACTCCGATTCCTTAAAAAATTTGTTTGGCCTCTCAGGGACATCATTAAAGATTATTGGACTCGTTTTACCTGTCTCGACTGTTTATATTCAATCTCTTCTTTGCTTGGTTCGAATCCAATTTTGACTTCAATTTTGCCTAATCTACGCTGACTTCGAGCTGACGTTGCACGTCCTATTTTGTAATGAAATTAACTAAATTTGTTGTCCATCTTATGATGTTTGCTTCAATTTTCCTAGTTGTAAATGAAAAACATTCATAAAAATTTACGTATAAGTTACTGATATTAAGGGACTACATACTAGTAGCCAAATATCTTTTATTCTTGGTTTACATTACCCAGACAATCAATTTGTCTTAGAGCAATTAATGTTTTAAAAATTAAGGAATTTTAGAACGTTTTTGTCCCGCACAATTCACTTAACATTTCCAACCCCATTGTAAGGGAAGGCCAAGCCGCTTTTCATTGTATCAGGCATCATGAATTTAAACATGTATAGACAGTGTGATTTTTTATCCTGCTTATTTCTTATTTGTTCCCGTTCCCTTCTTTTGGCTCAACCCTTTCTTCTTATTTGGGCTGAGAGTTTCACAATTTATTTCCGTTATTGTTTTTTTCTTCCTAAGGATTTTGCAATGCTTCCACTGAGTATAGCACTGTAAAATATATGATAACTTTGACATTTATAGGTCAATAAGCAATAGGATGATGATTGGTGCAATGGAAAAGTGACGGGGACATTAACCAACGGCAGTAAAAAAGTAGGTGAAAGTCAAAATGAAAATATACCACTTGGGTAAGGCTACCAAGGAAAATCGGCCAAGCATAGTGATATAATTCTAACGCTTCAATTGAATCAAATTATTGACACTTTGTAAGCAAAACTACATGCTTCATATCTACATGTTTTAATCCTATACCGGGTTTTGCTATCGCATCGGTTGCGCTTGCAACCAAACTCTAGACATGGTGATTACTAAACGTTAAAATATTACAAATACTTGCTTCCATTAGACGTACATGTTCCAACATGTCTCTTTGTGTTTCATTTATGTTGATGTGCATGTTCGTGTTCTTGTATTTCTGTTACTTATGGCTCGTTTGTGTGTGTGTACTTTTTTTTATTGGTATAAATGCCATGAAGCTTTAGGGCATGAATATAAAAACATTTTCACTTATTTGCTCAGAAATTGGTTAACAATCGAAATAAAATTGGATATCGCTCATTTTCGATTTCCTTTTGTATCTTTTCTGGGATTATTGTAATTGTTTCAGTTTCTCTTTCTGGGTTCGGAGAATAATTTCAAGATTTTATTTTTATATCTTTGTCTTATCAAGTTAAAATACACTAAGAGAAATCATATAATTTGGGAAGTTTCAAATAACCTCAAACTCATTTTGAGAATTAAAGATGTGGTGAATACACACATATTTTGGATTCCGCATTCAAACCTTCATACAAGAACAAAAGGAGCATCCTTTTTGTAAGAATTTTTCCTTGTAATTTTGCAGGTAGTGTTGAATATTCAGTCAATTGTGGCACATTCCATAACAGAATAATTATGAATTTTCATAGCACCTCTCGATTTGATGACTTTTTCTCAATGGTCCAAAGAAAAAAATCTTATACACGACCTTTAATGGGCACCCTTTAATTATTCTCAAAACGATTATATTATAAAGTAGTCTGGCTCTGTAGCTACAATCGAACTGAAGATATTGAATTTTGAAGGTGTAAAAGTGTTGCGTCTTGGAGATTTTGGGATGTCCGTATTTTCAGCCCCTGCTAACGTTCCACATGTAAATTGTTCTCCTGAAGAACGAATTTTCTCTGCAATCCGAAGTGGGATTCACTGGCATGTCGACCGCCAAGGGATATGCTCTTATAGAAGAGCGAGTTGTTCGTAAAAAAAAAGAAACGAGAAGAGGGTTTACCCATTTCATTTTAATATCGATCAAATAGAGATAAACCACTTCACTTTGCTTCAATGTTCGAGTGAGTCAATAGGATTGGCTGCACTATTGTCACAGATGAGCTTCTTTGCTGCTGTACGCGGTCGAGCAACTCCAAAATAGATTTTGAAGCACCGCCTAGTACATAATAGCGACTTTGGGTCCTAAGTTAGTAATGGACAAGCTACTATAGAAGAGAAATTCTTTAGGAGCAATTCTTGTACTCCATTCGGTCCAGGAAACTTATTTATGTTGAGATCAGTTAAAACCTTTTTTTAGTGCACGCGTTTGAAAGAATATTTTTGGCATGGTCTTTAAATACCATTCTGAAGTTCGGGTATTAGGGAATAAAATATGTATAATCCGATCAAAAATATATGAAAATGGGAAGAGGAAGGTGTGGAGCTCTGCTATAGGTCTGATCTTACCTTTGCCCGTTTTGGCGAAGTCTCATCTATAAAAAAATCCCAAAGTGCGACCTGAGGAAGCTGGTTATAAAAACTAGGATGCAATAATTTTTGCTAGAAATACAAAATGCCAACTGTGTTAATAAACAGATTGTATTTTCTTATTATTAGTTTTTGTTTGCCATAAGGAATATCTTCTCCGTTCTATTTTATAGTTTTTTCTTATCTGATGTCTGTTATTATTAATTATTAAATGATTGTGCTCTTTTCGCTCAGTGTTTTTTGTACATTTTTTTCAATACATTCTTTATATTATCACGTTTTATGAGTTGTTATTGCTTTTGATGTTTTACGTTTTTTATTTTGGCATCATATTGAATATATTGATAAGTATTGGTCCAAAAAAACATTTTCCGGTTGTTTATTTTATTCTTAGGCCTGCCAGCACTTTAACCAACTTACATTAATGTAATAGAATTTGCTAAATTGGGGTTGAAATTGGTAAAAAAAAAGAAAAAAGTACAACAAGCACGAACAAATGAAAATAATGTTGAAAAATACTTATGAAGTAAAATATGGAACATGTATTAATATTTTTATTATTTACCATCAAGGCTATCGTGGTATTATGTCCTTAAAAACACACATTTATCGGGTAGCGGTCTCACTCACGTGTACGGGGTGACACATGAGCATTCCAATGCGAAAAATTTATTGTCTTACGAGTATTAAAGAGTGATTTTTTAAGAGCTTTCGGATTTCATAAAAGAAAAGAACATACAATTTGGAGAAATGTGTGAAATCTATAGAACGATATATATAATTCAATGTTTAGAGATGATTTCATGTAAATGTTGACAGTGGATATGCCTCAAATAGTTCATACGCTGGCTCCAATTATGGCATGCGCTCTCCAACATATCGATCGACAACTCACAAATAAACTCTTCAATATTGGCTTTCAGTGCATCACCCTATAGACATGTCCCTATAGACATGAGCCTTAACATAGCCTCACAAAAACAGTATAAAGGCGTTAAATCGCACAATCTATCCGGCCAATTCAAGGGCCCCAAAAGTGAAATAATCTGTTCACCGAACTCGCTTCTCACTTAGGCCATTGTTTCGAGTGCTGTGTGGCATGTGGCACCGTCTTGCTGAAATCACATATCAGCTAAGTCCAGCTCTTCTATTTTGGGCAAAAAAAAATTGTAATCATCACACGATAGCGCTCGCCATTCACAGTAACGTTCCTCTGCCTTCGTCGTCTTTGAAAAAGTACGGCCCATATTCCACACCAAACAGTGCATTTTTCGGGATGCAATGCTTCCAGCTAGAAATGAGCTTCGACGCTGAACACAATTTTTCGATGACGACGATGCACTTTGTTAACCGAGCATGAATTTTGATGACAAAATTCAATAATCTGGAAGCGTTGTTCGTTTGTACGTCGATTCATGTTTAAATTATTGACCAAACTGAACATGTTTAACAGCAACATGTTACACGAAAACCGATGAGGTGTCAAAAAGGCGTTGCCAAAAAGAAAGTTGCCAAAAAAGTCACCCTTTATATGCATTTGTATTGTGTTTTTGTTTATTTGTTGAGCCAGGACTTATCCGTCCTTATTTAACTTTCTATCTATTGCCCCCGTCGAAAGACGATTTCTTTGAGTTGTATTGTTTTTTCATGCTTTATTTTCTTTGAAGGTATTTTCTGTGGTCTTAATTGTGTTGGTTATTTATAGCCATCCTGATCGATTTGTCTCTTAGGATTGTTAGTAGAAACGTATGTGCTTGTTTTCATTAACTAAATTAAAAAATGTTATTGTAGTTTATATGCTGTTATATTTGAAATAAAAGTTTTATCTTCATTCGTGTATGTTGACGACACCATTTCCAAAACAAATAGATTTTTCTACCACAACTAAGTTGACAAGAAGTCTTGCCACATCTTCACAAATTAAATAAGAAATAAATGAAAACTGGTAGAATGTTAAAGAAGAGGAAAAAGCTGGGCGCGGACTGCATTTTTTCTTGGATGCACAAAATTAATGCTGTCCATTGTCCTTCAAGTTAAAGATTAATAGCAAAAAATCTATTTTATTTAAGTTCAGTTTTAAATTTAGTTTTGGTACTAAATTACTAAGACTAGATATTTGATATAAGTCCGACGTTAACTTTCTTCAGCTTAACAACTTCGTCTTGCACTTGCCATTTTACGACGGAATCTCACTGCTCCTTTTATCTGCTCCCCTCATGTTGTCTGACATAGACTTTTAGTACGTATTGTTTCTGTCTTTTATTCTAGCCATTTATAACAGATGTACTTATTTGACTATTTTCAACATTAAAGTTATTTTCTCCATGACTTATTAATGATTTCAAACAGAATGTTTTTCGTCTTATTAAAAAACAGCGCCTCCAATTACGGACTCTGTTTTTTTTTTGTTTCGCTCTTGTTATTAAACTTCTTCCTCTAACCGAAAGAAGGCTTGTCCACACCATCTGTCAGCTTATGGGAGTTTTTATGATCTCATTAATAATGAAACTAAAATTTTAGGTATGCACGTAGACGATAGCAAAGGGAATAAGTCTTGACGCATAGACTTTGGCAGAAAGTGCCTTCCATCTTTTGTGCAGCAACAGTAACAAAGAAGAACAAAGCATTTCTTGTCATAGTTTTGCTCCATGAGTTTAGATCCGTAGGTCAATTTACACCAGGTTGTTTGAATTTTTAAATTCACTCTGCTTCCAGCTGGTTGAATCAGTACCTTGTTAGCGTTAATTTGACGTAAAAAGAATTTGTAGTTTGTTGTCCAAAGGAATCAAAACATACTTATTTTAGAGCTTGATTCGTCTGTTTCCAAAAATGTATGTCAAAATGAAAGAAGTGATTTTTATTGGAACTGATATGAAGAACTTGATGGATGTCGACAACTTTTGTTTTTTATAGACCAGCACTCGCTCAGGGAATGATCGCTACTTGTTCAACCCTTTGCTGGAATAGAGAATGGAGAGAGTATACATTCGGTTTGAAATTTTCCACATTAAAAGTGACATGAGAGATCTGTGGCGCGAGATTATTCTAAAGAATGAATTTTCTTTGCAGTGCTAAATGCGGTTCGCTGGCACATCGACCACAAATGGATGAAAACTGAGCTGTTCATAAAAAAGATTGGGTTTCGGGGACTATTTCCTTGGTTTCGCCATTGTAGTAACGATAAAATACACTGCGTCAATGCTCCAAATAGTCATTGAAGTCCTTCAAGAGAATCGTTTATAACTTCGTTGGTTAATGAAAAAATGACAGTTATAGAGAAATTGTCGCATTCCTAGCAAGTCAAATCAAGTCGATGCATAAATACTTGCGGAAAATTTAGAGGAATCGGAAGCGAGTTTATTACGTAAAACAGATCCACAAGGATACAAAAGTTAAGAGTTGTACCTCATTCTACATCAAAATGGAGTAAATTATCTATATAGTCGAACATTAAAAAAAGGAAACGTGTTTAAATTATTTAGACGTCTTATGATCCACGGAAAACGGAACGCGAATTCACAATTCAGTTGCAATACTATATACTCCTGTGCTATCAATGATGCCCGTTGTCTGCTTTTATCTTATAAGGATTCGTATAAATTGCATCAATTTTATTAAAATTTGCATCTGGCAACTGAAAAGACTTAAATACAACTGAGGATCCAACACTCCAAATTTCAAAATGAAAATAATCCGTTTGCAAACATTTCTAAATTTTCTATTTCATTAATTAACAATTTACCTTCTTCTTCTGGGAAACGGTGTCAACGTTCAATTGCTTAGTTTGAGTAGAATGTGTTTTATGGTTATCATTTTTATTGTTTTGTATGTATAACGCCCATTTGCTGCAACAACGTCATAACCAAAAATAACGATTTTTGAGTTAAAAATGTATTAGTAGTATGAAGCATTAATTCGCTTTTCGTATTGTGTAGAAATCCCATAGAAATAGTTCATAATCACCTCTTGAACGAAGAGAGTTTTTGAAAATTTTCCATTAAGTTGTGCGAGAATTAAGAACTTTGAACTCTTTTAATGCAAAACTTTTATTTTTGACTTACGCCGTTGTCGCATCAAACAAGCGGTACTTATTTTTATATTTCTTTTTCGGTCTATTTGAACAGTTGCTTTTACCTGCCAATTTCTTGGGGGAATTCGTATTAGCAGCAAATTTGGCTCAGTTGTTTAATTGTTTAGTCTTCGGTTATTGGTTTTTATAGATTTTGCTGGTTTGGCTTGTTTTGTTTGTGTTGCTTCCACTTTTATTTTGTTTTTGGTACTTTGGGATTTGAAGATGCGGTGATACTAATTTAATTTGATGTTAATAAACAATAAAAAGGCAATAAAGACAATAAGAGTATTAAGCAATGATGACCTCTAAAGGCTAACGCCTTATACTATAATTAACTTTGAATAGAAATGATAGAAAAATATTCAAGTAATTGCGTTTAAAGTGAGGAATAACGAAATTAAGGAGAATAATTTGATTAGAAATTCATTCGTATTGCCTTAGATCGATGAGTAATTTAGAAATATTTAGGGACATTTCCGAAATAGTAAGCCCGTTTAAAATATCCTTAGAAGAAATATGGGGTACACTATTACAGCTGGAGTGAATCAGTAGTCAGTTCTTTGCCCTCTATTATAGAATGTAGGATGAATTACTGCAATAAAATTTACCAGAAGTGGATGTCTTTGAATAGTTGGGCTTGTAGCCAGCATGGCTCAGAATCTTGTTTAACTAAGCAGCCACTGCAATTTGCAGGGCATGAATCGTTTGATCTTGAGTTATATCAAAGGGTTTGTCTTAAAGAGCTTGTTGTAAAGCGAAATCAGGTATGATAAGTAGCCATACAAATAGGGGCACCGTAAAGCTGGATATTTGTACGTGTTGCATACAATCGGTTTACACCGAACTATTTTCTTACACGGCACATAAGTATGTTTCTCGTGCTACTGTAAAAAAAATCGTGTGAAGACGCAACGATGCTTGGTAGATTGGGCCAAAGAAAAATGTACAAAACTAAAAATGTTCATACAATGTGCTAGAGTGTAGAGATTATGAAGTTAAGATTGTTTTGAAGTTTATTTAATTTCTTTAGTGATGCTGTGTCATCTCTTTGAAGTTATTTAATTTTATGAAAACATATAAAGTGAAATAAAACTCCAACATTTTCTTTGGAGTTTATTCATCGATAAATCATACGGGACTTATAAAACCTCGGAGAATGTCCTTGCGCTCGTCCAAAGGCGTGTAATCCACAAATGCTTTAGTAAACGAAGCAGATCTCGGGCATATTTTTTCTCTATGCGAAATTATATAAGAAAGCAATTAGTATTGCTGCACTGTCTATCTTTAATATTGCTCAAGGGGTTTTCCTATTTGGCTTCTTAAAAGGCGGCTTAAGCCAAGCATTTTTACATTATAGATTTATTTAATTTTTTTTAAATTTAGTTCATTGAGATTGTTTGCATGGGAGTTATTTTATTATGGCAAAAGTACAAAAATTTTGGTTTTATTACATTTTCGGTTCTGAATGTAAAAGGTGATTTTTTTAGCTACTTTGTTTTTGTCATCTCAGCTGTTTTCGTGTAACATGCCACTGTTAAACATGTTCAGTTTGGTCTATATTTTAACCATGAATCAACTTACAAACGAACAGCGCTTGCAGATTATTGAATTTTATTATCAAAACTCATGCTCGGTTTAGAAAGTGTATTGTCCACTCTTTTATCTGAAAATTGTATTCAGCGAAGCTCACTACTGGTTGAATAAATACATGAACAAGCAAAATTGCCTTATTTGGAATGCAGAGCAGGCAGAAGCATCCCGAAAAATGCACTGTTTGGTGTGGAGTAAGGGTGGGTGGCATCATTTTTCAAAGAAGACGGACTAATTACGCGACTGGCTTAGGTATATATATATATATATATATATATATATATATATATATATATATATATATATATATATATATATATATATACATATATATATATATATATATATATATATATATATATATATATATATATATATATATATATATATATATATATATATATATATATATATATATATATATATATATATATTGGGTCCTTTGGCTTCAGGTGTGGCTAGTTAATTATTAAATTAAATTTTGTTTTATTAATAATTTATACCCTAAATTTTGAAGTATATATTATATTTATGTATATGTTTTCATTAGCTGATGGTATTCTATTCAACTTTTGTTTTAACGTCATTTTTAATTTAAATTTTAGCACATTTGCTTTTATTTTTTCATAAATTTCTTCTTGCATTAATTTAACTTACATGAAAAATTATTTTAATTCCATAAAATTAAAGCCAATAAATTCTTTAAATATTTTATATGCCATTAAAATATTTTATAGACTTAATTAATTCTCTATTACGTGGATAAATAAAACATTCCTAATCAAATGACTATACATATTTATACTGATTTTATGTAAATATATCTTTATAAACAATTTTGTTGCAAATACTTTTCCTATTCATAAAGAGTCATTTATTTGCGTCTGTGTATAGGTACATATATTCTATGTACAAATAAACACTATAGCGCTTAATTGACTAAAAAATATGTGGCAAAATTTTCATTTGGTATTTCTAGTGCGAAATAACAAATACATAAAGCGAGACTAGAACAACATTAAAAATGAAAATGTTTAAAGGCTAATGAGTTTGAAACCATGACCACATACAGATTTAAATACTGGATGCAATCAAATTATTTATATAATTCTTTAATTAACACTAACTTAGCAGGAATGAGCTTTACAATACATAAATATATGTCTATATCCTTTTCCAAATGGAAATGAAAAGCTGTACACGAAATATTCAGAAGGATGCTGATTTTCTTGGCATTAGTATAAGTAGTGAGGTCCGGTATTGCGAATTATATATTGATAAGTCTCTTCGCAATAGTGTAACATATCTCTCTTTATTTTACTATATATACATATATTTATATTCTAAGGATTAAGGAAGGATTTCAGATTTTTCAAAATATGTATTTAAAAAACTCTATCATCTCTAATGTAAACTAATTCGATTTTTTCTTCATAATTGTATGTGTGATAAACGTGTGAGTATTTGATTGCAGCAACCGGCAACTTGACTCATTCGATTGACCTGCCGTATGATCTGGCAAATAAACAACTGCATTGGTAATTGTGGCTAAAATGGTTGTGGTCAATATTCGCTTGCCTCAGCATACGAGTAAAAAGGGAAATTTGATTCTGTGTCGGTGTGACTATTTTACTCATTGATTGTGTTTGGTTTTTGTTTCAAACGCGAAAGTAGTTTATGAATATTAAACAAATACAAGACTAGTTTTTTGTATAATACAAAATGTACTGAATTTAATACGGAGAAGTATGATTTAAAATTTGTCTTTAAGTTTTTGCGACGTGAGTAGCAGAGTTTTCTAAGCACCGTAAAAATTCGGTTTTTCTTTTGGTTTTAAGAATGTGTGAATTTTCCCATACCCGTTTAAGACATTAATAGTATTTCAAATTCTCATATTGCGCTTTACGACTCAATGCTTGGAAGTAAAAGAAAAAAGAGAATTAACGGTAATTTGGGCATTTTCCTCAATTTTTTTAGTTTTTTCTTGTCAAGCGGACTATTAGAATTGTAGTTACGGATCACTTTTGCTAGTGTGGAAAATTTTACTGCAAAATGTTTGAAAGGTTTTGTGTCATTTCCAATATAAAATTAGAAATGGTTTATTAATTTTTTATTTATTAGTCCAATTATCTATTGAAAAATAAAAAAAAAATAAATATGGTATATTATAAGTTTTTGAAAAAAAAAACTACAGCGAAAAATTTGTATTCGGTTAACAAAGATGGAAAGTACAGCCGGTATTTCATACAGCGGGAAAATCAGCTCCACTCTATGTTGTATCTGAGATAGCCCAATATGTCCCCGAGAGAATAAAAATAATTTGATGTGCATATCTTGAAGTTCAAAAAAACACTTCCAATATATTGCTAAATATACCGATTTATAAGCCGTGATTCAAAATTTCTGTATGATGTCATTCGTTAAATAATTTTGTATAAAAATGCATACGTAATTTATTTCACTATTAGCGACTTAACGCGTCATCTTTTTACTTTTGGATTTTAAATCCATTTCCTCACTCATTTTTTTGTCACTCCAAACCACTTCACAACGTAATAAATCAGAGTACAAGAAATCTTCCTTTAAAATGTCTATTTAAAACAAATGAAGTTATTATTTCTTTTATATTTTGATCAAATATTTTGAAGTGGCAAATATTTAACGTATATGTTTGACAGATGTTTGAATACATAAAGTTGGCAAATAAATGCGTGCAGCATATTATTTACTAATTTAGACAAATTTAATTAAAACATAAGCAGACTTATTTGTTGCAAATGTTTTCCCAATCTTATCCTACCTTTATATCTTTCCAAATCCAAAAATATTTTACAAATATTTTTGATAGCCAAATGATATTCTTTTGTTTTTTTTGCCGCAACAATTTTAAACAAAGTATTTCTTTCTCATGAGAAATATTGTCTCTATATAATTTAATTTGATGGTCTTTTATGATCCAACTCGATTTTTTTCCACTTTATAAATTTTTTTTATTATTAAACGACCATATCGTTTTTCAGCTCATTTCATTTATTTCATATAAATTCTGTGTCATTGAAAATTTGTTGATATTATTTTGTTTTATTATTTAATTTAATATACTTTATGGCTTTCCAATGACCTATAAAATTTTTATAAATAATAAAGTTGTGCTTTTATATGGCTTTACTTTCTTTATACTTTTCCAGCAGAGCTGCATATATACGTATTTATATATGTATACATATATAGTTCACTGCACATTGCACAACACAGTTTTTGCAACTTAAAAAAAAAGAATAGAAGCAAGAAAAACCCTATATATGCAGCTCGTGTTTATTCACTAAAAAGGCCATTTTATGGTCATGAAAATTAAAAAAGAACAAAACAAAATGCTGCATTTTTGTTTTATATCGTGGTATTCATTGTATTTTTGCAACTCATGTCGCTGAGTATGAAAATGTTATTTTTGGATTTTTATTGGCAATGGCAATAGTAGTAATAAGTATGTTGATGATGATCATGCCTCTTTCATTTTGCATAGTGAATTCGAAACCAAATAAGTGTTAATTGAAACGTTTTTTTTAGCTTTCAGTAATAATCAAGAGCAGAATTAATAGTGTTTCTGCTCTTATAGAGCTGTATTGTAATGTGATGCGGGGACATGCATAAAGTCAGACATTTTCTAGTTAAAAAAAACTGTCGAGTTAAAGATGAACATTTTACAATTAAATCTCTTAATTAATTTTTGTTGCGGGTTTCACCAGATATGAAATAATGGTTAAATTTTTGACAACTTAGTTTATTTTAATTTTTTTTGGAGTTACTTCCTTTGGAAATATAGTGTGTTATTTGATTTAATATTATTTAATTTTGTAAAAAGTGAAAAAAGTGGAAATCATTCTAAGGTAATGCCCTTAAGGAAAGACAATATTAAAAATGGAAACTACTCTTATTTTAATAAATGACATTAAAATCACATCACGGCGTATGAGTGATTATCATATCAATCATTCGCCACTATTACGAAAATGTGTAAAAAGTCTAGTGAGAAAAGTTAGAATGTGTTCGTTCATAATAAATTGCTTACAAAATGTCAATTGGAACGTTTGCTGCAAGTTATTAGATAATTAAGTGTGTAAAGTCTTGATTGATTGATTTTTATGAATTCTACAAACCTGACCAATTCTGTTCAAGTCTATGCAAATATTTTTTCAATAAAAAATATTAATTTTTTAATTATATATGAAACCATTATTTTCCTCGAATATACTTTTATATACATAAAAAAAATTACGCTGCTTATGTCCTTTCCAAATATATCCTAACACAGTCTATTGTGATTTAAAATTAAATTGGTTAAACAATTTTATTTGTAAATGTCGACATTTCGATACTCTTCTTCAGGATATTGTGTTTCTTTGTTAAAGAAACATAATATAGTAAATTATTTAAAATTGTTGTCAAAAGGTCAAAAAATATAGAAAGTATAAAAAAATTTATACATAATACAGGTATTTTCCAACTAAGCAAACAGTCATAATAATTCTAGGAAAAAAAAAAACAACGTCAATACAGAACAAATTGAACACATTACAAAACCGAAACAACTATGGATTAGTTTAAAGCCCAACATAATCAATTTTTAGTTTTTTTCCCATGAAATTTTGAAATGAGTTCTTAAATAATTTTTTTTTTTAAATATGTAAGTCTATGAATGCCAATGTTATATTATAATCGTAATTCGGGCGGACCGATTTCCATGTAAATTTGTATGAAAACAAACTGCAAGCTACACTTTAAAATAGAAAACGATATATTTGTGGGGTATTTACGCGTTAATCAATAATTCTCGGGCAGAATTGCCCGTCCGATTGTTGAAAAATTTTTTAGGACAACCTGCGAAAAATTTTACAAATCGGTTCACAAATGACAAGGTATAAAAAAATACACATCCTTCTCTGAAGTCGGTTAAAAATAAGAACTTCTTGCAGCAAAAGTGTATATAAAAATCATTGGAAATAGTCCAAGACTGTAGTGCATTACATTATTATTGTAGAAGCTTCATTGTTTTGTATATACACCCTGATGCCTTCATATACTAGTAGTTGGACTGGTAGTTTAAAGGTTGAAGGTTCGATTCCTGTCCAAAACTCAGAGTGCCCTGCAGTTTACGTTTGTTGAAAAAAAAATACTGAACAAAACGAACAAGTTTCCTAAAATTGAAGACTGGGACAAACTTTATTCTAGAACAAAGACTAAATTTGTAAAAAATTCGTTTCTCAATACATTCAAAATGTATTTCAAAAATTTATAAGGAATAACAGAAGTTTTTATCGAGGATTTTAAAAACCAACCAGCCCTCTATCGTCTTGTATTAATTTTTTAAATCAAATTAAAATTTCCAACATATCAAAATTTTTATTGATTCAGCTAAGAAATAATTTAAAGGTCTCAAGCCGCATAATAGTATGTCCTTGTTCTTTCGGTACTGCAAATAAATTTATTCAGAGATTCATTACGTTGAATTCGCTATGTTGGATTATAACATCTACTTATTGTCTATAACATCTCCTTTATTATCAAAAACGAAAAAAGTTGAATTAAAAATTTTATTTTTTTACTCATTCACAATGTATTTAGGGAATGTATTCCAATGAATATTGTCTGCGAGATTTTGTTGTATTATTACTTACGATTTCTTTCTTCCCTGCTATTTTTATTATAAACATACCTGAAACGAGAGAAATAGACAAAATCAAATTAGTTTTTTATTAAAACAAATTTAAAACTACAGAAAAATCGATACAGGGTTTTCAATATTTATTTCCTTTTATTTTCCAGCTACGAAAATCTTTTCGTAATATTGCTTAGAAAGCAATTCTATTTCACTTAAATCCTTATTTTTCAGTTACGATATTCAACATGGATTTTTAAAGCGCATTTAATTTTATAAATACATATTATTATATTTTTTCAATAGGGAGGGAAGCAGAATGTGTTCTTACAACAAGTATCGATTTCTAAACTTAATTTAAGTACGACGCTCGTTTAACAACACTCCAATAAAACCAAGAAACGATGGAACATATGCGTGTATACATTTAGGAGTATAAAAATTACACTCACTCCCCCATTAAGTCGTTCAGCTTTTCCACAAACAAATTATGCTTAACACTAGATTTCCCAAAAAAAATGTTTTGACTGTTTTTTAATTAGAAATAGAAAGCAGTCCCTTAGGATCCTGAGACTTTTTATTGAATGTACTACTAACATTTAAATACGTATCCCTTGCAGCAATGAAATGTCGGATTTATAGAATGCTGAGCCTACAACAGATAAAAAAAATTTTCAATCAATTATTAATAAAATATGCATTTTTGAACCTTTCAGTTAATAGGAATTTCGACAGCTTTTCGGCAATAGAAGTTCATAAATGTATATTAGGCTTCGGTATTGCTAGTGTTAAATGTGCGCCTGTTGTGTAATACACGAAACTTTGTTATTGTTGTTGTTCTAGTGATTACATTGTTGTAAGTAGGGTACGTATGTTTGTTATTGTTGAACATTTCGTTAATGTTTAATACTCAAACACATATCAAATCATTACGATCTAAATGACATTTTGACAGGAGATGACAAAGTCTAATAACGACGAATTTTAGCGCGATTATTTAATTTTTTTTTCTTTTCGCATTCTTATGTACACATTTTTTTTCTTTTTTCTTATTTGTGTGTTTGCTAGAGGGGAAAGAGTGAGCAAACATTTATATTCAAAGTAGTTCTGAAATCAGTGATTATGAAAACGCTATAATTTTATTTTGGACACAAAAGCACTCTTCTTTGTATAATAAATATATATTCTTTTTATCATGTTATCAAAAATTTTTATTGCAGTCGCCCCAATAAAGTTCGTTAAGGTGCGACAGCTCAAGTCCTTAAAGCTTATAAGGAAAGTTTTTTTCGATATATACGAATAAAGAAACGCCAGGATTAAACACAAATCTAGGTGGATAGATGTTTCTGTTTTTTCCTATTTAGGGGAATATCGCTCTTTTAATGCAATATAGTCAAATTTAAAAAAATGGAACCTGGCAAAGTATGACTAAAGTTTTTAAAACATTCACTCTTATTCTACTTGGCGACGGCAATAGAAGACAACGCTGTTTTTTTTTATTTTTTGTTGCAAATCGGTATTCTAGTTGGCAATATTGTCATTTATAAATAACTTTTAACATATGTATGGTATTCTGGAAGCAAAATTGGCGTTGATAATGTCTATAATTGCCTTTGATTTTGTCGTCAGCATTTTTGGTGTTGTGTTGCTATTGCTGTTGTGTTAAATTGATGTTGTCTTCAAATTGCCGACGCCAAATAGAATAAGGGTGATTAGCCTCTGGCTAAAGTTTAGATACAATTCTGATTTGAAAATGGTCAGCTACTCTTTTAAATCCAATTGGTAGAGCTAATTCGCCTTGATTGTTATTCTTATGGTATTACTGATATGATATGACGTATTAAATACTTGCGATGAAATTTAAAATCCTGTATATTTCTACTGTGTGATAAAAATTTTCTAGGATGTAGAAGCATATATTTTTAAAGTTATTTTTTTTCGTTCAGGGCAACCGAAGGAAATACGTGTATTATTATATAATTCTACAGCATTGCTAAGAAATATTACATAATAATTTGGGGAAAAAAAATTAGATAACCTTTGTTAAAAAACGGACAAAAGATGAGAAAACGTAAAACCGGGTACGTAGTTTGACTACATTTTGTCAGTAGATTAATGAGGACATAGTGGTTTTTCTACCAAAAAATTATGTCGCATGGTGTCATAAGTCTAATTGAAAAGCCTCAAATAAATGAAAACATTTTCCCAAAATTTTTACCGACTTTCAATAATGGCTTTTAAGAAGTTTGAAATAATTAAAATATTGTTAAATGGGTTACCAACTGACATCTTTTAAGCCAATGTCAAGATGACTGACACTATGAGTTTAATATTGAATTTAGCTGTCATCTTATTTTGGTAGCAGCTTCAAGGATCTCAGTGTGCAATGAATATTTTCTTTGATTTAGATTTTTGAATCAAGTCTAGAAGATAATCATAATCGGGGCTTAAATGGGCAAAAAATCGCTGAGAATACAAAAAAGCATACATTTATTATTAATTCAAATGTGAACCTTCATACCCATTTTCGTTGCTGATTATGTGGCATTTTGATAAAAAGAAAATGTATATGCGAACCAACCTAAATCAGCGCATTAACTGCAGCATTATCTAGCGAAATTGCCTTAACGTTGTGTCATTAACAGTGGTCTTAACTTATTTTGAACTACTAAATTGAAATATAAAGATAGAAATTAACCTGAAATTCAGATTAACCTGAAATTCAGCTCAAATTCCATTAATTTTCAATATTCAAAATAGTAAAAACAAATTTTAAAAGCCAATTTTAATGCCTAACGCGCTTTTTCGATTAACTTCATAAATTTTGTATGATAATAAGAATTTTTGACAGATAAACAACGCTTGACGCGCTGATTTAGGTTTGGCTGATACGTATTTTCTACATGTAGAATAGTCTTCAAAAAACGAAGATTACATTTAAAAAAAGTTCATTGTATTAATTTTTTTTTAATTTATAATGATATATGTTCACCTCATCTCAAATACTCGTATTATTGTGCAAAAATTGGGCTAAATATAAAAAAAAACAGTTTTCTTCTTAATCTTATTGCAAAACTCCATAAAAGACTACGTTATTCAAATTTAGATTGAAGAAAATACGTCAAAGAATTTTTAAACTTTTCTCAATTCAGTCAAAAATTAGCTACAGTTTTTGTAACGTGTGTCCTGTTATGTTATTCGCTTCTAAATTTAGACCAACAAATCGAGAAAACCTACCTCTTGAACTGACCTTCGTAGACTAGTAGGTAGTGTACTAGACTCGCAGTGCGAAGGTCCCAGGTTCGAATCCTGCCGCACAACTCTGGCAGTTTGTGTTTGATAAATAAAGGGAGCGTACACCAAGCCTTCACTGGCTTAAGTGTATGTCGTATGACATGGGCTATCACACACCTCCAATCAACCTAACCTAACCTAACCTAGCTCTTGCACTAACAAATCGGGCGACTAAAGTGCTACCGAAAAAATGATGCACAAAAAATGGACACATAATATTTTTTTAAAGAATATCAGTTCGAAGTCGTACTGACGTAATGTTTCTGACTGTGGAAATGCCCATATCTAATACCCATAACAAATTTCTTTGCTATTTATTTCTAGTCAGAAAGAAAAAAAACAATTTTTACAGTTGTCCTTGTAATTTTAGTGCTTTTAACTGAATTATCTGGATTCTTAGCAATGCAGTAAAGCCTTTTGTAAAAAAGTATTAAAAAAATAATACAAGGACATCAAAAGTACCTTTCTAAGTTTATTCTTCCATCACTACATAGAAATTTATTCTAATTCTTGGTGTAAAATTACAGCCTGACACGAAAGAAACATGTTTGTAGGAAGTCGCTAGATTTGCGTTTGGCAACACAAAATAACAAAAAAAATATATATTCAAATGCATATATAAATATAAATGAAAAACAACAGAAACACATTAAAATACTCTTAAAAGAAACTACAAATTTTTTTTTATCGAAATAAAACATTTTCCTTAATAAAATGCGTTTGTGAAGAAAACCCATAAAAGCAGGCTTTTCCTTTTTATTACACTATTTTTTTAACCAAAGCACCAGTTGAAATTATCATTTTTGTGTGGGTGTGAAGAAAGAAATAAATATAAATGCAATGAAAATGTTAAAACTATTTTCAAAGCACTTGAAAGGATTAAAAGCACATGCATATGTATGTGTACATATGATTACATGCATCCCATCATCCCGCCCGAGTAGAAGAAGTACATACTAAAAATGTACGAGTATGCAGATAAGTAAGAAAGAAAAAAAAACGAAAATAAATTTACCGGAAGCGGAAAGATTTTCGCTTAAAAGGATGTTTAAAGTATAAACAACATACAACAAACATTATATCGACTGCAAGAATGTACAACTTTTTATAAGTGTATGTTGTGCCTCTTTTACTTGCACCTTTTTTAAGCTGACAATGTTAAGATTGAGAGGGAAATATCCTATGGATTTTACACAAGCGAAACTATATATTTTGCACTAGAAATGACAAAGTTTAAAATGAAAATGTGAAACATTCCTTTAAAAACATTAATTTCATTCCGTAATATTTTAATGTTTTGCAAACTACAGGTCAAAAATTTCGATTGAAATCAACTCTTTTTTCGGTCTTTGTCTCTCAATGTTAATCAGTAGCCTGATTCACTAACTTTTAAAGATTCGTTAAAAGCGAAATTCGTCAAAAGTTTACAGTAACGATAATGCGATTCATTAATTTCTTGCTAAAGACTTCATGTTATGTCTCTTAAAATTAACAAAAATCATAAAAAGGAATAGAAAAAAACAAATGAACTCGTGTTTGCAAATAAATTGATAAAATATTAGAAATATTAGTACTTTGCATAAGTGCTTTTACATGTTTGTATATTGTTTTAGACCAAGAACCTGCATTTTTGCCAAACAAGATCTTGTCAAAACTGAACAACTCACTACTTGTCCATTAATTAACAACACAAAAATAATTGACTTACTGAATAGAAAATTTGAGATTTGTGCTGTTATTCTTTCCAAACGACTAGATTGTTGAAAAAATAAATTAGTGAATTGTACTACAGTAGACGGCACGAAAACTTTTGAATTTCGTTATAATGTCATTGAAATTCCAATCTCTAATACAGGTTGAATGCGAATTTCCTAACACTTTTAATTTCCATAGTAGCTTTCATTAAATTTAGAAAATCTCTATTACATTATGCATAATTAATAATTAATTTTTACGGGATGTACCCGCCTCACCCTCTTCATTCAAACTCAAACCTTATTACATCAAATTCAGACAATTCCTCCATTTTAGTTTTCTAGGTGCGGAATTAGTTCCCATATGCTAAGGCTTTTGCTCCAATACACACTTTATTTCTTCTGTAATATGCATTAAAATTATTTAGTCTTTCTCACACACAATTAAATTGGGCTATTTTAATTTTCCCATCATTATCCTAGATCGGATTTAATTTTCTTACACAGCCAGTTTTTTTTTAATCTTAATATCAATTACAGAATTAATAAATATGTTTATCAATTGGAAACTATGTTTCTTTTTATCAAACATAAATAATCTACATTCATTTCCATTTATCAATTTTAAGTAATATTACACAAATATGTTGCACGTGTGTACATATTTGCATACGAGTATTACGGTCACTTGATACATTTTTCATAATGTTGTTCTTTTACTTATTTCTGCTTCATTTCAGTCTTTCATTTATTTCTTTTATTGTTAAAACATACAAAAGTCGTTGCTTGTTTTTCTCTTTTCTGGTGCAAGCTCTTGACTTAAATAGAACTTTAATGATAATGGAAGGAAATACTAAGAGTTTGTATGTTTTCCATTCCCATGAAGCACTGTTGCAGAGCATCATGCATTATACATATGTATATGTATATATACACACACACACACACACACACACACACACACACACACACACATATATATATATATATATATATATATATATATATATATATATATATATATATATATATATATATATATATATATATATATATATATATATATATATTTGTATTCATAGAAGCTCTTAGTAGGAGCTTAACATCTTGCAGCTTTCAAAAATATTTTAATTTATTTCATCGTGTACAATATAAGGAAACATTTTAGTAATAAAGTTCTCCAATATTTTTTTCAATATTATAAAAAAAAATTTTGTTGTATCAGTTGTAGGCCATTAAGAACACAGCGGGCTCATTGAGATGCCATAGGAGGTACAGTGGGAATATCCGTATATGTACCGACAGCAAAGCTGCAGTGAGATCTTTATCGGTTGCCTACGCGAAATCTAATCTGGTATATGAATGCCGGGTGTCTCTGAATAATTCAGCGAGATATTCAAACCTGGGGTTAGCCTGGGTGATAGGACATAGATGGGTGCACGGAAGCATCGTAGCAGACGAATTGACCAGTACCGCAGCCCGGTTTAGTTATCACGATACAGGTAAACTGTTGGGTGTACATATCGGATACTGCGGGGAGCCGACTCGGCAAGGCCTATAAAGTATCGCGCACGTTAGATGGTCCAGTGGGGTCAAATGCGAGATCTCGCAAATGATATGGACCTGATATGACTGCAGGAGATATGCTATGAAGTCCGAGACCGGTTTCATCGGGGCCAATTGCACACACTTGCTGCAGTTTTTACTGAGCATTTCTATAGAGGGGTCCATGCCAGGAGGGTGGGTATCCATTACAATGACTTTTGTAGGAGCTGTCCAAACGATAAGGAGAAGGAGAGTGTTGAAAACTACCTCTGTCGTTGCCCTACTCTCTCGGTAAAGAAAGTGACTCTGATGGGCAACACGCTTCTGCGGAATCTGGCAGAGACATCGAGGTGCGGTATTAGAGGCATAAACTCTTTTATCCTGGCATAATTAATTTGATTTCGTACCGGATCTATTAAGAGGACATATACTAGGAATATGTGTCTGCCCCTGCAACACGAACGGAACTATCAGGATCCAATGGGACTAGTTATATCTTATTTGGATGTGTAAACGTTAGCTCTGTTAATTTGTGCAAATCCTTTAGATTATACTTTATGTTGTAGTTAGTTAACTGTTATTTTCTGCTTTTTGTTCTCCAGCAGGTTTTAAAAATATATTCACTTGTGATAATATATATTTGTTTTGAGCCTAAGGATCTCACTACTCATACGTCAGCAGAGAATATTTGAGGTTTGACAATTGGACATTGTAAGGATGATATTAGCAAGTTTTCATATTAAATTGCGTCCTTTGAAAATAAGAATCTTGGTCTAATTTATATATTATTTTTAGCTCTTACATTTTTGTGGAAAATAAGCTGGAAGTAGAATATATGAAATTCGGCGAGCAGCGATTATAATACTCTTTCTTTAAAATACTTCTTGTCACGTTGCACGTCGAATATATTTATGCAAATATTGTGTTTTATTTTAATATGTAACAATGTGCTTTGGTGTAGTTGTCTTTTGTTAACTTTATTGCTTTTCTATTACTTAAATTAGTTATGAGCCACAAAGTCAAACTGGGTCATATTTATTTGAAGTTTAGAAAAATAACAGCAGCGCAAAACAATAACCATTAGGGGTTTTTGATGCATCATTCTAGTAAATATTCCTTATAATGTTTGAGGTTAAAACCTAATATATTTATAATGCACAACGAACAAATACACCTGAATTCATTCGAAGGCTGGTTTTAGTGCATTTAATAAAAGAATTTGAGATTTATGAAGCATTAAAAATGCGCTGCAACCGGTTAAATTCAAAATGATTCATGGCTTTCGACTTTTTTACATTGAGAGTTTCCTATTGGGAGTGAATTTTTCAAATTTTTTTTAACATAGAATAATGAGATAAATTAAATTAAATAATGAGATAAATTAAATTAAATCTCGGCGAAATGCTGGCATTAATACAGCTTTAACCCATAAGAATAATAATTTTTTAAGCTTTTTATTTTGTTTTGGCTTTTTTATAGACTTGTATCTTATTTTTTGACTTTATAACATTAAAAAATAATTTGATATGTTGGCAGACATTTTTTGTGAAACTTGTATTTTTCTGGCACATAAGCCACAACGTATACGTTACATAGACCTTTGCATAATTGTTTGCAACGCATTGTACATCAATTATTGCATCCCGACTATACAACAAGTACAACAATAGTAAAGTATTTTTTTTGCGTAAAATCCAACCTGACCTTCAAAAACAGCAGACTACAGAATTGTGCATCAGAGTTGGTAAAATTGCTACAGTTCACACTTTTACTTACTACTCGAAATATAATAAAGTTGTTTTCCTTTTACTGATGCTTATAGTGGAACTGATGTAAAACTATATAAAGTAACAAGTAAAATTGAAAGTGATACTCACTTAATTAAAAAAAAAATTATTTTAAGTTTTAAGAGCAATTCAGTTCAAATTAAAACTCTAGAATGTCTCGGTAAATTTAGCCACTAAAACGTAATTATCTGAAAAGGCAATAGAATACCAGCCAAAAATCACCAAAAATTTTGATAACATAAATTCTTAATTCAAAACTCATATGAAGTGCCGGATTATCAATACAAAGTTTGCTGGAAGGAATGGTGAGTCAATTGAATTTATGAACGTGGTCAGAACTTTCTAAAATTAAAAGAAGGATAGAAATATCGGGTTATTCATTTAGTGGTTTCAAAACCGCCGGTCTGGTAAGGCTGTCATCTAAAATGTCATTTATTTAGTGAGATGTTTCTCATTTACGAATATAGATCATTTAATAAACGAAGACCGCGTAAAATTAGCTAAAACTTATCACAAAAGTGCTGGTTTAAATATGGCCACATTTCGAGCATTACCGGGTGGTTATGGTCAACCCACTGTGCAAGGAAAAGCAATCGCGTGAGTACTTGCGATGATTTTAAAAATAGACCTTGGATTGTTATAACATTATGTATGTATGCCTGTATTTCATTTACGCTAACCAGATCATCAGTAAACTTCATTCAGATCGGTGGTAAACCAATCCGAATCTCAAACCTCGTAGACTGATAGTTCTTGTAAATTTGAGCTGTTCTATGTGGGTTACACTCTTTCTTGTTTACGCTAGGAACTGGTTAAGGAGGTGTTTTCTCAGTCAATACTACTGAATTTCGTTGGTGTCGTTACAATGTTTTAATTTTTCCAAAAAAAAAAAAAAAAAAAAAAAAATATGGATGAAGTCCTGCTGCTAAGGTCGCACAATTATCGGCGATATCAAGGCATATAGACTTATTTATAAAACAGAACAAAAAATTTATTTTTTTTCGTTTCCACGTTAGTTTTTCTTAAACCGAAGGTTTTATTTTACTTTGTTCCTTTCTGAATATGAAAATAATTAATTTTTTTAAAAAGTTGACGTTCGCAAGTTATTACAAGAAAACTTTTTAAATTTTGTTCTTAAAGAGCTTTCATTTAATAAACGATGTATTTTCGATATATTTGAATTATTTACGCTTTAAGCGAAATTTCTTCCAATTTTATAAAAAAAAAGAACTCAATATTATACCTTTTCCAGTTTTATTAAATTCTTTTCTTTATACCCCATGAATCTTATTTTTTAAACAAAGTTTTTTAAAAGAACTTTCGCGTTCATATTTTGACTAATATTTAATAGAAAAAAGAAGTAAAAAGAAAAAAACGAGGACTTCTCACAACAAATTGGAAAATATATGAACTCTATCTTGCGAAAAGCAAAAGGAGAGAGAAAAAAGTTTCAGATTTTATGAATGCAGTGAAAGCAAAAGTTGCTTGGAAAAAAATTAATTTTGCAACGTTTTCATTGGCTTCTTTACTATTCCGTAAGTAATTAAAATTGACTTGTACAAAAAATAAGAAAAAAAAAATTGTTGAACAATAGTTTATCAAATAAGACTGTAAATTGTTTTTAGATTTCATTAACAAAAATGCAATCAATAGCTTTTTTCTTAAAACGTTCCTTAAATATATGGCAGTAGTTTAAAAAAATTTAATTTCTAACAAAATTTCTAAAACTGCCTCACCAATGAAAATTAATCATATTTATTAAACTCGTATATCTATTTTCTTAGTGTTTTGATAAGAAAGTGCTTAGAAGTTATCAGAGTTCTCAAGTTTGCTCTTTTGTATGGGTACTTGGCTGCTGTTCATATTTGCGCAAATTAATTAAACATTAATGCTCCAGTTAAACGTCTCGACCTAAAATGTGAAATTTTCTGCTCTTTTTTTGTCATAATGAAAATATAATTTGAAAAGTCCTAAAAACTAATAAAGTTGTTAAATTTTATTTATCTTTTTTCTTAATAATAATTTTTTCTTTCCTTTCATCCACTTTATAATAAAAATATGATCTTTATCATCATTCCCATCTTGGTGGTGTTGGAGGTAATAGTGATGAATAACTTGGCTTTTCTTCCACAAGTACCTCCTTCATCAGTTATTCATAACCTATTTTATTTGAAAAACATTTATGTACTTGTTTTTTTCATTTCATTTTCTATTTTTTTACTTAGTTTTCTGCCAACTTTCATTACCTGGACAAGAATGTTTATAAGGCTTCTTTATGTTGGATATTTTCATTCTGTTTTATTTGAGCTTAGACTGCATTTGAAACTGAAAGTGCAATAGATTTAAATAAGTTTGTTGAAAAGAATAGGTTTTAATGTTACATGAGTAGGTAGACATTATATTTCTTATTCGAAATTCTATTTTTAAAAGGTTCATTCAGTTTATCATTCATGGAAATAGTTCACCTGATAGACTAATTAATTGGCGAATTAAATAGTGCATAATACACTTTTTGCATTTCTATTATAAGAGTATTTTTGAATGAAACGACTTCATTATTAATCACACAGAATCATATCTTTAAAAATAATTTTTGGAGCTAATGAAGGATTAAATTCTTCTTGTCACCGTAATGCTGTTGATCACAAGTTTACTTCCATATCATAAAAATTCCACTATTTCATATGTTTCAGTCTAGAAAATAAAACCTTTTCACTAAATGAACAGAATTTTTCTTTATGGGCTCGAGTTCAAATCTCCATATTCTGAGTCTCACATACTGTAGAGATGTGTGGCGACACATGTGCATGTTCCTTCACCTGGTCATTTCTCATCAGGAAACATATTAAAAATAAACAAACTTCATTTCCTGACAAAATCTAACGAGATTTGAACTCTAACCCATAAAGAAAAATTATGTTCATTTAATTAACAATATTGACAGTTCAACAAAACTCTATACATTCAACAAAACTGTATCAGTTGAATATTAGACCTGTTGAAATTTCTCCTAAAATATATCAATCGTGTCTTTAAACACTCTCCGAAGTATATTTTTGAGTGTATTTTTAGTTTTAATAAATGACAGGACACGCTCGAGTTCAATTCTCATTTTATGTCGAAATGCTCTTGATAATTAAAAAATATAAATTTAACAAATAGATGGGGCCAACGTTTTTTAATGAATTTTTTTTAATGAATTTTATAAAACTTTCAAAAGTATAAGCAAGACAAATTGATTATAAAATCGGAAAGTGTATTCATTTAAAAAATAAACAATAACTTTCGTTTCATATTCAACTCGTAGCCTCTGAGCATGACAGTGTCCAATCTAAATCTTGCCAGCAGAAAGTTTTATCGGAGTTACAATTCACTGGTAATTTTGAAATAATTTTTTGGGACCGAACTTATGTTTGTTGTCTGACTAGTAATAATGTGTGGAAAAAATACTTTCAAATCTTTTTGTATGAAATATCCAAAACTTTCATTAGGCCTTTTAAACAATTGTTTTAAATCTTTGTGTTATATTTTCGTTCAATTTATTTTTATTTTGAAATTTCTGAAATCGGTATACATTTCTAATAAAACAAGCGTTTTCAAAATTGGTCCACAAATGACGAAAAAATTGATGCACTTGCAAAACAAATCATAGGAATGGTGCAAATGTGAAGGCTTAGCCCCTTAGGACTTAGACTATTTAGGACTTGCTGAGTTTATTTAAGACCTAGACTATCCCAGTGATCACTGACTGCTCCATTGGGCATTAAGAGAAGCTCTGGTTGGTTCATAGGGGCTCTGAATTCAGAACGTCGTAGTGTGTAGTCATTGCTATGGGCATCACTATGTACCTAATAGCCTCCAAGTGTAACCGTAGCTCCTCATTAAGAGCTGCCCTATTAACCTAATCTCTCCTATGAAAACAATGGACATTATTAGAAATCTCATTTATGAAAAATATCAAAAATGTTGATACACAATTGATAATTTACGAACTCTGCTCAAAACAACTGCAGTATAAAACGTCATCTACATTGTTTTTGACATACTTTAAACAATTCAATACTAAATGGAATATAGTGAAGGAACCTCGTTACAATTTTTTTTATATTCAGCTCAAGTTTACTAATGTTTAATAGCAAAATGGGCTCGTTTTGTATGCAAAACATCAACAGATGCACATATTCAAACAAATAAATGCATTGAAAAACACACACGTGTAAAGACAACGAATTGAAGAATGAAATGAAAGAAGGACAACAAGTGAAAAGGAAAAGGAAAGGGAAGACGACAGAAAAAACAAAAACAAATTTGTAAGAAAGAAAAAAACTCGAATTTCGTTTCCAACAAATATTGATGTTGGTTGCATTTAGCACTTTTGTACACTTCAATTCACCTGAAGACATGCTCTTCTTGTTACTTATGAAAGGCAAACTTTCAATGCTAAATATTTGGCCTTCAAAGGTTCAGCCTTTGCAAATACATAATATTTAGTGTAAACGTAATATTTTCCTTGGAAAACTCATATGAAATTTCTTAAGAAAATTGTATAGAAATACTTAGTGTTGACTGAATATATTTTGCAACTTACATTTTCAATACGAAGTATAATATTTCTTGTCTTTATATCTTTGTTTTTGTTATAAAATACATATAAGAATGTTGTTTTTCATAATGTTTATTACTTGTAGTATAATCATATACTATTAAGTATAGTTTTTGTTAAGTATAAGAAAGCACGTTGCAGGTTAACCTCCCATTGTTTATTTCAATTTATCTTTAGACCGTTTGACAGTTAATGCGTTCACGTTTCCCAGCGAAAACGTGCAATTGTTTTTCTATATTCTTTTGGAATTTTCAATTTTCTTCCAAATATTTGTAGGTAACTGATGAATGATTAAAAGGTAGTTTTTGTTTTTTATAAAGCTGTTAAATATTCCTGACCTCTTGGTATTATTAACGTTAGATGCTGGAACAAACATTTGTACATCAAAATAATAGTATCATTATTCATAATACGACTTATTTTATCTTCAGTATTACCTAGACCAAACCAAACTTGTTCATATAATTCATATCATTCATTCACCATTTTGGTGAAAGAAAAGTTGTTCTTCTTGATATTTATACCGCATTTAATAGAGTGTGGCATGGTGAACTTCTGCAAAAACTAATTGCGAGTCGGGTTGGCAATGACGTCTATTAATTTGTAACGATCTTAATCAGAAATCGCACTTTACAAGCACTTATAGACAGGATGAAACAATAGGAAAATAAACCCTGAGGTACGTCAAAGCTTCGTTCTAGTTACTTCTTGTCTTAACTTTCAACCTTATCTACCCTTTTGCAAGATGACATTCATATTCATCCAGCAATAGTCCAAGCCGGTCGGTGATTACGGCCATGAGGCAAAATATCATTGCCACAAGGATCTCCGAATGGAGTATATTTTAATGCTGCTAAGACTCTGTATTGTATGAATTCACAGAAACACGTGGCTGAATATGCAGCTTCATATTCTTGGCATGAAAATCCAGTGTGACGTCCGTTGAACTAAGCACATTACGGTATAAAAGATAATTCATTAACTTTGATCTCCTAGCTATTTATGCCACTTGTATTCGTCCTAACATGAAATGCAACTATCATGTATGGATCGGAGCTTCATAATATATTTTGAATTTGCTCTACCGCACTAAGTAGAGGGCGAAAATGCTCATCGGAAACAGTAGTGTAGCCAACACTATTGACCAACTTTAATACCGTGAGATGTTTTTTCACTGTCTTATTCTTACTAAAATGGAATGTATTCTAACAAAATAAAGGACTTTGTTTCCAAGATTCGTTCTTTTTTAAAGCAATAAGTTTCACATTAACAGCGCATTCAGTTGTAATCGATATGCCTGTGAATCGCATACGAATCCACACTGGTGCCTTTTCTGACACTTTCAGAATGGAAAAACTCAAATTCAATGTTCTATCGTCTTGTAAAGAAGAGATGTCTTAACTATCCTGATCCTGTAGAGCAAAAATATATCAAATCCATCTCCTGAGAAAAGTTGACAACCTGAATGCAGCATATAATATATGCTCGGCTAATTTTAGTCAAAAAAAATTTTAAGTTTATTGAAAGTTTAGTTAAGCATACAACTCCGCGGGTTTTTGTGTTATTAATGTTACTTTTCATGTGTTCACCAAATCAGCCGAAATATGCACATTGATTAATTTCTATGTAGCCAGTTAAAAAGGAATTTAGTTCCTATCCTAGATTAGGAAAAATATGAACTTTGATAGCATCGGTGCATGCGCAAAATACATAAAATTGTTTAAGAATTGTGTAGAGAAGCTCTCTGATAAATTAAATTTTAATCAATGCAAGCAATATGTCCTTATGGCTTTATTGCCGTCAACTTCCCAAATATCAGCCACCAATTTGTGCCTTCCAGAAAAATACTAAGGAATAACTCAAGTTGAAAAGACTCCATTGCCAGTAGCCATTCCAAACATAATTTCAAAGCTGCTGGTATTTTAATTGAGGTTCAGTTACAGTCCATAACAGAGGCATTTATAAAAAATGTTGGAATTTCGATGTGGCCAAGAGTTTTATCCGAATTAATCAAATGTCTTACATACTGATTTAAATCAAATTTCAGTCCTTTCAATTATATATTGTAGTAGAATAACATTTACATGTTTCTTTAAATTCTGAATGCTTCTTTCATTCCAGATTAAATAAAATCACACAGCAGGCCACATAACTGAGGACAAAACACATGTCGAAAACATAAGGTGAGTTTATTCAATTAAATAAAAATACAAGAAACTCAATTGTACTCGTATTAAGGAAGAATAACGCAAAAAATTTAAGTGCAACTAATGAAATTTACACCTCAAATTTAAAAAAACACCTGCAAAAAATTATTTCCTTGGAAAAACTACAAAAATGTTTTCCTTTAGTGGTTCCTGATTTGATAGTTTTTGTTCTATTTGGCAAAATCTAGTCAAAAAGGATTTTCTAATTTTCATGCTGATTTGCTGCTTTTTATAGATTCATTTGATTTTTTTTTTTTCAAATTTCACATTTCATGTTCACAAACTTCACACGGATTGTTAATGGGTTTAATGCGGACTTCGAAAAAGAAATAATATTGTAGGCCGTATTTTTCTTATTGTTGTTTTATAGTATATAATGGCTGCTTCTTGGCCAATTTCTCTTGCTGATTATTTCTTATCTTATCACAGTATTTTCACACAGCACTGTAGCTTAACACCTCCCACCCGTTTTTTTTTCTAGTAAAAACGGATCCTTTTTGACTATGTTTTTAAACTACCAGCAGAATAAAATATCCTGTGTTTTAAAATGCCTTTCAGTGTTTATTTAAATGCATTTTTGCAAACTTATTTCGATTGTAATTATTTACTTTGTGAACAAGTGGTTGGCTTTTTCTTGTTGCGCGACACACTAAACCCTGATTACCTCAGTACCGTCTAAGGCTCTCGAAATCTTTGATAATTTTGGATGCACTTGCAAACGGATTTAGATTGTGAGTTTATACCAATATTATCTATTTTTATTAAAGTAATCATATATTAAAGTAATCATACATTTTTTGTGTAAAAACAATGGGAAATCACTAAGATTCAAATAAAGAAACTTTTGGCGTAAAGGCCAGAAAACCTTTCATGAAAAATAATGGATTTAAGTATTCCTTGGAAAGTGAAGATCGGAAGATCATAATTCAAAATGAAAATTTCCCACTTCCTGCAGAAAATAAACTGACATAAATTAAATAAAAATTTGTTAAGACCAAGGCGAATTGATAACAGACAGAATTGACCGCGTAGCTGATAACTTTTTTCATTGCTCAATGTCAAAATTTATTAATTTTTTTTTTTTGATTATTTGCTTACTTTCAAATACTTCCTTTACTTTCTGCTTTTATTCTGTTGACATTGTGCAATTAGAGAGTTTTATTTAATTTACTGGTGAGCTTACCTTGTACGAATTCGCCTTGATTATTTTGCTTTGCATTTAGTTTTGCGGCATACTGTAAAAATTAAATTATATACGCTGCCTTGATTTGTGTTCTACTGACATAAAATTAAAAAAATATATTGTCATCTCTCATTACGGACTTTTTTCTTTATTTTTTTTTTTTTTTTTTTTTGTTATTGAAATCCATTTTTCAATTTGTAAAATTGCATTTTGCTGTCAAATTAGCAACTTATTAAAAATGTCAATTGTCAAAGTGTGTTGGTATGTAACCAGTACTCGTCTCGTTTTTATTATTATTTTTTTCTTCAATATTTTTTTTATATCTATCTTTTACAAAAGTAAAAATAAAACGAATAATAAAGTCCATTAACCTTTTTAGAATGCGAACAGAGAATATTTTTCAGTACAGAAGACTTTCTAACAAATATCACTGAAAAATAAGGACGATAGGAAACATTTTGCTATTATGTGCGTACAGTTACACGTACACGTACACGTCCATGTACACATGTCTCTATGACTGCAAATGTCTTTCCAACTATAACTGAAATTATTAAAAAAAATATCGATTGAATTTCAATGAAAAGAAGTGAAACGTTGTAGCTACTCTTTGTATGTGTGTGTATGTGTATGTGTCTGTGTGTGCTTTAAAGGAAGAGAAAACTTAAAATTGTTAACTTAGTAAATGCAGAAAGTCATAACGAAAAATATATAATCACAAAATGTATTATTCGATAATAAATATAAATGTTTGCTTTTGTAGTATTTTGTATTCGTAGCACCGACAGAAATTTAATAATTTATTAATTCTTTTTTATTTTTTTATTCATGTATAAGTACATAAAAACATACATGTGTAAAGTATTGATGTCCTTGCTGGTATATACGACTACTGCAAAATAATTATTGAATTTTTTTTATTCTCCACACAAATACAATGTCCGGCGAGAAGCCCAGTAAAATTAGGAGTTGGTCAATTGTAGTTTTTACAGACAACAAAAAAGCTGCTCAATTTTTACTTTAGTCTTGGCATGTAATTAAAATATTTGTGACAGTAAACATTTGAATTGTTCTTGATATTTATTTAAAAAATTGTTTATTTAAATTATTCAAGAATATGAGGATTTACACCTAATAAATTGTACTTCTTTGCAATCCTGATACTGAAAAAAGGACTCTCTCTTTATTAACCACTTGAAAAAATTAATCACGTCAAGTATATCCGCTGACATAGGTGAGTTACCTCTAGATGCCACTGAAGTTGCTTTTTTCTCACATTTAATATTGGTGAGATTGAAAAAGCTGTTTCTTTCTTAAACTCTATAAAACTACAGGATGTTGATAAAGTTATTCACAAGATGCTTTTGGAGCCACACTGGAAGGATCACAATGGGAAAAAATTAAACGAAAATTGGATCCTCCAGGCTTAGAAGTCTGTTATATAACAAGTGAGAGGTATTTGAGAAACTACTTATTAGCAAGCTGACCCCATTACAAACGGGAGTGAATCTATTCTCGATCGTCCGTTTGGTTTGAGGCTTAAATAGCTCTACCAGCGCTATTTATTGACATTTACCAATTTTGTGATAAAGTATAACAAACACTCATAGTCAGGCAGGTCACAAATATATTACTATAGACGATAACTTTCTAAGCAACCAATCGAAGTGGGAGTTCCTCAAGGCAGTATTACGAGCCCTATTTTGTACTTGATATATGACCGTAACCTGGCAATGGCCAATAATATTTATACATTAGCGTATGCAGATAAATAACTTTCCTAAGCGTCCAAAAAATCGTTAAGAAGAAATATAAAGGCTGATTTTTTAGCAGCTTTCTTTTTGGCAGCTCAGTCTCTGTTATTACACTCCCAATATGGCAAATAAATTTTAATGTAGAAAAATTTGTGTATAGAACATGCACCGTGTGACTCCGTAAAAAAACGTCTGAAGTATTTAATAAGATACGTAACGTACAGAAATAGTAAACATTAAAATCTCTTCCAGTGTAAAGAGTTCTATTTTTTTCGATCCTATTCATTAGAACTGACGTTAAAAAATCGTTTTTTTTTTAATATTTCAAATGTTATCGACACACAATTTCTTTAGCATTTTAATTAATGTACAATATGAGAATCATTCTTATTTCACTTAACCGTCAACGCGAGAAGTCACAATTTGTTATTCATTATGGGAAAGTAAAGCACAGCTTACATTTTTTCACTGAGAAAATGCTAACACCGCAATACTGTGCGACTAATATTCTTCTTGATCTTCATTTAATATGGAATACCCACACAGATACAAAATTAAACCCAATGAAATTGCAAGTGAAATTGGCTTATTGGGAAATATTCAACACTAAGCCTAGATTGTAAACTTCTTCAAGAGAAATCAATGACCAATTTGGTACTATAGGCTTAAGTTATAGGGTAATGCCTCAGCATCAATTTATAGAAACAAAATCAAGAGCGTCAAAGCAAAATCCTCCGTGCATTCATAAAGATCTAAACGTTCGAAATATATGTATGACAGAATACATACACATACATATATATGTTCATAAGTATATAAAAAAGCTTGTGTACCATACGCTATCGGCGCAACATTCTTAATTAGAGAGGACAAGACCGGTTGAGAATGCTAGGACGAGAGACGTCGGGGTAACCACGGAAAATGAATGCCTAGAATTTACGATTTTCATTGAGAGTTGAAAACTTTCTATTATTTTTAGATTAATTTGCATTCAAAATACAATAAGTTATAAATTAAAGTTCTTTATTTTACTCAAAGTAAGTAATCAGCGACGTATCGCAAACTTAGCGGTAGGACGACACGAATTGAAAAATCGAATCTAAATATTGGACTTAACATAACGATTCTGGATAAAATTTCATCTATGACAAGTGTTCGCTGATGACTACTTCCACCTTATTAATGTGGTCTCACCAATACGTTTAAAGGATGCATTCTGTTCAAAAGTAAATTTTTAGAAAAATATTTTTTATTATTAAATCATTTAAACATGATTCCATTCATCCATAGAAATCAATACGTATTTAATTTAAATTTGGAATATTTTTTCGAATATTTTCGAGATTTGCTGTTTGCTCTAACGAATTAAATCTATGGTAAATATATTTTTATTGCATGTCAACCTAATCTTGCCTGTTGAAAATGACTTCTTGTTGAAAATAAGAAAACCATTTTGAAAATGACTCACTTGTGCAAATACGTATTTGAAAGTAATAAAATTTTAGTTGCACTTAAATTAACTATTATGACTTTGTGTTGTTGCACAGCTGTAGTTATAGTTATTGCCATTTCTTCAAGTGTATTGGTAAGAAAGCATATGCAACTACGAGCATTGCAATAACGTCTGGCGTGCTGCAGTATGACATAGTAGCCGGAGTAGTATGTGTCATAAAATTATAAAAATGCTAAAATGATTACGTGCTCATGTTAAAATATCCTTTAATTTTTTACCCCTTTTTCTTAAACCTTCCCCTTGTCATCGATAGTTTCTAAAACTGGGTAGTTCTTCTTGCAAAAAACACTTGCTGCTACGTATTGCAAATAAGTTTTCTATTTACTTACACACACACATACGCACACACACAAATAAATACATATTCAATACTGTGGACATGGCCACTTCAAAGTTAATTTACTGTTTGTTGGTTGTTAGTTGTGAATAAGAAATTGTTAGGAATATGGTATATGTGTATGTAAGAATATACATAAACTTAGAAAAGAAACACGCTAGTGGTCAATTCAGAATTTTATATACATAAATAAATAATAAATAAATTTTCATTTACATATGAGGCCAGTGCAAAAAGTTCCTTGTGAATAAATAACCATTTGAAGTTATAAATGAAATTGAAAAAATGAATTAAATTTTCTAAGGACATTCAAGTGCTTCTCTTAAAACATGAACCAAATATCGATCGATATTTGCATGCACAGTTTTATGCCCACTATACATGTGTATATTAACGTTTTTGTTACGTTTACAGGTATAAGTGCATTTATGTTTTTTATTTAATAACAGTTGCACGATACGCATATAAGTATTTGTTCAATGAGCCAGTCAGGTCATACGGGTATCAGAAAGAAAAGGAGAGGGTTGCAACATGCATCTACATCTTATGAATAATCATGAATAAATGACGAATGCAGTCGGGCATAGAAATTTCCGCCTTCGTTAACTTAAACATGTTTAATGCTAATGTAGGTGAAGAACATTTCTAAGTAAATTGCAACACCCATAAAGAATGCTTTTTTGAAAAGAAATATAAAGTAATAACTTTAAAAGTTTTAAACAATTAAGTTTCTTGCAATAGGCTTATTAATAGACAAAGTAGGAAATTAAGGGAATTAAGCCTTGAATACGATTGGCTGCATATTTATATTTTATGACTGCATACTCCAATCCAATGAAATAATATGCAAAAACAAACAAAAATGAAATTGTGTTCCTAAAGTTTCAAAGTTAAGTTGAAGTTAAATATTTCTGATAACAAGGTGCAGATCATAATTTAATAAAAATAAGTGTTCGCGTCGACTTTCGGAAAAGGACGTTCCATCACGTCCTTCAAGTCATTTTTACCTGCTGTTTATTGAAATGTTCAGAGCAACTTTGATCCCCCAAAAAGAATTTGTAGTGGTGGCAATAAACTCTTAACATATAATATAAAAAAATGTAATATAAATATAAATATAAATATAAATATAAATATAAATATAAATATAAATATAAATATAAATATAAATATAAATATAAATATAAATATAAATATAAATATAAATATAAATATAATATAAAATGTACACAGAAAAATCAAAACCGTATTTTTTAGTAACCAACAATGTTCCAAAAGATTTACAATACCTTTACAACATATTAATAGATGGCTCAAGATTATCTTTCGGATAAATAAAATTCATGTCAATCGAATAATTCATCGTTGTTTTATTGCAACTTAAAGTTCTATACCTCTATAAAAAACACCCAATATATTCAAGTTATTTTATGACTACATGTTTGCGCACTACATGTCTGCGTATGCAGTATTCCTAAAAGCCCAGATAAATTGCAACCAAATGTTGAATATTACATATTGTTTGAGTTCCACTATTTACAAAAACAAACTAGTGGGCTAATAAATAGCGTAGATATAGAAAAAAAACCTAAAAATAGAAGAAAAAATGTCCGAATATTCGTTGGAAACTATAGCCATGGCTTCCAGTATCACAACAACTCTGCTATATCATCCAATAATAATTCACTGGAACATACAATAAATATCACTTACACTATTATTGGAAAATTTTTTACACTTAAAAACAAAAAACTTTGCCTGGTTTGGGACATAAACAGAGGTCCTTCCATTGAAGCCAAGTATACTTATATGTACATTATCAACACTTTAGATATTTGCCCTTATTATTGTCGACGTCAATATACTGACAATTGTGGGATCGTTATCGAGAACTATTAAATATTATTGATAGGATATTACTACTACTACGGCTTACAAAATTACAACTGGCCATCAAGATTAGTTAATTATTGCCTACAATGAGTTCAAAACTACTGCATTTTTTTACTGTCGACTTGATGTAACGTCGACGCGAGAGTCATAATAAGAGGGATTGTCTCTTCATTTTTAGTTAATAACAACAAAAAAACATCTGCGCACGTAAATGCATGAAAAACTTTAAAAAATTTATTTAATTTTCGTTCATGATTCATATTCACGGTATCACAAACAAATTTTTACTCAATTTAACACTTTAAGGCTTAACAAAACACTACTTTAAAAATTTCATGATTTAAGGAATTTTATTGGTAACACAGTCGTATTTTATAGTTGATGTTGTACAAAAACGATTACAATTTCAATCGAGTAGTCTTATATATGTATATATATATATATATATATATATATATATATATATATATATATATATATATATATATATATATATATATTATTTATTTATTTACAAATTATGAGTTTCTATCATGGCAATAAAGCAAACAGATGAAATAAAATTAACAAAATTGTAATGAACAAGGCAGAATTCATAATATTTTTTAAATTATTTGAATGAATAGTGTATTTGAATATTGTGCCTTTTATATTTGTTTTGATTATATGCACGTCACTTAATATTTTTTTTCTAATAGTTATTATGGATTTCATTGTGTATTTTTTTTATCAAATTGTAAATATAATTTAGTAATATTTCCCATCAAATGAAACAAATGAAAACACTCCCACTGGGAACAAAGACTTTAAGCTTTAATTTGAGGTGCAACAAGAATCCCTATTTACTACACTTATTTTGAAAGTATTTCCTTAAAGTAGTTTTAAAGCAGTTTTGCGCTTGTTTTCAAATTTTCATATAACGATTTTTCTTAAATACATTATCACTTAACAATGGTATATAAAACTATTTTATTTTATCACTTTAATTTATTTTTTCAAGCTCCCTGTACTATCTTCTACTTGAAGAGTACCGAAATATCGATTTGTAAAATTCAGAAATGTGGGACCTTAAGCTTGAAAAAATAAATTCAATTGATAAATTAAAATAAAATGGTTAAAAAAACCAGAACGTCTAGAATTATTTTAAATTGTTTTGGATACGGCCGTAATGATTGAAACGTGAATGAAACGGAGCTAAAGTGTACAAAAACGTTTAGAAATTAAATAAATTAAGAGTTGATTCTTAAGAAATATTTTTTAAAAATTAATAAAAAATAATAATAAGTATTAGAAATTGCAATGCAATTTTTAATGTATTTTAATATAGTATGTTGGTTAAGGGTATACTTATAAGGTTCAGTAGGTCCGAATGATTTTCCAAGGAATCGATTTGCGGGACCAAAACCACTTTTGAGCGGAACTAAGTCGTGTAAATTTAGTGACTATTTTGTTCTGAAATGTTTCAATTATTAAACACATGTTTAAGGTGTTTTTCTTTTTATGACCTAGGAGAGTCGATCATGATTTTATTTAAGTTTAAATAAATAAATAAAAATTAAACAAATCCAAATTTTTTACATTTAAAATCGTGCAAATTTTATTAGTAAAATGTTTTGTTTGCAACATTTGCTGGAAAATTGGAAATTTTGAGATGAATTACATACATATTCATGTGTCCATTTCCCTTTAACCCGCTTGTAGTTAAGTGTTGCATATATCTACAAAATAAATTCAAACTATTGATTTGAAATGTTTGACATTTACAAAAGCAAATGTAAATAACAGATATCGTCAAAGGCGTAGCCAGGATATGAAACAGGGTGGTGCCACGAAAATTATGATTTTTTATAATTATGATTTTTTATGATTATTACAATTTCGATCTATTTGAGAAGTAATCTTTGTGGATCTTCTGAAAATTTTGTTAGAATTTTTTCCAAAAATTCGTCCTTCTTCTCTGTTACCAATCTTCGGTGGACGCTTGGCATACATAGTCCTGCAATATACAATATGCTTATTTTTTGATAATAAGTAAAATTGCATATTATTTTACTGTTTAAACGAGCTTCAGTCATTGTGAAGCGCAACTATGTTTTTACTCGCTTTATAGTGCTAAATGACCGCTCAACAGTTGCAGTAGTGCACGGCTGTGACAATGAAATTAATAACGCCTTCCTTATATTTGGATAAAATAATCCAGCGTCTTTCAAAATACTCGCCAGCTCTAAGTGGGCTAATTCGTCTTTACCCATTTTTTTTTGTTGCCAAGAATTATACCAAAGCTCAATTTCTCTTTCCAAATCATCCAACTCATAAAAATGCTCAAACGTTTTTGTGGCATCTTTAAGCTCTTCCGGCTTCAAAGAAAACATGTTTGACGGGTGCAAACAATGAATTGCAAACGATGGCCTATTCTCTTCATTAAATCTTTTGTCCAGTGATGAAATTAAAGAATCTATATAAGGAATGTATATAGATCGCTTCCAGTATTCAGCAGGTGATGAAAATGGGGGATTTGAACAGTGCGTTTGACGAGAGACTATCGTTGGAACAGACATCTCTATTCCTAAATTGGCTGTGTTTTCTTGAATAGAAAAAAGCAATCCGTCCACAATACCCTGTGCATTTTTTAATAATTTTATATTGTATGCATGTAAAAAAAATTGTTATAGAAATAGGAGGGTGCCACGGCCCTCTAGGCCCATACCTAGCTACGCCCATGGATATCGTTACTGTAGAGTAAAAATAGACTATAATCTTTTAAAAATACAACAACAAAGAAATTTTGGCAGTCAATCGGTCGGGTGGTAGTATGAGAACTGTTTTATTATTGAAAATTTTTTATTAAAAATGTTTCTGTTTTAATAGGAATTTTAGAATTTGTTCAGTCATTTAAACGTATAATTAAAAAAAATTACTACTGAAATCTATTCAAAATTAAAAACAAAAACAAATTTTTAGATGGCAAAAGTGTTTTTTGTATTAATTGAATAATTGCTGTGCAGTTAAGCAAAACCCTAAAATTTACTACATATTTTTATTTTATTTTTATTTATTTTTTTTTCTTTTGGTTTACCAACACATTTAAAACAAATTATTGAATTTATTTTGTAAATTTAACAAATAGCTTGAACTGATTTATATTATAGAGCGAAAAATTTATAATTTATTTCCATTTCAAAAGAAATGACATTTGAAAAGGGACTAATTATTGTGATATTTGATTGAAAGGATCTGATTTTAATAATTTATTAAATTAACAAAAATATTTGCCCCTCATTAAAAAGTATGTCACTTTATTCCCAAAAATAAATTTAGAAAAAGCCACATTTATTTACATGAGGTAACTTTTATCTATGACAATCGAAATAAATCAAAAAATATCGAAATGGTTATTAGAATAGAAATAATGCAAAATTATTTATAATTACAAGAGCGGAATGCTAAGACCAGGAATTGCTTATAATACTTGAATGACAAATGATTTTGAATGCGAAAAAGTTTATGTAGGTTTTGGATTAACATTCACAGCTTCTAATAGCCACTCAAATTTCTTTTCTTGTTAGTAGAGAAAAAAGCTCCAATTTCTTTTTGTCGTCATTTTACTATATTTCTTCAATCTGCAGAGTGAAGCAACAACTGTCAAGTAATGTGTAATAGGATATCTGTCATTGGATATCCGGATGATATATCCGTAAATAGATAGATTTTATTTATTAAGTAGTATTTTAAATACTAAAAAGGTTTCAAAAGCACTGCAGAGTTTCGAAATCGATTTAAATTATATCAATTCACAGAAACAAAACGTAATTACGATTTGTTTTGCCCGACAGTGTGCATAGACAGTTTTCAATTTATGAAACATGTACTAATTCTATAAAATTTCTTTATAATAGTTCACTACCATAATAAACAAACAATAAACAGTATTCTATACGGATAACGCATGTTGTATGTTGCTACAGTAATCGTAAGTACATTCGCGCTCTTGAAAGTAAAATGTTCCACTTACCTGATCTGCCCGTTGGTATTGTTTGTACAGCTGTTGTTGCTGACAATGTCTTATCCGTTGGTAGGGCTACAGGTGGCACTGGCAAGGGACTCACCGTTGAAGTTGTTGTTAAATCACAACATTCTCTTTCGGGAAATTCGCTACAGCGTACCACCAGTTGTAAGGCGCCAAATATGGCAAACCAAAGAGTCAGGCAACAAGAAGATAAAATTTTTAAGTTTTTTATTTTAAAACGGGTCATGATGATGTTAATGCCACTACTAACGATGACGACAGTGACGATGACGACGTCGAAGTTAGCAACACAACACACGCCAGAAATGACAACAACGTAAATTTCTTCGTTATTTTGTGTATCCTGTTTGCTACTGTTGCTATCCTGCTGGTTGTTATTCCTCTTATTGGGTTTGTTATTAAAGTTACTGCTGATATTGTTGTAGCAATCGCTTTAATTGTGATGGTGATTATATTGTTGTTAAAATTTATGTTGTTGATATGTTTTCCTATCTTCTCTCAACAAATCTTTTTCGCTTCGTTTTCTCTTTATGATATTTTGCTTTTGCATACATGAGCAGCTTGTTGCAGCAAGACAGGCAGGCATTTAAAGTGTGGCTGATTTTACAAAAAATAAAGGGGAGTTGTTTTTATTTTGTATACACGTATTGTTGCAATAACAGATTTTGTTGCTGCCTATACACAAAATCATTAAAGTGTTTCTGTGTGTGCGTTTTTTTGCCGTTTGCTGTTGACTTTTCTGTTACTGTTGATTTCTTTACTAAGAGATTATTGTAGTTGATAGCTGGTAACAGCGCATTGGATTTTAAAAATATCTTTGTGCTGCTGTTGTTTCTGCTTGTTTTGTTTTTCTCCTTTTTGCCTTTTAATCTTCTTTGCTGATTTTATTTATTTTTACGCAGATTTAAAAAAGAAATTGATAAAATTCTGCTTGCCAAAGAGATTGAACTATAAAATAGTTTTATGGTATTTTTTGGATTTCAGCATATTTTCCCTTTTACTTAAAACTTAAAAAAATTCTGAAAATTTAAAGGATGTTTTTATTTCATTCTAATGTTGTGACAATGTTATTGCAAGCAAAGCCGTTTGGTTCATTAATTTAGTTAGATTTAATGAAAACCATTCATTTTCTGTTGCAAGGTTGAGTTAAAATAAATTTTATTACTTAGACACACATATAACTTATACTCCTATTTTAACTTATAATCTTTTTAATAGAATAAGCACCACCTGAAATTTGAGACATCCAAGGCGTTCGGCAAAAATAATGTGTTTTTGATAAAATATTTTTAATACTTTAAATTATTAAATTAAACACTTGATAGCCAAGGCAAGCTAGTTCTTGGTATGCAATTCATTTGGAAGATCTATTGATATTATTAAATATGGAAAATAACAACATGCAAATACCGCCGTAGCTTCGCTGGATAGCGCGAATCCAAAATGTCCGACTTCCCATGACACTGGTGCATGAATCAGATTGAATTTGAGCAATGGCTTTCATTATGTTGGCTTTGAGGGCGGCTGTGGTTTGTATCTTATTCGAATAGACCTGCTACTTACGAAAACCCCACAAGAAAAAGTCTAACAGCGTCAAATTGCACGATATCGATGAGCAGTTCGCATTACCGTGCCCTGAAATCGCTCGTGCAGAATGTCCAATGTAGCATGAGCTGTGGGCAAGTAGCAACGTCCTGTTAATACCACATATCGCTCAGTTTCATATCATCCAATTAAGTCCAAAAAAAGTTGGTAATCCTCGAATTAGAGCGCTCAATATGCAAAAAATTATGAACCGATGACGCCGCCAAACAGTAACGTTTTTTTTTTTTCAAAATTCAAAAAATTTTGTTTATTGACATAAACATATTGGCATAATGTGAAGTCATAAATGTGCAGTGCAAAAATGACAGTCAACTGAAATTATGACACAACTTTGCCCCATTCGATATAAATTTTATTTACGTTTTATTTTAAATTCCAAAATAAAAAGCAAAAGAAAACTAACAAGTGGAAAACGTTCCGAAAGAAAATTCTACCATATACCAACTAAATAAAACAAAATTGAAATTAAGGGCAATTGAGCAAATAAACCTTAAAGTACTAATAGTCTCAACAATATTTCTTTTTCTACCTAAACAAAGTTTTGTTGTTTTATTAATTTTTTTTTTTTTTTACAAATGAAACTGTTCACAATAGTAGTTCGTGATGGCTTGATTAGATTAACAACAAGTTAGGTTTAGTGAAATTTAATTATTTCTTTATTTTCAGCATTCGACAAAACCTTATGTTTTAAATCCTTAAAATTACAAAATAAATTCAATATGTATAGTTAAGTCAAGAATATTTAACTTACTTTTTGGTCTCAAACCACCAACTTTTTCAAAAGGAAAATTCTACGCACGTTGTGCGCAACTACGTGTGATCCCGAGGACGATCAGTTCAAAAGGAAAGTCCCGGATATGAAATTACAGATTTGACAGATATAAATGACAAGTTTACAATTGTCATGTATAAGAAAAATAATATAAATAAAAGAGAAGAATGTCGGTTAATTTTCAGAGCTGCATTCCGTACTTTAACAGTGGCGGCAACACCCCCCCACAGTATGACGAGAAGCTTTAGAAGTCATACTCTTAAATAGAGGTCACATCCAATACCGCCAGTCTAGTAGCAGGCCGTACAATTACTCCACTTGTAGTCAGAACCTTCGCCTTTCGTACCTGCCCATCATTTGCCATAGTTGTTTCTAAAATTTTACCTCTTAGCCACACATTCCTTGGACTCGACGGGTCAACCACAATAACTAAGTCGCCAACTTGCAACGGCTTAATCTTCTCATGCCACTTCGTCCGAAGAGTTAAAGACGGCAAGTACTCTTTTACCCACTTACGCCAAAATATTTCTGCATATTGTTGTGCAGCCAGCCAGTTATGCTTTAGTGCCACGCCGCTGTCGTCATATGTCGCTAAAGGTTTCATACCATTTGATGAGTAAACAAGCAGATGGTTCGGAGTTATTGCTTCCGCATTTTCATGTTCGATCGGAACATATACCAATGGTCGAGAATTTATTATGTTTTCTACTTCAGCTAACATTCCGCGAAGTAATTCATCACTTGGTGCACGAGTATGTGAAATACTATAAAAAACATTTTTAACCGATCTTACGAGCCTCTCCCAAGCCCCTCCCATGTGCGGAGATGAGGGTGGAATAAAGTTCCATTTTGTAGTAGCCGTGGTAAACGTACGTACCAATTCATTTTTATCAACCTCTTCCACAGCTTCTCGAATTTCCCTTTCGGCACTAACAAAATTCGTCCCGTTGTCGCTAAAGAACTCTCTCGGTGTTCCGCGACGACATATAAAATTTCTAATTGCTATTATGCATGATGAAGTATTTAAAGAGTTGACAACCTCTATATGGACAGCTCTTACCGTAAGACACGTAAACAAAGCGCCATACCTTTTCTCCGTTCGTCGGCCCACCGTCACTGTAATTGGACCAAAATAGTCCACGCCTGTATACGTAAAGGGACGACAAAATGCTGCCAATCGGGCTTCTGGTAATTTCGCCATCTGGGGACAGTTTGGGACAGCTTTCTTTATTTTACACATCTGGCACTGCTTTAACATATTTTTAAAAACAGCTCTTAACCGAGGAATATAAAATCGTTGCCTCAATTCATTTATCACGGTTTCATGGTTGAGATGTTTATAATTTGTATGAAAATTCATAATTAAAAGTTGAGTAACACGACTATTTTTAGGTAAAATTATAGGAGATTTGGTTTCCTCAGAAACAATAGCTTTATCTATTCGGCCTTCTACACGAAGGATTTGGTTCTCATCCAATTTCGGAGTAACTCTGTACAGCGAACTTGCTTTCGATAATTTTTTATTTGATATTAAAAGATGTATTTCTTCAGAGTAAATTTCATTTTGAGCAAGACGAAATAATAAATTTTCTGCTCTAGCAAGTTCCGCGGATTCAAGTTCGCAGTTACATTTTGCCTTTTGTTGAACTGTATCACAAAAACGTATCACATATGCAGTGGTCCTCAACAGTCTATTCCAGTTGGAAAAACGATTTATGTCAATAACCATTTCTTTGGTGTCATGAACTTGTACATATTCGATATCTGAATCACATGAGTCTAACTCAGTTTCATAGCATGGCCATTCACTTGCAGGTGTTAAAAGGAAATCAGGTCCCTTAAACCAACGACTTTCAGAAGAAATGTCAGGTTTTTTAGTCCACTTTGTTGCTTCGTCGGCAACATTATGCTTTCCGGGAATCCAGTGCCACTCTTGCAAGTCTGTTGTATCTAAAATTTCGCTAATACGCAAAGAGACAAATTGGTGATATTTTTTATTACCATTTTTTAACCAATTAATTACTGTCTTCGAGTCAGACCAATAATATCTCTTATTTATAGAAATCGTGTGATTTTTTATTACGTTGTTGGCAAAGCGACAGCCGATGAGTGCAGCCATTAACTCCAGACGAGGTATTGAGATAATTTTCAAAGGAGCAACGCGAGTTTTCGAACCCACCAAAGAGCAAATGATAACATTATTACGAACTATTCGAAAATAGGCTACAGCTGCATACCCGCTTTCACTCGCATCTACAAACGTATGGAGCTCTATGTATGCATCGGTATAATCAACGATTGATTTTAAATAGCAACGCTGAATGCTAATTTTTTGCAAATCGGGAAGATATTTTAACCACTTCTTCCATTTAATGAGTTGTTCTTCTTTAATTGACTCATCCCAGTTAACACCGCTTCTCCAAATTTCTTGTAAAATAATTTTAAGATACATAACGAAGTTACCGATTAGACCCAGGGGGTCGTAAACTGTCATTAAAATTTTTAAAATTTGTCGTTTTGTAGGAGGTTTATTAAAACGAATAACATCGTTGCTTAGTATATGGGGTGAAATCTTAAATACGATTACATCTTCTGTTGGATTCCAAAAAACTCCTAAAACTTTTTCGGTTTCCTTTTCTGACCCCATATTTAACTGCTTTTCATTCGCATGATGTGGTTTTTCTATTTGGTTGACTACTTCGGTTTTATTAGAAACCCAATTTCTGAGGTTAAAACCAGCTTGCATTTGGATATACTTAACTTCCTTTGCTATATTAACGGCTTCTTCTATTGTATCGGCAGAGTACAGAAAATCATCCACGTAATGGTTGTACTTCACTGCAGAAACTGCTTGTGGAAATTTACTTTCATACTTGGAGGCGTTTGTATTTTTCACATATTGGGAGATACTTGGAGCACATGAGGCTCCAAATATCATAACGTTCATTAAGTAAACATCAGGTTCCTTACTAGCATCGCAATTACGCCACAAGAAACGCTGAACATGTCGATCTTCTTCGCGCATGAAAACCTGATGAAACATTTGCTCTATGTCAGCACATATGGCTATAGACTTTTCTCTAAATTGAAAAAGAATTGCTTGTAATGAAGCTAACAGGTCTGGGCCTTTGTATAGCATGGAATTTAAAGAAATTCCATTAAACTTTGCGGCAGCGTCCCATACAATTCGACATTTGCCTGGTTTATTTTTGTTATATACTGGAAACGTGGGAAGATACCAGATCCTTTCAGCTGGTGTATTTATATCAATTTTGGTAATATAACCTTTGTTGAGATATTCGTCAATGGTTTTAGCATAAACTGTAAGGAGGTCACTATTTTTTCTCACTTGCTTTTCGAGACACAAAAGTCTATTTTTTGCCATTTGATAATTATTTGGCAAAAATATTTTATCATTTTGCCACAACAGACAAGTTTCATAATGACCATCATCACGTTGTTTGGTAAAATTATTTAAAAGTTGCAACGATCTTTCATCCTCTTTGGTGGCCTTCAAGTTTTGATAATTGATACCTAAACTTTCAATACTAAAAAAACCTTTTACCAATTGATTCATGTGACTATCTGTCTCCAAACACTCACAAATATGTAGATTGTACTGTATGGGTTGACTGATGCCACAAGGCCCAAAAACTGTCCAGCCCAATGCCGTTTTAATAGCAATAGGTTCATTTTTTCCACCTTCTTTAATTTTGTTTGCCGCTACAATATTTATGTTGTTAAGTCCAATAAGAATTCTTGGTGTAACAGCAGAATAACTTTTAACTGGCAATCCTTTTAAATGACTAAATTTTCTGTTAAGATTTTCGTAATCAAGTGTTTGCTTAGGCAGTAAAAGTCCATTTACTGTACGAACATCGATACCAAACTTCTTGCTGTTATTACCAGACACCTGCACTGTTAAACGCTGCGAGTTTTCTTCAATTCTCTCTACATTTCCAGTCCATTTCAAACATAATTGTTCAGCTTCCCCTTCTAAATCCAATTGCTTTACTATTTCTTCATCTATTAAACTAATTGACGAGCCGTCATCTAAAAATGCATATGTAGAAAAGACTTTGTTGTTGTTTCCATAAATTCTTATTGGAATCACTTTAAAGAGGATTTGTTGTTTTTGAGTATTATGGGCATTTACATTTTGTACAATGCTGCTGTTCTGTTCTTTCTCATTGTTTTCTTTCGCTGTATTGTTGTTTTCGTATTTATGAAGAAGATTATGATGTTTAAATTGACAGCCGTCTACATTACAATTTTTGTCTTTGTTGTAACAGACACCCGAATGTTTTCGTAAGCAGTGCTTGCACAACTCTAATCTGTTAACATAATTCCATCTATCTTTGCGATCAGCGGACAAGAACTTTTTACAGGTTGGAACATTTTTACAATCACTGCTGCAAACCAAACATTTCTTTTTATTCGTTTCTGTGTGTGTATTGCAAAACACATTCTTTTGTTTGCGATTATTAACAGATTCAACTGTCATATTATTTTCAACATTAACAGTGCTGGCTGACAATCCAATATCAAATATCCAATTAGAAAACTCAGATAAGTTTGCCTTTTTATTATTTTGATGCAGATTTAATTTGGTTGAACCCCAAATTATTTGGTAATGCGGTGGCAATTTTGAGACGAGTTCCTGGAGTAACGATGAATTATTTAATTCATCAAAAAGGCCACAAGCTTCAATAGTTGATTGTAGACCTTTTACTTGGATGGCAAAGTTGGTAATTGTTTCCATTTTATTGGTATTAATCTGTGGTAATCTTTTTATTTTATTTTTTAGAGAAAACAGAATCTTATCTGACTGACCGTACAATAATTTCAAAGTGGAAATAGCGTGTGGTACACATGAGGGATGAACCAGAATTCTTTTGACAGCTTCTAATGCTTCACCACGGAGCGATCTTTGTAGCCTTATTAAATTTTCTGCATCCGTGAGCCCGCAGACTTCTGTAGACCAGTCATAAGTCGAGCTAAACAAAGGCCATTCCTCGGGACAACCAGAGAAATTGGGCAAATCCTTAGGCACGGTTTGACGAGCATGTAGTTGGTCAGCTCTTAGTCTATTTCCCAGGGTTGTTGGCTGCAATGGTGGTGGCTGAGATGCTTCCGTCTGTTCGTGATTTATAAAAGATTGCGACTGCTGTGCGTTATTAATATTTTGTGAATAACCGAGACGCGTTTGGTTGAGATTTTGATTTATTGTTGAGTGTAGTGAAAAATTTGGATAAATACATTTATAGGGTTGTGAACATGTTATATTATTTTGTTTATTTACGTAGTTTACAGGTGAACTGTATGCGACAGTGGTTGTAATAGGGGCTGTATTTGATACGACCGGCACATGTACTGATGTATTTTGTGAGGTTAGGTTCGGCGGTGGGACTATGGCATTTTGCTTTTGGGTAATTTGATTCGAAGCTGTTGGAAATTGATTATCAGTATCTTCTTCTTCAATTTCATGAAGAATTTGATATTTTTTATGCAGATATTCCTGATCGCGTCTCATAGATAGCTCGCGTTCTTCTTCTAACCTTTTTAGCTCAAGGGCCTTCTTTCTGCTGACAGAGTCTTTTGACGCCAACGACGAATGTGTGCTAGAAGCAGAATGTGTTGCGTTTATGTTACACGATTGACACAACCATGACTCTTGTGGGCTTGAGACTTTTGCGCAACTGATATGGTATGGTTTTTGACATAAGTTACAACTTACCACTACATCGTCAAGTTGTTCGTGGCAAAGCTGACATATTTGTTGGACGTTTTGTGGCAAGACGCCTGTTTTGTGTGGTTGACCGTGCTGTAATGAAGAGTCCATATGTGTACTTACGTGTGACTGAGGTTATGTTGAATTTGGCAACTGTATCCACTTTCGCTGGCAAGGGCAAACTCCAGAATCAGTTAAATCCACAAGATAGAAACGGTCCACAAAAAGATTTAAAAATTTGTTCACAATAGTAGTTCGTGATGGCTTGATTAGATTAACAACAAGTTAGGTTTAGTGAAATTTAATTATTTCTTTATTTTCAGCATTCGACAAAACCTTATGTTTTAAATCCTTAAAATTACAAAATAAATTCAATATGTATAGTTAAGTCAAGAATATTTAACTTACTTTTTGGTCTCAAACCACCAACTTTTTCAAAAGGAAAATTCTACGCACGTTGTGCGCAACTACGTGTGATCCCGAGGACGATCAGTTCAAAAGGAAAGTCCCGGATATGAAATTACAGATTTGACAGATATAAATGACAAGTTTACAATTGTCATGTATAAGAAAAATAATATAAATAAAAGAGAAGAATGTCGGTTAATTTTCAGAGCTGCATTCCGTACTTTAACAGTGGCGGCAACAGAAACTTTATTTTTAGTGCACATAAAAAGCTGTTTTGTTTAATTTATTTTATATAAATTTTTTCACTTGTTAATTTATTTTGTTGCTATTTGATGCTTTGAGTGTAATCTTGTCTAAAATTTCTACTTTTTTTCTCGAAACTTTTATGAGGGCATACACATATGCAAGCGTATATTACATGCACACTCACACACACATATAGAGATGTGTGAAAGAAAAAAACTTTTGGGAATTATTTATATTTATTCTACAAATTACATGTGTTTGTTGTTTATACCATATACCAGTACATATTTTTAGTTTTATTTCACTTTTTTCGTCTACTTTTAATTACAATGTCTGCTGTGCTCGTATTTAAATGTTTTTATGTTGCTGCCACTGTTAATTTTCAATCTGACATGGTTTGTTTTTCGTTTCCTCCGCTGGAATTGTGTTCATATGTACTATATGATACCAATTATTTACACCATACTGTGGTATTTTACAGCGCGAAAAAATTGCAAATAGTGAAACTAAAAAAAATAATATGGCAATGTACTAGTTTTAAGTAGATCATCTATTCATGATTTCTAATCAAAAGCAACAAAAGAATTATTCTAGAAAAAAAGTTATTACAAAATTAAATACATGTATATATAAAACAAATATATATTTATATTAAACCGCGTTGATCCAACAGTTTGATATCAGCAGACATCCACTTTAAATGTAAATAAATTTATATTTATTTATATGCCTTATGAAAAAACGAAATGTTAAAAAATTAATTGCAAAATACTGCATCAGTACCCTTGTTCCAGTGTCTTTGTAAATATTACCATAAAATTTTAAATGGATGTCATTCGATTACTTTAAAAATTATTACAAATTACAAATTTCTGTCATAAAGTTGCTGCATTATTATTTCCGGAACCAAATTTACCGTTTCCTCCCAATTCCTTCTCATATTCGACAGGCGTATAGTACCCATATCTCATTTTTACGTTAAGCCTCTTCCGGAGCTTTTTTTAGCAATTCTGCATTTATTTTTACACGAAACTGTAATCTTCTAGACATTTATGTAGACTGACCTTCGTAGACTAGTAGGTAGTGTACTAGACTCGTAGTGCGAAGGTCCTAGGTTCGAATCCTGCCGCAGAACTCTGGCAGTTGTGTTTGATAATTAAACGGAGCGCACAACAAGCCTTCACTGGCTTAAGTGTATGTCGTATGACATGGGTTATCACACCCCTCCAATCAACCTAACCTAACCTATGTAGACATTTATATGGATACACATATTAATTGATTTTGATAAAAGAACACAAGAAAATAAATCATACATCAATTACATCAGTCACAATAAGATGTTTTACCGAATCACACTTGTCGAATCAGATTCATCAGAGTCCACTACGTGGAAAATCTACACCTGCAAATTGCTTCAACCTCTTGAGGACTAAAAAGTCTTGTACTGGATACAAACGATATTTCCCTCTCAAAAGGAATAATTCCGTTTGATTTCATTACATGTTCTGCCTTAATAACTATTGGAAACCATTATCAATTCATCCATAACATCGAACATAATTCTTTGTATTTAAAAACTAAACACGAGCAAACAATAAGGAAAAATTGTGTTAAAATTTGTTCATTCTGACTTCTGGATTGTAATCTAATCAAACTGGATGGTCAATATGTTTATGTAAATTAGAGAACAAAATCTATACATAAAATCAGAAATGGTTATACTCAAAGATATTGCATCTTTAAAACTTTATTTATATTCATATTTGTGGTCAAAATAATAAGTACATGCTGCCCTGCCATATACATTTCGTCCTTTATCATTTTCTGATCAATTTATATTGGTTTATTCGCTGGCCTTATTCACTAGTTTTGACCAACTCAGAAGCTGAAGTGGTTGTCGCAAGGCTAAACAGGGCTGGGAAATAAAATTCGCGTGATCGAAATAATTTTTTAAAGTGTCGTCAGGCTTGTGTTTTGGTAATTTGTCCTTCGAGAATTTTGTGTGTCATTCTTGTGCTTGTTAATGAATTTTTTTGTGTGCTTTCTGTTTCCTATAAAGATGGTATATGTCGAATAGCATGTGTACCTTGTGATATAACCTGGCATACGATTTTGATCGGCCATATAAGTCTATAAGGATACATATACAACCTGGCAATCTGAATCAGTACTAAAAAAAATGGTAAAATAGTCACCTCGCAAATACCTGCCTTCCAAATGGCGTTATCGAAGCATACGAGTATATATATTTTACTTTCAGTAAAAATCTTGCTTAACAATCTAAGTACGACTAAATCTATCCTATAATTTTTAATTTTTTAAAGTGCAAAAGGTCTATGATGCTAAAGGTTTTGGCTTATAAACATTTGAAAGTCTCGGTCCAACACCAAAACAACAAACAAACACCAAATCAAACAAACAATTTTAATTACATCATACATAAATAAAAGAAAGGATGTGACTATTTATTGAAAAATATTGGATTATTAGCCAAAAATCCAGTCCCTGGCCATTTCTTCTTAAATTAAGTATAATCTTCTTTAAGATTTTCGTTTTTGTTTAAAATCAATATCAAATCATTGTTGCATCAATTGTTTCGTATTTGGTGTGATAAACACCATACATAAGATTTAAGTACCGATGACTTGATTTTTGGGTTGTATTTATGTTAAAAAGTCTCATTTAGAAGGAATTTTAATTGGACTAATTTCCTGGGTCCTTCCACAATTTCGACTTGAGAGTATTTTGTACTGGAAAACAGTTTTAGACAATTCATAGCAAAGCATTAGTTTTTTCACATTGTACAATAGAAGGAAATATTTTATTTGAGCCTAAAGGGTAAAATAAATGTTTAACATGGAAAGCTGCTGATTTAAATCATTTATATTTGCTGCAACACAACAAAGCTTTTGCAAGGATCCTGAAGAAACCCAGTGGGTAACAAAACGGAAGTAATTCTTAACGCACTATATTTTCATAGCTCATATTCAAATTCTTTCAGAGTCAAGTTGACAATACTTTTACAAAAATAGTTCCACTAGTATTGCAAATCTATGACAATCAGTTCTAAGAGGTCGTAGGGTTATAGAGAATCATTTCGATGCTCATGGCTTCTTCCACATCATAAATAATTAAAAAGCTAATTTCTATATGTGATTTTTAGCGGGAAATTCTTGCTTTTATCGTTGTCATTGGTATTTTCCTTATGTTCCACAAAATGTTAAACCAAAATAGATGTTTAAAAAAATCCACTTAGAAAGAATATCGTTTAATTTTTTTAACGAATGCTTATTGGTCAATTCACAATTCAACTCCAAAGTAAAATACTTTTCTGTGAAGCCCGTTTGCTTTTTTGTTTCTGGAAAGCACTCCTCACTTACATACCACCGACCTAAGAAGGAGTCAATTGTAACTTCTTAAATACTCTGTGGCTCAAATGTAATTTTTGAGTGTTTGACTTTAAACCAACGTAATGTCCACTTTTTATCCTGAGTCAATTGGCGGATGTTCTCTGGAGGCTAAAATAAAAATATTTGGGTATTACAATAAAAATGATCTGCTCATTTTTTAATGACATCTCGGTTATTTTTTAATATGGAATATGTTGGATTTGAGGTTATAACTTTTTATGTTTGTTTCTTCACTGACAGTAGCAAAGAGTTTCGAAAGTTTTTTTTATTTATTTCAAATTTCTTGGTTAATCTGAGAAAATTTAATGAATCTTTTTTTATGAAATTCGAAAAATCAACATTATATTTCCATTTCCTAGCATTTTTAATCATAAAATAATAAATATCATTCTCTAATGGAGTCTGATGAGACTTAAATTCAATATTGCAATTTAATAGAAATTAAACACTTAGAACAAGATATTAGTTCATAAGAGACTCTTTAATGTGATGAATAATAAAAAATAAATACAAATTACAGAATAGATTGGTTTAGGTTGGTGAGAGGATAATAAAACTCATATTGAATGCCAGTAAAGGTCCATTGTGCGGCCCCACACGTGGAAAAAACGATACACATACTCTACAGAAAGTCGGTGCCATGAAGTAGTTCATCAATTTTCTCCAGTCAATAGGCTAGAAGTGAATAATGTCCGATAGGTTGTCATCCCGGTATCTTGCCTGGATAAAAGCTGGGCAATGAGAGGAAGTGTTCCACTGTCTCAAAATAAGAGAATAAGTGGGCGAATCTTTAGCGGAGTATATAAATTTCGTTTTTAACCAAAATATGAATGATGAAGTGCAGAAATTTCCCGTATTCTTCGTCCCATAAATCTTAGTTTAAATATTTTCAATGTTTGAAAATTAAACCTGCACAGGTGCTGGTCTCGGATGCTAATGAGTTATGAGGAGGCACCGAAAACGTGCGGATGTTCCCTTATTCTTAATTTTCCTGATATCCCTAACCATTAATCGCATACAAAATCAACATCAATCTCAAATGAAGTGTGATGGGATTTCAACTTCTGCCAATAATTTATATGTTTAAGTCGAAAATTTTTATCGCTAATAAATAATCCCAACTATTGAACAATTTATCTTTGTCTTCTTTAGTCTTCTATAGATTCGAAATATGGAATAAAAATCATATGGAACAATGGCATGAAAGCGAACAATATAGCGGTGTACTTATTATTTTAATCCGATGTGTACATTGTTATGTTTGTTTCCTCTTCCTTTGAATAGCATTCAATAACATATTGCAGAAAAAAACTATATCCTCTATATATATATCTGCTCCCGGTCCTGCTATAGTAGTTGATAAATGTGAGTGTGTTTCATATTTCTCTTCATGCTGTCAAGTATGAATTTCATTATTATTCATATCAAGTTTATTTTATCTATGAATGTGACAGTGGCTTTATATTCATGGTCATAGTCGTATGTGCATTAGTTAAGGCCAATACATAAATCGATCTGTATATAAGTATATATATATATATGTGCATTTATAAGTAAGAAGTTCACAAGTCAGTGCTGCTATTTAATATTTTTCATGTGGATATCGGATGCTACTCAGGATCGACAATTTTTTAGTAAACTTTTACTGGTGTTCTAACTTTTTACTGGCCAGGAGAATTTAAATTATTTTCCTGCAGGAAAATTGGTGTTTAGGGCTTTCATTCTACATGATGTAAACGTGTGAGTGAATGTTAAGCTCAAAAATTTCAAAAAATTTTGTAGGGGTTAGAATTAACGTAACATGCAATGGATAAGCTTATTAAGGTTAGATCTGAAACCCATCGTGTAGTACCGAAATTTTGTTAGTTGAGGTCCTCATAAGCAAATGTCAATCTGATGTTCAATGGATGGAGCACCTTTTTTAATGTCAGTTATTTTTTAGATGGTGTAAGAGGTACTTCACTCCTCGTGATCTCCTTACAATTTACACCACCCACATACGACCGAAAATGGAGTACAACTGTCATACAGGTCGGTGCTTTGGAGTCTCCTTGGCTGTTACTCGACCGCGTATAGGAGAGGACAAAGAAGCTCACCGGCGACAATAGTGTAGGCAACTCTATTACTCACTACATCGAATGTATTCTAACAAAACCAGTAAACTCGTTCCCGAAACTCGGTATTTTTGAACAAAATGCTAATTTGTAATTCAACGAAATTTGTAATGTTCATTGTGGATTTAAAAGCCTAGTGAAAACATTACTCCCACCTTTGACCATCCATTCTTTAAAGGAATGTAATAAGAATGTTAAGGAAATTCAGTAAACTAAAATTTAGAAAAATTTACTTACTTTAAATATACGCATATTTTGCATATTTTTAGAAATTGTTTTAAAATCAGTTTTAAAAAATTTTCTAAAATTAAGTAAAATTTTCTGAGAAATAATGAATTTTTATTGATATGATGTAAAATGCGAGAATTTTTTTTTTACTGAATCCGAGTAAAAGAAAGCTGTTTCTTTTCGGTGACATACCACAACTACTTTGAGCTCAAGTTGAGCAAATTTTCCTTAAATTTTCATTCATTCTCGCTTATTCCAATTGTCGTCATCGTCGTCACATTAAGTCGACATTAAAAAAAATGTAAGTTCTGTGCTCGATGTGAGCAACAATTGAGTGTTAATGATGACCACTTACCATTTTTTAAGCCTTAGCAATACTAACAGCTTATAAATAATATATAATTGTTGTCGACATCGATCCTACAGTTATCGAAATATTGGTGTTGACTTCGTGTGACGTCGACAACGACAAATAGAATAAGGGGGATTATTTCTTGGTGTGTAGCTGAAATAAAATTATAGTGCCGGACTTAAAAATCGTCACAGGGAGCGTTTTTTAGAGTATTTTCCGATTTAAATGAACTTGAGCATGAGTTTTAAACATGTTTAGTAGAAATGAACTATATCCTATTCTTACATGTTTTTTTTTTTACAAAAAGTAAAATAAGACTTATAGTAGAATTTTCATATTTTCATAAAATGCGTTGACTTTTGGAAAAATAAAATAAATTTGTATTCACTGAATATTCAAATATATAAATTCTTAAAATATTGAACATGATTCTGTTCCTGTGAATTTTGTTATTCTCTTAACCCTTTCCCTGTCCTGTGCATCACATAAGTAGCTTTCATACGCTTTTTTTGTATGGGGACAGGCAAAGTGTTAAGGATGTGGTAATTTTTATTTATATGATTAAGTGCGAATTTTTTATTTCAATATCTTGGTGTAATTTCTTCAGATTCTTAAAATTATATACATAAAACAACACTATGGGTTTTTCCAAAATTATTATTTGTTGTTTGGTATTTGAAAGGTGCAAAAATCTAATACTTTTTTTCGTACTTCATACGAGTATACACGAGTCTATCTTACACGATATTTTTATGCTTTAACTTATGGAACGTATTTGCCATATAAGAACAGGATTGTAGACCTAAACTACATGTTCTTTTTAAACTGTATAATCTGGATCACATACTCGTATACTGTTCTCGTATGCAAACAGGATTGGCTGTATTGAATTCTGACTACTCAGGAAACATCCACATTCTTATTTTCATTTTTAGTTCTTTTTGCCACAGACATAGTTTTAGCGGTTGCCTTAAGATTGTTTCGCAAATATTTGTAGTTTTTTGAATAAGTATAGGAGTATGAATGCCTTTCAAACATGATTCGGCGGAAGTGATTTTATTTGCGCTAATTAAATATAGACAAATGAATTAGAACAATATCCTGAATAATTTTTAATAAACAAATCTTTAGATTTTCATTGGATTTTCTAACAGACATTAAATGAAAATTTTTAAGATTGTCCAAAAAATCTAAATGAAATAAAATAGAAAATGAGTTGTTGTTCAGAATCAAAACAAATACACATTTTGTTTTAATATCATTTAGTTGCCCTGTTTTTATTGAATTCTTTTAAATACTTTTGTAAAAAATTAAACCTTAAAAAACGAAAAATCTTATGGCGTTTCCGTTTTCGAGAAAAATGTGCAAAATTTTTATTTTTCAATTTATATAAAAAATCTATTTATCGCTGTAATTAAAAAAAAAAAACGTGATCTGAGCTGAAAGGATTTAGTGCTCTTTTTGAATAAGTTTGCGTTTATTAAAGAACAATAAATTTCATTTGTTTTTCTGTTTAAAATGGCAAGACTTGTTGCATATATTTTTTTTTTCTAAAAATGCAAACTTAATGGCGTTTTCGTGTTTAAAAAATTTTCTAAAAATGATTTTCTCTAATGGGATGTCAAATTTCATTGTCATATTTTCTAACATTCGTATAACAAATTGCTTCACACACTAGAACACACTTTCACATATTACTTAAGTTTCTGATTAGTCTTAATTGTGAGTGAAATGGGCTTTAAGTAAGTTTTGTCGTTTTATTTGAAGTTTTTATTTGGCTGATGAATTTATTAAAATATCGCTCTGATAGCGTTGTGTAACTAAACAAAGTGATCAAGAGACGTGCTCCTAAATGGTAGAGATAGAACAAACTTCTAACACTTAACATCGCGGAGGTCTAAAAGGGCTTAATGGCGATTATTTGGATACTTTTTGCAACCAGTAACCAAAACAGTAATTACTGAATATTTGGTATCTAGTACGTAGTACTTTTCCAGCACTAAGATGAGATTTGGTGTTGTAAGTTTTATTTTTTCTTATTTCTGATTTGCACGTACATATATACATAAGTAGAAATGTGTACATACATACATATATACATGTGTATGTGTAGCGTAACCTATTTCTAGTCGTTTACTTCTGCTACATACCATGTGTTTTGACATCCAAATGTAGACAATTATGTTTGCATGGATGTGCACAGCAGAGACCAACAAAAATAAAATGTAGTCCAGCATAAAATGGTTATTTTCATTAATAAACTGTCAAGTTTGTTTTCTGCGGACAACTTATGACATTCGTATTGAGGTTTAGAAATTAGTTTTTATTTTATTTACAAATTTGATTTTATATTTTAATAATTTAAATGGCAATGAAATAAATGCACATTTCGTTATTTTTTGTTTAATTTATTGTATTCACATACAAATATTGTGACAAATGCGATCGTATCTTGACAAATCAAAGCGTTGCAAGTGGAAAAACTTTTATTAGACTAATGGATTTCAATAATAATGTGCAGAAAACTGGAAAAAGTTTAAGAATGCAAAGCTTAAGTAAAATATATTTTGCAATATTTCGTATTTTTAAGTAAACTATGGCCTCGATTTCATATTGGAAAAGGTACATTTGTTCTACAATGATTTATTGAGTTTTCATTTCCAAAAAAAGTGTATTATCTTGTTGATCAATTGAAAAAAGTATTTTTCGCAACTGTATAAAATAGGGAAGTCCTATTATAGGAATTGCGTATTTTTTTCCTAAATATTCTATTTTCTCCTTGAAAGGGCACACATTTTGCATATTTCTTAGAAAAGAAAATGCAAGATTATTTATATGAATATGAAAGTTGAAATATCTATTAAAATAATGTAGACACAAATTCATTAATTTTTCAAAACAATAACAGTTAAAGAAACTTTAAAACCGACTACAAAATATCGAAACTTTCGTCACCAGACAATTGTCTGAGCAAAACAAAAGACTTCACCGAGCCAAAATATTTAATTTTACAAGGTTGCCGCATTGTGGCAACAACTACACGAGAAAAAGCAAACGTGTGTGTAACAAATGCCTTTATTTAATAATTTATTGAGATTGTGTACGCCATCATACTCTTCAAGTGTTGTCAGGCTGTCGAAAGTGTTTTTATTTTCGTGGCGGTTGTTGTCTTCCTTATAGTAGACTATAACTGTAAAAAATAAAATTCTGCAAATGGAAAGTTGCTGGAAAAGTTTATCAATTTGAATTTCGTCCCTTTCGGAACGCAAAACTCATAGACACAAGTCAATACCAACCACCCCCTTAATCATCATAATTAAAAAGTTTTTTTTAAAAAAGAAAAATTTCTAATTTCACTTAAAATGTACATTCAATGCTAATATTTCTTGAAATAAAAGAATGAAAGCCATACTATTTTAAGGTTAATTGCACAACTCTTATGAAGATTATTTGGAAAATTCTACCAGGGCCAGAATAAAAGAAGATATACAGCCATATGAGGCAAATTAAAACAATTATATTATTAAACATATATATTTTGAGAAGGACACATACACAAGTACACGTACATGCTAATTAATTTTAGTAGAATGGGGTAAAATATCTATTTCAATTTAATACTACTGTGCGTATGAATAATTTTTGTTGGGGTTCGGTTGTAAAAAAATAACTCATACGTATGTATGTGTGTGTAATAAAAATGCAGGATATACATATGTATAGTATATTTAACACATTTTCCCATTTAATTTTCTTAATAATTTGGTCTTTGGATTTACCTTAAGTTTTAGCTGTCTTGCAGGCACAAATGAGAATTACTTTAGGTTGCATGGAACTCATTTTATTCAAACAACAACAAAATATAACAATAAATATATTTTGTTCGGTTTTATTCCCTATTCGAAGGAGAAGTAAAGGAAAAGAATAACTTTCATATAAAGACATGCTGTCAGCTGCTCTGAAAAAAAAACAATCGGGGTTCTTTGCTACTTTCTCGACTTTATCTTGGAATTTGCATTGGTTTTTGTTTTTATCCTTTTTTTACATTTCAAATGTAGATTTATGTTGCATTTTACGTGATTGACTGCATCTGATGATGACTTTAAAATTGTTTGTACATAAGTTAGAGTGTATATGACTGACTTTCTGACTGACTGTCAGACAGACATTTTTCTTGCTGCTGATGTTGCTAGTCTAAGTGGGTGCATTTATTTCTTTTGTCAAACAAATGTATTTTATATTTGTAAAAACTTGCAAAATATAAAGAAATACACGTAAATGTAATCATTTATGTATTCACATGCACAAACGAAATACATTCATCTCCATTTATCCTTCGCCTCAGGCTTAAGTGATATGCATAATATTATCATTCCATATGCATTTCCTTGAAAAATTATTTGATGATCTAGGGTCTGAATGAATTTGATTTGTTTTAGAATGATAAACGTAGGTTTTACATCCATGTATTAGATATTTCTTGTATTCATTAAAAAAAAGCGAAAAATGTAATTAAGGCGCTATTGCTTAAAAAAATGCTATAGATCACGCAAAAAAATACTTAAAGTTTTTTTTTTTTCTAAAAATACATCCATTTTGCTCTGTATTTTCCTAAAGGCTATAAAAATTCCATACAACAGAATGAATTCCTCTTCGTGCTTTCTTGCATTCCTTTTGTTGTCTAATTTCTCCCCGAATGATTCACTTTTCTTCGACTTTTTGCTTTGTCTTACAGTCAGAATCATTTCTGTCTTTGCCATCGTGCCACTTAAAGTAGAAGACACATACAATTTCTAATGGCGTTTGAAGCATATTCACATCATATAGACATCGTCGTACTTGTGCAAGTCGTCAGTGAAACTCAGTTGAGTATTAAACCATTTATTAGAAGTTTATTTGTTTGTCTGCATAAATTAAGCATTGTTATAGTAAAAGTGTTTTTCATTCGAATTTAAATCGTGCATGTGCACAACTCAAGTGAACATTTTCTAGAGTATTTGCTTTCAATTATTAAAAACAAATAAAAATCAATAGAAATTCCATTGTTGCATTTATATATCAAATAAATTTGTAATTACTTCCTTGATTTAGTATTCCAAAAGCTAAGATCAAAAAAAGTTTCCACGTTCTGCAACATTTTAACCATATTTAACAATACCATAAGAAGCTTCATAAGAATAGCATAAGATCACAGGCATTTAAAATTTTAAATTTGGGCTGATTCAGAATAAGACCTTTATGCTTAGTTTTGAAAACTTATTGTTAAACATGAAATTCACAGTTGATTGGAAGAAAGGGAATTATTCATTTATGTACATGAACCAGCTACACCCTGCCACACTTTGTTGTGGCTGATATACTCGTAATATAATGAACCATGAGTTTAGTAGTTAACCAAAACTTTAAACTAGACTTAAACATAAGCTTTAAAAAGTTTGAAATAACTAAAATATTAATATATATATATATATATATATATATATATATATATATATATATATATATATATATATAAACACACGTGTGTTTTGTTTTGTTTTGTCCTACACACATGAGCAATACCTGTGCATGTATTGTATTACCTCCCATAATACCGAATCCGCGGTATAATTTTTCTCCTTCTCGTCGAATTTCGAATGTATAGTTGATATAATTTCTTAGATCTTAAAAAAAAACGCAATAAAAGTTATATTTTCATTTTATTTATCTATTCCTTTTCTTGTTGTAAGAACATTTTGTGGCCAAATTATATCCAATGTAACCATTATAAATTGGTATGTTTGGTTTATTTTCATTTCAATTTGTTTAATTGACTTTTTTGGTCTTATTAATTTTCGATTAAAATATTATTCAAGCTCGAGGTCTTATTTAGTGGTTAAACAATTTTTTTTAATTATCGATATTTCGATACTCATTGAGTATCATCTTCAGGAAAATTCTATTTTTGTTTAATAAGACCTCGAGCTTGAATAATATTTTAATCAAATTGTTATAGAGACATTCTTATTCATTTTCGTAAATTCGCTCCTTGTGTCAAAATATTTTATATTTCCATCAAAAATTCTACTAGTATCCATTAGAAAATCGATACAATTTTAGCCATACAAAGATTATGTTACCGTTCCACACACGTCCTAACAAAACAATCCTCAATATCATTTTTACAATAAATTTTAGCCTTGCCTTAAAAAAGTCACTAATTCTACTGTCTTTGAACAAATATATAAACCAAATACTCACAAATTGTTTAACCTTAGAAAAATAATTATAACATAAGAATGTTAGGAAAAAGATTTTAATATAATAAAATGAGAAAATAATTTTAAAGCCTCAATGCAAGTCGCTTTAAAGATGAAAATCAAAGTAAGTGGCATAAACCGTAAGATTTAAAATAAAAACATTTACAAACTGCGAATGGCACATCTTTAACGATTTTTATATTAAGAAACACAGCCCACAAAATGTAGGAATTTGTTTAACAATAGATAAAAATATAATACCTTGCAACTTTTTCCCCAACTTGTTAGATATTTGGGTGAATTTTGTACTTAAATTGGTACGTTATTGCGTCTTTAGTTCTAATAAAGTTTTCAATATATGCTATAAAAAATAATAACAAAGTTCTTGTTGAAAATTGGCTTCAACTCAGATAATTTCAACTTAAACACCTGAAGTTTATCTAACTTATACATTTCTTTCCTTTCATTCCCCCTTAATGTAAATCAAATACATTTGAAAACTTTTTGATAACTTGCTTCACAGATAAAAACCAAAAAAAAAAAATCAAATTAATATCTATGGTAACTTTCTCTATTTAACTTTTTCTTAATAAATATGAAAGCTTTTTCTTAACAACTTTTTGCTCTTAAACATCTATTTAAGCAAATATTTTTAAAGTACCAATACCATTTACTTGCAAATAAATTAAATGTAATTTTCTCCAAAAATTTTTAGAGCAAAAAATAATCAATAACTATCTTCATCAGAAATTAGAAAAAGGCAAAGAAAGCAACATTTGACAAAAACCGTCCAATAAATTCTACCACAAGTTTTATTTTATCAACATATTAAAATCTTTTATCATACTCCTTAGTTGTACTTAAAGATTACTTTGATATACTCGTACTTGTGCTTTTAGAGATGCCTTTTACATTTTTCGATCTTTTTCTATTCCAGCTGCCAGCACCAGCATGCGAATAGTATTGTCCATAACTCAGCCTTCCAATCACCTAGTCATTGTCCTTATCTCCTTTTTTTATTTTTTATTTTTTATTTATTTATTTTTTTTTTTTTTTTTTTTTTTTGATTGACATTTCCCATCAATTTGTCAATAATCAAAGTACCATGGAGCAATTTAATGTCTCGTTTTTATGTTTTTTATTTCCTTCATACACATGCGATTTAAGCAAAAAATTAAGTTGAATCTAGACCAGTCTATTGGCATTTTCAAAATATTATTTCTACCAATTGTGTCCCACGTACGAGTATGTTTGTTCATTTTTCAGTATCAATCGTAAGTAAATAAATTTACCTAAAATATGAGGACGACTGGTATTTGATGTAATAAATTAGCCTGGATATTTATGACTGAATATTTTTGTTACCTGCCTCTTGTACTTCTCATATCATTTATTATTGTTCAACATTTCCAGTACTACCAGTCTCCTGACTGTTTAAAAAAAGAATTGAAAGTAATGGAAAATTTGCAATTTCTCAGCATCTTAATTCCAGTGAAATATTATGTACAAATTACAAACTAAATATATTTAAGAAAATTTTAAAATTTCTACTACGTTTCTACGCATAACATTGTAACATGTTGCCGTATAATTTTGTTATTGGAGCGCCACTAAAAACTATATTTTCTTCTTCAAATGCCACTGTTCTTCTTCTTCTTCTTCTTCTTAGGTCAGTAGCCTGATTCAGAATAGTTTTCATGCGCGTCGATCTAATGCGCTTCTCCTCCAGTTTCTAGCTTAGCTTGATCCTTCCACCGGAGTTTGGGTCTTCCCATTCTACGCCTTCCTTCGGGATCGAATTCGAATGATATTGTCGCCGGAGCATTCTATCCAGCGCAACCGTTAAACTTTGATGCGTAGATATGTTGATATCTTCGTACAGCTCATATAGCTCTTAATTCAGGTCCATATATTTTGCGAAGAATCTTTCTCTCAAACATCCCAAGAACATCTTCCTCAGCTTGCGTACGAACCCACGCTTCATCGCCATATAGTAGCACGCATAGTATAAGCGTCTTAAAGAGTATAATTTTTGTTCTTCGATAGAGGGGTTTCTTTCTAAATTGCTTGCTTAGCCCGTAACAGCATCTATTGGCAAGTATAATTCTTCGTTTTATTTTCAAACTGATCTTATTTGGCTTATGGCGGTACCGAGACAGATAAACTTATTCACTACCTCGCAGTTATAGTCATCAACGTTCTTGATCCAGTCTTGTTGCTTCTTTGTTCGTTGATACCATTAACTTTGTTTTATCTTCATTTACTACCAGACCCACTTTCGCCGACAATGCAAATTTTTCTCACATAAAAAAGTATTATTATTAGTGTATGTGCAAAAAAACATGGTTGATACATTCAAAAAATATCATTAATATTTGACCTGATGATTCAGTCAATCATATTAATTTATAATTATCTTAATCTTAGGGAAATTCTAAGAACAATTTCCAAAAACTTATGGGTCTGGAATTTGCGTCAAACATCATATTTTCTCCACATTCTAAAAAAAAACTGTATTACTCTAGTCAAATAAGGACTTAACCAGCGAATGTGAGATGAGAGCTGACATTTTTACACCGTATCAAGAGATATCAGAGGTTAAAACTTACGAAGTTTTTTTTTCTAAATAATTCATTTCCTGTCCCGAAAACAATAAAAAAATAATAAATTTTCAGACTAATTTTGCATACAGAATAATATTTATTTTCCTTATTTTTTTTCAATACAGGAATGAATACAATTATTTTAGGATGTATAGGCCGTTTGTTTCCAGGAAACGAAAAGCCGGTGTTTAGTCTTAAAAACCAAAAAATGCTCTTTTCATTGAAAATGATATTTTTTAATGTGCAACTAATTTTAAAAGTGTCAGTTTTAGTTCGACGGCATTTGGAACGAAAATTTCGGAGTTGGAAATTAAGCAACGTGTAAGACAGTTTTGGAAAAAAGAAGGAGGTATTTCGAATTAAATCACAGCTACTTGAGGTTTATAGAATGAAATGATTTCATAGGAAAGGATGTGGAAATAATTTTTTTTCGAACAATATTTTTTAGTAAAAAAGAGGTCTTTTTCGATAGTATGGAACGCACCATTGGCTTTGATGGTATGATTTTCTAAAAGAATACAAAAGAATTTAACAACAAATGTAAATACTTTGAATCACAAAAGACGCCTAATATAGAAAATCATTAAAACAAAACCTTACTCATCCTTTTTGGTGAATAAGGGATTCCAAAAATTGTGCACATAATCTTTTTATGAGGTTCAATACTCAGAGCCATTGGTTAAATTCATATGAAGGACTTTGCGTTTTTGAAGAGTTCATGTCACAGCTAGACCACGGTTTGATAAGGTTTATACAGCAAATCTAGCAACAGCTGGTTCTAAGTTAACTGAAATTAAACAGCCCAATAATGCAACAATAACAACATTATCTCCTACATTTTCATATATGAAAAACACAAGCATTTAGTCAATATGATAATATATGAAAAATAAAAAGATAGAGGAAATTCCCGTATTCTTCTTCGAGTGAATGTTAGTGTAATAGTAATGATGCTGGAATAAAATCTCTCTGATTGGATACAGTTGTCGATGAGGTGTTTGGCCGCCCGTGTACATGTTTCCCATCTAGTTCTCAGATTTAAATTTATTTTCCAACCATTAAAAACTAGAAAAAAAATCTAATAAAGAGTCTGATGTGATTTGAAGTCTATTCCACCAAAAATATCGTATTACTAATGCTGTTCAACCAAAAATTTATTTATTCTAGCACCAGGTCGTAGTTCTGGCGAAATAATAAAAAGATTTAAATGAAAATACTATAATAAATAATTTTTCAAGTTAAAAATTATCTGGTGCTTAGAATAAAAAGTTTTTTTTTTCGAAGAATATTGGAAGATATCAAAAACTAATTTTTTTAGGAACTGTAATTCTAAGTCATAAAATGTCATAAAACATTCTATTTTTATTTTGCTGTAGACGAGTATTTTAGGATGGTATTTAATGATATTCCTTTCGCAATAAAACCAGAAAATTAAGTAGTGAATTGCTTTTGATAGCGCTTATGAACGCAATCCCTGATTTACTCCTAAAAAGGTGTTAGTGCTACCAGAACTATTATTAAGGCGACAATCGACACAAATCTTCTAAAATGAGTATTTTTTCATTTCGACTTTGCTTAAAGTACAATTAAGGAAAATGCAAGTAAAAAAGGTAAATTGTGAAGAAGAAACATTAAAAAAAACTTCCTATATATATTTTTATATCTTTGCGATTATCATTAAGTTTTTGAGAAAATTATAAGAATTTCACTTAATTTTTATTGCGAGCAAAAAAGATAATAAAAAGTTTTTCCATAAAACGAGCGCTTAAACCTCCATGTACAATGCATTTCATTTGCTTTTCTGACCGTGATAAAAAACTTTTAAATTCATTAATTTTTTGAGCAACACAAACATAATCTGAGTTGTAACTTCTCCCTTTTCCTCCAGCGAATGCAGCCATTTTTTTATATTTTTTTTTTTGTAAGAGGTGGAGTTGCCACAACTTGAGTTTTTCTTTCTTTCATCAAAATTGTAAAAGAGAAGCAAATAAAAGTGAAATGAAAACAAAATATGTGTTAACTTCAGAAGTAATTTAAGTTTAAATAAAAAATTATTGTTTAATTTTTACAAATTTAGACAAAACAACTCTATTTAACTTTGTACTACGACTTTATGAAACGTCAATTTGAACAAGACAAGAACAAAATGCCTACACAGCAATAGAACCCAATCTTTTTATGTTCTTCAATGTGGCAAATACGTTAACCATAATTTTTGGGTTTAGCAAAGTTTACGCCTCGTTGATTTTTTCGGTTTTGTCTATGTACTTGTCGCGGTCTCCACCAATGAGAGTAAAACTGTTAAACAGCAAATTATAAGTATTTATCGACATTATTCATGCCAAATCGATGGTCACTGGAGACCGGAAGTTAATAACCTTCGAAATACTTATTAGAACTTCACAACGCATTTCAATGTATTTTATATATAAACTAGCGGACCAGGCGAACATCGTCTCGCCCCAATTTTAAGCCTTCAAACAAACTTTCTATTTTTTAATTTGAAAAGCCATTAAGTAATAATTTCAAACAAAATTTCATACAAAAACTCGATTTTCGATTTTTCCAATTTTCCGACTTTTCCGGAGGGATTTTCCAAAATTTTCTTCTATAAGAACCTTCTCCTCGAAAATAAGAACAACTGACAAAAAGTTTTACAGAAATCGGCCAAGCCGTTCTCATTTTATGAATTATTGGATTTTGCCACGCCCATCCGCCCACAGACCGAAAATAAAAAATCGGACTTCACAGTGTCACCCGCCCGAGTATTCTGAAGGTTTCCTGAAAATTTCGTCAAAATCGGCCCAGTCGTTTTGGAGCCATTACGTTACATACATACATACATACATACCTACATACATACATACACACTTCCTATTTTATATATATATATATATATAGATAGATAGATTTATATTCAGTTGACCAAAATGTTAACCATTTTCCAATAAGAATTGTATAAACTTCTTTAAAAAAATTTCTTACTTTACTTTATTTCATCCCATATTTTTCGATTATTTAAGTGTTATTTTTATTATAAAAATATATTTACTAATACGAGCGAGAAATGATACTTTGAATGAAATGAATAAAATTTCTTTACATAATGTTATAAATTAATGGGTGATCTGTTTCGGTTTTCCTTAAAATCACAATATGAAATTGTTCACTTGGCAACTTTGCCTGGCTAAACTTTGTAATTTTTATTTTTTTTCTTCTTCTGTTCTTGATGACGCCTGTTGTTAATGCCATAAAAAATTGTTGGCAGAAAGAAAAAAAAATTAAAAAGTTACAACGAATCAAATTGAGTTAATATTGCGTTAAAATGAAGTTTATTAAAAGCTGTCAAACTTGACGCAACACTTGTAACATTTCAAAAAAAAAAATTAAATAAAAAATCATTAGCCAGAAGTAGCCAATGCAAAATGAAAACGTCTAAACGCAATTTAAAGCATTTGCTAAACAAGGCCATAACGAAAGAAAATCAGAAGCGATTTAAATAGCCTTTACAATCATAATTATACATTCTAGATTGAATTAAAAAATCTTACTCCTGCTAGTCCTTCCAATAAATACAAATAAAAAAGACGTGTCCTTAATAGAAAGATGTCAACACATACACAAACAGAAGAAGTCTTAACATGACAATGATTCTAAAATTATGAATTATTTAATAGCAGCCCCATTATTTCTTCATTCTTTATGGCATTATTAAGTGCTAAAAACTTCATGAGTCGCCACCTTTTTCGGGCGGTATGCAATAATCACCGCCAGGAAATAAACAAAGTATGAAATGAAGCTTCAATAAAGGCAACAGATGGCAATAAGAAAAGTGTTTGCGGATTATTTAAAAATGTGTATTATTATTGAATTAAAGTGAAAATTATGTAAATATGCCACGAATTAAAGTAAAAGTTTGTTGGTATAAATCGAGGATGTTCTAAAATTAGGGCTTTCTTCAATATGAAATATTTCACTTCACTGGGTCAGGCCGCTCTTGATTTTATTTTGTGTAACGTAAAATAATCAGCCTATATTTTTAAGCTTAAGTTTTGTGATTTTCTTTTTTGATATTAAGGACATAAGTTCGTATATTACAGGTATAAGGCATTGTATTATTTCAGTGTAAGTTTTCGTTTTTGCATCAATTAAAAAAAACAGATTGAAATAATACAGGGACCCACCATAATGAAATACAAAATTAGGCCCCAAATTTCTGTTTTGGAAATCGCCAATCCAATCCCCAATTTCATGCGGTTTTGTATTTTCTAGTAGGAAATGACCATAATTGTTTTTGTATAAAAAAAGTGATCTTAATTTCATATCAAATTCTTAAGAAATACTTAAATACTTAAATTTTTATAAAAATCCTTTTGGAGCACCATGCGTATTTCCCAAAGATCTAAAAATATTCATAATTGTCATCACTCACTATGTAGTCTGTCTTTATTATAAAATGATTATATTTTTGTTTTCTTTTAATTTTTATTTCAACTTGATTTCATCAAAGAAATTTCACCCCAACAACATTCTTAAATAAAAATATCAAGTGGTCACTTAAATTATTATTTCTTTAAAAATTTTCTCTTGTTTATTAATTGTCATAATGTGCGCTGGAAGAATGAGAGTAAAGCAAAATTCAAGCTTATCACATTCTATTTATATCCTCAAACTATTTCTGTTGCAAACATTAGAGAAGAATGACCTTAAAAGTGATACACAAACACCTACCGGTGTATATTAAGGATCCTTTAATACGAGTAGATATATGGATCCGTTAAAAATTCTAAGAAGATTTAAGGCGAATATTTTGATTTAATAATTTTTTGGAAAACTTTTCGTTCGTTACCACTAACGAAGATAAAGTGGGCTAAGCCTCTCTGAAGTGACCTTAGCTCATTAGAATCGTTCCCTTCAAATGAAATATATGACACATGATGACATCTTTTTTTTTTTTTTTTTTTTTTTTTTTTGTTAAAGAGCTATCGCCTCGTCCGGAAAAATTCTCTGGAACAAAAACAAAAATATTTTGGAAAAAGACAAGCTAACCGACTTTATTTATTAAATAGTTCACCAGATATAAACACAGTACAATATCGCTCAATCCAAAAAATCCTTAAACACAATCTCAGTTGGTGCAAATTTGCTTAAAAAATTTCGTGAGGTTCACAAGCTCATTTGTTTTAATTTTTTAAGTGACATAATAGTTCTTCAAAAACTTCCGAATTTTTAACTAAATACATTATTGTTTAAGGAAAGCTACCAGCATAAAGCCATATGCTCAGATTTACATTGGAATGCATATTTAATTCTTTAATCTTTTATTTGAATTATAAATACAAGTATTTTATTTTCATTTCTGCTACTTTCAGCGTTCAGACTTGGCAGCAGATGGCAAATCCTTTCGGATAATTGGTACTATGAGGATAACTATGCTCTCTCTTCTAGCTGCACCGTTACGAAAAGTCCCCTATGTGATTATCCTTTTTCTTCGTACTATTTAGAAACTCACTTTTTGCTGAGATTGTGATGTAAGCGCAGGAAAAAGTACGAAAAAAGCTCATCCGCTGTCGACACTGGGTAACAAAAATCATTGGTGAATTCTAGTAGACACCCTTCAACTTGCAAAACCTTTGTTGCATAAACACCTAATTCCAAATCATTGAAAAGCTGAACACGCCTGTTATACATGAGGTGAAGATTTCTTACTTTTGCCCACAGCGGAGACGCCTTCAGACTCGCAGTTGATATAAATAAAACGGTAAGTAAAGAAAAGTTTGATATAAAAATACTTTTAATTGGACCCCGAGAAATAGATCCCCTAGTGCAAAATCATAAATTTCTTAAGAATTACGAAATTTAAGCTACGAAAATTATACGAAAAAGGAACATACTTATATATACCAAAATATAAGAAAACTCAAGTTGATGAGGAAAAAAAGCCCCTCAATGTCCTCTTTATCTGCATAAAAATACCTATCGGAATTATGTCGTAAGCTAAACAGAAGTTACACCAACAAGTTTCGTCATGACAGTTTACACTCTAGAAACTTCAATCGCATTTTGTTATAAAACAGAAATATTTAAAATATTTTTCCAATGTTTTGGAGCCAATTTTACAGAATACCCTAAATGTATAATTTACCATAATATTCTGCAGCGTCCTAGAATTTTAGTTTATATTTAGGTTTGATAACGTTAGTTTGGCTGATAAGAGGAAAATTGGGGCCTAAAAACTGTGAGCCTTTTTGTAATGGACTTAAAAAATTGGGAAAAGCGTAAGAGTTGCGAAAGAAGTGTAAGTGCAGAAAAGAAAGGGAGAGAAATAGATTAGTGATGAGAAAAGTGATGTAGTGGCTAGAGCATTGCAGGCATGTCGTGGCATTTGACAGTGTGCGGCAGAACCATCTTCTGCCCCTAATGAAGGAGCTGATAGTTTCCAATTCCTTAGTCAATATCTCAGACCGGATACTGAAGTATCTGAAGTTCCTCTAGACAGGACAGAGGCATAGAAAGTAGATTACCGTTTCTTCCTCCACTTTGTTATTGTAGCTATGACCAGTAACTGTAAGGTACCCACGTCAAGAGACAGTGGCCATTGACCACGGCCACAAGTCTCGCAATTGCGCTTTTGACAATTCCAAGAGTTTCGCTATCCTGTTCTTGTCAATGCGAGAATTGTGCTGCAGCCTAAATCTGCACTAGATTATATTCATATCTAGAACATCAGTTTTAATTTAGAAACTTTTTGTAATATTTAAGACAATTTTACTATTCAGAAATTTATAGACCAAACACCTTGTGGTATTTTCTGAACAGCAACTGTCATATATTAATTGCACAAAGAAACGCAATTTTGTATTAAAATCTTTTATTTTGGCTGAATTAAATTATACTTTCAATACAAACACCCTAATAAGCAATTTAGGTAGGTCTTGTTGTTGCAAAGTTGTAAGTAATATGTCCTTGGAGCAGCCACTCAAACATTTACATTCACCTTTTCATTGTACATGTAAATATCTTCTGGGCGTATTTTGTCTACTCTTCTCTTTCTAATAGAATCTCACGTATTATCGCTCACATTTACTTAAATTTTTTATTGTTATTGTGTTGCTTGTTGTATTTTCTTTTTTTGAAATGTTTTGTTGTCATTGTACGTTGTCCTTTAAATTTTATTTCTCTATAAAAAGAAATTCTCGCCTGCCCCAGCCCCTGCTTTCTTTCGTATGGTTTCGCTTGGTTTCTTTTATAAGTTTCACGCTAATAAAAACCCTTTAAATAAACTTGGCTGCAAGCAAAGGTCGGAGAGCAGCGCTATAAGGTCGCTACGGTCTTTTGTCGTGTTGGCGACACTTAACAGCGTTGGCATGTAATTACAAAATAAATTGTTGGCTCTTTGTCTAACCAAAAATTAGTTTTATTCTGTTTGACCCTGGGCCTCATAATAATGAAGTTCTCCCTCCCATCATCAAAAAAGAAAAATAATAATGAATAAAAAAATATTTACGTATGAGTACAGACAGCGGACAATGTGGACAATGTCAACTTTGTAAAGTATGAATTATGTGGTTTATAATTATTTGTTTGTCTACATACACACATGTAATTAATGTCTGAGAAGGATTCTAAATCTGCTTCTTTTGTGTTGGCGAAACCTGGAGCGTAATACTGTTGAAATTCCATTTTAATCTCTACAAACTTATTCGATGGTGTTGTGACGCTTGTAGTTAAAGTTTTAACAAAACATTATTACATTTGGTTGTATTTAATCCTTATGAGTTTCTATAAGAATGGAATAATGGAGTTTATAACAATATGTTTGAAATCCTATGACATTGAGCACAGATCGTAGGCGAGGAAAATGTTGGTAAATTTCGTTGCCCCGATTTATATGCGCATCGTTAAAAATTGAATTTCATAAATTGCTGCTGGCGATGTTTGCCAATGGTTATATTTTGTCAGTTGCTTAATACAACAACAAAAACTCCTTAGTGTAGAAGTTGCAAATGTTTGTTTAACCTAATGAAGTTTCAAAGATGAGTCTTATTTTGGCTACTAATAATTTCATTTTATGTTTTCTTGTATCATTCTGTGACTTTATTAAACTGTTTTAAAAAGTTGTTTACACCTCGCCCCTAGACAATGAATTTTTTAATTGTATCAATGAAATTTGTCATCGAATGTGACCTAATGAAGTCTTTCATTGTATCAATGAAGAATGTCATTTTGCCTTCATCAAAAAAGTTCATTAATGAAGCAGATTATAAAAAAGGCAATAGATTTTAGTAAAAGTTTCTCCTAAGTTCTTGTTCATGAATTTCCTTTGTAAATTTTTTCCAGAACAGCAAGAATGCATACCAGGAATATTGTTTTTTATTGATCTTTTTTAAGTTGACAATAATGTAAAGGATTATAAAACTAATAGTTTAGTTCACTGCCCAATTGCCCTTCGGGGCATTCTAATATAAACAATGAAAAAAATAATTTTATATAAACAGTTATAACATGATTATATTTTTTATAAAAAATTGGTTAAAAAGAAAATTCATTTAAACAAATCAAAAATGTTTGTTGTGGCTTTAGCTTTTCATATGCCGACATTTCATTGGTTGCTAAAACCAAATCGTCAGTGAAGTTTAAGCAACCAATGAAATGTCGGCATATGAAGAGCTAAAGCCACAACAAACATTTTTGATTTTTGTATGCATTTAGCAAAAGCTCTAATTGTTTCTAACGATTAGTTGGGGAGAATATCCCAAATAATAAATTTCAATATTAAAAATTCATTTAAGTTATGAAACAAACGATTTTCATTGATACAATGAACTATGAAAAAATCATAAAGAATAGGAATTGAAAGACGTCAGGATTGATTTGCTCGTTTGATGAACAAACGATTTCACGAATAAAAGGTTGTGCGATCTAACATTATTAGAAAAAACGTCACTTGTCCACGAAGATGAACTAGAAACGATTAAACATTTGAACACAATATTCCAGGAGTTATTGACAAAATGCTATGGCTGCCAAACTAGCGTGACAATAACGGCTGCCACATGAGTGTAACTGTGTCATTGTTATTGGGAAATTATGAATGCTTTTATTTCAATATGAAACTTTATATTAAATAGTTTTTTTTTTAAATTTACTTTTTGGAAAAAAAAATATTCAATTAAAATTGTGTTATTAAAAAAATGAAAAAAACGAACATATTAATTTTCCAATCAAATATTATTTATTTATGCTAATTTATGTAAAAATAAACATCCGTATACCATTTGAAAGTTACATAAATTTGTTACTTTTTTAATAATGACTATGGCAGGGGTCGACAAAAGTGTTGTGAAATTTTTCGGCAGGACATGAATTTAATAAAACATGGATGTGAATTTCAAATACCAACAGCAGTTGTCTTATACACGCTCGCTTATGGTCATTTTCCCGTAATTACACGTCTCCCATAAATACTACTTCAAATTATAAGTGGGTGAGTGAGTGAGGAGTGCATGAGAGCAAATAAAATTCTATTTTAATTATTGAAAGAAATTGATTTCTTTGTAAAAGCATGATTGTAAACAAACAAACCAACAAAAATTAAGTTTTTTACCCGTGATTTCGGGAAAAGAATAACCCAGGTCTCGGTAGACTTTCCTGTGAAATTGTCCCCCTACCCAACTAAATTGAAAACAAAAATCCTTCTCATGAATCAAAAGTTGAGATGTTCATAAATCAAAGTGTATAAAAGAACTTTCTGTCATAAATTTCTCTATAATATTATTTGTTTCTGTATGATTTATAACGACACGTATTTGATTTCATGCATGGAAATAGTTTCTGGGAAACCTATTAATTATGGACTTAGTATTAATCAGCATAACATCAATCACATATTTGCATGCCGGCATACACACACATACAAGTATTTGTAAGTGTATGTATGTGTATGTGTGAGTCAACATTGTGAAGCATGTAGCAATTTATTTATCTGCGAAGACCATCAAATAAATGTGTAACTGAGAGATAATCCCGAAAAAGTTAAATCATACATACGCTGGAGTTTCCATGGTTAAAAATTTTTTTCTTTTAAGAAAATCAAAGACATTTTCTTTTTGTTGCATTGATATTCTTTTTCATTTCGGTATTGCAGTTGTGGAACATTATTTAAAGATGCCTTGTAAACTGACAACGACGACTTGCACATTTGCATAAAAAAATACTTATTTACCCGTATGTACTGCACACTAGTGGTGTTACGAATGTCGACTTTTCGATATGTGCGAAAACGAATACAAATACCTGAGGAAATATCGGCGAAAACGAATATTAAATTTGAAAGTTGGCAGGTTGCTTAGAAATGAGATGTCACCCTGATGGTGACAAAAGAAAACTTCGCACTTTAGATGGTAAGGTTGCCTCTAGATGTTGCCTGGACAATATCAATTCAAAACTTCACTAATGACTTTGCCAAGAAACAAAAGTGACGTTTATTGTACCAAGGAAGAGCTTGGTCCTTATTTTGGTCTCAAAACTACCCAGTAAAAAAGAGCTTCCAAACTAAGTAATGAAAATACTGAGATAAGGATCCGAAAGTAGTGCAAACGATAATTTTCTCTGATTTTATAAGAGGCTTGTCATTGCAGGATATTAACCTTTTCGTTTTTTTTTCATTTTCGGAAGCTACTCCTAAGTTTAATATGTTGAGAAAAGTAATCCTTTTGGTTGCTTCTTGAGGAAAATAATTTCTTATTACCTTAACATAAGCATTGCAAAAATTGACATCGCCAAAGTTTTGCCTTGTAGAGAACCAATCCCGGCTAATTTTTTTTTTGCAATTGGACCAATACTCAGGGGATGACCCCTGATGCAGTGCATTGTGCTGGAGCTAGGAAAATAGGATAGGGCGGGGATGATAGCGGGAGTAGTGCTTGTGGACATTCGATTTGAATCTCTCAACGCTGAGTATGGCAGGAAAGATATCTGGCGGGAGCTCGTTCCAATGAAAACAATCGTTCTACAGGTGCAACACACAATGAAGGATGATAATGCAGAGAATAAAACAATAAACTTGGCTTATTATTATTGATAAATTAAATTTGATTTATATTAAGAAGCTTTTGGTATTTATTAAGTTCCCATGTGAATCATTTTCGGTGAGAGTGAATTGAATTTTCAGCAAGTCTTTGAAAAATTTTGCTGATAATGCAAATTAAATATCATTATCACTAAAAAATGTATTGGCTACTAGAGTTTTTTTCCAGTAATCAATAAAATATGACTGGTAATGAAAGTTTTGTTGCAATATCAGTAAAAATTTATATTTATACTCGTAGCAATTTTACTAGGGTATTGCAAAGTACCCATCTACCATATGTATGAAAGTAAATTGATATTTTATTGATTGAAGAAAAGTAAAGTAAAATATTAAGAAAAATTATTTTTTCATTTAGATTTAAGAAAATAAATATTTTTTTTAAACAAAATTTCAAATCGAAATGCTTAGAATTGCGGAAGTAATTTATGCGTTTGATTGCAATTTCACCAAGTTGAAAAAATACTTTTGTTTTGGATTTTTGGAAGCAATGAAAATGCAGTTCCTTGAGAATAATTTCCATTTTTTTTTTACTGGGAAGCAGCGTCCGAAATTTCCGAATAGGAACTTTTGCCTACTAATACTCCCCACAAAATTATTAATGTGAATAATTTTGTGGGGAGTATTAGTACCGGGAAAGTACTCGAACACACTTAATAACAATGCATTGGACACAAATTATCACACAACTATAGATAACATTATTAAGACATAACGAAGATAAACCAATTTCTTGTATTCCATAATCCACATTATTCCCGATTATTCCAGCTTCAAAAGGCTCCTACATTGCGTATGTTCAAAGCACATTCCAACTTCTTGGGCTCCCACTTGTTGCAATCGACGGTATGGGTTTTTAGTTCTTATTCTAGATTCAAAATGGAGTTTTTTCTATTACAAATTGTTACAAATGAATATATTTTTTTTTTGCCGGGGGTACTCAATGATTTTTTTTAAACTTGGGACAAAAATATTCCTTAAATATGCACCTTATTCTGGCGAATAAGAATCCGAATATCATGAAATAAGCGCCTACTCGGGAATACGAAAACGAATATATCTCACATCACTAATACATACAAGCATATGTATGTATGTATATAGATAATCGTATATAGATGCATTTATAAGAATAGGAAACACAATTTATCTATTCATTTACATACAGTGACATGTCCTTGGAGTCACATTATTATAATGGATGAATTCTGGATGAACATACGCATGTAAAATAAATTAGAAATGCAAAGACAGACAGACAGACAGTCAAATACGCAGATACAAGTACACAGTAACTCAGTCTTACAGACATGGGAATGTTAAAATAAGTATTTACATAATAAACATAAATAAATTCGTAATCATAGAATGTATATTTTGATATTTTTTTGGAGCTTCACATTTTATTCACTTAAGTAAAAATAGTTTTTCCTAAATAAATATTTTGTTCTTCCAAAAGACACGTAGATAATAAAGTTTTTTTCAAATATATTTTAATCATTGTTATGGGTTTAAGGAGGATAAGGCTGCTGGCAATAAAAATTAAAAAATGTTGAGCAAAAAATTCTTAAAAATTAATAGAGAATTTAAAAGGTGCAACTAATTTTTAAGAGTTCATTACATTACTATCGTTCTATATTGTCTTAATGATATCGTTTTCATTTCTTATATTTCAGATAATGCAGGAAAGTTCTTACCGCAGGAACCGTCATCGTGGCAATTATACTGAAAGCAATTGTTTAGTTTTGCAATTTTCGTACTCATATATATTAAGGGACTCTTCACTATTTGGCAATCGAATTGGAAACGGGTAATTCAGTTAACAAACAGTGACTAGCCGTGGGTTAATGTGGCTCATGTTTCGTCCAGAGACTTATCTTTGCCCTTAAAGAGTAGACAACAGCAAAGAAAAAAGCGTCATCTCTTCATTATGGCGCAATAACACATTCAACAAAATTTAAAGCGAAGCCGATGCTGTACAAGATTATTTTGAGGTCATAATTACATCATTAGATGTAGTTGCTTCCAAGATGACTGACTTTTTGATGGTTTCTGTAAGTAGTACATGTATGTCAATGAGAACTTTTGCAACAATCAAGCAGTAATTGGTCATTTTCCAAATTTATTAAATAAATAATTATATGACCGTTTGAATTTTTCTCGATTTCAAGCAAATAGAATGTATAAAATATCTTCATCGTTTCCAAAATAATACATTTTATTTAATTTAGATTTTTTTTCTCCAATTTTTTCTTTTTTATATTTCATTTGACAGTTCCCAAAGACATAGAACTTCAATGAACGTAATTGTAAAGTTTAACGTTTCATGCAAAATTCAGAAATATACTCGAAACATTAAGACGTTCTAAAGTCAGAAAGGATATTTATTTCGATATAAAATCTGTCTTATTTACTAACACCATTAACTCCTTAATTCTATTTTCGCTAGACAGTGCCAATTCTATATTTAAGAAATACTTCTTAATTCATTTATATTTTAACCATTCAAAATGATGTGAAAAATATATGGTTTTGTAATTTCAACAATTATCGTTTGATAAAATAAAATTGATAGAAATTCAGTGACGTAAAAGTATTTGCGATCTTGGTAACATAATATGGTCATATATTTTATAATTATACACATTAATTTTTATTTTAAGCGAAAAGAATGGCACTGCATTCAAAAAACTTAATAATTTTATGTAATTATTATGATTAATATTTTTCTTTTTGCTTTCAGTAACCACAACATATGGCGGCTTCTGTGGCAAATCGGCACTCTAAAAAGTAAATGTTTTTAAATCGGTTTTAATAAATGGTATAAGTCATCAATAGGAACTCTAATCCTACAAATTCAATCTATTATATAGTTATATTTAATGCGGTGAGGATCTACTTATATTTAATTTGAAGAAATTTTTCTAGGACAACAGCGCATTTTTACGTTTAACTCTTCTATTACGGAGATAATCTAGTAATATTTAAAAATTATGTAATTAATATATAATACGTTGCAAATATATACTATGAGTACATACACAAAGGATAATAAACTAATAAATTATAATTAAGTCAAATATAAAACGAAGACAACAAAACGGATTTAATATTTGTAATAACATAAAATAAAGAATTTATTACATGTAATAAATAAATTTACTTATTTTGTATTTTTGAATAGCATTTTACTAATTATATATTCATTATTAAAAAAGATAAAAATATTAGTAATAAAAAAGAAAGTAATTTTAAGTAATTTTAAAAAGAAAATGTCAGTTCTGTTATGGCAAAATATTGGCGAATTGTTTACAAACTAATATATTTTATACCTTTAAATACCTGTAAATTAAAAAAAACATGTTAAAAAATGATGGTAAAATGCTGAATGAAACTAAACAAATAAAGAAATTTTAAATTAAAAATAAACACACTAAAATGGATTTTTTATTTGTTAGAGATTGCATCCTTATTAGTGCGAAATATATTAATAATAAAAAAATAGTAAATATAATAATTTCTATCATTACGGGGCACCCTAAAAATCAATGAGTTGAATTTGTAGATTTTTCACAACTTGCCTTCAATACCAGGATCTCATGATTTTAAGCAGGTCGACATATTTAAAGAAATGCACATTATTTATTTCATAATGCCTGAAAGTCTGCTGCAAAATTTAAACATATTATTTAACAATGAATGCTACGATCTGGTAGCGCTTCTGCTTAAAATTAAACCCAAAAAAATCCGGCAGCATAAAATGAATAATAAAAATAGGCTTAAGAAAGAGAAGTATTTATTATTAATTACATATTTAGTCAAATTAAAATAAAAGTACAAAAAATGTAAATCATAAGTATGTTTATGAAGAAAATGTATGATATAAAAAAAATATTAGCGAATTTCTTATGAATCTCTATAAGTTTACGCATACATATGTATGTATGTGATACGTCTTAGGAAAAGTGAGTGAAAATGAATAAAAGTTTAAAAACTCTATACTTTATAGTTTTATAGATAAAACTACAAAAATATTAATTAATAAACGATTATTAAATCAACCAAATGCATATAAATAACAAAATACTAAAATTTATATTTTAAATCACGCGGCAAAATAAATAGCATTAAAAAATAAAATCTTTTCCACCTAAATATGTAATTCCAATGTTTTGGCATAAATGTTTAAGAAAAAAAACAGATTGACATGTATGTACAAGTTTTGTTTACATATTGAAATAAAAAGACACGATAAAGACTTTTGTAAAATAATATATAAATAACATTGACGAAATAAATTTATAAAGGAATTTTAATTTTAAAATAAAAATGTTTTACAATGGCATTTTAATTATTAAAAATTGTATACTAATTAAAAAAATACGACATAATAAAATAATAAAAGTCCTAAATTATTTATAATAATGCGTGTTACCAATATTATTCTCGAAATTCTACTGCATATAAATTTCTTTCATTGTGGGACACCCTAAAAATTCAATTGGTTTAAAAATGAGTTGTTCACAACCTGCCTGTAATACCAGGCTCTCATAATTTTAAGCAGGTCGCCGTATTTTAAAAATGCAAATTATTTATTTAATAATGCCTGAAAGTCTGCTGCAAAAATTAAGCACAACGATTTCACAATGAATTTTACGATCTGGTATCGTTACTGCTTAAACAGTGCACCCGACAAAATAATGCAATTGAAGAGACAAAAAAATGCAGGCTTAAGTTTGAATATATATTATCAATTATATTTTTAATAAATCACAAGTATTTTTACGAAGAAAATTCATGTTCTTTAAGTTCACATGCATTAAGTCGCAGGAAATAAATATTGTATATATTGTACAAAAAGATTTATAATTAAGATTTGGCGATTCGGCAATTTTCTATAGTTGCGCCTTGCGAGGATAAATGTTCACAATATTTCTGTCCTTGTGCTTCATGGTTTTGGTGGTTTCTTGATGAGTTGCCAAGAGTTATTTAACAAATAAAAACAGAGATAGCAAGGATATCATAATTCCATTCAAAAGAAAGTCCCACTACAAAAATAAAATCAAAATTTTATTTATTTTATTTGATAGTTGTTAATAAATAATTATAGGACAATTTATCAAACATATTTTAAAACAAAATTTATTTTAAAAAATCTAGAATAATATTTCATAGACCTTTTCAACAGAAAATATTTATTAATTACGAATTTGTCTCTTTTAAATTTTTAGGTAAAAATTTCAAAAAAGGCTAAATAAATGGCGGAGGTATATGATAATCAAAATTTTAGGTGGCCACTTCCTCCATCCGATTCCAAGCTATAGTTCTATATGACCAAACTGCAAGCAGATAGTTTCAAATAAAGGAAATATTCTCAAAATCGGTCCACAAGTGCAGGAGTGATGAGATGATAAATATTTCGGGCGGGCAAAATTTCCTTCTGATTTGAACAAAAAGTATGGCTTACAACTATAAGCATGTCTTTCCAAACAAAAAAAATTGTTTCACATTATATGTGAACCCTGTTATATTGTACTCGTAATAGGGTTATGCATATACAACCATTAAAAAGAAAAATACAGAGAAATTGATATATAATAATCACTAAGGTCCATTTTTAAGTCGCTTGACAGAAAATATTTGATATTTATTTAATTTACTTAAAAAAAAAATATATATATATATATATATATATATATATATATATATATATATACATACATATATATATATATATATATATATATATATATATATATATATATATATATATATATATATATATATATATATATATATATATATATATATATATATATATATATATATATATATATATATATATATATATATATATATATATATATATATATATATATATATATATATATATATGCAGTTTGTTTATAATGAACACATGTTTTTATGACAATGAAAAACTTCTTGTAACGAATTAAAAAATCAAGTTTTTCGAAATAGTTTCTGTATTTACCACATAGGCGGATCTAAATATTATTATATTGCGGAGGAAGGATTTAGATTTTTTCTCAAATTTTAAAATAAACAAAAAACAACAGGATTTTTCTACATCCTGCGGGGATGGGGGTGTTAGTCAAAAGTCTTTCCGTGTTGGACTAAATGAGTTCTAATACTTTTCTACTTATTTTGCAATGGCTCTGAGCACTATCAATGCTTCACGTGATGAAAAATTAAAAAGATGTGCTTAAAAATTTTCACACGAAGGATCGTCGTACCTCTTGTCAAAACTAAGATCAGTTCATTGTTTATAATAATTTTTTTAGAGCGAAAATTTCAAAGAAAACTAATACAATTTGTCTATGTTTTAGATTTAATTTTAAACTTTTGTTTTATTTTGTTGTATTTATTGCTAAAGTGTTTGAATATTTTATGTGATTTCCTTTTAAATTTGATGAATACAAGTGCTAAAAGATTATGGGAAGTGTACGAGTTTTTATATTAAACAACTCTAGTATTTTATTTTGATGCTGCTGTTTTCTTTATTTATTAATTAGCAAGTCTTGGCCGTTTTAAAAACATTACTATTTTAATTCACTTGAACATTAAGAGAAAAATATTTAATGCGACTGTAATACGAGTACATTTTGCCTGTATCGAAAAATGTCCAATTTACCACAAGTTCGTTATTGCCCAACTTCACCGTACATTTTTTACATTTTCATTTTCATCACTCTTCTAACATTTCTGCAAGCCTGATAGTTGTTCGTGTTGCCAGTTTCGTGTTTCATTTTCCAAAGTTCCCAAATTCGAGCAGCTTTATGGAAAATTTTTTATATTTTGTAGAGCCTGATGTTGTGTTTAATATTTCACGTGAAATAATGTAAAACTGAAATAATATGAATTTTACAAATTCCATGTGAAATCGTGATATTTTTTAAATCAATAAAACAAAATTTTAATAAATATGTATGTTTCATTACGCAGGTAAAACAGTGTTGTCGTGCGCAGAAGCAGCGTAAAAATTTGCCCTTAAAGCAGAAACGAAAAAAAATATACTAAAACGTTTTTTCCAAAATTCGAACAGACCAAATGGCCGAAGATAATAAATTATTTTCAGAAACTAGAATATGAAATGAGTGAAATATATATTTTTGGTCTTAAAGGCCAAGTAAATAAATAAAAGAATACAATGGCACAAGTTTGTGGAAATTATAAAATTCTTTTGAGGAGATTGTAAGAAGTCGATAAAATTAAATTTAAATGAAATTTCATTACTTAAGAATAACTTCCATCTACTCTTTTTAACTTTCTTTCAATATATAAATATAATTTCTTTTGCTATATTTTTTAATTTTTAATACATGTCAAGTTTAGTAAAGAGTTAAAAAAAAATAGAAATTGTGTGTTCAAAGTCAATGAGTTTTTCGTTATATGCTCATTTTGAAAAATTATATACGATTTATAAGTTCAGGTTTCATTACATGTACCCGTATATAAATTTTTGCCAGTTTTAGACAAATTTCGCTTGAATAAATTAAGAAAATTAATTAATTAATTTTTAGGAAATTTTTTTACTTGAATGTATCGTCGTTTTCGTATGTCTTTTTTTAGTGTAAAAATTTTCAAAACAATCCATTTAAAACTTTTGGAGATTATCGACTTTGTACAAAGGAACATAAAATTTGTATATACATACATGCATACATATGGATGTACGGTTGTATATATGAATGTTTATTAATTTTTTTTATTATTAAAAAAAATTAATGTTAATGTCAATTCCTTTTTATTTGACAAATTTAAATGTCAAAGAGTGTCTAATGTGTTATTCATTACAGAAAAATTAGTTTTTTTCCAGACATAGAAAACGTGTCTTTACTTTTTTTGTTATACGGATCGCGTTCGTTCAGTCTGCTGATGATAAGGACTTTTAATGCATTTTTCATGTTGTCAAAATATTAAATGTTTTCTTAGTCTCTTCATTATATAGATTATATTTACATAAAACCAACTTTTCTTTTTACTACTTATAGCAAATGAAACATAAAAATTAGTTCATGTAAAAAATTTCTGACAGGAAACTCATATCATTAAGAGATTAAAATACATGTGGTAGGTTGTGCAATTACAGCGGATAGATGAAGGCGGTCTGCTGCGCCATCTGCCTAATGTGTTGTGTATTATTCAGTCAGTTGTGATTGACCAGCGCGCGCAAATGATAAAACAATAGTATCAAAAAAAAAACGTTTGGAAGAAGTCTACAAATTTAGTCGAAAAGTCATTGTTAGAAACAGCGTATCTTTTGATGAAAGGCCTTTTTACGCATAGCAAGCACACACAAGCCGTATAGGGAATGACGATGCATATTCTGCATAAACGCTTGATCTTTTCTTATGGGATTCCCTGAAGTAGCAGATCTATGCCAATCAGCAGCAGTCGACTGATATCAGCTTAATTAACGCCATCACCAAAATTCAGCCGGATCTAAGCGCGTGAGTCATTTAACATTGGGCTACTTGAATCCACACCATCGTGATAGTTAGCGAAGTATAATTAAACCATGGTATATTTCACACATGTTATATGGCACACATAAACTTTTCAAACAAATGTTTTTATTAATAACTCATAAGAGTTTGTTTTGTTGCAACATCCACAACAGGACAATCTTTTAATATGAAGGTCCTTATTTGTAAATTGTTTGTATATGCATTTGGGGCGTTTAGAGTACTTTAAATAAAATAGTGATATTTGGCTGCAGGGGGAAAAATTTTTTATGAACATATATTTTGATACGGTGCATCATAATCAGTCAAAAAAATTAATATTGATTTTTCTTGCAATTGCGGTTTTTTTTTTGATTTCTTATGACGATATGTATATATAAATGTGTAATTATATGCATATTAGTATGTATGCGAATGCGAGCAACAAATATTTATGTATGTCGCTGATTTGGTTTTAAGGATTTATGTTGAAATATACTATAGGTTAGTATATGTACATATGTATGTGCTTACATACAAACATATATATTTACATTCATGCTCTGAAAACTATATTATTAATACACATTTTATTGAAAATAATTTAGCTGTTCATATGCTGACATTTGATTGGTCACCAAACCAAAGCATCAGTGAACTTGTTTCTGTTAAGAAACATTCAAACTCAAGTACTCGTACAACATTCATCCTCAAGTACTCGTAAGCTGATGACTACATATGGTAGTGATAAGCTTAGATTAATTTTATAGATACGGCACAACAAACTATTTATTTCAATGAGTTTATTTAATTTTTCTTGAAAAGTTTATTATTCTAATATTATTTTGAGACATCACAATAAATATCAATACAAAAAATAATTTGAAACAAGCAAACGTAATGTTCATACATTTTGATATGTACTATGTGAAACAAAATAACTTCAAGTTAAATTATAAAAAAATAATACATATGTACATATATACATACTTATATAGAAACATATGTTTGTAAGTATGTATTCAGTGTTTATTACAACTTTTACTAGATACTCATGGACGTGTAGTGTATCCAAGCACATATTGTGCTTTCAAACAAATGCTCCTTTATTCAGGAGCATAGACATAATACACGTACATTTCTTATAATAATATATAAGTAAATGTGTTGTGGATTTAAGTGTCTAAGTATCAGTAACATTTAATGCAATTAATTACAACACGTTTCAAACTCATTTAACGAGCGCCAAGCCAACATCAAGTCAAGCTGCATACAAACACATGCACACACATTCATGCATACACGTACATGGGTACACCCAGCAAACACAAAATCAAACGTTTGAAATACAAGCGCCAGTCTACTCGTATGAAAACAAACAAAACTTTTCGCAAACGTTTCAAGCAAAGAAATAATTTTGTTTAATTGATTTGTATATGAGCATAGTCCAAACTATTACTTTTTCAATAACATAGAAAACAATTCGCTTTTTATTTCCATATTTACTTGCAGCAATCCTAACACTGCGGACAATCAACAACAAATCACACTAATACATTCCACACAATAATGTGCAAACCAATCAACAATCAGTTTGCAAAAGGTTTTTTTCTAAAAATGTTTTAATTTTGTTCTCATTGTTCTTTCTTCTAACTGTTTAAACTAAATACATTCTCCATATTCATGTTTTCGTCTGTAAAAATTTCTTCTACAGCCTCGTCTATTAATAAACCCACTAATTGTTCTTTAAAGGATACGTTTGACATTTTTTAATGATTGAAAACGAAAATTTTCTTATCAAATTAACTTTTTTCTTCAAACAGCTGTTAATGTTCTTGTAATGGCATGAAACAAAAATTATAATTCACAATTTATTGCAAATATTTGCTTTAGTAAATATATTCTACCTCAAATGCACGCAATTGTGAATTGGGCTATTTTGTTCTCACGAGCAAATGCAATGGTTCTCATTGCATTTGTTTTGTTTTTGTTATACAAAAAACAGAACGAAAGAAATAAAACGTTCTTTTTTTTAATTTTCATACTTCGTCAAAAACTAAATTCTGAAGCCTTTTGCAAAGCAGGGTAGATTTTTGGTTTAAAAATTTGAGTTTAAATTTATAATGATTTGAATAGAAATGTTTGACAAATGTTGGTTTCTAAATTTATTATCAAGTGTTATTCTCAAAGTGAAAAACAAACTATACACACTTTAACAATATGGTGAGCAAAGTTAATTGTTACTAATGAAGAAAATGTTCATATTTACTATTTGCAAAATCAATATTATTTCTGACTAAAAAGTATATTAACTACTTATTATGATTTAATATATTAAAAATTATAATAAAAAACATGCAAAGAATTGTATTTCATTTATATTCCACAGCAAATTGCACTCTACATTTGAGAATAAAGTTTGAGAATATATTGATAATAAATGAATTTCTCAATTTGAGAAAAAGTTCAGCTACTTGTTAAGAATGGCATGGCTTTTAAGCCTAATTCAAATCATTTTCAAACGCTTCGACATTTGGGAGAGAGTTTGATTCCAAATCATTCCCAATTTGAAATTAAAAATGCGCGATTGCTGGGTATGTTTGGAGCAAAGTGATAATAGTAACAAAAAAGCAAAGAAATGAAGGATACAATATAATAAAATCTCATATTTACACAGACTTTACACGCGCACTTGTATATGTATTTAAGTTGGTGCTAGAAAGGCAGACAAGCGGACAGGCAAACAGACATTCCAAATGACATTAGTATTTCAAAACTTTTTCCTCTTCTTCTTCATGTATTTAATATACGGAGTTGAATACATATACTTGTATGTATGCACATATGTACATATGTATGTATGTACAAATGTAGGTTTACAAATAAATACAAATAAATAATTTAGCGTGATTTTTATTGTTCATGACGACGACGGCACGATGTACACACGAGTACATGATTCTGGGGGAAAATTAATCTCACAAAACTTCCTCTTTTTATGCTTGTTCTTGTACAAGTACATAACAATCTCAACTTCATCATGTTGGATTTTTTATTTATTTTTTTAAATTAAATTGAACAGTGTCAACGAAAATTGTTCGAACACTTTTGCACAGATAATATGAAAAATCAACTTAAATTGATATTTTAATTTAAAATTCGTAATGCCAATTAAATACCGTAATGATTTTTTTCAAAATTTATTGTATTAACCATCCAACTTAACACTTACTCTGGCATATGTCGCACCATAATGACTTTCCAATTCCTGATTCTGAAACCAATAGCGGTCTCTCCGATAGCCTATTAACTTTCGATAAGATTGCGGAAAAGTTTTACATTAGGATATTTTGGGTAGCAGGACACGGAGTCATCCGAGCAAACGTCAGACCCAATGAAGCTAGAAGTGGCACAACTCCAGAAGTTCCGTCAGAATCGGAACATTGTCGTTTGTTGTTGCTCCCTCGACAGTTCAGACTTAGGCGCAAAACTTAGGAGCAATGCAATATGTATATGGTTTTGCTCAGCATACCCGACCTGTACTGTCTATGATATAAATATCAATACTGATGTCTGTGAAATTGACCAAAGTGTGCAACCTCTAAATAATCACATCTGTTAATTAACATCATACTGATCATTGTTATGAGGTGAAGACCTGGTCGAGAATCGATAGATTATATAGGGTCTCCTATCCACAGTCATACCGACATGGCAACAAAATTGGAAAAGATTGTCGTAGTTGCGTCAAAGGCTAGGCTGACTTTTAATGTCAACAAAACCAAGTTGCTAAGTACTAACAGCAATATATCTACAGGGAATAAGATCATTAAAAATGTCGATAAATTCTTCTACCGAGAAAGAATTGTAACAGAAGTTGGCGGATCAGAGACAGATATTGCAAACAGAATAAAATATGCCAAATAAGCTTTTGAATGGCTATCTTCCATATGGAGATTGCAATCATTCCCATTCAATACGTAAGTCGGAATCTATAACTCCAATATAAAATCGGTCCTATTATATGTGTGGGAGTCATACAAAGCAGCAACCCAAGACGTCCAATCAGTGCAAGTGTTTACAAACAAGTGCATGAAAAGAACCTTGAAAATATTCCTTGAGCTCAGACAAAAAAATACCACTTGAGTTAAAAGTTAGAAGGCGCAAATGAAACCAGATTGGCCACACGCTTTGCTAATCACTGGATAATATCGTCTGTGTGGCTATAGAATGTAACCCTGAACGACGCCAAAGAAAATTTTCGAAGGAATTTTAAAAAATCAGAAAGAGCTGAGGAAATATCAAAAATAGTCACAATAAACTGATCTAACTGGGGATCATCAGCATAATACATGTGTTACAGAAAGCCTGGGGCAAAGATTAATGATCAATTATGGTTGTATCAATCATGTTTTTTTGTATGTATAACACTTTATTTCTAATAATTTCCTTCAGATTTCTTGCATATGCCACTGTAAGAAGCAAAAATAGAATAATATACACAGGTACATAAAAATCCTAACCAGTTACTGCAATGCAATATGGCATTTGAATGCCAGAAGAACTTTGCACTAATTCCAAAATCTTAATACGTTTTTGGGGGGTTGCTACTATTTTTTCATTGTATCTTTAAGTATTTATTTATTACGCCAGCGCTAGATAGGAATTAAGTTTTCAATGTTGTGGTACTAATAGCTCATTAATCTTCCCTCTACTGTAAAAAGTTCAGCACATTTTCTGAAATATTTATGGTCTCTGACAAGATTTGTAAATGTTGTTGGTAGATTTAATATTTTTTCTTGTTTCTCTTCTTTCTTAAATCATTGTTGGTATGTATTTCTATTCTTATATGTTTATACGTAAATTAATACAACTTTTCTAATGCTGCTTATCTTAACTGTGTATCTTTAACTGCCTTTATTTCAAGTCTTCAAATGTTAGAAATAAATATGCTCACGAGTTTTATTGGGAAATGTTAAATTTTGTTTCTAAACTTATTACGAGATCTAAACTTTAGACTTCAGATACGAATTATTAAAAAAATTGCTTTAACGAGGCAGCGGAAGTAAATTTGATACTGTAGAAATATATGTACTTGGAGGGAATTTTAAGTTTTTTTTCCTTTTCTCCGTTTATAGCAAATCTTCACTTCAAAAATAGTGCAGGGTTGGCATTTTCATACCTTTGTAAAATATTTAATGCAGATACGTAATATACTCGTTTTAATAATTATCCAAGGAAGTCGACAAATGACTAGTTTAAGATCAATAAATAGTGTAAAAAGTTATCTGTTTTCATTAAAATTTTTTAAAGATATTCTCAAAGGCAAGTAGAATTTATTTAAACTTAATTTTTGTAATATAATTTTTCAATCTGCATTTAAATAAGTAAGTTCTTACTAGCAAAAATATTATATGCACTATCATCGAAAATCTCGATCAAATTCTCGAAGGTCTAATAAGAAACAAGTACAAGGAAGTAAATCAGGTTTGCCTTAAAAACATTAAATGGTCAAGAAAGCTTTTTAACTCGGTGAAAACTTATCATTAAAGAAGACAATTTTCAGAAACCGGAGTTCCACAAGACAGCATCTTGGGTGCTACAGTCCATTCAATACATAAATCTGACATCTCAAAAGAAATAATATTCACACATCAAAATTTGCAAGAAGGATACCACAAGTTACATATACTATACAAGTTAAAATAATATACTTATAACTATGATTTATTGGAATAAACTATATATAGTGCATCATGGCCTTAATATCTAATATAAAAAAATTCAAAGACAATAAAGTTAAAACCTCCGTACGAAGCAACGACTTCCTACATATGTATGTAAGTATGGACATATATGTATAAGTATGTATGTATATAAAAATTTTGGCCGTTTAAATTTCTAAACGACTGTAGTTTCCAAATACGTGACAACATATTTAAATAATTATTTAAGAGTTACTTACTGTTCGTTAAATTTTTATTAAAGATTCAATAAATAATAATAGATGGTGAAAACTTTTTGACGAAGGCAAAACAACCAATAAAATTTGCTTATCATTGAAGTTGAAAAAATGGTATGGCAAGAGTATGTCTCCCAAAGAAACAAAAACAAACAAAAAAATATTGCAAATGTTTCCCACAAAGCAAACACTTTTCACTTTTTTAAATCGTTTTGTACATGATCAAAATTAAAACAAATACTTTCTCAATGGCAAAGAGCGCAAACAAAACACTTCGCTTTTCACTCATTTGCTTTGATTAATTACAATCGTACAACTGCGAACAAAAGAAACGCATTTCGTTGAGTGATTGGATTAGTTCCTGATTGATTTTCGTGCTACAAACAAGTAATGTTTGCATTTTGTTCTCATTATTTTCTTATCTCACTGTGTACGTACACATTATTCTCACTAGCAAAAGCAATGCAAAACCAAAATGCATAATCGTTCTCATTGTTTTTGTCATGTTTATGTTTTAACAAAGAATATAAATCATATGATTTATGATTCGTTGGTTTTACTCACTGCCAAGGAAAAACAAAAAGAAAGTTTTTTTTGTTTACCAGTATTCACGTACTCTGCTCCCAAAGCGATTTTTTATATTGTTTTTGCCTCCAAGTTATTGGTTTGGCAAGTTATGAGAGACTACCTTCTTATGACGCTCTTCTTGCTCTTGTTGCGAACTTAACAATCGAATACTAATTGTTAGTTAAATTTTTATTAAAGATTCAATAAATACTAATAGATGATAAAAATAACATATAATATTCCTGTTGCAACTTTTAAACGGATCCTTATATTCAGAATTTCTTCTAAGTGGAGTTAGCGGCATTATTACAATACAAGGTTTCTAAATTTTTTCTAGTACTCCTTACTTTTGCACTTTTCCTGGTCCATTTCGTCGAACTTATGAGGCGTTTAATGATTTTTTTTCACATTATTCTGTTTAATTATGATTGCAACAAGGTCTGTGAGACAACATTTAAATAAATAAAAAAACAATACATATATTAAAAAATTTGTATTGGACCAATACAAACTAATTTTATTGGACAAATACATACGCATTGCCTTGAATTGTTTTATTGCCTTTTTTATGACTCGTAGTTGAGGACAACACAAAGAGACATTATTTGTGGGAAAACAGTTGGCATTATCCTACGAGTATATTACCACAGTACGCCCTTACGTTGTGCACTCCCTCACTTGTATAAAAATTCCTCACCTATAGCAGCAGTGAAATTTTACACTGCGGATTTTATTAGCGAAAAACTAATAAATTTTGTGACCCGGTGATCGCATTTTTTAATATTTGTTAGAAATTTTCTTTCTTATTTTTTATATATCTATATAAAGTGGATTTTACCGTTTTCAAGTAACTGCTTGTTTTTGTAACACAAAAATACATTTTCGTTTGAAAATCTATGTACTTAAGTACATACATATATTGTCTTCAGTGAAAAAGTGTGAGTGGTTTGGGTTTTTAGAAGTCGTATTTGCATGTGTACACCTTAGGTAATGCATATATTCCATTATCTAATTAACTTTAAGTCCAAACAGCAACAAATTCAACCTCAAAATTGATGAGTTATTAGCACTGGATAATCAATTTGGGAAAATTTAATATGATAGAAAACATCTATAAGGTATTGCATTAGTATCACTTAATAAATTAGTGTTAATAGAGAGCATTTATGACATCACTTTATATCAAGTGGTTGCAATAAAAGATTTTTCCATACCTCCTCCCTGAATAATATAAAATATCTCCAAATTTTACCTTTTCATACAACAGAGCATTATTAAACTTTTTTATAATTTTTAATGCTTTTAAGTTAAATATTTGTAAAGTCGCTCAGCCATTCAGCCTGTTTCGCCAGATAACAAAATAAATGCATCCAAATTAGTTTTGGCGTGTAAATGCGACTGTGAAATACTAACTTATTGTGCGGGATGTGAGTGTATCTTTAGGCATTTCACATGTTGTTATATTATGCAGATATTTTTTGATGTATTCTAACGCTGGAATTGGGTATAAATTTAATGCTGGTGGGTTAATAATAGCAATATAATTGCAATAAATAAAAGAAATCTAACAACTGACTTGCATAATATTTAATGTATCACTTGTGTGTTTAGCCAAGTATTAAGTATATTTAATCAAATTTTTAAGGGATCGAAAAGACATACAAATAAGTAATTTAATCACTGCAACTAGTAACTTTATAGAATAAGTGTTACAACACGTATTTTTTCTTTAATACTTTCTTTAATACTTTTTAATGTGGCAAGAGCAGGCTTTAAAAGATATTGATGTTAACCATTCATTACTTAGATTTACTTACTAGATAGTGGCGTAACTACTATTCGTACAAATAGAACAATACAAACGTAACATGGCTTTTTATTGTTGGTTCTCGAACCGAAATATCAAGCAAATATTGGCTTACTGGGAAAGTAATTTACTTACGCTTTACGAAAATGAAATATAATTTTCGTATTTGCAAATAATAAACGTTCAAGCTGGATAAATTTAATCTAAAGTTGGCAGTTGAAAAATAAAGTTAGTTAAAAAAACGATATTAATGACCCAATATTTGTTTTTTTTTGTTTTTTTTTACATTTATTTTATTACCTACAAGCTAAAAAAAAAAATACTGAAAAAAATTTGACAGTTGGGGACTGAAGGGAAAAACTCATATGTGCTGCCAGTGATACTTGGTATATTAACCTACCTTGATATCGCTCCTAGAAAACGTGGAAAAATTTTCTAACATAAATGTTGACGTCTCAACAGTCACTTAGCAGTCATAACTGGATGACAGTGTGCCAAAAAATATTAATTGTAAAAAAATTGCACAGAAATTTAAAAAAAGTTGTTCATTTAACAAATAACGAAAATCAACTAAATAAATGATGAAGCCAACAACAAATAATAAAATTTTTAAATAAAATAAATAAAATTTTTTCCTAATGGATTAAACTAATAAAATGACCTGCTCGTACTTTATTAATGTGCCTTACAAATGAACCCCTATTCGGTGAAGAAGCCACAAAAAAACAACATCCTGCAAAGACAAGCATTTAATATCTTTTCGGAAGCCCGCAATTTACTCGGCAGATATTAATTACACACGTAAAAATGATCGCTGTAAACTTGTAAGATGATTATGCAAATAATCTATTTTATATATAAATATTCGATTATTATACTTTTAACCAATATTTGTATTATGAGAGACATATATATATATATATATATATATATATATATATATATATATATATATATATATATATATATATATATATATATATATATATATATATTTAATATTGAAAATTTATTCTCTTGGGATATTTTCCCCTACTAATTGTTTTGTTTGTTCTGGCTTTAGCTATTCATATGACGACATAGACTCATGTTTTGTTTAATTTAATTAATTGTTTTCATAAATATAATAATAACCGTCACATAGATAGAGAATTCTCATATTGTATTTAATTTCTTTGGTATAAAGTGCTTAAAGTTCACTGACGATTTGGTTTAGCGACCAATAGAATATCGGCATATGAACAGCTAAGGCCACAACAAACCAAACAATTTTTAAAAGGCGTACATATATCTAATTTAAGATTTGCATTTTATAATTATATATACATATATAGATGTAATAATGCTAACAAAATAACCAAATATTTGAGTAGCTTTTCTCGTATTTTTATTCTTAAGAAAAACGCCTTAACAAGGTTAGTAATTTATATCAGTTATTACTTATGACAGAACCTACTAAACAATAAATTTCAATTTATTTAATTATTTAATACATCGAATGGCCTTGAAACCAATCAGTAACTACTACATAGTTTTCAAAATTTGTAAATTTCACTTTGCAAGGCTACACGGAAAAATAACATGTCAGCCAAACATTTTGTCTAACGTAAATTTTATTTTCAGTCAAACTTTTTAATTTCCGCAGTTGTTTGTAAGTTCGATTCTTTACAATACAAGAAATTATTTTTTATGACTTTTTTCCAATTAATTTATCTGATTTAACAAAACCCTTTGCATTTAACTGATTAAATGAATTTGGCCACTGAATTTGTTTTTAGTTATTTTCTGTGTATTGCCAATTTATTGAAGGAAATAAACTATTGCCACACTATTCTCTAAAATAATTGTAATACATAAAGCATGTGTCATATATCTATGTAAGTATATCTACCAAGATATCTAAAAAAAACGCTAAGAATCCCTGCTTTTACCATAGTCTTGTAATATCTATTAAAAACAAGGAAGACAATCTAGTTACATTTGGCGTACAATGCAAAGATATTAAGCAACATTTTTAGCGTTCAGTAAAAAATCTCAGCACAAACACACAAATACCAGCTAAAAATTTACAAAAAAAAAAACTTACATAAACTCATTTGTATGTGTACGAGTACACATATTCATGCATACAAGGGCATATGTACGTATACACGATGTATGTGTTAAATGAACCGCTGGAAAAAATTACATTTTGCAAACGTGTAATTGTCTATGAGATTTCAAAGACTCTAAATTAAGTCTAATTTCTTGGTTTTAACAAAGAATACCTGCTGCGGCTTAGACACGGTATTCTTTCTTTACATTTGGGCAGGAGGAGGAGGAGGAGGTGTTTTAATACTCGTTTGCCTTTTTGCAATTGTTGAAAATTAACTTAAGTATGTGGTATTTATGTACGTACAAGTTTGGTAAATTAAAATACATAAAAAAAATTCCAAAAAATAATGTGATTTCATGAACGATTAGTTTCTAGACAAGAATATTTTCATAATGAAGTTTGACTTAAAATGGAAGTAGAATAGGCTTTAATAATAGGATTGTTATGTTGTTTCGTAAGCTTATTTTAATTAAAAATTTTTATTTGCTGTTGAAAGCGTGGAACCCAAAAGGATTATTTTTTTGTGAAATTTTAAAAATTAGTTTTTTTTATTAACAGTCTGTTCCTAGAAAAGCTGTCCCTCAACGAAAAAGTGTACCACTATATTTCGACTTATCGTTGCCTAGTTTTACGTGACGTAACGTAAGTCGAATAATTACGAGTAATTAGCAAGGAATTAAATAAAAAATTTAAACATAGGGTGAACAAAGAGGCAATAATAGGTCTGCTCATTTACTGAAAGTTTTTACTAATTGTTATTATAGACGGTTCAAAGGTTCAGCCGATTATGATCTATTATAATTTTTTTATTACGGCATTTTATGAAGAAAGCTTTAAAAGCTGCAATATAGTTTTGAAGATTTGTTGAATCAAATAACACTTTAACCAAGATTTTGTCAAAAGCAAAAGAAATGTAATTAACTTTTTACTGAAATCCTTTTAATTATTTTATCAAAAATATAATGATTTGGAACCGAACAACATTGTGATGTGCTTATTATTTTTATATTAAGATGTTCTTTTCCAAGGCTTTACAAAATAATTTTTAATATTTTCCTCGACCTTTTTAAATTGTAATTATAAATTTATAGTTAAGCTTTAGTAAAAATAAAAAAATGTTTGTTGTGGCTTTAGCTCTTCATATGCCGACATTTCATTGGTTGCTAAAACCAAATCGTCAGTGAAGTTTAAGCAGTTTAAAAACATTCAAATTGCTAAAGCCACAACAAACATTTTTTGATTTTTTTTCTATGCATTTTGCAAAATTTCTAATTGTTTCTAACGATTAGTTAGGGAGAATATCCCAAATAATAAATTTCAATATTAAGTATTAAGCTTTAGTTATAGTTATAGTTAAGTCTTATTTTTGTTATAGAATTAGTCTCGTATTTGGACGCCTCTTTAGACTTTTTTAGGACAATTTAATAAGAGAACAACAAATTTGCCCTCGCAATAAATTGAATTTCTTATATTTTTTTTTTTGATTTATTCTAAAAAAATTTGAATTCGATAGAATTCTAACGAATTACAGCAAAGATATCTGCATCAAGGAATTCTACTAAGTTTTTTATTCAAAACGATTATGTAGACTTGCCGCACAATATAAGCAGATAAATAATTTACTATTATTTCTCAAAAGTGTTGGGAGTAAAAAAAGAAACAGTATAATAAAATGTGTTCTTGTTTTTTTAGATTTCTAAAATAATTCATATATTTTTTTAAAATATTAAAAAAAAAATATTTTGTCATTTCTTTATAAAAATATTAAAGACATACAAAAGCTTTATGAATATTTACTGGAAGTATAAATTTTTAATTCGTTTAAAACTTTTGTTTTAGAATAAAATTTTCAGAAAGCACGGCTCTTGTTCAATGACTTGTATCACTAATGGCCATTATTTTACCATTGGCCTAAGTATGCTTCGCATTTCTTCATATTTAGAAAATAATGATTATACAGTCAACAGTTAAAAACTCTAGAATGAATATTTTATAAACAGCACGTACTTTGAAACTTTTAGTCAAGCATGTGTCAATTAGAAAAGGTTTGAACAATAATAATAAAAGGTAAAAATACAAAATATATAATACTCTTACCTAAATAGGTATTCGAAATTGACTCCCCGTACACTTTGTACTAATTTTTAGGCAATAGAAATGTGAAATCGATATGTCAGCAAATTCAGGTAAATTTGTATAAATATAAGTCCTTTCATTAAATTTTTTTATGCTTCGTCATATTTCCACAAATAAGAATTTAATTCTATTGATTATATTCGCAGTAAAATTAAGAAGACAGCAGGACATTGAAGTTTTTTGGCAGGTTGATTGCCATGGAAATGTTGATGTATATTTACTGCATGAGTTTGGCAAGGGAGTTCGCTTTTGATTATAATCCCTTTTGAGATGCCTTTGAGGACGAATACTGCAAATGGTTGAATTAATAATAATTTTTTGATAATAATCCCAAGTACTTGCAAGCGGGCTATAAAAAGGGCAACAAGGCATAATGCTGAAATTTAATTTTATTTATTAACTTCGTTTATACTTAAGCTGGATTTTCTATATAAGGAATACTTCTGAAAAATACTTTTTAGCTGCCTTTATTCTTACTGGTTTTTTAAGAAAAAAAAAAACGATGAAATTTATTCATAATTTAAGAATATTCAAATTAATATGCTGCGTCAAGGCACTTATGTTTTAATCAAGTTTGGAAATTTTTACTAAAAGATAACGATATGGATGTATCGTAATCCTTAAACTGATAAATGATTTCATTAGTTACGAAGTAACCAGGGTTGTAAGGATATACCAACTATCCATGCGGAGTGAAAAATATGTGAAAATCATTCCTAATGAATGAGTTACCATTATGGTAATTAAATTAAGAAAATATATTTCAATAAATCTAGTCTGACTCTGTTCTAGTTTCAGAAGAAAATTTTTATTTAAAAATAATTGCATCTTAGAAGCATATCAACTCCTTTATTGGGAAAGTTTTATTGAGAATTTCCGCTTAACAGTTAAGGTTTTTTACATTTCACTGGCTGCTCAGAATAGACCATCAGGAAACTTTCAACTAATTTGAGTTTGCATATGCTACTCATTTGTATATGTGCAACACTTGAAACCATAGTTTATATTTACTCTACGTATGCAACACCCAATTGTAAACTAACAGCTGGAAATAACAAAAATGTATATAAAAAACTAAATAAGAAAAATAAACGAATTAAATAAAAAATAAACAAATTGACAAGGTGTTTTTAAGGAATTGACCACACGAAAAGTGAATCAGAGGACACCTAAAAAATAATACATTCAATTATCTTTATGAATCGTCGAGAATAGATCTAGAAAAAAATCACTAATGCTTTATAAGCAACAGTTGTTTCTAACCAAAACAAAATGGGCTTTTAACAATTAATTGAAAATGTTTACAATTTAATATTAAATACCATAAGACTAAATTAAATTATACATGCCACATGTCATATGAATTCAGGCTGTTTGTGCAACTAAATTATTTATTTTTTTCTTTTTCTTAATTTTATTTATTACGAAGGTAATTAAAAAACTAAATGTTTAACATATTTTCTAAAATATTAATAAGCCAATGAGGCACTTTAAATAAAAATATAGACAAATTAATTAAAATTTTCTAAATAATATAAACAAATTTAATATGTACATAAAGTAATATATTATGCACAAAAATTCACTGAAAAAAAATTAAAAATATTACGTCGGTCATATTTTTTATATAAAATATGCATGATAATATTTGGTCAACTGAAACTTACTTTATAATGCAAACTAAAAATTATAAATAGAGAAAAAAAGTTAATTATGCGGAAAGCAATTAACCTGAATATAGATCTGGTATAAATATATTCTTCTGTTGCTTTTTAATTTGTGGTAACTGCAAGCTTCACAGCTTTCATTAAGGATGATTGTATAACATTTTTGAAATAAGTTTTAAAAACGAAAATTTAAGTTTGAAAATTTTCTATGAAAATTCGAATTATGGAAGCATTGCAACACGTTGGTAGTTATAGAAAATTTGAGGACATAGAAGTTAAGGTTATAAAAATAAAGATTAGTCTCTTTACGCTATTACCAAGAGATTTACTTTGAACAAGAAAACAAACTAAATAGATCAGAAGAAGTCGAGTCCTTTCTATTTTGTTCAACTTGTAAAACTATATTGTCATACTGAATCCATTTAAAAGTTCCTATTCAGACGTTTACTAATTCCTAATTGTAGAGTTGCTAGATCTAGATAATTTTACATGGGGCAACTTGCAACCAAGAATGATTTCCGCTATGTAAAGAAAAAGTATTGCCCTCTTATGGTGATATGGTAAAGAGCTGTGTGACGTGGTGTGCCATCCTTCGAAAACTAATGAGCAACTAACGTTTCAGGTCTAAAAATGGCTTGACTAAAATTGTGTTTCGAGCAGTATTTTTGAAAAAATGGGGCAAGGATGCCACTAGTGCAAAATCTAAATCAAACTTTCACGGCATTGATTTTCAGCAATGACGTATGGGATTTCATATTCACAGATGCGACAATTTTGTTTCCTGCAACCCAACAGGAAGAATGATTGTTCAGCCAGATTCGATGACCGTTTGTTTGGCCATATTTTCCAACGTTGTTCAAGTGCAAAGTCTTCCATTTTGTTCCGCGGAGATCTTGTAACTGAATGGGAGTCAATATTTGGGACAAAACAAAAACAAAATCTGTCAATGTCAAAGTAACATATGATTTAAAAAGATAATTGTATTTGGATCACCCGTTATAGTGAGTATAGCACAAGATTTCGTAATTTAACCCATATTAATTGAATTTTAAGAGTCATGCCCATAGTTCCCCAGGCCTCCATATTGAGCAATATTTTATTTTATTTTATTTTTTATTTTTTTTTTTTTTTTTTTTTTGGTGCTTGTCGCTTTACTTCATACACAATGTCCATCTAACAGTGTCATTTTTTGTATATCAATAAATATTATCAATTAATTTGAGTGAGTGTCATTGTAACGCTAAGGAAAATTAAGTGAAAATGTATGTGATTATGATCTGAGTATGTCATTGCGAGTACAGCCTAATGAATTTATTGGAGCTGTTCAGTGTGTGAATATAGTGAGCGGAACACAGGGCAATACCAAGAAGGCGTTCTGGCTTTTGTGTAAAAAAGCTGTTAGGAAATCATTTTATACTTGTATGCCATTTATAATTTTTTTTAAGTCGTCTATTTGCATAGAAAACTTCAACCACATCTTTAACCCGCATCTGATATTTAATATCTGATGTGAGTTACCAACAAAATGCCTGTAACAGTCGTAATTAATTATATGTACGAGTAATTGTCATGTAATTATAGACATTTTCGATTGTTTAATATTGTAGTTATTTTATGTTTGCGTTAAATATATATTTTTTTCAATTTGTTGTGTACTGGAATTAACAAAAACACTATGCTTTTCGATACGACAAACAATTTCCAATATGACACTCACCTGACTGTCAAGGTAAAGTGATTGATGGCAGCAAAAATGTTTTAATATTTCTAGTATTATATATTAGTTTTAGTTATAAATATATTTTTAAATGCTTGAAAACCTATGATTTACACCCACGTATAAGTGTGTGACTTAAAGCTTTAATTTCAAAATATGTAGTGAAACAAGACTGCCACAGTGGGCAATAATATGTAAAGTTTCTAAGGGCAAAATAATGCGAATTGGTATAATTTCTAATGATTTCAATATCGAGGCTATAACGCTGTTAAATATAAGACAATGGTGATTGGGAAACTGAATGCAATAGTCAATATACAAATTATGCTGCTAAATATTCAGCTTCATTCTAGTTAAAAGCCATATTAATAGTGTATAATAAATAACCTTCTTCGAAACTGCTATAATTTTCAACATAAATAAAGGGTTACTTAATGTGCTTCTCCATTTATCGATCTTAACCACTTTAAACTCTATGAGGCATTAATTTATTTTTCGTTTTAAATTCTAGCAATTAATTTTCAAAATCATTTTTTTAACCGAAAGTAGAATTTTCAACGTTAACTGCCATTTTCTGCAAGATTCGTCCATGAGCTCCTTGTTAGAATTTACTGAATTCATTGTTGATTTAAAAATAATTTCCTTTAGCAAAGGAGTTGCTTTATTTACTTAATTTTTTATTTTCGCGTTTTCCTTTTGCCTTTTGAAATTTATGTATCTATAAATATCAACCATTTCATAGTTTCTCCACTTTAATGAAGTGGAATCAATAGTAAATTTTCCCTTGTTTTGTTCTGCAATTCATATTTTGTTACAAATATAGAAAAAAAGGTAACAAAACTGCAAAAAGCAATGTTTGCTCTATTTTCTTTTATGATTTTTTTTTTTTTTTTGTTCAAGTTGCATGAATTATTAAAACAACTGCAATTACTTGAACATCCTACAACCAACAAAGTATCAAAATAGACAAAAACAAAAAAAATCATAACCATCATAGATGATGTATGAATAAGGTTGCCAGATTTTTACAAGGGTTACAGTGATCGCTAAAATTTAAGTATCACCATACCAGCCAAATTTAAACATTTTGGGACTTTCTTGCCAAAAATCTATAAAATGATTGTATATTTTCTTCTTTGAAAACTATTAATTTTCGCCATTCTGGCTACTTTGTAAAAATAATTTTCGTTTTTGAGATTTGAAGAGTTATATTATTCTTTATAGTTTAAAATAAATATTTCATTCTAATATATACATACATATAAAGAAAACAATAATGAAAAAAATCAATTTTATTATTGTTCTCAATAAAAAATGTTTTAATGAAATTTTTACCAAATCATACAACAAATACACAAATTTGGATTATTGTGAATAAATTATTTTTTTCTAAATCTTTCTGCAACATTGCATTACGAAGAACATGTTTTTGCATATGATTGTAGAGTTGTAGGGGAAAAAACTTAAAACTCTTTCAAATGCTGTTACCGAGTTCTGCCTAATTTTACGTGCCATAAGAACTGTGTGCAAAAAAAATATGAAAACTTTCTTAAAAATTTTCTGCAAAGAATTACGGGTAAATTTTGAAAACTGTTACCTCTTGCAATAAAGGCATAACCATTAATGTACACTTCCCGTCAACTGCAACAAATATAAATTTGCAGGCAATTGTTTGGTCATGGAATTCTTGACATTTCATATATTGTGTACTCTGTAATTAATTTAATGTTTATTTTATTGTTGTTATTTAAAAATTAATAAATTTCTGTGTACAGATATTAATTTTGCTTTCCCGTTTAGAAATACATCTGTGTAAAATTTCAAACCTGAAATTCTTGGGAACTCCATGCTGGGATTAAAACTGTATTACTTCTTGGTATTCTTAGCAAAAGTTATTACATAGTATATGTTTTGCACATACATCTATGTGCCCAAAGTATTGACTAACAGTCTGTATCATATCTCCGGGGACTGAAACGAGTCATCATAGTTTGTCATCAGATAGAGTACCATTCACTTTCGAAGTAACTGACAATTTTTTACCAAAAGATTGGCATATGTAGCATTAATTTACGAGTGTATAAAATCACCGTCAACTCAAAACTGGCTACAAGAATAAATTACCTACGAAAGAGAGAGTGTAGCGTCCTCCAAAAATGTTCTGCAGTGTAGGTTTGAATTGAAGTTCCTGTCATAGTTAAAAAACGTTACAAATATTAGCCTATTAATATAGACTAAGATGAATATTTGATACTGCTTGTTTCAGAATTATCCTGCGTAATGCGGGGTAAGCAGCTACGAATTTGGGCATTATCGATATTATAGTCAGCAAGGTATGAAATAAATTCAGTATAACTTTGCATGGAGGCTACCCTTCCTTCACCTCTCATTATATAGCGGTCACAGCAGACCACATTTGTTGTACAACATTTTATATGAGAATTTTCAAAAAAAAATTCCGATTCAAAAATGTAAGTAAGCTCGCCTTTTGAAGTCGGTTAAAAGTAAGTGTTTCCAGCCTTCAATTCCAAGTGATAAAGTACCTGATCTTTCGTTAAAAGATTCACACTGTAGCAATTTTGTGGCCGATATTAGAGTATTTTTTTAAAAATTTGTCGTTTGCATTTTTGGGTGAGGCAAATCTGCTGTCACTATCAATACGTAAAAATATTTATAATGAATAAACAAACAAAAAATTAAATTAAATTTAATTTAATTTAATAAAGTGAAATAATATAATAAAATAAAATAAAATATTTATTAAGTCTTCTTTTAATGGAACTCTAGATATTGTATACATTTATTTTTTTACTGGCCTCGACTTCAATCTCAATCTGATTCCATTAGAGAACGATGTTCCATTTTTTTTAAATGATTTTAATGATCAGATAAGAAAAAAAATAAATTTCTGGCTCTTTTTTCCTGTCTCTCCAGTTCATGAAAAAACAAAAAAAAAACATCATTCTCTAATGGATTGGGACGAGATTTAAACTCAAACCCATCATCAAGACCAAAATATTAATTTGGTACAAAATAAAAAGCAATTCAAGAAAAAAAGTGATAGTGAAATTTAATTAAAATAAAACAAACCAAAATAAAATAATTACAGGCGCAAATATTTAATCATTGACTACGAGTATAAAAAACATATTTTTTTTATAAAAACATATTTTGAGTTCTATATTTTTTTATTATTAAACGTTTGCAAAATTACTTAAATTTTTGAAAGTTTAACTTCCAAAAAATGGCATCCCTCTAAACAGATAAATACAAAAACAAACGCTTATATCATGGCAAATAACGAACCACAATCTTACTCAATTCCGGTAACGTTTTTTAAATGTAAAATTCTAATGGTGTATCCCAAAGTGCTTAAAAATAATACATAATAAATATATGTAAGAACAAAAAGCTTTTGATACAAGAAAATAAGCTCCTCTCTTATCAAATCATATGATGGATGCTTAGAAATGGATTACAAGGAAAATAATTATCTCTCATATTCTAGTTCAATCAATTGGATGATAGAAAAGATGATGATTACAATTCTAACTGGCGGCATCCATTAGTTAATGTTGATTATTCAATTTGACTTTACTTGCCTTCTGTGGAAGTACCACTTTATTTAATAATTTACTACGTAATTGAGACTTAGAGTAATAGAATTCTAAGATAGAGATGCTCGCGAAACAATCCAGGTCATCGAAAACGTGTTAAGATTACGAGAATAGATTCATGAGATGTAAGTGGCAGTAATTTCATTGACTATTCGCAAAAAACTATTTGTTAAGTAGTTCATATAATTTGTCATTATTACCTTTAGCAAATAAAAAATTACACAGACTTTCCAGGAACTATAATAAAATTACTTAGATTTATGTGAGTACATAGTTCATTTATTTTTTCGTTTCAACTTCCTAAGAAACTGTGCAGTAATTGATACTTTGGAATGAATTCAAATGTTATTCCTTAAAAATGACTACAAAAATAAAGCCCAGTGAATGAAAACGGAAATACGAGTAGTAAAAGAAAACTACAATAATAATATCCAATCACTTATTGCTGTCACCTAGATTTAAAAGATGTGGTGATTAAAAAAAAAAAAGATCGGATATGTCTTAATTCCTCAAAGTTGCTAATTTTTTAAAGGTATTAATATTAATAAAAATTACTAAAGTTAAAGAACTCAATTTGATTTCTAACCCACATTACAAGCGAGGAGAAACCTGGTAGTCTGATAAATTACAAATTAATTGCAAAAACAATCAAAATCAAAAAATCAATCAATAAAAAAAACGCTTTTTTCTCAACACTTTTGACGATTTTTTTCATTTCCTTCATTTTAATAAAACATACCCCCGGGGCCACAGATTATAAACTTGTCTTGGTGGCTTGGTGTTGTGCTTCCTGGAGTATAGGGTTATCAGGTTTCCGGACCTAGGCCTTTTTGCTGATAACCCCTCAAAACTTGTATGTTGCTACCCAATCCCTGAATTAAAGGTAAAAGTGGGTTTGCTCACTCGTTCGGATGGGTAACATGGTCTTTCGAGACCTTGACCTTGGCCAGTTACCCGTAGAACTTAATATGTTACTACCCAATCCCTGAAATCAAGGCAACGGGCGTGCATATAAGTAATTAATAAAGTAGCTTTGCCTATGTCTGGGTAGAGGTGCTACCGATACCTCAGGTTTGCACGGAAGGTGTTTTTAACACAAGGCAGACCAGAGTTCCTATCTGGTATCACGCGAACCAGTAGCCCCTAGGACGTGTCATAGACTGGTTAGTGGTGAGACCCCTTCGGGGATCACGTGGTGGCTGTGGTTAAAACTCAAAGATACGCGGGATGAGTGTGTGCAATACGGTGCTAGTGACCGGTTGTAGATGCTCCTTTCAGGCCATATATCTCTATGTGCTGCTGCTATTCGACAGAGCTGCCCTGGTGGTTGCGGTTGGTGAGTGCCTATTAAAATAGGGGGCATGTTACTGCTGCGCCATTGGGGTGGTAGGAGGTTAGATAGCTCCAGCACATTAGCAAGGTGTCTGTACATGGTTCTGCAGCCTGTATAGAATTTGCCACCATGTCGTCCCTAGGGGCACATGTAGAACCAACACCCTGTGTGTGCCTCTGGAAGGGACGACGGGGACGGTGCTGAACGGCTTTATTCACCCGGTGCGAAGAGCACCGTCAGGTTAAGTTTATGACAGGTACTGACTTTGACATATTAAAACAACAAGCAGGACCAGAAACAAATTCAGAAATATAGACCAACCAAATTTGAAGTAGAAAAGAAAATTAAGATTTCATTACAAGTTGAATTAATGAACCGAATAAAGAAGTCGTTAATAGAGAGTTTCAAATGATAATTATTGTAATTTGATTAAAACAGCCAAACCGATAAACATCCTCGTACTTTATATTAAATTACTGAAAATGCATTGAAAAGTGCATAATTAGAAACAATATTAATGAGTATTTGCATTCATGTGGAGTAGTTTACTTTAAGAAGAAGTTTATATTAGAGGCAGAAACTGATCTCTTGGTATTTATATTCTTCTTAGAATAATGTTTGTTATTTCCTATTATTTTCACATGTACAATATTACAAAGTTGCCGTGGAGGGTCTTTAGACTTGTGTAATAAAGTACAATAAATATTCATAAGCAGGTTGGTCGTCGTCGTCTATGCCACAAAACTAATAAGTAGCACAATTAGAACAATTACTACCACAAGTGCGAGTACACAAATACAATTCATATGTAAGATTTGTTTACAATGTGCTTGAATGGCACATGAATTAGATTACTATTCCAAGTGTCTTTGTGTGTTTGTATGTTGCATGCGTTGTATGGAGTTTGAGTTATTCATAGTTTCCTTGGGAATTTTTATTTTTTTTTCTCTTTACCATTTTCTTCGAAGCAAAAATCAATAGATATTAAATATATATGTATAATAAATAATAGACAAATATGTATATTTCATTATAAAAACAATGGCACATATTTCTTGCTTGGCCTCATCCACATACATTTTAATACCCTAAAAACTATGAAAATAAGATAATTTATTTATTTATATATTTTTAAGATTATGCAGTTAAATTAATCCAATATGTATCGCTTTTTATGATAATCTATTAAAATTTTTGTAGAAAAATAAAATTCATGTAAAAATTTGTAAAAATTTTTTTAAAGTAAAATGACTCTAAAACTAGAAAAAAATTATATGAAAACTGAACTTACAAATAGTTCACTGTTTCTCATAATGAATTTTTCACATTTAAAGTCTTTATTTGTACTTGAAAGAAATAAGAAAATTTTCTTTTAGGGAATTCTCGCAATAGTTCACATGATTTACATACAAAAAAGATGTTGGTTCTTGATTTTGATTCTACTTCATATTTTCTTTTGTTTCAGTTAAAATTTTGTAGAAATAAGAAAAAAATATTCTAAATGTGCTTCTTGGTCCAACACCTGAATTTGAAGAAAAGTTGCTACAAACTTGAAACTAAAGACGAAATAAGAATTTGAAGGTGGTGCATTTTCACTTTGCGTGTTGAACGATTAAGGAGAAGTTTCGAGCCCATCAATGAATCTTGTAATTCCTTATCGAATTAATAAAAACATTCCCACGTTATATTCTTCCTTAAATGAAAAATACTTCACTTAGGAAAAATAAATACAACAAATCCATACTTAGATTTCAAAATTACTGAAATTCTAATTTTATCTTCCCCATATTTTTGTATTTAAGAAAAACTAGTACAAACATTGCTTTTATATCTGTCGATCAAAAAGTCAATAAAAATATAAGGGAATTAATTCACTACAATCCAAAAAAAAATGTTCCAAGTTTGAACACATGGTAGCATTTTAAAACATTGGGGAAAGAAAATCAATTGAAATAAGAATTATTTAAAAATATTCTCCGAAATAAAAAATCTTCAAACTAAGTAAAATTTTCTTGGAAATAAGGAATTTTTTCCCCATTAAAAAGTCCTTGAGTGAAATTTCTTTCATTTCAGTTGTTTTCCTTTGCATTTTAATATTCACAAATTATAAATAGAAACTAATAATAAATATATTTTAGGAATGAAGGTTGCAGCCTTCATTCCTAATTAATTTTTGGACAAAATTAACTGTCTGATGGAAAACATTCAAGAAAATTGTATACGAGCATTTTTATTGAGTATTTCATTGACGTTTTCAATTAAAGGCTGAAATGAAATTTTCATACAATTTCATAAAATCGGGATGCTGTTACACAAATACGTGCGAGATGGCTTTTGACAGGAGCAGTATTGTCCTTTCAGTTAAAAAATGGAAAATTCGAAAAGTCACGGAATTATTAGCCCACCCTCGTATTTTTCAATATGTGTTACTTTATTTCTCAAACTATTTGTTGTATTTTCAGAGTTAGACCAAAATTTAGCTCCATTTTTAGGAAACAATTATTTTCGATTGTCATTATGAATATGGATATACCGTGTAATTATTTTTTCTTTGACTTGATACTCAATCCTACATAAAATTGTAACTCAAATATTTCCAATTCATAATCCAAATGAATAAAATAAGATTTTGTACTTTACATTCTAATTTTTTATTTCAGCTCTTAATATTCGTTATTTTATTTAACAAAAATAATCATATTCCATTTATATAAAACACCTAAAGGCAAGATATACAAATTCTTCAATGTCTTTAAAATTTTCGTAATTCTGGTTTTGCTAAAGATTATTTCAGTCAATTTTTTGCAAAAATACAGCAAAAAGTATTTCCATATTTGCATGAAATTTCGCTGTGCAAAAACTGGAAGGGTGGAAAAGTAACAAAGTATTTCAGTCATTTGCATAAAAAAAACTTTAGTTTTATTATTATTTTTTATATTAAAGTGACGTGCTGTTTATGTAAAAAATTCAACATTTTCACAGAATAAATGGTTTCATTCCGGCTCGCAGATTCAGTGGCAGGAAATCCAAAAATCGAGATCTCCTTAGGGAAATAAGGAAACAGAAATTATTTTAAGGGCATAAGTATTAATATCAAAACTAAGACCGTATTTTTATTAAGAGGGATTACAATTAAAACTTCCTAATTAGTTTGTCTATCAGAACTTTGAACAGAAATGTCCTAAAGGATTTTGTATTGAGCCTTTTTATAATTTTTATCTCTGTGCTACAATGATAATTGTATAAGACTAAATAGAAAATACAATTCATCAAAACTTATTTGAGATATTCTCCCAATTAATATTTTTGTGGGTTAAGCTAGATCACCTTAAAAAAGTGAAACGATTCTTATGGAATAAAATTTGTTTGTTGTGATTATATCGTGCCACCAAGAAAGGCTTAAGCGACACAATTTAAAATTTTTACTTTTTCATCACAACCGATAACTTATGATGACAATAATGAAATATAAAAACTTCATAATCGTTTGAAGTGGCATTAAGAACTTAAAGCAAAGGGTAGATGGAGCCAATCAAAATACTTCGCTCAAGCTCTTTTTTTGTTTTTGTTTGTTTGTATTGAAAAAGAGAAATTCAAAATCAATTTTTTGTTTTTGTTTTTATTACAAATAATCCTTTTCGTTTCGTTTTACAAGATGTAACCCAAGAATTTTTATTTCAAAGTTTAATACCGTCGTAGGAAGTTCAAGACTTTTAAGCATTATAGCCGTAAGTCTGCTTATGAATTGGCATCAGCAGCAGCAAAATGCTTAACCCACAACAAATACAAATTTGTAAAAGAAGATTGTTTCAATAATTCTTAAAAATATTTTCAGAGGGTAAAAATTACCTTGACTAGACCTTTATGGTAAAGGTATATGGTATTGGTTATTTGAAATACATTGAACTAAAATATGTGAATTAAATATTCTCAATTTGTATTACAGTCAAATTCGGATAAGCAAAAATTGAGAGGAAAAATATTTTTTGTTTACGCAAGATTTTTAATTAAACGGACTTTGGTTAATAAAATCGTTTCGCTTAAGCGAAGCTGAATACTTTTAAAATTTATATTTTGAACAGAAGTTAGAAAATATGAAATTTTCCAAAATCGAAGTATGTAGATGTATGCCAAATTTGGGTTCACATTTATTTTACAATTTAAGATTTGACCGAATGCATGTAATACGATTAAAATGGACTGACACTACACGGTGCCGTAGATGAATATTTTTTGATTATGAGATGCCCGTTTTATACAATCTTGCACTCTTATAAAATACTTTTTTATCGAAGCGTTTTCTTATTTATTGTATTTGAAATTAATCAAGAACAATAAGTAGAGATTTCAGCTTTCAATTATTTTATTCAAATGGCATTCGCTGATCCGAATAAGATTGAAATCATATTTTTGTGTTCTTGATTCTAATATAATTTGAGAAAATTTGTTAAAAAAGTTTATATCCATGATAGATATTGAAAAATTTTTTTAATACATATACATGTATGCGTGAATGTTCCTAAATTAATTTGACGTATGTATTGATTTCTCTTCAAAATCCATAATTATTGGGTTAAGGATTTACAGTCTATAAAATGTTTGTTTAATTTGTATCAAATCGATTAAGTCTATCGACGTAATCGTGTTATAAAATCAAACTTATTTGCTTAATTGTTTAAATATTTTAATACCTTGTTGATCAGATATTTAAAATAAGGTTTTGCTTCAAAATGCAAACCTTAAATAAAAATCAAATGCGATTACCGCAATGACAATTCTATTCTATTCTGATTTATTTCTTGTTTTTAACACATATTTTGTGGGCCGTAACAAATAAAATCTAAACTAAAGCAGTAAAAATAAGAAAAGAATAATAAAAAATAAAATACACCAAAAATCTCCTAAACAAGATAAAAAAAGCACACAAATGTATTTATCAAATATAAAAATAAAAATTACAATCACAGAAAGCCAACACAATTGCCCACATTCAGAACACACAATGGCACCATACAAAGGGAAACAGACGGAAATAAAAATAAAACTTAAAGCTGAGCAAAAAAAAAAAAAAGAATTAAATGTGGGAAAAAAAATTCTGATGTACAAAAAGTGTTTAAGAATGAAATATATTCAAAATAATATGTGTATGTGCATGCACTATACAATAGTGCATTTGTTGGTATTCACAAACAACAACACAAAACAGCACAGAAGCAAAACAAACCAAAGTTGCAACAAATCAAGCGTGACAGCAAACCATTTTTAAACTTAAACTACCGTAACTAAAAATAGTCATAGAGTAAACCAAAACGGCAAAAACGACACTCAACTAACGAAAAATAATACAAATAAAAAGCAAATAAAAGAAAAATCAAGACCAAATAAATATAAATTCATTGAAGAAAATAGAAAAAGAAACACATGGAAATCAAGCAGAAGGCAGCAGGGAATCCTACAATTTAAACAATTCCAATTTTCCCTTCACACTTTGTCTATACAGAAGTACTCGTATGAAAAAATAAAAATAATGCAAATATGCAAGTATATACGAGAATCTATGTACATATACATATATTTGTATTCATCCGAAGAAAAAAATATTAAAACAGTGCCGGTGCATACTCATACAAGCAAGTTTAGACTAAAAGTCAAATATAAAACAAATTATTTAATAGAAAAAAAGTATTGCATTCTTTAAATAAATCCACAAACGATGTCAGTCAGTATACCATGTCTGTATCGCAACTGCACTTGAGTATTGGGTAGGAAAAGAAAATAATTCGAGGTTTAACTTACAGCGTTTTCTTTTCTAACAAAATGTGTAACATTTCAATTTATAAGAAAAAATCTACTCATCTCTTTTATTTGAAAAATCCAACTGCCGTAAAAGGTTTCCTGTTCTTTTCTAAAAACTTAAGCTTGTGAAGAAAAGGCCATATTTTGCCTTTTCTTAAAAACAAATTTAGAAAATAAAATGCCGTTAGACTCTAGGACAATATTTTCGGAAATAGAAAAACGGAAAAATAAAAGCGGATTTTAGCTTATGAGCCGCTTATTTTTAAAACGGCTTAAGTTAAATTGGTATTTATACTCGTATATCCTTAGAATAATAAAAGAAACAGCCAGACCCTTCGCCAGGAGTCGCACCTGCGTATGCTCATTTTATTAGTCGAGTACTAGTCGGTATTCATTCATGGAATATGCAATTGAGAACAATAATATGATTCGTGCTAAAACAGAGTCTGAACATTTATTTTTTGTCTTGAATATTTTAAGTTGTGATTCGTAGTAAGACTAAAATTTTCAAAGTGGTTGGTCAACAATACTTTAAGATATAAAAGTTTTCATAAAACAACATAAATATTGGAATTGAAAATTCATTTAACTTTTTATTCATATTCTAAACCAAAGAAATTTAGTATGAAAACGTTATTAAAAGGGAATTCCAAGAACTAATAAGAAAATCAAATAAGAGTAATTTAAACAGTCTGTTGTCCCGAATCACCAAACTATGATATTAAAATCCATTAAAACTGTTATCGGAATTAAATATTTTTAATATTTTTTTGTTTTAAAATTTTTGTTAAATACTCAATATTGAAATTTATTATTTCGGGATATTCTCCCCAACAACGGGCGTTTAATTGTATACATGTTGCAAGCAAAATAAAAAAATAAATTGATTGTTGTGTTGTTTTTTTTCCAATATAATCAATATTATAATTCTCATATTGTATATGCTTTATTTGGCATAAGTAAACGATGTTGAAGGTTTGCAAACTGCTTAAAGTTCACTGACGATTTAGCTTAGCGGCCAATGAAATATCTGCATATTAACAGCTGAAGACACAACAAACAAAAAATTTTTCCAAAATGTAAATATATTAAAAAAAATTAAAATCTTCAACCGAAAGTGAAATTAAATTATGGCTTCTGGTATTGCAATACTAATCATTCTGCCACATCAGCCAGTACTGTGTAGGCATATACAATAAATATCATATTAAAAAGGAGCTTCCAAAAAAGTCTGGGAGTCGGCATTAAATATTTAGGAATATACAAATTTATTTTCAATTTATTTCATAAATAGTTGGGTTTGAATGCCTTCCAACTATGATTTTGTTAAAGCGTGCTGCACAGCTAGGAAAGTAAAAATTTGCTGTGACTTTCAAAAATCTTACCCATAATATATTTATTAGTCACAACTTTATTTAAAATACTTTTGGCGAAAAAATCATCAATGTTTACTTGCGGCATAAAAACACATTCAGCTCTTTCATCACGCTTAAGTATAATTTTAAATATTTAAATTCGTTGTAGAACTTTGACAAGAAAATACTTTTCTCATGTCTAATACAAAAGCAATCAATTTATACGAGTAGACATATTTCCTATGCATATTATATTTCCATTTTCATTATTTTTACACACTTATATTCTTCATCGCTAGTATTCTAGCAGCCATGAATTTACATCTATAGTTAGTTCTAAAAACAAACAAATACGAGTACTAACACATTTAAAAATAAAAAACTAAATAAAAAAATAAAAATTGTTGAACTCAAGGTAAGTTTATTTAATGTACTTCAGATACTGTTTTTTGATTTCTAATAATAAGTAACCAATTAACGTGATTAAATTTTACAATCCAAGGATCGTAATTTCATAGACTAAGTACGTGAAGTGAAGTGACGTAAATATGTTACATTAAAATTTTGCAACAAACATTTTTAAAATAAAAGTCAGAGGTAACAAAGGAAAAAATGTCAAGGATATACATACATATTATTTATTCATTTGAGAACAACTTTAATTGCATCAATTAGCATTAGATAATGGATAATGTTTATTTTTTATTTGCAGCTTAATGTTTAGTTATGGCATCTTATAAAAATTAGACCATTAAATATTGCTGCTATGAAATTATGTTAATAATAGCATTAAAAAATTAAAAATTTCAAGGATTTTTGCGTCTTTGATTAATTTATAATATAATATTGAAATTTATTGTTTGGGGTTTTCCCCTAAATTAATTGTTACCCCAATTAGAGTTACAAAAAAGTATTGTATGTTCATATGCGGACATAGACTCATGTTGGGTATAATTGTTTGTTAAGTCGTTTGTATAAATATAATAATAACCATCACATAGACAGAGAATTGTCATATGGTATTTGATTTGTTTGGCATAAAGATATAAGGTTGAATGTTCTCAAATTGCTTAAAGTTCATTAACGATTTGTTCTAGTGACCAATGAAATGTCAGCATATGAACAGCTAAAGCCACAACAAACAATACTTCAATTTAATACATTATGTACCGCATTTTTATTCGAATCAGTCTTGCTTTACAATGGATGATTATTTTTGATTAATACAAAATATTCATACAATCCACGGTGTATGTGAATTATTTCTTCATACACATATTGAAATATTTGCAACATATCATTGTTAAGCCTAAATTTAGAATATGTAATGGTTGCCCGAATCTAAGAAAATTGGTTTCCTTCTTTGCTGCGAATGACCAGAAATTATTATTACTTTTCTTTTCAAGAACAAGATGACTTGTTAAAAATTATTTATGGAGTTCTTCACTCTCGGTCTAATCCATAGAAAAATCTTACTAATGATAAGGGTAAGATACGTATAAGAAGAAGTTAACGAACACTTTAGGCCCAAAAAGTCTAAGATAATTTCTTCAAAATCTCTACAATAAATTCTTTATGATTTATTGAATTTTATTAGCACCATCACGTCAATAGCGTAGGATGTAGAATAAATGTAACAATTTAATTCCAGTAGTCCAATATGTAAAAAAATGGACTTACTTTTTTAAATAGAAAGACGTTGGTTCAATTTACAGCATTCTTTTGTATTGTGCATCATTGTATTAAAATACAATCCTTTTACCCAATTATGAACAGGCAGTTTTTGTTGTGTGAATTGTATCTCGCATTACTTAACGTCAAAAATACATGAAAAACAGTTTTTCTTAAAATAAATGTACATAAATTAACTTTTAATATTCTACTTTATTTATTTTATATTATTTGCTGAAATTTATAGCTGAATGGATGAATATTTCTTTTGTTGACATTGTTTTAATACTAGCAGCTTAAAAGTGCATCAATAATGGGAATTTATAATTAATTTTAAGTTTTCATTGGCATCATTTGTTTATTATTTGCTTTACTGAAATAGAGTTTTAGCCAAAATTGGCAGAATTTAAAAAAAGTTTGTGTATGATTGCAGATTGTAATTAATTGCTGTAAATAATCAATTACTCCCATCTCTGAAGGGAATGTAACTTTTTCAAAACATGTAAGATGAAATTGTATTGTTTTATATTTTTTTAAATTAAAATTGTCACTGTAATGCTTCAACTATTGTAAAGAATTACAATAATACAATCGATACAACATCTCAACGGGCTGTAAGTTGAACAATTATTTAAAAAAATCACGAGTGGAATATATAAATTTTTATACGAAGTAAAAGCAACAAAAATCCAAAATATAAAGTACAATTGACAAAACTAATTTTATTTGAAGAGTATTAGAGTATCGAACGGTTTTCTATCTGTATTGATTTGTTATATTTGAAGCTGCCTCTATGTTTGCAAATCGTTGTAGCTAATACCAATTCATCAGTGGACTGCAAACATCATGTATTTCAATTGCTCAACCTTGGGTGTTCTCCCATAGACTACGATATTTTCAAAAATTCAATCGCGATTTGAGTTGAAAACTAAAGAAGGTATAACAATCCTAGAAAATTTTCATGCAAACACCACAAAAACAATTTGTGCCCCGATTAATTTTGATATAAATATTTTTTTAATATTTTTCATCATCATTTCTTCCAAATTTTATTAAATATTTTGCTCAAATTGAAAAAAATAAATCAGCACTATATTTTAAATACATTGTATTTTAAATACTTTAACTGGAATTTATTATTTATTTAGGGTATTCTTCCAAAATTAACCTTGAAATAATTAGAGATAAAATGTCAGCATATTTTACATTATAAAGTTTTTAGTAACATTTAACGCAGGAATGTGTTACAAAGCTGTTTCGTGTCTTTATGAATCCGACGCTATATATTTAACAAATCCAGGCTTAATAAAGATTGTTATGGAAACTGCTCGAACAAAAAAAATGTGTTTAAAAAAATTATAAAAAATAATTTCGCAGTGTTTTAAATATTTATTCCGCAAGCAAAGAGAAAATCTGTTCTTATAATCGCAAAGTTTCTTCTCATAACTTTATCGAGCAATTTATTATGCTCATCAAATCTATATACAATTACATTTTGATGTTTGTGAGAACTACATGTATTACTATGTTCCTAACAATCATATAAAGTTTAAAACTATGAATAAGAAATAAATGCGATTTTGACTTTGTTATAATGGAGATATTAATTCCTACAGTATTGTTACCACAACCATATTGAATATTTAATAAGTACCGATCACATAAGATATTAGAATATATAAATTAATGCTAGAATTACATTATCGTCTCAATTGCTTTTATTACATTATTGTCTCAGCTTCATTTTATTATTGCAGATGATTAAAAAAATCTATTAATAGCAAGAGACTTCAATTAATTTTTAATATGCACTATAATATAAGCTCTCTATTTTTATTTTTTAGCTGTGATAGCAAAACATATTTTTAAAAATTATTCAATACATATTTCAAGACATATTTTTATTGTAAACAAATCAAAACATTCAATTTAAATTTGCAATATCTCTTCTTTAACGTTTTTATTGTAAAATGTTCAAATCAAATAAATCTGCTTTTGCGTTCACAGTTTAAACTATTAAGCACCTGAAATTATTTCTATTAATACTTTTGATTAAATTTAAAATTTTATGAGAATACTTTATTCACTTGCGGTTTGCCATAACGAATTTTGAATTTGAATTTTCTGTTGCTTTATTTTTCGTATACGATTAAATTCATTTTGTTGAATTGACCAAAAATATTTTTTAATTAAATTTTATTTTATACACAATAAGAGCAACAATCAATACAAAACTATAATGAAAAAAATATTATATTTTTTGTTGCTTTTTGTCAACTTCTTAAAAATCAATGACTGCAGACATGAATGAAAACTGCTGAATAATTGATTTATTTATGAAAATTTCAAATCCTTTAATAACCGATATAATTTGTGGCTGTAAAATTCTTACTGAACTTAATACAATTAATCCACATCGTCATATTAAATACGGTTTACAATTGTAAAAATTCTAATACAACATATTTTTTTCTGATTTTGTTATATTTGAAATGATTTTTGCTTAAAAATGGCCAATTATACTATAATATTCAATTTCTAATGTTTTTGATCGAAATTATAATTTTTTTTATTCTTTTTCTAACTAGACTAAAAAAACTCAAATCTGAACTAAATTAAAATTTTAAAATCATAAAAAGTGTTTTTTATTTATTAACCACCATAAGGATATAAAGCTACAAAATTTTTTTAAGAATTTCTATATCAATTTTTTCAAAAGTAACTCGATTGTCGAGATAACGTCCCTTAAAATAATCCTGTAGAACTAAAGTTTTTACAAAACGAGAATAAAGAAGGATATGTTCAAGCAAAGGGAAGCGGTTGGTGGGAATCGCATGACAATATTTATGTAAAGTGGATCAATTACACAATATGACATTTTATTTTCAAAAAAGATTTTATATTAAAAGAAATGAATAAAATACTCGATGGAAAACATAATTGCATTGAATTGGACACAAGAAAATTTTACAGCTAAAACTTAAATTAGCTTTTTTGCTAAGTTTTCCATAATTTTTTTTTTAATTTAGCTACATGACCCTTTTCAAGTAAAAGAACACCGGAAACTTAAAATTTAAGATATGCACTACAATTCAATTATTTAAGCCCTCAAGAAAATTGAATGTGCATACAATGTTTGCTATAACAATACTATGATCTCTGCAATATTTTTAAATTGTGGCAAAGATATTTCGTTGATTGATTTTTCTATATTTCAGAAACAGATTCAGTCACTATAAGCAAGTTATTGGATTTGCATTTGGTTATTTAAATTACTACCATATATTCCAATATGATTGGATTACAGCATATATTTTTTAATTTTATCAAATTATATTTAAGCAGTCTTAATCAAAAATGACTTTAGTAGGTAAAGTAAGTGCTAGTTATACCTAAGCACTGAAATGCTGTCTACTTCGTTTAAAATCGATATAAAATGTACTTCCAATATACTTTATTAAAACACAATATTTTTTAACTATACTATGATCATGAACTTTGTATTATTGCGTTTAAAAGTTTGTGAGCTTTTGCGATATGAATTTTTATATAATATTAGCTACGATTAGTTAAATCTGTTTTTTAAAGTGATATTCAATTGGTAATAATATTATATTTAACAAAATTATATTTAACTATCTTATGTTAGTTTTTCGTCCCTGCATCCTTAATTATTTTACGTGCGACCATTATGTTTGTGAACTTGAAATTTCTAGGCGAGAAGATTCCATTATATTTCAACCTGAAGTTTAATAAACTTTTTAAACTTTACAATAACATTTTTTAAATAACTAAATACGTAGACAGAGAGTTAGAAGACTAGAACTCAAGATGGTCTTGCTGCACATAAAAATCTGGTAGATTTTGCGAGTCGCTAATTTAAAAAAATTATAAACTATCAATTTTTAAAAAATGTGGATACGTATAACAAAAAAAAAATTGATATAGTAAAATCTATTGGGATATTTTCCCATACTAAACGTTTAAAAATTTTAGAAAAAATATTTATTTATTAGGCTTGAATCTCTTACTGAAGTCAAGTCACTAAAATATCATTGCAATACAATAATAATATACTTGAAAATATTTCTAACTACATATTCTACTTATTAAAATCATCTGGTATTAATAAGAAGAATAATTTTTATTTAAGATTCCATCACACTCCATTAGATATTTATTAATTTTTAATCTGTTTCATGATTAGAAATAGCAAAAAAAGTAAACTTGACTACTAGCTGGGGGAACATCTATGTGTTTTGGAAACATTTAAACAGTTTAATTGATAAATCACATATATGTTTTTCAAAAAAAAAAATCATTACAAATATTCTTAACAAAAACAGATTTGTCGAAATTAAATAAATTTAATTCTTCTTCCTGACAAGTAGTTTAACACAACATTTAAAAGAATTTGCCTAGAGTTGAAGTTAAAGTTAAACACGTCATTATAACGTGTAATTGTAACATTTTCAATATTTCATTTCCTAAACGAATAAAAAATGGGGCGAAATAAAATGAAAAATTGTTTTATGACTCAACTTTCGTATGCACATAAAATAAAAATAAGGATAAATAGAACCATAACAAAAATGTATCCTTACGAAATCTTTTAACGGACATTTTAAAAATCAGGTAAGACTCTTACTTATTAACAAAGAACAAATTGCATGAGAAAGCACACGAATGAAGGAACCAGTAAAAGCCAATAACACTCCTGGTGAGTTAAACTTATTTCGCATTAAATTTACACACTTGCCTGAGTTTTAATGAAACAGAAGAGAAGGGAAAATGTTTCAAAAATGTTTATTCATATAGTTTGGCAGTGTAAAAAATTTCCTTAAGCACTTACATATACAATTAGCGGAAACGGAAATGCCTTTTGCTTTCGGTTTTATACAAATAGCTGTGTGTATGTGTGTGCGTGTGTGTGTCTGTATGTACCACATGTTGTTTTTACGTTTTAAAAATGAAATATGTACAAATCGTAACTAAATAGTTTCGCCATTTTCATGAAAATTTTTATACCACGGTACCGCAGGGAGCTTATGCAACAACGTTAGCAGCGAACCCCTTAAGAATTGCACGCATACACTAACATCATCTTCCACAGTCTCATATTCATGATACTATCCAGCACTTGTGTTAAGAAAAATTTTTGTTTCTAGTTTTCTTTAACTTTTATTTTATATGCCTGGCAGAGCTTCCTAGAGCAGGGAAACTTTACACTTGAGAGTGCAATTTAAAATTATGTATATAAAAAGCATAATAATTTCCATAGAAGTAATTCACCACAAATTTCTGCTATTCAGGAAACCTCTCATAAGGAGTGTGTATTAATTTTTCCAACATACTTTTAATGTTAATATTATTTTTACAATTATAATGCAGAGAAGTGAAAGTTTTCATGGAAAAAATAGTGATAACCATACAATTTTTATGCAAAAGAAAGGTAAGTAGACACATAAGAAGACAAATTCTATTTGAATTCCATTAATATCGATATGCTTGAGAACATATTTAAAAAGTAAAAATTAGATTGTTAAAAGTTTAGGATACTTCTATTGACCAGCAAGTCAGGGAATGACCTCTATGCGTACAATGTATTAGACTGATATTGGAAAAACAGGTTAAATGAAAGAGAGGGATAAAGAAATTAGTTCCAGTGGACATTGGAATTGAACTTTTCCCTGTTAAAAATAACAAGGTGATAGTTCCACACACGAATTGTGGGACATCGATCACTAGTTGTTCGTAAAAAAAGTGGGCTGTGGGAACAAGTTTCCTAATTTCATTAGAGCACATACCATTTCAATTGCGACAAAGGAGGCGATATACACTGTGTCTTTGGCACAAATAGTTTACAGAGTTGGCTACGTTACTATTATCGACATACTTTTTTGCCCTCTCCTGTACACGGGACACTCTACGGGATGTGAGAGTACCGTCTCAAATATGAAAATTTGTAAATAGTAGGGAGATCAGATGAAGATACAGATATTTTGCACCGTCTAAAGAAACCAAGGTTTTGGAATACTTTTTTACCGTCCATCAAACGTCATATTGAACATCGAGAGTTTCTCACTCTTCAGTTTTTATATCAACCATAATTGCAGAACGATCAGCAAGTTCCCTTATACATTAAAGTGTGACTTAATTAACATTTTAGTTCTTGGCATGTTTTATTGGTGATTAGCGTACATTTTACTTTTCTAACCTAGAGCAATTTATTAAAATAAGTCAGTAAATAAGTTTTTTATTCTCGTTGCGAACTTTGTTAAACAATTTCTGCACACTGCCGGGTGGTCTATGTACAAGTACGTTTAAAAAAATTAAATTAGCTGTGTGACAGAGTGTGCCATCATCATGCTGAAACTAGGTTAGGTTAGATTAGATTGGTTGGAGGGGTGTGATAGCCCATGTCATACGACATACACTTAAGCCAGTAAAGGCTTGTTGTGCGCTCCCTTTAATTATCAAACAAAAACTGCCAGAGTTCTGCGGCAGGCTTCGAACCTGGGACCTCCGCACTACGAGTCTAGTACACTACCTACTAGTCTACGAAGTTCATGCTGAAACTAAATATTGTAAAAGTTCATATCCGCCATTTCAGGTAGCAAAAAGTTCGTAGTCATGGCTCTAGAGCTCTCGCCATTGACTGAGATAGTGTTGCCAGGGTTTTTGGAAATAAATGGATCAATTATTACACCACTCCAACATCCCAAATGCGGCTATTTTGTTCGTTGATATACCCGCCGTAGTAAAATTGCGCCTTGTCAGAATAGATGATTTTTTTGCAAAATACATGTAAAATTTTTTTTAGAAAATAGTTATAACATAATGTTGAATAAATTGTACTCTGTTCTTGTAAGAAAAACAAATGAATGAACATTTAAGCAACATGAAAGCAACATTTTCCTCAACTTGTGAAAGAAAATGAATGACGCTTCTTTCGTACGAAGTTTAAATTTTTAAAAGCAAAATTTAAATACATGTATTTTCCTACGTACGTGAAATAATGTTGCAAATTTAACGTCATTGCGAAATTTGCACTTGAAACGAAAATACTTAAACTAAATCGCCAATGTTGTATGGCAAATTATTCTTTTAAAATTATTTCTTCAAAACAAACAACATTTGTTTTTTAAACAAACTCCAACAGAGTACTAGGACTTCAGCAGTACTTCCTCATCTCTATGCATACTCTTTTCAATATATTTATAATTTAAATTCTAAACTTTGAAATTAATTAGATCTCTTCCTGGGTAACGTAACTTCAATATATTACAAACAAAGACTGTACCAGGCACATTTTGGTACTTAAAAATCAACACTATTTAATGTGCCGCTGTCTAGGACGTACCTAACGCAACGAGAACTTACTTACAGCTCTTGGCAACTAATTTCAAGTTAAATTTTATGCTTTAGTGCGACGCCTCTTATTCATTATTGATTTTGGTGGGGGAGCTTCCATTTAGGGCAAGGAAAAAGACTATTATATTGCTGCTATTGTCCTTTCACTTTTAAGGGATTCAAATGGACAAAGTCTCTATTAACGATTAATTCTAATTCAGTGTCTATTATTGACAATTAGTAATTCTCATCTAGTTTTCGGTAGTTTTATTCTTGAAGAACCACATCTATAAAACAAAATATTTCTTAAAGTTTCTTAAATAAAAAAAATGCCAAAAAAGGATTCTTATTATTTTAAATATTAAGAAATTTTTCGATTTAGAAAATATGGGCCTAAAATATTTCTTTAATTGAAAACTGATACCATCACTTTCACATAAGGAAAATGAAATTGATAATGTGGGAACATTTTTATCCTTTCCATATGATAATCGATTCATTAACCGTCATCTGTATATATATTTTTATAAGGCTTTCTTTTCCGCGAAATTTAAAATTTTTGAAAGTAATTAATTTCGCAGATTGAATTCTTGTGAGCAAGAAAAATATTTGTTCAAATCCTAATGGGAAAAGCACAATCCATCTTGTGTATATGTGGTTCAAGAGTTCAACTGTTGTCCTCTCAGCTCTTTCCATAAAATTTATCTGATAGTTCATTTGAATATTTATTTATATTAAAATTAAACGAACGATTTTGAGTTTTTCTTTGCGGCTTTCAATATAAATTATTTGAAAGGACGATGAAATGAAATCTATGAAGTTGATTAGATTTCTTAATTACAAAGACATAATATCTTGTAATATTTTTATGTTCAGTTTGTTATAATGGCATGAAGCTCACTAGAATATAAATTAAGGATAAATTTGAATATCCCATAGTGCAAATGTAAGCCTTTCACCCCATGAACAAATAACAAATTTTAGATTTCCTTTACATATTTCCCTAAACTCAAGATTATGTCTACGCTCAAGCTCTAACCTTTAAATCGTTCTTGAAACTTGAAAAAACCTTAACAAACTTGTACACATGTTCTTGACGTAATAACCAACAGACATCTCTATGGTGATTGTATCACATAATATGTCACAAGATGTTTACATAGAAATGCCGCAGGTAATTTGTATCATTTTAACTCCTCAGCAACCACAGCATCATGTGTATAATGTTTTTCTGATAAACACGATTTTTTTTTTAATTTTATAAGACATATTCACTAAATATGTGTAACCAAGTATAAAATCAAATATATTAAATCTGCGAAAGATGAAACTGAAATCATTCTCCTGGCTCGTTTATTGCAGCTCACTGGAGCCAAATAAAAGTTTATCAATCATTGACTTCTAAAATTAAAATAACAATAGGAAACGGAGAAGACTTTAAGAGGGGTAAATTTTTTCAATTTTTGTTTTTATTTTTAGATTTTAATAAAAGCAAATAAACAACAGTACGACTTGGTTTAAAGCAGCGAAATGAAAATTGAGTTTGATTCACAAATTAGCTTGTGTGGAATATCGTATTGTTCTGCTAGAAGTGTATCAATTATATTTATGGATTTGCTTCAAATTGAACTAAAATTTTATAAAAGAGGAAAGAAAGTGTGTTCATTCAGTTTCAATTTTATAATCTCTTAATAATTATTAATAATTTATTTCAATAATAAATTATTAATAATTATATAATAATTTATTTCAATATAGTCGCAAAAATTTACATTCCAATATAAATTTCCACATGCAATTTAACTTTAGATTTCAAATAAAAAGAATATTTTCGGCTGGTATTATATTTTTATTTACCAAGTTCCTAATTTCGCAAGTCACGACACGAGAGAAATAGAAGAATTAAAAAAAAATGTTTTTGTCTCACATACAAATTGCAAAAATTGGACGTATGATATAACGCCCCACAAAATAGCTCCCAACGAATTAGGACCTAAAAAACTTAAGTCTCTTGAAAATTTTATGAAAGAAATCCCAAAGAAAGAAAAATTATTTCAAAATCGGCTTATTAGTTAAAACCTAAGTTTTGGGATGATTTTCATAATGAAATTCAAAAAAATTAATTAAAAAAAATAAATAAATCCAAAGTGTAGAAATGCCTGTCCTTGAATAAAAGCCAGGACTTTTACTCTAAGGTATGTAAAAACCATTTTCCTATTACCGGACCTCAGTCACAATCAAAGACTTTTTCCTCTATGGTACCATATGTCGGCCTGAAATCCGTCTCGACTTTTGAAGTGATTTTGCATCGCCAACCTTTGATTGGGCTCAAACACCTTTTTTCGCTTTCTAAAGAATTTCTGTGTTGCTTGGAATAAATGTTTGTTCAATGCAGGATTATTTTAGAAGACGAAGCCAGCTTTGGGCATATTTTTTCCTGCATGATAAATAAAATAATTTCCAAATAAAATGAAATAAGTGCCAATTTTTTTCCAAATGAAATAAAATTCTCTTTCTCTATTTTTTCAATTATTTTCATAAAATAAAAGAACCTCAAAAAGAAAATAATACCATTCAAAAATATTCGTAATAAAATAATATTCAAATTATATACAAATCTTTGGGAGTTATTTAATTTTTATTTTTTGTTCGTTATTTCTTTGGGCGTATACGGTCTAAAAATTTTGATCAACAAAAGGACACTTGATTTCTTTATGTTTTTTCTAAAATTTTAGTAAATTAATGTCATTTAAAACTATATATTTTGTAACTAAAATTATAAAGTAGATCCTTGTAATTATACGTTTAGGTTGATATTAAATTAAAATTTTCCATGGTTGATTTTGAAAATTTGATATCGTGTTGGTTTCTTTTTTATTAAAAATATTATTCACACTGGCCTACAGAATTAATTAATTTATCCAGAATAACAAACAATTGTGTTTGAAATGAAATCACTCAAATCTGAAAATGCATTTGAATCAGATTTCATACAAACAAGCAAAAAAATATTTTTTTTAATATTTTCGAAAATATGGAAAATTTTTTTTATATCAGTTGTTCAATTGTATTTAAAAATTACTCAAACTACACACCCAATTTATTTATTTCTTTTATAAATTTCATAAATGACTGAATTTTCACACTGTATTTGAGGCTTTTGGAATATGGATAGTCTTTAAAGGATGTGATTTACTTTGAGGATAAACACCATTTTGCAAAGCTACAGTTATTACCAATTTATTATCAAATAATTCATTGTAAAAGATTGATGTATGCTAACGAGCTTGAATTTTCACATAAAAAATTTCTATTTTTTCAACTCATAAGTCATACAGTCACTTTTATATAAGAAGTAAGAAGTCGTGACTTTTAAGCGCCAACTGCGCCTTATGCTAAAGGTAGAATTAACCAAACGTAAATGTAGAAACGTAAATGTTGTTGAATCAGCTAATCGTTTCTGTCATATATACATTCTCATATGACAGAAACGATTAGCTGATTCAACAACATTTACGTTTCTACATTTACGTTTGGTTAATTCTACCTTAAATTTTGAAACTTAAAAGTTTAAGATTCACATCAGATTACGGCAATAAGTGATTGCTTTGGTGTCCTTGTTACTAACACCAACATTTTTATACACGTACGCGTAAACCATGACATTTTTACGAAAGAATTTTTACGTTTAAATATGAGTTCAACGTAAACTCAACTGCATTCAAACATGTTTGATTGTGGTGTATTAATTAGTGACACGCTAGAATTCTCTATTTACATGCTCCTTTGCATCCCAAGCATCTGTCAACAAATTGTAAGCAGTGTAGTTGTATGTGGCAAGTTATAGAAGACAAGAACGAAAGATGCCTTGACGCGTAGAATGCAAAATATAAGTCTGCTTTATACTTGGCAACATCTCAGCTAATTTTAACAGCCCAGGATGACAAGTCTAATTTTATTTTCAATTTTATCCAATACGGTTATTCCAAAAGGTTTCGTGTGGACTTTTACTTTAAGAGGTGTTGTACTGTTTATGTTTACCGGTATAGTAATAACAAAATGTATTTCTATTAAGACTACGTTCTCTATAAAGAAACAAGTTTCTTCTGAACGTAAAAACCGTTTCGTTGTCTTATTGATTTTTGAAATTCAATTCCTTTCCCGATTCGAGGATTTTCTGAAAGTATGATACTTTATAATAAAGGAGCAGGTCTTTTCCTTTCTTAAAAATTTTGTTTGTACAAAATATTTCTCTTCATCGACTATGAATTTGATTGAAAATACCGAGAAAAATATTTCTTTAATCTAGTGCAAAACATCAAAGTCGTTGGCGTCATTTGCCATAGACGATAAGACCATCATCTTTTATGCAATGAAGATAGAAAAACTTAGAGACCGCCCTTCAAGGATGTCGAAACAGTAAACTTTACTCTAAGTATTTATTTATTTTATTTATTTATTAATTTTTTTTTGCTGAATTCGTAAACTTGAAATAAACAAAAATTTAACTTTTTTCTTTTGGGAGAGGATATAGAAAGAATCTGCATTTGCTGAATATCTGTAATATCCGACCCTTGTTCCTGAGCAAAAGTCAGGGTATTAATAAAATGATTTGGTAATTTTTATTTTTTTATTTGGGGCACATTTTATAGAACATTTACAATTGTAAGGATTTGAAATTTGTACACCAGAAAGAAAATTCAAATCAGCCTGACTTGCCAAATACGCGAAGTATGACTTTTTTAAGCAAATACGGTACGCTTGGCTCAAAACTGAATTCTGGATTGATTTTCAGTAAATAAACTTAGTACAAGTTGAGGAAGGGTGGGGGCAATGTAAGGCAAAAACGGGCTTGGAATTGATATTCAGAATTCGTAATCCAAGTGATACAACAAGTGATAATGTTTTATATTTTAATCTTGGAACAGATCTGATTTTTCAAATATTCATAAGTGATTAAAATAGGAATACGAAACAAGTTCTAAGAATTTTTCAAGCAATTCTCAAGCATTTTACTTTACGATATGTATCCCTTAATTCATTTTTCAAAAAATCATTTTTTTTTAGTTTTTATTGATGTACAATATGCAGAGACCTGGTTAAGTTTCAAATAAATTATATGTGATGAAGTTTTTTTCCATAAAATTTATATTTATTTTAAATGCACATACTGTATTCCACATTACAACCTGCCTTGTAATACCTTCAGTGTCTAACACTGAAGCTGAATTGCAATTTAGTTTCTATTCGTGTTTAAGTAACAGAGTGTGTGAACATGAGTTGCACTATAAAGTGCATAAAAAGTACTTTTGAAATTTTTTGCTAAATGCGAATACTTTAGCATTTTTACTAAAGTTTAAGTTTTGCAGTCTTTTTTAAAAATTTTTTTAAAGCTATTGTTATGCATTTATAGTAGTATACATGCTTTTGTGTTGTAGTTGCACTGTGTGGCAGTTCTGTTCTCTATATAAAAGATATATGGAATTTTTCCTTAACACCGACATAAAAAGGCGAAAAAAGAAAATATTTTTATATTTTAAACCTTCTTTTTTGTTTGTTGCAAGTTTTTCCTTATTCTTGGTTATAATACAACAGTCTTGCATTTTCCGGTAAACTTAAGTTTTTGCTTGTTGTTGTATCACTGTATATGTTACCGTTTTTCTTTAAGTCGTGAAGTAAATCTCAGTAGTTGCAAAATAGAAGAGTTGCAAGAAAACACCAAATTGCACCTGCTTTTTGTGATCGTTTAAGTAGGTTACCAAGCAATTGCTTTGAGGAAAAAATAAAAGAAAATTTCAAATTGAACATAAAACCAAACTTGGCATTAGTTACTTAAAAATCTGCTTCCACACTTTTTTCCATATGTATAAAAATATTATATTTCATTTTCCCGGCACCTCTAATTTTCAAAGACGTCACTTCAACTACACACAGGTTTAATTTATTATCCTTAAGAATTTATAACAACAAAGACAAGTAAAATCGCAAACACCAACACACAAGAAGATGAAAGGAAAACGGCTTTACTTGCAATAGATTTTGTTAGTTAAGCACTGTGTGACTTTTATTTACACGTATAAACATATAATTTCCATTCTTACTTCAAAAACTTGCTTCAAAACATTTCATGTTTTATTTTTGAATATTTTTTTTTTAATTAAATTCTTTATACGACTTGTTTAATTATCCAACAATTCTTGTTATCTTGTACACATTCCTGTATTATTTTTCACAAGAAAAATTTTAAAAATAAACGTTTTTTTTCTTGGTTTAAAAAATCACGTTTCGCGTCCGTTGCAAATCTTAAACCGCTCGTTTCAATGGTTCGTCACAAACTGGTTTCGTTAAAATTTCTTTATGGTAGTAGTTTCATTCTTATTCGTCCTTTTTGGTCGTTACGCTTTCAACTACAGTTGTTTTTTTAATTTTTATACAATTTGTTGTGATTTCGTTTACGTTTTATTATTGTTATTGTCTGCAGCAAGCATGTCGTGTCATGTTTAAGTACGTGTGTGCGAGCCTGTGTTTGTGTGTTCAAGCGTGTCCTTATTTTACGAAATTATACGATTGCGGGAGTATATTTACTGTATTAAGAGCTCAACAATAATGTACCGTTATTGCCTAACATTTGAGTGCTCACTTATATTTATTATATTTTTATGCTCTCTTTCTCTCTTTGTGCTGTGTGGAGTTATAAAATGTATACAAATACCAGAAGAGAGTGAAAGTGTTATACACAAGTGTTAAAGTATTTGTGTGTTTCATTTTTTTGTTGAGCTTGGCGCCAAAAAATATACTAGAAGGATACGTTATGTTCTAGCGATTACGTTATGTTCTAGTGATTTTCAAACTGTAGTTATTACTTTGTACACACAAGTTTCTTATAGTTTATACTACATATGCAAATTAAATGCATTTATTATTTTTAAAAACTTCTCTTCTTAAAAAATAAGGTTATGTAGTATAAAAAATTTATTATTATGTATTGAACTTACAAATTATTGTAGAAAACAGCATATTGACTTGGAATATATATTTGTATGTATGATTTCTTACCTGCAAAAGCAATATTTTTTTTGTTTAGTTGAAAAGTAGTGATATTCTTAAATTTCATAAATATTAAGTTCTTTTTGTGAAAAATAAATAAAAATTATTTATAGAAATATGTATATGCATTATAGCCTTGATAGTTAAGAAAAAAAATATGCCACTTAATATGCCACTCTATTTGGCAAAGCGAATCGATTGGAATTGGCAACATATCACAAAACATTCAACTAGTATTCAAATTACTTGAGAGTTCTTACAGTTTTCTATTTTCTATTTTAAAAAGTTGGCCTTACCGCGTAACATAAATACAACATAAATTGGGCAAGTTTTTTGAGGTCGATATAAATCGACTCGACTTATAAGACAGCGCCAAATATCTATTACATATTCGACTTTTTTATTTGTCTTAATAATATTATAAGAAGGAAAGTTGGAAGTTTCTTATTCTAATGAGCCAAAATGGCAGTACGTATTGGAAAAAAAAAACTTATACACCGATGTAGTATATATGTTACATTTGATCATGGCTGAGTTCTTCGTTTGTACTACTAATGAACATTTGGAAACAGCTTTAAATCAAATTTTTGTAATGGGTAACTCATTAGTCTGGTAAAAAATATATAACACCTTTTATCAAGTCAAAGTACTTCTTTTGACCACTTGTAGACTAATGCTACAATTTTTATATCCGGATCTGAATAAAATTCGCCACACACATAATTAAGATATAGAGAATTCTTTATGATGGTAAAGGAATTGGTTTGACTTCCTTTTACCATAATTTTTTGGCTTTTTTTGTTTTAAATGAACTATTAACTTTTAATTCGACATTGATTCTATGTTGTAAATATACATTTATGTTTTGGTTCCATAACCCACTCATAATCTGTCCATATTTTTTCTCTTCAATATTTATTGAGGTAAGGGCGTATGATACTAACGTTCTTTTGACTTAACATCTCCTAATTTTAATTACATGATAAAGAATAAATAAATAAATTAAAATATGCTTTTTCTTTCACTCGAAATAAAAATATTGTAAATTCAACAATTTTAAATGCTGAGTTAAACGAAACAGTTTTCTTTTTAACCGAACTCTTGCTGCTGAGATTTCCTGTTTTCTTTTATCCAAACTTGGAATGATAACAATACTGGAAAATATCTTTAAATTCTATATAGAATATGTTTTGCTTAGATATTTCGAACTTAAAGGTAGTGTTAAGTCGTTTTTGAATATCGCGGCTAAAATTGATTATTAAAAGTGGTTTCCAAAGACTTGCATTTACAATGAAAATCTGAAAAACCTTCTGATTTCGTAAAAATTTAAATGAACAGACTATCAAATAAAACTTCACACACTAGCATGATGTGGTTTTGGAGAGGCTATTCAAATCTAATTTTTCGAATATATAATTTTTTTATTTTCTCGCTTAATAATTTATTAATGGATAAATGAGTATTCATATACAATTCTTTGAAGCGATTTGAATACAGAGAAATATTTCAATTACCATTTGAAACCAATCTCCCTTATTATTATATTTACCAACGACAATAGAAGACAACGCCGTTTTTATTTTGTGTTGCAAATCAGTATTGCAGTAGGCAATATTGCCATTTATCAACAACTTTTAACATACATATGTATGTTTGGTATTCTGCAAGCAAAATTGACAATTAGAGACATTATTTCTTTGATTTTGTCATCGACATTTTTAATGTTGTCTGGCTTTGCTGGTGTGTTAAATTGATGGTGTCTTAAAATTGCCAACGACAAATAGAATAAGGGTGAATAATTTAATTTCGCAATTAAGTAAATTTAACATGGTTGATAAACTTAATTTCATTTCTCGTATTTATAAAAACATCTATTATTTTCAATTCATTATTTTTATTTAAAACCTCAAGTACTTTAAATAAAATATGCTTTTAATAAAGTCAATTAAAATTATGGAAAAATTATTTCGTCTAACTTTACATTATAATGTTTTTCTAAGTATGAATGTGTGTATATGGAGTCTTAATTTTTCTACATTTGTTTCCTAAATTCATTTCTAATATAATTACAAACGTTGAATTGACACTTAAAACCAAACAAGCCACTATGTGTTGGAATGTTAATTTTATATTTATTTTGTTTTGATTTGCACATTCGTAAGGTGATTTAGAGTATGAGATGACCGTAAAGTAAAGAGAGCAAAGAAGTATACTCATGTTATATTTCTCATTATAACAGAGCTTTTTCTCTTTTTCGAGGCGCTCTTTTTTCCTGGAAATATTTTTAAATAATATATGTACATATAACGTTGTCCTAGGACAACAATATTTTCTACTTCCTCAAATATTATACTCTATGCTAAAGCTTTTGCTTATTCCTTCTGGGCATTATTATTACAGCACAACAACAAAAACTTTATTAAATATATTTTTACTACGAATGTATACTACGGTTACGTTCAATGTACTCATGATATAAACAAAGAACCAGCAAAAACGAAAATCCGAAACAAGAGCTAGAAACAACACAACTAATGCAATTTGTATATTATTTATAGTTATCCCAACAAACACAAGGAAAAAAAAAACGTTAGGATCGTTTGAATTTAGAGATTCTTTAAAATCTGTAATAAAATTTTTGTGGGATGTACCACTGCTTATTATTATTATTAATTAAATAAGAAAATTTAGATTTTAGACAAAAAATAGGAGATATACATGTATGAGCAGAGCATTTGGGAATAGGAAAATTTTAAATTGATTACACTTTCCTTTCAACTCGAATTAAAATCATTCTTGTTCACTGGGTTTGAATTACTACGCACACACATCCATTTATTTTACTGTAAAACTTTGTGTGTATTTAACCCATATATTGTATTAACATTTACAAACACCAACGTTTTGCTTCTCTTTTCCGCTCCTCTTTAGAAGCTATTGCTTGCTTGTATTTGGGTTTTATTGAAAAACTCTTTAATTAAGCAATATTCGAACAATCATCACAAACCCTTACATTAGTTTAGCCCCTTGTTAAGGTGAAACTATGTAAGTATGGCGATGATAATTTACGAGTCAAAGTATGTAGGATGTGTGTCCGGGGGTAAGTGCGTGTTTAAGTCGAGTGTTGTTGGCCTATTGTTAACACCACAACCTTTACAGAGTATTTTCGTGTTTCTTGTACTAAAACATATTTTTCTTTTCTTCATTGTAAATATTATTATTATTATTATTTTTCTGTTTTCTTTTTTTTCGTGTGCGACGTAATTTCAAAGCAAGTCTCGAGCGATTTATATTTAAATAATTGTCAAAATATATAATAAAAAGGAAGGCCGTATATCATAAGTAGAAACAATATCATAAACAAAGAAACAAAAATATGTGCGAACATATATTAAAAAAAGATTTATTTATAAGTAAATGGATGATGGCGTTGCACAATGGGTGGAAATTACAACTCTGATAAATTTTAGAAGTTTTATTTTTTATTATTAAAAAGATCATAAAGGTGAATTTACCCATTCGTTTTGAACGTTCCGAACGATTTTTTTTTATATGTATGTAGTTTGACGTCTCTATTTTGAGAAAGAGAGTAAATTTAATGCGGAACAACAACAAAAATTTCGTTCAGAACGAATGGGTAAATTCACCTTAACTCTGTTTTCCATGACATTTCAATATTTCACTGCTGCTCGAACTGTGTCATCAAGAAACTGTTCTAAGAAATCTGTTGCATAGAAAGGTCTGCTGAATTTTTAACAAAAAAACCGTCACATGGGAATCGCTTAGGAAATACTGAAGGACGATCCAGATTAGCTTAAAAGGGTCCCAATGGATGAACCAAGGAGAGTCAAAACCAAAAAAAGGTCGCAAAGTTCGATCAAATTTCAAGGTTTTGCTCACTGTTTTATTCGATTACCGTGGCGTAGTACATTATGAGTTATTGCCACATGATTGTACGGTTAATATTAAGCTATGCGCCACTTGTAAGAGGCAATACGAAAAAAACTTCCGGAAACGATAATGCACTAGCTCATTCGTCATTGCTTGTTTTTTCCTGTTCCTGGAATTGTAGAGACCCATATAAGGACGGCGTTTTGCGACGACTGAGGAGAAACCGAATCGCTGAGAGTGAGAGAGCTCAAGGCCATACCAAAAAATGAATATCAGAACTCTACGACGATTGGAAAAAACGCTGGCACAATTGTTTGTATTATATCTAAGGGGGAATACTTTAAAGGGCACGAAATGAAAATTGATGAATAAATAAATATTTTTTTAAGAAAAATGAAAATTCACCTTTTCTATTGAACAGATCTCGCATATACGTATTCGCATGCGTATTAGAAATTTTTATTTGCGAGACAATGTAGTTCGACAAGTTCGAGCCAAGTTCAATACACATCAAATTTTCTGAAGAGGATAAGTAGAAATTTAGTTTGATCTTTTAAGCAGTATAATAAGTTATGTTATGACTATCTTGTTAATTGTGGTTTATGTCTGCAAAACTGCTTTATCACTACTTTGATGCAACATAGTTACATATATCGAAAAAATCAGCTTGGGAAAAATCGAATAAGGTTTTTGGTATTTAGGTTCTTGTCGATATTTTTGCATAACTTCAGTTTAGCCTCTGATTTTTTCTACATATCGCATACTAAATATAAAAGAGCTACACCTACAAATATTCGATATGTTCAGGAGAAGCTCAGAATATCCTCATTATAATGGGAAATACTCGTAATACCCATGCGTACTCGTGTTTGTATGTTCATGTGTACTGGTCACTGTTAGCAGTTTTAGTTTCAACATGTGTTAAACTTCAATTTGACACACATATTAACGTGTGCTTGAAAGGTCAGACATGTTTAGGTTTGTAAATACATGTGGACGTGTATATTGTAGTGTTACACACACACACACACACCTTTGCTATCAAGATTTCAAATCATCATACACGTACTTCTCAATTACAGTTATTATTATTGCGTACATTTTGATGGTTGGAGTTCTGGATTTCATCATGCAACTCGTTATTACTACGATATTGAAAGCTTTTGGAATCTGGTCTTAAAAAGTTTTTGTGATAATTTCAGATGTTTGCTAATGTAATTTTTCCTGGTTGCAAGTGTTCTTGTAAACATTTTTATTGGAATTATTTGAAGTTTAGGTCTTAATAAAAGTCCGCATGTTCCAGAGCATTGAATCAAAAGTGTTGACTTTACATCAGCAAAATCAATAAAGTTCGAGAAGTAAGTCAGATTAATGCAAACAGATGAACACTTTTTATGTAAATTTTGTTTAAAAGAGGCAAGAGGCAAAGATGTGAACGTTATTTACGGACAAGTTATTCGGCAAATATTCCAATAGAATTATGGAGAAGCAATTAAAAATAAAAACATACAGCAAACTTAGTAGTTTTGTTATACTCTCTGTATGTACATTTAAAAAAACTTAAAATATTATCGCTTTTTCAAACTTTTCCTTTCCATTTGATGTTACTTTCTTTAGCACGCGGTCTTATTTTAATTGCTGCTCTATCACAAATTTCTAACTGTCGCCACTTTTATATTGTATCCATCAGAGTTTTTTATTTTGCCCTAAGTATGACAAATACCCCCACGTTTTTTATTTAATCCTTATTACACTGTTCTTTTTTCAAATATTAAAAACACCTTCAAATGCTAAAACAAACAAAAATAATTGAGTTCAGCTTGCCCCACTACAGGTGTTTGCTGTTGTATTGTTTCGTCTATTTCGTCCATTGTTGATTTTGTTCAAAAATTATGAAAACAAAAAATAATTATCGCTTGAAATCATAAAAGTAGAATTTCTTATAAGACGATAAAATGAAACGAAATAGCCAAACATTAAATAGAGCAACAAAAGAAACAATAAAAATTGTATGGAAATAAAAAAACAACTTTTTACTTTAAGAAAACTTTACAACTCCTTGAAAAATTTAAGTAAGGACGATACCAAAATAGAGCTGTTCCTTACAGTGGGCAAAAAATGTATGAAACAGGAAAATTCAATTTTCAAAAAGTTTATATATTTTTATACTCCTTTTTCAATGAAGTACATAAATTAAAATTTTCATAAGTGATGCAACAAGTTCAAATAATGCAACAAAGAGCAATTATGTAAAGAAAGAAATTAAAGATGTACGAATATATATTGCACCAGGAATTTTTTTTCGTTATTTAATTAATTGGGTCCGCTTTTATAAGTTTAATATGCTAAGGCCTTGTAATTAGTTTAGTGACTAGTTGGTATATTAATTATTTAGAGCATTATTTAATTAATGTTATTTTCTGAACATAAGTGCAATATGTTTATTTTAAAATGTGAAAAATATCAGTCTAACGTCCTGGTTCGAAATATTTTAACCGCTTTAAAAATCGCACTATCATTTTTAGTAAATTTGCACATGCTAATGAACGTCCAAATCGTTTCTTTCTCATTGAAATGACATTTTGTTAGAAAAGGGCCTTATATAATGTATATAACTACTATTAATAAATATGTTTATGATAATATGCAAGAAGCGCTTAAGTCGACTTAAGCTACAAACGAGGGCACCATTGTGATTTGCCACTTTAATAGTAAACATTTTGATAAACCTGCAGTGTAATCAAAGTTCTATTTGTCTTTTTTGATGTACAATTTCATTTGGATCTATAAATTATGAATTATTTTGTGAAATGCCAAATAAATTATTCCTAATATAACGTTCTTTAAAAAGTGAATTAATTTCTTACAATAAAGTTCAAAATTTTAAAATGTTCTCCTGTAAGACTATATATATATATATATATATATATATATATATATATATATATATATATATATATATATATATATATATATATATATATATATATATATATATATATATATATATATATATATATGCCTCGCCTTAGATAGAGTAATTTTTGTGGACATTCAATTTGAATATTTCCACGTTGAAAGTGACAGAAATGAAATCTGCAATGGGCTCATTTTATTTAAGAGCTCTCCGGTTAAACAAAAAATGTTTCGGAAATACGTAGTGCGATTTAGCGGAACATCGACCATAGATGGATGTGCCTTTAAAGAGGCACGTGTTGTACGATTTTTGAAAACGAGCTCCTTGATTTAATCACAGCAAAGTGTACTTAAGCAACGCATTCTTCAAACCATCTTGCAAAACCAAAGCACTCAAATGAATTTTTAGCGATGTGGAAAATATATTCACATTCATTTTCATTTGACAATAATTGCAGGTGAGGCAGCATATTGTCATACGTCTCTACGTAACCATAAATCATTGAGTCTTTCGATTCTGAAAATTGACATTTTGATTGCTTAGAAAAATTTTATTGACAATCTCAATTACCTTTACAAATCTGTGAAACTCTGTTTCCTTTTTCTGAATATTAAAAAAAATACTTTTGTTATTATAAATACAAGAAAATGTTGTTTTACTGCGTCTATTTTCTGACGCAAACACTTTCGTATGAAAAGTCTATTCCCATGAGTGTTTGAATTTTTAACAACAAAATGGCATTAACAGAAAATAAAATTAAATTTGATTAAAAAAAACTCTAAATGTATAACAGATATCGATATACTTATTTCCACTTTATTCAATGGAGTTGATTTTATATCCTTTCGTACATCTACTTAGAAGGAACAAATAAACTATGAATGAAAATTAATTTTAAGTTCGCATGTATGCAACTTAATTTAAGTCGGAACTTAACAAATTACAAATTATTAGTGTAACAATAGTTCGTTCCCATTTTTTTACACATCAATCAGGCCCGTAGAAATTTTCTTCTAACAGTTTGGAGTTTTCAGACTTGAAATTTTTAAAACAAAATTACCTTTTTCTAAAACATTGAACTAAAACGGCGCTAGTCCAGTGCCTTTTGCGTGATAGTTTTCAAGTGTTTCATTTACATATTGTTTCGTTTTTGGAATCAATTAACTCATGTGTAATAAGTCAAGTCCTTATCACTACCTTTGACCTAATTCAAACCCTTTGATGTATATCCTTTAACATACTCACACAAATTCTTAACTAATGGACAAATCTAGATATTATTCATTTTACCTGCTAAACTTGGGACATTCGTTAAGGAAAAATATTGTCAAACTACAAGAATAAAAATCTAATATTAAATGTAATTAACACAACGACCATTCCATCTTAATACTAATGCAAAGCAATTAAATAATGCGATGGTAACTCCTCTGAGAAACCTCCTTTTTTTAATTATTTGTGCTCAACAACAAAACAAGAATAAAAAGGATAATCTAGAGTAAGAAAATTAGGAAAAGGTCTAAAATGGAAAGGTAAATCGATAAAGTTTTGTAACGCGTATGTTTGTTTTTGTTTGTGAAACAGAAAGCAGAAAATATAAAGTCATCATAATTAACATTATGATAGAAATCAAAAAGCAAAACAAGAGAACAGTTTATTAAAGAAATGGGCGAAAAAGAACAAAAAATTTCATAACAACACTAATTTGGAAAAGCAAAAGAAAAGAGTCTTAAGCAAATTACCTGTAACATAAAAGAGAAAATAAATTTAAAACAAAAGTTGTGCCCTTAAAGGTAAAAAGCAAATAACACTTCCCGCGTAACTTTAAATTCTGATATTTAGGAAAGTTTTCACAGTGAGGCAGCTGTTGTGGTCTAATTTATTTATTCAGGGTTTGAAAGGAAGAAGAGTGAAGTTTATGTGGGCCGAACTTCCGCTTTATTTCTATTTCCTATTTATGAAAATTTTCTTTGGTTTGCGCATTTTAAATATAAAATACATTGATAGGGATCTAAATGATCGTGGAAACTTAAGATTGGATCCTATTGTACCTAATATCGCCACACGAATTTCCAATCTGATCTCGCGTTATTCGAAAAGTCATGTAAATAGTTAAATCATGTATATCTTTTCAAACTCCATACATTAAAATGCAGGTACATTTCTAGAGGATTTAGAAATTTCTCCAAAATAAAGTTAAATCATTAAAATATGAATGAACGATTTGTGTTATATATGAAATAAGAAATAAGAAAACTGAAATAGTCTCCTCCTACATTTTTGATCTTTATAAATTTTTTGGTACCAAAAATTTTTTAACTGCCAGAAAATTTTGCTTTTTTCCCCAAAGTTAATCTTAATCGCTCTGAAACTAAAAGCTACTAGTAGAGTCATTTAAATTATGTTTCGCTCTATATAATTTGTTTAAGAAGGGTTGATTTACATATAAGCATCTGCACCCAAAAAGTGGTGAAACACATGAACACTTATGAAGGGATCTGGTGGACATGCAAATGTCAAATCTAAGTATTCCATAAACAGTTTGGAATCAGTGGTGTTCAATCAACATGTTTGAAAAGTATTATAATACTTAAAAAAAACCCAAATATGAAACGTTAACAGTTTGAAAATGAATGTATCAGAGTACAAGTAATGCAAACATTTTTGTAGAAAACTGCGACCGGAAATACAAAAGCATTAGCATAATGGCGTTTTCATTTCTAATAAAAGTGTAACATTTTTTGTCCCCCTACAATGAAAAAAGGGAACTTAGTAGTCTTTTATAAGAACGAACTTATAAGGAAAGAGCATGTAAGGCGTTAGATGTCCATCCGTCCACATTGTTCTATTATGAGACGTAGGGTGTCTATGTGTTCTACACCAGAGCAGTTGGGGCGGAAAGCAGCTTGTTCTTTTTTTTTGGTATTTTTTCATAAATTTAAAAAAAAGTTGTGCACTTTTTTCAGAAACAAAATCACAATAAGTTTGATAAGACAGTTCCAACATCGCTGAAAGCAATTAAAGGAAAGTTGGGAAATTCGATGAGGCAGCTGCTTATATGAAAAAATATTTTCTTTCTCTAGGTATGTGTTAATCCTGTTCAAGGACTTTTTCAAATTAAATTAATGTTTCATATAAAACAATAGAGCGGTTATACTGACCAATTTGTTTATTTCTAAAATAAATTAATTGATTTAAAAAACAATTAAAAAATTCAATATAGTTGTAAATATTAAATATGAAATATCTAATCTAATATATTGTTTTATGCTTGTAGAAAATTAATAGAGATATGAATTTCTTTTTTAAATATTTTAGGACCTTCTTAATGTATTTTTTTTTATTTTCCTTTTTCAATGAGCAGCTCTTTTAAATGTCTTATTTTTGCATACATTTAAAATGCAAATATGCTTTTTTTTGAAAATTGCAGAGTTTTAAGGACTAAACTAAAAGACAATTTTAAATATCATTGCTATACAAGTAAGAAATCCTTAAGGATGCACTGACAAGAATGTACTCAATAGAAACGATTTTTGTTTAGATTAATAGTCGAAATATTTAGCCAAGAATACAAAAAATGCTCAAATTATGCATTTATGAAATATCCCTTTATCTTTGAAGTTAGAGGTGGTAGAATATAAAATTTTATTGAAACTAATATAAACACTATTTGGATCTCATATATTTTCTTATTGTAGGTTATATTTAATATGAATTATTTTAATTATTTTATTACTTTAATTATTTTTCTAGCAAAATTAGAAGACTCCCAAATTAAACTAAACAACTGTACGATAGTAAATATAAATTTTTATATGAGTATTATCTGCACCAAATATAAAAATTATATTAAATATAATATTCTTATAACTGATTACTAAGTATATAGAATATATTAGATATAAATATAGTCACAATTTTAAGTTTATAAATATTCTAATGAAATATTGAGTTGAAGGCCCACGCTGCCATTGCCTCAACTATATTATCTTATAATTTTAATTACAAGTTAATTTGGTAATAAATAAATAAATAAATAAACCTTTATTTGCTCTTAAATAACCATAGATGACCTCGCTAGGCTAAAAATAATTTTCTTTTCATTTTCAATAAGAAGTTCAATTTTATATTTAATGATTTTGACTTCCTAGACTTAAGTTTTTAATATTTCTTTTATTTTAAATTTAATTCCATTCATGAAACATTTACATTTTCTTACATTTAAATACTATTTTGAAATAAATTTTCTTGACTACAGCGATTTTCTTTATCAATTATAATAATTGTATACTATATCTATCACTTATCGAAAGAAAGGGAGCCACAATTTCATGCGAAGGGACCAAACGAGGGGCGTATACAATAGCCAACCCTTTTTGTTATTTAGTACTAAGTTCATATAAGGCAGTCAATGCTGTTTGGGTATTCCCAACAAGTGACAAGCCCATGATTCTAACTTGGTTTCTCACTAAAAGTAATGGATTCACTTTTGAATTAATGAATTTAAAATAAATGATAAGCACACTATCCAATAATCCCAATGTTATAAATTAGTTCGATTTCCTATGTCCACAAACTATCATTTTATTATAATTTACAGAGGAGTTTATAATGCCTTTCATGAAACTAATGATTTTGGATTCATTAAAAAAAACGTTCCCGGTTGGTTACAGGTGTATAAATTTCATAGTCGCAGATATAATATGTGGTTTTAAACTTCCTACCCAAGTGTTATTATATTTAGGCTAATGACTACTTAAATGAAGTAGTCCAAATTCTGACTGACTTGGACTTATAATTATATCTTAAGTTACCATTTATCTATTTATTTATTTACTTTTGAAATTGAATTGGAAAGTTCTAATATGCTTTGCAGGCAAACTGTTATTGATTTATTTGAACTTTAGAAACTTTATTGAATTAAGTTGTCTTCTAAGTTACCTTCTATTAAATTGTAAAATATTGATATATATTGTTAAATATAAAATCCAAAAAAATTTTTGTCCTTCAATCATCAATGTCATACATGTGATAAAATTAGACATATCAAACCTTTGCTGCAATAACGCAATAATTCAAAAAAGGTTGTTTTGCAGAACATGAGTTTAAAGTTTTGAATTTACACACAACTTAATGGTAAAAGAAAATTTGGTTCTTTTCTCAACAGCTGAGTATACAAAATATTTTTATGAAACTTTTACAGAATATAAAAAACGACAAGGCGAATAATTTCGTAATATAACCTTAAAAAATTCAAATTTTTAATTTACTACGGTATTGCACCAAAGGCTCGATATATTAATATACAAATGTATCTACGAGTTATTTTAATGCAGAGTATTATTTTACACAAATGCAAGTAGATTTGCTCATATCATATCCTTGACATATTTAACAATACACGTAAAGTGACCATGTATTTTATATTTGATACATATTAACGCTTGAAAGTAGTTAAGCTTTACATATTTTTAATATAAGTATGTCTGTGACGCTTAACTTAAAAGCTGGAAAAGTACATTAATCAAACTGCAACAATGATTTTGAAATTTGCTCCAGAGCTGGTTTTATTGTACCAAGAGAGAGTCACCTCACATACAAAATAAAACCTAATTATTGTAGATCTGACGGATTATAATATTGAGAGTGTTCAAGATTAAAAGGAATTAATCCACATCAAATATAGGGGGAAGAGTACATCCCACAAAGACATTAAAAATAATCTCTAAAAAGCTTAAAATAAAAATTTTTAAGTAACAAATTTAACCCATTTCAAATACATGCTCTAAACATGTCAAATAAACAAAAATTTTATAAATGCATTATTACTGAGATCTTTGAAGCCGTTGCCAAGATGACTGAGAGCAAGAAATTAAATCCTGCATATTAATGCATACATTAAAGTTTTGCTTAACCATCTTAGAGCCTCTTTTAAAAGTCTGTTAAATTTTTGTTAAAAAGTTTTATTTAATCTCATTAAGTTCAGGAGTAATTTCTCTGATAATAATGTGTAGCAGAAAAGAACAAAGTTCGCATGACTTTAGCACGCAGAACTTGTGCAGAGAAGGATTTAATCACCCCCTCATAAGACTGTATATGCCAACACTTCTAATACGGATTTCCGAACTTATAAAGTCCGAACTTGTAAAGTCCGTTTTGCCAAATCACCATAAACGGATATAACGTTGAACAATATGTGCAAATGATAAAATTCTTTTATCAAAATGGTTACTCGTTTCAGGCAACTTTTCGTTGGATACGCCCATTTTATGATCGTCATAATTGTCCCCCATTTTTGGATGGAATAGCACTTCATCAAACGAAATTATTGTACTTGGGATGATACCAATCCACATGAGATCCCAGAGTGTCCTATGAATCTCGAAAAAGTTTGGTACGGATTTTGGGTTGGCAGCCTCAACGGTCCATATTTTTTTTGAGAACGACCATGACAGTCGGCGGCAAGCGCTATAGGTCATTGAGTAGAAACTCCCTTTTACCCTGAATGGGATGATATGTATACCAACGACATGTGGTTTTAACAGGACTGTTCCATGTGCCACATAGCTCCCGCCAGATTGGATATTCAACTCCAGCATTTTGAAAGTATGGTCGTCTATGCAGAGGTGATATGATCCGTCCGTTCACTCAATTAATACTCGTAATGTAAGTAATTATAAATCAAGTACTCCCGTAGTAGACATCTTACATCATGAGCCTTCTTGACTATTTTCATTGAATATAAGACCGACGATTCACTCTTGTGTTAATTCTTTTAAAATAATGATGAAATATAAATCGACGCTGCAAGTTAGAAAAATGTTTTATTTTCTACTTTTGTTTTAATGGCTTTATTTCAGTCTGTTGAATGTGAAACTTTTACGACTTTTTGAGTATTTAACGAATCTTAGTCTTGGAAAGAGAAATTTTAAATCGATCTAGGAGGACGAAAAATGTGAGGATGTCTCTCAAAAATGAAAATTGTATTATAAATAGAATAACTCCGTAAGAATATGAACAACGGAAAATATGATCCACTCAGAATTTAACGTTTCCGTGTTTATTATTACAATAACTTTCATGAAATAACTTGAACGTGAAATTTAATTATGTGACACAACTTTTATTTTTAGTTTTTATGTATTAACTCTAGTACTGTCACATAAATAGAAAAATAAAAACAAAATTTTATCTGCAGAAATTCCAGTCACATTTGACAGAATGTAACACATTTGGCTTTAAAATTTAAATACCAAAAGAAGCATGTTTTGCCATTTTAGACTTTTCATAAATAAGTGCAATATGATGCATTAAAACTGCTTGAATCTCTTTTAATTAATAAATTTGATTGTACTTATTGGTATTTTATTATACAATATATTTGATATTCTTGATTATAATTTAAAGCAATAACGAAAACAGTTTTGAAGCCCGATTTTTTAAGAGATTTCGGATTTGATTAAAACAAAAAATATAAAATTTAGAGAAATGTATGAAGTCCTTATTGGAGTCTATAGAATGATCTATATACATAATTCAATGTTTAAAGATGATTTCATGTAAATGTTGACCGCGGCTACGCCTCAAATGGTTCATACGCTGGGTCCAATTTTGGCATACTCTATCAGTGCATCGACCGTTGAAATGAGTCTTAACATATGTAGCTCCAAAAAATATTCTAAACGCGTTAAGTCTCATGATCAAGGGGGCCAATTGAGTGGCCCAAACGTGAAATAAACTGTTCACTGAACTCGCCTCTCTATTGGGCCATTGATTCGCGTGCTGTGTGCCATGTGGCAACGTCTTGTTAAAACCACATGTCAGCCAAGTCCAGCTCTTCTATTTTGGGCAAAAAAAATTTGTAATCATCGCACGGTAGCGCTCGCCATTCACAGTAACGTTCCTGCCTTCGTCGTCTTTAATAAAATACGGTCCAATGATGCAATCGGCCCATAATCAATACCATACAGTGCATTTTTTTCGGATGTAATGCTTCTGGGTGCTCTTCACACCAAATATGGTAATTTCGCTGGATCCATTCAACCAGAAAGGAGCTTCGTCGCTGAACACAATTTTCAGGTAAAAAAGTGGACGACGATGCACTTTCCTAACAGAGCATGAATTACGATAATAAAATTCAAAAAGCTCCAAGCGCTGTTCGTTTGTGAGTCCATTCTTAGTTAAATAACAGACCAAACTGAACATGTTTACCAGTATCGTGTTACACGATACAGCGCAGTTGACAAAAAGAGTGTTGCCAAAGAGAAAGTTGGTACAAAATTTATATGTAAACAAGGATGAGCAGGTTTTAAAGCGACCATACAAAGCTTTTTATATACTTTGCTTACTTTCAGTTATACTTGAGTGCAAATGTCACCAGAGAATGATGTTTTTGATATTTTTCATGATTGGAAAAAATAATTTGTAAATTGAAATTGGTTATAAGATGGGATAATATGCAAATGTGATCGGTGCCGCCACACATCAACATCCGGATTCAACATTTTTGTTGTTGCAAATTTTGGTCAAACAGTAATCTAATAATCACATAAAATAGAATATGAGAACCCATAATCATTATCTTTCATATTTTTAGTTGTGAACGAGTCTGCTGTACTCTGCCAAAGCTTCCTCCATTAATTATATTTTTTTTTTCATATATAACCACATTAAGGCATCTCATATGATTTGAGTACTTGTTACTGCCGAGTTACGCTGATAGTTTTTATTTTTCTCTGTATTTTTATAATTGAATCACATTTTCATCATTTAAAACATAATGTATATTGCTTAACTAACAGAGGACCCCATAGAATGTCCTGTACAAGAAAACAACAATTCTGCCAACATTACTATCCATGTATAAAGTGTAAGCAAAATTAAAAAAATCAAATTATAAGTGTACGAATAATATATGCTCATCGAAATGTTTACGTTTGTTAGAATGAAATGTCCTGTGTGTTGTAACAAATTCATATAAAAAAGGGACACTATCTGGCAAAAGCATAATGGATTGGAAACTAATACAGTTGAGTAGAACACACAAGAAGAGAGGGCGAACAAAAGGATATTTTCTACAATATGTTTGTATATTAATATACTTTTATATGTGCGTGTATCCTTATAAACAAACACATTCTCCTAGAATACGAGTGTAAGCACAGCTAAACATCTCTATTTATAAGTCTACTTAAATATGTGTATTTATCTATCACATAAACTAACATATTGTATAAACTTTTAACAGTTCTTAAATTAATGCGTATGTATTGCAAACAACTTAATACCAACATTCACATTATGGATACAAATAATTACAAGAGTATTATTAACAGGTGCTGCATATTGGGACAAAATCTCTACAAATATATGGTTATAAATATGCATCTCCTTTCAAAAGTAGATTCCTAAAAGCCTTGAGAGTTGAAAAAACCAAGTAAAGCTTTTAAGCATTTTTAAACTTTACTTTTTGCTATTGAATACATTTTTTTCGGAAGTAAATCCCTTAATAGCTTTCCAAAAAAATTATAAATTTGGTTTTTATAAATATATGAAATATATGATTGAATTTAATGGAATTCTCATGTAGTATTTGTTGATTTCTGTATAAGTATATGAGCTTGACTGCTTTTCAAACATGATTCGGATAAAGAGAATTGATGATTTGGCTAGAGCCAAACAAATGTAGGCAAATACTTAGTAAGTGATTTATGTCAAAAAAATCCTGTTATGAAAAAATGTCCTTTTTATCATATATCCTGGAAAAGGATCTTTTAGTTTATATTCTTTATTTACAGAAGATAGACAACTATTAGCTGTTATTGCTGTTTTCTTTTTTCAAACTGGACAAGAACTAAGGAAAGAACTCCTGTTCATGCAATGCATTACACTGGAACTGGGAAAATAGACATTCGGCTTGAAACCTTCTAAATTGGAGATGACAGGAAAGACGCCTGCAACGATATTATTCCGCATACTATCATCAATTAGTTTCTTCGTCTGGTTTCATATATAAATAGTAAGGAGTGGTACAAATATTAAGATCGGTAGCATAAGTAGTCAGCAGATCATTAGTCTTAAGCAACCGAGGCACTGATTTTTTTTACAAAAATTTTAAATTGTATTTTTTATGGGCTCAAGACTGATTGGAACTTTATCTGAATTGACATTTCTTCATATAAACCACATTAAGATCACAACCTATGCTCCATTCGCCATTTGTATAATTTTTAAGAATACTAAGAAAGCGTATTCAGAGCCGAACATCGTATTTTGATCTAATCTCAATCTCCGTGATATATTTGAAAATTCTTTTATGTATATGGAATATATGTATATAGTTCTATTGCTCTGATTATTACTGAATAATAACGAACTTAGTTCGGTCAGTTACTAGCAAATAAATAGTTCGACAATAATAGTGAAAAGTTGATTAATTCCACTGAAACAATTTCTTTTAGAGACTGTTAAAAAGGAAGTGCGACAAAAAATTATAACAACTGATATGAAATTTAATTTTATTGCCAGTTGAGCATTTCAATTAAAATAGAGAAAAATATCTGCTACAACAAGATTGTAGTTGATATTTTAAACGTTAACGAATTAAGAAAAAATTTAGTTCTTTTGAGAAAATGCTTCTTTTTTCCATTAAAGCAGATTGTTTACAATTGCTGTAGTTGTATTTTCTGCAACTTATCATCTACAACATGTTGTGAATTGGGAAAATATATTATTAAAACGATTTTAAAGTAAATTATTTTTTAATTTCACTATCAGCTGTTTTTTCCCCGTTCTTATAATTTTTTGAATGCACATTTGTGTTGCCATTTAAAATTAATTACCTCTTTATTTAGGCCATTATAAATTATCTATAAGTCGACTAATTTTCCTACATTATATTTTCCAAGTGTATCAACCTTTTGATATGACGGATGAATATTGCAGAAGTCAACGGAAAACTTCAGCCATTGTTAAATTTTCTTTAATGTAGGGCCCTCTATTCAGTGAAATTTTTCTTTGCCTTTTCTAACACAGAAACATTGTTATTATTTGGCTTAAACTTCAGGATACTTGTATATTAAAAAACTTAAAACAAATTATTAAATTAACTTTTTGACAAGTTAATTAAATATACATTTAGCACTTCTTCGAACACATTCTTAGACTCACATGTGCTTACGTACATGAATATGTTAATTTTTCTAGCCGTTCATGTATATCGTGACCTAAACTCCAAAAGGCCACAACTAAAGAACAATTTTAATTTTATCTCTAAACATTTTTTTCTTCTCTTGCAAAAAAATCAAAAATACATATGTATATGGCTTTTAGCATTTTAGGCGACAATATGTAGGAAAAGTACAGCAAAGGATTGCCTTGAAAGCTTTAATTTATTTATGTATGCATATGAGTAAAAGTAATAAGAGTGTGGATGTGTGAATGTGTTTGTGTAAATTTTTTAGGGTATCAAAATAATATTAACCTTTTGCTACTCAAGTGTCAATCTTCAGTTGTTTAATAAGATTAATTGAAAAAGGTTGTAAATACTTGGTACGCAAAAGTATTTGATTGAACTTTTTGGTAAAATGGTTTGAACTATATCCTTTTTGTCATCTATCATAAAGGGATAATAATGACCCTTCAGTTATTAATTAAAAAAAAATATTTCATTTCGTTATGTTTAAAAAACTGAATGATTAGAATTAATTTAAAAGCTTCAACAAAAGCCAGAAAAAAATTCAGCTTAAAGCAGTTAATAAATGTTAAGAAAAAATTTATATTTTTATTGCAGAAAAGGCTTTTGCTTCGTCATATATTCCCAAATTCTACTTTCAGAATACAATTTTAAAAAAAATAGAAACACCCGTTTTTGATTATTCTATGGAATACGGAAAATGCTTTAAGGAACGCAAATTACAAAATTATTTTTTGCTGGCTCGAATTTGAATTTAATTTTAAATTTATTTAAATATTTTGAGCAGCTCAGACCTTGTGAACAATAATAACACAATTAAGTTTTTAGAAACCTCTGATCACAGCACTTTTTGAATCATGAATACACAATGAAAAGATTTTTCTGAAGGTGAGAAATTGCATTTGGTGGGCTTAAAGATCTAGTGCCGAGATAGCGTTCGAATATCAAAAAATGGATTATATAACGTAAAAATATATGCCACGGCATCTAATAGGGAAAAAGATCAGCATTTAAACTCTAAGTTCTTTAAATTAGTCTCAATTTTCAAAAACTAATGGCATTTTCTGAGAGAAGGTGTAACTTTTTTTTCAAATTTAGGCATCCATTTAAAAAAGTATTCTTCCTGAGAGAAGTGCATGATCTTTCCTTATAAGCTGTTAGTTTCTATTGAATACTCATGTTGTTTTTTATATTAACAAAAAAAAATTACATATATTTCGCCCTCCATATTTGTGTTATTTTCTACAAAAATGTGGAACGATGCATTGCTCTTTTTTAAATATGTTGCACAAAAAGGTATAAATATCTAACATATTTTGCATTCAAATTTATTTCAGGGTAAGATAAACTGCTATTTTCTAAAAATGTGTTAAACAATTTTCTGATACAAATAAAAGGTCTTGTTTTTTAAAAATTCTTGTTCACATAATAATAAAAATTCAATATAAAGTTCAATATATGGACACTAATGGTTGTATTAAAAATTAAAAAAACGTACAAATGCTCTACATGCCACTAAAAATATAAACTAGGTTAGGTTAGGTTAGGTTGATTGGAGGGGTATGTCAGCCCATGTCATACGACATACACCTAAGCCAGTGAAGGCTTGTTGTGCGCTCCTTTGAGTTTAACCATAACACATTAAAATATAAACTAAATCGAAAAGAAAAAAAATCGGAGTAGATTGTTTATTGTATTTATATGATTAACACATTAAAAGCGTTATTAGAACGGTTTATTTAAAATAAGTCACATTATATAACGACAAAATAAAAGTTGAAAATTACTAACATTTGTGTGATATTGTAAAGAGTGTTTCATTAAGCGATTTCTGTCAAACATGCCAAACATGCAGCTGTGTGGCATGAATACGATATTCTTAATAGCAGAAGTGGGTGGATGAAACAAATTAAAAAAATTTTTACTTTTCAATTTTCTATAATAAAATTTAAGCGTTATTCTTGAACATCTCAAGTTCCTCGAATATCGACAAGAAATCTATAGCATTTGTTTCAGACATCTTGAGTACGTTCACATTATTCTTACATTGAAAGGTGTTGTATGTTTAATTTATTATTTTTTTCCAATTACATTTTCGATGACACATCACTGGCTGTTTTAGTTGAATGTATTTAAAAGCAACAATCGATGAATGATGGTACGAGCAAGTGACTGAGTGTCAAGTACTGCAACAGCATCCTGTACTTTGTATTGTTTTTCAATTTGTTTTTTATTTGCATTTTTAGTGCACTTTTTTTTGTTTCTTTTTACATCTACTCCGTTTAACCCACTTCATTTCCAATGCTTAGCGATTTAAAAATTAATTTTTATTTATATAAAATTAATTTTTAAGAAGTGAAGTTAGCAGCAGAAGACGAAGAAAAATTAAAATAAAATTGCCAAACTATTAAAATTATTAGGATGCTGGCGTGGTGTAGGGGTTAAAGTGCTTGCCTATAAAACCGAGTACCCGAGATTCTTTCCCCGGCAGAGGTCGAAAAATTTCACCGTGGTTTTTCGATTTTTAAAATTAAGTGGCTTCAACCCCCTCCTAAATATACATCCTTTCCCTGGAAAAGCCAGATCCTTTCTAAGATATAGTATTTCAAATATTATTATTAAATTAGTACAGTGAATGATATCGCTGTAGTACTTTTTATTAGCAAAAATTTTCATTTCAATAATTTTCCTATTTACTATAATTTGTTACTACTACCAGACAAACACATTTAAAAGAAAATTTATAAATTGTATACATTTTGAACTTTCGGCTCTTCAGGGGTTAATAACACGATTTACATTGCATAGATATTGTGAATTGTAAATTTTATTTTTACAGACAATCGATTTTCTCTCCACGAGATCTATTGAAGATTTCCTTAACAGCAGCAAGAAAATGACAAGGCTTTTCCTACACAAGCCTTTATTGAGTTGTTTATCATGACAGAATCATCAAAATAATTTGAATTTGAATAAACGAACGCCATTTAAAAGACAAAATCACCTGATTAAAAACTGTTTAGTATTAATTTCAAATCACTTAATTTCCCTTTGAAGGAAATGCAACATTTAAGAGAAAAATAATATTCATTTAGCGCCGACGAAACATCATGCAGCTCATTCCAATCGTATCACATGCAACAAATAAAATCTAAGCTGACAAATTAAGTCTAAATGCGAAATCGAAATATTTCTATATTATTTTCAGAATGTAGCACATTTTCTATTTCAGTTTCAAACAATAATCTGTACAGTGTTGAGTTCTTTTAGCGACAGGTTTTGTTATCCAAAGTCCATTTAGACGAAAATCATGCTCAAAGGCAAAAATAGCCATATTTGACACAAAAAATTTATGTTTTTTGATTTTGCAAATCCTTTAAGATACTGAAACGTATAAATAATCCAAATGCTTAAAGCAGGGACTACAGTTGTTGTTTTCCTATTGGTTGAATTTTGACTTGAAAAGCCTTTTCATTATCGTCCTGCTGCTCGCAGGCTGGAAAGAACTAGAAAACTAGTATTATCACAATTAATAAAAGATTACATATATATTCATGATTATTTTGCTTTTTGTACAGCGATTTTTTTCCATAATTGGTAGAGCGATTTGCAATATCCTTTCTATATGAAGTAGGATGCAGCAATTTCGCCCCATATATAATACGATCAGGTCGAGGGCAACTGCCATACATAGTTGCATTTAGTATTATTATATCCTAATGATTATAACACACTGAGAGTTTTTAAAATTGGCCCATGTTACTATTACAGCGAATCCTTGCAAATTCAAGAAGAACTAGCTGGTTAGCAGCAATGTGTTCTGCAGCACCCATAAAAATTAAAGCTTAATTATAGCTCATCTGGATGACTATGTAAGAGAGAGTCATAAAAGTTGCATACGACCAGTGGCAGTTTTGCCCAGGAGCAGGATACCTTTCACATTAGCACTATCTCTCTCTCTCTAAAAAAAGTTTAAAGTAAATTCTTTTTAATAAAAAATTCTACCGAGGAAAATACTTTTCTGTAAAAATAATTTAATTTCTTTCAATTCATTATTGAGATCTTTACTGAAAGTCCACATCACAAGTTATATTTTTATCAGACGTCAAAAAAAGAAGGGGTTATTAATTCGTCTGTATGTTTTCTTTTTGATGTTTGTTCATGTCAAATTATCATTTGTAAGCAGATTTTCAAAACTGTTTCTTTTATGAAAGGAAACAATTGCAAATTTAGCCCTATAAAATTTTTTAATTTTTTATTATTATTATTATTTTTTTTTTTTTTTGTAAAAATTATATTTTCAATAAAAAAAATACAGAATAGCGTAGAGTGCGTAGAAGATATGAAATGCATACAATGTGCTGATGCACAAACGCATCGTATGGACTTTTTTTACTTCCATATAAACAACTGTTGTAACTGTTGACATGTTTGTACCACTTCCAGGACTAAGTAAATTTCTAGTGATTAATTTAAAATAAATTCAATTTCCTTGCAAAAAAAGCACAAATTAATATTTTAATCTAAATTGGTAAATAAGCATAAGAAAGGGATTTTTTCAGTATCCTGACTACGTTTGTAATTACTTATGACTCATTTAGAGACTCTTTTGTTGTTCGTGCAGTAACACTTCGACCATGATATCTCATCTTGATAAAACAGGACCAATAAGGAAGGAACGTTATTTGGTTAAGTGTAAGAGACTTTAATATTTAATGAAAGTTTCCTTTATTTTTGCTGTGGGTAAAACATAATTTCTTTAAAAGGCCTTTAATAATCTGGCTTTCTACTTCTGCTGTTTGCAGAAGGATTTTCCATATATACAAATGTTCATATACTCGTATGTGTGTAGGTATGTGTATGTAAATAGTGAACCTTCACTTGCTTCAGCATGAATTTAGAAGATAGTATTTTTATATGTAGATTAAAATTTCACTTGTTTTTATTTGGTTTTTTTTTTTTTTGATTTTGTTTCGTTTCTTTATTTTTCCCTCATGAACATTGTTTTGTGCCTTGTCAATGGCTTAAGTTCGTTTTTTCACTTACACATATTGTTCTGTTATTTGTTCTTTATACAATATAAATTTTTTTCTTTTTCCTTTTTTCTCATGCAGTACATCCTTTAAGGTTCCGTGCAATAGTATATTGTTTTCTTGGAAAGGTCCTGTTTGTAGCTTTTATATTTTGTATCTTACGTACATTCAATTCAATATCAAATGTTTATTATTACAAATTTTGTAAAGTGAAGTGGAGTTTAAAGTCAAATATTTCGTAATGTTATTTTAAAACTAATTGACAAATTTTGTCTAGAGAATTAAATAATTTAAGAGGTGAGGAAGAGAACAATAGTCTTATTCATTTCCTTAAAAAAGGATCTTGAAATTAAAGAAGTAGTCATGAGGCAGAAGAATGTAACATCGGTCAACGCAGCTCATAAAATTTTTCACACTCTTGACTCTGTTAAAGCAACTCTTCTCAAAATAAAATCCCAGTTATCGCAGTTTTAGTTCTAAAACTTCGTGGTCTTCATTAGTTTTTCTTTTAATTTACTTTTTTTCAAGAATTATATCTCCCAGTGATATTAACTCCCTTAATATTGTCATAAATGAGAAAAGGGGATCAACGCGCAAACGAAAGTTTTCTGGTCTTTTAATTAAATACAACATTTTTAGTTAAATCTACAAGTATAAATCTGTACATAAAATGTATTAGAATTTTTTCCTTGCTATTTATATTAAAATAAATGAACTTATTTTAGCCATTTTACTACCATGAGGATCTTGCAACCCAGAAGAAATTAAAAAATCGTGATGGTACAATTTCAAAAATGATATATGTAATCCAAATCATAGCGCTAGTGTTTTGTATTCACAATCAGCTGATTAAGAGTATGATGTTCTTTACTGGCAAGACAATAAAAAGCTCTATGAGATACGCCAAATGCAGGTATTTTTTCCATAAAAGTGGATGTAATTCAAGTGCATTACATTAAAATTAAATGAGTAAAGATTTAATTTGCCAACATGAACTTTTTATCTATTTGATAGAATAGATTCCCCGAAATTGAAACATTTATAGACATTTCCGAAATGGTGTTTTATTACCCTATAAAAATACTCTTAATTAGCATCATGTACATAAACGACACGTCTTGTTCTGAAGGATAATACGGGTTTTATTACTTCATTTAGGTGAAACAATACATAAAGTTGTATAAAGGCACTACTTATAATACAACAGTGAAAGGTTTAAAATAAAGTTTTTACGCTGAATGAGAACACTTGTCTCTTATATAAAATTTCAAACTAGTTTAAAATAATTCCTTTTCCTCATGAAAAAGTAACAGACACAAGTGTGAAGTAAAAGACACAAAACATGTTGCATTTGCTAATTTTTTGGTTAACAGAACACTGTTAACAACTCATTGCAAATTTAATAAAGATCCATATTAAGCAACATATGGTCCAAAATGCTCAAGTTGAAAATAAATAAAGAGGACTGGCAAAAAAAACTTTGAAAACAATCTAAAAACGCAATAATAAAGACAGGCATAAGGCTTATGGAAATATTGATACGGAGGTAGGAATGGATGTCCACATGGGTTTTTAAAGGTGGCATTTCCAAAATAATTTTGTAACTTAAAAACAAAATATAAATTTGCAAAACGGCACATAAAAAGATTTTTTATCCCACTTGTTGCAAGACGGATGTGTTTAAGAAGGGGCCAGATGACCGATTTCGGGCAAAAAATGTACTGGCGATAGTTTGTATTTGTTTGTTGTCAATTAGTCAAAGGGCCTTGTTTTTTTAGAAAATTACAAAATAAATGATTCGTTTTAATCGTAGAGGGAATAAACCTTAGAAAATTATAAGAACGGCGCGAACAATACGCATTAAAGAGGATTTCTGTTTTTATGTAAATGTTCAATAACCAAAATTGATTTTGGTTACTTTTTCTAATAAAGTGGAGAGAATGTCTTTTAACCCTTATTTAAAAAAAGGACAGGTAAAATAGATAACGAAAAAGATTTTTGATTTTTTTATGTCTACCCAATAGACAAAGTTTTTTTAATTAAAGCAATAAGATGATTTGGTTGTTGTTGAGAGGAGGGTCTTTATGGTGTTTGGTTTTTTCCATTCTTTTACTATTTTTATTCTTACATATGATCAGCAAATTTTTTCAAAAAATTAAAAAAAAACCTTTTTTCTCAACGCATTTCTTTCAACTCATAAAACGATTTCAGATTTTCCTTTCAAATATTTTAAGAAAGGACCTTCTAGACCATCCTTTCAATATCGTGCATTGCACGAACCGTTCTTCGTTTATCTAAGGTCACCAATAGTCTTCTTAAGATTTATTTATTTTCTAAAGCCCCTGCATTGTTATTTTAATCTGCGCTTAGCGTTTTCCTTCATTACAATTTCCTTAAGTATCTCTTAGAGGATTTTTTCTCTATAATAATTAAATTTCATTGAACAGTTCGATTCAATTTTATAATTTTGTTTAATTTTCCACGTCCAAATGTGGAAATTAACGTCGACTAAAAGCTAAGATTTTGAGCTTTCATTTAAGATGCAGCATCAATTCCCGTGTGTTGTATAAAAAAAGTTGAATAATTAATTGTGAGTCTTTCAACTTAAAATAGGCTTAAATCAGGTATATTTTTACATTAAAATTTTAAGGATTAAAATTATTTTTTAATACAATTTAAGCAATTAATTTCAAGTTTTTTTTTAATACGACAATTAGTATTTTTTTAAAAAATACTTAAAGCAATAATAATAAATAATAATAAATTATGTTCCAATGAAATATGTATAGCGTGTTATTAGATTTTTAAAATATGATACTAGTCCCATTTGAGACATGGCCCATTTCCACTTAATACAAGAACACTCGTGTCACAAAACAAAATTTCCCTTTAAGTTAATTAAAACATACACTGGTATTACAATTTCTTTCAACGAGTACAATAAAAATTCAAAACAGTTTTTAAAAAGTCATTTGCCCTGTCAGCACAAATCAAGGAAATCACGCTCGCGTCAAATACACAAACACAAACGTAGTGTAACACACATGCATATAAATATAGATGTCTGTGTATGTACACATGTACATGTGTATCTAGAGACAGTTTTAAAAAATCTCTTGTATAAAGAAATGCTGTGGTAGGCGGTTTTGCAAGTCCTCTATAAGTCTACTTGGAAGGATGGAGATTTGTTACCGAAATTGGGTCATCTAAAAAAGAAATTTTTATATTAAAAGGACGAAAATTTGTCTTAATAAAATTCGTAGGAACTTTGGTGGGATAATTGTCAGCTGTGAAGAAGTCATTTAGAATCTCAGAAAACGAAATCATCAATCAAACAAATACCAATTTGTCCTAAATTGAATCAAGCCAAAATTGTGTCAAATTTAGAGTAAGTACCGATTTTCGTAAATCAAGTGTGGAACGCTTGACTTAAGAGCGGATTGGGGGATTGATTTTTAGCGAAAACAATAAACTAAGACAATAAATTGGACTTGAATTGAGCTAGAAATTGCTTTGGACAAGTTACTTTTCTTGGCATGTGACTCATGCGATTTCATGGGGAATGAATTTTTTTAAGTCCAATTATTGAACACATTTGATTTCACAGCTTTTAATGCTTAATTTTTTAATTTTCATTTATGATTTCTCTTTTTGTTGGTTTGCATTTAAATTTATTTTTTTGTAATCTGTTTCCAACCCGGACCTCTTTATGCACCATAAGCAAAACAATTTATATTATCAGCCATTTTAATTGATGACAGCACAAAGTCAACATTTTAGGCCTTTGATTAGAAAATTACATGTTAGACTTAGAGTTGTTAGTAATTAAATATTTTTTATGAAGGATTTTCTTTAAAAACAAGAAGAAAAACTTTAATTTAGAAGGGTTTTTTTTGCGGTGTGCAGAAGACGTTAGACACACAATTTTTTAAAGTTATAAAACCAAAACAGTGAATTAGAGTTTGACTGAAAGTTTGGGAAAAATCGATTTAACATAATGAACAAGAACTGTAAAGAATTACGATACTTAAGCCGAGATCTTTTATGTTACTAATATAGAGAATACATTAAAATTTATAAGACTGCATATAATTGACGTCAAATATTCTTAAGAAAAATTTACGATCAATATCATTGGACTTTAGCGCGCTTAAAGAAAAACTGTTTTGGCAAAGAGCCACATTTTGTTTGTAAAATGTTAAGAGTAAATGAGAAAATTATCGCTTAAGAGAAAATAATTCTAAAAAACGACACTCTAGCCGGCTCATAGCCGAAACAGCTCTATAACATAAACCAAATTTAATGTTTGATGACGGAAATTCATTCCAAACTCAGATGAAAACCATCGGAAAAAACATACGACGCGACGGTTAATATTTCATTTTCTAAACGAAATCTGTATTCAAAAAAGACCTAATCATATTTTCCATCTCCGGTTCAAAAAAAAAAATATATATATATATCAAAAGTACTAAGTTCGCTTAAGTTAAGCAGCTTTCCTTTACCCGAAGTCCTTTTAATTGGAAATCTTTTATAAGCGAATTAAAAATTATAACATTTTCCATTTTCGCTTAAACGAATTTGACTAAAAATGGTTTAAAAAAGACGATGCAATATTGGCATGATCTCGTTTAAAATAAGTTTAATGTGAATCATTTTACATAGAGCGCAGCATTGAATGGAAACTTGATATAAGATGATCTTAGAAAAGTTCCATATGGGTATGCATAAATGCAAGAATTATAAAAAATAAAAATTAATCAATTCATTAGATATAAAAAAATTCCAAATAAATCCCTATCATTTTTGAAATAATCTTGTGAAAATATCAACCCACAAGTTTCAAAACTGTTTGAAAAAATAAAATAACTTTTCAGCATATCCTCCTGGGCTGCATGTATTGAAGCTTTAAAAATTCTTAAAAAAAATACTAAAGTTGATACAGTCAAGTATGACAAGAAATAAAATACTTGTACATTTGTACTTTGCAACCATACAGATGACTCATTCATAGAAAAAAATAGCACAGAGCATTTATACTTTATCAACAGTCGTCTCCACTTAACAAATTTCACTAAGAGATGTTGAGCAAAATGAAAATGAGTAACGCCAAGAAACAAGCCATACGAGTAACACCAACTTCTTTCCATCCAACAAATGCATAAAAATCAACTAAAACTAAAAGGTTTTTGTAGCACATTTTGCATGTGATTAAAATTATAGCAAAATAACTTGACAGGTTGCACATTAATGCTTCACATTGTATCACACTCAAGCTAAAGATACACAGTTTGATGTCATAAGGACAAGAGCTTTAATAACATGAGGAGAAAGTCAAAACACAGACAAACACTTGCATGACGTTGTTTTATAAGATTGCAACATCTCAAATACCACAAGTTTTAAATGAGGTACAGGCAGCAATACATGTTTTAGAAAAAAAAAAACAAAAACAAATAATAAAATCAAATATCCCACTGAAAGGTTGCGCTTCGAACTTCGTTAATGTATCGTGAATATATTTTTATATGAATATAAATTTTTGTAAAAGGATTAAAATAATCATTCGCATCCTCCTAATTGTGGTTCGGCTAAAAATATTTCGTAATTATTTTGTTCCCGCTTGCAATGAATCCTTTTTTGTAGATGAACTTTTACTACGGTTCTCACAACCTAAATTTTATGAATTTTCCTATCGTATTATAATATCCCCGAATATTTAAATTCTTATGTTAGAATTTTACTTGACAATAAAATTTTTAGTTTTGTGGTGAAATAATTGGGAAAATAATTTCAAAATGTTTAAGTATAAGTTCCCATTTCCTTATTATGCGTTTACTTCCCGGAAAATGGACTGCATGGCTTTAACGCCTTCAGGGACGAGTTTTTATGGCAAGAAAAATACTACTGTATTTTTTTTTCTTAAAATTTATTGAAATGGAGACGACAACAAAATTCTGAACGTTAGTGGTAATTTCCGTTTTCGTACTCTCCGGGCGTACTGGTTTTTCTAATTTTTCAAAAATGTAGCAACCTCGTCTTGCACAATTTTTATTGTGACATCTTGGAGGATTTTACATTTAAATTTTTTAGGATAAGGACCTATACCATCAAGTCTGATTTCAGGATAACCTTTGGTCCAGTTAATGCTTTTTTGTTGTAATTTTTATGTGTCAACTGTATATCAGAAATAAATATTGCCAATGTAGTCAAGCCTAAAACTTTTTTCTTCTCTGCTTGAGAAATTTTGTAGTAAAAAAAAAATTTCAACAAAAAATTATTTATCACACATTTTTGTAATTGACATTAACTATAATTATAAAAAACTAAGCATTCATAAAGGGCCAACGCATGAAGGAGTTTATCTTATATTAAAAAAAAAAAACACTTTTTCATTTAAATTTGGGAGACAAAATTCTGCAGAGAAGGATTTCTGCGGTTAATTTATTGGATGTTGTGGTCTAAGATACTCGTATTTATCTGTATATTATAAATCACTCAGAGATCATTGAGGCTACAAAGATGGAAAGGGATCTCGTGTGCTGTGCGACTTTGACTCTCCTGCTCTAAAGTTTCTTAGGACAAAGATTCCTCTAAAATTCTCAATATATTGCAAAATTATTGGAACTTTCATGTGATTTTATATCACTTGCTGTTTTAAAATCACAAATCAAATTTGCGTAAATCAAACATTTGTGAGTTTTTCTATGTGATTTCAAGTACTCAAAAATAAAAGGTAGGAGCTGATTTTTTGGGTTGGTTTGATGAATGAAAATTAAATTTCAAACAAAAATATAAATTTAAACCATTAGAGTTTTTTTGTAAAATGCATTCTTTGTTGTGGCTTTAGCTGTTCATATGCAAATATTTCATTGGTCGCTAAACCAAATCCTCAGTGAACTTTAAAAAGTTTGAAAACATTCAACATCTGATATTCATGCCATACAAATCAAATACAATGTGAGAATTCATCAAAAATTATTTTTTTTTTAATTTGCTATTACAAAATTATAAAAATTATGAGTTTGATAAACAAAAAAAGAAAAGATCACAGTGGTTCGCAACGAACTTACCGCAATTCACATTAACTTGTTGTTGCTATTTATTTTAAATAGATGGTTTATTATTTTGAAATTAAAGCAAAAAAAATTAAAACCATTTGTTTTCAATATATAAACTTTTTACAAAAAAAAAAATATACTCAAATGAATTAGACATGAGTCTACGTACTTCCAAAGAACTAATCACTAAAAAGTAAAAGTCACAAGCAAATACAAAACCAAGTCACATTTCTTATAATGAAAATATTCAGTACTTTTTAAATTCTATATATGCTTTTATGTAAATTGATTGATTTTATTAAAAAAAAACAATAAAAAATAACGAATTATTTGTATGAACAATTTGTTATGAAATATAGTACCCGCAAGTGATTTTATATCAATTGTGACTTGGCTGACCGATTTCAAATCACGAATGTCCAATAATTCTTGTTGGGAGAACAAATTTTATGTGATTGAAAATCACTGTCATAAAAAGCAATTTTTCGAACATGCCTGTACATTTAGTTTCTCATGGCATTTTGCATTTTGAATACATTATGTTTCAGTTCTACCATGAAACCACATAAAAATAAATCCTTCGCATACAGTATTTGCAACACTCATACGTAATTGGTGCTATACGAGATTGTTTTGTAGCGCAACTCTTGCATACGGTTTTATTACGGCTTTAAAAGTCTCCAAAGTTATTAGTTGGGTTATTACTTTCGATTTTCTTTTTGCGACCAGAAGCTGGCGGCTGGCTGTTATTTGTATCAATGTATGGTATATGACACAACAGAAACTTTCTAAGAAATGCACACAATTTAAATATGATATTGTGAGTAACTTTCAGACAATGGTAATTGTTGTTGCACTCACGTGGGTATAAAACTTATACCCACGAAAACTGACGCAAACGTTGATAGTGATAATTCAATTAAAAAACTTAATTCTTATTTTCTTAATAAAATTTTTTTGTATCGGAACTGAACAATAATACACAATTTTCAATATTATCTTAGAAGAAATGATTTTCAGAATTTATGGATATTCCACAATTCATAGATTTTCTTTGCTATTCAATAATTTAAAATTTTTTTATATTTATATCCCAGAAGTTATTTTGGGGCCCTATGACACTTAAAGGATCAAAGATATAATAACAAAGAAGTTTTTAGTTAAATTTTTTTAAAACTATTAACATTCAACCTCATATGTTTATGCCACAATAATCAAATACAATATGAGAATTCTCTATTGCCTATGATTATTAAAAAATAGAACTCTTTAATAAAAGATTCACAAAACGCGAGTCTATTTTATGTTTCTTGGATGTTGTTTTAGCGACCAATGAAATGCCGGTGTATGCACAGCTAAAGCCACAAAAAACAAATTCGAAAAGTTAATTTATCAATTTTTTCAAAATAATTGTTAATAAAAATTAATTAAAAACTTCTTTATTATTATTTCCCTTAGATTCAATATTAAGTAATAAAAAATTTTGCAGTGCAATACTAAGAAATAAACATCAGGATTAGAAAAAAACGTTAAGTGCCACTGCAAAGTTGTAGTAAAAATTTAGAATTGCAGAGATGGGATCTCAGGATTTCAAAAACATTAAACAACTTTTAAGAGAATTACATATTAAAAATATGCTAGATGGTGCAAGTCCACTTTGTTCATAAATTAATTATTTCAGAATAATGCTGATATTTCCATTAATTGTTGATACAACAATAAATATTTTTTTATAAAACACTGAAACAGAAAAAAATCAAATGTATAATAAAAAATTACAATACTCTGTTAAAAAGAGGTTCTTATGTGAAAATAAAGGAGAATTTTAGTTAATTAAACGCAACAATACTGGTTAAAAAAATATAAAAACTTATATAAATAAATTCCAGTCCAGAAGCATAAAAATCCAACAGAATATATCATTTCTTTAAATTTATTATTTCTTTGTCAATAGGAGAGTTTCTCCATCTACCTGTATTTCACCGACTATCCTGCAGGTACTCCGGTTGAGCTTGAACCATGTTTTGAAGAATTGAACATTTTTATATACTTATATGAAAATTATCAAAGAGTACATGAGAATTTTTTATAAACATAAAACGCTAATATTTCCAACCCCAATATACTAATCAGACGCTACAATAAATCATATGGCTGCCACTGACACTAATTTTCAACTTGGTTTCATTGCGAAATTATAATCATTTTAAGGATATTACAAACGATATAAAGTTTTCAATCCTTTTATAGGTCTGTATTTTATACTATATCCGGTTCTATACATACACAAGTGTAGGTATGACAAATAAGTTTCTGCTCGCAGACACGTACTCACAATTTCCATAATAAATACACACATTCGTCTAAAAATTGCATGCAAAAATATCCGTCTGCTTAACAGACATTACACTTGCAATTATAAAAAATAAAAATTATAAAAATTTATTAAGTCATTGTTACTGCACTTAATTTGAAGAACAAGGCAGGATGTTTGATAATTGATTCATATGAGTGACAAGCGTTTTGTAATTAATAATTACAAATTGTTTTAATTAATAAAATAATTTCAATATCAAGGATTTAATTCAAATTAAAAAAAATCAAAGGATTTTAGCAGTGATTGCGGTGTTTGGTGTGGATAATTTAACGACAACTTATGATGTATAATTAAATCTTACATGAAAATTAAGTATATATGTAAGTGTGCGAATCAAATTATTCCTCATATCTATTTTCACTAAATGAATTGAGCAAATAGCGTTAATTTACATACAACAATGGCCACCTAAAAATTAGCGATAAGCCTGAAATATACATGAGCACTGAAGAAGGGGTGTGGCGAACTACGAAGACAACGTTGTAAACAAAGAAAGATATGATTGAATTCCATGGAACTCCCATATATTATTTGTGGTTTTTGTATAAGTATATGAGCTTGAATCGTTGTTCTTCCCCTCTCTAAGTTACAAACCGTAGTGACATGTCTTTTTGTTGCAAGAACCAATGAGGAAATTCTTTTCATTATCAAACATTCTGAAAAAGGATCTTTTTAGTTTATTGTTTAGAGAAAATAGACAACAATATTTATTAAATTCATTATTCGAGATATTCTCTTATATAATTATTTAAAAAATTTCTTGTTTTTGCAGGCATATACTCATCTTAGCCAACAACAAGCAATAATTTTTTTTACTTAATATTGAAATTTATTATTTGGGATATTCTCCCCAACTAATCGTTAGAGAGAAATAAAATAGACTCACGTTGAATAAATTGTTTGTTGTGTTGTTTGTATGGAAACAGTCTAAGTCCACTATGATTATGTATTTGTTGTAATTCATATGCAATATTGAAATTCTCATATTGTATTTGATTTATGTGACATAAACAGCCGAGGTTGAATGTTTTCAAACTGTTTAAACTTCACTGACGATTTGGTTTTAGCAACCAATGAAATGTCGGCATATGAAGAGTTAAAGCCACAACAAACATTTTTTGATTTTTTTTTTTCTTTAAATAATTTTTTTTGAGAAAACAGACAATCATATCTTCATTTAATGAAAATTTCGTATTGGATATTTTGTGTTTTCAAAAGTTGTGACTTGCTTTTGTTATGAATAATTTTTTTTTATAGACTTCGATTCGATGTTTAATTCAATTTCAAAATAAAGTATAGAATAAAAACGATTGTCTGAAAAAATATTAAACAGCAATAAAAAAATAGTCATCAATTTTTAGCCTCTTGAAATTTCTTGCACATAATATTATTGTAGTTGTCCATTTGATTCAAAAGAAATGAATAATATATTTGAGAATTAAGGATATTTTCTCATTTTAGATGTGCTTACAACTAGAAGGTGTGTCACTTGAGTCAGTATTTTAAAGTGAGAAGATCCAACGCTCTTCAACGACGCCAATTATATTTAAATCTATTGACACGTTCCGAGCTTATTAAGTTTTCATGATACTTATTTTTTGACAAAAATGGCCGATGTGTGATGAAACTTTGGAAGTGCTATACCTTTAGAAACTACTTAGAGTATGTGTACTTATTCTTAAACAATCGAATGGTCTAAAAGTCCAGCCTGGTTCGAAAAATTTTGTAACATCAAATTTTTTTGTATTCTTCAAAATACTCGTAATATTGGCCTAGAGTATAAAATAAAAAAAAAAAAAGTTCTTTAACAAAATTTTATTTGGGAATTTGTTTTTTAAACATTTTACAAGCCTTTGCCATAACAATAAGAGTTATTCAATGTAACTTGACATAGTTCCGAAATTTAAAATAAAACAGCTCTTGAATTGGCAGATTTCTTTTGATATTTATGCTCAATGTAATAAAATGGTGAAAAATATGAGAATTCTAATTTCTCAAACTTGAGTATATTTAAATTCCTATTCGCCTTAAAATTATATAAAATTACCTGTGGAATAGCTGAATATAATTGCGTTCGACTTACCTGAAATTAGAAAAAAAAATTTGTTTGCAAGTTTTAATATAATTTCAGTAAACAATTACCATAAAATTAATAATAATTACAATAGAATTTATTTGTTGTTATTTAATGCTTTTTTCTACAATTAAAGAAAAAACCATGTTGACACAACACGATCATTAATGTTTGTCATAATGATTATTTCAAACATCAAACCATGTTTATGAAATTTACATCAAAATTTCTCATATTTATTTCGTGTTTATGATAAATATTCTGGGAAACATATTCTTATGCTCTTTAGAATATTAGAAGTTAAACAAATGTCTAGATATTCATAAGATTTTAATAAAAACTACATTTATGGTAAACATTTACACAAAACGCATGCAATGACCATACATATGATACCACTAATTTACCAATTAATCAATTAATTTTTCTTCTAGAATTTCTTCAAAAAAATTTTGCTTATTAATCTTTTTTAATTTTAAATTTTAATTTATATGATGTACTTTGTTCTTAGGAAACTTATTTATTTTTTATAATTTTTAGAACGACCATATCGATCATATTATGTTTGTAATGATATAAAATCGTGTGTTAGAAACTGCAGTTAAAAACAATGTCATTTGAAAGACCAACTCTAGATTGCTCGCAACAGTGGATCCCTTTGAGGTAGTTTTCGACCACTTTCTCTCACATTTCGGGCGGTATCACAGCGGTAACTTGACGAATGTTGGTTTTTAAATATTCCAACGTTAAGGTATTATCTATGTAGACACGGTCTTGGATGCAAACCCACAAAAAATCTAACAGTATCAAATGGCATGATCTTGGTGGCCACTTGACGTCGCCAAAATGTTAAATTATCCATCCTTGAAACTTCTCATGCAATAAATAAAAAATCGGTCATGTTGTGTGGCTTGTGGCACAATATTTTTGAAAGCAAATATTGTATAGTTCACAATCTTGAATTGCAGGCAAAAAAAAGTAAGTAAGACCATAACGCTCTGAAATGATGGTAATAGTTCTTTCAACCTCGGTTTTTAAAAAATACAGCCCTTTAGACAATAATGCGCCCCGAACAGTCTGCTGCAATAGCGCAGATCTCCGAGCCCCATATGCAACAATTTTGATTGTTGACGTATTCACCGACCGAGAAATGAGTTTCATCGCTGAAGAACATTTTGTTCGATAATTCAGAATTAAAAAGTGGCCACATTTGAACCACCACTTTTGTAGTTTGAAGTATTTTTACGTATTCTTCCACACCTTTAACTAAATAAAAACCCTTTCTGGTGGCAGATATTTTAACAGCTGACAGTTTTGCTAGACGGGTAGTTTTGAATTCACTAAATATATAACCCGATATATTTATCGGACTCTTAATAGCAATAGATTGATGAGACCGAGACTGAAAGTGAAATAAGAAATATAAATCGAGAATCCGATCACATAACTATTTTAAGGAAGGAAACTAAAACGAAATGTTGAACCATTTATATAAAAGGTATGAAGCTTTTTCTAATTTATAAATAGTTTCCAAATTAAAACACGTTGAAGTGGTTTATGTGCACAGGAGTCTCGGTGGGTATATTGTCAAAGTTGTGATTAAGACTTGAATGCTTTTTATAGTACAACTAGCTGACCAGGGCAAACTTTGTTTTGCCTTCAAATTTTATTTTCACTGCAAGTCTGGTTTCGTTGCAATGTCATGGCGGATTGATATTTCGAAGAAGAATGAAAGGTGCACTAAATCGACATAGCAATTATTGTTTAAATGCTGGTATCGGGCTAGTTAACGCTACTGCACGCTGATTAAGGACCCAATGCCTTCACCGAAATACAGCATAGGCTTATCGCGCTAATCTCTATCGGGCAAAACACAAAAAAACTAAATATTGGGCCATCTGTCAGACGAACAGAAATACTCCTCACGGTCCATACATACACGTAATTTTTATATATGTAGAGATTTCTATTGAAGGTACAATAAATTATATGTATATGTATATATGTATATAAATGAAATAAATATTTTTGGGAAATAAATCAAGCCTAACAACAGCAAGGGCAACTTCCTAAGGATTACATTTTATAGCAAAAAGTTAATCTTATAAATTATTTTTCTTTGAGCACGAAAGAAACTAAACCATATAGTTTTTCTAGTTCAGTTTTTCCCACTCGCAACATTTGAATATTCCTTCAGTTGAGACTTGTGGGTGGGTGTAAACGTATGCAAATCTTGTTGCATTTCTCTGACACGAGCAGATTTACTACTAGATAAACTGTATTACAAATTTGACAAATCTGAAAATAGTTGTGCATAAAAAAAAATTCCGTTGTTGCAGTTGCATACTTCTTGATATTTGCATTTTAAATAAAAAATCTCATCGCTACTTTACATACAAAATGAAAATGTGGAAAAGAATTTGAACAAAAAAGATAAGGAAAATAGACAAGAAATAAAGACGAATCTTTATCTCGCAGCATGTTAACCTAAAACCTTAAGCTATAAGCACAAGGATCTGTGTAGTACACCAACACAGCTAAATCTGAATACATGAATGTATGAATATAATTTAGGCAACAATTTTACATCACTTAAAGCATCCGAAAACCAAAATCTACAAAAAAAAAAAATAAAAAGAAAAAAGATTGAAAATGTCTACTGTCATACGTTTTGAAGGAAAAAAAATCCTTTTAAATAACAGCGCCTTTGCTTTAAGAAATGAGAACGAAAACGGTGAAATGGCATTAACATGTTTGTTGATATTGTCAATTACTCTTCAAGAAAGAAAACAGAAAGTAAAATGCCAAAAGGTTGTAGCCGTATCTTTTGATGGGAATAAGCTCCTGAATTGCAACATCATCAATACAAACACACGCACATGCATTAGTTTCAATGATAATTTTTGGCAGAGATTCACATTTATTCCCAGCAAACAAACATGTGGGTGTCTAAACAGATGAGAATGTGTTGGGAATGGTACCAAAAATGAAAAATTCAAAAAGATTTAAATCAAAGATCTATCTGATATGAGAAATGGTTTTAAGTGATTTGATTTAATTACTTGATTTTTTGACAAGAGCATAGATATACATAATTTTGTCGAATATTTTTCTCCAACCGGAAATAAATTTTAGTGAAGTAATTTCATTTCAAGATTTTAAATAGTAAACCTTGATTTTCCTTTACCACTCCACACTGAGCTTTGTTTCACATACCAAAAACAAACTTAAAAAACAAATTTTAGCCGATATTTAAAAAAAGATCGTCGACTGACTACAAATCGTTTTTATAATAAATTCATTTTGCCATCACAAGAGCTTGTTAAAAGCAATTTTTTCATAGTTTTTCATATGGAAAGAATGTGGCTTTTTGCTTAGATAATTGTAGAATATTAAAATTTTTTTGTATTAGAACAAATTATTATTCCTCTTGCAACTGAGAATAGAGCACATTATAATTAGTTTTAATTTTTTATGTCTGTTCCAGAAATGTTATTAAAAGTCCACTTAAAAATGGGATTTTCTTTGTGTATCAACAATTTTTAAAGATTTTTTAACAAAAATATATTTATAATTTTATGTTTTAACTCAATTGACACTATGTTTCGACCTTTCTAATATGTCTTTTATTTTATTAAAGAGCTTTAGGTCTTTTTATAAAAAACAAATTTACATTTTTTTAAATAAAACTTTTTTCCTGAAGAAGACGCCCAAAGAGGAGTCGAAATATTGAAATAAAATTAATTTGTTTTTTTTATAAAAAGACCTAAAGTTCGTTAATAAAATAAAATATATTTTATGTGTAATTTATAATTTTATGTTTCTTATATGTATCGAGGAAAATAAGGGAAACTCATCATATTTTTGCAATAACATACGTTATGACACATGTCAATTTTCTAATGTATAATTGAGTATTTCAATAAGTTTGTTATAACATTTTTAATTTTGACAGAATACCTGCACTATTTTACCAAAAAGTGTGCATTCAATAAGCATAATAAATAGATCTAATTAAATAAGTTTATTTTGATAAAAGTTTCCAGAAAACAGGAATTTTCCATAAGTTCAATTACCAAAAAGAAATAATAATAAATAAATTCAAAAAGCCGGTTAGATCCACGACTTGTTATCCGGAAGTAGTGAAAGTTTGGAACTTTTACAATGATTTTAAAATAAACTGTTTGTTCATTGCATTTGAATCCTTATCATCGGTATTAAAGTCATGTCCGAGATGTTATGAAAAAACACATTTTTAGAAGTACTTAAAATTCTGTTTATGCTACAATGTATTTGATATAATACTGTGTACGAAAGTCATCTCTATTACGTATTTAATTTTGGTTCACATAATTGATATGTTTGGACTCGTACTTGAGAATATTATTTCATCAACGTGTCGAAGTATATGGAGACAGCACCTATGGGAGTAGAAACTTTGGGATATCATAATTAAAAAAACTCCATAATTAAAAAAATCCACGTCGAAGCACTGTAAGCTCGGAATGTTGTTAAATGAAAAAGCAAATTAAAATTTCTTTTCTGTTTCAAATATACTGTAAGATAAAAATTCTGATTAAACAGTGTATTTAATGAAGTTTCATAGTTTAAATAGTTTTCCTTTTCATTCCAGAGTTTAAATAAATGGGGTCTAACTTATAGTTTTGATATCTGAATAAAAACAAAACCAACTTGCTTTTTCTTCCTTTTCGGTCAAATCAATATCAAATAAAGCCTTAATTGTAAATCTCCTTATAGGTTAGAAAAATTATTTGAAAATCCCCTTTATAATGCTGACATCTAATTATCAAACATCGTCATAGTGCAAACATTAGACTTTGTGTTTATTGGGTTGTGGCAGAAATATTAGTAAATACTTTTGCATGTATTTACTCTAATGATTTAAGTCATTTACCACGCAATCTTCTTTGCTTTTGTTATGCCTCTGCAGCAACTGCAGCAATACTTTTTTCATCAGGTCTTTTACGCCTGGGGAGTTCTACATTTGGGTCACCTAACAGATGTTATATTAATAATATAGAATAAAGCTTTAAGAGAGGTATTTTGGAGCCGTCTGTTTTGAATATCCTGAATAATCAATTATTGGGTTGTTTTCACAGGTTACCACTCGCTCAGATGTTGTCATATTTTAAACTTCTGTAACACCTCTGAGGGAAAAAAGAGAAGAAAAGGAATCACATCCATGTCTATATGTTCGTTTCTATACTAAACCTAATCTCTCTTGTCTCGCTTCTTCTTAACCGCTTCAGCGAAAGTTATTGAATTGACGCAATCAATTCCAAGGCCAAGTAATTTTTGTATATATAGTGAGAGACCTTTAGCATACTGAACCCCGAATTATTTTAGTCGTAAATGTGTTTAACAGCATTTCAACCCAAAGATACAAACACTGATTAAGCAGGCAGACTGTGGCATTGTTTATTCCATTTGCTATGAAATTCTCCGACTCATTGTCATGCCCGGCTGTTCATTAGCTTTATGTTGAGCTTTCAAAAACCAAATTGGACATGGTGTACCGCTTATCCTTTTGGACCCGATATTTCTGCCAGTAAATTCTACAATTAGTTATCATCCTGTACATGGCAACGGTCCCACAATATTCTTGCTTCCAGAATACCTGAATTTTAGACGTCTAGATGTCCTTTCCATGACTATATCTGAAAGAAAGTTTTTGACAGTTTTCACAACTTCAGTAATTTTTGACTTTATATATTAACATGTAATACCGATTCTCTTAATTGAATATAAATTAAAATTTTTGTTTTCAACATCCTTCTTGGTTTTTAACGTGGGTTACTTAAAATGATCATCGTCTTATGTAACGACTTACGGTTGCCATTTTCCAAGTACCAGTTGAAGCGAGTTTCAACTGGAAACTTATAGCCAGTCTTTTGCCTATAAGCCTAATTCGTACAAAGGGACCTGATTTCATTTAGGCAGAAGTTGGCTGTATCCTGCCTATAATCTGGCAGGAGGCAGCTACATCTAATGAAGACCATTGTATGACAATAAATGTCAGTGTACGTTTTAAAATCATATCTAAAGTTAACCTTGCAGGATATTTCTGTGATCTTTTTGAATATATTTGTGATAGCAGTCTTTTCACTTAATGATTACTTCACTTTATAAGAAATTAAAATTATTTCCTTTGCAACATAAACGTATGAAACTCTCCATATTTGAAACACGATTCTTTGATCAATCCCGTTGACAATAAAGGATTACATGATATGCTGCTTCTCTTGTGCCCAATGTACTTTTAGTTTTTCCCACAGCATAAATAACTTTATAAAGTTGTTGCTGCTTTTTTCAGGTCTTCATAAAAAAAGAAAATAGACAAAAATTGTGTATAAATATGAAGTTTCAAACCACGCATTAAGGATGTATGGCAGAATTGCGTATTTGTATTTCTTTTTTAAATCCGACCACATGGTCTAGAAACGAAATGACAAATGAGAATCGCGGTTAAAATGAAGAATAAAATAGAGATTTGGGTTGTAAACGAGTACACTCATGTGGATTATGCAAAAAAAGGATACGATTTACAAAGGCTCATTGAATCAATTATGTTTAAAGATGGTATCATGAATAGAATTTTCGTTTTATGTTCATCATTCCGTTGCTTAGGAACTTTTAATTACTTTTGTAACGAAATAATTTAATTTTTGCAAAGTGTAGATTTCCATGAATTATAAAATTTATTAGTTGGTTCCAGTATTATTTTTTATAGGCTTTGGTATATATAGGTCAATGTCAGCATCAGCTCAAAATTCACAATAACCACTGACTATCTCGGGACGCATTGGAGGGTCTTGGATCTTGTATGGATTTTTATCGTCGTAAATTCAAAAATTTTTTTTGTTGACGTAACCATTCATCCAGAAATTTACCTTATCACTGAAAATGAATTTTTGATGAAAATTATGTTCAGTTTCCAACTGGTCCAGGACCCATTCAGCGAACATATTTCGTTGTTTATGGTCGTTTACCTCCAGCTCCTAGATAAGTGAAAATTTGTACGGGTCACCACGCCAAATTCACCAATTTATGGTCTGTGAAAAGCCGAGTTCTTGTAAGCAAAGTAAGATCGACTGCTTCGGATTCTCCTGAATACTCTCACGGAGAAGTGGCGCTATCGTCGTACAAATATTGCTTCATTGTTTACTGGACCAGTGGACTCACAGTTATCGTCCTCCCGATAGGACGATTATGGCGGCCGTAAATTGGTCGAAGAGCGCGAAACGTTATCCTAACTAAACATCTATTTTGATAAAAAAAATTTTGTTACTTTCACGTGTTATTAAATGCTATATTCGTCCATAGATTTATCTTCAACAATATGGCCACTATCACTTAGTGTAGTAAAAGTATTTGCCACAAAATTTTGAATCGAAAAAATATAATCACTATCACTCTATTTAAGAGCTTATTGCCATAGATATAGAAATGCGTCCAATTGCTTCACTTTTAATTTTAAACAGGAAACAATATGCTCTCTTCCCTACAATATATCTTCAATAATATAGAAGTAATTTATATTATCTTTATACTGCCTCTTACTTAAGTATATAATATTGGTATGTTCCTCTTAGTCCTCTGTGGAGCATAAGGGCCGCATTTAAATATATTAGCATAAACTAAATAATTTTCATATATTTTTCATATTACGATTAGAAGTAAAATCAAATAATATGCATAAATGGAATATAAAAATCAACCTTTTTGCATTTCTCTTCTAAATTGACAATTATCTTTATTTAACGCAGTACAAAGACAGAAATAAGTGAACAACATGTTGTATAATACAGTATGTTTAGTTTGAATTTAAAAAAAGAAAACTCAGAGATTTTCTATAAACATAATCTAACAAAATGAAAAACAAATTGCCAATGGCCAATAACAAAAAAAAAACTGTTTATTGTAAAAATAGAATATATTTTTATATTAACCATTCATATGAATAAAAATCTCAAATAGTAGAAATATAATAAATAATGTATGAAAAATAACTTGAGTGATGTGTAGTACCCGATGCCAGCGTTGCCAGAGTATATTAAAGTAAAAGCAGCAAAAATCTAAAATTTTTTTAATGAAAAATTTTTAAGATTTTTGTTCATCTCTTTGTATTAGATCTTCAAAAAAATCGTTAAAACACATTTCTAATTCCTTTTTTCTTACATATAATATAAGCAAAATACACAATAACATTTCGTAGTACTTCAAAAATATGTGTTTCTTATAAAAAACGATCTGAAAAATAACATTTTACTAGCCTGAAATACTTTCTCATAAAACCTGCCAAAGTGAATAAAAATATGTAAATAATTTTTTATATTGAATTGCTGGACAATTAAAAATCAAAATTTTTTGTTAAAAAAAATATAAAAAAATTAATCTGCATTATTATGCCTTTAAAATCTGCACAGCTGGCAACAGTGTTCCTGTGACCGCTTTTAAATAAAAACTACTTCCCTGCTTTGCAATATAAATGCTGTAATGTTTAAATTATCCTTCCCCAATTGATACGTGTAAGTATGGAAAGTAAAATATTTTCTCGGGGCATTAGTTTTTTCCACTTTATTACAAAATTTAAAAAAAAATTTTCTTTTTGAATACGAACATCGATGTTATTTAATACTCTCGCTTTTGACATCACTTTTCTATATTTAAAGAAAGATGCAAGATGTTAAGCATCTCCCCAGCTGCACAAGGTTTTGGAGGCATTTTGAGCGGTTATGCAACAGCCAATGTAGTTAAACACAAAGCTCTAAAAATATTTTCTGGAATTAAATCCCAAATATAAATTAAAACTTATTTAATGAGATAAGCATCAACTAACTCTTTATATCGCTTTTCTTTTATTATTTTTAACAAACGTAAACAACAAACAGCTGATTCAACAAATACACAATTAAGCTGTGCAAGATTACAAACTTAAGTTTTGTTCAGACGGTTGCACAATCTGACAATATCGTCAACAAAATGAGCAGCAAATATCTGATAGTCGTGTCAGACCACTATCAGACTACTACCTGGTAACAATGTTGTCAGACATGCCACAATTATGTGATGACATTATCATATGTGCGAACATCTGACAATAACATCACTGTCAGATATAAAATACGTATGCACTGGTATAGTACAAACGTATTTTGTGGCTCTAAATAATAATCACATTTTACCTGACGAGCTATTCGGCTCCACTATTCATTCAGATCAATAGAATTTGTAATGACGTCAAAAACGGTCTGGCTTATGGATCATCAATAGCACTTTTATATTTCCATGTTGAGAAAGCCATGTTGTATTGCTTTTGTGATCATGCAGGTATAAGAAGCGTAAAAGCGTTCAGATGCAACATGTCACATGATCCATGTTTATATAATTTAAATTATTTTAAGACAGATACTAAGAAATCCAAGATAAAAGCAGTTAACGACATGTTTGTATTGTCAAGATCATTTTCAATAATATTGCCAATTACTTGTTCTCCAATATTTAAAATTACACATACTATTGAAATATTGAACGTCTATTGATAGAAGTAAGTGTTCTATGAATGGAAAATGAATTGCAAACATAAGAATTCATTTGTTTATTTCAAAGTTAACATGTATGTAGGATATTTTATTCATACTGTTTATTCCTTTAATTCTTTCAATGTTTAGATTATTTTTTTCTTTTTATTTGCTAAAGATCAATGAAAGAACGCATTATAGAAAGTATTTTTAATATGAACTACTTGAAATGATTTCAGTTCGTGGTTAAGAAATATCTAGTAAGTATTTCAAATGAAATACACAACAGTACATACATATGCGAGGGTGGCTTAATAATTCCTTGACTCTTAACTGAAAGGGCAAAACAGCTCTTGTCTACAAACATGTGTCAGTTGACCCCTGCTAAAAATTAAAAAAACTATAGCGCTTAATTTGTGTTTGAAAGACATTGATAATAGACTACTCCGTGATTTGAAGAGAAACTCAAAAAAGTAAATTTCGTGATCATTAAGCACTATTTTTGACGAAACAAAATTACCACTCAAACTAAGACTAATAGATACTATGGTAATTCTGCATTATAAATTTAAATGGTAAAAATAGTTCATTGAATTTCGTTGTGGCCGTACAAGCGAATATTCTAGGTGCCCAGTTGACGTCTCTGGAACCGAAGCAATTGAAAAAAAAACTATGATATGGTGTTTGCCGCCCATAAATTGAAACCGTGAGAGATTATGGAAGCCATGGGCATATCACATGGCTCAGGGGTTTCATTTTTGAATAATCGCTTGAGTATCCAAAAGCTTTCCGCAATCGTGAATGAAATGTGTATCCACCAGAGGCCAAAGAGCAGTCAAAATAGTGGGTTCTCGGGGCGAATGGGTACGTGGTATAATCCGTATTGACTGCCTGCAAAAGCGTAAAACAATCAATGGAAAATATTGTGCCAACTTATTGGATCGATTGAATAATGATTTGAAAAAGCGACTTAATTTGGCAAAGAAAAAAGTTCTTTTCCACCAAGACAAAGTGTATAGAGTTCACAGGAGATAATGTTGAACAACAAAAAAAATTTTATTCAAAAATCTGTGTTTCATTCAAAGAGTCAAGGACTTATTGTACCACCCTCGTTTATATAAGTATGTATATGTAAGTAGTAATGAGGAAAAATATTGCATAATATGAAATAAAATAAAAATCATCAGGAACTATATCTACTCTATGCCAACAGGATATTGTAAAAAAATCTGGTTTCCTTTTAGATTAAAATTTTTATTGTAAATTTCAGTATCAAACAAATCATTTTTGATTTGCAGGAATGCAATGCAACACATTGTTCAGTTTATATATAAATACATGAAGACAATTATGTTTGACATGTGTACGTATGTTTGTATTTGTTGTTGCACTTAAGTTTAAGCATTTTATATAGATAAATTTTAGAACGATAAACCTGTTGTCTTGGACGTTCAGATTCACAAGAATATTTTTAAAAGCAGGATGAGTAGAAAGCAGCATATAATTTCAAGGCCGCAAATAATAAATTTTTATTTTTTTCCATAATTTAAGGACTATTGTTATTTTTAAAATTTCGTATCAGCATTGGCAAGGGTGGTAAAGAAAAGGATTTATATCCCTATAGCCAGTTGGTTAGATTCTCTACTGATTGGCGAGCAGCTAAATATAGTCTACATATATACAAACTAGATTGACAAGAGATCTACTTTAGCGATATGCAGCTGTTGTACACCAGCACAGCTTTTTATTATAAACGTGTCCAATTGAGATATAAGTTGCTCGCCTTACATATTTTTTTGTCAAATTATCAAATAAATAAAATCATTTGAATACTTCCCATAAAACAAAACCAATCTGTTCCCATAAGTAAATTTGTAATAGGCCATTTTGCTGTTGCTGCAAAATTGTTCCTAGTTTTTCCCTTAATTGATTATATCGTAATATTGTTGATTTAATTGTCATCAAGACAATTTGTCATAGAACAGGCAGCGCTTGTTTGACTTTGACAATTTACGCCATACAATCACACACCTCAAATGCCATGAAGTACTTCTCTTTATTGTAAACTCATGCAACTTCAACGAGCATAAAATCAACAATAAAAATAAATTTCTAGTATAACCCGTGCGAGAAGTTGATCGATTGCTTAACGCTTTGGATGATGACATGACGGGAAAAAAAAACAACAAAAAAAAAACAAAAAGGATACTATACGTATTTTATTATTCATTTTCCATAACTTGTTTTTCTTCTTTTCTTCCAGACAAAAAAATTTGTCCTCCAATAAAAATAAACTTTTTCATATTTTACCATTTCCCAGTCATACGAAACAAACAGGCGAAATATGTGAGAAGTTTATCACCGGCTGTGACGAATTTAAGGCACCTTTCAATTTATTGTTAGATTTCTATGTAGTTAAAGTGTATTATTCTATTAACAGAAATTCGAATATTATCTTCGTAAGTCTACTATAAAAACTATATACATAAATATATAAAGAAAATGGAATTTTTAAGAGTTGTTTGTATATTTTTTAATTGTTTCGCAAAAGCAGTCATTTTCCAATGAATATAGTTACGTTCAACAGGCAGCTTTCGTTCAACTCGGTCCATAATTTGGGCCCTCTGTGAAATCCAAAATAAATAGAGGATTGAAAATTGTAAACAGAAGTTTTAAGGTGACAGCGAGAGGAATGGAAGGTATTTTTAAGCAAGGACATTTTCATTGCTTCCAAAGTACATTTATACGACTTCCTAGAACCCAATCGAAACAAATTTAATCTAAAAGAGGAATTACTTTTACAAATTTTTGAAAATCGATTTGAAAAGTCCTCTTTTTTTATTAAATTAAATATTTATTTCTTTAAATCTACATATAAATATTATCACATGAAAATAACGAAATAGTGACTAATGGCGAATATGTTCGCCTTAATGATGGGAACCTGTAAAACACGAACCACGCTAATTTAATATAAAAAAATATATTATAAAAAGTTTACTTTTCTCATCGTGAAAATAGCATCTAAACTAATGAATATGAATCGGAAAAGGGAACATCCTGCAATGACAGGCCTATACTCGTATTAAAATCATTGAAAATAATCAAAGTTTTCATTACTTACAGATCCTAATCTAACCATTTTTGTGACTTTTTTGAAAATTGTTATTTTTTTACTAGGAATATTCATGAGTTTGCTGCTTACCCCTAAGAGTAATGGCGTTTTTTTGAAATGCAAAAAATTTTGCCCTTTAAAAACGAAAAAAAAACTTTTTGTGTTCCTTAATAAGAACAAATTTATATGGAAGGACACACACTACTTTAAGGATGATATATGTTTTGAATAAGACCGATTTAAATTTTTTTTATAATTTAAGCAACAAAAACAGCTTTTTCAGAAAAACAAATCGTAACTACAGGAGTGTAAATATTTATTTAAAGGAAGTAGGCTTGCCCATATTAATTTCATCAGGGATGCTGGCAATTCTTATGAATGCAGGAATTCTAACTCCGGTATGTTTACTAAGCGCACGGCTGACCTGAGCAATATACGGTGCTAAGGGAACTAGTACCCCAGGAATTGTCCTGATATGGTTAACATGCCCTGATCCGGCTGGGTATCAAGAGGTGGCTATGATTTAAAATCAAAACGCGTGGAGAGGAATCGTATTGGCAACGATTGAGTTGGGACGTAACGTACTTAAAAGGTGTATGTTAAGTTTTGATATCGGAAGGTACTAGTTACTGGTCGTGCATCGAGATTGCGGCTTGATACACCTAGATGGTTGAGAGTTGTGGTAAGTGGTCTATGACAGGAAGATTATATATTAAATTTGGCACTGTGGTAATAGAGGGTTATACTATATTTTGAATATCCAAAGAATGAGTCTGTGGAGGGACCTGCTGTCTGCGTACAGCGCTTCGCCGGTATTTGCACCTGAGCTCAGCAGTAGGACCTCAAAGAACAACTGGAATGGTGGTGTAAGCTTCACCAGTTGTTAAAACTACCACCTGGCTTGGCGATATTGGAAAAATAATGTCATTTTATTGGCCTTTTCGTTTTGGACATAAATGTTACACTTAGTTTGCCCCTCTTGCATCTTTGTGTTCTGTTCTAAAAAAATATGCAGTATTGCAAAAGAAAAACATCTGCTTTTATAAATATGTTGCTCATAAAATATGTAAATAAGCAACGTGTTCTGCACTCAACTTTTATTCTGACTATTTTTGTTATACAAGGAATGGTTTCCTTCGGTGTTATTTTCACTTAAATATAATTGTGGGAAAAGTAAAAAAAAAAATTTGGTCTTTATTTCGTAAAATTAAATGAAAGTTCGTTTCGTTTATTTGTATTGAAAACAACAATAAGATATACAAATTAATTTTTGTTTTCAATATGAATAATCGAAACAAGATTTTATTTACAAAATATGGCCCTCAATAATGTTTAGTATATGACCTCTAGTATTTCAAGCAACTATTTTTGTTCTATTGTGAAAATAGTATCGGCAGCATGTAAAATTTATTCCCCCATTTTTATGGCAACAGATTTTTCTTTATATAGATACCTTGTGATACATATAGTTTCATATTTCAGCTTTATTGCTAAAGAATTATTGAACTTAATGCTCACGAGATCAGTTACATTTGTTAATTTTTTTTTTTGATATTTTCAGAGGCGTATCCACGATTTTCAAGATATATATATGTTTCCTTTAATTTATAATTGCCTTTTTAATTTTATTTAATTGCAACTTAGTTCCAATGAGAACGGAATTAAAGTAAAAAATGTAGGGAATTTCACAAAAATTTTGTGGACCGTTGGGAAACCTTTATTGTAGTTTAAAATTGAAGGAATTTTTTTTGTTTCTTATTTGGAGTATTACCGGCAATTTCGTCTTTATTTGTAATAATTACTTTTTAATTATAGCAATTTTTTAAAAATTTCTAAAAATTTTTTGAAGGAAGAAATTAGTAATAAATATCTAGAGTGCGATTGCCACCGTTATTAAATTTTAACGGTATCTCATCGGTAGGGATATTGGTTTTGGTATCATTTACTGAGCTTGACGTATTTCCTAGAAAGCAATAACCTCAACTATACCCCTACCATCCCTGATTAAATGTCAGTATAAGAAGTTCAAGAAAATAATCAACAAGCGTCGCTACAAGGGACAAAACGAGTGTGTGGCAGATGGGGCAATCGTTGTGACACCATTAATGAGTAATAAGCATATTGCGTGTAGCTCTACAACAAACTACTACATCTGCAACATATAATAAGAATACAAAGTAACGTACTACAAAAACAATAAAGGAAATATAAAATAAAGCGAAAGGAAATAGAGGGAAAAAGGAGGGATTTGCTAAAGCGGGCTGGTACTTAAACTAACGACGCCAACAATGCCAAAAGGAAGAAAATATATATGTATATATAAAACAAACTCCCAACGGTGAATGGTTGAATGAATGAATGACTGATTGAGTGAATAAGTAAATAAAGGAATGACAAATACTCGTACACCCAATTTACGCACTTTGTGATTGCCACTGCTCTTCTAAGTGACGAATGATGAACATGAGTTGTTTGCCCAGATTTATGAATACAGGGACGAACACACACTCTTTTTTTATGGGCTCAAACTTATGCTTTTGCAAAAGTTGTAAATTATTTACAAGCACATGTATGAACGTTTAAAAAATTTGAAGAAATCTTTATAAACTATGGGCAGGTTTCTATGAACGTCATGGCTTGTTGACAATGATATAATCAAAGATATGTAAGTTTGTGTTCACTTATATGTACAAGTATGTAAATGTGAAATGATTAAATATATTATATGTTCATATGCATAAGTAATGAAATAAATATTACGCTTTTACACAAGGAGAATAACACTTTTAGACAAGGAGAATACTCGTAACATGCAACATCATCGTATATGTAATATGATTTTAAATACTAAACAAATTCGGACATCGAGTTAAAACATAGTTCTATAAATAATTGTGAAAGATATTGTAATTTTTGGGAAACCAGAACGATCCTATAAATTTATGTTTTTACGATTACAAAATTAATCTACAGAAGCTTTAAATTTTATTTTTACAGCCGCAGGGTATGAGTTAAATAAACGAATAGATCATAATTATTTTTCTTTACTCCAAATAACACTGAACAGTACATGTAAAATAATATTTCGTTATTGATTTTATAAAGTGTAAAGATAAGACAGCAAAGATCTTACGATCACTTGTGTTTATTCCTAAAAAATTATTTCAACTCAAATGGTGTCTAAATATTAAGCGAAATATTTCCGGCCTGAATGATGTCAAATATTGTTTTATTAGTTATGAGGCCGCTATAAGATACCCAAAGTTTCTGATGAAAATGATTTTATGAATTCAGTTTGCTTTTGTTGATTTTATTTCACTTCTGTTCTTTATCCTCATAATAGAAACCTATAATTTTTCGAAAACTACACATTTTGCTTTAAAATAATAAATAATTTTTATAAGTATATTTGAGACTATTCGATTGAAATTGTAATCGTTTTTGTGCACCATAAACTACTTGGTAAACACGATTACGTTACCAATAAAATTCCTTAAATCATAAAAAAACGAAAATAGTGCTTTCAATACAATTCCCTAACAAACGTTTGTTAATGTCGAAATGGTTTTTGTTGGAGCGTAATATTAAATAGAAATCAACTTGTAATTAAATAGAAATCAACTTGCAATTAAATAGAATTTAGTTTTTAGTTTATACATTTAGAATTTAGTTTATACATTCCATAAATCTGAACTGTTATTATATTTCTTATTATACTTACTATAGTTTATACATTCCATAAATCTGAACTGTTATTATATTTCTTATTAAAAATAATCAAACTTAATTATTAAGTAAAATTCCTCAAAATACTGCTATTTAAGTGCAAACATATGTACCTATAGGTACATATGTACCTATTATATAAATATGCACCTAGTATATAGATAGTTAATGACCTTTGGTTAAGTATAAGTAAACAAGTAAATAAATAACTAACTGTCCTCTCATTAAGTCTCTCTGAGTCATAAACACCTGGAATAAATAAGAAATAAACATTGGAATGTAATAATATAAAAACAAGAATGTAAACAATAAAGTGAGACAGTTTGTGAATATACGGAGATCGAAATAAAAGTGTTATTATTTTAAATCCAGTACCCAAATTTTTAATAACAAAACTCATAATTTATTTGAGTTTTGATTCGTTGCCTTAAAAACTATTAAGGCTAAACATTTTGGCGCCCGAGCAGGGACTTGATTTAAATAATAATAATAATTATAAAAATAACATAAACTGATAAATTACTTCAGTTTATACAATAATTAAAAAACTTAATTTAAAAATTAATAAAAAACTGAAAAACTGATAAGTTACTTCAGTTAAACAAATTTGAGAAAAACTGATAAATTATTTCAGTTAAACAAATAAAATAAACTGATAAGATACTTCAGTTTAAATAAATTTATAAAATAATTAAAATTTGTTAAAAAAAAAATTGTTTTTGTTGCGTGTAAAAAGTGAAGCATATTTTATTAATCATCATAAAAAGACATATTTATGTGCAATTGAATTTGAAAGTTTGATCTCCATCAACAATCCAACAGATCTCCATCAACAACAACAGATCTGCATCAACAATCCAACATATCTCCATCAATTTCACATTTGGGAAATCTTCATAATCGTGTCCAGATGCCCCGTTGCCGTTGCCTGTGTAGAGCTGAACCTAAGAAGGGGAGTAATTTCGATTCGAATCAAGAGGTAACAAGTGTCCAAAATATTTGTGTTTTTCTACCCTTAAATTTGTAATTTAATCAAATTTAAGAGATTTTTGTAAGTTAATCAAAAATTATTCTGCATTGCAAGTCAAACACAAATACATTTTTACACTTGAATTTTGTGAAACAATTTATTTATTTAATATTTATATTAAACAAATTCCACCCTTAAAAGTGAAACAATTTGCAAGTGTTTATATTTTTATTATTAACACATTCGTACACAAACAATTCGGTCTCTTTATTATTGAGAGAAATTATAACAACTTTCGTTTACCGCCGGTACTTCAATCGCGTGAAAATTTTTAAGTGCGTTAAAAAATTAAAAATTTCGCTATTTATTAATTTTATTTATTGTAAATAAATAAATAAATATTTTTTGCAATTTATTTTATACATTTTGGGTTATCTTTAATTTCTTAAGATCAGTATTCCATTCCGTGCGTTCCTATACCAATTGTAATAATTTGCATACAGCAGCTGTAACAGAATAGTGCGTTCACACTAGCTTCGGAAAGTTAATTTTCATACAAAGTGAAATTATAAAGTCGTTCGTGTATTCACACTAGCATCGAAAACTTGTTTCATATAATTAAAAAAGAAAAAAAAATTAATTGCTTGATGTGTGTACTCGCACGGCTTATGTTTTCGTACTTGAAAAAATTAACTGAAAGAGATTTCACTTGGTAAAGGAACTCGAACTATTTACCAAAGGCTGTTGATGGTATTTTTGCAAATTCAATAAGGTAGTTAATTTGGAACAAATTTTAATACTGCTAAACTCAAAAAATAGTATATATAAAAAACAAAAGTTACGAATATCGTATATCCGGCGAGAGATTCTTATAAATCTTTTTATCTAAATCAACTTCGATATTCAATTATATTTTGCCAATAATTTAATTTGGCAATTTCTGAATCCGAGTATTTAAGGAATTAATTTGATCAAATATAATTGATATGACTGGCAAAAAACGCCAAGATTCTCCTTCCAAACTGGAAACTTTGGAGAAAATAATCTTAAAAAAGGAAAGAGTCGTAAGAAATATAATCCGAATTCGACAGTCCATTAAAGATAGGACTATTTCGTTCAATCCTATTGAACTAGAATGTCGATTGGATATTTTGAAAACTTATATTGACCAAGCAATGAAGCTTCAGTCGGAGGTGGATAATTTGGATCCCGACAACGATGATAGAGCTGAGCTTGAGGATATTTGTGTGACTACAAAATCACTGTTGTTAAGCCTTCTAACAAAAAACAAACAGTCAAGTGTGCCTGAAACTTCATTCAGCGTACAGTCACATCAGTCTCGACTTCCGAATATGAAGCTTCCCAAATTTACTGGGAAATACAGCGAATATAAGAATTTTATGAGCTTATTTGAAAATTTAGTTCATAATGATCCGACGTTGACAGATATAGAAAAGTTCAATCATTTAATATCATGCTTGTCCGATTCAGCTTTAGGTACAGTGAAAGCTTTTCAGATTTCTGAAGAAAATTATCCCAAAGCACTAGCCAGCTTAAAAAAGGTTTATGACAATGAATGTCTTATATTTTTCGACAATATATCGAAACTTTTTGATTTACCAGAAATTACAAAACCTTCGGCTTCTGCTTTGCGAAGCATGATTGATACTGTGTCTGCCATTTATGATTCCTTGTTATCAATAGGCGATGACAAGAAAATTACAAATGCTATTTTGATACATTTAGTGATGTCAAAAGTAGATCCAGTCAGTAAGTCCAAGTGGGAAGAACAGCTTGATTTTGAAAAACTTCCTCTATGGTCTGATTGCGAAGCCGTTTTAAACAAACGTTACCAGCATATTTCAGCTGATGAATCTTCTGGTTCAAGGCTGAGGTTTAATAAAAATAAAACTGAGAATGCAAATAATAGAAATACAAGGACATCATTAAATTGTACAAAATCAAAGCAACCCGTTGACAAATGTCTGTTTTGCAAATCTACTCAACATATAATCAATAATTGCCCTTCTTTCACTTCTGAGACTGTAGCGAAAAGATTTCACTTTATAAAATCTGTGCCAGCATGTATTAATTGTCTAAAAAAGGGACATACAGTAGCACGATGTTTGTCTTCCAAGTGCCGAATATGTAACGGTTCTCACAGCTCGCTACTTCATCGATTCAATAATGGTTCTAATGACGTAAATAACTCTTCTGATCAGCCGTCTATCTCTCACGCTTCTGTAAATTATTCATCTTCGGATGAAAGAATCATTCTCGCGACAGCTATAGTAAGAGCACGAAATAGTTCTGGCCAATTTATTCCAGCTAGAGCACTGTTAGATTCCGGTTCGCAACCAAACTTGATTACTGAGGAACTTGCGCAGCTACTCAGATTAAAGAGAGAAGGAGGTAGATTGAATTTGAATGGCATCAGTGAAACAAATTCGGTTTCAAAATCATGTATTAATTTGACTGTCTCGTCGAGGGTTAACTCTACCCAATTCACTTCCAAATTTTGGGTATTGAGCTCAATTACAAATTTGCAACCTGATCGTAGATTGGTCACAACGAGCTTAAATATTCCCAGAAATATAGAATTAGCTGACCCACTCTTCCATAAGCCCCAGAAAATTGATTTGTTAATTGGGGCAGAAGTGTTCTTTGATTTAATGTGTGTTGGCCAAATCAAATCTGGCCCATGCCTTCCTATTCTTCAAAAAACTTCACTTGGCTGGATTGTTACTGGAAAGTACAATCAATCAAAGAGCTTGAATAATGGCAAAGTTTTTCACTTAAGTACTTCAATAGAAAACGAGAGCAATATTGATTCAATTGTCAGAAAATTCTGGGAGCTAGAAGAGCTTCCAAATGAATCATCGAAATTGTATACTGAGGAACAACAACAATGTGAGGCCAAATTTAAAAATTCAGTACGACGTTTGGAGTCAGGCCGATTCGAAGTCTCGCTACCGTTCAAATCTGATACAAAATTATTGGGTTCATCTTTCGAAATTGCCAAAAGACGATTCCTATCTTTGGAGCGAAGGCTTTCCAAAGACAATGTAATGAGACAAATGTATCATGATTTTATGAAGGAGTATTTCAACTTGGGCCATATGTCACTCCAGGACAAAATGCCAGATTTTCCTCATTATTTCATTCCACATCAGTGTGTTTTGCGACCTCAGAGTACAACTACTAAACTTCGAGTAGTGTTCGATGCTTCGTGTAGAACTTCTTCGCTTGCATCACTCAACGATCTGTTAATGGTCGGTCCCACAGTTCAAGAAGAATTATATTCTACATTGATTCGTTTTCGACTCCATAAATACGCAATCACTGCAGATATTGAAAAAATGTATCGTCAGGTCTTGATTGATGATCGAGACAGAAACTATCAATTAATCCTCTGGAGGGAAAATCAATCTGATACCTTAAAGATTTTTCGCTTGAACACGGTGACTTATGGTACAGCTTCTGCTCCATTTTTGGCCATAAGATGTTTGATCCATTTGAGCGATTTATACAAAGAGACCTTACCTATTGGTTCGAAGGTTATCCGCAGTGATTTCTATGTCGATGATTTGCTCACTGGAGCTGAAAGTTACCAAGATCTAATCGAAATTCGTAATCAGGCTACTGAAATTCTAAGTTCAGCTGGTTTTAACCTGACTAAGTGGGTTTCAAATCATCCAGATTTCATTAGTACTTTACACGAGGAAAAATTGTTGCATAGCGATGCAGATGCTACTAAAGCTCTAGGTATACATTGGGTTCCGAAAAATGATACATTTAACTTTCATTTGGAAGATAATTTTCAAGAATTGAAAGCTACGAAAAGGAACATATTGTCAATTTCTTCCCGATTATTTGATCCCCTCGGACTTTTGTGTCCATTGGTAACTAAAGCTAAAATGTTATTGCAGGAACTATGGATTCAAAAGCTTGACTGGGATGAATCAATTCCCATGAGCCTAAATACTTTATGGGAAAATTTCAAGTTGAATTTACTGAAACTCGATTCAATCACAATCCCAAGATTCGTAAACACAACTTCAGCAGCAAGAATTCAAATTCATGGATTTGCTGATGCTTCAATTCGAGCATATGGGTGTTGCATTTACATTCGAAGCTCCGAATCAACCAAATTTGATTCGAGACTACTTACGGCTAAGTCTAAAGTTGCTCCACTTAAGACAAAATCTCTTCCGAGACTTGAATTATGCGCTGCACATCTACTGGCTAAGTTGTGGAATAGAATTAAGCTAATGATAAACTTCGAAATTGAGTCTGTTAATTTTTGGACAGACTCCGAAATAGTTTTATATTGGATAAAGACGCATCCATCCTCACTGTCCACGTTTGTTTCAAATCGTGTAGCTGAGATTCAGGAATGTTCAGATCAAGTTTTTTGGCGGCATGTGCCAACTAAACAAAATCCAGCTGATATCGTTTCCAGGGGATGTGATGTCGAAGAATTGAAAAATTCGATTTGGTTTAAAGGACCTTCGTTTTTGCTAAACGATAGTCATCAGTGGCCTGTTAACGAACATTTTGAGTTAACAGAGAACCAAAAGTTTACCGAAATGAAGAAAACAAACGTATTGCTTGCGGTAAAGGACTCAGAAAATTGTATGCTGGATCTGATAGAAAAATACTCTTCTTATAATAAGTTGCTGCGAGTTGCTGCATATGTTTACCGATTCATTGACAGCATCAAAGGCAGAAAAGTAGATAAAGATACTATACCTACAACAATCGAATTAAAGTGGTCATTCTTTCGTCTTGTAGAGATAATCCAAAAATCTCATTTTCCCGCAGAGATATTGCGGATACAAAACTCTCTGAGTTTGCCGTCAAATATTCAGAGATTGACACCATTCATCCACACGTTTACCGAAGAGAAAAGAACATTTTCACTTTTAAGGGTAGGTGGGAGACTGCTAAATGCAGATTTGGAATACAATACCAAATTCCCACTGTTACTACCGAAAAGAAATAGCTTTGTTACACTTTATTTGCGGAACTTGCATTTCGAAAATTGTCACGCTGGCACAAAAGCCCTCATAGCTCTGTCACGAGAGAATATTTGGCTGATAAATGCGAAAGAAGAATGCAATAGAATAGTTCGTAAATGTGTACATTGCTTCCGCTATAAGCCTAAGCTTATGTCCCAAATAATGGGCAATTTACCCACTAATAGAGTGATAGCTGCGCGACCATTCTTAATAGTCGGCGTAGACTTTTGTGGTCCTATCAACGTCTCACTACGTATTCGTGGTAGACCACCGGTTAAAATGTATATAGCGGTTTTCGTGTGTTTCACTTCTAAAGCTGTACATTTAGAATTAGTATCGGATCTATCTACTGATTCATTTCTTCTCTCTTTTAAAAGGTTCACTGCAAGGAGAGGTCTTCCCAAAGAAGTATTTTGCGACAACGCAACGAATTTCGTGGGAGCAAGCAGAGTCCTCAACGAGCTACAGAACGCCTTCAATCAAAATCGGCAGGCCGTCGAATTATACGCAGCGTCGTTAGGGGTGAAATTCAACTTCATACCACCTCGAGCGCCGCACTTCGGAGGACTATGGGAAGCAGCCGTGAAGCAGGCGAAGTTCCTACTTCTACGAGCAGTAGGCAATGCGTCGCTCACGCAAGAAGAAATGTGTACAATGCTCGCAGAGGTAGAGGCGGTACTCAACAGTCGTCCCATAGCACCGCTGTCTCCAGACCCCAACGACGGAGAAGCGTTAACTCCGGCTCACCTACTAATAGGAACGGGTCTGCGTTCGCTGCCACTAGAATCAGGAGAAGGCGTGAGAGGCAAAGAGGCCAACTTATCGAAGCGATGGCGACTGCTCTGCGTTCTCAAGCAGACATTCTGGCAAGCCTGGTCAAGAGACTACATTTTGGGACTTCAGGGCAAAGCGAAGTGGTCGAAAGAAATGCCCAGTCTCCAGGTCGGTCAAGTGGTAATAATCCACGAAGACAATTGCCCGCCACAACAATGGGTGACCGGGATAGTCGTAAAGGTCATCGCAGGCGACGACGGCAAGGTCCGTGTGGCGGAGGTCAAAACCCGAAATGGCATATTTAAACGTCCAATACACAAATTAGCACCGCTTCCAGATGTTTGAAGACTTCCAGTCCTTCAATGGGGCCGGAATGTTGGAGCGTAATATTAAATAGAAATCAACTTGTAATTAAATAGAAATCAACTTGCAATTAAATAGAATTTAGTTTTTAGTTTATACATTTAGAATTTAGTTTATACATTCCATAAATCTGAACTGTTATTATATTTCTTATTATACTTACTATAGTTTATACATTCCATAAATCTGAACTGTTATTATATTTCTTATTAAAAATAATCAAACTTAATTATTAAGTAAAATTCCTCAAAATACTGCTATTTAAGTGCAAACATATGTACCTATATATTATAGGTACATATGTACCTATTATATAAATATGCACCTAGTATATAGATAGTTAATGACCTTTGGTTAAGTATAAGTAAACAAGTAAATAAATAACTAACTGTCCTCTCATTAAGTCTCTCTGAGTCATAAACACCTGGAATAAATAAGAAATAAACATTGGAATGTAATAATATAAAAAAAAGAATGTAAACAATAAAGTGAGACAGTTTGTGAATATACGGAGATCGAAATAAAAGTGTTATTATTTTAAATCCAGTACCCAAATTTTTAATAACAAAACTCATAATTTATTTGAGTTTTGATTCGTTGCCTTAAAAACTATTAAGGCTAAACAGTTTTTTTTTTTGTTTTTAACAAATTTAAATGTCAAACGTAAAGTAAAATATTTTTTTTAATGCCGCCAATTTTCTGAACGTAACGAGGGTAGAGAAAGGGGAGAAACATATGAAATAAAACTGGAGAAGGAATTGAAATATAATATATGATATTTGGTCATTTTATTAGTTGAATTGAAAATAATAATAAATAATACTATATTGTGGAGCAATTTACAAGGGGAGTTGCTCGGCAACATCCTTTTAATGTCATTTTTATTCCTTTTCCTTACTCCGCGCTCAAAAAGTAATTAATCAACTGAATGTGGACAGAAGAAAAAGGCTTTTCTTGATATACGTTTATCAGATTATATATAATGACACTGGCACTGTGTATATTTTTATTTAAATAAGTGTGTGTTTAACAAAGTTTTTATTTATCAAGTGTTTTTGTCAATAAATATTTAATCATACGAACAGAGACAGTGCGATTTAACTAATTCAAAAACAAAACTCTACTTTTATATGTGTATATTTGTGTTTGTGTGTGTGTGCTCTCGCGCGTGTGTGTGTGTGTGTGTGTGTAAAAATGTGTATTGAGCGAGAAATCCTATAATTTTCATTTAAATTGCCCCTGTGTGGGTAATTTCCGTTTTTAGTATGTGCAGAGTTTTCTTTCCATTATCTGTTTATGAAAATATGCTAAAAAGCTTAAAATTCATTCAACATATGAATGCTTATGTTTTTGCGCGTACGAACTTAATATATGCATTAAAATGAAACAACACAGAGTGGGTGTTGGAGTGTGAAAAGTAAAATGCCTCAATTTTCTTTTTATATTTTAAATATCAATTTAAAAATATATAAAATAAATTTGCATTTTTTTATTTGTTTTTTTTTTATTTATTTTTTTTTAGCTGAACTCCACACGACTCCGGCTGGCTGTACGGAATACTCGTGTCTGTGAGTATAAAATACATTTAGTGGTATTTTGTTTAGTGGTTGGATTTATAGGGATTTGTTCATTCACTTTCACTTTGTTATGTGTGTGTGTGTGTGTAAATGTTTGCCTCTCTTCCTGTAATTGAATTGTTTTGTTATCATTAAATTGAAAATGTAATCTCAAGTGTAACATATTAAAAGAGAAATAATCGATTTGTATAAAAATATATTTTGTATGTGTTTCTTTATTCTCTTTTATTGTATTTGTGCAATGACTTTTTTAATTTTTAATTATTTACTTTGCATTTAATTATTTACTACGCATTAAAATAATTAACTAATCGTAGATTTAAAAACTATATTAAAATAATAATGAGGACATTTTTTAATTTAACTTTTCCAACTTTAATAACTAAATTGAAATTTTAAATAGTCTATTTCGAGAAAGAATAGGAGAAAAGAAACAGACTAACAAGTACATGGGAAATTCACAGAAAATAGTATCGTTCCGTTCTGCTAGTGTAATTGGTTTCTCTTTAGTACTTCTTCCCTGATAAAATTAATTTGAAAACAAAACACTAGTATGAACTGTCAAATTCAGTCTTCCAACGCGAGCCAGACTAAGTAAATCTTCAAAATATGACATATCAACTATAAGGTTTTACTTTAATGAATATGTGTAAATGAGCTTGATGGCTAATATTTTATACATAAGTTTAGGGTACGTTAGGTTGGGTTGAAGATGGCAGAAAATTCATCCCATGTCAATGAAAAGGGATTGACACAGGCCAGTAAAATTGCCTGTTTTGCGCTTCCAAATGAAAAACAAAATCCTGTAGGACCTTTGTGCCATGAAATTAGTTCGAACATTTACTCCAATCAATCAGTATCCCTAAGCTGAGTAGTATGCGGCAAAGTGTCATCCATAAAAAAATCGGGATCTCGCCTGCTCAGTGGAAGAGTTTCGCTGTCTTTTATGTTTGCTCAGCATTCGTTCTCTTCTGAAACGCCCATCCGATGAAGATGTGCTCGTATGTTGGTGTGTCCCGTCAAGACGCCAATCAGCTTTCTTAAGTCGTGCTTCCCTAGTTTCTTCAAGGCCCTCATTTTGTCCTCGTATGCATCGTCCCATAGTACCTTGATCATATTAACCACATCCGGCTGTTCCACAATTTTCCGTAGACAAGTTTCGTCTGAAACACCATATTTTCATCAGTCAGCCGGAAGTAAATTTCGATCACTGGTACTTCTATAAGGAATCTTAAAACAATAATTTCTACGGCATCTGTTTCCTTACCTCCGGTTAATCCAAGAGTGTGTTTCCGATATTACTGTATTGAGATTTTAATAACTGTTGCAAGTTCAATTTCAATTCAAGAAACAAAAAATAATAATATAAATATAAATGAAATGTATAAATCTATTCACTTGTCTGTGATTTATCTGAATATGTTTCATTGGTTTGATTACAAAAAGTTTCATTACAAGAGATTAAAAATTAAATATTTGCCTTTATTTGCCCCCAAAAATGTCACTTAAATTGAAACTTAATTAAATTATTTTAACTTTTTAACACACTCAACGCGTAGTGTTGATGACAGTTTTATTTAAAGCAATTTTAGATGTCTATAAATAAGTAGTACAAATGTTTTTTTTATTATTTTAAATATTTATAGCAGACACAAATTGCTTTTTATTTTTGCAATTTAAAATACTATAAATCTTAATAAAAATGTTATTGCGTTAGATGCAAAAAATCATTAAGTTTTTACTAGATTTATTTATTCTATTAGATTTATTTTTAAGTTCCTACACCCACACGTACATTTGTGTGTGAGTGCATGTATGCGAGTAAATATATTGCATGTGTAAACAAAAGTTCAAGTAGTTGTTTTAAAAATTCTTTAGCTTTTATAAAAAACAATTTAAACAAATTTACATTCCGTTTTGCATAAGTTAATGGTACTGATAATGACTTGGTTTTTATTCGCCCTTTCCAAAATAGGAATGATAGTAACCGTCATCAATAAATCCCATCTTTAGCTTTTTTTTTGTTGCATGAGAGCTTTATCTGCTGAAAGCAGGCCCTTAAAAGTTTAAAGTCTTTTAGTAACAAACTTTACAATATTCCTGTAAAAAAGTACGATTAGCACATTCCACGCTTGTAAAGAGTACTCCAGAAGGGAGCAGGTCTATTCCAAAACTACCCCAAGTGTAGAAAATAAATATGATCCAATTAATATTAGAGCGACGTACTTCTGCTTTGTACCAAATTGGACTTATCCTGAAACTAATACACGTAACTAATCCATGGCCGAATCAGCTTATAAAGACTAAAATTCTTGTAGCAATAAACACTTGCTTGAAAACGAAATCCTTGATGACGGTAATGCTAACGATCACATTGTGATCCCTCCTTCAACAAAATTTTCAGCGATACAGTTGCACAAGAATTATTGCACAGCGGCCACAGTTTTTTAAAGGATAGTTTTGTTTTAATGATGGTCGCAACTGGAGGATTTTCTAGGGGATCTACAGCCCCTTAAATTTTTTCTAGGCGGCCACAACTTTTTGATAAAGAGGAAGATACCGCATTTCATTGGGAATGCCAGAAGAAGAAAAAATACGGTGGGTTAAGGGCCTAAACTTTTTATCTGAAACGCGAACACGCCCAAGGGAGGCCTATATAAGACAATAGTACTGAGTCTAGGTGTTTTTTTTATTTCCTGGCTTTTTTATTATTTTTGCTTTTTTTATTTTTTGGCCTCACGCCGTTACAAGCAGGATTTGTGCAGCAGTGAAAAAGAGTTTAGAAAAAACGTTTGCGAGCAAATTACAGTTAAACTCAATTTTTTATTGCCATTATTTTTTTTTAGGAAAAAATATGATTTCTCATTTTCACATATCGTTAAAATTCATTCATGTTTTGTATAGAACTTGCTGCATGGTTTTGAAAAGGTGAACCGCCCACCATTCCTTTTTTTAATCTCCAATAAAGGGAACTTTATTCCAAATTCTATTTTTATTTTTGCTTTCATGTTTTTTTTTCTTGCTTAACCCTGAAATACAAAAACAATTTAACAGAAATTTTTTTACTACAACAAATGCAAAGGAAAATGAGTTGGGATAGATGCCTCTCCCTGTTGCTGATAAGCTTCGAAAAACTGTGGGATTTTTCATTATAACATCAAATTTGAAGCAATTTGCATGCGTGTAAATTGAATAAAATTGAAAAAAATAATTTTGGAAGCGGCACTTGAATTTGTTAAATTTTTATTAACAAACAAAAAAGGAGAGAGGGAGATGCTTATGTGCATCCACGTAAAATTTTGTTTGCAAAAAAATTATATTCGCACAGAGATAAAGATTAAAAATTTGCATTTGGGGCAGGGAGATGTGAATATTCATTTACATTTATTATACAACGGCTAATTGTGCACACATACGATACACATACATAAAAGGAAAATGTATGTATGTATTTGTGTTTGTGTCTGAGTGTATGTGGATAAATTTTTATAGTTGAAAGAAAAATTTCTATTTTTAAAATCATTCCTATAGTACGAGGGTTAACAATTAGAAGATTTAGAAAATTATAAAATAATGATAGTGTGAGTTTTATAAAAGACATTAATTTTTTTTTTAATTCTAGAAACTTCTTCTTCATAACGACGTTTCTCTAATTGGGCTTAAGCTTTGGTTAATTGAGCGAATACTTTTGTAATTGAACTAAAATCTGTGGCTTAATATGTAGGGAGTGAGATACACCAAGTAGTGTTTATGATTTGTAATTTTACAAAGACACTCGAATGAAAAATCAAGTCAAGCTAAGGGACTGTCAAAAGTACGTTATTAACCCAAGTATGGAAAGTTTGTCTTAGGAATGGAATCGTTGAGACCCAAGTTCTTGATTTTAGTGATTATTAAACGTGATCGGGGCTGTTTGCGAGCAAAACAGGCCTGATACTACTAGCGAAGTGAAGAAGTATAATTAAGGGGAGAGGGAGCTCTCAAGCGAAACAGTTAATTGAAGGCGAAAAATGAGTTGGCGTTGATTTGATTTGATGGCTTGTCCATCCTTATAACCAGCTCATCATTTCAGCTAAAATTTTAATAGTAAACTTTTTATTGAAATACAAGCTCATAAAATCTTACACATTATTTATTAACTTGGTCTAATAATCTTAACATTAAAAACAATTTTTTTTGTTGATAATCTTAGTGAAAAAAGTCGGAATTTTTTTTTACTGAAATCTAATTAAAACAAAGTAGACTGGAAAAGAGTTCTTAGTTCCTACAATGATCAAATTTTGTTATTCGAGTGATTCTCCATGCATTTCAGGAAAATTTTTTTTTTCATTTTTAAAGTTTGTAATTCTTTCTTCAGTTTTAGTTCATACTTTTTCTTATGTCCACTGGAATTTACGAAAAGTTACTAAATAGTAATTCTTCGATAGTTTAAAAAAATATTTAAACTTAAAACTGGTATGTGTTCACCCTCTTACATTTAAAAAATAATATGTATAATATGTTCTTTAAAAAACTAAATTCCTCAAGATGATACCCAATGAGTATTGAAATATCCATAATTTCCAATAAAATTTTTTAACCACTAAATAAGACCTCGAACTTAAAGAATATTTTAATGAAATTATAAGACAAAAATTATATAGCTCATATAATGTCCTGGTAGACAAGTGGATAGAAAGTTGTTGATTTGTTCCTGTCACGGTGGCAAGTTGAAAAGTAAATTACTTTTATAATACCTCAACGTATTAGAGATTCAAATAATAAAAAAATTAACATTTATATTATCGCGGGGCTTTTCATTCTCCAAATAAAAAATAGTTCACTTGGTAAAATGTATTAGAGAAGCTAAGGGACTACAATTTAAGAAAAAATTATTGAGCTCGGCTTTAAGTCTTTATCGTATGTTTGATTTATAAGACTAATAAAAATAATGCTACTTTGCCCTGCAATCCTTCTCTGGCTTCAAAAAAAATAATAATAATAAACTAATTTAGAGAAAATGTATGTCGTAGAATTTAGAAGAAATTTATTTTTTTAGAAAAATATTTTTTCACTTTGCGAACGTTTTCAAAAAAATTTTCACAACTTCGTTAAATTTTTTATAAGATTATCTAAACTTTTTGAAAGAAAATTACTTTTTTTGGACTTTGAGTAAAAAGCTTTTTCAACTTTTAAAATTTTGTTTCTTGTGGCTTTATAGCAAGTCTGCCGACATTTCATTGGCCATTCAAGAGTGTTGGCTCTTTAGGAAACTTTAAGTAGTTTGGACACATTCAACATCATATATTTATGCCAAACCAAAAGTGAGCTTTAAAGCCAAAGTTAAATTTTTTTTTTTTTGCATACGACCTTTACAAGTCAAGCTGTAATAAAAATGGGAAACTATGCCATTCCGGCATACAATTGATTATGCTTTTAAAAGCGTTTTTCCTCTTTCTTGTTTCTGCAACAAAGTTTCTCGTATTTAAAAAATAAGCAAATGGTAATCAGACATAATTTACTTCTTTATCTTTCAAAAACCATTTTGAATCACATGGCCCTTATAGAGAAAATTTAGTTAAAAAAGCAGCAATTGAAACCAAGTTTGTTGCGTTTAAGAAATCGCTGTAAAAAGATAAAAGAGATTCGTTATTGTCAATCGCAAATTTCACAGCCATTGAAGCTTTTGATGGCAACTGTTTAAAGTAACAAAAGATTAGAAAAAAACAACAAACAAACAAACGAGACAGTATTTTCCCATTTAAGCACAGATTATATTGTATTAAATACAAAATAAATTAAATTTCCTGGTTAAAAGATGTAAAATTAAATTTGAATAAAAAAGAATTTTACATAAAAGACATTTGCGCTTTGAATTTTGAATGTTTCATTACTGCCACATTCTTGTTTTTTTACCCCGTCTATGCCTGTGCAGGAGTGAATACGGCTTTATGATTTTATGTTGAAAACCACAAAAGCATATATATTATGTTGCATACACACATACACATATAAAAAGTCATCACTTGTACAGAAAAATGTCAACAACTTTGTGGAATCACAAGTTAAATAAACACATCGAAAAAAGAAACAAGAGCAAAGTGAGTCACATTTAAGTAACTTTAAAAAAATATTTTGTGAAGAACTTTTCAAAACATTTTTACATTTTAGTGAGGCGTTATTTAAGCTGTTACTTGAAACTTAAGGCCTATAATAAAATTTTTTGTAAAATTTTAAAGCTTTTAATAAAATCTTAAAGACAACAAATGATGCAATTGAGATTTGACATTAACTTTTTATTTACACTTTTTTAAAGGTATAGTTTTTTTTTAATTCTTTATTTGTAGAAATTTTAAATTTCTAATTTCTAAAAACTAATAAAGCGTTCCACCAAGCGTATCTCTCGGCTTATCGTTCGCTTGGTCTTACGTTTATAAGGCAATGCTTCTACAGATTGTCAAATTTTACAAATAAAATGTCAATTAAAAGGAAAATCGTTAAACTTATTATATTGCACCATTAGAAATTTGTTTTTTTTACTTGCAACTAATGACAACAAAATGTAAACTAAATTCAAGATATGAAACAACAAAAAAAAATTAAGTTTGTATGTGTAGGTGTATGTATGGGTGATTATTAGTGTGTGGGCGTGTATGCCTGTGTGTGTGTTAGCTTTGATATTCTATTTTGGTTATAGAAATTGTTTCAAGAAATGTATTTAATAAAATAAGCGGACCAATTTGAGTGATTCAGATTTGTTTGAAAATAAAGGTAAAAAGCAACTTTATTTCTTTGGCAACATAGTAATGAATTAAATTTTTTAACAGGGGCTAATTATTGCTGTACCAAATGAAACTCATCATCTTGTTAATCTAAGCTTTACAGAAACAAACCTAAGCAATAGTGACAATCGGAGCGTCCCATGCCACCTAACGCTACCACTGACACGACACACCTAAATAAGAGCAGCACGATATGTCAACAATTAAAAGGACCTGTTAAAAATATAAAATTTTTAACCGACTTCAAAGAAGGAGAAGTTTATCAATTTACATGTATTTTTTAACTCTTTTTTTAATGTTAATACACGCATAACATTACCATTTTTTAAGGGTTTGCGTGCGCTTTTTTTATATAATATTTGTTTGACGCCGCTCCACTAATATTGATTATCGCATAACTACCCTATTTCTAGACCGATTTTGAAAACACTTTATTTCAGAAGGTATTTTTTCCGAGTAAATCTCGAATTCTGAGGAAAAACATTGATATTAATATTTTGGCAATTTATTTGTTAAGTTTTTTTTCGTTTTCTGCAGCCACTTCACTTTTTAAAGCCTCGCATTATTGGGGTTTCCGATTGCCTCTTTATTTTGGTTTGCTTTATATAAATCATTTGGGCAAAAGAACTTTTCACGGCTAAAAATGCTTGTTGCTTGTTGTTTAGGTCTGTCTGCAGTTTATTTAACTATGTAAATTGATGACGATATAATTTACAAAAAATTATATAAAAAATTTGAAATTTGAATTGAAATTTTATATTTTTAACTGACTTAAAAAAATAGATGGTTATAAGTACGCCCTCATGTATATCCGGATTTGTAAAATTTTTTCACTTAAAATTTCATAGCAAAAACGTATTCTGTAAAATATACTAAGAATTAAATCCGATGACTTTCTCAAAGTGCTTCCATAATGTCATTTCTATTCTTCGGTATAACGCGTCAAGCAACATCAGTTTGAAAAACTTATTTCTTTCTTAAGTATAGAAAACGTTTAATAAAGGGTGATTACTATTAGATTTGTCTCATACAATCGTACCCTCTAACATTGAGTTTTTTGGGTCCTTAGAAGTGCTTTATATCAAACAGCTGAATACACTTTATATCTTAAATTTAAGGGTAACAAGTCTCCTTAAGCCGATTCACTATAACAATTTTCAAAAGGGAGAAATATATCTTCCTTTAAAATGAAGGCCGGATGTAAACTTTTCAGATCCATGATCTCATGTGGATTGCTCTTTTTCTAATGTACTCATTCATCCAGAAATGGTGGATGAATATGGCGACCGTAAAATGGGCATAGTTCGCGGAAATTTGCCTCAACAGAAAACCCATTTTGACAAAACAATTTTATCAGTCGCACGTGCTGTCGACCGCTTCATCCATCCATGATGATTGGAGCAAACAGATTAAATAAAGGACATCTAAATGGACAGATGTAGCTGCAGCAACATGGTCGCTATCAACTCTCAAAGTTTGGAATTTTCTATTAAAAAACACAACACAAAAGAATAGAATACCAACAACTGCAATTACTCCCTAGAGGACTTCACTAAACTATCAAATGGAATCTCACATACCATACAAATCGCCACGTATCGCAAACGTATCGAAAAATCCTGTAAACCTGTTGTTATCAGGCGTTTGGACAGCGAAATATGCAACATGTTTATTACATTCAAAAAGGGCCGCCTATTGCAGTCTGTGTAATTAACAATGTCAAGTAACTAAAAGAAAATTGTAACAAAAAGTTTCTGCGAGCCTTTTAAAAAATGAAAAAAAAAATAGGAAATAATTTCATAGATTCCAAATAAAACGTAACCTTTTTCCTACTTACAATTCCAGGAATATTATTCATTATATAACAAAAAACTTTACTATGGATGAAATCATAGAATATTTTATTTTTCTGAAACTAAAATTTCTATTTTTTTATAGATGTTTTAGAGTTCAACATGAAAATAATTTCTGTGCACGCAAATATGTATAATTAAGGAAGTAAAAATACACAACAACTATAAATATTATTGAATGTAATTCGCATTTTATAAGAAGGATATCTAAACATCTAAACTATATATCCGAAAGAAATGCTTCTGTAAAAAATAAAAAAAATATATAAAACCTTATCGCACGCACAACTTTGGTTTAAAAAGGCGCTACTCAAAGTCGAGTGTAAAGAACGCTGACATGTGAAAGTACAATAATTGTGCTTTTGCAAGATTTTAAAAAATTAATTATTTCCTATTAATTTATGTCCAAAAATCTAGTTTTCATTATACCAGACCTCAGGAGATGACCCCGACTCGTGCACTGCATCGTGATGGAATTAGGAAGGGTGATACAGATAAAAGGGTCTAAGGACATTCAATTTGAACTCTCAAAGTGATATAGTGAACAATCAAAGTGATAGGGAGATTATTTAAAATGCGACTTGCTCGAAAAGAGAACGAAGTGCGATTCACTGGCACATCGAGCACAAATGGATACGTTCTTAATGAAAAATTATTTGTACGTAAGAACGAGCAACTTTCGGGAACAATTTCTTTGATTTCATTAGAGCACATTCCATTATAGTGACGATAAAACAGCGAAGAACAATCCTTCGCCCTTTCTCATATATAGTCGCCTGAGGTACCGATCCATAAATGTATTTTATTTTTGGACCGGATGTAGGTGGTATAAATACTAAGGAGATCAGAAGGAGTGAATAGTTCTTATACCGATATACTTGAAGAAGCTTAAATCTTCAAACACTATACTGAGTTTTTATAACAAGAAAATCTGATTCCTCAAAATTCATCTGAACGGTATTTCAGTATTTTTCCAAAACCATTCAAATGATCAAATAAAATATTTATGTGGAGGATTTGTGTCTATTTTGATGAATTTAAATGCGTTTAAAAGATATCACGCATTGATCGTTTAGGTCTAAGGGCTTGAGTACGCAAATCTAAGCTCATCCTCAGATATAGGAGATTGGGAGAATCTCTGAAATATATTTTGATTCACAATTACCGCTGGCAGAGCCACATTGTAAGACCTGAAGGCAATGGAAGAGCTGATTCGGTGAAGAAAATAAGAAAGAGTTGATCCAATACGTTTGCTGAAACTGCTCGGTTCAGGAAAGCCTTTGGAATCTTTCTTAAATTGTGTTTGTCGATTTAAGGACATAAAACTGACAAACTTTTCAAAATTTGTGCAAAAATCTATATAATCTATATAAAAATCTATATAATCGCAGAATATATTCAACGAACGGATTAAATGTCAAGGTACTTCAATGTTCGCAAACACATCTAATTTTATCCAAATTAAAAAGGTCTCAATTAAGTATAATTTTATTGTTGTTGTTTTATTTTTTGTTGTTGCATATTTACGTCAATATGTTTGCTTGTTTATTTTGTTTGGTAAACAACATGATGGGATATAAAACAAGTTCAACATTTTAGCGTTTCTCATTTTTAACTTCAACGGATTTCCTGCCAAAACAACAAATATTCTCACATACACGTCATATGCTTGTGTACAGATATGTACAATAACATTAAACTTTTTTATTGTTTCTGTGTCTGGATGTGTGGCATTCATATGTAAAACTACAAGTATAAAAAGAAAGTGAACAGCATTTTCTCAGCGCTGATTTTATAATGATACGAGTATTTCATTGCCTGCTCCTGCTTGTTTATAACAAAAATAAAGGACGAAGGAAAATATGATTACAAGCAGAAGTTGTTTGTATTTGTTTGTTTTACACTTCATTATGAGTTTGTGGGCTTAAGCCATATTTGGCCTTTTAATTTCAATATTTGCTATCGACTTTATAAATACACGCACAGGAAAAACATTATTATACTCGTCCTTAACAAGGAAAATTAAAAATAACAACGTTGGTTTTATCGTTTCATTGTGGGCTTAATATCGTTTTCTCACATCATATTAAACATTTAGGGCCAAAAGTTATGATTTTAAGTGGTTTTAAATCTTTCGGTATTTGTTGAAATTAACCTCTCCTGCTTCCCTTTTCCAATCAAGCTAAATCGATTCGTTGTGAAACCTCTTCCATTGGATTGAGCCCAGTGGCTGACAAACACAAACAATAACACCAACCTCCAGCCCTCCCTCTGTTATGGGTGTAAAAGTGTTTTTGTAAAAAAATTCTTGTAACGATGAGTAAGCGATTTGGTTTTGTTCTTTGATAGTGTTTATTTGTATTGTCTCAACTTTCCATTTTAAGCAAAATGGTAAATTCATTATGGAAAATTATGTAAAGTGCGAGCAGAATATCCTTTTTGACAAGTCAACGTGTCATATCAAATTATAGAAAATTTTTTGTAATGAAAATATGAATCTTATTCTCCTGTTCCGTTTAAGTCTACGGTTGATATTTTTTGTGACGAAATATAAATCGATAGTTTTTGGTTTATTTTGATTGTAGAAATCGGATTAAACCTCAACTGTCTTTCAATCAGGGAAGAACAATAACATTTTTCCGAGTCAAAAACTGTAAGAAATCATTAGGACATTGAATATTTTTAATTGATATAAGCCCATCGCATCTTTCAAACAGTTAAACAGATTTTTATAAGAAAAAAAAAACACTAGTCCTGTCGGCTTTTTCGGAAAAGGAAAAATTTAATATATAATATTATATTTGATAGAATCATTAGGACAGTTTTTAGTGATAGTTTGCGATTATGATTGTACCAAACATACTTTTTGTTTGAGTGTGAACACACTCTCTTATCTATAGCAATTCGAAAAATAATATACTTTTTTATAACAGAGGAAATTGCTATAAATAACCTGGACTGAAACGTTTTACAAAGAGAATGATTTCCCATAACAAGTATGATTTCCCATAGTAGTAAGATATTGTTCTAATTATGAAGAAAATTTCTTCATACACTTTCATTGTACTTTTATGAAAACTGATATTTATTTAAACAGATAAATTTCTAGTTACAAAAATTATTTCAGCCAAAATCCAACAGTTTAAACGCATGCATCATTTTCGTAGTTGCATGATTAGTAGGCAATTATAAAGGACATATAAAATATGGGAATAACGCGTCATTAATTTCAATGGTAAAACAGTGGTTTACTGTATTTTGTTGGGGCACGTATAATGCCTAACGTTATGGACGCCCCGTTGAGGTCTCTGAGCCACATGCATATCACGTGGCTCATTGATTTCAATTTGGAATTATCACTTGGGTATGAGAAAACTTTCCGTAAGATGGGTGCCACATTTGTTAACGATAAACCACAAACGCAATCGTATGATAACTTCGCAGGACGAGTTTTTGCGCCGTTTTGTAGCCATGGACGCAACATATAAGAGACCTAACAGCAGTCAAAACAGTGGGTTTCTACGGTTGAGTCTGCGCCAATGAAGACCAAGGAGATTTTGTTAGCCAATAAACTCATGGATGTTTTTTGGGATGCACGCGGTTTAATCCACAAAAGGCCAAAACAATAAATTTCGAATATTATACCAGCTTATTAAGTCGATTTATGGAGAATTTGAGAAAAATTAAGGCATTTGGCCAAAAAAGTTTCTTTCGAACAGGACAATGCAAGAATGCACCCACGTGCAGTTTCGATTGCGAAATTCTATTAATTAGAAATGCTATCTCATCCACCCCATTCTCCAGATTTAGGCGTGAGTAACTCTTTCCTGTTTCTAAACCTGAATAAAAGGCTCCGCAGAAAGATCTTTTTTTTAGAAGGTATACAAATGTTGGACAAAGTGTGTAGAGCTCGAAGGAGACTATGCTGATAAGTAAAATAACTTTTTATCTAAAAACTTCTGACATACCCTCGTAGACAAGGTAGAGATTTGTTAGAAGCTTTTTAGTTGTTAAAAATTAAATTCATATTGCAATTATCCTATTAAGACCTTATTTGCTTTAGTTATCTGCAATGCAAATATAAAATATGAATGCGATATAAATAAATATAACTTGTGTTTCCTGTCTGTAATAAAAATCATAATGCTTTTTTTTGGTTTCTAGCCTGTATATTAACAATAGAGTGTTGATTTAAGGAGTCTATTTTATTAAATTATTGCTTATAATTTTCACTAAGTTAATGTGGTTTATATGCAGAAATAAAACCCATTACCCTCAGTATACTAGTCCTGTACACTCCCCACTATGGTGGCATCTAAACGACAGTTATTTTCTATAACAATCAAACAGCCAAAAATCACAAAAACAAAAGTGACTTTAGTTATAAAAATATAAATGTAAAAACACTGTGAATACATGAAAGGACAAGACAAAACTAGAACAACAATATATTCAGGCAATAAAAAGCTTCATTACAGACCATTGATATGAAGCTGGAAAGTGTGAAGAAAATAAGGCCTACAAATCTGTATGGCATTATAAAAACAACAGGATAATTTTTTCAAGGAGACATTTTAAAGAAGCTATTATCTCGTATGGCATTTAAATGCTTAAAAGATAACAAATATCAGGCCAAAATAAACACCCAAAAAGGGGCCAGACAAACACAACAAAAACAACATAAAAATATGTTAAAGGACTCAAGCTTAAGCAATTAACTAAAAGGAGAACAAAACAGATCTTTCCTAGAAAATACTCAAAAAAGCAAACAAAAGCTCTAAGTTAAAACTTAATCATTGTAACTGCTGGCTGGCCGGCTGGTGGCCATTTTGGAAAAAAGTCTTGACATTTCTTAAAATGGAAATGCCTTTAAGCTGTGTGCACCTACAAAAGTCCTGGTTACTTAATGCTATTGATTTTAAGTTCTTTTCTCCATTCTTTTCCTGTAATTTTGAGTCTTGCATGTACCATTTACGATTCATGTAACATGCAACCTTATACCTACTATTACTAACATTAACATGCATACGATATCGTGGATAATAAAATAAATTTTATTATGAAAAATTTTATGTTTTGAATATTTTTCAGAAGGTTTGATGAAAGCCAGTATGTGACCATAAATAAAATTCTGTATACACTTAAATAACAGAACTGTTTTATAGGAGGGTTTTTTTAATAGGGTCTTTTATTTAATCGAGGCAAAAACAGCCCCAATGAATATTTTTAGTGAAAACTTTTTAATACAAATCTGAATTACTTCTTCAAAGTTTTACTATTGTAAAAAAAAATAGAATTATATATAAAAAAAAAAGAAATCGTGTCTATTACCAAGTTTTCACTTACTCCAGATGTAAAGTCTATTTATAGTGGCAAGTAGTATCTCATCACAATTCTACCAATATTATGAATATTAAAGTTTGCATGTTTCGTGTTTGTAAAATAATGATTCAAATTCTCTATTTGATTTACCATAAATTATTATGGTGAAACATAATTTTTGGCCCATTCATCTGATACATGAAAATCATTGTATATTCTTAATGAAGGCGCCCCGTATTTAAGAAAGCTTTCCTAAATTAAAATGTCTCCATTGTCATCTTAAACTGCCGTTGTAAGATTGTTTTCGTACGCACCCAAACATGGGTTTCTTACGGACGACAACTTTGAAAGACTTTGATTACTTAGAGTTAATAATATTTGCACATATTTTATTTAAATATTTTCTTTAAATAATTGTTTCTTCAATAGAATATAGTTTTACTAATTCTTTACAAAATATAGATGAATGAAATGAAAGCATTTTAAATTCATGATCCATTTATTAAAATTTAAATTCAATAGTTTTTTTCTTTTTTTTAAATTACTCAAAATCTGGTTTAATTAAACTTTCTGTAGAAGAAGTGATCCAAGAAAATATTTTTCATAAACAATTCATAAAACTTTTAAATCAATTCATATTTTTTATAAAATGAATGCAATCAAGAATTGTCAATTGATTATGAATGCATTCATATTTTAGTCCACTGCCATTTTTAGTCAAAATGAATGCATTAAAAAATCACAAGCTTTTGTGTCGTAAATAATTAATTCAAAATCTAATTCAGTTTATATTTTTTATTAAATGAGTGATCCAAAGAATTTTTTTTTTCATAAGCAACCCATTAAAAATTTAAATCAATTTATATTTTTTGTAAAAGAAATGCACACAAGAATTGTGAATTCATATTGCAATTCAATTTCTTATTTTCGGTCAAAATAAATGCATTAACAAATAACAATTCATTATTTGTACGACTCACTGTTTTTTATAAAAGAATAACTCTTTTACAGCTCTGGTATATTTCAATTCTTGTTGTTCATCATGCCAAAAATGCTAAACGGAAATTTGATACTGGGATAACTTATAGCCTGAATCAACTTATAGGCTACTCTTTATCATGGTAAAGGACTTAATTTGACCATTTACAGACTAATATCACAATTTTTAAAAATCTTTAACACAAATGTCAAGACCACTCTGCTCTACGGTTGCGAGACATGGAATGCTGAACCTCGAGATATACAGAAGATCCAGGTATTTGTGAACCAATGTCTTCGCAGAATATTGAGAATATTCCGGCCTAGAGTGGTGTCCAACAGCAGGCTTTGGGAACAATCCAACCAACAACTCACGGCCACGGAAATAAAAAGACGTAAATGGCGCTGGATGGGACACACTTTAAGAAGATCAACGAACGACATCGCAAGAAATGCCATAGACTGGAACCCGCAGGGAAGCCGAAGAAGAGGACGTCCAGCTCATACGTGGAGAAGGCAAATCGATGCAGAATTGGCTGCAATGGGTAAAACCTGGGGCGAAGTGAGAGCGTCGGCACAAGACAAGAATATGTTCAACCAATTCATTGAGGCCCTATGCTCCTTATAGGATCGAAGGGAACATATATATATATAACACAATTTTTATTTGGATGTTTTTACTTCATAACGCAAAAATGGCTGAACTGGTTTGAGCCGATAGTTTAAAGCCTGGATTAACATACTAAATGCCTCTTACGACCATAAATTGGTTTGACCACTTATGAAGTGATGCCATAATTTGTATGCATAAAAATCATGTATAAGCCACTGAACATTTAATGAAGTTTCATACACAGATAGTTTTTAATCACGGCAAAAGACTCTATTTGACTATGTATGGACTATTGCCATAATTGTATGGCGCTATTGCCATAATGAGTGGTTGGACAAATTTTTATGAATATTTTTTTATTTTCTTTTTGGGACAATACAACAAGAAAATATTTTTCGGACCCCAAACAAAAAAATCTTCAAAACACAATTTTTTATACGAGTGAAATGGTAAACTGGAAAACGTTGGCAGATGAGATGTATGCGTGGCTGAGGGCAATGGCTCTCTCGTCAATTTATATAAAACACATGTTAAAAAAAGTTAAATTATATGACTTCTAAGCAGGTAATTTTGCATCGGAATTGTTTCAAGTCCGAGAAGGTCTACTAGAGAGGCACATAAATGGTGAAATTTAATTCTGTCACCCTAGGGGAACAGCGAATGATCGTTTTGATTCAAGAATCCAAATTATTCTTAACTATCACCAATGACATTCAACAGAATGCAATATTCCTCATTTACAAAGAAGCAATAAACATTTTTTAACCATTTCTTATTTTAATTACTCAGACATGTTTCATTTCCGGACGCAGACGAAGACCCGGACATATAAAATCACTTCCTCCATCAAAAAAAAAAAAAAAAAAAAAAAAAACGAAATTTACTTTTCAACATGCTGAAGATATGAATGGTTTCAAAGTCGGTGAATAAGTATCATAAAAGAGGACATCAATCAATATCATAGTCTCAGTATATAATTATTTATTTTTGAGACCCTCTTTCCTTACCGGAAACAATTTGTTACATGGTCTTTTTGATTGTGAATAGGAGTTCAAAGTAGAAAAATACTTATAAAATGGGCATTCATTACAAAGTTTTCACTTAATTATTTACTCAATTCTAGAATCGCTTAAAATGTACCCAGAGCATAAACTTTTATTATGAACATGTTTTTAAACGATAAAAGTTTATCATACTGTGGGCCGCAAAATTAAGGATACAGCCGCATATTGTTAGAGTAACTTTAATAAAAATAAAAAATGAAGAAAAGTTGAGATTAATTACATTACGCAAGAATAATTCAACACATAAAATTTTTGCTGCAAAGTTAAGAACACACCTGGGAAAAAAACACTTTTTTTAAACCTACAAATACTTCGAAAACATTAACTATTTAATATTTAAATTTATAGCTTTTGTTCTCCTAGAGAGTCTTACAATTTACTAAAGTGTTTTTTCAATTCGGGCCCAGTTTTCTGTTTCTCATGCACAGTGTCCTTCTCATTAGGAGTTTGCGTTTGATTTCTGGCTTTCAAACAGTTTTGTTTTCCAAAAGCTCCGGGCTCAATGGAGCTGATTTCACATTTCCTCGCATATATGGTGTCTTAATAAGTAGCCACATTTTCACATTGTGGTTCGTATGCTTGGGGTCGTATGCTTCTTCATGTGGTCATTTTGCTTGCCCTTGTGTTTAAATAATTTATCAGTTGTATCCAGACAGACATATTGATTCATATTATTTTTTAATAAATACAAAAACCGACAAAGACTGCGGCACTATATCATAATACCTTCCTCGCCTTATTTTTTGGATTTTAAGTCATGCTTTTATTTTAAGTCTTCTTCAAACTTTTAGATTTTATTTAAATGTATTTTCGTAAAGCTTGCGCTTGCTTATGGTTATTTTGATTGTAGATGCCTTATTCTTGGAGCACAAGGCATTAGACTGATTATCAAACCATCGTCCAACTTTGTCACAGTAAAATTTGCGATTTGATATGTGATGGAGCTTGTAAGCATATTTATCTTTATGGTTCGTTGGACCCCTTATATTTTTGCTTAATTTTCGTTTTTTTAAATTTGTTTTTACTGACTTTTATAGTAAGACGACCAGGAGATTTTACTAATTTGCCCATATGATTTATGCCCCGTTTATACAAATTGTTAAAGTTTGTCCTCGATTTAGAGTTTTTTAAGGGTCATTGGGATAGATTTGTGAATAAAATATCAATGAATAAAAGCAATTCAACTTGCTTTTGTCTCATCAGGATTTCTAGCTCCACATTAAAAATAAGTCCAAGGCAGTTAAATAATTGATAGAAAATATTTTTATGCCTGTATAAAAGATGTTGTAAAATTTTTAATAAGAGAAGGGCTCTAAGTTTAAGATAGGCCCTTAGAGTTTTACTAAGACAATAGTTTTGCGGCCCACTGTATGTAGTGGAAATTAATTTGTCAAACCAAATAATTTAAAAGCGTAAAAAGTTTAAACTTAGTCTCATTTCGCTTCTATTTTAAAATATAATATAATAGGTTTGTTAAGGAGTTTTCAAATATTCTATTAAAATATTTTTGTATTCTCTATATTTCGCCATTTGTCAATCCTCTTTGAGTTTAACAATACGCTCCCGTGAGTCATATATGACTCATTGGACAGCGAAGTTGTTAAAATTGACCATAAAAAATAATTTTTCAAATTGAATTTAATACCTCACATATTTTTACAACATTCTTTTCAGACATTTTCAAAACGTTCTTATACCTGATAGTCAATTTATTACAAAATTTTTTTTCAATTGCGATTTTTTTACTAATAAAACGTGAACATTGTCTATCTTCTTATAATTCTTGAAGTAAAATGTACCCAAAAAATTATTTTATATCAATTATATCAGGATATTTTTCTATCGATTATATCCTTTAGCATAAAAATACTTGCATGAAAATTGTCTAAAGTTTTTAAGACATATGACTCTCATGTTACAGAAATGCAGTCATATGTCACGCATAAAAAATTTAATTTTTTTTAATTTTTGCACATTTCAAACTTTTGTGCTTGTCAATTTTATTCTAATTTCGATTGAAAAACTAGCAAAAGCAGAGAGTGAAATTTAAACTTTGTATTTAAGATTTCTATTATATATAAGTATTTAATAGCCCTTTAAGTTTTTAGAGTGTGTATACACTAAAACATTCATTAATTTATGAGTAATAAGTTCAAGTGTTGGCTATTTGCACCACTTTACCTCACCCACCATCTGTACATATAAAAAAGAAAAAAGGATACAATTCCTTTCCTGCTTAAAATGACCTCTGTTGACCACATGCCAACCATAGACGCTACGTTTCCTAAAAAAACGGAAAAAAAGTCAAGAGGCAAAAACCAAAGGACAGTGCCAGTTTCAAAGCATTTTGGGGTTTGGGGATCCCTTGAGATGTTAGTTGGCGTGTTGTTGACATTTGCTTTCGAAGCCATAAACGAACACTTACCACTGCCACATGATGCCTTAGTATATTGTAAATTGTAAGGGTCTATTTACCTTTTCACTGGTTCCAAGCATGAATGTGCTCTTTTTCGGTTATTGCATTTCTTCATACAAGAAAAAGCTAAAACAATTTTATAAGCACGTTGCATTAAAGCTCTATAATTTTAAGGCAGGTAATACAAGCACACAATTTAAAAAAGTTTATCAAACTCCTGCGTGTGTGTGTGTTTACTTGTTTGCAATTAATTCGTGAGTTCAATTAAAGCCTGTTATAAGAGAAATTTAAATATTTTTTAGGCACATATGTATGTATATGTGTATGGTTACATACTTATGTATGTATGTATATATTGTTTTAGTTTGGCATAGCAAACTTTTATTAAAAAAAAGAAGTGGTGAAACTTTTATGTTCGATTACGCTTATCGAAAGTATTTTATGCACGATAGAAGGTCATAATTCTTTAATAGCCGTTTGTTATATCAAAAGGAACCTGATAAAAACTAAATTCATGCTCCTGTGTTGATGGCATTTATACATTTTCAACAATATGCAACATTAGAAACACCCGTCTTATACCTTTTGAAAAGTCGGAAGACAAAAATAAGAATTTTGAAGCACAATACTATATTCTTTTTTATTGTAGATGTACACATGTCTTAGTTATTAATTTTATTACTTACTATGGAAATTTATTATTTGTGGTATTCTCTTTAACTAATCGTTTAAACTATTAGAGTTTTAAATATTCTTTGTTGCGGCAATATCTGTTTATATGCCGTAATTTCATTAGTCGCTACACAAAATCTTCCATGAAATTTAAGAACTTTGAAAATATTCAACCTCAACATTTTATGCCAAAAACATTCAAATACTGTTTATATAAAAGAATTCTAAGCCTATTATGATTTCGTATTTTGTAATAATCATAAACGATAGAGAATATATATAACAAACAATTTTTGATACTCAAATTATTTAAAATTTTTTTATTTAAAAAATGTTGCATACAAATAATTTAAAATACTGACTGCAACATTCGCATATGAACAGCTTATGCCACAACAAACATTCCATTGGAATGCATGTGGTTTAACATTTCCAAGTATTTTCTTATTTTTCTTTCTGACTATAGATAGTAGCGGCCATTTTCATAAAATGGTTTCAAACTTAAATGCAACTTCTATTACCCTCTGTATAAAAACATGTGGTAACTTTTAAAACAAAAATTAAAAATAAGGGCTTAATCTTGTATTTTATCTAGTGGAGGCGCTTTTTAAGTTTAATATATATTTTCCTTTTTGCCAAGAGAGAAAATAATTATTTTAAAATAGCGCAAAGCTTTGCTGATGCTTGTCTAGGAACTACTTTAAAAAGTTCGTAATAGAAAACCGTTAAACGTAAAAGCTTCCAGGATAAGCTTTTGCAAAGCTCACAGGTGTTTCCTGTAGCAAAGTCGCCAACCGTATTCACGAAAAAGCATTTTTAATTGCGAAAAGCTTTAAGGACTAATTCAAAAGCTTTAGAATCTATTTAGCAGAAAATAAAACTAGAGACGTATTTTGCAGTCTCTATTGTGGAATTTGCTTAGTTCGTTCAACATTTATTTTAATCACAAGCATTATTTTATTTAAAAATAGTAACCTTAAATACTACAAAAAAGTTTAGTGGGCTTTTGAAGCTTTTTTTATTTTTTTTTATAACAAATTTTTTATCCGCCTTATTCATATTAATTATGAGAAGAAAATAAATTGGCCTTAAATCTCAGTTTGCTTTCAAAACCTCAACATGTCTATTGTATTTCTGGTGACATGGAAGTATTTAGGAATTGTTGCTCATTTGGGATACTTTTATATTTTGGGAGGTACATGTTTTTGGTGTGACATATACGCAAATTCACAAGAGAAAAATACAAATATAAAATTTCAATAAAATTAATCTATTCTATTACAACAAAATTCAGTGGAGTATATAATAATTTTCTTTTCAAAAATTCCTATTTGTTGTGATTTCTGCCGTACATTCCAAATTGAATTAGCTGGGACGCAAACCATAATTTTTAGTTGAGCCAATTTTATAGTTAGAACACTTTTAATCAGTTAACAGTAGTCTCAAATTGGACAAAAAGGATAAAATTAAAGGATTTTAAATACGCAATATAAAATAAAGTAAAAAGTGCCTACAAGAGGCAATTAATAATATGATATGGGAAACACGTTTGCAAGAACAAGAGAACATTAGTTTAAAATAAAATTTATTTCTTGAGAATATTGATGATGGCCATTCTGATAGAATATGGAACTACAAAAGTACAACACTACACAGGAAAAATAGGGATCCCTCTACTAAGACCATATCAGTCATATATTTTAAATAATTTGGGAAATTTAGAAAAGTAATTTTTTGAAAATAAAAAGTTTTAGTGAAATTTGTTGAGAAGATTCTTGAACATTTTGGCCAAATTTGGAATTACACACGTACTACACTACATGTAACTGGTGCCGCAGGAGAACCTAAATGCGACCCTATTGCTAATTTAACTCTAAATTATTTTAAGTTCTGCCCAGTAGCCAGTAGACTAAACTAATATTCAGCAAGCTGCGGGTTCAATTCCAGCCGATGCCATGAAAAATTTTAAGAAATCAAATTTTAAGGAATACACAAGAGTTATCTCCAAGACTAATGATCTGAGAACTGTACCGGTAATAGTTAGACCAATAAATATCAGAAAAAAGTTGGCGTGGTTTATCCGTCATTTGCAAGTTTAATTGTGGGAATGCTAAAATCTTCGGAAGGTGTTACAAGTCATTCTTTATAAGTGTCTTATAACATTATTTTCAAAATATGCAATAGAAAGTAAACATTATTGTACTAAAGAATATGCAGTTTAAAACTCGAAACTAAAAGCTCTAAAGAGTGAAAGCGTCCTGGAAATAAAATTTTTCACCACTAAGGTTGAAAACTTGGATAAACATGTAATACATATAAAAGCAATTTTTGTAATATTTAACTGTTGTAATTTTATTTTAAGTAACGAAAAGCTGATGCAAAGCTTTTAAGTTTAAAAATGAGCAGACGTTTTTATTTTCATTCAAAATATTCAAATGTAATTTAATCCTTTTTAATTTTTTTTTTACCTTTTTAAAAGGATACGAAGACTTCACTAGAAACATTCTTCTCCACTGTGCCTTTGCCAGAAGTTCAAGATGTAAGTCAATACACTTAAGTGTTAGAACTTATTGGTTTTGTTTTTGTTTTTTTTTTGTTTTTATTTTAGTTGGTACGCTTTTTCCAACATCACACTTATTGGCGGTAAGTAAAAAGGGTTCTGTGTGAACATATCGTTTCCAATATTTCGTCATATTTATTTGGTTTGTAAATATTTGTTTCCTACTAAAAAGGACTTTGGATTTAGTAAGAAAAAGAACAATGAAGGTGACATATAGCCGAAATCGTTTTGGTTATAAATCAAATTTGATGTATATTATCGAAAAATCATTTTAAATTCAAGTTAAGCCCGTCAGAAGTCATAGTCTTCTTATATATTAAAACTTGCTTTTTAATATATAAGAATAATGGTTGTATTGTCATGAGAGATACGTCATTTCAGGTGAAAATGTAAAATAATAATTAGTCCTGTTTTATTTGTCATATAAACACCTGGTTTGAAATAAGGAATATGTCCCTAATGAATACAACGAAAAAAAATTGAAGAAAAATTGTTGACTCACAAATAAGCAAGACAAGACAAGGGACTGAAGCGGCCAGCCTCCAAACATATTGTTGTTATTAAACATTAGATCATGTTTAATTCTTTTTAAATTAAAAATGTTTCGAACTCTAACCTTTTACATAATTGTATGGTTAAAATACTTCAATAATATTGTTAGACAAAAATTTATTGATATTCTTACAGCAGTTAAATATTGTTTTACAGTAGAAAAAGGCGCCAGACTAAGCAAACATAGAAAATAATGGTCATAGGTATGGCTAAAAAATTTTCTTGAGTGTCAGCAGCCCCTTACAGTCTTTATAAGGGAGGCAACAACCTTTTAACATAGAAGGGAAATTAATTCATAATCAACTAAAAATCCCACAAGCATGATTAATAATGCAAACCTTGGACAGAAAGATGCACACAATCAGGTATCAGCAGATGTTCATTGCAACTAATTTCGGCGAGCGTTAGAGAATGATACTAAATTACTCTCGATCAGTGTTGGTTTCAACAGCACGGAGCAACCGTTTACAACTTTGAAGATTTTGAGAGACCAATTTCCAGATCGAATGACATCTTGTTTTGTAGATTTAAACTGGCCATCCGGATCGCCAGATCTAACAGCATCGGACTTTTTTTTGGGGACTTTTCAAAATCTCGCATTAACCATAACAAATTAGTAACTTTGCAAGTCTTGATGGCCAACATTGAAGAAGAAATCGATAATTTGGAGGCAGATATTTTGCGAACAACAACTCAAAAAATGACATAAAAATAGCGCAATTATGCATCAATCCGGTAGCTGTTCATTTGAGCGATATAATTTTTTTTAAACTAATGTCATCAATTTTACACTTTCCAGTAAACTTTTAAGAATATGTCAGCCAGTTTAAATTATAGCACTACTCTTGCGCCACATTGCATGAAGTAACCGATTTTACTATATAATGCTTTCATTTAAAATAGCAAAAAAAAATTATATTTTTGTGCCATGATTTAAAATGCATTTGAAAAATCAATGGAAAGCGCATAGCGATGCGCCATGCAGCTTTACCTTATTTTATGTCATTTAACTCATTTGTCCTTTTTTAATATTTTTTCAGCGGTTTTCCCCATATTGATTTTCTAATGAAAGCAGCCTAAATTTAAATTAATTGAGGTTGCCAATTGTCAATTTGTGTGTCATTTACTTAACTATTAGTAAAGGAATATTAAATGTTGCAGCACTTACCTATAATAAAAAATCCAAATATTCCAAAAACGTAGTTCAGCATATTTGACACCTGTGCGAGTTGAATTAGCCTTAATTTTATTTGAAGAACTCTATTGTAAATGCAGCTGAAATGATAAAACAACATTAAAAAAACAGAGAAACAGAAATTTTAATAACACCAATAAAATAATAAAATTGTACGAATAGTTCTCAATAAAAATGCTAAAATATTTATTAAAATTAATTACAAACGATAACAGGACATGCGATTCAAAAATAAAACAATGTGTTTGTAATGCATGTGCATTGATATACGAGTGTGTGTGTGTATGTGTGAATAAATTGTTTATGTATGTATATTAGGATGACTTCACTTTTGGAGAACAATAAAAACTTCCTGCTGCATACTATTGGAAAATTTCAAAGGACAACAAAGTTAATATTTTCAATTGCAAAAGCATTTGCTTCAAATAAGTTTGTGCGTGTTTATTCAAATCACCAAACTATTTGTTTTGTGGTCCCACCACGCACATCTATTTGCCAACTTTATTTGTTGAAACAGCTGTCAAATAACGTCAAGTGCAATAAAGGGAAAACATGTTTTTCATGCGGTCACGCTGATTTATTTACTTCTTTAATTTATTTATTTAAACGATTATCACATGCAATAGAAAAATTAATTTCTCTATTTGCAGTATGTGATCTTAAAATAAAATTTTCTATTTGTTATAATTATATACGACTATATATAGATAATAAAATAGTACGAAAAAATATAATGGGTCTTCCAATATGGTTTTCAAAATTTGAGAGTTGATAGTGACCATATTATTGAAACAAAATGTGTCGCTGTGGCTGTAATTTATTCAGTTTGTTTTCACTGACTGATATAGAATTCAACAATACGTGCTAATGATAACATTGTTTTATCAAAATGGAAGTTCTGATCGACATAACAAAAACATCTTTAGCGATGAAATCAATTTCTATATTAATGGGTACGTCAGCAAACAAAATTATCGAATTTAAGACGACACCAATCCAAATTAGATCTAGGAGCATCCCGAGAATATTGCTGTTCGGTGATCAGCGTTCCATATTTCCTGGGGACAGTGTTGGGCAAAATACATGGTTTGTGGTATTTAAAATACAAAACACAAAATACTTTCAGGACATTTAAATACATGTCCTGAAAGTATACAAAATACTTAAAAATCTGTATGTATTTAAAATACAAAATACAAAATACGTATTTGTATTTTAAATACGTATTTCAAATACATGTATTTCAAATACTGCCCAACCGTGCCTGGGGAATGACGTCAACGAAGCCATCACCGTTAACATTGAACGTTATATGTAGGTCGATGATAACCAATTTCTTTTGCCCCGAATTGAATGATATGAACACCAAGGTCAACAAGCGATTTCAATAGGACGGCGCTACGTGCCACATTGGAAATTCTGCACGACCGATTTGAGAGCTTGTTGAATTCGGGTGCAGGTGATATGAACTTTCAACCGAGATCGTTTGATTTGAACCCATTAGACAGGTATACAAGAATAAGCCACAAGCACCATCGGCCCTCAAAAACGCGGTCGGTCGAATTAAGCCCAATTTATGGGCGGGAGTCATTAAAAATTGGACATTTTAGATGCGTGTCACAAATTTTTTTTCAATTTATTAAACTTAATTTGAAACAGAGATTGTTCCTTTATTGCAATATGGGCGAATCTTAAAAAAAGCGATTAAAAATTTTGAAGCTTCAGTTTCCACAATGAAATTTTCGGTATAAATTGGGTCGAACTTCAGATATAATTATGATTCTTTTACGCACATAGAGATGATATAAAAAGGCATTTTTTTCTGGATAATTTTAAAAGTTTTAGCTTTTGAAATATGACCATGTTGCATTTAAGAATATCCGTAATGGAAGTTCATATCGACACTTTTTGATATAAATTTGGTATTTCTTCAGATGTGATTTTGAATTTAAATTGAGTAGAACTTCCTCATCCATAATAATGAATTTGTTTTTTATATACATCGCTTACGCATTAATGGACAAAATGCGAAGTATATATGTATTATACTTACAAATACATATATCCTAAGGGTCGTATGTCTAGTTTGTATAATCGTACTTAGCTGTTGCTCAATTATTGTTTTCAAGGTGAATCCCCCTAATGTAAAATGGCATTCTCTTTTTTCCATTTACTGCAACACATTCCAAGAATTGTTTGTGTTTGTGTTCAAATAAAAAACGAAACGAAAAAGAATTGTATAAATATTTATCATAAAAATGTCCACAATTGCAACGGAGACTTCATGATGCGATATACCATCCAGGCACACATGAACTAGTGCATCTGTTAAAATCGAAAAAATGTTTTATTTTCATTTTTATTGAAACGTCCATAAATATTTGTATGACCTTTAAAGCTAAAGCAGCAGAGGGGAAACGGACGATTGCTTTTGCATTTGTTGTATAGAATCAACTGACCGCAATAATTATAAAAGCAATAGAACTGTTTATTGTTGTTGTTTACAGGAATAGTTCTTCTTTTACAAGCAAATTCATGCAAAAGGATGCGTTGGGTGAATGAAGAAATAGTTGTTTAATTCCAGAAGTAAAAAACCAGCTCAAACAGTTAAATGAACAATCGTCCTCTTTGCGGTTGGCCTATTTGAACTTAATACTAAGTCTGAGATACCCAGCAATATTTTCTATTAGTTTAGTACAAACTACTGTTTGTGATAAACGAAATATTGTTCAATATTAGAAGAATACTTGCAACAGTTCACTCAAGAATTTATTTCGTGCTTATAACTTCGAAACTAGAAGGAAAAGAAAAAGGTCATCATTTTGCACAGTAGAAACATATAATTTTTGCAATACAGAACACATTTTGGAATATGCAGTTTAGATAAAATTCGCAAAGCAAGGCAATGTATTCTTAAATTTAATAAAAACAGGACTCGCCACAATTAATATCTAACATTTATGAAAAATTTTAAGTTTTTGTTTTAATAATAGAACTCAAAATATATAATGGTATAGTTCAAAAACTTTAACATACTTAAGAGCTACAAATGGTTTTCTTGAATTCCATCTCAAAGCTTTCCTAGAGTCGAGAAACTTTTTCGAAAAAGTGGGTCTTAGTTCATGACTTAGTCGATAAAGTTTAAGAAAAGTTATCACAAACTAAAGACTGAAGGTGAAACGGTGAATCTCTATTATTTTCAAACAATAATTAAAACTAAAGGGTGATTCTTTTTCTTTTAGCAACAGCACTGTTTTTGTTTTCGTGTAACATGTTACTCTTAAACATGTTCATGTAGGTTACTATTAATAAAGAGCGCTACCGTGCGATGATTACAATTTTTTTGGCCCAAAATAGAAAAGCTGGACTTGGCTGACATATGGTTTCAACACGACGGTGCCACAAGCCACACAGCAGGCAAACCAATGGCCAATTGAGAAACGAGTTCGGTGAACAGTTAATATTACGTTTGGGACCGGTCAATAGGCCTCCAAGATCGTGCGATTTAATGCCTTTAGACTATTTTTTGTGGTGCTATGTTAAGGCTCATTTCTATAGGGACAAGCTCGCATTGGTTGACGCACTGGAATCCAATATTGAAGAATTTATTCGTGAGATATAATCCGGTATGTTGGAGAAAGTATGCCAAAATGGGCCCCAGCGTACGAAAAATTTGAGGCGTAGCCGATTTAAACATTTTCAATAAATTATCTTTAAACATTGAATTATAAAAATCGTTTTATAGACTCAAATAAAGATTTCATACATTTGCCTAAATTTAATGTGTATTTTTTAATCAAGTCCGAAAGCTCTTAAAAAATCAATGTTGAACTCTGGTACAAAGTCACCTTCACATTTTCAAATAAATAATTTCGGTAATCATGTAGAAATCCCTGATGGACAAAGGGGTAGAATACGAAACTTTTGAGTCCATCACAGAGTAAATCAAGAAATGAGTCTTATAATATGATATAGAATCACATTACGAAGTTAAACAAAATAAAGATGAAAGGAATTTCATAAATCAGCCCTTAGGAAAATTACTGATTTCTCGTACAAGTCGTAATTTAAAGAAATTATGATGTGACCCTCTAGTAAAAACATTGCTTTAGCGTTTACCCACATCCACTACTCCTCCACAGAAATGCTTTAAAAATATTAAAAAAACTTTAAGAGCTTAATTTAAGGAAAATTAACTTAATTTGTGTAAATAAAGAATAAATAGTATTATAATAAATAATATTATTACTAGCAGCCAAAATTTTTTTTAGAAGAATTCCAGTAAAAACAGCTTTGGCATCATACAATAACCATTTTGAACTCGAATTGAAAAAATTGCCTGTGAATTACCTCATTATTTTTCCATATATATTATCTTCAGAATAGTAAAAACTGTTGTGGTTCAGAATCGAAAAAAGTCGATTTTTTTTATCGCCACAAGCACTCAAACCTGTGCAAAATTCCTTGCCATGGACTTGTCGTTAAGGCTGTGTGCCATGCACAGCAAAAATTAATCCACGTTGTACAATTCATCATTCAACTTTAATAGACGATTGCCCCCGATTGTCTTGTGTAACACAGGCCATCATTCAAATTTAATGGGAAATATTAGACAAAATGAAAGATCTATCATATCACTGTTTCTCTGTGCCGTAGCAGCAGACATTGTTTTTCACATATGATGACATTCATGGGCGTTTCATAAACAGAATTGCTGATTTCTCGTTTAATTCCATTTCAACATACAACAAGCGCTCCTTATTGGAAAGTGAGTTTTATTTATGATATTTCCTCGCAGTTCCCTTTTTCCTAATTAAGGAACGTAGTTCTGTTTTTTTTTTTTTGTATTTTTTGTAAATAAAGTATTTGCCTAGTGATGGGTAAACATAATTAATTATATTTTACCCTATTTTCGAAACATACCACCTGTCGTGACTGTAGATAAAAGCATATACAAATTACACATTAATATTTGTAAAATGTTTTTTGCTACAATTTGAATCCTTATTTACATTTCGAATAATATATGAGCAAATCCGTAATATGTGTTGGCAAATGTTTGCCAGCTGTAGAAGTTCAGTTATACGAGAAAGAAAAATCAAAGTTCGAGAAAAACATTTACATCACGAAAATAAATAAAAATAAATAAATAAAAAGAGCAATTAATAAGTTCTAAATCCGCCTGAAACAAACAACTGAGATAAGTTTAAAATTTTTTCAAAATATCAAATTCTTTCGTATAAAAAAATAATTGAATACTTTAAAATTAGAACGAGAAACATGCGCATTTAAAAAGTTAAGAAGTTTTTGAAAAATTAAAATTGAGGAAGTAGAAAAAGTGGAACAAGTGAAATTAAAATTTTTCCTATTTAAAAAAATGGAAGTTATTTTCAAGAAACAACATTGTTTAGACTTCAATAAATCCACAAATGCAGTATCAAGTTGACAAAGTTTTGATTAAAAACCTGAATTACTTCACTAAATTTACATGAAATTTGCTCTCGATTTTGAAAATATTAAAAAAAAACATATTGGGTTTGAACAAAACCTTCCCATTTTGAACAAAACCTTCCCATTTTGAACAAAATCTTGCCATTTTTAGTCATGAAACACTTTAAAAATTTATAAACAACATGCTCTAGTGGAGTCTGATGAGATTTGAATACGAACCCGTAAGGAAAATTATATTCATTTGGTTAAAATAAATCCATATGAAAACATTAAGGGTATTCATGAAAACGCTTAAGTAATCGTTCCCACTCTTGTATATGAAATGTCAAATATTTTTTTTTAGAAAATTCAATTTCCAAACTTTCTAAACTTCCTAATTTTGCTCTGCTTAATTGTGTTTTTGATGAGTCAAATGGTTATACTTTTACTAAAACAAAAATATTAATATAAAGAATAAATGGTTACAAAATCAACAGACATCTTAAATTATGTTTCAGTTTAAACTCCAAATGATCTCTTTGAAATATTTATGTTTTGAAAAATATATTTTTAAAATTTTTTTATGAAATATCTAAATTTGTCTAAAAATGGTATTAAGTTTCTGTGTTTTTATTCAATTCATTTTTATTTTAACATTTCCACCAAATTGATGTTAGTTGTTATAAGTTATAAGCACTAATAGTTCAACGAAGGGCTTCATGAAGCAAGTCTCGTAGATTTACCAAACTGGTCAAATGACAAATTTAAACTTTTAGATTAGATTAGATTTTTTCAAACAACTTAAGACAAATTGTTGCATTTAAGTTTATATGAACCAATATTAAATAAATATAAAAAATATTTAATTTACATAATTTTGTGTTTAACTTACTCTGTGTTTCTTTGCAAAAGAAATTAAAATAAATACCTTTCCTTAAAACAATGACAATATATTTCAAATATTTGCATTCCTTTCGGATTATAATACTGTATATTTATGAGTTTTTGACTCAGTGCATTCAATTGCAGATCAGAAATATTGAAGGTGAAAAAAAAACCGATACAATTTCTAGAATTCAGAGCTTTGACGATGAGTTGAAATTTTACTTCCCTTAATTGGCCTGTTTTCAATTTAAAATTATTTTAGAAAGTTTTCTTCTCCGATAATGATTATCACAGAAAATTCAGCTTTACACAAATTTTTAAATTATTTTCTGCTGTGTATTTATTAAATTTAAATGTGTGTGAACTTTCTAAAGTATAAGGAATAAAAACCGCTAGTAGTTTATTAAACAGGCTTTTAGTTGAAAATTTTAAGCAGTTACTCAACCTTTCACATTATTTACAAAATTCTTCCAAAATTTTAGATCAAATATCACTCACTTGTTGCAAGCAAGGCAAAACGACTTTAGAGTTTTATATTTGCACGCCAATTAATGGAAAAGTAAATTAACATTTTGTCAGTAGATTAATAAAGAAGCAATTTTTTTTTTGGAAATTTTTGAATGATATGACGATAAATTTGGCATTTAAAGAAAATCGAAGATTTAAATTTATTATGTTCTCGCATCAAATGAGCTTTAAAAGAATATTTATAATATCTTGGATGAACTAAAGGCAGTAATAGAATTATCAACTCAAAAGAGACGTGCAAAAAATTCGGATCATATTTCAAACAAAGGAATCTATTTTCTAAAGATTTTCTGTTAACCTGCCAAAGAAGATGGTTTTTAGAAATATCATAGCAAATATATATTTGAGCTCCAATCAGCAGACCTTTGAAAAGGCCTTCTAATACAGACCCTCCTTTGCCAGTTATAAACACACACTGTTAAGGTAATTTCAGGAATCTAATCATTTCGCGTGAGTATGGGAGAAGGGACTAACAATTTTATCGCTGCTTAATATTTTATTTCCACTCGTATGTATGTTTGTTGTCTAAAGCAAACATGAGTTTTTTCTTATGAATATGAAACACTCTTCTAACGATAAACACTAAGACTAACGCTGTCAAACAATTTTTAGGTATTTAATATCACTGCATGAAATCGTGTTTTATGCCTTTACCCACACAAATACAAGTTCAGTTAATTTAACGCATTCAAAAAATTTAATTTTAGTTGAATCCAACTTTATTTATTTATAATTAAGCAACACAAGTTTCATTGTTATGAAACCAAAGCAAATGTTAACGTTTTATCGATATATTAATATGGACACGCCCTAAATAAAGTTTTTTTAACCCAATTCCTTTACATGATGTTTAAGCACTCTATTAATAAAAAAAAATTCAGTCGAAGAGTTCGTATATAAAACGAACACCCTAAAGAGGCCTTTTTAGTCACTCCCACCGCGAAAGAGTTTAAGTCAAATGCCCACAAACAATTCCCATAATATTATTCAGCCATAAAATATTTTTCCAATACCACTACAATTAATTGCCTGAAAAAATAAAAATAAATACAAATATTTTTAATTTATTTGGTCCTTAAAAACAACTTGCGTTAATAAATTTGCTACAACAAAATTTTAATATTTATTAAAATAACAAACACGATCGTTACGGATTTTCTGTGTTAAAATATCGATATAAATTCTAATTTTTCGGTTAGACTTAAAATACGATTTTTAAATTTTTTACTCCCTTAATGAAAATAGTTGCAATGAATGCCTTCCTTTTCTTGCCACTTTTTATGTGCCAATAACGGATTGGAACAATTCACAATTTTTGAATAAAATACATATCATCTAAAAATTTAAAATATGAAAATATTCTTCACAATTCCGTTTAAATTCGCAGCAAAATATACTACAATAAATAATAGCTTTTGTGTTAATTTCACAAAATGTACATATGTACATACTTGTACACCTACACACATACTTAATATGTTTCCGAATAAAATTATATTGCAAAATTGTTCCTGAAGTTCATTCTCATATTCATGAAATTTTTTCTCATACAAGAGCTTAACCAAGTAAAAAATTTCATTTAAAAATTACAGACCTCATTGTTTGTACAAGCAGATACCTACGCTTTAGTGCCCATATTATGAGCCACGGAAAGCAGCCAGTAGACTTACCCTAATCTAGTTATTGATGAGGCGCCTTAAGGGATCACATGATGGTGGTTGAAAGCCAAATCGCAAAAAAAAAGTTTGTTAGTTAAAGGAGAAGGTTTGGATCAGCACTACCGACGGGCTTGCGATCTCGCCAACAGTTAAACCTCTCTATGCTGTTGCAAGGCAAAAAAAAAACGCTGCCTTAAATGGTTTGGGTAATATAGCTCCAGCTCCCTGGAAAGGGGCTTGGGCACGAACCATAGTGGCCATGCACGAAAATTGCTACCTGAGTACGGTGTAGCGATAGCATACCGTTCCTTGCGACCTATCCGCATAGTGCTGGGTGAACGCATTGAGTTCATAGGCAGGGAATAAACCCATATTTATCCTCGAGACATCTGTCACACGTATATTTCTTTAGCGAAACAATGCTGTTCTTTCAAAATTATAGTTTACTTTAGAAAAATTATGTAGTAACGTCTGATGTTTTACTCCTATAAAAACTTCAAAACTTGTTCAAGATTTTGATTTTCTACTAGCAAATAAAAATAAGTAGCAAAAAAAGAGAGTCTGAATGGCACTGCTTAATGTTAGTAAAAATGTAGCACTATATAATTATTAACACGAAATATTTCAAAGCCTTTTTCCACTAAGAACTGAATGCCCCTAATAATATTAATGTGTGTGATGATGTAGTCTTTAATTGTAGTAGTTTTGTAATAGTTACTAAGCGCAACACTAGAATCAAATGTCATAAGAGCAGTAGTAAGAAAACAACTGCTTTAATAGCAGCCCACAAAATCACAACAATTTGGAAGTATCCTTATTGTGCTCACAGTCAACATGTAGTGAACAAGTAAGTGAGTGATTGTCTTTATTACACGGAACGTGCAGTTTTAACGCCTCCCTACTGAACAACGGCAACAGTCATAACGACTACAACAAACATTTTGTAAGACTGAGTACATGTTGGTGGCATCATAGTTCATCATCAGTGTGACTCTAAGATATTATGACACCGGTGACCTCTAACATGGTCAACCACTACATACAATATACCATTTGAGATTTAAATTACATACAAAATCATATGAGCAAAATGAATGCAAAATACACATTCGGCGAAATATATCTTCAGACATACATACATGGATAAGTCATGTTTGTGATTAGGAACTTGAATTTAGCTGTACGTTAAGAGCCTCTTGTAACACAAAGTACATAACTATGCACAAGAGCTCACTCCTAGAAACAAAAACAACTATTAATATGGCTATAAAATACAGGGAGAGAAAATTTTATTATCCTTTTTTATTTACTCATTCAACACACGAGAATTTATTTAGTAGCAAATGTTCGATCTTAAATTTAAATTGAATTCAATATATTATGTGTAAACATGTGTATCAGTTTTATTATTCCTATCACATTCGGCGAGGGCGAAGGCGAAAAGCTAGACGTATAAGTTATGTACAATTATAACGTATACGTACCGGTTTACACACTGGAATGCAATATCATGTGTGAACTGAGATGTTTCTTTTAAGACTAATTTATTAAGTTTTATATATTGTACTGACACAGAATTATATATTTTTATATTTTAAATATATACAATGACAATTTTAACAGAAAATCTAATTTGGTATGTTTCAGCTCAAGGTTTTTATGGAGTATCATCTTAACAAAAATGTTATTGAATTTTATCTCTTTGCTATGAAATGAATTATTTACATATTAATACGTGAAGAAAAGCTACGGCTCCCTTTTATACCCAAACTACAGTATTGATTTGCAGTAGAAATATTTGATTTAAAAATAATTTAGATTCAAACATTGAACCCTTGTAAATGTTTGTAAACAACTTGATTTTGATTTATTGGTAGAATTTTTGGCGTCTAGGTAACCATTAGTTTTAATAGTTGATTCTAAGTTCTAAATTTTATATATATTTGCTGTAATATCTTATGTACTATATTTAAGAAGCGCAATGAGATTTTAATAGCAAATGATAAAATAGTCAAAATAAATTTTATACACGTAATGATAAAATGATGTAGTGTTCAGCTTTTATGCAAATAGAACAATAATTTTGAAATAAAATCAAATTTTGTACATTGAAACCTAAGGTCTGTGTGAAACATCTTTTTCAGAAATATGTATTTGATATTTTTTATTAAATCACATACATTTTTTTAGTGAAAACACTAAAAAAAAACTATATTGAAATTATAAATAAAAATTATTTTATTTTTCTTATACAAATAGCAGAGAATTTTTTTTAGAATTTATAAACAAGTTAAATGATAAAATGTATTATTTAAAATTTTCTTCCCTAATGAAATATCCGCAGATGATCAGCTTGAGCCACAATAAACAATAAAAAATTTTGAGACACAAGTTTAATATTGTATTCGAAATTTTACAAGTTCTTTGTAATAGTTAATAAAAGGGAAACGCTTTCTTCATGATGTCTGAAGAAAAAGTTTAATGCAGTACATTTAAAAAGGCTACATAAATTATATTAAAACGTTAAATCAGGAAACCCATGACTTAATTATACCAAAATTTCCTTTTATATAAAAACATCTTAAAAACGAAATGTTAAATCAAACTATGCTGTTAGCTGAAGTAGCTATCGAATTGACTACAAAGAAATTTATGGCTGAGAACCTGTTCAATACAAGTTAAGACAAGTCATTAAAAAAATTGACATCATGAATTTTTCTGGTTTACTTAGTGCGGCGATGTCTTAATTTTTGTTGGACTGTTTAAATGATGAAGGTATAACACTGGTCACTTAACACTAACAGCGATTGGATACTCTGATACGCTAATGTTTACTACATTAAAGCGCACTCCTTCGTCGGTAATGTTAGCAAAATCATCGGCGAAGTAAAACAATTAACAAAATTGCTAAACACATACAGCTTAAGAGACTTAATGCATCTACTTTACACCAGAGACGCTGCAACTCTGCCATAAAATAAAATAAATAAACAAGGCAGAATACTTGAGTTGTAAAACAGGAATGAAGCGCTCTCCCTCTCCCTCTCTCTGCTTCTTGATTTAACCGCCTGACTTTTCTACCCTTTCACAAAAGAAGTAATACCTTAAATTAAGTAGTAGGCATTAATTGACTGAGCGTAACTTCTCTAAATTACTATTATATTAAAATTATTTCATTCAACGAAAAAATTCATAAGACTTGATTACGATATTTGTTTGCTGTATAATAATACAAATTTCTTTAATGTAACAACCCATTTTGCAGTAGTTAATAAAATTTTTAGTTCAGTGCAATAAAGGACTGCCTAAGTAGTATTAGGTTATGCCAAAGGATGTGCTAAACCGTCTCCCCTTCTTCAACTTCTACAGAAGCCATTAAAAATTCAATTAAATCACTTTATGTGTACACTTATATATTAGTTTTTAGTCAAAAAGTTTGCAAAACTCATCCCGATGAAGATCCCCTTTAGCTATAACAGGACCAGGTTATTATCGAACTCTCGAATGTGACAACTTAAAAAGTTTCTCTCTACTCGTGCATGTGAAAATTATTCTTTTCCCTTCTATAAAGGATTCTTGCTAAAACACACATACAACCCGTTTATCAAAATGTACCGACATACATTTCAGTTAATATAATTTCCAGTTGGGGGAAAAGAAAACAAAAATGTGGAAACTGGAAAAGTGAGTTGTTGCTCAATTTTTGCAAAATACGAGTACGAGTATATTACCATTTCATAGAGACGATTACATTTACATAAAACAAGCCATAAGCTTGAATGTATGTTCATATGTACAATAGGATATGTAAATGATAATGCCATTAGTACACGTGTGTATGTGTGTGTGCGTGTGTATCTTATACTTTGCTGGTTGTATAATAAATTTATGAACGCTTTGGCTGCCTGCATGTAGATCTTTCAGATCTTCTTTGCCAATCACACATTCTGTGTTTTAACTTTTGTTTGTGTGTTTGCAGAAATACATGCATATTTGGAGGATATGTAGAGTTCGCTGTGTTTGGATGAACTGATTTCAGATGTTTATTTGCGTGTGTGTGTGTATGTGTGGATTTTATGCTTGTATGTATTCGTGTCACTGTTTCATGGCAACGACCTAAGTAAGTGGTTATGCTCGGTTTCACATTTCCGCCTTTTTGCCTTCTTATTGCGTGCTTTCAGACGAATAAAATGAACCAAATGTGAAAAAAAAGAATTAGGAGAAATTTTCCGTATATTGGAATATTTGCTCATTAAATTAATAACAATATTAAGCAAAAATCGAAAATATAAAATTCTCATGATTTACCGCGAGAAAATTGTTTCTAATAAAATACACCAATTACATATAAGCAATTACTAAATAAAATCTCTATTAGATTTTGAGAAAATTTTTTTAATTATCACATCACCTACAACTTTTAATGGAAAATATTTCATTGAGCCGCAGTATTCCTCGGTAAAAGCTTAGAAAATAACATATCGAATGATTCAAATTAAAAATATAAAACGAAGATATTGAAATGTAGGTTTCCCACTTTTTTTAGTTACATACTGGTCATTACCTTAATTCGAAAAGCCTTAATTATTAATTATCGTTTTTCTAACTGTAAAGTAAAGGAAAATTATTTAATAAAAGTTAAAGTTTTGTAGTTGGTTTTTTTACGACAGTTTTTATAAACTATTAGCGGACCAGGCGAACTTCGCCTCGCCCTAATTTTAAGCCTTCAGACAAACTTTCTATTTTTTCATTTAAAAAGCCATTAAGGAATAATTTCAAACAAAATTTCATACAAAAACTCGATTTTCGATTTTTCCAATTTTCCGACTTTTTCGGAGGGATTTTCCATAAAAACCTTCTCCTCAAAAATACGAACAACTGACAAAAATTTTACTGAAATCGGCCAAGCCGTTCTCATTTTATGAATTATTGGATTTTGCCACGCCCCTCCGCCCACAGACCGAAAATAAAAATCGGACTTCACAGTGTCACCCGCCCGAGTATTCTGAAGGCTCCTTGAAAATTTCGTCAAAATCGGCCCAGCCGTTTTGGAGCCATTACGTTACATAGATACATACATACATACATACATACACACCTCCTATTTTATATATATATACCACGTTTATATGCACGTCTTATTTGCAAATAGAACTATTTGCAAATAACTAATTCACTGTTTATACGGGAAATTGCATACAGAACTTATGTTATTATTAGTGATGCCATGTGACGAAAATATGATTGTTTGGTAAGTAAAACACAAAAAACGTTCATGAAGTGGCAACGTCTTACTTTTTATTTGCAAATAGTGTCGTTATTCACGACTTGTTTAAGTGAGTTAATAAGTTACAATAAAAAAGTTATACGGCAACATTCTTCTTTTTTATTTGCAAATAAGGCGTGCGTATAAACGTAGTAATAGATTCTAATGGTGTGTTCTTTTATGATAAGGGAAAATGTTACATACAAATATGCCCTTCTGGCATATTTGTATTATTTTCTAAAACGATGTACTATAGTGCAACAAAAGAGCATTTTCTTATTTGTATGTGTGACATTTTTTGCACTCAACTTTATTTTGAGGTAAAATATTACATTATCAACAGTTTTAGCTATTTTGCTTCCACAAATAAGCGTTTTGACAACAACAACAATATGGCACCAAGTCCAAAGTGTTTGAAGATAAAGAATACCCATAAAACTGATCTTTTTTTTTAATAAAAAACAATAACGCTCACGAAATTATTTAGTTGTTGAGGTATAATTTCTTAATGGCTGTTGCTAAATAAGCTCAAGTTCCGTAAGCAGCGAATTCACTGTGCAAACGTTCTACGCTTTTCAGTCCTCCAAAAACTGACGTTGTCTAACATCCGGGTGTCACTGTTCTACTACTTGCTCTTCCTCGATTTCTCCATAATATACCGAATCCTCTAGTTTATCACTCTATAAAAATCATATATTTCGGATTTCAGATGGTACGCCCACTTTTTGTTTCTCAATGAAGAGACGCATTCCTATGTGTTTTTAAATGATAGACTTTACCGCAGTTGCAGCATTTGGCCTATGTTTTGGTTTGTCTCTATAATTTAATTGATCACATTTGCATGTTATGTCGACAATGGCTTCCGCATTGCGCCAATACACGTTTATGGCTGTATCCTCCGCTAGTACAAAGACAGCTGAAACTTTTAATCTTGGACTTGTTTCAAAACCCGTGGTTCTACTCAAAATTATAATGAGATATAAAAAGGGACCGGGTCCATCTTAATAAGTAACCATAAAATTATATGGCAAAATTTTATTAATAATATCGTATCATCGTTTCTGATTTCCAACATGTTCTTGCGGTCTCCTTTAAAATTTCCAAAATATGACTTGGTGCGTTTATTTCCCACCAACAGATATGATGACATCAAAACAGACTTTCCATATGACAAAAAATTTTATTTATTTATTTTAACCATCATCAATACAATTTAAAATATTTAAAAATTTATTAATAACTACGTTTTTTGAGATTTTACTTAAATAAGTATTGCAACAAATATAAACTAATTTTATTGTATAAAAATATCTTAAGTTTTAGTAATTATATTAATACAGCGTTAGGAAAAAAGATAGGAAAAACCTAGTAAAAATAAACTCTACTGTAAGCAGAGACTTCTTTGTATAAAAAATGCTTGACGTAGTGTCATTTAAGTCATCACAGGTGTCTTCAACCTTCGAGAGCACGTTCATGGACAACTTTCATTTAAGTTTAAGGAATAATTGCCTAACAAAAGTTTTTGTTTAGAAACAGTAGACACGAAACAAATTAAAATTCAACGCAAAAGAAAAGTATACAATATAAAATGTACGAGAGTGCATGTCTCATAAGAAACATCAAATTAAATGACTCTCGTGTATGTCTAAATAAGCAACTTTTCTATGCACGCCATAATTCTAATGTATGTCTATAAGCATGTGCTCATAAATCGTACTCTGGGGGATGGGGTATTCTGATAATTTTTTTTAACATCCTTATGATGTTTTAGGCTGTACATGTTGCAAAGTTGTAATAAACGAAGGCAAAATCTCTATTTAAGTTATTATTTTTTTTTTTGGCAGCTTATCATAAGGTTTTTATTTGCACCTTTTGCTTTATCAAAGTGAGCCCCACATGCTGAAATTTTTCCACAAACGTAATTAATAAAAACTATAGCGACGTTGAAATAATTTCTAATGGAATAAGTCTTCTGCTCTTAGAACCGTCTCTTGTAAGTTCGTTGACAGATAAACCAATTTCAACGAAAAACTCTTTTCCATCAGATTCTTATTTACCTGGAAAAATACCGTCGTGCTTTTTCAGTTTATAAAGCATCAAAAGTTTTTTGCTTCTCCTAAACATTTTGGATCATTGAGTTGTGACCCTTTTGTATTTATTGGGAGTTGTGCTTACTCAGTGAAGCACCTGTACGATAAAATCTACAAGAGAGAGAGAGAGAGAGATAGAGTCATTAATAAATATATTTCCTTCAATTAAAAAAGAAGTTATTTCGTGTTGACTTTTCTCATTCTCTCGTTTTAGTCTGCTATCAATGGCTGTCAAACACAAAATAAATGAAGTAGATGGTTAAAATTTTGATAGGACTAAACTGGCATATGCCTATTGACAGCAACAGTGTTGAACTGTCGGTTAAAAGGTGAGATATTGAAAAAACTCACGCCTTCACTGATCCACTCTCCTACATATATATTGTTATTGTTATAGAGCACTGTGCTACAATTTGGTACAATATAAGGCCTCAATAAGATGAAAATTTCCAACACACTTGTCTAAAATTAAACGCATATATATTTTCAATACCAAACCGATATGAATCGGTTTTGATAATTTTAAGACAGAAATCGCGTTTTTTGTTTTTGGGGTTTGTGATAAACTCTACTTAAAAAAATATTAATACTGAATTTAATTTCAACGAAATTACAAGTTATTTTGTCTGTTCTCTTTTTTTATCGGGATATTAAAAATGTTGTTATTTCGAATCCCCAGCAAGCAAGTCACTGAACACTGGCAGGCAAAAGTGGCTACACAATTGTTTACAACCAAAAGAAAATGTTATAAATACAATAAATATTTTTAATTCTAAAACAAGTTGTTATGGAAATGAAATATACAATTATATTATGTTCATCCGCAGATTCTGGTAACTTTACTGTATAATTTTATTAAGAGCACTGAAAATAACAAAAGTCCATAGCAAAAATTGAACCGACTTGCGAGAAGGAACATATTACCATAGATCAATCGAAATGGAAATACTCGTATTTTATATTGAACAAGAAGTACATGCACCAAAAAAGCCATTCGTAATTAAATTAAGCCAAAGCGGTGTCATCAGTACGTTAAGTATTGATTGTCTTAAACCAACTACGAAGCAGAACGACTTTGGGATTCATTTTAATTGAAAATCAAAATCTTAGTTCAAGAGAAGTGATCTCGAAATTGCTGAGATGGCGATGAACTTGACATGAGGGATGATTTCGAATACACTTCATTTGACAAATTTTATGTCCTGTCTTTTATATGATTATTTTTTGTTAAAACACCCACATGGTGTTGAAATATTGAGAAATCAAAAATATAAAAAATATATTGTTTTTTAAAAAAGAAGACCTTAAACTCAATAAGATAATTCAATTACTTTAAAATAAAATAGGTCGAATAATATCATAAATTTATTATTATTTTTTAATTGTTTTATTAATATCGTTATCGAACTAAAACCACTACCATTTACCTCATGGTTATTAGCAAAAGTCGTTATTGCCAATGCCACAACACCTTTTACAATGTACACGTGAAATAACTCAGACTTTTCGTACTTGATCTGAGAATTCCAAGATAAAAGGTGGGCCAACCATAATGCACAATGTTAATTGTGAGTCACACCTTAACGTCAAGTTTTTCGCCAAATCTAATTTGACATTTCTTTGTTTCAGTATTTGGGCGTTCAAATCAAAATGCATTTCGTGCACTTCGTTATTTTTTTGGTCAGCACAATCGACCAAATGTGTAAACAATCGGGAGAATGGTACGCGAATTTCAGCATAGCGGTTCTATAAGAAGTGTGAAAACACCTGTGCCTGCTCGTCCAGTTCGTTTTACGGAAAACATTGCTTTTGTTCGTGATATTGTGGCAGAAGACCCGTCAAGATCGACTCGTGGCCGTGCCCAACAATTGAACATCTCAGGTATACCACTGATGCAAATTTTGAATGAAAATTTAAACTTACAATCTTACCAGATTCAGTTGTTCAAGAGCTGAAGCCTAATGAACATTTCCATACGCCGTATGGTTGGTTGAACAGGCAGGATTAAAAATCATTTTCAGCGGCGAGGAAAACTTTCCCCTCAGTGCAGAATATCTGCATTTGGGTAAATGAGAATCCACAAGTAATTGTTGAAAGGCCGATGAATCCACAGAGAGTGACTGTTTGGTGCGGCTTATGGGCTGGTGGCATCATCAGGCGGTACTTCTTCGAAAATAAGATCAGCCAAGGAATTGCCGTGAATGGTATTAGCTATCGCGAGATGATAACAGACTTCATGTAGTCAAAAATTTAGGATATGGACCTGGACAATATGTGGTTCGAACAGAATGGCGCCAGTTGCCACACAGTCAAAGAAACAATGGCATTTTTGCGCGAGAAATTAATATCGTTTTTTTATTGAACCACCCTTTACATTTAAAACAGTTCGTATTTAAACTTTTAAGAACGATTTTTACCGGAAGTAAAATTACCGGAAGTATTTCGATTATGAATTAAGATGCATTTAAAAAAAATGGGATATCGGTTGTATGCAATATGATTGAATGCAGCCGAAACTGCATACTATATCGTTACGGTACAAACAATTTTTTCTTTTAAACGATGTTTCATTTATATAATCTTTCGCTTTTACGTACAAAACAAATTCCGTTGATATGGTTTTTCGTTCAAGCGGGGTTTTTAAGCAAGATAAAGCGTTTTGATATTAATTAAAAACTATAATTACGATTATTTTTCTCAAACATTCATCTGAATTTTACTGGACATATTTGCTTACAAAAGCTATAAAATTATTGTTATGATTAAACTCAAATGGCATTTTTTTCATTTAAAGGATATACTCTCGTGACATTGTAGGCTAGTGTATTAGTCTAGTAGTCGCAGAGTCGAAGCTTCGATTCTTGCAGTAGACTCTGGTTGTTTCTACTTTTTGCCTTCTTTGCTGTTCTATCACAATGGGAACAAATCATGCATCAAATTGAGTGAAAGCTGCATATTTAACACTACCTAAATGAAGTTTCAGGTGAGGTGTGAGGGTGCTAGTTTACTACAAAGCCATTTATGACTGACAAGTCATTAAAAAAATAACATCAAGGGTTTTTCTGATTTACTTAGCGTGCCGTCTTAGTTGTATTAATTGTTGTTGGACTGTTTAAGTGATGAAGGCATAATACGGTAATCGCGATTGGATACTCTTTTACGCTAATGTTTACTAAATTAGAGCGTCATCTTTCATCGGTAATATTAATACGTCTACTTTACACCAGAGATGCTGCAACTCTGCTATAAAATAAAATAAATAAACAACGCAGAATAGTTGAGTTGTAAAACAGGAATGAAGCGCTCTCCCTCTCTGTCTCTCTCTCTCTCTCTCTCTCCCTGTGTGTCCTGATTTAACCGCCTGTCCTCTCTACCATTTCATAAAAGAAGTAACACCTTAAATTAAGTAGTAGGCATTAATTGACTGAGTGTAACTTCTCTTAAAAAAAATGTGGAACATTATCGGGCGTTTGTCCTACAATTATGTTGAATTTAAAACCAAGACCTGGAAAGAAGAGAGATTTCAACAAATTTTGTTCATAATTGTTCGCCACTGTATGTCTGTAGCGTAAAATTGGATGAAATAAAAGAAATAACATTATGCCTTTGGGGGTTATTAAAATGATAACGAATGCAAGTATATGTATTAAAATACATTCATATCTAAATACACACATACGAATATCCAGATATTTGAATATTATTAATATAATTATGGGGTTTTTTCACCCCTTAGCAGTCGATAATCTGTGATTGTTTTCATTGGCGTAATTAGCACAAAATTTGTCATTATGAAGTCATGGAAGTTCATGTTTATCAATAATTGAACATGAAAATATTATCAGGGGAGTAAAAGATAATGTTGGCGTTTCTGAATTAGGAAATAACTAAATTAAGGAAAACATATGTAAATGGGTGTTTGTTGTTTTAGTTTTTATTGTTATTATTGTTACAAAATAGACTAGTATGTTGTCTAGGCATTAGTTGCCAGCTTGACGATAATTTTTATTTGCATATTTTCTGAATCATAGTAAAAATAATCGTTATATTAATAATAATAAAAAATATATTAATTTTCTGAGGTCTTCTCCCAATTGATTATTTCGAAATATCGTTACTTGTTGTGGGCTTAGCTTTCGTCAGTAGACTTCAACCTGTTTGCAAAGCATTTCGCAACATTTTAAGCTCATACAATAGTTTTCAAGTAAAAGGTGCGATCTTAAAAAATTTCACTAGTATTCCAAAACTTCAAAATATAAGCCCACAAAAGGCCTAGAAAACAACAACAAACAACATAAAGGACAACTTACTAATTTTTTTTCATACATCTAATTATATGCAGTTGTTCATAATTAATAGTAAATTGTTCTTATTGCAGAAATTTTCCATTCAAATGAACAATTTTGTGATTTTTAATAATATAAATAAAAAAATAATTAGATTATGCCTTGTTCAAAGGCCACTTGTATTTGATTTTTATTATCTGCCAACAGTTTGGAATCAAGTTCTTTATGGTTTTGAGACACAGCTTAAATAAACTAATAATTCCAAGTTCATTTATTGTTATTTTAGTTTATTTACAAAATTGTAGCAAGTCTGTTTTGGAAAAAAAATATGCTGTTCCATAGGCCAAGTTCTCTGAAGCAAAACCTTTTGCACAAGATTATAAAAAGGGATGTTGAAAGTGAGAATTCCCGCCTCAACTATTAGAAACGGTTACTATGAAAAAGCACCGATTTTTCACGAAATGTGTGCTATAGCAACGGAAAAGAAAATTAAAAACACTCGTATATATAAATTAACCTAATGGTTAATTCGTTAGAACACTTCTCAGAACGAATTTTATTAACAAATTTTGAACACTTTTATTTGGTCAACTGACCTTCGTAGACTAGTAGGTAGTGCACTAGAATCGTAGTGCGAAGGTCCCATTTTCGAATCCTGCGCAGAACTCTGGCAATTGTGTTTGATAATTAAAGGGAGTGCACAACAAGCCTTCACTGGCTTAAGTGTATGTCGTATGACATGGGCTATCACACCCCTCCAATCAACCTAACCTAAGCCTAACCTAATCTTTATTTGGTCAATTGAAGAGTAACAACAATTGTTTATTGGTTTCATATTAAAAACTTAAATTATATTGAATTATATTGAATTCACTTGGGATATTCTGTCCAACTAATCAATGGAACAATTAGAGTTGCAAGAAAAGCTAAATAGACTCATATTGATTATAAACCATTCTCTTTCTTTTTGTATAAAAGAATTCTAAGCCAACAACGTTTAAATGTTTTATAATATTCATATACGATAGAGAATTCTCATATTGTATTTGATTGTTTTGGCATAAGTATACGAGGTTTAATTTTTCCATTTGCTAAAAGTTCACTGAATGAAATGTCGCCCTATCAACAGCTAAAGGTACAACAAATAAAGAATCTTTGAAACTGAAGCTATAAATTCTGTACAGTCATTTAAATCTGTTTTATTTTCTAACATGTAAATTGTCAATTTTCTGCTTAAATGAATTTTCTGTTTCATTTAATTTATTTTAAGCTCTTTTTCCGAGAGCATCTTGTATATTATTATGAAGGTTTTAATTAAATTGTAAAAAAATAAATTTGTTAATAAATATTTTTTATAATTTTTTTTAATAATAATAGAAAAATTTACATGAAAGCTTCGTAGCTTAAATTTCAACCGACCTTAATTATAAATAAATATAATATTGTTATATTGAAACATGTGCCAAGTTTATTGAAAATATTCAATATATTTTCCATTTTGTTGTCAAAAACGCAGGTAAGGCGTATAATATTATTGGGTTTATTTCGAAATTTTTAGAAGCTAAATTTTAAGTCGGAAGAAGTCTTTATTAATAATACCTCATTTGAACTTTTAGGCGCCATTTCTGAAATCGGTGCGAGAGATACTCTTAGCCTACTTTTACACATTAGCAAGATTGCGCTCATCTCTGGAGCAGTCCAACTTTGAACACTCCTACTGCTATAAACGGCCACATATGCGATAGTTGGATACATGTGTGTGTTTTTATTGTTATGGTTCATAAGGCCACGATGATGCGAAGGATTCACCCCCAATGAGATTCCGTGGGACAGTTGGCCGGTGTTCAAATCATCGTGGTGCTATATCAAAGGAAAACACATAACAATATGGCTTAATATTTGCTCCTATCTGGTCAGTTTGTATTGACATTGGCCGGAGAGCAACCCGGTATCACTTGATTATCTTTGATTGATGCTGATGTATATCCTTTTGAAAGCAGCCAATAATACCAACCAACAAGAACTAATTTGCAACAGTCTCAGTTTTATATTAATAATATATAATACGGTTAAATTTCACTGGATATGATATAGGAGGTATCGGTCTAACAGCACTTTAGTTAGAATGGGATCACTTCTGGGGTAAATAATTTTATATAAAAAAATATCTAAATCGGTCTCCACAAATAGCGAAAAAATCGCTTTACATTTAAAAAATATTATAATAAGTGTTAATTAAATATTTACTCCTTATATTTGTTTTGAAGTCAGTTAAAAAATAGTAACAATATAGTGAGTGACAAAAATTAGAGCGCATAATATTTAATGTTTTTTGAAGAAGTCCTTTTTATAAATGGCTAAAAATTATAATAAAAATTAATAAATAAAGAAAATCATCTGAAATTTTTGTTTAACCCAACAACCAACTTCTGTTTATTTTTCCCATTTAAACAAGTCATTTGCATACACTCTTATTTTGTTTGTTAATTAAGTTTTTCAGAAAGGAAATAAAGTGTAAAACATAAAGAGAAAAACAAAATAATAAATTCCATTTGACAAAAAAATATTTTCTTCAGCATTTGTCACATAAATTTTTATGTTTCTTTAAATATATTGTACTTCTTGCTGCAAACTTACAATACACATACACACACACATATATCTAGAATACTGTAAATACATATAAAACAACAAGCAGAAATAAATTCAAAGTGCTTGATTTGAATGAACAAGTAGAAGAACTTGTACAACAAACAAACTTTATGAATTCATAACGAACGTACATACTTTTATGAGGTTTTTTTTTCATCAATATTGTCTCTTGTTCGAATCATTTCTTAAACAACAACCAACCATATTTCAACATGTACACATATATTTCCTGTAGACACTAACTTTTACGTTGTATGTAAACGAAGTTTATAGAAAGTTGTTTCGACAAAATTTATAACACATTATAAGCTTGTGTTATTCAACAACATGCAATTTAATTTCACTTTCTTTATGTGCAAAAATGTAGGTTAAACTGGAGTGTCAATGAACGAAGGAAATCGATTTGGAATAGCTGAACAAAGTTGTTTTGGCTAAATACAAAAGGAAATATAATTTTATTTTTTTTAATCATGACTTGAAGTCTTTTGCAGTGTGGACAACTTTAACAATAATTTAAATATAAATTTTGTGTGTGTTTATAAGATTGTTGGGGGCAGCCTTAGTAGCAACATTGTTGTGGTAGCTATATTATCTTCTCCACAACCATTTCGCTACAATGTTTACTATACAATCAAATTTCCTTTAATCCTTTATTTGCAATTAAGAATATCAGCTTGGGCTGAATGACGACAATCGATATCGATCGATTTATTAATATTTTCCAAAAATTTTGGCAATTCAATCGATATCGCATGCAATAAGTTGACCTTGTTCAGAAATACAACAAAGCAATTTCATAAGAGATTATTTTACGATGTATTCTTGTTCCAAAATACAAATTTGATATCAAATATAATTCAAAATAGTGTAGCAAAAAATTTTAAATAAAGTTTATTTAAGAAAAATATTTGCCTGTACGCGCTTTTTAAACTAGATTAGCAGGCTTATTTTCTTAACCTTTTTTTAAATAGGAAAAAAATATGCCAGAGCCAACGAAATTTAATTCAGCTTTTATTCCAAACCGCAGAGCACAACATAACAACGCCGTTTTCGAAGAACGTTGCACCTTTCTTCGGTGCTCAGGTGTATTCCATGTTTTTCATCACTTTTTAAGTGACCATGATTGTTGTGTAAATTAATGCTACATATGCAAGTCACTTAATAAAAATTTATATGGGAATATGTGAGATTCAAGCATATACTAAATTTTCACCCTAATTTGTCTTGAATGCATTAGATTTACACCCTTTTCCATTACCATTAAATTATCCAAGCAAGCCAAGATCATTGCCAATAATTTTTCTTTTTTTAACACACTTTATGGGCGTAGCTAGAGAAATTTGTGGGCGTGCACACAGAGAAATTTGTGGGCGTGCACACCCGTGGCAAATTTTTCTGATGGGGCAATGATTCTTTTAAGCAGAGGAAAATTATATCAGTGATTTTAAATTCCATAAGAAAGAAAATATTTATGGGACCTCAAATTGCTTCTGTGAAATGCTAGGCCCTAATACACTTTTACTTAAATGATTAATAATATATTACGGACGAAAAGAGTAAAATTGTATACTAAAAAACAAAGAACCACAAAATAGTCCCTTCAGTCGTAGTAACGGCAGCACCATTAAAAACTAAAATTTTTCCGAACCGTGCAATTATAATAAATATAGAGGTTTGATTTACAGTCCTCAGATCTATCTGCATTTTCAGATGTACCCCCATAACATGTCAAAACTGATACGTCATTTCTATAGGAATAATCAAACCCACATTAGTCCCAATCAATTGGGATGTAGTCAAGTTGTAATAATAAAAAATTGCACAAAACGTTTTCATAAGGCGAATTTCATATAGAATAAAAAATATTCAAATTCACAACAACAAAAAACGGTTATTGAGTGTAAACTGTGCGAATGAGTGATATGGTAGCATGAGTACTCGTATATCACTCATACGCATATGAGTCATTTGACTTTATATGAGAGCAACTGTTGCCACAAGTAGATATTTATGTACATTTTTAAATTTGGAGGTAATTTGGAGGCTTTTAATTCCTTAAACCAGTAAGTATATGGGAAAAATCCTTTACAGCTGTTATGAAAAGAAAAAAAGCATCCTGCTATCGGGATATTTAAAATTAATATTTTGTTTTTGCGACAACAATATATAAATGTTGTTACTTTTACATTAATTTTAAATGCAATTAGAGGTGAAAAGTTTGGTGCTTGGTAAAAATATATTTCTAACCTTTCCTAAAACTTTGTTGAAAGTATCCGGATGATTTGGCCTGAGCTACCAGTGAAATATGCACAGAGAAAAGCTCACCAGTCCTTAATTAGTTTCACTGTATTAAAAAAAAAAACTTATTAATTTCTTATTAATTTAAGGAGACGCACGTTGCAAATCATATGCTAACTTGTCATTCCTCATTTGTTATTGAAGCAGATCCTAGATCACAATTATTCATTATTTGTTCAATGAAGTAAAGTGATGTAGCAAGTTTGATAAATCAAATTTATTTACTGACAACACGATCTTGAATAAAAAGCTTCAATAATTTTACTCTGAATTTTTCTTTCACCACACAAAAATAAATAATTCCGAGTAAACAATATGTTCTCCTTTTATTCGGGTATATTTATATGATTGCCTTTTTATAATAAAAAAATGTTTTCATTATAAATTATAGTTTCAATTTTACTCTTAAAAAAATACACAAAAGTTACTAAAATATGCTTTGACTGTTTTTCTGGAAAGTTGTTCATAATTCGCTTCAGATAATGCAGCCATTTCTTTAGAACGTTTTTAGATTTAAGTTTGATTTAAAACTCAAATTGATTTTAAATCAAACTCTTTCTGAATTTAAAATAATTTTAATATACTAATTTAAGAAATATAAAACTTTTATACGATGGCATAGGGAGGGTAATGTTGCATCAGATTTAATACTGATAATAATACTGATACTAGAAGCTAGTAAAAAATATTCTGGATTCGCATTCTATAATTGTTAGTTTCAATTTCTTTGCGATGTAATAACATTTGAGAATATTGACAAGAAAATCTCCATGTAGTTTCCTCGATTAAAGTTGTTCTTATTTTATATAAATAAAAAGCTTAAAGTCTTTGATTACTGAGAAAGAAGCATTCGCCAAAACTTTATATTCGAATGATATTTTAGTTTCAACCCTCCTTTTTAAATGTGTTCCTGGTTTTTAAAAGTTGTATTCAGGAAATAAAATTGTTGATGTTTGATATTCTGTTTTCAACATTAATAATAAGCGAAAGAGAATAATTATGTTTATTTTTTACAATTATTTCAATATCCAAGAGAAAAGGAAATACGTTATTTAACATTCAAGTCCTGAATATAAAATCTTCCTTGAAACGGTTGATGAAAATTTCAACGGATATCCTTGTTATTCCTAGAGCCACATAAAATAATTGTTGAGCTGTTTCGCGCAACTTCAAATTGATAATTGGAAAAAATAAATAGTATTTAAAATGTTTAAGAAAAAGCATGTCCTTAAAAACTTTGAAAAAAGAAAAAGTATCAAGAAGTTATATAAATATGGTATTTGGTTTAAATTTGCAAAAAAAAAGCGAAATGTAATAAATTATTTTGTGGCAATTGCTCAGAAATCTTAACCAAGTATAAAAATTAGTTACGCCTTAAAAAGTGGTATTTAATTTTTTTAGGAAAAAGTTATGTCCTTAATTTTTAAAAGAACCGACAAAATTAAATATAATCAATTTTGGAAATTCCTTGTTTAAAACATTGTTGACGCACGTGTTTTTCCAATTTGTATTGAAATATTTAATGTTACATTTCAAATTTTTTGTATAGAGTATATCCCATTACACAGCATAGCATTGGGTGTAGTCAGTTGGCGTTAATGTTTGTAATACTTAGAACACGTGATAGGGATTTTAAAGTCGCATTCCAGAGAATTTTACGTTAAATAAAAGTTTTTAAAACCTTTCGGTCGGGCGCCAGGATTTCTTGCAAAAAATGCAGCAAGGTTGTAGAAAGCAAAGCCGGGATATATATTTTTCTTCATAACAAATTTATAAAATGCAGAAAGTGATACAAAATCTGCAAATAAAAAGTAATATATAATGTAATTACATTGAAATTCTTAGCTGAAGGCGTAGTTCTCAGCACCAGAGAAGGAACTGAGGAATTTCAAGGGGATGTTCTAAGCATAATAAACTTTACTTTCACTAACATATTCTTCTTTCTCTATTATCAAATGAATTTAAATAATGTACAAATAATAATGTGGCTTAGAACAATTTTAAACGGACTGTTTTGATTGGCATGTCATTGTAAAATTAATAATTTTTCATAGAAACAAAATAGATATTGAAATTGATCTTGCAAGTTGAAAGATCCAGGAAATCGATTCGGTGCTTCCGATCAGAACCATCATGTATACGTCCTTATTTGAACGATAATATTGGATGAATCTACATATTTTTCGACTCGCTGAAGAGATCAGAGTTATCCTTTAAATGTTTTTTTTTCAATATTGCTTCATATTGCCCCTATGCTCCTTGCAGGAGTAGAATGAATAAATATACAAATTTTTTTCCATTATTCAAGAAAATTAATAAAGCTGATGAAATAAAATAAAAAAAAAACTTTTTATAACGTAAAAACTACATGATATTAAACAAAAAGTGGAATATAAAGACGTAACAAAGACAATTGCAAGAATCGATTTACAAATGAAGAGGACAGACATTCATGGCACACCTGATCCAAATTGAAGTTAATTATTTCCAAAAATACCCAAACTTTTGTGTTTCATGTTGCAAGACACGGTGAAGTGTGAGTGTAATATCGTTAAATTGTTTATGTATTTCACTTCAATCATTAACTTTGGCCTATAAATATTTAGATGATGAAATAGAAGACGTTTTGCTATACGTAATGGAAACCTAAAACTTTTTTTATTCATTGCAATGAAGTTTATTTTCTTTTTTTAATGTCTTTGTGTATATAAATAAGTACGTTGCAACTTTAGTTGTTAACAGAGATAAGGGTACAATAAAAATAGATTTTATGATGTTTTTTTTTTTTGTGTAAAAAGAAATTTTATATGGCCTTAAAAGTGAGAGAAAACACTGAAATTTTTTTTTGGTCTTCAATAAACTGAAGAAACATAATCCTTAAAACACCGAATAGAGCACATAAAAAGATTAATAAAGATTAAAGGTGACAGTGGGAAAATAAAATAAAAATTAAGCAATGAATGTTGTGAAGCAATCTTGGGTAGGAAGAAATATGATTCAGCAACATAATTTAAGCATCAGTATATACGAGAATTAAACTATAGTCAGCCATGATTCTTAGATTAATTTCATGTTATGTATAAGCTTTGTTATGCGCCACGTCATTGATATTAATTAATACTTGACGAGTTTTATCTTCAGATATTCATAAAACATAAAAACCCTTTTGTTCTCGAATATTTGAATATATTATTTAATTATTAAGCACTAATTTCAGTTTTGAAATGTAAAAATGTTTTTTAAATTTAATAATATTTCACTCCTTTTTGTGTAACTTCTTACAGGACATAAAATCAACAACAAAGAGTTGTCATAAATAAAAATAAGTTTGAGAAAAAAATAAAAATTCACAACTATAAATTTTTTTAAAAAATTTCCTTTCATCTATTAAAAGTACTATTCTTTAAAATTAAGTGTTTGTAATTTTGAGCAATATTATGGGTGTATATTTACGTCCGTATCCTGAAAAAAGTCTCATTGTAGATTTAAAGAACAAATTTGTTGTTGAATACAAAATATTATATTTATCAAATACTATTTAGGACACTGCCCCCCAGAACGATTTTGGATGCCAAAGTGAAACGGTTTATTTAGCAGAGTAAAATCTGTTCCCCACCACGCCAAAGTTTTTGAAGGGCAATCTGTCATAATTTTTTCTAAAATTTTTTTGTCCTAAATTTTAGGACTTCATCTTTCATTGATATATTCTCATTAAAGACTTTTTTATATACCAGAGCACATTGAACATTAGAACAAAGTTGCTGAATTTTCTTAATTCCGAATAGTTTTATTTCATTCAGAATAACAGAACAGAGGACAGAGTTTTTTTGAGCACTTTTTTTCTTATTAAATGTTAAATTTAATTGAACTAAACAATAAGTACTCAAATCTTAAGCCCAGCTAATGCCATACAAAAAGCACTATTTTCAGCGGATTCTTCCATGTTGTCGTCATATCTGTCATGTTCGGTTAGGAGCAAGAGTGTCCCTTTTTCTCAATCGAGTGTGAATCCTGCAATGTAAAATGTTGCGGGCTAATGGGTTTGGATGATTCTCTAGTTTCTTTAAATATATTGTCTCGTATTTTGACACAATAGTTCTAACTAAATTTTGGATGGTAGGACATGTTTGTCCTCGCAATGTAAAAGTGATGTGAATAGAATTTTACTCGTTCCCCTTTATGGTTCAGGTTTTCAACCAGTTTTCCAATATTAGAATGTATTCTTTGAACTTGAGGCAAGCTTCTTGGGCGTTTTTATGGATGCTTAAAAAAGCTGTATCATCAGCAAACATTGATATGTGAAGATTACTGCTAATTGGCATGTCAGAGGCATATATCAAATAAAAGATAACATACTGCCTGGACGAACTCCTGCTTCTATTGGCTGTGGTGCGCTTAAAAAGTGCTTCAAAAGTTGCTTCTCTAATAATAAATTTTGCGACCAGCTAAGTAACTAACGAATAGGTTGTGCATGTTTGCGAGTAACTTCTACTTTGATTTATTTATTAAAACTTCATGCTAAACTTTATCAAATGCCTGGGAAATGTCAATAAACAGACCTGAACTATACTTTTTTTCTTCAGAGGCATTTACAAGACTGTAAGTTCTTTCGATGGAGTGCTGTGATGGAAATGTTTCTTTCTGAAACCAAATTGGTGATCCGCATTTAACCCAGTGCTATTCGCAAGTAGTTTCACAAACAGTTTTGACATGTTAGATAACAGACTTATAGGGCTGTAGGATTCCACAATCATGTGATTTCTTCCGGGCTTAAGAAACCTTTCATTTACCCGGATAGTGTTAGAAGCATAACTTTCTTTGCTATTCTTGGCAATTCCACGAGCGTTTTGTTACTAATTTTATCAACACATGGGGCTTCTTTCAAGTTTAGGCCATCGATCTCTAGAATATCAAATCGTAATGGAGTATCGGGAAGACAGAGTAAAAGGGAAATCTTTAAATTCATACTCTCATTCATTTGAAACTATCGAATCAACCAGAAACCAACCACTTATTCTTTTGAACTCGCAAAATTGTCCTCATTTTTATGACGTCACATCACTCATAAAAAATTAATTTCTTTTATGCAACCATTAAACAAAAGAAATAAATATTTTTATGACACTCTGTTAATTATTTCGATTTTTTTAGTCTCTAATATGTCATTTACGCTAAGCAGCTGCGTATTCATGGTGCTGTTGTCTATTTATCTGAAAGCACCCCACAAGTGTTCTTAGAAAAGAAAACTAAAATAGTTGCCTTGTCAGCACCATATGGTTAAAAACTCTTTAACCAATCGTAAGAGAATATTATAAGCATCTAAGTACATCAGAGGATAAATGTTTACAATTTGTTTTTCAAGTGACTGGATGGTGAATGACGCACTTGAATAAATGAAGCCTTCTTACCAACGCCAGCTCTAAGAGCGTTATTGCAAAATATTCTCGCATATTTTCTTCTATTAAAAAATTTTAATTTTAGTTGTCGGCTTTTTGCCAGGCGCTTTGAAAGATTTCTTCATGGAAAACTATTGTATGGATGTTTATATTATAAATTGTATGCTGTACTTAAAACAAAGACTTCTTTGAACTTTGTGAAAATATGTGTTATTATTTTCAGCACATTAAAGGAGATGTTTAACTAAAATTTAGTAAAAAGAAATCTTCGAGGTTGGGCGAATAAGTCAGTTAACTGAAAAATCAACACTGCTAGTATCAACAGCCGTCTGTCAGTTGACTCCCCTCAAAATTTTAACAGGATGCGGCATTTGTTTTGTGTTTGACATCCATTAACAGCCGACCACTGCGAAAAAGTGGAAAAAACCCAACAGTTCAAGCAAGACTAGGATTTAAAAATACTATTTGAATTCTGCATCAGAAAATTCAATGGTAAAAAAATGGATTATTAAATTTCGTTGCAGCCGTACAATTACTTGAGATACCGAACGCTCTAGAAGCCCAGTTGAAGTCTCTACAACCGACACAATTGAAATTCACGATACGGTGCTGGGCAAATTGTAAGATATTGTGAAAGCCATAGGAATATCACATGGTTCAGTGGTTTCAACTTGGAATGAGCACTTGGAAATGAGTCAACCGGCGCCAAAGAAGGCCAAGGTGGGTTTATCAGCCAATAAAGTCATGGCAAACGTTTTTGAGGATGAACGCGGTATAATCCACATTTACTACCTCCAAAAGAGCAAAACAAACAATGCTGAATTATATGCCAATTTAATTGGTCGACTTAATGAGGATTTGAGAAAGACGACCGCATTTTGTCAAGAAAAAATTAATTTCCATCAGGACAATGCAAGATTGCACACTTCTGCAGTTTTCGTGTCGAAATTCCATAAATTAGGTTACGAATTGCTCCCTCATTCACTCTCGTCACCGGATTAGCCACGAGTGTCTATTTTTTGTTTTCAAATCTGAGAAAATGGCTCAGCGGAAAGAGATTTTACTCCAACGATGAAATCCTCTCACTAACAAATAAAAATTTCGATAACCTCGACAAATCATGTTTTTTGTAAGGGATCAAAAAATTGGATAAACGTTGGACAACGGAGACAATGTTGATAAGTAAAACGATCTCTTATCTGAAAGCCTGTATTTCATTCAAAAAGTAGCGTACTTATTAATCCGCCTTCGTATATTCGTATATACGCAATGGACGCAATTATGAAAAACATTTCTCTCACAACATGAAATTTGATAATAAAATTGAATATTTAGCAACTGATGTTCGTCTAATCATGGTGAAGTGGTAAACCTTACTGAGCATTTTTGGCATTGCTATATGTCACGAATTTTTTTGTACACTGAAAACATCACCGGCCATTTCAATAAATTTTCTAAAACCACCAAGAAGGCTTTTAATAAAACAAACTCATGCAACATTTTACAAAAAAGAAAAAATGTTATGAATTTTTTTTTTGTATTTTAATCTTGAATCATTCTCTGATTTAGGAGGAAATTTAATCATCGATACTCTTAACTATAATTTATGAATATCTGTTTAGCTGTTTTGTAGCCATGAGCCCACAGTCACAGGAGCTAAGATTTTTCTAATATCAAACATTTGCACATGTTATTTAGTAACTCGAGCGTATGAGCGATGTAGCGTAATTATATTACTTATACACATGCGAGTCATGGGATGGTATTTCCCTATTAATATTTACATTTCAGAATAGTACCTAAATTCTTAAGGCCTAAAAACGACATATTTTCGTTACAAAAATATTTAGAAACATAGAACCGTTGTAGATTGAATATAATCCGTAGATTGCCGATAATCCGTAGTGCATTTAAAAGAAATTATATAAAAGCAAAAAAAAAACTAATATAAATAAAAATATTAAAATGTGGCATCAGCCCTAGTTTAAGTAAAAACAAATTATATAATCAGGAGTATGGGCTCCTGTTGTGATGACCACAAAACTGTGCTTTATGAAGGGAGTCAAAACAGAAAAACAATATTGTATTAAAAATGATCAAAAATGCTAAAGTAGGGGGAGGTGTCAGTCACAAGGGATTAGTAGGGGATAATTGAATACATTAGCTAATTTTTTTTAGATACGTACATAATATGTACGTATATTATTTTTTTATACATTAAGTGTATTCGAGACTTCATAAATACACAAGAAATGTAAAATGAAATTCGTCATAGGCTTTTAATTTCTCGCATTTTATTATAATTATGGATTTGTTAATAACAGAATAGTAAACAAAAAATTAAAAAATATTATAATTTTATTACATTTAATTTGTACATTTGTATAGAACACAAAATACCTGCATATACAGCGTTTTGCAGTATCTAACAAGAATCAAACTAAAAATTATTAGATTATTTCTAAAATACGGACTACTGGAGCAACAAAAAAAAATATTTTTAGTTACTAATATACTATGGTGGCATCGTTTACTGGTTAAAGTGTTCGTCTTCAAAACCAAGTAACCTATGTTTGGTCTCTGTCAGAGAACAAATAATGTTCACCATGACTTTTCGAGATTTAAAGTTAAGTGGCTTCAACCTCCATTAAACAAACGATTCAAGAAGCCCCTGATTTGCCGTCTCCCTGGAAAAGAGGATGATATTATAACAAAGGTCAGCCAGCTCCCTGAGAAAAAAGATAGGACTCAAGCAAGGTTAATCACAACTACACCAAATATACAAAGGATATTGTTTCTAGGCGACGACAGATGGCAGCCCCATTATCCTAGGACCTGCTACAGCAGACCAATTATCTCCTTAGCTGTGGAACAAGAACCGATTACCGAAGCTGATACAAGGCAAAAAACAAATAATAATAGCTGTTTTTTTATTTTTATTTTAAATCAAGTCGATTTAAATCCTCAGCGAAAGAAAAGAAAACTTCCAAAGATTTTAATAAAATCCACAACTTCCGATTCAGAAACCGTGAAGTTGTGGTACTTTTCTCGTTATAACATATTTTCCTTTTAGATTCACTTTGATTGTATTTAAAGTCGTATTTAAGTAGTTGTTAAAATAAGATTTTTTTAACTACTTTACCATGTTATTCCTGGTAATGTACTCGTACATGAAGAATAATCTCTATTGCCAGGGTAAGCTTAAAATGCTTTAGTTGATGCATCAACTTAGAAGTCTATTGTTTGAGAAAAACAGTTTTGAATTATTCTGTTGCAATTACAAAACATAAATATGTACACATTACCGTAATTTTGAAATGTATTCCACTTGTATTCCATTAACGCTACTTTCATCAAGAATTAAGACAAATTGCATTAGAAAACAAAGAACTTGATCATGTAGTGTGAATTTCGTAACCGACAAACCGGCAGTTAGAAAGCACAAATGTTTTTGTTAAAGAATGTTATTAATATAAATAGTCGGAACGGCTACCCTTTCGTATTATATCAATGCACTTTTTTAACCAAGTGCATGCAACAGGCCGAAATCCTCTATTGCAACAGTCCTCTATGGCGACAGCTTTACAAAAATTAACAACGTTTAAACTGAACTTTCTGGTAATAACAGCGAGTAAACTTGTGTCTCTCAGCACCGAACTAGCTTAATTGAGCGAATTAAGCGCCCATTTAAATTGTCAATTTTAGCTCGATAGTGGCATTTTTATTTCAGTCCTTTCCGTTTCAATTTATTCTTTCATTAGTGTGGCAACGAAAAAAAAGTTATTCTTTTCTAAGCAACGATTGTTTGTATTACTATACGTAATTTAATAATAGCGCTAATTTTATCCTTGTCCTTTAGTACCTGTTTGAGATTTGCTGGTAATTTTCCTATTTGTCAGAAATATGAAGGCAAACATTTTTCTAAAGTCTCAAATTCCATAATTTGTAACACAAAGGAAATTTATGCAAACGATATTTTAATTATTTTCTATTATTTGTTATTGTTACGGATCTAAAATTTATTAACTCAAGGAAAAATATTTTAATAAAAAAAATTTGCTACTTAAAAATCCATTTGTCTTAATGAATGTTATGCGAGATGCATAACAAAGACATGTACATTTCAATGTCCACTTATTACCTTTTTGGAATCACACTACTAGACAAGAAGCATTTCCGCTTACAAACATTCGCATACACAGTAAAAAACGTATTCTTCCACGACAATAATAAATCGTGGAGTATTACAATAATGGCACATACCCAATAAACAATTTTATTAAATTTACACTCTAGTTGGCATTCAAAAGCGTTATTAATGGTGTTTTCTTTACTATGGGATGTACAACATTTTGCTGGTCAATTTATATAAAAAAGTCTATTTATAGCTCTAATTTATAAAAATCAATTCCGTCACAGGACTGCAGTCTCTATCCTGATGAATTTTCCCTTCTTAGAGAGCACCAAACTCTACTTTTTCTCATTCAAAGAACAAAAAAGTTACAGTTTAGAACAGAAAACTCAACAAAAAACTCTTTCTAGACATACCCAAAGGATAGAAGATACAAAATAGTATAGCAAAAATAGATTTGCTGGAAGTTCTAAGAAATCAATATATTATGATAAGTTTCCCAAAAACTAATAAATTAAAATAAATTCCTCGTTTGCGGCAATTGACATGTATATTGGACGATTATCACAATTACATCGTATAACAAAATCAAACTCTTTTCCAAGTAACAAACCTCTAATGACTAATTCTGGCACAGGGGAGCAAAAACATATTTGTGTTTTCGTTTAACATTTTAGCCTTCTGTTCACATTTTCTACTACTCAAAATCTTCGAATTAAGGATACTTTTGGTCTTCTTTCGGAAGCGAAAAAAGAAACACTTACACAACGATATGGCCGGCTGGCACTTTCTATTTCTTCAGATGACAGCGGCATTTGACATTTATATTCATTCAGCAATAGGTAATGCCTGTCGGAGATTGGGGCCATGAGGCAGAATATGAATTGTAGATGTAATTTTGATCTTATGATAACCATCCTCAAATGGAGTCTTAAGAATAGGAACGACTTTAATAATTGTGAAACTCAGTATTGTAAGTTTATGCAAAAACGTATGACCGAACATTTTGCTCCATTTCTAAATATTATTAATATAGAGAGGAATCAGAAGCTCTTGGTATTGTTGGCATGAAAATCCAGTGTGATCTTGCATCGATTCAGCACATTTTTATAGTCGTTAAAGAAGAGATACTTCATTTCATCTGATTTTCCTACTATTTAAACCATCTGAATCCGTCGCAAAATGCAACACAGCCGCTGCATTTTTGAGTTGCTCGAGCACATACAGAAGACGCCAATGAAGCTCATCGGTGACAATAGTATAGTCAATTCGATTCACTCACTGGATCATCGACGCTTTAAGAAGTGTGTTCCCTGTTTCATCGTTATTACAATAAATTGTGCTCTAATGAAATTAAGGAACTTGTTTCCGAAAAAACGCTCTTTTTAACCGACTTCAGGAAAGGAAAAGGTTATCAAATCGCTTGTGTTTTTTTTTACTTTTTTTAAGTTTACACACGTACACGTATATCTTTAACAGGGTTTGCTGCAGGTTGATCCTATGATTTTTTTTCAAAAATCGGGCGGGTAACTTGTTCACCCGATATATAGATTATCGCATAACTCCCCCATTTATGGACCGATTTTGAAATAAAAAATATTTTTTATTTGGAAGTGTTGCTTCCAGTTTGGTTTCACGGAATCTTAAGTGGAAATCGGACGGCCAAGGTGGCCACCCAAAGTAATCAATACAACATAACTCTGCAATTATAGAACCACTCCCTCTAACCTTTTCCCCATAACTTTTTTCCTAGTTCCATCAGAATCAATTGCACAAAAAGGGATCATTCGCTGAGTGCTGGTCCACTGAAAAGATGGAATATGTATTGATTTAATTTTTATAAGGTTTGGTTCAACAGGCAGCTTTAGTTCACTTGGGTCCACAATTTGATCCCTTTGTGATAACCGTGATAGATAGAGAATGGAAAATTTAAAAGGGAAGAATAAAAAGAATACAGAAAGCAGAAACACCCAGAGTCTACGGACAGATTCGAACCAGCAACCCTCTGGCTACTAGTCTAGTACACCAGCTACTGGTATACGAGGGCATTCTAGAGATTATTTAGTGTAATTGAAATTCTTTCTCTGCCAATCCCTCTACCTATTGACCTGCAATAAAACATTGTTATTCGGATTAGATTTCAGCAGCAATTGCTGTGCAATTGTTCACTAGTCATTTGCTAGTTTAATACACATACATACTTATATTATTTAAAAAATTTTTATACCTGCTGTTTCCTTTCTTCTTTTGTGTACTTGTGTGTTTTTTGTTGCGGTTGTTGTGGTTGCTCATGCTTTAACACCCTTATAATAGAACTTTGATTGATAGCAAGTGCCTCGGTTTACGTTAATGTCTGTCTACTTGGCAGCGTTTTATTTTATTTTAAATTTCTGTTGTTGTTATTATTATGTCTATTGTACTCAAGAAGGTTTTTTTTTCTTTCGTATATCTGTTGGTTTTTCAAGAAAAGGGAAATGATAAATGTGTTGTAATGAGCATACATTAGATTTTTCATTCAACATATTTTATACGTACTTTTTAATGGCTTGTGTTTTTGTACCTTCCAAGAAGGGTGTGTGTTTGCACGTTTTCATCATGTTCAAATGTGAAATGAACCTGAGTTTAAATGTCTTTGTTTTCATGTAAAATGCAACAGCAACAAAGTAGAATGATGAACACTTTACAAAACAAAAGTATAAATCTAGGAAATTAATGAAGTTGGTGTTAAAATTAAAGAAATTATTTAATTTGTAATGGTGTTAGAGTTCAGATTGATGAAGTAGCTATAATTTAGATTTGAGCTTCTTCCATTTTGCGTTGCTCATTATTACGTTTTACTTTTAAATGATTAATTAACCCTTTTGTACATGAACACCGACTGAAAAATATTTTGTCAGCTAGCAAATATTTTACTTTTTCTTTGACTTGATTTAAAAAACGTATCCAAACTTCATTGGATCTTGTAATGTAATGTACTGGGGTTTGGCCCAGGATGGCCTTTTGCACTGCTTAAGATCCATTGGATTTTAGTTTATTACTTTAACGTATTGATGGAACAACTGCCATTAAATGTTATAATTTTTAGATTCATACATTAGTATATGTACGTTTTTTACCTTCATACATTAGTATATGTATGTGTGTATCTTTGATAATTGCTTAAAGCCATTTTTGTTTTAACATTTATTATGCTAAAATTTAATTTGCATTAACAGGTGCCAGATTTTAATTCAATAAACTAAAAATTAAATTATACTGCATTCAAACAAAATTTTAAAATTTGCGAATAATTCGAAAATGCAAACATTCGTTACCGCCCTAATAATATTAAAATGTAAATTATTGATTACACTAGCAAGTATGTAAATGTGTATACAAATGTAATTAATATTGAAGTTGTGGGTTAAACACATCTGCTATTAATGTTATTTAATACCTAATTGCATATTAATTATGTTAACACTTAGTACCGGAAATGATTTTAACCCTTTGCATGTACATACACATACACAAATACGTACATTAAACTGATGTACATTTTGGCGTTTATTTGCTGGGGTTGTTTAAGTGTTTTCGTAACTACATTAAAGGTTAAAACACTCCCACACTTGCATACAAATAAAAATTCAGCTTTAAACACAAATAAATTTCCATTGTTTATAAATACTGTTGTTGTGGCAAGCAAGTGACAGCAGGGCGTTGAGTCATTTATATAATTTAAGGTTCTCGTTAAATGTTCTTTCTATTATTTTGACCTCTGATCCTGTTATTGGATATCACAACGCAAGTTCATATATATTGGAATTAAAGCAAAATACATATTTTACTCGTAATTTGTTGATTAGGATTTTGTAGGACAATTAAATTGTGATACACCTGTTCGCAATTAGACTGCGTGATTTTACAGTAAAGTCCGAATATAATTACTGCAGTTACAATCCAACAAACGAGGGGTAATAAGAATACTACAACGAATCTATAATAGATATTAAAGTAGTTTCCAAATAGACGTATCGTTCATTTCTTTGTTTGTTAAAGGTGGTCCTATAAGGAGCATAGGACCTCAATAAATTGGTTGAATATATTCCTGTCTTGTGCTAAATCTCTCACTTCGCCCCAGGTTTTACCCATTCCGGCCACTTCTACATCCATTTGTCTTCTCCACGTACAAGCTGGATGTATTCTTCTTCGACTACCTTGCGGGTTCCAGTCTATGGCATTTCTTGCGATGTCATTTCTTGATCTTCTTAAAGTGTGGCCAATCCACCGCAACATGTTGTTGGTTGGATTGTTAGCAAAACCTGTTGTTGGACACCACTCTAGGTCAGAATTTTCTCAATATCCTGCGAAGACATTGATTCACAAACACCTGAATCTTTTGCATATCTCGAGGGGCGGCGTTCCATGTCTCGCAACATTTGCGCTCACAATGTTTTGCGCTTAAAAAATGTCGTGCCGAGGGCTAGAAAGGGACCGTCTTAGGTATCTATATCGAAGTACTACAGACTGAAATTTACTTCCGCCCATCTGGCCACAACACGGTCTTCCAGGCAAACCTTCTTGCGATTACGGAGTGGGTAAAATGGCTAAGTGTAAGCATTTGGGCCATGAAATTCAACATTTTTATGAACAGTCAATCGGATATCCCAGTCTTGCCACAGTGGCAATGTTACTTACGACCACATCTACACCGGATAGACGCTGCGGATAATGAGGAATGCAGAAAATGTAGGAAGGACAGTGAAGCATGCAGTGTCAATACATTACTCATCTCTCCGGTATAAGCTGGAGAGGATTGGCGAATTACGTTCACGGCACAAAGGTCCTATAGGTTAAAAGATTTCCATTTTCCATACGAAAATGGGCAACAGCCTTTCAATTGCTTAGGTGCATGTCATTTATGGCATGAGTGACAATGTCTTCCCGTCACCCTAACGTAACCTGACCTAACCTGGGAAAATAAAACAAAATTTTTAAATCCTAAGCAATATTTGTTTATTGCATCTATAAATTTATTCCTAGTAGTATATATCCAATCGTTATTTAATATAAAACAATTTTCTTTGCAAAAAAAAAAAAACATGAAAAGTTTGCTTTCTTTACCATAATTACGATGACTTACTAATCGGTGAATAGAAAACAAAAATAAGAACCTCCTACAATGACAAGTCTTGTTAAAATTATTGCAAATGACCCAATTTGCTCAGCATTTTCGAGACTTTTTTGGAGGCCCCTGTCTTTACTAAAAAAGTGTGTTTTGTTTTGAAATTAATAAGTAGAGGTCTATGATCTATACAATCATTCAGTTGAGTTGTCCACTTTGAAGTAGAATTTGAGCTCATCCCTTTGAATTAAGATTCTCGCAAGCAACCACCGGATATTCCGGTAAAGTTTTTGAAAAGTATATATTTTAATTGCATTTCTATTAGTAATTATTGCAAACATTTTCCACTGAAATTTTCGCATAAAATTGTATAAGAAAATTACCGAGGTTTATGAAAACCAATTGTAAAAGTGCAAAAAAGTTAACAACAAATGCTTAATAAAAGTGTGCTAAAAATGCTAGAGAAATTAGACAAATTTCGTAGGTGCTGAATGAATTCAAAATGTTGAGAAAGGTTGACATTAATGCTTCTCTATTACATTTATTTTGTCATCTTACAAATAGTGCATAAAGAAATAATACTAAAATTTTTTAACAAATAAATAAAAAAAAACAAATAAAGTGTCTTAAATTGAGTCACTTTAGTATTTTTGGGACGAACCCTACTGCTGCTGAAAAGAACGTCAGGAACTTATATAATATTTTGTTGTTTTTTAAGCTCATCCCCTGTAAATTAATTCTGAAAATTCCTACGACATAACGAATGCTTGAACAAGTGAAATATCATTCATGTAAAGGGTCACCCAGAATACCTTTCCTTTGGTATTGCTCTGTACATTATGAATATATTAATTCTTTATGACTTTATGACAATGAGGCGGAGTGCATGTTAATAGACACTATTACATACTCGTACTTCTTTATGTCAAATATCTTTGACTATTACAACACGCAAAATACCAATTCACATAAAAATAGTGCTCATTATACGACAGTGTATTTCGATTTAATATGAAAAGGAATCCAAACATTGGAAAATATGTTAATTCAATAAAACTCTACATTAATGTACGAGTATGTCATGGATGTTCATTACGCAAGTATGTTAATGAATCTGTCTAATTAAATGAATTATAATAAATTAACTAATGTCACCAACTTGGCCCGCTCGTTTAATAGAAGCCATTAATTTAATGTTTTTCTTTTAAATTAATAAAGCTGCTAAAATAATTAGTGTTTGTTTCATTTTATTTATTAAATAATTCATTAATAGATGAATAGAATTTTAGAGCTCAAAATATTCCCAAATGAGTAACAAATTATCATAAGATATTTTACCTTAAATATTTCGTAACAACATCTTGTCTTTATTTATCAAATGATTTTTAATGATTTTTAAGGTAAAATATAAAAAATTATTTGCCGCGCAATGAAAGTCGAATTCAAAGCCCAGATTTTTTTATTTTGTTTTATCTATTTATCTGTATAGTTATTTTTATATTATTATTATTATTATTATTATTATTATTATTATTATTATTATTAAAATTAAAATGGTTGGAAATTTTTCAATAAAATTTTATCATGTGTTTTTGCAAAATGCATTGTTTGTTGTGACTTTAGCTCTTCATATGCCGACATTTCATTGGCTTAGCGATCAATGAAATGCCGGCATATGAAGAGCTAAAGTCACAACAAACAATGCATTTTCAAAAACTCTAATTGTTTTAACGATTAGTTGGCGAGAATGTCGCGAATAATAAATTTCAATATTAAATATTTTATTATGTGTTTTTTTTTGTGAATTGGAGTCCCAATTGGAGAAGCCAATAACACACTACCTGAACGGGGCAGTAATGTTTTCTCACAATGTGCAGTAATATCGACCGCGTGTATGTATTGCTGAAAGCATCCTTCAATATTCTAACCCTTTATACTCCTTTGCAGATTTTATTAGCATTTTCCATTCAAATTCCTTCAAAAATTAGAGCCATTCGGCAAAATATAGATAAATAGTGGAATTATAAGAATAGATTTGAATTGAATGCTCGTACGAACTGGTGTAGTATCAACGAACATTCTGGTCAATTTGTAAATATGGGTGGTATAGATATGAATATTAAGCAGCTCTTAATGCTGTTATCTTAGCATTTAAATCCAATTAAATAATTTATGAACTAAGCACATTTTTGTATAAAATATACCGCAGTCCTTCTTCTCTGGTTGCAGTTTCTATCACCTGCATCAGTCATTTAATGGAATACAGCTCTCATGTATGGGTCGGTGCTTCAGAATCTATTTTAAAGTGGTTCGGCTAGGAAACTCATCAATTACAATAATGTAGGAAACTCTACTAAATCGAAACACTAATTTATACAAACAACTGGATGTTTTCGTTAAGGGCACACTCATTCATAATAAAATTATACAACCAAACAATTTGGATGCATAGTAACCACCCTGCAGAGGTCTTTCTTGTTACTTTTAACGTTAAAAAGTTTAAATCGAATGTCCATAGACATTATACGCTTCATCATCCCCTCTTTGACCGATTTTTTTAGATCCAACCCAATTCAGTTGCCCAACTAGAAGTCATCCTCTGAGTGATGGTCCAGGTTAATAAAAGGCTTACAGAACATGTGTAATGTGTTGGTAATATTGTACAATATCGTTTTTGTGTTGCCTAACCGTTTGTGGGATTTTTTTTTTATTCTAAGAAAAAATGCAACAGATTGTCTTTATTGCACCAGTTGTAGAATAGTTTTGCGCCAGATGACACTATTAACAATAAAGTATTAAATATTTTTTTATAATCTACGGCGCGCATAAGAAAACTTAAATACGAGTTGACAAGAGTGCAATAAAGTACTTTATTCTTTTTATTTAATATAAGCGGTTTTCGAAGTTTGATGTAAATTCTGTAACAATTGCAACCAATACATAGATTATGACTATTTAATTTCAATAATTATAATATATGTAAACGGATGTATGAAAAAACTACAAAATTTTATTTTATTATATGAATATATTTGGAACAAGAATCATATTTTCATGATAACTGAGATATAAGGGCAATTACTTGGAAAAAATATATTTTAAATGTAAAAACAAAATTGTTTAAATAATCAAAAATAATTACTTAAGTAATTGGACTATTTCTAAATCGATTTTGATAGCTGGCGACGCATCACAAGAAAGTGTTTAACGATTTAATTTATCAAAAAAAAAAAAAAAAAAAAAAAAAACAATAGGACCTGTTGTAAAAAGTCCTTATTTATTTTGTTATCATCCAAATAGGAAGATCTGGTTGTACTCGCATATTTATTATCATGATTTATCGTTGTGCGTGCAAAGCATACGTATACTTGATGTACGAAATATATCCAGACACATTCCACATACGGCCCCCTCACATTTCAAGGCTGTTCACTGAAAATTTAATATTTTTGTATTTCCCATAAAACCATTTAATACAATTTTCGTCATCAAGAAACGTAAGCCAATTGCAACTTGCAACTGGCTCTATATGTACAAAAATATAATTATTATCTTAAGAAAGTTTATTTAAATTTTTTCATATGATAAAGATAAAAAGAGCGCCATTAGAAAATTCTCATGATATAATCAAATGAAAAGCTTATTGCAGTGAATATAGCATAGCAAAGTATGAAGGAAAATCATAAAGAAAATTCATCAACAATTGAAGTAGAACAGATAAAAGCAGATCACAAATTCAATTGAAGACAAGTATATATGTATGTGTTTGAATGTGTTTTATCTTCTCTCATTTTCTTGCTTTTGCAATAAAATTTATTACTCTAAATCAACTTTAATTCGCACGTACTTCAAATATGAATCTCATACATTCACAAAAAAAGACAAACACAAGCACTTAAACGTATACATAAATACATATACTATACATTTACATTCGAATGACTATTTAGCTGCAATTTTTGAGCTCCGGCCTTTACGACTATCGTTTTATAAACGCCTTTAGATTTTACTTCAACCGCAACACAAACAAGATGCACCACCAACAGTAATAACACCAACAACAACTACAAGAAGAAAAACTTCTCCTTTCTTAAAACATAAGACTTTAAGCGCATAATATGCCGCAATGCGGCTTTTTTCCAGACGTTCCATATGGATTCACTCAAAATAAATGAACAAAAATAAAATGGTTGGAAAAAAAGCATTTACGGGAATTTTAAATGGGAACTGAATAGAAAAATAAACATAAATATGCGGTTTCTACGCTACAAATGGATGCTAGTTTGCCTGTTTCCATGTACATATACCTGTACGTTTGCTTGTTTGTTTGTCTAACTTAGAAATTTTTTTGATTGGTGCCAGTACGAGGGGATATTTGTAAGACTCCGAAAGAAGAAATATTAAAACTTGGTCATTGTTTGTGATTTTTTTCAGCATAGTCCTCTTTAGGGCTGATAAAGTGCACAATCTTCTACAAATTGCTTAAGCATGTCGCGTAATAAGATTTAGCCAGGTTCTCAAAATTATCTACTTTCAGACAGACGTTATAAGCATTTGAGAGCGAATGCTTGAAAATATTTAGAAAATTGTCGGAGCCAAAGGCTTGAGAATATTTTTAACTTCAACGGGTGCAGTTTAGTTATCGTAACTGATCTATCGAGCTAAAATTTATTTTAATATCTGATCTTGTTTTTTAATCCGTCCAAGAAATATAGTAACAATGTTCTTTATTTATTGTTTTTAACCTTACCAAATGATATATACATACAATTGCATATCTGCAGCATAAAAACAGCAAACGATTTCCTTAACTTTTCTTTTGGAGTAGATTTTTTTTTGATAAAATATATTTTATCGCCGTTGCTCCACGTGCGTTTTACAGTCACGAGTTCAAATTTAAAAGCTGGTATTTACCGAAAACAGAGTTTATCAGCAAATGACTGAACTAACAAGGAGATCAGTAATCGCAGTCAGTTTTGTAGGGAATTTTAATACTTATTACGAATACGTACGAAATTCACCCTAAAGCACATTTTAAGTTTTGATAATATTTTTGGTATTAGAGCTTTGGATTTTTCAAAAGCCCATAGTCCACAGATGTTACTGTAGAACACTTCAGTCCACTTCAGAGAGCCACAATAAAGGGAAATTTCCTCCCCTATGATAAGAGAATCACACTGCATACAGTTAAAAGTTCCGCAAAAATATTTTTCGTGATGCTTTACATAAAAGTGCTGAAGTTTTATTTTAATTAAAACGTATGGCTTACAAGCTGTTATGTGCTGAGTCATAGTAATTATGTGGGGATATAAGCCGCCCTGAAATGAATCCCAGATGTAGACTTTCAAAAACCGATACGCGTATATGTTTTATATTGCCCTACACCAGCATCAGATATTAACACCTTTTTATTAAAAGAATTTTATACGCTTCGATCACATAAAACTATACCGTGAGTTTTGATAAAAATTTTACGTCTAAGTGCAAAAAATTTTTAAATCGGAATCAGGCTGAAGATTTATAAATCGAAAAACATCCTTTAATTCACATTAAAAAAGTGAAGGCAGTTGTTATACAGCAGGAAGAAGTAATAAACAAACTGCAGACATCAGAGTTGGCAAACACCATGGACAAATTTTTAATTTTCATAATTTTTTCTGTATTATCACAAACGAGTAACTCCACGTGTATGTGTTTTTTTTTTTTGTATTATTAAAAAGTTTCTAATAGTTTCCACAAAATAATTAAATTATTAATTTATTAAGTTGAAATATTAATAACTTGCAAGATGAACAATGACGACTGTTATGTTAATTGTGCATTTGAAACAAAGTTTGATTTAAACAAACCAATTGCTGTTTCAATTGCTGAAATATCCTTGTATGTGATTTTAAGAACAATATTATTAAAAGCTTTTAATTATATTTTAATTAAATATATGGTAATATTGGCATTGCCATTAACCATATTAATACTAGTAACACATCCTTTTGAATTATTATATGGATTTAACAAAAAATACCTTCTCTTTATTTAATTGAGAAACGAATTCCACATTTCTTATGTTTAAAAATTTAATTTTATTAACCAATTTAAATTTTCAATTCCGATTTGGTGATATTTGTTAGTCTGTAAACAAACTTAAGTGAACATCAGAAAGTTGGCAATAGAAAAATAATACTGATTAAAACAAACAAAAGCTTCAGGATACTCGTATATCGAATACAAAGCATCCAGTATTCCCAAATTTACTGGCATTAATTTTCATAGTTCAGAGTTTCAATTTAATTTTTCGGATGTTTTAGAATTCAAATTCATTCATTTCCAGTACTTGATTTCTTAGTTTCTATATTTTTACACTTCTTGTAATATATTTAGAACCATAGTCCTGTATGAAGTCTCACATCTATGAAATTTCTTCTTTATCAAATGAGAGCACTTTTATGAAAGAATCATCAGACAGATAGATCTTTTTTCTTTGTATCCCAATAATAATTTCACATACTCGTAGATTGTCTTTAATGCTTATTTGGAATTTTATTTAGGCGAATAGTTTAAAATTTGTAAAGCCGCACTGCGCAGATTGTAAATAATAAGGATACACATCAAAAGGATTTGATATGTTGCATATATCCTCGTAAACTATAGTGAGTTCTTCTTATTTACGCCACTTTGTAAGTCACATCAACAAAGATAAATTTATATGAAGGACATAAACAGATATTAAAAATTTAGCAAATTTATTTGTAATTCTTATAATTATAATAGGCTTTGCGAAAAAAAATTTGTAAAAAAAAGTTTTTAAAACTCTTTCGCTTTCTATATAATTGTCACTGAAATTCTATATAAATAATTTAGCCCGATTTTTTTTTCTTTTTTAATAGACATTCGAACCCATCAATCTATTGTAAGAAAATAATAAAAAAAACTGAACTACAAATTTCTTTACGGATACCAGTCGCCCTTTGCAATATGCCATTGGGGACAAAACAATTTTTTGTTTCTTACGATTCAACGACTTATTAATACGCCCTCCTACTTTTATATTTGTATCTGTTCGTTCTGTTTTCTTTCAATATTTTCAAAATGCAGGACGATTTACGAAAAGACTAAACGAATGAATGAAACAGCGGAGGAAGACGAAAAAATATACCGGAAATAAAAGCACAGAAGCAGGCAAAATTAATTCTAGTAGCCACAGTAAATAGAGGCATAAAACGTTTATTTTTCTTTTATAAAAAGGAAACAAGTTTTATACGACAGAAATTTTGCTAATAAATAATTTAGCATTTAACAATTAAATATTAAAATTTATGACCCCTCTTTAGAGTGAGACAATTCAAAAAAGGCAATCTATTATTAATGACAAATTTTCCTAGTTATTCATTTAAAACAAGATGAGAATTATTTTAGAAATTTTAAAAATTATTATTGAGAAAAAATCATTTCTTTAAAAAGAAGCAAAAATGCTGTTTAATTACTCGTTTAATGTTTTGACTTTAATACCAGAAAAAATATTATTTTACGATTTAATTTACCGCACGCCTTACTTTGGTATACAAATATTTTCAAACTCATTTTTTGTGGCAACTCGCTTACAAAAGTAAGAACAAGTAGATGAAATACTCACTATGGCTGCAGGTCTTGTTGCACATGCACGTTTTTGTTACACACGTAAATATGTGTCTTGAACTTTAGTGGCAATAATACTTTAAGATGTTAAACAAACGTATCGATTTTGATATTTTTAGCTTTTTCTTCACTTTGATATTCACAGCATTTGGAAAATAAAATCATCTTTTAGTATTGGATTTCAGAAATGATTTTTTTTAACAAACCTTAACATTCGGTAATAAATGGTGAAACTGTGTGAAAATTGGTTTTTCACTCACAACTAATATTTGGCAAAGTTCTGAATGAGTTCAGTAGAACACTAACTTATTATTGATATAAAGAAAAAATTCGCAAAGCAATAAAATCTATAAGAAGGCCATTAAGTTCTTAAACTTTATGAAAAGGAAATATGACAGACATGATATGATACGTAGAAGAAAGGGAAAGTAAAGTTTTTTATTCTTAAATTCGAAACACGTATGAATACTAAAATTATGTTTGTTTTGTAAACGGAAATATTATTAAGTAAATGTTTATGCCAAGGCGATTTTCAAAGCAGGTGGAATTAACTTTTTTGTTCATTTGTTTTGATTGCTTTTCAATATTTTCCCTGTTTTCCACCTTTAGTCTGCTGCTTTTAACATTGTGAACTTAAAAAGTTGAATTTGGTTTACTGGTAAGTCTACCGGATATGAATTTGCCTTGATTCATATGAACTTTAAAATATTAAATTACCTCATTGCAAGAAGAAAATGTTTGGTTCTGATTCACCTTTTCGTAAGATATATTGGCGAATTTCATGTCATTTCCTCTTTTGTTGCAATTCAACCGAAAAATTATTATCAACTCTAAATATCAGTTTTTGTTATACCTTTTCTTTGACATACGTCTTTAGTAGGTCATATATGTTCGTTTACAACTTCAGGTAGTATTGAGTCACCTTAGAGTTGTTGTTACATTCGAAATGATTCTATTCCGATCAATGATTATCAAGATATTGTTTCATATTAATGCATGTTCGATTTTTTTCGGCAGCCTAAATCAAAGATAACACAACTGATTCAACAAAAATAGTTCTCGAGTCCGTGAAGCAAGTTGAAGTTTTATAGGAATCATTTCTCGGCTCTAACTTAATTGTAAGTACTTTTATTAAAACGAATATAATCCGAATTAAGAGTTTTATCAGATTTTAATTACAACTAAAATAAATCTAGAAAATTTGTTTTTATACAATAAAAACAAAACACGGCCAAAGTTTTTAACTACAAAAAAGAGTTTCAGTGTCATGGTTTTTCCTTCATAAACCTGTTATAAATTTTTCGTTGTTGGATTCTTTGTTTCTATGCATGTGCATTTTCTGGTGTAGTTGTCAGAGCCAACTCTGTTTTTTAATGAAAAATAACAACATAAAGACTTATGAGATCTCATAAAAAATGGCATCGACTTGTAGTTTCATGTTTTGTATATTTTGGCGGTAAATGCATAATTTTGCATATTTTGAATTGAAACTTGAGCAAGAAAACTTGACGTGTGTAAAACAGGTAGTACTACTAAAGAATTGCTTCTTGCGAAAGGGATAGCGGTGAAGAATTGACAAGTAGTGAAAATGAATGAAAGAGAGAGAGAGAGGGAGAGAGAGAGAAAGAGCTTACATTCTTATGGAATTATGTTATTGGGCGTTTTTAATAATTTTTTTCTGACAATGTTGCAGCGCCTCTGGTTTTAGGTAGCATCAACTTTCTTAAGCTGTATGTGTAGCCATTTTTGTTAATTGTTTTACTTCGCCCAAGATTCTGCTAACATTACCGACGAAGGTAGAACCTGTTCAGTGACCATTGCTATGCCTTCATCACTTAAAACCGTAAAACAACAACTAACACAATGCCACACTAATGAACATCAGAATAATTCATGATGTTGATGACTCTTCATGAACCAGGATCGAATTCAAGTTCTCAATCATAATTTGCTTTGTAGTCAACGCGCTAATTTCTTAAGCCAACAGCACCTTGATGACGTCTGAATTTTTTCAACCCAAATATTGCCAAATTCATGTATTTTGTTGGTATGTTATAGGATTCTGTGGTATATGTCTTAGACTGGCCAGATCTTTAAGGTCTACAAGGGCTTTTTACAAGTTGTCTTTCATTCAAATATGTACTTTGTTATAACAAAAATTTAGTTTCTTGCAGTAAATTAGAACCAAAAAATACTGAATATTTCAGTAGTAACGATCATATTGTAGTTTATAAATAATCGAACTCTGTTTTGATCAGAATTAAATAATTGTCACAACTACTCGTACTTATGGCTGCAATGAAAAATAGATTAACATAATGATCATCTATCAATCATGTATTCCATTTGCAAGCAATTATGCTTTTGAAGATATTTTATTTAAGGCCAACAAACACGTACACTTTTATGTACAGATTCCTTACTGAACATTTCAAAAGGGTGCAGTTTGTTGGCGAATTATATCGCACGTTTCACGACCGTAAACTAATGTTGATTTAATGTTGGATTAAGCTAATTTTCTTTCTATTCGTTTTAAAAATTCACATGATTTTGGAATGAACTTCAGTAGATGCAACGCATTACAATCAATAAGATTTGGAACACATATGCAAAAAACAAATGAAAAATTTTAAACAATTTGCCATTTTTATGAAATAATGAACTAAAAACTAAATATTTACTTTTACAATTACACATTTAATTGAAAGGTTATTTGAAACATTATTTGCTCTTGCCTTATCCGATTTCATAAAATTATGTGTTTTCATTCCTACTCCAGATATTCCTATTCCAATAGTATTATTAATAGCTCATGTTCAAATATTGTCTAGTTGGTGTAATTAAATAATGTGTGAGTGAGTGCAAACTGCACATCCTAATCTTTATATGCCACAAAGTTCATATACAAAGTGAATTGTGTGGACGTTGCACAAGTATCATACAACTACCTGTACACACAAACAAACAATTCCACCACTGATTCATTGCAATTTAGACGTTTAAATTGAATCACTTAGTAAGTTTCTATGCAACCATTTAGTTTCTTACTGCAATCAATATTTACAACAACAAATGCATTTACATAATTTATATATTTTTCAAATTGTATGACTATAAGAGCATTTCACTAAGTAAACGATACAAGAATCATTCATTCAGTGAGTGGCAAAAGCTTGATAATAAAAATTATTTAATTGGAATTACTAAATAACAATTTTTTTACTTCTGCTTTTAGAAAAGAATATTCCTACGAATTAATATCCCTGTCGTATGATTACAACTCAGACCAATTCAATGCGATTCTGGACGGCGCTATTTTCAAATAAGTATTTAATTCCATACAGCACGTGGTCATATTTTAACGATTGCAGTCGTACGCGCAGAAATATGCGTTAAAAAATTCTCATAACTGCCACATCTTGTTTCATCCTGCCACATATAATTGACTTGTTCGTGTTCACAAAAAATTTATGCTTAAGATGCGCCTTAATGTGATCATATTTATATGCAAAATAGAAAAATTGGAATTAGTTGAATATAACAACTTCGTTCATAACTGGAATATATGACGGTTCAAAAATATACATTTTTTGTATTCTTCTTTTATTGAGTTTTGGTTTAAATCGCAATGATATTTTCGCGAAATCTATCCAAAACCTTAGTTTCGGGTGCAGATGAGGTGTATGGAGTACCTTAAATATGGGCAGATTTCTCCGGCCAGTTGTAACATTTCCTTTTCCTGTCTTTTATATGTAGAATTTTCCTCTAATGGAACTTTATAAGTTACATTTCTTCACCGCTTTCATGACATTTTATCTCACAGTTCTTTGCTATTTTTGGAATACTAAAATTGTGCTCTTTTTAACTTGATGGATGGCATAACAAAATATGTTCTTTTCCATATTTTAAATTTTCTTTCAATTCTCTCTTCCTCGTAATTATTTCCTAATACTTTGCTTTTTACAGGCCAAAGTTATGCTGCACCCTAATACATTTCTAATCTTACACGTAGATATCAATGCAGATAATAAAATAACAAAATCTATTTAAGATTATTATCTTAAATCTAAAAAAATATACTTATATAAAAAATTCACTGACTGTTGTATTTCATAAATCTTGAATACATTTCATTTAAAAATTGGGCATTTTTAAAATTGCAAAATTGTAGTAACTACGGCTGATTTAATAGAACGATGACTTTGCATATGGTTTTTGCCTTTCACTCGATGCAGATAGCAAACAATTTATTGACTACAGAAATTAAAAATTCTAATACTTTATTGAAGCAATGTGTAAAAGGAAATAGATTAATTTTGAAAAATGGCACGAATGTTGGATTTATTGCGGTAGACTTTTAACTTTCTTTTTTATCAAGTGATTTATTTCAGTTCGCTTCACAATATTTAGTAGTAAGTATATATATGAATATTTTATATATTTCTATTCGAAAATACATATACGGACATACATCTAACGTTTTTTATAGACAAATAGAGTTTGTTGTTTGTTGAACCAATTCCGTTAAAACTTTGTTGAAATTCTCCCAGGGCAGTCGATTTTTATACGTCATTGCTACCTTCAGTATAATAATCATAACATACTTTATCTACGAATGCTTTTTTATATATGTTGTTAAATTTGGAATTAACTTCTTTTTAAGAAAAAACCAAATATTAGTTTTACAAAGTAGAGTTTTTCATGCAACCGTTGCTTACAAATAGTTGGCTTGAACAACTCAAAATTGCTCATTTATTTCTTAAAAAAATATAACTTGAAAAAAAAAACAATTTAAAAGACACAAACAAACCATCTTCGAATTCGAATAACTAAACTTATTAATATTTACAAGGCATGTTAATTTCCTATGCCAATCTATTTGTTTCAAAATAACTTAAACTAATAAATAAAATTGACGTCAGGTTAAGACAACATAATTCTCATATGGATTTAACATTAAATGGAAATCGAATTTAAAAAAAAAATTTGCGAAAATATCATAAAAAAAGTATAGCAAAATATGAAATAAAATTAACATTTTGCCGTTTTGAATTGCTTAAGATTCTATTGGAACTAATATTTATAATATTTAATCTTGCTATGATTATTTCTTTATTTTATAGGGAATAGCTCAGCCAGAAAATTCATTTTCCTCTATTTATTCTTCCTTGAATTAATGATGGCAGTGGGCCATAGCAAATAGGATTCCAACTCTCCAACTCTCTCTTTGAAAAAAAAACGATTTTCCCTGCGATTGATGTGTGTGAGAATAAATTTAAATTTATGTAGCAGAGACAAAAACCATTTCTTAGTAATGAAAACTTATTTTAAAGTATTTTTTTATATTCCTGTTTATTTTTCCTTGAATTAATGATGGCAGTGGGCCATAGCAAATAGGATTCCAACTCTCCAACTCTCTCTTTGATAAAAAAAAACGATTTTCCCTGCGATTGATGTGTGTGAGAATAAATTTAAATTTATGTAGCAGAGACAAAAACCATTTCTTAGTAATGAAAACTTATTTTAAAGTATTTTTTATATTCCTGTTTATTTTTCCTTGAATTAATGATGGCAGTGGGCCACAGCAAATAGGATTCCAACTCTACAACTCTCTCTTTGATAAAAAAAAAAAACGATTTTCCCTGCGATTGATGTGTGTGAGAATAAATTTAAATTTATGTAGCAGAGACAAAAACCATTTCTTAGTAATTAAAACTTATTTTAAAGTCATTTTTTTTTAAATATTCCTGATAAGATTAGTGGCTCTCAAGGAAAAGTGGTGAGTTGTAGTGAACGCTAATATTCTCAAGCAAATTTTTTTAATTTGATTTGATGTGTGTGAAAATAAATTTAAATTTAATTAGCAGAGACAATAACTATATTCTATTAATGAAAAATTAGTTTAAAAAAACATATTCATATTTTTTTAGATTCCAAAATTATTTTATATATTACACTTAAGAGGACCGATTAAAGCGCCATTTCTATTAGGATATACCATAAATCCATCATTTTAATGGCCACTAATCTCCTCTGGAAATTTTTTAAAAATATGTTGTTTTTCAAATTAATTTTTCTGGAGTTCCAATTTTATTTTAAAAATATTATCTAATGTGCAGCTCCGTAGAGGCCCGTCTGGAGTAGCATTTCTGTATAGTGCGATATACCTACAAATCACAACTTTTACTTGATGGTCACTTATCTCTCCAAGAAGATGTTTATTTTTATTATTGTTTTTTTGGCTTGTTTTGAAGTTTTTTTTTAGCATTTTTATTTCGCGTCCAACACACGTGCTTTGGAGCACATATTCCATATGTCGTATAATATAAACCTGGCAAACTTCATAGATTTTTTTAATTCCTGAAATTTACCATGAAACTTAAGTGATTAACAGTGCATTGCTGTTAACTGAAAATGAGAAATGTTAAAGAAATTGGTTTCTGTCTCTGCTACTCGAGTTAAAATTTATCTTAAGCACCGCGTACATTGAAAAAGTAATATTCGTGTGTTAAATTAGAACAAAATAAAAATTTAAAAATGCAGTTCGAGTATTATAAGGTTTTGGGATTAGAGTTCAAAACCAAATTATAGTGTTTTACAATTTTACAAAATTATATACATATTTTCGTTTCAAAAACTGGTTTTGCTTATTTTTTTTTCTTCATTGCTTTGATTGCTTTGTCTTGTATCGCCTTCGTTAGTCGGTGTTTGTTCCATCTAAGTAGATGATTGGTGTGCTTTAGCAGGTCTAGGATAATGGGATTGCCATCTGTCGTTGCCTACAAACAACGCCCTCCGTACATTTAATATATTGGTAAGAAACGTTGCTAATCTTTGGTTCCTACCTTTTTTCCAAGGAGTGGCAGCTGCCAGACCTTTGTCTTGATTTTATCCTCTTTTCCAAGGGGATGGGAGAGCAGGGGGCCTCTTGGGTAGATTTTATTTAAGGGGCTGAAATCTCTCAATTTTAAAGCTCAAAAAACTATGGTAAAAATTTATTGTCCTCTGCCAGGGAATGAACCTGGTGGATACTTGGTTTTGTAGGCCACCACTTTAACCATTATGCCACGCCACACCTTTGCTTATAGCCCACAGTTTATAACTTCAAGGTACAACAATTAAACTTACTGCGCATTTGCTCTTTTAAAAGTTAAATCCTTTTATCCTTCAATCCAACAGTTTGTTCTCTCATTAAAATAAGTAGTAAAAGCACATAAATAATATAAAATGGAAAAATTGTTTGTATCTCAATTTTCCACGTCTATGCGTTTCTACGCCTTTGCCTCACATTTCTTCCACTTTATTATTATTTCATTGATTCAACCTACGCTTAGGTAAACAAAGCTTATCACAAATAAAAACAAATGTTCTACTTTTCGTCTAAATTTAATTGCAGACCAATTAGAGTGAAAGAAAGTTTCAGGTTTTGTGTTTTTTGGTGTTCGCTGGGAGTAGATGGAAATTAAATTGACAGCCAGTTGTACGCACTATCAGTTGCCGTTGCCGATGGAGGTGTATGTATGTGTAAGAAAGCTGGCACAGATTACTTTTACCAACACACACACACACACAAACACACATACAATTCGTTATGCCAGTTAACTACTACTAATAATTGATTTTCTTGCTTTTCAAACTAATTATTGTTTTTGTTTGCTGGCCGCTCTTTGTCGGCTTGTGGTCCCTTTCTAATTAAAACAAATTCAATAGAAAGAAAATATGTATTTATTTGAGTGTGCGAGTATTTCCATCACCAAAAGGAAGATGAATAAAGTTGGAAAAAAGAAACTTTTCAAAAAATCAAGAACAGCCACAAAGAGCAGCGAATGGTTTGATAACGAGTTTAACGCTGTGGTCTGAAAAATTTCTGACAGCGTAAGTAAAACTGAATAAAAACTTTATTTCTCAATGTTGTTGCTGTTTTGTCGCTATTGGAGGTGATGACAAAACCTTTTTGTGAGTTTTGTAGGAGAAGTTTACTGAATTAAAAAAGGTCATGTATGTACAAAAATAAAAATAAAAATAATGCTTAAATAAGTTTGAAGGTATACCCGTTTAGGCTGCAAAACATTTAAATTTACAAAAAGTTTGGCAAATTGCATTAGTAATTTAAGAGAGGATGAAAGTAGCCTTTAAAGGGATGATGTGGGGCTAATCATTTAAGGTCATTTGAAGACATGTTTAAGTTTTTCTTTTAATTTTCAATGCACGATAGACAAATTGAGTGATAAAATTAAAGAAAGGTCAACTGTTATTTGTCCAATTTGTTTATATATATTTTTTTCCAAATTAATTAAGCCCCCTTCTTGAATCATACCCATTCAAAAGGTTTTTCTTCAAATTAGTATTCGAGGAGGGCCAGAAAAATCTACTGCGGAGTCCCCAGGGAGTTATGATCTTATCTACGAGTAGATATGGAATACACAACCTCTCTACTATCTAGGTATAGCAAGACAAATAAATGGTCGCAATAGGTTTTCTCAAATCTAAAAACGCAACGTATAAGACACTCTGGCTGGTTCGATAATGGGGAGTTCTATTTAGCAGAGTTTCCATTGAATCATAATGAACAAATAGGTTTAAATGATTCCAACCGAACTATGACTGTCATCCTAAACTCACCTGACGAAGTCCGTCTGCCCTTCATTTCAAGAGTCCTTTTATTTACCAGACTATACTTCTCTTTGTTTAAATCAAAACATCGTTTTAAAAGACCATAGCCAATTCTTATGAGTAGTAGTTATATTGTGGAATTTTTTCTATTACTTTATAATTCTATTGGTCTAATAGCACCAAAATGCTGGTACATGGTAAAAAGGATAAAGGTACAATTGCTCTACTTTCATGATCCCGACAGCATGGATTCTATTAAATTTCAGGAAAAAATTATTGTATAAAAGATCCAGCATATGAAGTTCAAATGATTAAACCCACTTTGATTACATTAGAAAAAAACTATTCATAAGGGAAAGAGTATCATCATAAATTAGTTAATGTCACACAAAAAATATATTAGTCATAATTATCTGTCTCGTTCCATTAATGTTGATTGGCCAATTAATGAAAAGATGTTTATTACTCGATGGACTAATTGTTTACAAGGATATGGAAGGCAACAAGCCTTTATTTTTGTTGTTGTTTTTAATACAAATACTAAAGCAACATTTTCTTTCTGTTTTAGAAAAACTAGCCCTTATTTGTAATTTATAAAGGAGGGGAAACACAAAAAAGCATGCCACAAACTTTAATAACGCCATAGTAAAACGAAGTTGTACGAAAGATAAAACGTGCATTTGCCCTTCTTCTTTAATTCAAAGCTTTTGACATTTTCAGTTTGTTTGGCTCGAGTTGAAGTCCCGAATTTATCTAGTTGGAGTAAGAATTTTTTCAAAATTATTTTTATTACGGAAGAATTAAGAAGAGACGAGTTACACTAGTAAAACTACCCCGTACTATTTTAAATAGAATGTACTCATACATCATCATCAGCGTTCCTGTGACGGTTTTAACCACTCTTTAAGTAACTGCTAGCATTTTTGAAATACCAAAAAAAATATTAACTAACGCGCTTTTGTATGAATACAAAAAAACCTAGTCTTTCTTATTTTTTTAACAAAAATACTATGGCTAAACTTTCCTCCAAACTCATAAGATTTACAAAAAAGAACGATATTTGCTCTGCTTCCAAGTTATAAATTAGTACAGTGACGTTGCCTGAATTCAAAATTCTAGTTATTTAAGAAAATCTGCAGAACTATCTTCTTGTTTCTGTAAATAATTATGTACAAAAAAAATCACACAGTTCTAACGACTGATTCCGGTAGAGGATACGCAAAACATGTACGTGTATTGGTGTTTTGAAAGTTTACATCTGGAATTAATTTTAGGGACGTTTAAGCTACGCCCCTTTTGCTCATAGTTATAATGACGCAGGATATCTTGTAAGCGATACCTTCAGATATCTGTTGAGCACTCTCGTGTAAAACAGCACGAGAAACATATCTGTGGAACATTTTAATCCTCTAACTCTAAGAGATATGGATTTGTTTAGCCTTTGTCCAAAAAAGGGACAAAAACTCTCCTTGCGTGGCTCTTTAGCCTGCTGAAGTTTTCAAAAAAATACTTGCCGCATAATTTCACTATGGGCCTTCGAACACACCGGAGCACTAATTACAAATTGTTCACCAATAATATTATCAAAACTTAAAATGTTCTTAAGGGTTAATTTCGTACGTATTCACAATAAATACTAAAATATCCTATAAAACTGATTTTTCTGAAATAAGTTTTTTTATTTTATATTAAAAAGATATTTTACACAAAATTTTAATATATTCAACAATACACGAGAAAGTTGTAGGCAGACATAATTTCTATTAATAGAATGATGATAGATGAGAGCAACAACAATGGACCTTATCAGCTGTACGTAGGCAGTAGATGTTATTATTTCTTAAATTAGTTATATAATTGCATTAAATTCAATAATTTGCATGCAGTTCGGGTAGAGATCTTAAGGGAATATTATCCTCAACACGTATTTTACCTAAAATGCAGCCCTTACAAGATTTCCTAAGCCGAGTCACTATAACCGTATTCAATAGAGGGAGAACTAAAGCCCTTTACCATCCTCCTCCTAAAATAAATCCCAGATACGCCTTGTTATTAAAAAAAAAAATAATGCTGTACGTGTAATTTGTTGTATTGAAGGCACTCGTTTCTTTAAATCAAAATTAAATATTAATTTACTTTGACATAAAAAAAGAGGAGAACATTTTTCTTCTGTTTCAATTTTTCTTTACAAGATCAATCGACTCCTGAGTCGATTTCAGAACATGTTACTAAATTTATTATCAAATGATAAAATTAAAAAAATGGCAGATGATGTTTGTACAAATTTTTATACAAAAAATTAAATATAAAGGTTTCTGCATTCGTAAAACACAAAAATTTTAAGCAATATTTTTCGATCAAAAAGGGATTTGTGTGAACTATAGACCCTTTTGTATATAAGCCGTCGATATATGTATATATAAATGAGAATGTGAAATGTCTAGAGGAAGGATACATGTGCAAAATATATTAATTTATATTAATTGTTCTTATACAACAAATATTAAATACTAATTATAATATTATTAATAAAATTTTAGTCAGTAGTTAAACATGCCACAGCATTTTTTTCTTGTATATAAATTTAGTGTAAATCAGGATAACGCTTGAGTTCACATTGACAGCCATAAAATATTTCGTAATAATAAAAAATTAACTTCATTTATTTTTTAATCTTAAGGTCTGTTAATTTTTTAATTTTTATCGATATTTCGGTACTCATCGAGTACCATCTTCAAAATAATATTTTTAAATTTATATGATATAAACAAATATCCTGAAGATGGTACTCGATGAGTACAGAAATATGGATAAAAACTAAGAAAAATTAATTAAGTTTATTAATTAAAATAAAACGTTCAAAAAACTAGAACGTGTACGTAATAATAAAAAAATTTTAGAGTAGCAATCACATTCTAGAAATTATAATTATGGACATTTTTCTCCCCAAACCTCCTGATAATTAATTAACATGAATCCATTCGCATCAGTCATTAAAATTTCATTAGTGTGGCTTACGTGTTCTACCCTATAGCTTACAGACATCCTTATATTTTAAGGACACCATCACTATACTCTCTTAATTAAACTACACACTTTTTCTTTCTATTGAGTATAAAAAATTTTCTAGTCCTTTGTGGTTTATATGTATGTATATATAAATATAAAAATGTGAGTATAAAAATATCACTATCGTAAGCCTTGTGTTCTATTTTTATAAACTTCCGCTTGAATTACTAGAACGAAGTAGAACGTAAAAAAGAAGAGACAGAATTAAGACAAACAAAATTATTTTACTTCCGCTTCAATTTTTATTAAATACTCGCCTGTGTATTAATTACAAACCCATACGAGTGTGTAGTTGTGTGAGTGTGTGTTTATGTGTGTGTATGATCATTCTTATAATGCTTATGTGTATGTTATTACCTTAATACGTATAAATACTTATGTACATCCATAAATACATACTATATTTATCATTATTGAATAAATTGTATGTTCGAATGTTCATTGGCTTGTGCATTCATTATTTACTTAAAGACACTTTGTCGGTAGAGAACACAGATTTCCTGCAGCATTTCCATGTTGTAGACGGCTTTGGTTATTTACTAGTAAACGGTTTTTTATGGCCGCATACTTTCATATGTTTGTTTATAATAATTATTTATTTAAGTTTTATAGGACACTGGTGACGTCAATTTTATATAGTTCTTTCATAATGCCATTTATAATTTATGAAAATAGGTTATTCTCTTGTGGGAAATATTGTGCACGAAAAACTTTTGACTTAACATGGTATATGTATGTGGGTATATGTTGGTGGGAAGTAAACTACTCCTAGTCATATTGTTTCAAAACATGTTTTTTTGTATTGTTGGGATAATGATTTACCTCTATTGAGAGTTAAATAATACTACGTCGTATTTAATACAGTTTTTGCGATAGACAATTTAAAAGCTTAATTAAATCCATAGTGTTTAGAGGGAAAGGCAAGCAAAAGAAAAAAAATTCCTCAGTACAAAATTCAATAACGCCAATGATTTCATTTTAAGAAGCCATTACGTTTCGCTTAATTTTTTAGTTAAGTTTCACGATGTTGTCTTTTGGGGTTGTTTATGTTCCAAAAGCAGGAACTCAACCTCATGTTGAGGGTTTTTATGCTCCTCAGTTAGCCGCAAGTCCTCTAGGCACTAACACTCTTCTCCCATGTACCATTGTCACCTTTCTAGCTTTCTCCATTCAATACGTTTATGCTTGTGACAGCGGTTGCTCCTATTTTTAACCGTCATGACAACCATATTCCCGGGATATTCCTTGCCGCCTTTCCATCACTTTGTAAACGATAGACTTTACCGCAGTTGTAGTCTTTTGCCTGTGTTTTAGTATGCCTTTATAATTTCGTGAATCACATTGTTTTCTATCTCGGTAATGCCCTCTGATCTTCGCCTTTATAATTTCGTGAATCACATTGTTTTCTATCTCGGTAATGCCCTCTGATCTTCGCACCATCTTACAAATGATCTCGGCTTCATTCTGCGCCAGTAAAAAGTAAGACCTTTATAATATTTGGTAAATACCAGAGCTTTTGTTCTTAGACCGTATACTGTATATTTCGAAAGACTAAAGTAGGGGTACTACTTAAAACCATCATATGAGGAACAAAAAGAACCAACTCCTTTTTAATAAGTAAGCGTAGCATTATTTGACACAATTTAGCAAGGTAATCATAAGCACTAATGCAATAATTCGTGGCAAGACAAATATAGTTTTGCGTTCTCCTGTAAACTATACAAAATGTGAATTGGTTTAGTTCACTTCCTATCAACGAAATCTGTCTATGTATATTTCCTAATTTACCAAAAAAAATATTTACGAGCTTTCATGAATATATCAAACGAAAAAACTAAGAATATCCAATAATTTTAAAATTTTGCAGTGTACAGACATGCGCTATTATTGCGCAATTTGGAATTCGTGGAATGGAAGTCTTAATTGAGCCCAATTAGCCATAAAATAAAAACTTAATTTATAAACTGAATAATTGGTACTTAAATGCGCCAGATATTGAGTCAAATACTACATGTGATCCTTATGAAGACTGAGTCTTTTTTTATATTTCAAAATAAATCTCCAAGGACAGCTTATAACTTCATATTTAAGTGTTCATTTAGTTAATTGCCATTTAAACTAAAATTGCATTTAAATACAGTTTCAATTTATCAGTCATGAATGAAAGTTTTTTCAAGAGCTTTGGGTAAAATACAAATAAATATCAAAAAATAATTGCCTGATCTACGACAAACTCAGCTTTTTGCTATGCTGAATGAGTAAAAATATCAAATGTGTCATTTGCAAAATAGTAAATAAATACGTAGATGGGCCACCAGATGTGGATATATGATGGCGACATGAAATATCTCCCATGAAAATAACTACCGAAAGAACAAATGAAAACTACAATATACCGGGGTTTATTTAATTTTTCGGGGATTTACCTTATTTTAATTTTTAAATTCATGTGAAACAGCTCCCTACATTAATTGGCAAATTAATATAATAATTTATTTCAGGATTTTACAGTTTCCTTAATAGTTTACGGAATTTCCCTCATAAAATCGGTTTTTAGTGTCATATATATAATAAATCCATAATAACAAGGTGTTATTTCGTTTCTACTTCGGGTGTTACTTCATTTCACTGTGGTCTTATTTTGTATCGAAAATTGGGCTGTTATTGCATGTAACACCCAAAGTTTTCGGACTTTTTTCTGGTGATTTATTTCCTGGGGACTTATTTCATGCCACTCTATCAAATGTATTTTATTAAATAATAAATCAAATGAAAAGGGTTTTCATAATCTAAAGACTCACTGATTATTTCCTTAAACTAAATTTAAATAAATTATTAAAAATTGCAGAGATATATGTTACTATCTCATTCTTAACATTAATTGAATTACATATATCCCAGTTATTTAGGAAAAACCCTGTGATACTCTTGCTACAATTTATGAAAAACCTGAAAATCATGTGATTAAGAACATAAAGTGAAAAATTTAAATTAAACAAACCGATAACTTCTCTAAATTTTCACTATTTAATAGAAGTACATGAGTTCACAAATACCCTAACCTGGAACCCAAAAATTCGAGACCAAACAAATACAATTACAATTTGTATTGCAACTTTATTTGCCAAACAAAGTGGCTGTTCATATAATACACACTGCTTTCTTTTGCCACCATAAAACATTACTGTCACCTCTTCTTTCTAAGTGCTTCTTAAAAAAAATTTAATATACTTTTTCCACTCTGTTGAAAATTTTGCTCAAGCTCATCATCTCTTATCCCCAGATTAGGAGAGGTTGGAAGGCAAAATATACATACTTAAGGGCCATAAGGTTATAAGGCAGAGATGCCCTACATCTCTGATGTAGCTACACCAAACATATCCTTATAAATCTATTTAATTCAATCAAATAGATCAGATATTGACACTTCCCCGGTATAGCCAAGCTACTGAAGACAACGTTTGCACAAGTTCCTGTAAAGGAGTGGCACTGGAACAGGAACTAACTGAACTACAACGAAGCAGGTTCGGAGTCTTGGATATCCCACGAGTGTGAATTTTGGATCCGTATTTTTCACTCGGGCCACTTTTAAAATGCATTTTAGAGGTCAGTCAATCACGGATATTTTCTTGAAAGCTCCTTTTGATTTTCGCTAATTATATCAGTATTCCTGTCATATAAGAATAACATTTTAATTAGTGAATAAAAAAATAGATTTAGATTTTTTATTACTCACATCTTTTTGGAATGACAATATATTTGTTTATATTTCACAGGAAATAAAATCAAAAATCCTCTTAATGCCTCAGAGTGTGAAAATATATAAAATTTAAGGCCATACAATGTAAATACACAATATGGTTTGTGGTACACACACACATACACTTAAACAAGGCTTGCAGTGGTATTTCGTATCCTTATACAAAAATATAAATGGAATACATAAAAATATATTGTATTTTTATAGCATTTTGGCAGAAATATTGATTTGTATTAGGAGTATGTCGTCATCCTCAACACAACAAATTTAGAAAAGGATTGGAAAAACGATCACACAAAATTACTTGTATAACGTAGAATTACAGAACTTTAAAATAATATTTGATAAATAAATTTTTATTTCTTAATAAAAGTTTGGATGGTATGAAGACCAATTCTTAAATTAAATATTACCCATACCTCTATTAATTATATTCCACACCACTCGTAAAAAACTTAAGTTTTAAAAAATATCTTCTTTAAATAAAAAAAACTATATAATTCAAATGTGTCATTAAATTAAAATTTTAAAGAAAATATTTAATTTTTGTAATTTTCTTTTATTATTTGTTATTGAAGTGCTGTATTAGTATAACTGTTGGAGACCTCTCAATCAAAGAACTTAAGGAACAGGATAGAATCGATTTTCCAAGGATTTGCTACACATGCACTGAGAGCTTTAACCGAAGATTAAAATCAACAAGTTTTTTTAAATAAAACACTATTAATTCAATTTTTTTTTAATTAAAAAAATAAATTTTTTTAATTTTCTTTTATTATTTATTATCAGTTTTGCATCAGTTTAATTGTTGGGGCCCACTCAATTAAAGATTTTAAGGGACAGGATAGGAGACATTTTCAAAGGACTTGCTAAGATCAAGAAGTTGGGTTTGATGCAGGCACTGAGTGAGGGAAAAAATTAAAATGTTCTGCAAAAAATGTGCAACATCTTTTGGATCAATTTATATTAAAAAAATCTATGCATCGATTTAATTTTTAAAATAAATTTATTCTCCTACAGGATTGTGTGCTTTCTTCCACTAATAACTTTTCGCGTATTAAAGAACACTAAGTTCTCCTGTTTTTCGTTTAAAAGGCAAACAAATTTACACTTTTTAGAAAAGAAAACGCCATTAGTTAAATTCTGACACGTTTCAAGAAATACTTTTCTAGTGATCAAAAAAATTTTTTTGTTTTTTTATTCAAATTTGTCCTGGTATGAATTCTAAGACATTGCTTGTAATCATAAGTATTCGGAAGAATTTGGTAATTCTTTACAAAAATATATATAAAAAAACACTATAACTGGATTAGTAAAAGGGAATTGGGCAAATTATCACACACAAATAAGAAAAAAACATAAAAATTCCTTTTAGATTAAAATAATTACGTTGTGTTAGTAAGTGACATTAACATAAAGTAGATCAAGCGAATATTGCTTTGAAGTGCTTAAAAGTTCTTTTCGAAATTAATTCAACAACCAACAACACAAACTAAATGATATTAAAATCGCTCATCGGGTTCCATTCAAAATATTCTTGCATTTCGTTAGAAAAGGAAAAAGTATTTGTTTGCTTCTTCTCTAACCCAAATTTCAATTCTACGTCAAAACATTTTCGTGTTAATAGTTTCCACTCTATTTTTCCTATTTCATTTCCATTTTATTTTCTTTTAACAGAAACATAATGCCAATGTTGGCATTTGCCTTAAAACAGCTTAAGGCAATAGTTTGCATTTACTGCAACAGCAACATTTTATTGAAATTTTTGCCGTTGTGTTGGTTAAAGGAGGATTTCACAACTGCAGACATATTTTTGCTTCAATAGTAACGAACAGAAATAAACGTACATTTTATTTTATTAAAAAAATGGAATTAAACTAAAGTTTGCGGAATGCAGTAAATTGTTTTCAACCGTCAACACATCATTTTAGTCGCACACTACGGTTGGGGGCAACGTAACATTTTATGTTTCAGTTTGGCGTACGTTAATGGGATGTAGATGCAGTTGACATGACATTATGTAAATGGTTGAGCAAAAGTAATTTTATTTCCCCTCTTTCCCTGTTTGTTACCACAAAGATTTTCGTTATTTACAATCGTTTTTAATTGAATTCCTTGTCGCTGGGATAATATTTTCTTTAGTTGTTGGTTAAATGTTGACATTTATAATTCTGAGAGTCTTGTTTTTTGAATTTAAACTTTTGAATCTTTTATTTTGCCATTTCCTTTGTATTAAGTGACAAATTTATAATGACAGAATTTCTTTAATGACACTCGTATATGACGCTGCACGTTCTGAGCGCAACTCAACCAATGAAAACCATTTAAATGGAACAATATGGTTACTAAAGTGATTTTTCGTTATCCTTGTTAACATTGATTCTTTATATAAAATTATCGTATTCAAAAAGACACATTTTTCTTTTTCTTAGGAAGTTTAATTAAGATTACATATTTTTGTTATTTTGCATATCTGTGAAATTCCCATCTAGTTTGCTAAAGTACTCAACAAGAATGTACTGTTTAGCTGTTCAAATGCCGTCATTTCATTGATCGTTAAACCAAATCGTTTAAGCAGTTTGAAAGCATTCATCCTCATATCTTTATGACAAGCAAATTAAGTACAATATGAGAATTCTCTACAAAGTACACAATCATACTAGGCTTAGAATGCCTTTTTTATATAAAACATGCGAATGTCATTAGAAGAGCAGAGGCTTGAAGTATTTGTCTACCGTTTGAAAAACATCTTTCTGTATAATAGTTAGCGTTTACACGTGAAAGTGAAAGTTGGAAAAACGTAATACGAGTGCACTTTCACATTTTTACCAACACATTAATATTTTTGTTACCGTCCCTAAGAGAGAAAGAGACTATTTGAAAGCAAAATTGCAAAGAGATAAGAAGTGTTGCCCATTGCAAATAATGATCTGAAATTTCAGGATTGTGATTCAACTATTCTGTGTATATATAATGAAAATTTCTAATATTTTTTTGAAATAAATATCCAAAAAAAATTATTTGCGTGCGAGTAAATATCATGAAAATAAATGTTAGTTATAATACCTGAGTAATGCTTTTGGCAGCTCTGCATGAATTTTGGCATTCTTTTTCATGTTTTTGAACTTTAGAAAAAGAGCAACTTCAGTAATAAGTTTGTCCATTGACAACATTTTGGAAATTATACTTTCATATTTGCATATAATTCGATTTTCTCTATGAAGCTTTTATTAATAATAAGTATACACAGCTTTCAAGAAAGTACTTTCATGTGTAAATGCAGCGATAAGTATAAAAATGTTTCACAATTTAAGGTATATAGTTTTTTTGAATGAGCCGTCTGTGAATCGAGGCGAATTTACATCATGTTAACTCGTCAGTAAAGCAAATACACATATTGAAAAGTAATCAAGAGAAATAAGCAAACAATCAACACAAATTAGCAAATTTTGACATTGGGAACCTAAGAAAGTTGGAAGAGAAAAAATTATCAGCTGTGCTGATAATTCATCTTGGTAGGAATTATTCAACAAAAATTCTAGTTAAAATTGATCAACTATCAAAAGCAAATATTTTTAGGCATAACTGAATATAAAAATAGTGCCATAAAAATAGTCGCTTACGGCCTTAACCGATCTCGATTTTTTTCTATGGAGCTAAAGGTGTGAAGCTACAGAGCACACCACAACTAAAGAATAATATTCTAGAAGATATTCAAGCGACAGCTTCCGAAATCTTGAGAAAAGTCACGAAATGTGCGGCACCACTCACGCGACTTTAATTATTCATTCATGAATTGTAATAAAAAACAATTTAATTGGCTTTAAAATAAAGAGATGATAGGCCATTCAAACCTCTTCGTTTATTTGGGGTCACCCTGTAGATAAAATATTTAATCAATCAATAACTGAAATTTTAACTAATTTTTCATAACTAACCTTCAGTTTATGTTTACAATGATATCGTATGTAAAAAAATAAAAAAAATTTTGAGTGCATCCATCACCTAAAAGTATATTTAAGATTTTTCTATTTTTCCTTAACAATTTAAAAATTTTCAAACTAATAAAAATGTGCAAAAATCGTTTGGAATGCTGTTAAAAAACTGCTTAAAATGGTTGTTTAAAATCGATGAAAGAAACAACATAAAAACCAATGGAAGTTTATTAGTTAAAAAATTTTGTTAAAAAGATGCCGCAAAACCCATTAGACACACCGAGTCGATCACACTATTACGTATGTATATCAACGTCAAATATTTTTCTTTTTTCACTGATAGTAGAGCAAAAAATATAAATACTTAAACTGATATGTCCTTCGATTCTCCTTTTTAATAGAACCTTAAAAATGCCTCAACATATCCTTCTTAATTTAAAACATTATTCGAATATTCAATGGAATTTGTAAAACAATTGTGCATACTTTTCATATTAAGTCCTTCATTGCAGGACTGACATTATTGCTAAAACTAATGCCATTAGAGAATATGATACATGACACTAAAAGGATCAGAGAACACTACCAGCAACATAAACAGCACATACACACACACACATACACACACTCACACATAAAAACTGTCAATCAGTCTTTCAGTCAGTAAATTTGTTTTGCGATATGGATAAGAGCAGAAGAGCAGGCAGAACAAATAATGATACTAACAGCTAAATAAACATGCATAAATTTCTAACATACCATTGAAATATTTAGTATAGAAATTCATATGAATATTTTAGACTCGTATGCAAATTTGTACAGTACAGATGTATAGGACGCCTCTAATAAGAATGTTATACGAGTACATAATAAAACTATAACACATTTTTTCCTTTTGCTATTATGATTGAAACTTGTTTGGAAGAAAAGCAGCCCAGCGAAATGTTATGCATAGAAAAAGGATTAATGATCCAATAACGACGTTTTCAAACAGAAATCAATGTTGAAGCAACAGCTGTTGCAGCACTTCCCCATAAGTTTTAAAGGCTACATTTTAAGAAATGACAAAGTAGAAGGACTACCTGTACTATCATTAGAGAAAGTTGTAAAACACGGCTTATAAGCTGGTCTCCTAAATTTTTTATACCTTTAAAATTTTTTGATTTCCGATATTCTAATAATTTTAGTCAAGATCTTTAGGAGCACAAGTTTGCTGGGTCATATTGGCCAATAAATGTATTTGATCCCTTTAGCCCGACAAGACAATTTTATTTAACTTTTCCTTCTATACTCTTTATATATTCTTTTGTCATCGTTTTCAACACCAACAACATTGTCACCATTATTGTTGTAAATATGTAAATGTATTTATTTATAAGTTTATGTTGTGTTAGTGTCAATGTCGTCGATTAAAATGTGTCTGTAAGTATATAGAAGCAAGAATGTGCCCCTCTCTCAATATGTTTTTAATATTTTATGATAAAGTTTGCAAAGTTTTTTTTATTGTGCATACATCCTTGTTATTTTTGTATCTATTAACTTTACCACATGTATTCGTTATAATGCATTATAAATGAGATAATGTTTGCAAATTTCTTTTGCTCAAACAATTGATGATTTCGAGTGGTGGTTTTAGCACTTTTAAGTGAATTTTTAATTTATTTGAAAAAGAGTGAAATAAATCAAACTAATCCACAGAAAGATTTAACGATTATCTTTAAAGTGATTGAAAAGAAAATTAAAACTTTTATATGCTTATCCTTATGATGATGGTATAAATGCTTAAATATTTTTTTTTCAATCATTTTGCTATTTCAGCATTATTTGTTGGTGACTTCATAAATATTCATTAGAAAAGGTTGATCATCAAGTATAGAAATTTATTAAATCATGGAAACAGTTATAAGCGCATGAACACAACGGGAGACAAACCATTATATCCGAACAACTGTTTCAGAACTGAAACTAATTTATTTGTGCGTCTAAAAATCGGTCATTGGAAACTGTCTCACATACATCTATTTGACAGAACTCATACTTCAGTTTGTTCAATAGACCTCAATATAACTCATCTTTTCCAGGAGTGCGACAACTCATCCAGAGAATGCAACAACTGCACTTCTTAGAAACACAAATGAGGAAAATATTGAATCAATCTAGAAATTCGTAACTACAAATTGTTTATCAAGTCCTATTTAAAATTTATTCACTAGCTACACCCAACAGATTCAAAATTAAATTAAAATAGTGAAACTAAATTATTGATTTCATATTCCCATTGATTTCTCTCGGTCCCTTTTAAAGCCATTTCAGTGGTGAATTGTGGACTTTTCTAAATAAAAGAGCAGCATTTTTAGTGGAAAAAATCAGTTAACCTTTCTTATTTAATTACTTAAAATTATCGCATGCTTTTTCCTGGTAAATTTACACTCACTAATGAATCGAAGTTGCTACGGGCGTAACAAAATTTTTTGCAGAATTTGGACAAAATTTAGCACAAAATAAAAATGAACTGACAATATGACAGACGCCCTAAAATGGTGAACAACTTTCTACTTCTACTAGCCCAAATGAAAAAAGTTTTCCAAAATTATAATTTATCCAAGCAAACTTGAAATTCACAAAAGAAAAAAAATACGGGAAAAGCATTTTAAGAGCATAATTTTTTTAAAACTTTTGACCAACAATATTAGTAATAATAGAGTCATAAGTCAAAGGTATTTAGCTCCCTGTTGTGTAATAGGATTTCCTCGCGCCACTAGTTTTTAGCAATTTCAATTTCCGGTTTAAAAATTTTATTTTAAATTAATTAAATCTTTAAATTTTTATCGGTCGGTGAAATCCGTGTTGTTCTGATAATAAACAAAATTAAATAGTTTTTTGTGCAGCAACACCAATATACATTTCATTTTGTCAGCTACATATATACGACGGCAAGTTAAAAAGTCCTTGAATATTTGAATTTTCCGCTTTTAACTGAAAGGCAAACACCGCTCTTGTCAACAAGCATCTGTCAGTAGACTCCTGTCGAAATTTTAATAAGCTGCATCATTTAGTTTATGTTTGGCACCGATTAATAGAAGACTACCCCGTGATTTGGAGAGAAACTGGAAAGGATGAATTTCTTGCGCAAATTAAGCATATGGACGCCCAGTTGAAGTGTTCATGCTCGAAACAATTAAAAAATTCACGATATAGAGCTGGCCAATCGGAAATTGAGAGATTATGGAAGTCATGGGCTTATCAAATGGCTCAGTAGTTTTAACTTTGAATGATTTTTTGGGCATGAGAGGGCTTTCACCAATATGGGTGTCCCATTTGGTCACGATCGACCACAAACGTAATCGTGTGACAACTTCGCAGGATTGTTTGACATTATTCAACTGCAATATGGACGAGTTTTTGACCCGTTTCGTAGTCGTGAACGAAACAAGGTCCCGCCAGAGCACATCAGGGACCAAAAGGCTCTCAAAGCTATGGGTTTCTTAGTGTGAATTGGTGCCAAAGAAGGCCAAGGTGTTTTTGTCAGCCAATAAAGTCATGAAGACCGTTTTTCCTTGAGATGCACTCGGTGTAATCTACAATGATTACCTTCAAAAGAGCAAAACAAACACTGACGTATATCGTGCAAATTATTGGGTCAATTTAATGAGGATTTGAAAAACAACGACAGCATTTGACCAAGAAAAAAATTCTTTTCCGCCAAGACAATGCGAAGATGCAGCTTCGATGCCAAAATTCCACGAATTAGGCTACGAATTGCTCCTTCATCTGCCCTATTTACTGGGTTTAGCCTTAAATGACTATTTCTGATTTCTAAATTTGGAGAAATGGCTCGGCGGTAAGAGGTTTGACTCCAACGATGATTTCATCAAATTAATCACAAACAAATGTTTATTTTGATAACCTCGACAAATATCTATTTATAGGAAGACATAAACAAATTTAGGAAACGTTATACAAAGTGTACGAGCCTAGAGCTCAAAGGAGATCATATTCGAAAAGTCACGCACTAATTGACCTGCCCTCGTATGTTGTACAAATGATATATGGTTTTCAAGGTTGGAAAATGAAAAAATACGAAATAGTACAGCAAAATTTAACTGTTAAAGTGTTAAGAAGATATTTTTTCCACCCTAATAAACTATTCACTAAATTAATCAAAAGAAGGGTCGATCGAATAATATCATCAATTTATTTTCTGTTAAATTTTTTTTCGTTTGTTTTAGTTTTCAATAGTCAGTAAAATTGTACAAAAACATTACGAAAATTATATGAGAGAAATATTTTTGAACTAATTTTTTACTCTACAGAAAGCAGCAGCTCTGTAATTAATACCCAAATCCCTTCTTTCGCCTTGAAAGGGCAGAACATGTTTGTAAGAAATGGTGTATTTAAAATTTAAAACATAATTTTAAATAAAATAATTATATAATTCGAATTTTTTTTCGCTTACCTTTAAATTTCAATCCGCTAATATTTCCATGCAATCGAATAATCCTTAGACACACATTTTCCGCATTAATGTTCAAACAACTAATGAAGCAAACTAATGCCTGTCAGTCAGCATAGGCAAGTTGTTGTTATTGTTATATTTGACAGATTAAGATGTCATTGTTAGCAATGACGTCAATTTTAATAATATTGAGTTGTAAAGTGAAAAATTGATTTCACTTTGTAATTAAATACAACACGGCACGTACGGACGTAACGATTACGTTCAAATAGACAGGAAATTAAGTACTTTTAGCTCTTGATGATGATATTGCACAAAAAAATAACAATAATAATAAATTTTATGGCTTTTCAGCTTTCATTTCTCTATTATTATTTTATTGTTGCGTTTCTCGAACTTGTGTGTGGCTGTGTGTTTTAAATCAGCTTTAAGCACAATTTCAGTGGTTGAGTGTTATGAGGCAGAAGTAGAACAGATTTATTTCTGTGATATATATTTTTGTTATTGTAGAGTAGAAAGGAAGTTGTGGAGAGGAACTAGAAATTTTAAGCACAATTTTTTATTTATTATTGTTTGTTTTTTTTAATATTATATAACTTAATTTATTTATAAATTTAAGATAATGATTATTGTTATAACTTTTATAAAATTTTTGATAACATTTATTTAGATTTTGTTTAAAAATTTCTGTAAAAATTTTCTTATCTTTCCTTTTTATTTGTATTTTTACACAATTCGTAGATTACTAGCAAATATGCCAAACTTTAAAAAAAAAAATCAGACTAAAATTGATATGTATTGTTAAATATAAATTGATATTTGCTTTAGAACATCAACATATTTGCTTTAAATTTTTCTATTATTAAGAATGTTTTTTTTACCACTTTAATTGAATACCTTTTTCAATTATTTGAAAATGCTCATCAACAAAACACATTTATTTAATTATTTAATATTTTAAACTATTCACTATTTTAACTATTCACTGATTTATTAGCCAAGATTTTTATTTAAACTTTAATAAAGATTATTCTTTTTTATTTATCCAATATTTTAATCAGTAATTTTTTTGTAAAATTTTCACTGCACTTTAAAGTTTTTAATTTTGATATCGCGAATTTGTATTTTATTATACATTCTATTTTGATGCCGTTTAATTTGTGGTTCATTTGCCGCTGCTGGTGTGTGGCTTGCACCTGCAAAGATAAAAGAGATTTTATCACAAATTTGTTTCAGATTTGTTTGTATTCTAACTTTTTAAACTTTTTTAATTTATCAAGAGATTAAGTATGATAGCATTTTCTGTACATATTAAAAACTTTACTTGTATGCAAAATAAAAAAAAATTGTGCAGCACAAACTTTTTCAAATATTCTTAATCTCTAAAGGAAAAGAGAAGGAAAGAAAGTGAAGCAAATAGGGAAATTTTCGAAATGATATTAGATATGAAAAAGCAATAAATAGGGAGATATAAATAGTATATACATAAAGTAAAACAAAGTTTTCTGTCTATGTCTCTAAGACTGTATTTACACTAAGCATTTTTTCATAAAGTCTGCAGCATGAAACTTTTTCTATTTGCCAATATGATGAAACAGTTGGAATAAAAAATGCTGTAAAAAATCGAATGAAATCCCATTTGCCGCCAGTTTTTCACTCCCATTTCAATTTCATTAAAACATAAATATTATAAATTCAGTCTAACTTTATCATGATGAAATACTATATATAAAGATAACTCAAGCATATATTCGAGCAACTAATTTTTTTATGAACACAGCTTCAGACTCCTTAACAGAAATCTTACAAAAAACCCTTATACTAGCAGTTTATTACGATGCCTATTAGTCAACAGATGATCCCTCTTAGTCCACACTATTATACCTAATTTTTTAACTTATTAGACTTCGTATATGGAGGTTTTACAGCCTCTGCCAGGGTTTTGACATTTTATACCCCACAGCTCTCAAGCAAAAATAGTAATTGGTTTGTCAGCCAATAAAGTCACGAAGACATTTTTTTTGGTTGGGACGCACTTAGTGTAATCCACATTTATAACCTTAAAAACAGAGCAAAACCAGCAATGGCGAATATCATGCAACTTATTGGGCCAATTTAATGAGGATTTGAAAAAAGAACGAACGAAATAACTTGATTGATTAAGGATTTTTATTTTGGTTCCTACTTATAAAGAAAAAAAATCGGTCGATATTTTATGGAAAATTTATTTATACGGAAAGAAAAATATAAGATCCAAAAATTAAAAAATAAATAATTTTTCATGCATTCAAAAACTCTTAATAGTCAAAGCCACGTGTCGATTTCTATGCTTTTGTTGAGTAAAACATTTGTGTGAAAAACAAAACATATTTTTTTAACTAAAATTTTTGTTTGATGAAGTGATTTACAAAATTAGGCCTTAAGTTTTACAATCAAGTACGTAAACTTTCAATTATTTTATGTGTATATTGACTTCAAGCCACATTTAAAGTTGTTGTGGGTGGCAAAAGCTTTTCCTTTTCAAGACGTACAAGGAGAACATAAAAATTTAATTTTGTCTTTTTTAGTATTGCAAAAAAAGTACTAAGCCATTCTCGACTTTAATTAGTCCTATCATTTAAAAAAAATTCTAGTTTTAAATCAAGCCCCTGTCCATTTTTGAATCAAAACAAACAAAAACTTATCGTCTATTTAACATCGTTTTGCCTTCATTTAAGTACGGGTGACTTGATTTTTCTTTAAATTGATTATCTTATACCAGACTTTCCATTATATATAATATTTGTATGGTACAATGATATTTCTAGGTTGGGTTTAGCTGGCGCTGCAGCCGCATAAAAATTTGTGGCTATACTTGGAGCACATAAGACCCATTGCAATGCCAACACAAATAACTACAACCCATATAAAACAACGAAGTTCTGGTATTCGTACTCTTAAAGCCAAGGAGAACTTTTTACAAATTTCAATAGATCAGTCAGTTGCACTTTTCCGAAATAGTCTAGACACTAAAGAAAACGATTGCCTAAATACTTAAACCTACCGTCACTTCATTAGATGATGCTGGGGAAACAAAAAAAAAACGGTCTCAAAACTTGAGATTTTGTCATCAGAGCAATCGAGTAGGAAATGTAAAATCCACCCCTTCGTTTTTTCGTAAAGCAGCTGCCACATTGGCTGATTGTTCCGTTGTGGTGACAGTGCTAGCGAACATATTTCAAACTTTCAGAAAAATTTTAGTTGGAGGTTTTCTGATGAACTTTCTTCTATTTTCTTTTTTATGAATGGGGAATAATTTTATGTGCAAAGTCATCAAATGTTAACGAATTCTTTACTTTTGGTTAATGGTTAATGGCTAATTTCCCAACTTAATACAGAAATCAATAGTATTCACAACTTTTTCTACGGAAGTGGCGAAAACATGGATATTTTTTAATGATTTTAGCACGCATTGAATGATATTCTCTTTTTTGAATGCTAATCATTGGATCTGAAGTTATGTATATTCAAGGCGTTATGAAAAAACTATTTTTCATCCCAGAGCATATTTTACATCATTGCATTGTATATGAAAATCATCCTTTTAGTTTTTGTTACCACAATTTAATCTTTTATTCATATTTTTACCACTTCAGCGATATGAGAATATAAAACAATGGAAAGCAGCTGTAAGAGTAACTATTTGGAGGGCAGAAACTATCCGAAGAGGCTTCTAAAAAGTCATGAAAATGCAGAGATTTCTATGACGAAAAATTCTAATTTAACTCAATGCCAAATGATCTTGACTTGGGCTTGTAACGGCAAGATATTCTCCTCCATTGCATCTTACCACATTATATTCTACATTGTACTGTACAGGAAAATCATCCTCTTTACACATTTAATTTTTGTTCCCTTAATTTTTTCTATCGACCGGATTTGAACTCAAACTTGGGAATAACATTTAATGATTTCGCATTTACCACATCAGATACATGGGCGTGTAAAAGAGTAACGATATATACAGAGAGTAGCCGTAAAATTAATCCTTTTTGGCATAAATATGGTTAAAAAGAGCCACTCAAGAAGTCACGAAAATACATAAATTTTGATGCAGATTTATCTGACTTACAAAGAATCTTAGAAATGCAAAATTATATAAAATGTTAATGACCTTAACTGAATGATAAGCCATCTTCAAAATTGTAAGACGAGTATATTAAGTTTTTTTAAGAAAATATTTTCCTATTGAGTAGCGAAATAGAAGCCTTACAAGGACAATAGTTTACAAATAAGGACAATTTGTTTTTGCTTTTGTGAAAGTAATTGTTTCCGATAAAATGTGAAGAAAAATTGTGTTCTCTTGGTAAGTCCTTTTTAAATTTAACTTCAACTGATGCAAAGTGAAAAAAATTAAAATGTCATTCCTTAAGCACAACTTCCACTTTGTTCACTAGGATCCTTTATTTTCTAAAGTTACATACAATGCGTTTCATGCGTCTTGTTTTTTATTTCGATCAGCTGTAGTGTATAATAATTTTGGCAAAAATGGAAAGTGAAATTGTAATTTTAAAGAATGGAATTCGTTGAATTTATGCACATAATATTTTGGGCCTACGGAAAGCTGCAAAAGACCACGAAACGGGAGGTGAGTGGTATTTTTGCAGCTTAAATAAGATTCTCTTCCCTTGTAGTTGATAAAAAAATAATAAATACAACAGAGGTGACACTCAGTACATAAAAGTAATCGATAACTAGAACGAAAATTTTGTTAATGAAAGAAATATGTTAAAAATTTACTTTAATATATTTTATTACTAAAAGTAGTTGTAAACTTTAGTACGAAAGATTTTTCTTTTATTAAAAACTTTTTTAATACAAAAAAAAATTAAATCCACCACACGAATTTTGAATCGATATCATTGAAAATAATACATAATTTATCATCCTTGGCTAATAAAACAGCTGACTTTTTTTCAACTTTTTCTCAGTACGCATGAGACGCAAACAAAAGTAGAAAGTAAACCTACTTCATGCGTTCTATGCGTAACTTGTTACATACAAGTACCCAGAATTTACTTTTTTGACAGACGCGTAAAGCGCAACAACGCATAGAACGGATGGTATGGACTTTCAGCTTAATATCGGAGGCCTCGTAAGCCAACTTTGCATTGAACAACCAGACGAATATCTCCGCTGCTGTCATATAAATAGATCTGCAAAAATATACGTAAAAGTATTAAATGTTATTTTCAACAGAAATTAATTAACACATTTCACATGTAGTGTTTGCTGTGGACGTTGGCATTTAATGTGGTTAAAATATGACACATGAAAAGTTCCATAGCAGGAGAATTTTGACCATTAATTGCACCACGGGTTATAAATTTTGTTTTACTGTACCATGCGTTCATAAACAATTTATTTTCTCTTGGTTTTTTCGCTAACAACTTTCTTAAGCTAAAAGTATACAAGTTATTCTTTGTAGTTGGACTGCGTGTTAAGAAAATTTTTTATTTTTCATAAAAGGCACACACACCCACGCACACACACATACATACTAATTTTCACCTACCTGTCGTTGGCATTAAAAAAGTTGAGCTTTTCAATTACTTTGAGCATTCTCACTTATTTCTTGTTTGTTTATGGACACAATTCTTATACTGTAGAAAGGACTCTTCTTTTCCTTAAAACATACACCATTTCAAAGTGGTTGCTCTTTCTATTAGATTGGACCAGTACTCAGGGGATGAACCCTATTTACGCAGTGCATTGTGTTGTAACAAGGAAAATAGGATATGAAATGGAGTATAGAGGGTGTAGTGTTTGTAGACATTTGATTTGAACCTTGCCACGTTGCGTATGACAGAAAGGACATCTGTAGGGAATTCGCTCCACATACGAGCCGTTCGAGCAGAGAATGAATTGAATTTACTATGCATTCTTATCTACACAGAGAACACCACCATATATCCTCGCATTTTGCAGGATATATTAACTATACAAAATTCAACGATACATTAATTTTAAGTAGGGAAAATGATCATAGATGCAGATATATATTAGAGATATTAAAAATAATTAATGCACCTACAAATAGAAGAATAATATTTAAAAAAGAAGAAAAAAACTTTGTATAACTTTTCATGCATATGACAGAGAAAATTGTAGTTTTCAAATATTGTTTCTCATTTGTTATTTAAAATAAAAAATTTCCTGACGATGTCACTCAAAGTTCTAGCGAAATAATAAGAAAAATTATATTAAATTATTTCTTAATGAAAGAAACCTGCTGCTACAATAAATATAAAAATATTATCATAATAAGAAAAAGCTTCAAAATTATGTTTATCGCTCTGTTTTTCGTAAGACGATTATTTTTCTCCCAGGCACTGATTACCAAATTTATAATTTAAAGAAAATTATAATAAAATTATGCATTGTTGAGTATAATTGTTTGTTGTGTTGTTTGTATAAAAGCATTCTAAGCCTACTATGATTATGTATTTTGTTTTGATTCATATACAATACTGAATTCTCATATTGTATTTGATTCGTATGGCATAAACATCCGAGTTGGAATGCTTTCAGACTTCTTAAAGTTCACTGATGATTAGGTTTAGCGACCAATCAAATGTCGGCATATGAAGAGCTAAAGCCACAACAAAGAATGCATTTATAAAAATTTTACACTGTAAATATTATTTACATCGAAGTTGAATTGAAGGATTTCATATATTTTATTGTTATTATTCGCATGAAAACTAATTTGCCATATTTCTAGCACCTCAAACTGCTAGTAAAATTTTGTTAGAAGTGTATTTCTAATACTTGTAGTTGCCATGTACAAAAGGTGTAACAAAAATGTGAACCCGTTTAACAAATTACTGTGCAATGATTAAAAGCACAAAAGGTAGAACATAAACCATAGAGCTGGTGATTTAATTAGAAACATAGACAAAATAATTCTTGTATACTTTCGTTAAATTTTGTTCTTTTTATTTTCTTTCATTTACAGCGGAAAACGAATTAACTGGAGGTGAAAAGAAAAATGTTGTATTAATCCAAGGTTCTACGTTTGTCTTCAGTTTGTAAAGCCAATTAACCAGTTTCAATGGCTCATTTATTTTTTCTTAACTATTTGTTTATGCTTCAAATTTATATATACACATACATTAAGAAATACATATAAACATGTACGTTAGCCATACAGACAAATTTTATGGTAATTCCTTTAAGAAGCTTTAGCGGAAACTAAATACATACTTCCTTTTGCTTGCAAGTCAAAAATGGGGATGAACGAGAAAAAGATATGGACTAGTGTTAATTAATGATATTTTTACCGGTAAACTACTTAGTATACGTGAAATCTTGTTAGATAATTATTTTTATATATGTATTATATATATAATCATATATTATTGGGTTTGCTTAACAATCTCGATCTATTTGGAATTTGTTTCTAGTACATTACACTAGAACAAATAAGACCTAACTTTAGTTTGTCATCTCAATATAGTGCTGTATGCTCTTTTTCAATATCCTTTAATAAGTCGGACACACCCAAACCAGAAATTATGAACTAAAATTTGGGTAAATTTACCCCATTTGCGTTGAAAGTGATTTTTGTACCGAACCAAAGACATTTTTACTGTAACTCAGCGAAAAAAATCCTCGCTACTATAAACATTTTCAACTCATATCAATATATGAAATCCTTAATTCCTAGAATATTTTAGTAAAATTTCTACTGATTTCTTTAGAAAAATTATTTTTGAAAATATTCTAAATTTTTTAAAAAATTCAATTAGTTTATCGTTATGTGTAAAAAGTTCTGTGTAAAAATTATAAAGTATTTTTAAGTACAGTTTTATATATATTTAAGTAAGTTTTATTTAATTTTTAAATTTTTTTTAGGAATTTTGTCTAAACAACACGCACAATGTTAATTGGAAATATAACAAAAAGTTTTCAGTTTTTATTATTTTTCATTGTGATAGAACGATCTGTGACAATTAGGTGTGCTTAGGTGGCATACCTCTGACGGTTCATGTTTTCAATGACTCTGAGACATAATTGAGGTCCAGTGTTGTTATTTTGGCGATTTATTTCATCATTTAGCTTATGGCTTATTGACGTATATTTCCCCAAAGAAAGAAGTCTGACGGTGTCAAATCACATGATCGTGGCGACCAATTAATATCGCTACGACGTGAGATTATACGGCCATTGAATTTCTCGCACAATTTCGAAAAAGTACGGCTCGATGACGCCAACAGTCCATAAACCGCACCAAAGAGTCTCTCTTTGTGAATGCATCGGCTTTTTAACAATCAATTGTGGATTCTCATTTTCACAAATGCAACAATTCTGCTTGCCAATGAATCCACTGAGGTGAAGAAATGCCTGTTTAACCAACCATTTGTGGTATTGACGACACTTGAAATTGTTATTAGGATTCAGTTCTTGAGTCAATTGAACCCTTTAAGCGTGTAAATTTAAATCTTTATTAAATAATATTCGTAAGATGTTCAATTGTTGGGCACGATTACGAGTCGAGGTTGACGGCTCTTCTGCCACAATATCATATTAAGTAAAGTTCCATTTAAAGACATTAAAAAATGTAATTTTGTTAAAGTCATTTCGTAAAGTTCTAATGTTGTATTTTTTTGCAGCAAAGTCTCTGAATTTTTGTGACTTCTTTAAAAGCACTGCCATTGCTTTTTTAATTAAGGATATTTTAATATACTTTACTACGTATAATATAATGAGAGATGAATAATTTTGAAAAAATCGTTGTTCCATAACAGCGTGAACATGTTTTCAAGTCCAAAAAAGAAAACAAAACGAATTTGAAAACCTATAAATGAATGTGTAGTCCCAACGGTTGATTAATTATTGTTGATATATAATGTAAAAAGTCGAACAATATATATTTAAAATACATGATTGGGTTTTAATACAGCAAAAATTGTTAATACAGCATGAATTATCATAACGAATGTAGAGGACTAAAAGACATTTTATCTAGAGTTGAAAAATTCCGTTAAAAACAGAATTCTATTCAACAAACTTTTTAGAGAATGAATTTGTTTATAATTTTCTGCAGAATCATCTTCATGCATTCACGGAGCGTATACTTATTAAACACTTTTCACATTTAAATATCGCTCATACGCACAAGGAACTCCATAAATTATCAACATTTTATCAGACACAAAATCATGATTGAAGTGGTACATATTGTACATGTTCAAAGTTTTTGTAGACAAACATTATCATGTTCCCAAAGTTGAAACATTTCGCAAATCGAATTTGAAAGCTAATGCCCTAATAAACTTTTCCTAAGGCTATAAAAGTATGAGCTCATATGTAGCATGACTTAATCATTGAAAGTAAAACTAAACAGGGGAAAATACATGCTTTTAACATACATTGCCCAAAAATGAATAAAAATTAATACAAAATAACAGTTGAATAAACTTTTCTCAGTTCACTAGCCTTATCTTAAACCTTTAGGCAAATCATATTTTAACTCAATTTAGTCGAATAAAACATTGCCTTTTAACTTGAAAATTATTATGCTCGTTAGATGCTCTTCTAAAAAGTTCTTTGACCTATTAAAAGATATCTTTATTACCCAGCTTTTTCATTACTTATATTTGAAAAAGGTAATTTTTTTAGCTTGAAACCAAACAATGTTTACCACTGGTTTCCCTTCCATTTTCCTAGATTCTCTTATAAACTCATGTTCTCTATACACAATTTTGTGTTTTATATAATAAAAAAAAATTTTTATAATAAATCTTATAATATCCTGTGGCGTGCATTATACAGAAAATTTATTTATGTTAGTGATATTTTTTCTACTCTAGATTCATCTAATAAATGTTTGTTGTATGTGCTCTAGTTAAGTGTTTATAGAACAAAAAGTATTTTTCAATCTTTTAAACATTGAACAAACAGACATACACACACTCTCGCAAATACATAGTCATAGGATAAAAGGAAATTGTCTAAAGAATTTCATAAATATGTGTAGTAAATTTATGTACATTTATGTACATATGTGCATGTTGGGGCAGAGTGCAAAGTCATTTTAAAACCATGACAGTGGAAAATGTATTCTACAAATGAAGATTGCTTCTAAATTATACTTGTCTCTAAATAAAAACGTTTATTTTCCCAGCTGCCTTTTGAATACAAATTAAGAGTGAAAAGCACTTACGTCAGAAGAAAAAGTGACACAAGCGTCATATTAAAGTTAAAGTAATAGACCTGGGATATGCCACAAAAAAATATTGGCTAGTAATTAATTAACTTTGATTGTGTGGCTAATTTTGTTTTGTTTATTTTTGATTTTCTTGAAATGCTGAAGAAATTAACGAGGCCGTTTTATACAGACATTGACCTAAATAGGGCAATTGAAATGCTATTTGCGTAACCACTTATGACTCACAATTAAATAGTTATTACTGCCTTTAGCCACAGTTTAAATATGTCATACTTCTGAATGAGGAGTAAAAATAAATACCATGATGAACTAGGATTTATATTTAATTTCTCAGTAAAAAAGGAGCAAAGAGGAAACTGAGATTATGATCCAAAAGTAGTGTAAGTTGAGATCTCATTCCGTAATTTTAATATAGTTTTGCCATTGCATTTTGTTTTCGCTTTTGATACCTATTCACCGGATTTTAAGCTGTATTCAATATTTTGGAAATAAAATTGGTATGATTTTTTCTAATAGAAGAAAAAAATTATATTAATTCGTACTGCTTATTTATCTCTGGGAATAGACTTTGAATCTGGAAAGGGTAGAAACTTTCCCAATACCACGATTTCTTTCTCCTCAATTATGTATCAACTATGAATTTAAGACACATAATTTCATCATGTACGCACGAGCACGTAGATTTGAATAGGAATATTTTAATATTTTATTGTTTGTTGTTGGCTTAGCTAGGTATATGCCTGCATTTCACTGGCGCTAACCAAATCATCAGTACACTTTTAGCCAAATAGTTATTTTGGAGAATATCGCGGATAACAAATTTGTGGAATATTTAAATTATTTTCAAATTTTAGAGAACAAATTTTTATGACCTCTTGAGCCTAATATTGTGAGATGATGATGGTACCTTTTATATGTGGGCACGCTTGATGATCAAGGAAAAGAATTCAATGCATTGCAATGCGACGAATAATAACTAGGATGACTTAATCCGACCGAGTAACTAACCGGCAGAAACGTGTTTGTGCAGGTCCGTGATTACATATTATAGATAGTCTAACAATACTACCAATATGTATGGAATGGCAAACACATTTCCCATAATGGCCATTATCATCAAGTGGATACTTGTAAAATATATTGACGAGAAAGAGGAATTTCTGCATATTCTCTGTAATATCCCAAGTTTCTCTAAGTTATGAAGTATTAGGAATTTTATTGGAATATCTATGGAAAAAATAATTCTCTGAGCACCAAAAGAGTCAAAATTGCCTCCAAATGATTTTTTGTGTGAGTGCTCGGACTACTTCAACTGAAAACATTAATTCTGTGCAATACTTCACAGAAACCGAATAAGGACTAATTGAAAACTTAACTACACATAAGCTTGGGTACCTTTGTTCAAGTACTAACTGAACAAGGACTAATTGAAAACTTAACTACACATAAACATGGGCACCATCGTTCCTTTAAGGTCTAATACAATAAACTGTCTGAATTTGAGAGTGTGTATATCAAATAATAAGAAATAATTTTACAATATCACCGTATCCTGGTTTTGCTGAATCGCCTTAGGATAAACTTTGTTTTATGTTAAGTTCGACATAAGCTCCAGACAATATTCCTTTACAGTCTTAATTCATATGAAAAGTGAATCTTTGAAAATAACAGTCAAACGACTTTTCAGACAACCATCAAATTTCTAACGAAAATTCATCAACATTCTGCTTTTCTATACTCATTTGTAAAAGGAAAAGAAATAAAAGATGAACCACTAAAATATATAGGAAAAAAGACAAGCAAACTTTATTTTCCTTTTTTTATACATAAGTATTTTGTATTATTTTTGTTAGTTTTTTGTTTTGATGTGACATCATTTTTGTAAGAAAAATTTAAAATGTATGAAAGCAACCACAAATAACAACACACACACCAATAAACTTAACTTTTGGGTGGGTGTAGGTGTGTGTGTGAGTTTTTTTTCGCTTTTGGGTTCATGAATGATTGTGTGACTTTGTTAATTTATAAACGGATGAGTATGTAACCATGTATTTGTATGTGGTTGTTTATATCCAGACAACCATCATGATAAGCCCATGTGACCTTTAAATGTATGTATATATTGTTATTTATGTCATTCCGAAGGTACGAATAAAATCATAGATATATAAATACATCTGTATATGATTGTAATATGGGAGCAAATTTTAAAACAATTGCTCTCTTGTCAATATATACGTAAAAAATTATTAAACAACTGACTGTATGTCAGTTGGTGAAAATAAATAATAAAACCAACCGCATGGTTTTATTTAAATGGGTGATAAGGGAAGATTGAGAACTGAATTGATGGAAGAAAAATAATACAGAAATAGAAAGAATATTATTGTATGATGCACAATGGGGTATCATTTTAACACAGGCTATTCATACATTCATATGTAAAAGATATGATGTTGAGCAATTTTCTCAAATAAATAATACTGATATACAAAAAATAGCATGTCTTCATTTGCGGTCAAGAGCAATAATAATATAGTTTTCCAAAAAACATGTCTATAAGAAGGACATTAGAAAAAAGTTGTATGCAAAATAGTAATGAAGACTTCAACTCAAATTTGAAACAAGTATTTTTTTTTATTTCTTTCTCCACAAATGCATCTCATATAAAGCTATTAAGCTGTATCAGGCCTAACAATTTGTTAATAGAGTGGGAATCAATGATTGCCATTAGAAAATTTATTGTCAGTCACACTGTTGCAAGAGTTTTGTCAGAACAGCTGGTAATTTCTCTTGTAAAACAATCTAGCACGGTTTTCAGACAAGAAGTTATAAAATGACACTGTGTTTAGGTTTTTATAAACCAAAAAGTTGTCAGTCAATTGCCAAACATTGCCGGAGTCGAAACATCTGACAAAAACTGTGTATTTGTGCGATATAGGAGCAATAGCGAAGATTTCAACTATGTACGTTTTAAAAAGCATCAGTGATTGAGACAAATAAGAAAAGAAATGTAAAATTTATCGGTGCCTCCATATTGTTGCAACCTTTTCCCTATAAAATATTCGTGTTTCTGATTTGCTTTTTTAATTACTGGAGAGCTTGTCTGCTTCTCGATATTTCCGTATGGTTGGATATATTCTTCACACGAAACATTGTAATTTATTTCACACTGCACCGAAAATTTTGCTGCAACAAAGTTCGCGTATATTGTACTCATTGATGTCATGGTTACATGTTCAAAACTTCGGACATCTAAACATCAAATGAGCTGACAGTGGTATGACAATGGCAACGAATGCTGTTCAAACGATTGTAAGATGTCTGACAATATCTCTATCAGGTACGGCAATGAATTTTATGACAACATTGTCAGACAGAACTTGTAAGTTCACACGATTGTAAGACGTTTTCTGCATATTTTTCTTATGACAACGTGAGATATTACAGCCGTCTGAGAAAAAAATTAGCCATTAGCGCGAGCTCCATTTAAGATCAATCATATTTTTATAGTTTCAAATTTTTTGTGTATAAGTTTGACTCTAGATTATGGTTTTTTTTTCTGTCAATTTCAATGTGGCAAAGTTCAATTCAAATGTTAAGATAAAGTTAATCTCTCTATTCTTCCTTCCTCTAACCTTTTTTTTAAGACTAGCTCAATCAATTTTAGGAACAAGAACTAATCACATGACTACTATTTCATTAAGAAACCACTAATATGGAGTGGAAATATTTAACATTATAAATGAATAATGAAGAACTATAAGTGAAAAAATTTTTTAAAGATTCTCTGATGATCTAAAATGAGAACAGGATCTACCTCAATATACAACCCAATAATTGATTTCAAAAAAATTTTAAGAAAAAAAATGCTATTCATTCAAATGTAGAGCGTCATTGGTATTAAAATAGACCAAAAAGTTTTAGTATTACTGATGAGATTCTGGCCTAAAGTAAGCCAACTTAATATCGAGTATAGCAATATTTTTCATGAAGATCAGATGATCTTATAAAAAAAGCCAACATCATTAGTGTTGTTTCCTTGAGGAAATATTAAATTTTGTTTGAATATGTTGTTAGGATTAACATTAGAATTAATATTAGGAACAATATTATAAATAAATAATACTTATTTAGAGGACTTAATGCACGAAACGTTGTATTTTTTTCAACACATTATTTAGCAAATTCTTGGCAATTTTCGGTCCCATTCCCTACTTATTAAATATTTTTCATAATATGTTCTTTAGAATCACATTCATTACTCGCATTTAGACACAAAAGAAAAACTATATAGTCATCTAGCGTATTCTCAGCAAACAAATTATATACATATTTTTTATCACTCATATCTAGAAAAAACATACAGTAAATTACTTAACACTTATCTATTACAAATTGTTAGATGGAGTTGTACACGCAGAAACATGACAAGGAAAAGTTTTCAAGTTGAATAATATTTCTTATATCCAACACAGAATGTTAAATAATAGATGAGTCAGTAATTGTCTTTGTAGTTTGCAACAACAGTGTGTGTTTATAGTCGTAAAATGTAACATCAAGACGAATGGAATACATACTTTCAACAAATAGCTTGATGAAATAAAAGAAATTTTCTAGCAGATCACTGTACTTGCCTCATACTATATTATAGTGTTTTAGGAAATATCAACAGCCACCTCAAAAGTTGTAAGAAACAGTCAAGGTGGCGAAGTGTAATCATTTAACGAAGAGAAAAATTATGTCCTTAATTAGAAATTCCAAAAAGAAAAAAATCTCTGAAGGCTGATAAAATGCTATGCCCATATTCACAGGATCATCAAGCACCTTGAATATTTTTAATGGGTTCAATTTTAAATCTCATCTGATTTCATTAGAGAATGATGTTATTATTTTTCAATGTTTCTCATGATTGGAAAGGAAGGAAGTACTCGTCAAGAAAAATATTAAATACACAAAACATACACTGTCCTCTAGTGTATTTTGAGGGGATTTGTTGTCGAGCGCCACCAAAATATAAATTTGACATTATCTATACTCTTCATCAGAAATATACTCAACTATTAGCCCTTTTCAATTAAATGAAACTATTTGTATTTTATATATAGAGTGAAAACATTTATAATCAATTTTGGCCCTCCTGATTCTGATAAAATTTAGTACGAATGATGACTCCTGCTGATTCGCAAGATATAGTGAATTGAAAATGGGAAAATTTAATTTAAAAAAATGTACTAAAACGAACTTATTAAAATTTTTACGATTGTATATGTTTCACTGAGGTAATATGACACCTCAATGAAAAATTGTAGTTTTTTTATTTTCCAATCATTGAAGATCATATTTCACTGACGATTTATTCGTGGGTGATTTTCACGGAAAATGGTATTTTTCAAACTCACTAAATATATATATATATATATATATATATATATATATATATATATATATATATATATATATATATATAAAGGACTCCTCTTTTTTATTTCAAACAAATGACATATACTCGCAGCCGAAAAAGCTCATGAGATATTGTGAAAATTCTTACACAATGCGACTTATTTTAATTATAATATGAAATTTCAATAACAAGTTGTACTATAAAAAATCTATTTCGGTTTTAAACTAAGAAAATGGTTTTGTTTGTCAAGTTTACTCCTACACAGTTCTCCCGTCACAGGTAATAAAATAGCGCCACTTGCCATCACACAAAAATCTTTTTTGTTGTTAATAGACATTAGAAAAGTTTTATTTTTTTTATATGTTCTATTTTTTCGACCGTTTCTGTTTAATTAATAAACTTTATTTTATTTTTTATTAAGCTTAAGGTCTTAAATTTTTATTTTAAATTATTTTCGATATTTCGGAACTCATTGAGTACCATCTTCAGGATATTTATTATTTGTTTGTTTTATATAATTATAATTTATATAAAACAAACAAATAATAATTATTATTTGTTTGTTTTATATAATTATAATTTATATAAAACAAACAAATAATAAATATCCTGAAGATGGTACTCAATGAGTACCGAAATATCGAAAATAATTTAAAATAAAAATTTAAGACCTTAAGCTTAATAAAAAATAAAATAAAGTTTATTAGTTTTATTTTTTTTTGTACAGAATTTTTCTCTGTAAAAAACTTAGATGTACTGCAACACTATTATGCTGAGGATAAAAGGATGTTATTATGAAAACAGTACGCATCAAGCTCTAAACACATAGACGACAGCAGACTTCACGACTTCACGACTTCAAATGCAGCCAACTTCAAATGCTGCTCTGAAGTCAGCTTCATAAATATTTTGAAGACAGCAACAGCATAATAGTCAACTGATGTGTATTCTAGCAATACAAATTTCAGGGATGCCGGATATACATTTTATAATGAATAAAATTAAAGTTATTGATTATAAAATGTAACAATATCACGAAAAACTATAAAAACACATAAATTTATTTCTTTATTGTATTTTTGTAATGTTCTTTTATGTTTAATATTAAAAAAAATTTTTTGTTTTTATTTATCCAATTTATATATAAGGTGGCAACACTATATTTGTTTAGTGCTGCCCGTCAAAATAGAAAATAGCCTAAATTGGCAGCAGCAGCAAATGCTGTTGTGCAGTCGTGCTGCTGTGCTGCCGTCAAAATAATCGTTTTCATTTAAATACATGCATTTTATTTTTGACATATTGCTGCTTGCTGTCTGCTGTCGTCTATGTGTTTAGAGCTTTAGTCGGCAGTTGGAATTATAGTACATACTGATTAAATATGATTTGTTATTCGAGTGTATTTAACCGAATACTGCACTACGAATAATGCATTTGTTCATCATCTTTCAGCAACGTTTTCATTTCTACTTTGAATGCTTTTTATATAATAGAGTGGGGAAGGAGGACTACAATATCTCTGTAATCTGTTCGACATAATTAATATCTAACAGATGGACAGTTTTGCTCCTTAAATTATCAATCTACAGGCTTTAAGAATTTTGAGTATTGATTTTATTTATTTGTAAAAAATTTTGCACTATTCTTTTAATATTTTATTTGTTTTTTCGAACGTTAAATCAAATGCTAAATGGCATTTTGAAGGACATTATATTTAAAAAAAATTTAAATAAAAACATTATTCATAGAAGTCACATGGAATCAGTGGAATGTTGATTTTTGCCATTTATTGAAGTCAGTATTCCATACCACTTGTAATAACTTACATATAACAGCTTCAACAGGGTAAAGCGTTTACACTAGCATCAAAATATTAATATTCATACAAAGTGAAATTATAAGGTCGTGTCTTCACACTAGCATCGAAAGCTTTCATCGTTTATAATCCTGAATATAAATTCATTCGTGTGCTTACTCTCATAACTGGCGAAATAAACTTAAAACGGTTTTGCTGGGAGAGATATCACACTTGTGGTTTTTGTAAATTAAAAAAGTTGATTTAATTTTTGGAACAGATTTTAATTATGGAGGAGTTCTTCATCAGCATATATTTTTAATAACTATAAAAATAAAATTTTCAGCGAATATCTCGCGTGACTAAAAGGTCAGTAATTTTTGTTTTCGATGTGACACTTCGGGAGATCATTTAGCGTAAAAGCTTTTAATACGCGTATATATATTTCAACTACATCGGTTCGCTACACTGAATTCTGAATACACTATAATTTGTAAAGGAAAAGAAATATTTTGCACTATTATTAAATGCTCTAGAGGCATCATTCGTACCAAGTTTTAACGAAATCGGAAAAGGCGAGGAAAATCGGTCCATGGGTTGGTTTTATATAGTTTTTAATCCCTTATCAATGTGTAAATATAAATATTTATTTATTTACTTACTACTACTGATACTATTTTGATGATATTTACTGTTCTTGTTCTTTAGACGTTTTTAACACACTTCCCGTCACTGTAGCCCGTAAGTGATAAATTATACTTGGTGGTAAACAAATTGTTTATTATTTGAATATTGAGAAAATCAAGCGCTCATACGTTCATACGTATGAATACCCTTAAAGGATGCTAAGCAAAATATACACACAACTGACGTCCTTGTGAGGTCCTTGTACTTGTATTCAGAGAAGTCCAGTCAAACACGTAACAATGATGTTGACTGATAGTTAATGATATTTGAGCGTATAATGTAAACAAATACTCCCCTACTAAAATACAAGCACAAAACAACAATATCGTTAAACATGCACACACATACACACGATTGTCCCGCAGGCCATTCGTATTAACAACGAAAGGTGGGCATAACAAAGCACCGTAATATTTTTCGTACTCTTGTGCTTGTGTTTGTTAAAAATGCAAACTTATGGCAAATAAATGACTTTAACGGACACTCATACAAACACAATTATTCTGGAAAATCCTTTTTTATGCTCGATTAAACACGGGTATGAATCATTTTTAAAGATTATGAGGATTCAATAATCAATTACAGTTTCGCATTCTATATGCCGCTGATAGCAACAACATTATAATTATCACTACATGCGTAATATGGAAGATTACAAGCAGCACTTTGAATGATTTAATATTAAAATGGTTGACATTGTTTTCACTCACTTACACGCGCCCACCAACTGATTTTACGAAGGAATACAAAATAAAATTAATTTTTACTTTAAAAAAATTTGTGTCAATTTCGCGGCGTGAATGTGTCGTGTAGTATTTTGTAACTAAATTTTACAATACACAAACAACAGATTTCTAGGAGAAGCACAAGGTTTTTTTTACTTATTTATTTTGCAAACAACTTTTTTTCTTAATTTAATGGAGAGATCTATTTGTATGTCGCCGATATCAAAGGAATATTTTATATCATTTCTTTTTTTATAATCTTTTTTTTTCTTTGAAATTTTTAACTTTTACATTTTTTTTTTTTTTTCAATTAGAATACGTATTCCAGCGTACCCGTATTAGTAAAATTAATTTTTTCTTATTTTCAAATTTTCCTTCCTTATTCATCAATTAAATTTAAAGATAATTAAACTCTATTCCTTTTTTGCCATGAACTTTCGTTTAAGTTTTATTCCAATTTCTACGATATGCGTTTGTCTGTTACACGTACCTTGTGCTGCGGTAAACTAAAGTTATGTTTACCATGTTGCAGTCAATTTACCGAGGTTAGTATTGACTGCGCAGAGAATTTTATGCTGCGGATAAAATTCTATTTGTTGATTTTCTCTTTTCTCTTAGCGGATAAACTTTTATTTGGGGTTTTTTCTCTTGCGAGAAATGTCGTTAAGAGTAAACGTTAATACAGGTTAATCAATTACTCGTAGTTGAACAGGGTTCCATGTGACTTGTATGAATAAAGTTTTTTTATTTTATTATTATTTTTTTAATATAGTGTCCTTCAAAATGCAATTTAGCATTTGATTTAACGTTCGAATTTAAAGCAAACATTTATATGATTTGCAAACGAAGGTTCAACTCTGTTATATAGATGTGAAACTTGAAATGATGCCTCCCGAGACATTAAAGCTTTAGAAGTTTTTGTAAATAAATGTGTGCGAAGAGTTCTGCGAATCTTCTATACGCGAACCATTTCAAACAATAATATGTGGGCTAAAACACGTCAAATATCGTTGTGTTTAGAAATAGAGAGACGAAAGTGGAACTGGATTGGACACACTCTCCATAAGCCACTGTCCGATATTGCAAGGAATGCTATAGAATGGAAACCGCAGTGGAGTCGCAGAAGAGATCGACCAGCATATATGTGGCGTAGGCAAATTGATAGCGAAGCTGGAGTGAAGTAAAAACTATAGCGATTAACAGATCTGAATTAAAGAAGTTTGTTGAGGCCCTATGCGAAGATTCACTTCATACTTTTTATTGAACAGCGGCAAATGAAAGATCCGGGTATTGTCCATCAATGCACCCATTTTGCCATATTCTAATCTGAGTCTAAAGAAATAACATTTACTTAACTGCTACATAGATGTAGGAGAGCAACCAAATAATTCGTTTTAAATAAAAGACGAATCAGTAGATTAATTTATATAGAGGCATTAAAAAATAAAATTATTTAAAGAGAAGCCTGTAGCAAAATTATTTCTGCATCAAACTCTCAGCATTTTCATGACTTCCTTAGAAGTTCTTTTTAATGAGTCCCTACTAAAAACATTTACTCTTACAGTTAGGCGCCTTGATTGTTCAACAGATCGTGATGAAAATAATAATCTCAAGCTCTAATTCAAATCCCGTGGACAAAAGTATCAACAAAAAAATTAATTATTATTTCACACTATTTTTTTACCTTTTTGTTGTAATATATTTTGTAATAATTATTATATTCAATATTTCAGCGCCTTTTTGAGCGTCTTCTTCAATAAAAGGAGATGCCTAAAAAGGCGTCGAAATATTGAATAAAATATTTTTTTTTTTGAATACTTATTATTCTGGGATATTCTCCCCCATCAATTGTTAAAACAATTAGAGTTGTTTTATGTCTACTATGATTAAGTATTTTGTAATAAACATACACAAAATATACAATTCTCGTATTGTATTTGCTTTGTTTGGCATTAGTATACGAGGTTGAATGTTTTCAAACTGCTTGACGATTTGGTTTAGCGACCAATTAAATGCCGACATATGAAGAGCTAAAGCCACAGCAAACAAACCATTTCACATTTATAAAAAGAAATAAAGCTCGTTTATGAAATAAAAGATATATTAAAATTTAATTATATGAACAGACATCAAAATGTGTTATGAAGGATGATTTCCATACACTATACCATGTTAAATAAATTATAGGACGCATGTGACTTTAAGTAACAAAAAAAAAACCTTTTTTTATAACATCTTATACATGACTTCAAATCCAGTGAGTAGAACCCAAAAAAGGAGTACATCTTACAAGAACAAGCCCATATCAAAATCATTGTAAAGGATTCGAGTTGTTGCTAATTGCGGATCACAAGTTGTAGATCTTATTGACTTCTCTGGAAGTTCTTTTCTTTTACTACGAATACTTAAAAAACAAATTAACAGCAATAAAATAAATGAAGCCTTAGGATTTTATGAAAGTCCCTTTTAATTTTCCTGCACCTCTTTTTTGTGTCATCTTCCTCCAATCGATTAGAAAAATTTTATAAATTCCATAATAAAGATGTTAGTATTTACAACTTTCATAAGTATAGATGTCACTTTTAATCACTATTATGTGGAGCTTAAAAAGGAAACGAAGCATTTGCTTAGTTAGAATTTTTTACTATGCAATTAAAGTTGTAATGGTGTGAGTAATAACGCTTTTGTTTTTATGTAAGCTTTTGTTTACGTTTGGAAAAACAGAAGCAATTTGAAACAGCAGTTAATTATTAAATCACACCTGAAATAAATTCTGATTAACATGCAAACAAATAAGGAAACTCACACCAGTGCATTGTATTAAGACGGAAATTTACATGTGTATATGCATGTATGTGTTTATTTAAAGTTGCGAGTATTAATAAAATAATAATGATATAAAAACAAAGGATTACTATATATACGATGTGTGGGAGTTCACATAAATGCTTTTAAGACAACTATAATCTGAGGGAATGCCTTTTATTATATCCCTATTATTTCGTTAAAGGAACTAAAAATTAGTGAAATTACATATGGATTTATGTATATAATTTTACGACAAGAAACAAAATTAGTCCAAATATACTATAAACATACATACATACATTCATACGTATGTACAGACATACATTGCAATAATAAAGAACGTTTGAAAAGTGCATGTCCTAAATGTGGTTGTGCAAAATAACAATAAATAAAAAGTACTTTTTAAGCCAAAGTGCATTTTTATGAATACAAGCTTATGCATACATGTCCAAATATACATAGTCGTATGTACTTATGTATGTACATATACTTATATGCATATATAGTTCCTACAGCTTGAATAGTATTGCATGTTGATGTTCCTTTAAGTGCCTTTTTTTACGAAGGTGTGAAACATTTTTGCTTCATTACAATAATACAAATAAGAGCAGCAATATTTTGAATATATATTTCGGGGTAAGGCCCGACATTAAAGTAACACTATGCTCACACTGTGTACTAAAGTTTAACATAGTCTAGCAACTTTTTATAAAACAAGTTAAACAAAGTTGTTCAGATAACAATTATGGTGTTTTGGTTTGACATTTCAACAAATTTTTGTGACCAGCTGTTACGAAAATATAATTATAGAAGTGTAACAATTCAAAAGTAAACATTGATGACTTGTTTCCAAAGAAAAAAATAGAAAATAAGATATTAAAAGAAACAAGGATTTACCGATAGTCTCTAAAATACAGTATCAGGATGTGTTACAGTCCTAAAATGTGATACAGTTCCAGGATGTCGTACAGTGCCAGGATGTGATACAGTCCCAGGATGTGGTACTTCATGTATTAAATCTTTCGAAATCAGTAAAATGTAGCAGAAAGTTTCCTATTATAATAAATCTTAGAGAAAAGACAAGCATGATCCTCACTATGCAAAATATTCTCTTTTATCAAAACTGATTTAGCAGTGCTTCCAGCTGGACTTCTAGTCCTTAAATTATAAATCGAATATAAATCAAAAGTGCCCTGAACTAGACGTAAGTGGGTTTTAGAAATTTTTTGTTTATTTTCTAAAGAAATCATACACGTACGTCACCTACAAGAAGACAAACTTATAATACTGAAATAAAAATTGTGCTGAAAATATCTAAACATTGCCTAGATTTTAATCTAAATTATGTCGTAAAACAACAGCCATAAAAATGTTACTTGTTAAAAATGGAAATGAGAAAGTATTTGTTAAGAAATGGGGTAATGGATACTTAAAATAACTTACATTTTTATATCTGGCTAAACGAGTTGGAGTTAAACCATAAAAAAACAATATTGTTGACTTGTTAGTTAACAATAAAAAAAAATAATAGAAAAAATAAATATTAAAGAAGCATAAGAAAACATTTTAAAATTGAGATTTTCTTTCAAAAAAATATTTATTATAAGCATATACTCTGATAACATTTGGCCGTATTTATGAGGGATATGTCATGAATTCATAACAACAAAAATACTTGTCAGCAAAATATTCTGAAAAATGTAATAATAAATTTAAGAAACTACTTCCACACACAAATTTTAATATTTAAATTTTTCTTTTATTTTCTTCAAAATAGTAAGAAGATTGAGAATTACATAAATTTATCGAATTTTAAATATCGAAATGAATACAGGATAATTACTAATCGTATTTAGTAAATGTCCTTTTATTACAGTTTGTATAAAAACGGGAATTAAAGATTTAGTTGTCCTTAAAAATATATTATTTATTTTCCTTTTTTACTAGTAAATAACAAATATATTTACACATACATGACTTTTCGCATATGTATGCATGTATGTATGAATGTATCAGGTCCTCTAATAGCGATTTCAAACTCTAACAGTTTGTTTTGCCAAAATTCCACAACACGTGCAAATAATAAAATGGATGTTCTTTTCAGACAAGGTTCTGCGCGCTTCATTCATTTTACAATTACCATAATGGAACAACCGAGAGGACTATTCGCAGTGTGATGGACAAATTTATAATCTAGTCTGGTTTAGTAACCAATGAACCAACACCTAAAATCTACCGATAACGTCGCCGCTGTTCACGGAGGTAAGCAAGGGAATCCGACGCAGTTGGCTTTGCGTCGTTCACAATTTGGTCAATTTTACGTCGTGACTTGGGTCCCCACCAGTACAAAATATAACTGATCCAAGATAACGACAACGATGTGTGATCGCTAAATGGGCCCTGGAATAGTTAGAAACTTACTTTAATTTTCATTATTTAATTTTCATCTTAAGTGATAGAACCATTTCTGGATGAATGAATCAACATGAGATCCAACACCATCTAATGCATCCCGAAAAATTCAATAATTTTTATTCTGGCGGCATCATCGCCTCACTTTTTATTAAGAACGACGTTGGCCAGACTATCACCGTCAACGGCAAGCGGCTGTGGTTGATGATTACTAATCGCTTTCGTCCTAAATTGGATGATATTGACACCAACGACGACATGTAATTTTGACAGGACGGTGATACGTATCACAGAGCTCACGCAACATTGGACATTGTACATGGGTAATTTCGATGTATTGTGCGATTGTACAAGTACTTTTTCTTGTGGTTTTTTCTTAAATTGCATGTCTATGCAAACAAGCCACAAGCCCCGCGGGCCTCAAAAATATCGTCCATGGAAAACTGTACATTTCGGACGGGAGCTACACCGTGAAGCCGCGCCGAACATTTGCATGACATTATATAATCACATGAAGTTGCTTTTCAAATGAATAGAAAATTTTATTGATATTTCTCATACACAAATTTTCTTAAATTAAAATTGAAAGATAAAAAAGCGCTTAATATTTCTAAAAGAATTTCGCAAAACTTTTTTCTCTGTTTATTTATTTAGTGAATAAAATATTTTCCTGTTTTGAATTTGTATATTTTTTGTTAGAAAACTTCACCAATAAATGTAAAAATGAATTATAAATATTTGTATGCAAATGCAAATTTCCTCATTCCCTGGTTCCATGCAACTATTAAACTGCGGTTTTGCTGTGAAATCTTGTTGTTTATATCCATTTACTTTTGTTTTTTTTTATATTCATTTCCAAATGATTTCTAGCAGAAACTCTATGCCTCTTTGCTCTGACCCAGTTTTGAAGAAGTGGTTAAGCGCACAAATAAAAAAATATAAGAATTGGCAAAGGCGCCAATTCAGTCAAACAGCTTTAATTCTTTTTTACTTTGTAATTTTCACTAAATTTAAAATTTTGTTTTAATTTCCACAAAAACAAATTATTTATGTTTATTTAAAAATTAAATTTATTGTACCAAATCTGATTTTATCTACCCTTAAAGGGTTTGAAGATATTAAAAATTTTTTTGTAAAAATTTTTGAATTTAACTATTATGCCCTTGGAGACGAGATTTTCATAATCAATCAAGGTTTCCTTGAATCACAAAAAGAGGGATATCGCTTTTATTCCTCCGTTCCTAAAAATTAAATGCAGATGTCCTTCTTACGAATCAAATTAGATTAGAGATATATTTGATAATATTATAAGAATATACAAATGTGGTGTCGCAAGCCACAACATTAAATTTTATCTTGCCACTTTTAGTTTTACCTCAATTCAATATAAAAGCAATTCCCATTGGACAAAAGCGCCTTTATGATTTTCTTCTCAACTTAAACTCATTATTAGGACGTGTGCGTAGGAAAGGTCCTTATTTACTTAAATCAAAAGTTATAAAGTAGGACCTCCACAACTTATTATTCTTGTATATAATCAAAAGTCTCAGTTAATAAATATATTTATTTATTTGTAAGAGACACTCATTAAGTTCCTATCAGGCACTTCCTCGGGTATTTCTTTCTATAGCTTGGCTTGATCTGAAATATCAATTAGGAAGCTGAAATAAGGTAAACTGTTTTTAATGCTCATTTTCAGTTTATGGAATTCCATCAATTTGACTTCACTTTCAAGAGACTCGTTCACAGTATTTGACGAAGTAAATACTTCATTTTCTTTGTTGCAACTTTCATTGCGAGACCATTCACTGGTATCAGTTTCGACAAATGAAAAACGCTAAAGTAAATTTAAGAGCTTTTTGGCTATTAACTTAGATAGTAAGTCCTTTGGCAAATTGTCATTCAATTCATCATAAAGTGGTGAAACATTTTTCAGAGTTAAATTGTCTTTCCGTGATCTTCAATCTCATTACTATCGATTAACTTGCGCAGTTTTTCTATTTTTCTTTAGGAGATTTATTGTCATGCGGATGAAGGAGCAAATTTGCGGTCTTATTCATAGAATTTTGCCATGGTAATTGCACATGTGTCTTCTGGTGGAAAAGAACTTTTTTCTTGCTCAAGTACAGTAATTTTTTCAAATCCTCCTTAAATCAACCCAATAAACTGGCATGATATTTGCCATTGATTATTTAACGCTGTTAAAGGTAGTCAGTGTGGATTATACCGCGTGTATCACAAAAAACGATCACTATTATTTCATTGGCTGACAAATCCACCTTGGCCTTCTCTGGCACAGATTCTCCCCGAGAAGCCTATAGTTTTGACTGCTGTTTGGTCTCTGGTTGTGTTGTGGTGGTTACATATTGCATCCCCGATTGCGATTCAAAAATGACAAACACTTCTCCAATGTTATCACAAGATTGCGTGTGAGGTCGATTTGAAAGATTTCTCATACCCTAGTGATCATTCAAATATGAAACCCATAATCTCTGGCACTTTTAATCTCCTATCGGCCAGCACCATATCATACATATTTTCAATTGTTTCGGGTGTAGAGACCTCAGCCAGGCATATAAAATGTTCTTCGAAATTCAAATTTTGACGGAAGTCAACTAACAGAAGCAGTTTTTCCCTTTCCGTTAAGAAGCGGGAAATTAATAAATTTATGGACTTATTGAACCTACCCCGTATTATAGCAAAAACACATGTTAAGGAAATTTTGTTATATTCTTTATTAGAAAACATATTTTGTTTTTAAGTTCAAACAAAAAATGCTTGCTCTCAGAAACTCTGGGAGTTTTTGGCAGAAATTTGGACCGTATCCCTTAAAAAAATTTTCCAATTCAATGCCCACTAATCGGTGGCTGGCATGCATAAAACCAAAACTTCTTTAAATTATTCCTGTATAGTCACTTATAACAAATCAAAATAACCAAAGACCTTAAGAAAAACCACAACTAAATTAACAAACAACCTGACGGCAAAAGAACAGTTGAAAGAAAACAACGAATTTTAAACACAAACCTTATATTTCAAAGTTCATGTAATTTCTTTAATTGAGTACTTAAGTTAATTTAGTTGTATTTAATTAAAATGAAAATTGTATGGTCTTACACAGAACCACAATGGCATTCCCAATGAGAGATGACAAAACGTAACAATACACTAATGGCAAATGTTGCTTGCGATGGTTGAAAGAATGACGAAAAGTGGTGGTGGCAAGGCTTTGACACAGACTAATTACGTGACTGGCAGTTACAGTGAAACATCACATACACACATACGCGCCAGTAAACGGACAATAGCTCAGGTATACAAACAAGTTAATTGGTCAAGGTAACTTTATTCCGAATGATGTTATTTTAAAACAGTAAATTTAAACAATATTAAACATTTAAAAAATTATATAAAAGCTTTCCCTTACTAAAGGTTATAAAAAGGTTATAGTTTTTGCTCATCCTGGAATTCCTATTAATCGTTTGCAATTACTTCAGCAGTAAAACCTGATTATATCGGATTTCTCACTACTTACACATAGAACAATTGAGGAAGGAAATAAAAATTCGAAAAAATGGAGTATGTCCAAATCAGCAAAATGACATTGATGGCGGGTGTAGCATGTATTTAATATTTTAGCGAAATGGCTAAAAATCAGCTTTAAGAAACGAAAACTTATGAGTACTGGCAATAATGTGACATCACCACTTTGTCAATGAAGGCCCTGGTTAATTTTTTTATAATTGTTGGCCCAGCCATAGTGCAAAAGAGCCACTGTTTCGTTAGCTGTGTGGCAAGTGGTACCGTCCGGTTGGAAGCACATATTATCCAGGTTCATATCCTCAATTTCTGACCAAAGGAGGTCCGTTATCATCTCGCAATAGAGAACACCATTCGCGGTAACTGCTTGGCTGATCTCATTTTCGAAGAAGTAGGGCTCGATGACGCCGCAAACCCATAAGCTGCACAAAATAGTCACTCATAGTGGATGCAATCGGCTTTTCCACAATCACTCGTGTATGTATTTTCATTTTCTCAAATGCAGCAATTATGCTTGTTAACCCATTGAGGTGAATGTGTGCCTTGTCGTGGCAGAGAAGAGATATAAAAAATAGTACTTGTCTTCTATTTTATTGAATACTTGATCTACATGGAAGCTCTATCATTGGTAATTTTTAAGTTTTTTCCAACTGCTCATAGATATGAAAATAAGGTCGTTCATACAGTTCTTGATAGATAAAATTCCATTTTTAACTTTCTAATATGGACCATAATTATGGGAATTTTTTGTAATTTTTATATGGGAAAGAATTATGGAGAAAATGTTGCCTAGAAATGAATGGTATTTTAGCTCATTTTGAGCTAAAGGATAGTTCCTACAATCCTAGAAGGCAGAAACTACAAATGTAGGTTAGGAATTTCAAATAAACCGCGAAAAAATTTATGGATCTGAAACTTGCCCCCTCCAAACCCTTTGCAACCGGGTTCAAGTAATCTTTCTTTGACAGAAATATCCTCAGCAGAGGTTGAATGTTGTTTTTCAAGGTACAATATTTTCGCGCAACTGAAGAAATTAATTTTTAGTTTTAAAAATAATTCAAAATAGTTAAAATCGAATTTATAACGGGTGGGAACTGATAGCGCAACTGAGAACTTTTTTTCAATTTTTCATTTCTCGAAGTAAAAAATTTTTAATTTATTTTGATTATTTGCTTATTTGTTTCGATTTCTTTGGAATATTTTTATTTTTATTTTTATTTTTATTTTTATTTATACTTTTATTTTGCTATTTTCCAAGTTATAAACAGTGGCGGTTCTGCCAACCAAGCCGAACTTGCTGCATAAGCTCTTTTTATCCAACACGCGCATCCGGTTTGATTGCTCAAGTTCTGCTAACAATTTTGTGAGAAAGTAAATATGCTCGATCAGCGTCTGCTGCCAATAATTTTGTGAGAAAATAAATATGCTCGATCAGCGTCTGCATTCTTGCACATGTTGGTGCAACGTGACCTGCAAACCGACAAGCGAATGGGGTTGATGGAAAAACAGTTAGTCTTGGTTACGCACTCGTTCAACATTGTCGTTCGTTATTTAATTGCCTTGTAATAGATATTTGTTAATTAAAAGAATATAATTGCCTTGTAATAGATATTTGTTAATTACAAAATAAAGAATAAAAATTAAGGATTCTTATAATATTCTCTAAATATTAAAATAAACGTGTTTTAATGCCGCTGTGGTTTGCGGCACGAATATATTTTTTTGGTTAAACCGATTGGTAAGTTTTAACTGGCGCCCGAGCAGGGACCCACTAACATAAAACAGTGGTGTCCTTTATAATACAAAATTTTAAAATAATTTATAAAACAAGTTCTGCGATCTCCAAGGAGCACTCCAGAACCAATATAAAAATACACAATAATAAAACAATAAAAAATACATAAAAAAATAAAAAGTTCTGCGATCTCTAAGGAGCACTCCAGAACCAATAACTGAATTAAAAACGGACCTCCTGTAAGGGGGAAAATAGAAAAATTTACCAATTGGTCGGTTCGCGTCGCGTAGCCAAGGCTCGCAAAAATTTTTTTTTTTACAATTTAAAATAATTATATATACAAGAGAGTGAAAAAAGAGGATATATACAAAGAAGTATATAATAAATTTTTTTTTTGTAATAAAAAAGTGAGAGAAAAGCTGAAAAGTTATAAAAAAGAAAGCATATTAGAAAAAATTTTTTAATAAAAAATAAGTAAAAGAAAAGAGAAAAAGTAAATTATTGAATATAAAAATTTGTTTGAAATACCTGTAAATGTATGCTTGTGTAAAAAGAAAGAAATATAAAATTTATTGAATTAAAGAAATATATGATTAAAAAAGAAAAATCTTCAAGTAAAGAATAAATAAAGAAAAAAAACCAAATTATCAGAGATAAAGTTTTTGAAATACATACATATTTGTGAAAAAATATAAGAAAAAAGTTTCCTGAAGTGTTTAAGAAATATTTCGAAAGTGAATTAAAATCATCCAGTATCCTGTTAGAGGTAAGTGAAGTTTTCCTTTTTCTTGTCAGCAATGGAGGATTTGAAAAACACAGTAACCACCTTGACTGGTGCCATGAATCGTTTCATGGAACAGGTGAAGGCTGTAGAAAATAGGATAGGGAGGATTGAGGCCAGTTTGAATAATGATGCGTTAGGGGAGGTTATTAGGAGATTAGAGATCCTTGAAGGTGGGCAGGCGGCGGCATTAGGTCCCTTGCTTGCGGAGGAAGTACCACTTCAACGTCCGCTAACTGAGGATGATTTGAAGGACATAAGTCGCCTCCCTGATAATGTGAAGGAATTGCGAACATTCGATGGCAATCCTACCCAATTTTTATATCATGGATCCACTCGGTAGAAACTATTTTGAAAGACTTCGAAATTGTTAAACGAAGACCAATTTATCGCTCAATCATACAAAGTGTTCGACAAAAAATTATTGGTGCCGCGGATACTGCATTAGTGTCCTATAATGTATTCGAAAGTGATTGGAATGAAATAAAGAGGGTGTTATCTTTACATTACGCTGATAAACGGGATATCCAGATGTTGGAGCACCAACTTAACCAATTATCGCAAGGAATCTCGACAGTTGATGAGTTCTACTCCACAGTGAACCACCAGCTCTCTTTAATTATCAACAAATTAAAAACAGAGTCATATAGTGAAGAGACCATGAAAGCGCTTGTGGAGACTTATCGTAACAGATCGCTTGATATTTTTATACGCGGTTTGAAACCGGATCTTTCACGGATGATTATAATTCAGCGACCCCGGACACTTCCAGAAGCATATTCCGCCTGTCTGGAGCTACAGAACTTGACGATGAGGAACAATATACAATACACGAAATCATCAAACAATGCTAAGGATTTAACGTCTGCCGAGACAGGATACCGTTCTAGGCCCCCAAGACCATCGGGACAGTTCCCTATGCGCTCGGGATGGCTACCACGGAACTTTCGAGCGAGAGATTGGCAACAGAATGGATACCATAACCAAAGTAGGCCAGCGTTACCCCCTCGTACCCCAGCAATAAAGTATGAACCAATGGAAGTGGATAAAACGATCCAATCTCGTCGAGTTAACTATATAAATAATCCCAGAACAGCTGAGAAGAGGGCTTCATCGGAGCTCTACTCGAACAATAAACAGCCCAGAGTGTATCATATGGAAACCCTATCTGAAGAGGACCAAACGACAGGAAAAGAGTTGGAAGAGGGTATATGCTCTGTGGATCACCACCAGGCAAATTTTATGGGGGAAGGCCCTCAAGCTTACCATATATAGAATATTCTACTGCCGCTGGGAATGTTTTGTGCTTCCTGATCGATACGGGCTCAAACAAGAACTTCTGTAGCCCACGCTTATCCCACGGCAGCAAACTTCTGAATAGGCCCATAAGTGTTCGGTCAGTAGGAGGAAACGTTAATATAGATAAAGTAGTCATAGGATCATTTTTTAAATTTGTAGGAATAAACGCATTAATAAAATTTTACGTCTTGCCACAGTTGACGATATTTGATGGAATAATCGGTGATGATACCCTTAAGGCTTTGGGCGCTATAGTAGATAGGGAAAAAAATATTTTAATCCTTAAAAAAGACCTTCAAATTCCACTGAAAGAGAAATTAACAACAGAGTCGAATTATATTTTAAACGATGAATATTTACCTAGGATAAGGATTAGAATAGAAGCGCTTATAAATAAGTATAAACCACTTTTTGGACCATTGGATGGCAGTGAATTAGCATCCACTAATGTTCGGGCAGAAATTAGGACAACTACGGAAGAACCGATCTATACAAAAAGCTATCCGTACCCTGTATGCATGAGGGAAGAAGTGGATAGGCAAATTAAGGAACTGCTCTCTGAAGGAGTCATAAGACCCTCAAAGAGTCCCTACAACTCTCCAATTTGGGTGGTGCCTAAGAAACCAAAACCGAATGGGGAAAAACAATACAGAATGGTTGTTGACTTTAAACGTCTGAATTCCGTAACCATCTCGGATACCTATCCAATTCCCGATATCACAGCCACACTCGCTAGTTTAGGTAATGCAAAATATTTCACAACAATCGACTTAACGTCAGGGTTTCATCAAATAGCCATGAATCCAAAAGATATACCAAAAACTGCTTTTTCGACAGCAAACGGTAAATTTGAGTTCCTAAGATTGCCTTTTGGCTTAAAAAATGCCCCGGCTATTTTCCAGAGGATGATAGATGATGTTCTTCGTGAATACATAGGGAAAATCTGCTATGTCTATATCGACGACATCATCGTCATTGGAAAAGACATCGAAGATCACCTGGAAAATATAGAGACGATGTTTAATAAATTGGGTGAAGCTAATTTGAAGGTTAACCTTGATAAAACGCATTTCATGAAAACCGAAGTGGAGTTTCTCGGGTATATCGTTGGATCAGAGGGAATCAAGCCAGACCCTGCTAAATTTAAGTCTATTGAGAACTTGTTACCACCATCAAACCTAAAGGAGCTAAAAAGTTTTTTAGGGATGACCTCGTATTATAGAAGATTTATTCGTGACTATGCGAAGGTGGCAAAACCACTTACTAACTTAACTAGAGGAGAACATGCTCAGGTAAAAGCAAGCCAGTCTAGAAAAATCCCGATTATCTTAAACGAAGAGTCCTTGGCAGCATTCAGCACGCTAAAAACGTTATTAACAACAGCTGAAATCTTGTCCTTTCCGGATTTTGAAAAACCTTTCAATTTGACCACCGACGCGTCTAATACGGCATTGGGTGCCGTGTTATCACAGGGGGAAATTGGTAAGGACAGGCCCATTGCATATATTTCTCGTTCGCTCAATAAAACTGAAGAGAACTACGCTACTAACGAAAAAGAAATGCTTGCCATCATATGGGCTTTAGATAATCTCAGAAATTATGTATATGGGGCAAAGAAAATCCGAATATACACTGATCATCAACCTTTAACATTCACATTAGGAAACGGGAATTTTAATGCCAAATTAAAGAGATGGAAGGCACGAATAGAGGAGTACAACCACGAGCTGATTTACAAGCCAGGTAAATCAAACTATGTGGCAGACGCTCTCTCAAGACTAAAGACCATTTCGAATCATCTATATCATTCTTCTACTGATACGGCCAGTGAAGGAATGGCCATAGATCCAGAAGGCACTATAACTGCATCGGAAGGTAGGGGAAATGATACGGGCGATACTCTTACTGCCTCAGAAGGCCAGGAGGATGATGAGCTTTCTTCAGGAGCAACAGTTCATAGCGCTGATCAGGACTCCTCGGACTTAATCCCACATGTAGAGGTTCCTATTAATGTTTTCAGGAACCAAATAATAATTGGAATTGGAATGGACATGGTGGCAGTTGAAGAACCACACCGTGGGTATACTAGACATTTTGTGTCTTCAAAAAACTGGGATGAAAAAGCGTTAATTACGGTATTGAAAGAAAAACTTCGTCCAAATGTTCTAAATGGCATTAAAATACCTGAGAGCCTACTTGGAATTATGCAAAAAATTTACATTGACCATTTTTCGGGATATAAGATTAGAATTACGCAGAGGATGGTAACAGACGTTACATCAAAAGAACGTCAATTTGAAATAATTGAAGCTGAACATAGAAGGGCACATCGTAATTGTAGGGAGAATAGGGAACAAATTCTAGAGCGTTATTACTTTCCGCATATGCAGGCTAGTATTAAGAAATATGTTATTAACTGCGATGTCTGTAATCGATGCAAATATGATCGGAAGCCTTCACGAGTTCATCATCAGGAAACCCCGGATCCCAAATATCCATGTGAAATTCTGCATATGGACATTATGGAGATTCAGGGACAGAAATTTATTACTTGCATTGACAAATTCACTAAGTTTGCAAAATTTTTCAGTATAAAGGATAGATCATTACTTCAGGTTAGAAAGAAATTGATTAGAATTTTACACTATTTTACAGTACCTAAAATTCTTGTTACTGATAATGAACGTAGCTTTTTGAGCCCTTTAGTGGAAACTTTCATCAAAGCACTAGGAGTGCAGCTATACCTTACACCAGCACAACGAAGCGAAGTAAATGGACAAGTCGAAAGATTACACTCCACGATAATTGAAATTTACAGATGTTTAAGAGTTGAGTATCCAGAGTTGTCTGTGAAAGAGCTAATTGAGATCTGTGTTGACAGGTATAACAATTCGATCCACTCTGTAACAAAGAAAAAACCTCGAGATTTATTTTTTAATAGAATTGATGGGACGGACTATGAAAAGTTGTTATCTGAGCAAAAGAAAGTGAATAGGGACCTCAGACACCTGTTGAAAAGAAACATTGCAGCCCGTAATGCGAAAATGAATAGGAAAAGACAAAACCCGAAAGATTATAGGAAAGGGGACGTAATTTTTGTGGCCATCAAGTCTATTAAGGGAAAGAATAAAGCTCTCTTTCGAAAGGAAATAGTCGAGAAGAATAATAAAGTAACAGTGCTGACAAGAAGTGGGAGGAAGATTCACAAAGAACACATAAAAAATTTAGGTACCCCAAGCCGAAAGAAAATTTTATTTAAATAATGGTAAAGTAAAATCAACAAAAGTAAATTGAAAGAAGAAAATTTAAATTTTATAACCTTAAACCACACTAGTAGAAATATTTCTTGAACAAACTCACGAAACTTGTAAAGTATAGAATATGCCATATGTATATTAAAGGGTGGCTAGCACAGCTAAACAAGAGCATGTCTGTAAGTGGGATAGATCGCACCTCAGTAGGTTGGGGGAGGCATGCCTGCTTCCGACTAAAATGGAATCATACGATCCCTCCATGACAAGTTCCAGAGAAGTGCAAGTCCAACCCGGAATAAAAAAAAAAGGAAAAAAGTAATAAAAGATATGTAAACTAAATTTTAAAGTTTAAATGAGATGAATAAAAATATTATAAGATTTAATTATAGCAAATATCGAATAGAATTTGGAACGATTTTCCGAATATTGGAAATGGTGGGTAGCCTACTATATTCTAGTTATCAGGGTTCAACTCCCTATTAAAACAATGGTGGATAACTAGCACACGTAGGTTACCAAGGTTCAACTCCTTCCAATACATGTAATGAATATAAGAAATAAGAGTAAAAAAAAAAAGGAAAAAATGAGAATATTTAATTTAATCAAGAGATTTGAAAATATAATAAGAACACATGCACTTATAAAAGAATAAAAATGACAGAAATTAATCCCTATATGCATTATACATTCATGATATCGTTTCATTCATATTTTCATACATTTATTTGACAAATATTCTTTACAGAATTTGAAATTTTTTTTTATCATGGACTTAAAACTAATCCTTTTCATGGCACTCAATTTGGCTCCATTCGCAAATGCCCTACAAATATACCAATATAAAACATCGCTGGTTTCGCTGAAGATTGGTAATGGGTGGATAATTGATGGAAATTTGAAGTTAATACATGTAATCAACCTGGACGAATATGGGGAGGTGACTGCGAATATATCAACCTTAGTTCGAGAGCACATCCCACCAAGCAGAAATAAAGGTTTCATTTTGCACCACTTGTCGCAGATGCAGGAACGCCTCAGTGAGCTAACCAACGTTAACAAAAGATCAACCCGATCTATTGATTGGATTGGGTCGGCATGGAAATGGATAGCCGGAAGTCCAGACGCAACGGACTGGACTAATGTACTTAAAAGCCAGGAAGGCATTATTGAGAATAACAACGAGCAGTATAAAATAAATAAAGAACTTCAGCAGATCACAAATCAAGCTGCAAAAAAGATAAATGAAATAATAGCCAGACTGAATAACATAACGAGCGGCAAGGACTATAATCTAATCGAGCAAAACACCATCAACGAAATAATTGTTTTGAAGGACGAAATAAATGAGATTGTCCGAGCATGTCAAATGGCTAAAAACGGAATTGTTAATACAAACTTACTTAATCAAGCCGAAATCAACAGAATCTTGGATGAGTTGGAAACCTTGCCTTATAGCAATGTAATAGAAGCGGTCGAGTATGCGACACCGTCTGTTTACACAAATGGGTCACACTTGTTATATGTTCTATCGATTCCAAAACTGGGCAGGGATGTCTACAACCTTCTTCTTACTAGAGCCACCATTAACGAAGGCAGACAAATTGATTTACAATTCAAAAAAGTTCTGATAAATGAAGCTGAAACCTATGGAATAAGAGACGACTGCTTTTCAATAAATAACTCCACGGTATGCAAGAGATCATCCGTAGTTAAGCTAGCAGAAGACGATTGCCTTCACCGAATCCTGAAGGGTGGATCAGCAAAATGCAAATACAAATTTAATCAAGAGGAAGTCGTCGAAATATTGAATGAGGATGTTGTCTATGTCACAAATTTTGAGGGCATGATAAAAGCTAATGGGGAATCTAAGTTTTTGAATGGCACGTATCTTCTTCAACTCTCTAATGAATCGATAATAATTAGGAATCATACTTACTCGAGCAGTTCAGTTACGAAGACTCAAGCCTTACCACCAGTGCTTGCTGACGTAACACATGATGACCTATTGCTGGACATTAAGTATGTCCATGAAGTCAGTCTTAACAACATAAATCGATTGGACCATTTAGGCGTCAAACTAAACAATTCTGTAGGGGTCAATGTTGTGTTCATTGGTGTTATATTCGGATGTATTGCATGGCTTTGGTACCAACAAGTAAGGAAACTTAACCTCCCAGGAGTACAGTTTCAAATATCAAATACGGACTCTAAGGTCAGCGGGACGCAGACATTTAAGGAGGGAGGAGTTATAAACAGTGGCGGTTCTGCCAACCAAGCCGAACTTGCTGCATAAGCTCTTTTTATCCAACACGCGCATCCGGTTTGATTGCTCAAGTTCTGCTAACAATTTTGTGAGAAAGTAAATATGCTCGATCAGCGTCTGCTGCCAATAATTTTGTGAGGAAATAAATATGCTCGATCAGCGTCTGCATTCTTGCACATGTTGGTGCAACGTGACCTGCAAACCGACAAGCGAATGGGGTTGATGGAAAAACAGTTAGTCTTGGTTACGCACTCGTTCAACATTGTCGTTCGTTATTTAATTGCCTTGTAATAGATATTTGTTAATTAAAAGAATATAATTGCCTTGTAATAGATATTTGTTAATTACAAAATAAAGAATAAAAATTAAGGATTCTTATAATATTCTCTAAATATTAAAATAAACGTGTTTTAATGCCGCTGTGGTTTGCGGCACGAATATATTTTTTTGGTTAAACCGATTGGTAAGTTTTAACTTCCACAATGTGCAATTAGAGAGTTTTATTTGTTGTACTGGTGACTTGGCGTTGAATTAGTTTCTAAATTTTGCAATTTGATGCATGTTATACTATATTTGCTTTTATACATTAATAACAAATGAGAAATAAATGCATAGTATTTTATTGTTAGTAGATATTCCATGGGGCAAAAAAACAATTAGTTAATTTTTAAGCATATTTTTAATTCAGATGAAAATTTGGACACCTAAAATAATTTTTATTTGTATGAATATTAGATAGAGTCTTGATAAGGATGGGTAGCTTTGAAATAATTATCTTACTTCATATTTATTACTTTCTAGTGCATAAGCCGGTACGTATACGTTACATTTTGTAATACAATTGCATATAACGTATACGCTATATTCAGCAAACGCTTACGAATTATTTCCACTTTATTTTTTATTTATATTATTTATTTCAATTTAAATTTAAGATGAAATACTTGATATTCAACAGGGTCTGGTTAATTAAATTTTTCTTAGCGTTCAATTGCTAATTTAAAAAATCAATAATCTATATAAAAAATCTAAGACATTTGGATAAAACAGCAACAACTCCTTATGTATACAGCACAATGAAATCTCTTTTCAATGATTCGCCTTTAAAATTATGTGGTTGTAACGACATTAGGATAATGTTTTAAATTATGTCCTCCAAAATATATGTTTGTAGCTCTGGTCCTAGCTCGTATACAACCATAATTTCTGTATGTGTATATGTGACACGTCAAACCAATCACAGAGATCTGTGCCACACCTCACAACTTAAAAAGCGAATTTTCATTAGAAGCTTTGCGTCCGCAGGTTAAACATTTTCTAGGTTACAAATCTAATTAAAATCGGTCACCAATACCCTTACGATTACTATTACGGTATAATGTTAGAAATAAGAACCGCTTTGTTTCTGGTGTGATTTTAAAATCTAAAAAGTTATAATTAGTGGACATTTTTAAGTCTAAGATGATTTAAAATTAATAATAATATTAATTATAGTAAAACAAAAGATACTTAATTTGTTTTTAAACCTGACTTTTTTTACACACAATTAAATTAAAATCTTGGGCCGACCCATTTCCATGGGTTAACCTGAGTCTCTAGAGACGGTGTGTTGTTTTATCTTCATGCATATGTATCAACAAGTTTTACTTTAGAATTTGTATTCTTAACTGATTCAAATACGTACAAATGTGGCATATCACTATACAAAATATTTTTGATTCCTGGCAATTTACATTAAAAAAAGGTTCTAATTTTCCAGTTTCACGAAAATTCGATTTTATTGCAGTTCTAATTTTTTAGATTCTACTGTACTTGTCTTGTATGGAAGGTGGCTCACTTCCAGATAAAATAAAACCTATAATTTTTCCGCAGGTGTAAACAATAGGTTAACGAGTACAAATAGGATAATCGGTTCGTCATCTCATAAAAAACAAACAATTAAAATAAAACTACCGTTTTTATATAAAATCCACACACCCTTTCAAATTTCTTATCCCAGCAACCATAAAGTGTTGTCTCCCATCTGTCACATGCTACGCGAAGAGTTTTTATAAAATTTAAAGTTGACACATTTTTAAGGAACTCATTATGAAAACTTTTTCATACCATTACAAAAATTGATTAGCAAAGTGTACGTGTCACCAGCAACCAACCAGGAAAATTTGATGTCTTATGCGTCACTTTCATATAATGAATATTTAAATTCATAAAAGAATTTTATCACTTTTTTCAATGGCGAAGGATAAAGAAATATTTCCTTTAATACAAAATAATATTCTAGACAAATATAGAAACGGTTAAACAAAAATATATTAAAGTTTATTTTGAGAAGGGTTAAAATATTCTACCCAATACAATAGAATTATCCTTAATTTAAAAAAGGACAAATTTAAACTTTCTTAGAAACATACATTCACATACATACATACTTTCTTATATTTTAAATCTAAATTTTAAATATAAGATTAGATTATTCTCTTTTATTTTTTAAACTAAAACAACTAAATGTATACAATCAATTTAAAGATTCTATCTTAATAAATAATCCTAAAATGCAGCTGCTCTATATTTTGCTTTCTTGGAAAAAAATCTAAAATAAATCCAATATAATGGTATATATACATACATATATATTTCTTAAACGCGGTTTCCACTAGAGCTTTAACTTAAAGTTGCTATTTCTCCCATTTCATTTTTGCTTGAGAATCCTTCTGGTCATAAATTATTTTTGTGTAGAAAAAAAATAAAAACCAGCATTCAAAGCATTCATCTGAACAAGTTTAATATTTTTGTTTATTTTTTTTTTTTAATTTTCTTCAAAAACCATTTCCCTTGACCTGCTGTTTGCATATTTTTTTTATATGAAAAGAGTTGGAAATCTACTTCAAATATAATTTTAAATAAATTTCTTTTCTTCTAACGATTTAAATTTTAAGTAAATTGTTCGTTTGACTTTGTACTTGTTTTTATTTAATTTAGGCTTTTTTGCTGTCTAATTTCTATGCATTATTATCGTAGAAGTGCTTCTTGTCATTATTATATGATTAAAGCTGGCATATGTATGTGTATGTGTTTAATTCAAAAGTCATACACGCACTAACTTGTCAGGTTTGGCTTGTCTAACACTTAAGGATATTCAAATGCTTTCTAAATATAACATGCCACCAGCTCTTTATTAAGAAGTATAGATACGTATGTGTATTAATATTTGTATGCAAACTGATTAGAATATGAGACTGTAGGCAAATTTCATCAAAACATTTGGTAAATTAATACCAGTATGTTAAATTAAAGTGCATAGAAGTATCAATGTATTATATGGACTTCAAATGTTTATTAAAACGTAATAAACACATATTGTAAGAATTTACAAATAAAACAAATAAGACAAATTGGTTTTAATTTACAAAGAACATTCACAGAAATATAATTGAGAAGAAAACTATATCTTGAAAAAAACATTTTTTATAGCAACCCAGCAAAGAAAACAACTTCCAATGGAGTCAAAAAGACCCATAACTTTTGATGCGGAAGTGGTAAAAATTTGCATCATTTCCACTTAACTTGTCATTGCAAGGTATTCTTGCATCCTACCGACATGCCCAAGATGTTATGAAAAAATTATCTTTTGGTAGTACTTCAAGTGTTATAATATACATTGCAGTGTATTTTTAAAGTAACCTTTTTACATTAAATTTTTATTCACACAAATAAATTGTTTAACTCATATTTTGTCGACCGGATGTGGACTGGAATTTGGAAATACTATTCCATTGCCAAATCTGTTCGTTATTAAGCACAGAAGGCTCTTCGTTTCATTACACTTTGGGGTTTTCTTAGGGGTTAAGCAGGATATTCTAAGCTTAACTTGTTTAAAAGTCGAAAAAAAATGCAAAACGGATACTGCGGAAATAAATAAAAAACCCTTTTTCAAGAGCAACTTCCATTTCCTTTCATTGGAAGAACCAAATCAAAAATAGTCAAAAACAGATGGCATTAATTTCTCATTTTGCTTATTTATCTTTACAAAATATTAGTTTTAAATACAGAAAATAATTATGAATGACGTAAGTAAACACAGTGTCACAAAACGCTGTTATCGGTGCAGTTGTAATCTCTCATAAACATTTATCGATTTTTATTCCACTGTCTAAGAGTAAATACAAGTCTCTTATATGAGTTCCTTGTGGAAATAGAATACAAGAATTTTCATCTATAATTTATACGTCTTTTTATTTTTTATAATTTGATAAAATTTAATATCAGGTCTTGTAACTCATTTGCTGTAATTTTATTTTTAATTTTTAGAAAGAAAAATAAACGCTTCTGGAGAAACTATGAAATAATAAATTATTTCTTTCTTTCTCGCAAGATAAATAACTCGTGTGCGTGCTATAACGAATTGTTCTAGAAGAAATATAAAATACAATGGTTAAAATAAATAAAATTTAATTTTCATTTTTAGATTTTATAACATTATTACGTACATTCATGTGCATTCGTACTGGCACATTTGTACGGATGTTGCGTGAGGTAGATGCATTTGACATTTGAAACCATTGCAACCAAGAATATACTACTCGGTTAATGCAACAGACACTTGAACTGTTGGCATTTCCGTTTTCGTCTCTCGTTCATTTGTAAATTTTATATGACTCCGATACAATAACTACGTTTTGGTAATAAAAGTTTCGAAAAGCAAACATTCTGATGGTCGGTAATCACAAGAAACATAAAAGTAAACCAATAGTAGCATAAAAGCATTATCGTGTTAACCACAACAATGTTGCAGGGATGTATAGAAATGTTTGCCACAATCAGCGTTTTTTATTTTTATGTTTAAAAGAGCGAATTGATACAAGTGCACAGTGAAATTTAATTTGATATAAACTATTTTTGTGATACGAAAATGTTCTCCTTTACGCTTTCAAAACTGCATAACTTTTTGGGAACAGCTACGAGACTTTTAAAATCTATTTGCAAAGAGGCTCTTCAAGTGGAGCTCAATGAATATTTTAAGCATTTTTATTCGATTTATGCTTCATTGCCGTTAACGCCATGGCATGTCCATGGCGAAAATGATGAGAAATGCAATTTTATTGAGAATAAACAGCTTTATTCCACCAAAGCAAATCTTGATGTAACCCAGAACGAAGTGTACAAAATTTCACTGTCTGGCGTAAAGACAAAAATTCAGACACTGCTTAGCTGAGCATAAGTGGACATCTTGCTGTCGCTACTAAGGAAAAAGAAACTTTGTACGAGCAGCTCTTTCATACTAAAATCCTTGCTTCCCTTGTTTTTATTCATTTATTACAAAAGTAAAGGACAATGCTAGTCCTTGCAAATCATCTCTTTTAAAAGCCGACCAAACGTTACTTCTGGCTGAGTTATTTCCAAGTAATTTTCATTTGGCGAAAATCATGTCAGGACAAAAAACAGCAGGTTTGATTGAAAGCGAAAAGAAAAGTGATACTTTTAATAGTATATGCCAATAATTTATTTTAAACATAATAAAACCAATGAATTGTAATTCTTTTTTAAATGAATTCGAATTGAATTTCGGATCGTTATGTCACATTTAATAAACTCAAGATAGACTTGAAATAATATACTGAACGAACTATGATTGTAGAAAATCATTTGGAATTTTTAATTATGGTTATTAATTTTTAACTAAATTTTTTAACTTTTACTAGCATATCTTTAAATAGTTTTCAATGAAAAGTAGCACATTTCGGTGACCAATTTCTGTCAGCACGGCTTGTATTATACAAGGTGGTACAAAAGTAATTTCGTAATTTGAATTGGCTTTAAATTTTACCATTTATGATGTAGATATATAAAAAATTAGCTTTCAACAAGCCGCACCCCAAGAACGTGGCATTACTGTTTCTGCTTATTTGGCAAATTTGCAGTTTATTATTTTAAAGCAGCATCGTCATTATTCTCGTCGTCATGTTCCCTTTGCTCGAACAATTAAGCGTTCGGCTGAGCGCATAGTGCAAACTGGTTACACTACAGATGTCGCAAGAAGTAACTAGCCTCAACTTAGAACATCGCTGTTGTTACCCACGACGACAGAAAGAATCCACAAATACCAAATAGACGACGATGCACATAATACCCTACAAAGTGAAAACTGCTCACGAGTTGCTGCCCGCTGACCAGTAGACTAGGTTAATTTACTGCCATACTCTGTTAAACTTAGTGCAAGAATCATTTTGTTCTTGCAACAAATTTAACAGAACAGAGTGTCAAAATCATAATGAATGACGAAACCAATTTTCATTTAATTGTTTATGTTATAGCCACGCAGATCACCAGATCTAACATCACCAAACTTTTTATTGCGGGACTTTTTAAAGTCTGGCCGATTTGGAGCCATATGCTTTGCGATCAACAATTCAAAATGCGGAAGGCGGCCATTTGGGCGATATAATTTTTTCTAATTAGTGTCATCAATTTAACACTTTCAAATTAACTTTTTAAGAAAACAGAGATCTTTTTTTCATTTGCCTCAAAATGGCAGCCAGTTCAAATTATGACATTACATTTGCGCCATCTTATGTATACTGCGAGTAATAATGTCTCTGGAGCAGCAACATCTGTTTGTATTACGGAAACAAGAAACCTCCTCGGCAATTTGCAATTACTCTATACGAACATTGAACAACTTGCAACAGAGAAGGATCGTAGCGAATATTTTTATATTCACATAAACACTGAGAATATTTAATTATAAGCTTCATCTAATATATGTTTGCGATTTGAAAAGCATCCTCTTTATTATTGCGTACGAAAATTGCAATCTCCAATGTAAATATGAAATCTACGCTGTTGTACGGTTGTGAGACCTGAAACGCTGTCACATTCCTGCGTGTATTTTGGCCGAGAACCATATCAAATTACACGTTCTGTACGCTGGATTGGCCACACTCTTAGAAGGCACACTGACAATATCACTAGAATTGTCATAGATTGGAACCCGCAGTGGAAAAGAAAGAGGTGACGCACAGCTCATACATAGAGTGACAGATTGCGGCCCCAGTGGCAAGAGTTAAGAAGAAGTAAAGGGGGAAACATTGTATTTTTTTATATTTTCTTTGAACATACTCTTATCTGATGAAGATGAGTAGCTCAATAATAAAACGAAAATTGAGTTAATTTTAATACACACCCGATTCTTTCGTATTTAATCCTAAAGTAATTTGTTCAACATATATCAATGGTCGAAACACGAAAGTATAAAAACTATATATATATATATATATATATATATATATATATATATATATGTGTGTGTGTGTGTGTGTGTGTGTGTGTGTGTGTGTGTGTAGTGCATACATAAATATATACAATGAATTTTATTTTTATGAAAAACACAAATTTTATTTACCTTAAAAATAATTCCACTCAAGTGGAAAAATCCAATTGATGGCCTAATTTTTTGCACTTTGTCTCACTTGAAAACAATATTATTTGCCAAATCTTTCTTAATCTTTGTTTCTATACACACAAACAAGAATATCAAAACAGAAAATATGAAAAAACGAAAAAGATTCTTGCATTATTGTGAAAAATAAGCCAAAAATTTAAATGTTGCAACAAACAAAAATGTTCAAATATTTAAAAATATTTTAAGGTTCTTTCAACTCAAAAAAGATTCTGTTCAACTTGTGCTTTTTCTCTAACTACCTTTTGGTTTTATTTATTTTCTTTTTACACATTTTGAATATTATTTTTTTCTTGAAATAATTTCATTGCAATTGGACATGTTTCATTGGGAAGTTTGCCAATTGTATTTAAGTTTTGCATAAAAAATCAATATGAAAAAATGTTTTTCTGTCAATTATTTTCTTTATAAATACATTTGGAAACGTTTCATAAACATCTTTAAAAATGCTGTTTAGACAAAAAAGGAAATAATAACTTTAAAAATAGTATTTATAATAAATCTCGGAAGTTAAATAGAGATATTAAAGCTTTTTATTAGGATATACTCGTACATACATTAACAGGTGAATCCAATATGTACAATATATTGAAAGATATTTTAAAATATCGGGTCTTCCAATACGGACTTTGAAAATTTTGACAGTTTCTAGGGACAATATTGTTGAAGCTACATCTGTCGAATTGATCGTCATTAATTCAGAGTGTTTTGACAGATCACCAAGGATGGGTATAGCGTATAGCTTGGGTCCGTAATTTATTCTCTTTGTAATACCCAAAATAAATATAGAATGGATAATTTTAAAGAAAATATTAAAGAAGACAGAATGCAGAAAACATCCAGAGTGTACGGAGGGGATTGAACCTGCCAACCTCTGCAACTACTCTAGTACACTAGCCAACAGTCTACGAGGGCCGCCGATATGGTGTTTAACAATACGTGTAAACATTGAAAATGTTTAATGAAAATGGGTGTTTAGCTCGGGCAACGATTTGTGCGCTTTGCCCAGTTTACAGCCGCTATAATCGTCGCCCATTTCGTTGGTTACGTCAACGATTGAAATTATCGAATTAGTAATTAATTCACATGAGACAAAAAATAGTTCCAGCTGAATTGGAAGATATGGATTGCAACGAACTGTGGTGGCGCTACGTGCCACCACACGATCGATATAAAAGCTTTATCATTTCGAGTGGAAGTTATGTAAACTGGCCACCGATATCGTGCCATTCAACGCTGTTAAAATTTTTCTTGTGGGGTTTTCTTAGGTCACATTTATCGGTCTGATTTATACGCCAGAGTAATGACTTTGTAAATTGGATATTTGATATGCGCGCCACCCAGCGAAGCCACGGCGGACAATTGCACGATATATAATGGCATTAATAAGTCTTTAAAAAGTGTAAAAAATTTCAATGGTATTTTATTTCAATTAAGAGATAGGAAACGCTTAAGGAAAGACTCATTATTATTTAATATGCTTAAAGAGTATAAAAATGTTTTCTTTATAATAGATTTATTAATAATAAAAAATTATTTAATTTTAACTCAAAAGTAGTTTTTTAGTTTTATACTTGACGGAATGTTAGTAAAGATATTTACATCTTAGGAAATACAGTCGACTCTCTATAACATGAAACTCAAGAGAACAAAATAGGAATTTTAAAATTAATTAGAGTTGCAAAAAATAGGAGTTTCAATAAACTTTTTCCAATAACAATTCCAATTGTACGGGGTGTTGAGTATGACTTGCTTAGGAAATGTTGTGAAAACTCAACTTTTTTGATTTCTATTCAATCAGGCATTCGTAGTGAAGATCATTATAAAGCGGTAAGATGAAATTCGATCGATTTTGAGAATAATTTTACAATCAATTTCACATTACATTCTTTCAAAAAAGAAACAAAAAATAAAATAAAAAAACAAATAATAATTTGGTTTTAACAACTGTTTTGCATTTTAGAAGGTAATAATGGAAATGAGATCAAAAATTTACTATAAAAATCGATCGGTACTCATTACAATATTTCAAAACGATCGATATAAAATCGACCGATTTCCATCCATAATTGGTTGACTTAAACAAAAGACAAATAAATGAAAAAAACATAATAAAATTGTGCAGTCGACTTTAAAACTTTTCAAGCTCAGAATATTTCAATACTTCTTAAAAATTATCGAATACTAAGCTTGACGGCAAGATACCTGCAGTCTATTCATGACCCAAAGAAGAAACGGTCTTGTATTTTGTTGTGAAATATAAGACAGGAACTTTTTGTTTATCGCCAGGAACATTGTCCCTTGTTGCTCTATTTAGTTATGGTTCCCAATAATGTATGCAACATCGGTGGCTTCTGTTAGTTTCCAATCTAATACATACTTTTTACCTCAAGTGATGTTTAAAAACCGTTTGTAGAGATTAATAAAATTTTATAATTCTGATTACTCTGACTCAAAGTATGGGCAAGTAGGGGATGAAGCTGTATTTTTTCGATCAAATCAGTAGTTTAAAGTAGAGAGAAGGATTTTTCTAAAAAGAAGCCCATGCAAAACAAAGCAAACAATCAACTTTAACTCTGGGCTGATCATAATTTTAATGTATTAAAAGCACGCAATACAAAATTAAAACGATTCTTTTCCAAAAACTGGAAGTGCCCGAGGTAGAGGCTTTTCACTATCCAATCAATGTTCAAATACTATAACTTTTAAATTGACTGGCCTAAATGTTTTCCCGATTATTTATTTTTATTGGAATCAAAACATAATGACACATTCGCTAAATAACGAAACGTCATTGTAAAATATATAGAAGTTTTACTGCCACTCAAATCTCCCTTTATCCTGTAGGAATGTGAGTACTCGTATGCTGAATTATTTTCATCAAAGTAGATGCAAATTTATGTTGCCATTGACAGACACTTTACCAAGTTGCAAAGTAAAATTAAAACTTTGCATTCTGCAAACTACAACGTAGACAAAGTTAACAGAATTAAACTGGCGAAGACAAAATTATTTGTAAAGATATTGGACGAAATAAATTTTTTTGAAGAAGGCATTCATGAAAACAGGAGAAAATGTAATAAAATTATACTAATTGTATCGGACAGATGGAATAATTTACTTTGTTATAATTTATATTTCTTCAAGTTTTTCTACAAGAAAATATTCAACAACAAAAATTTTATAATAAAGAAATGTAAAAGAATTTCATTAAAAATAAATAAAATTAGAATTATTACTATTATTATTGATATTAATATTATTATCATTTCATAACAATCGATATACCGACTTATTTATTTAATCAATTTTTCCATTATGAACTAAAATAATCCATCATACAAATAAACTATTGCATTTGCACTCATGCAAAATCGTTCACAATCAATTAAACACAAATAAAACAAAGAAAAAAATCAATTAGTTATTTATAAATCTAAAAAACGTTCAAACCAAACTTGTAATAAATAAATGAATAAAGTTGCAATATTAAATATCCTTTGGAGAGTATTTTTGGACGAATATAAAATTTCATCATCACCTGTTAATGTGACAACAATTAAATATTCCTAAAATTATAGAGAAAGCAAAATATAAAAAAATGAAGGTTATTTAACGCAGGTACACAACCAGTGTCCAATAAAGGGGCCTCCAATAAAACTAAATTAAGGGTTTGAACTATTTATTATTCATAAAAAAATAATATATATATGTTTAACAATACACCGCGTCTATTTCTCTTTAGATATGGGGAGACATAATGCATTATATATATGTTCCCATCGATACTATAAAGAGCAGGGGATCAGGGTTAAGGTAATGATAGGCCAAAACTTCTGATTGCTTCTACTTGGTGAATCCAGAGTGATCCATATCAATTAATTACACTTCAAGTCGATGTTCCTGACACCCGTCAAACATCGTCGAATTGTGAGAGGCGTCTGCAGCGTCTGTTCTCCTAGTTGGTTGGGGTGGCTGCAAGCGTACGTTTGTTCTTTTACTAAGGGGTTTCCTGTATAAGTGAGTTTTACACTCAGCCAGTCTGTTGGCTTAGATGGCAGCCCCATCATCAGACTAGAATGCAGTAGACGAATCATTTGCTCATCAGAAATATAATGACTAACGAAACCTCAAACAACATAAATTAACTATACGATCTATCTGATGCATTACAATACTTTAAATATTTTATATGTGATTTTGCATGTAATTTAATATCATTTTATAGTTACATGCATAACGATATATGTGCTCATTTACAAACCGACTAATGGAATATATTTAAAACACGTATTTCCTTTCCCTTAACCGATACAAAACGTAATGAACACTCTAATGGAAAACTAAAGTAAGCAATTGGAAACAAGTAACCCAGTCCCTATAATAATTTGTTTTATTTGAAACCAGCTGTTTGTAATTTTATTGCATTCCTTAAGGCACTCGTTGCACAAATACACACATACGGTCGCATAGTTTTCTAAAATACGTTTGTATGTTAATATTTGCAACTCCCTGGAATTCAGTGTTGATATACATGTATGTAGATGTTGCAATATTTTTGAGGTGTTACACAATTCATACCCAACGATACTGCTTGAAAGAGGGGTATGCGTCAAAGGAAGGATATAATGAGTTTCATACATCCTTTGTAAAAGGATGAAAAGATGGCTATCTGAAAAAAAGAACTGTTTCTTATAGAACTATATGTTAGAAGGTCGGAAACCTCAGACTTACGTTTATGATCGTCATAAAAATTACGATTTCACTTTAAACTATTCAAATAAAAACAACTTTTTTCAAATTGCCAAGAGCATAAAACTGTCAGTATTTAACTCAGATGGTGCAGAAAACTGCAAGAAAATCGTTCATTTTAGACAGTTTTCATATGAATAAAATGCACTCTTGAGTAATTTTGTACGCTTTAGTTTTGTTGTTATTCATTCTCGCTCCTTGCTAATGCGTCTTCTCGTAAAACAAAAAAAGATTAAACTATTAAAAAGAAGCTTGGAAAATAGTAAAATAGAGTATCCGGTCATAAAATTTTTAGTAAAATAAATGTCACAATGTATGGTACCGGATGTAGAGCTTTTAATGTGCCCTTTAATAAATGATGTCAAATGCGATTATGTACGAGTACATTCCTTTGTTCTATCGTTTGTTTTATAGAAAAAATAGCTGGAGTTACAATCTAAAATAATTTAATTCTATTTTTTCTTTTTTATCCCTCTTAAATGCTCTACATTTACAGCTGCCACTCATACCAGAGGAAAAAAAGTCAAGTCAATTATGTAAAATTCAAAAATATTTTGCATAAATCTTAAGTACGATTGCGAATTCAAGTGAAAAGTAGTTTTAAGAAGTACCTGTTGCAAAAGTACCTTTCGAAAAGTACTTCTTGCAAAAGTGCTAGAGAATACCTTTAGGATAATAACCTTTAAAAGTAAGAAAAGTACATATTTAAAAAAATGCTCTGCAAAAAATTTTCATTTTAAAACGATACCTTTTCATAAGTTTACTTTTCGAAATGTACTCTTAAAAAAACCTTTAAGAAAATATATTAAAAAAGAAATATCTTACCTTTTCAAAATTACCCTCAAAAAAATTTCTCTTAAAAGTTACCTTCTGAACAAGTACTTTTTGAAAGATTTTTCCTTGATAAAGTGGATTTAAGAAAAGGTAAGTTTAAATAAGTACCGTCTCAAAAAAGTACCTTTAAAGAAAAGTAGCTTTTGAATTAACACCATTTAAAAAAAAACATTTTGAAAAAATACGATGTAAAATGTAGTTTTCAAGGAAGTACCTGTTAAAAAATTTTACTTTCCAAAAAGTACCATTTCAAAATTTACATTTTATAAAACTACCCTTGGAAAAATATCTTTTACAAAAGAACCTCTTCAAAAAGTATATTTTAAAAGAGCACCTTTTTAAAAAGTACCTTTTAAAAAATACCTTTTTGAAAAGTACTTTTTACAAAAATACCTTTCAAAAATTTCCCTTTCAAAAAAGTACCTTTTAAAAATTTAATAAAATTACTTCCAAAAAAGTACCCTTTAAAATGCACTTTTTAAAAATTAGTTTTTAAAAATAAGCACGCTTTAAAAATGTACCTTTTAAATAATTACATAAAAATACCTTTTAAAAAGTACCTTTTAAAAGCAACATTTTAAAAGAGTACATTTTGAAAAAGTTCCTTTATAAAAAGTACCTTTTAAAAAGTACCCTTCAAAAAAGTAACTTTTAAAAAAGTACATCTACAAATACATTTACATTTACAAATAAGTACTTTTAAGAAAAATACATTTCAAAAAGTACTTATTGACAAAAGTGCCTTTGCAAACCAGTACCTTTTAAACAAACAATCCTTTTCAAAAGAGTATCTTTTAAAAGAAGTGTTGTTTAAAAGAGCAACATTTAAGAAAATATGTTTTGAAAAATTACCTTTTAAAAATCCCATTTTTTAAATAAGAAAGTACCTTTTGAAATAGGTGTCTTTTAAAAAAAGTGCCTTAAAAATTGCATTTTTGAAGAGTGTATATTAGGAAAAGTACACTTTAAAAATATTTATTTAATTTTTTTTTTTAAATATACTTTATAAAATAATTTATCAAATACATTAAAAGAAAAGCGCAGGATGTCTAGACCATATTGCGCGCAAAACATACTATTTTTGAAAATTGCGTAACGTAATTTAATTAAAAGATAATAATAAAAGAAAAATTTCGTTAACAAAATAAAATAAAAAACAGAGCATATTTAAATATCAAATAAATTGTGCTCACAAAGCGATTGCAGAATTTTTATTAAATCATAAGATGCTGAACAGTCGATCATTTTCTGTATTGAATTCTCCATTGTGGATATATTTTATTACTTTGATTTTAACGAACATGACAACAAAAGCCTCTATTCGTTTTGTAGTGATGCAGTCCAGAGTTTAGGATGGGAAACGAACTCAAAACCTCCACTCTTATATGCTGTTACTTATAAAACTTTTAAGTCATGGTTGCAGAACAAACAATATAAAAAAGTAGAGAAATAATATTTTTCTTACAATAAATTCGTGAGCATTCCAAGAAATTTGTAACAACTTTCTTTTTGAACTTAATGTAGAGGAAAACTTTTTGTCTTAAGGAGAAAATATTTCAGGATTATTTCTATAAAATGAATTTGGAATGGAAATAAGTTTATAACTACTCATGCTCGTTTGAGCTTTTTATTACTTAAAATATCATAAAAAATGTGTAGCGGAAAATCTCAAATTTAAATTGAATTCAGTTTGAACTAATAAAAATTTAAATTAATTTATTGATTGTTTTTCTCACCAAAAAAAAAACTGGTCAAAACTGTGTTTCGCCATGTGTGTGTATAGGTGTGTGTGTTCACGTATGCATGTATACGTGTAGCCAAAGCATATAATAAAAACACAAGCTCGTGCTGTTCAGAAACGGACATGTGTTTGTAGTATTTAGTTGCTTTACAATAACAAAAATACAATCCAGCAATGGACGATACGTGATTGATATGCACCACACCGATAGTGTAGGTGAGCATAAACGAGTCGTACATTTATCGCCAATATGAAATATTTTATCTATTTCTTATATATTCTATTTCGCTAAACAGCTGATGCATTTAAAATTGTATTTGAAATTCAAAATTTCTTCAATAGGGTACAACTAATGTTACAACAAATACAACAATTATCTTGTCTTACTCGTTTTAGCCTTTTATTCAATCCGACTTCATAACAGACAAACTGTCTGGTAGAAAGCAAAGGAAAATATTCCAAACTAAACAAAACATTTAAGGAAATAATCAAAACAAATAAAAAAGTTGACATTCAGCAATGAAAATATTTAAAAATTAAAGTTATCAGCTGCGCTGCCACTTCCTGCTGTTATGAATTCGCCTTGCTTTTAGTTGCTATTTTTATAATTTGTCCTTAAGTGTTTATTTTTTTAATAGATATTAATTATATTATCGATATTTCGATAACCTTTAGTTTCTACAAGAAGCAAGGGGGCATAACAAATTTTTTCCAATTTTGATTTGTAACTGCTTTTACCTCGTTCTAGCTCTTGTCTTAGTTGGCCGCTTCAATTTCGATTTGGCGGCGCCAGGTCTTCTTTTCTACGGCTTAATTGAGGATTCCATTCAGCAGCTTATTATGTGACATCGTCAACGCCATTTTCTTTTCCGGATCTCAACATTTACAGCGATTTCAGAGGTTTGAATCTACAACCTTTCAATTGATATCGTAAATGGCCAGAATATTTTTGAAATTCTATGCAGCCAGCGATTTAGGAAAACCATTAACGTGTTAACATCCTGCTGCGAGGCATTATACAATTCACATCCATATAAAAGAGACGATTTTGTGCGGGTGTTAAATATGTTTAACTCAGTTCTGTTCGAGATACTTATGTGCTGATCGCCATATGGGGCTTAGAGTGCCAAATGGGTGTTTACCAGCCTTTATTCGGTTTCTTACGTCATCTGCAGAACCATTTGTTATAGTCCGAATATTTTCGAGATAGCAAAACGTTAATACATCTGCAAGATTCTTCTCATTTATTGCGAATATTCTATTATTAGAAGTATTAATTCTCATTGCTTTAGTTTGATTAGTATATATTTTCAGACCAGCCTCAGCTGCTTCTGTTTGTATTGCGTTAATCTTAGCCTGCATGACATTGAAGTTGTGGGATATTAGACATACACGTATTTCGCCGGCATACACGAGATCTTCTATTCTTCGCTATTGACATGAGACTCTTGTTATTATGTTGTCCAGGACAATATTGAAAATTTGAAGTGACAGAACACAACATTTTCTTACTCCAGTTTTAATTATGAATGAGTCCATAACACAGCCATCGACAGTCTGCGTTGTGATATAGGGCTTTAATAATATCCTTTGCATGCTTAGCCGTTCATTGGCAACAAAGAGAAATAATTAGCCCGACGCTTTTCAAGTTATTCACACATACTGCTTGTCAACATTAGTTTGAGTTGACAGCTGTGGCGTAGCAATTTTACTTTTCACGATGTCATCGACAAGCAACAAACAACTTAAAATGTCTGCTTCACTAAAACTGTCGGAAAAAATCAATAATTTGGTGGAAGAGGAACAAAGGGTACGATGTCTTAAGAAGTAAGACGATATTGGATGAAACCATTATTAGTGTTAAGACAAGTAATCTGTGAGAAAAATTAATCTATATAAATTTATATGTACATGATAGTTTTTATTTAAGGGTGGAACACGGCTTATACTTACACATGTTGAGAGATATGAAATGGGAAGACCACAATGGCGACTTCAGAAACTTTGGCCGCATTAATTTACATACATAAGTTTGAGGAATTATTAAAAAGCTATTCAAAGTATTTCACTATGTGATTTTATTTATTTGTTTCTTATATTTCAACAAACGGTTTCAAATTGCTGCAAATAAAAACGAAAAATACTTTCAAAGATTTGTTATCAGCTGCTTTCTTGAACGTAAATTGAAACACTCAACTTCAAAGAATAATTGAAAGCAAGTTCGTTTTAACTTTTAAAAGTATAAGTGAGTGTATTGAAACCCTGTTTGCTGAAAAGTAAGTTCGAGTTTCAACAGTTTCGATGAAAAAAATACGAAAGAGGTCGAATGTTAGAAAGTTAATGTGCTGCCATTTTTGTTGTCAAATTTGCTTCAATATGCATGCAACAAATTTCATGCAAAAATGCAGTGTATGTATGAAAAGTTAACAGACACATTAAAAAAATGTTTAATTTTTAACAGGATGCAAATAGAAATGCGAAATTCAAATACAGAAAATAGAATTTGTGCACTATACATACATATATATGTGGCAATTCACCACTTGAAAGGTTCCTCTCATTTACCATATTTTTCTATAAGTTACAGTGTAAAACAATTGTATTTTTTTTTTTTTAATAAACAATTTTGTTTGGAACAATAACTCATGTGAAATGAACAATATTTTATTCCTAATATAAGAGGCTATAGAGCATTTATAATACCCCACATTAAAAAGCAAATTCCTTTTTAAATATCGAATACACTCCTGTAAAACCACAAAATTAGACTTAAGCTCTTTTACCTTATTTGCACAGTTAAAAAAAAATATCAAAAAATATCTAAAACACCAGAGAAAACTGCTATCATAATTTTAAACATATTTTTAAAAATTTCCAGTTGAAAACATTTTATAAATCATGCCAATAATTCCTAAAATGTCTTATGGCTACTTCCTGTGTTTAAGTTATCGTCACCCTAATTGTTCAGCTTCAGAAATATCCTTCATTAACAACCAGTTTTAACTGGCGAGTCTGCGCCACCGTAGGAAAAATACTTCACGCTTCCATCTCTAACACAATACAAACACTGGCACAGCAGGCCAAGGTTAAAAATATTTGCGGTCCAATGATACAAAAAAGATGAAAAAGTGGAAAACAACAAAAGCGTGCAAAAATTTAACAAATACGAATACAAAAACAAGCATCAAGTTTTTAGTTCACACTACATTAAACTTCTACACAAAAATAAACTTTTAATTAATTTTCACCGAATTCCAATTATTAATTAGTCAACGTTTTTTCGAATTGAAATTCTATTAAATATTTGTTTTTTTAATTATAATTTTGTTCTACATTAATGCACATTTAAAACGCGGAAGTATGTTTTTTATGGGTAATTTTAGTTATAATTGTGTATAAAATTAAGAAGTCATCTATTAAATATAATTAAATGTAATCGTAAAAAATATTCTCGTAAATATTTTTTTTCGAATCTTCGTTAAGTAAGCAAACAAATTTTCAAAACATGGGTGAAAGTTTACTAATGAACTATCATAAGAACTACCCAAATATAAGCATATAAGCCAGCATTAGTTCATACAAAAAAATAACAAATAACTTTATTTATCATTTTAGATTTTATCGAAAAGTCTATGCCTGAACTTTCTTTAACGTGACTTACAGATTTTTTTTAATTTTTGGTTTATAGTAAAACTATGACATGAATCTACCTTGTCCCACGACATTCCCAAAAACAAGCCGGATTCTATCGCAACAAATCCTTTAGTGACCATATTATCAACCTGAGAATAACTTCATTAATCGCTGAACCTTATATTCATGGACTATGAAAAGGCTTTCTAGCGCTTATCATTATGCCATTCGGAGCCTCCTTCATTGCAAGAGAGTAACATCTCATCAAGACCATGTCCTGCTTGCCGAACCATTATCTTATATGAAGACCTAATAAGTTGCCATATAAACAAGAATGTAAGGGTTTGCTACAAGTGCCTCCCAGAGGACTCTCACTTCGGGGACTCGGAATGCACAGACGACATCTATGAATGCGTTCGTAGACTTGTAGCTAGTGTACTACACTAGTAGTATGAACGACGCAGGTTCGATTCCCGTCGAAGACTCTGGGTGTTTCTACTGATTAGCCTAAGTGGCTTTTAAAAAATAATAATAATATAGATTAAATAAATTTGCTGCTACGAAGTCGAAATAGAGGGAAGATGAAGCAGCATCATGTGGTTTTAGGAGAAACACATCTATGACCAATACCATTAGAATCAATGAGAAAAGTGCATAAAATTTCACATTACAACATCAGCGAATGGTATGGTTCAATCATTCTGTTACCTGATCAGTATAATCGACGAATGAAAGTTCCAAAGAGAACGCCCAAAATAATCGTATAAACTATTCTCAACACATCTCCAGACGCAAAAAGATAACATCGTGAAGATGACTCCAGATACAATAAACAGAATCAAAAAAAAAGAACATCTTGCATTGAAATGATCCGCATTTTCACTAATTCCGTATTACAAGTTGAGGATCTCGTTCACTTTTTTGGAACTTCTTTCTCATTATTGTTTATTGGGATTATTGTTTAGAAATTTAGTTTTCTAGAGGACACCTCTAACTCTAAATCACTCAACATTCAAATTAATATTGTTACAATATCGCATACTAATTCAGCCTTGTGGCAGTTGTTGATTTTCGGAATCAACTTTTGATATTTTGTACCAGATTTTAGAGAATACTCAACATATTTCAGAAGTCAAGGGCATCATTAATTACTTTATTTTCTTCTGTATAATAAAATGTGGATATTGCTTAGAAATTGTTTTAGGGGATAAATTATATTTTTATAAAGTATTACGAGACTTTTGTGAGAAAGCTTAATTAAACCTTAAAAAAGGTCAACATATTTCAGTTCCAAATTGAAATTTTTGCCAGTGTGCAGTGATCTGTAGTATAATATTTCCATAACCAAAAGAAATTATTATTGTAGCAAGTGGAATGCCCTGTAAGTGTTTTAAAAGTTATGTTAGCATCAGCCTTAATAACGACAATGGCTGGAAAATTAATATAATAATTTAATAACAACATAAAAGCCATATATTTCTATAAAAGCCTGGTATAAATAAAGAGTGTTATAAAACAGATTCAATAAACTTGCTGCAAACATAAAGCAAAAATGTAATTTAGATTAGTTCTTGTTACCATGAGATTCAAATGCTCAGTTGAACACTTTAGTGGTTCATTCACGCCATTAAAATGAGATTCTATAGTAATAAAAACTTGTATATATTACACAGATATACATACATGCGTATGTATTTATGTTTATACACGGTTATATAAGTAACTATTTACATATATGTATGTATATATAAATGGTTTCACTTAATGATAGTTTTATTTTATGGCTTAAAGAAAGAATTATAAATTCACAGAGTTCTTTAATGAATTCACATAATCTGAAAGGATATGGGAGATGTAAAATTAATATTTGTTACTCCTTTACCTCGTGAGTGAAGTAGTAACAAAGATTAAGATTTATTAACATAAGCTACGGCTATTAAAAATAAAGTTTTTTTTAATACTTAATATCATTTATAACAACTTATAAAAGACGCAAAAATGTATTAACCTTTTGCAGGATATCTTAAGGCTTAAAAACCTCAACTGCGTGTCCAGAATTTTCGGCATCTTCCGGGCTTGTACGGCCACAACAGAAATCAGTTAAACACTTTTTATTATTGAAATTTATGGTTCAGAATTCCCATATTATTTATTAAGCTTATCCTTCCTTGGCTTGAGTGATGGTTTTTTTTCGCAAAATATAGTGCTTAATGAGGACAAGAAATTCACTTTTTTCCATTTTCTCCTCAAATCAAAAGCGGTAGTCTGCTATCAATGGCTGTCAAACACAAGCTAAATGAAGCAACTTTGTACAATTTTGACAGAAATCAACTGATAGGTGCTTGTTGGCAAAAGCAATGTTGCCCTTTCAGTTAGGAGCCCCTCGTATTTTAAATTTATTTTTTAACTACTTTTTGTTTCAAAATGACCTCATAGTGAAAAAATATGGTTTGAAAAGGACCAATAAAATACTGACTGACTTATGACATACACTAGTGTACAGGCGATTCTTTTATAACGACCAACAGTTTTACAAAAATAATTCACAGAAATTATTACAGCTGCAATGGTCTTCTATATTTATAAGGATCAAAATAAAATCTCTAAAATTTTACAAAAATGTTTAAAGCGTTAAACTTAATAACTATTATTTAACAAAGCATTGAAAAACAATAGAAAATAAGTAAAGTTTTAAGTGGTATAAATAGAAACAAGCGTATACGTAAGAAGAATTTATTGTAGTTATAGCGAATTGAATCGCCTGGGCCCCGGTAAATTCGTTACAACCAAACTCTACTGTATTTTACGTCTTAACAGCTAAAAATGTCATTGACATAATGTTTGTTGACTAGACTTTGGTTGAACTTTAGAGATTTCTCTTAAGTGCCACTTATTTAGTTTTAGTAATGAATGTTAATAAAAAAAAACAAAAAACGCAGGAGCAAAAATGTAAACTTTTTACAAAAATAATTTACAAAGCCGTCCATTGTAATTAAACTGTAAATGGAACAAAACTGCCTTATTGTTGCTTTCTCTAAAAGTGTTTTAGTTTTCCTTTTTATTTTTAAATAATAAAAACTCTTTCTGGCAACAACATGCACTTTGAGCAACACAGTTTTAGTTTAACTTTTGTTGCCGCAAGCTAAAGAATTGCAAAAACGATTGTCGAGAGACACCCTATAAAAATCAGCGATGGTTCATCAAAAATGTCGATAGAATAAGAGGCGAAAATCTCATCCTACTAATATTTAAAATATCAAAGTTTGTATATTTGGATATTTGCTATTTAATCACTTTAAAACGTCTGAACAGATTTGAATGAAATTTGAGACACGGAAGGATTAAAGCCTTAATTCTTATGTCTAGGTGTTTGCTACTCGAACAAGCATAAGCGGTCTAACGAATTTGAGTGAAATTTGCCACGCAGATGGTTATAGCCTGGATTAACACCTTTTGGCATGGTAAATGACTCGGCTTGACCACTTATACATAAATGACATAATTCTTATAAACGAAATCGGCTTAAACAGCGTAAATAGATTTAAATAAAATTTGATACAAGATGAACACGTTTATAGCCTGGATTAACATATACTTAGGAGACCCTTTACCATGGCAACTGTATTGATTTGACCACTAATGAACTCAAGCCATAATTCTCATATCTAAAAATCACACACAAGCGGCCTAACGAAATTGAAAGACATTTTAGATGAGTATTTGCTACTCAATTGCATATAAACGGACGAACGAATTTGAATAAAATAATTTTACCTCCAAAAATTACATGATTGAACTTAGTTTGGAACAAAATCATTATTTTAAAATATTTTAATACTTTTAATTGAGAGAACAAGGAGTTTAAGACAAATTTTTTTGCGTATGTGGGTCACTAGCATATACCGATAGATGAGGCGCATGCGTGTTTAAAGGCATTGCCACTGTTGTCACAGGTATTGGATCTTCCAATAGGGAGTTCTGAGCTTCCATTGTTAATAGCGACCACATTGTCGAATTCGATGTCATTGCAAATCTGGCTGTTTTGTGTGTTTTATCACATGGGTATACATAGCGTTCGATAATACGTGCAAAATAAATTTTTTTTCATCGAAATTGGGAAATGTACCTCGCGCTTCGACAATTCAGCTATGATACCCATTTTTGTTTTTTTTTTTTTTTTTTTTTTTTGTTAATTAAAAGCTTCATTTTACGCGCCATACGCATGTCTAACTTGTCAATGATTTGGAATCAGGTGTATCAAGTTATGTATCGAAGCTGCTTCAAATCGAAGGGAATCTACAGGATGTAAGATTTAATTTAGCCAAGATTTTTTATCACACAGGAACGACTAAGAATGAATGTGTTGATACCTCTAATCCTAATTATATTTAAGGATTTACAACTGGTAGTTTCCTTTAAAGAAGGCATTTACAATACTCATTGAATAACGGTGAAAGTAGCAGTGACTCATTTAGTATCTAATTGCTTATCACGTGCCCAACTCTATGTCGGATGCTCAAGTGTATCAAGCGTAGTCAAAGAAGAACTTTAAATATGCATTTATATTGTCAGAAAAGCATTAAATATTTCTTATCCTGTTATTATTTTAATAACTCACATATGTTTAATTTCCGTACTCAGACGAAGTCGCACCTATATGTTAGTAAATAAAAAATCTAACATAAAAGATATATGAATCACATCGCAAGGCAGATTCTCAAAGTCTTCTAGGAAAATTTCATCTCTGATTCCAACCTACGGCACCTACAGACGCTCTTCAGGTGAGAGTTGAAATGTTTCCTAGTTGACTTTGGATCATTGCGTTATGATTAATTCTTCTTTAACTAAAACTACGTTAAGAGCATTAGCCTAATAAACTAGACTAAGAAATCAAAAGTAAGTTCAAATTAAATCAATTAAACTTTAAATTTGTTTTAGTTTCAAAAAATATATTTTAAGCTTTGCCTTAATACAAGATAAACTTTATATTTTGCAAAAGGAAAATCAGTTAAGATAAAAGCTTCTTTTGTAACTTTAAGTCCAAGATAATATTATTTCAATAATTTCAGCTTTTACGTTACAACATTTTATAGTTTTATCCTTCCAAGCTGAAAAACCTACTTGAAAATGCTTTAATTCATACAATTCAAATTTCACGCTTCCATATATAATTTTTGTTTTTGTTTGTAGGGATGCTATGCAGTCTATGTATATGTATTACAATTTTTAAGCCGTCTCTAAATTTTTGCTTCGTGAATTGCAGAAGCGTAAAATTACTTAAAAATTTGTTCTAGTCTAGTGATAACATTTTTATACATGAATGATAAGAACAGGCAAAGGATAATGGCGTTGTTGCTTAAAACTATTATTTTATATTATATTGAATAACAATTCCTATGGCCAATTTTGGCTGTAATATCCTTTAAAGGATAAAGAATGCAAAAGCTAATTAGAATGCGTTTTTGACTCGTTAAAGCCATGGTTTAGATTTTGCCTTTAATTGCAAATAATACAATTTTTCATTTAAGCAGATAATAAAATTTTATACAATACAAGTAAGCAATTTACATGAAGTTAAATAGCATTTTCAAGGAAAGAATCAAGGAAGAGCAAACCAATCAAAAAATGCACTAAAGATGTATGCCAAAACAAACGTTGCAATTCTAGTAATAAAAATTTGAAAGTGTAAGGGCGGGCCAATAAGTCCGTGACTTTTTTTTATTTCTGCCTCTTAACTGAAATGCCAATACTGCTTATGTCAGGAGGTAACTATCAGTATACTCCTGTCAAAATTTGAGCAAGCTGCATCATTTAGTTTGTGTTTGGCAGCCATTGATAACAGACTATCGCCTTATTTAGAAAACTGTCGATTTCGTGTGCTCATTAAGCACTATTTTTTACGAAACAAAACCAACACTCAAACCAAAGCTGAGTTTAATAAATACTATGGGAATTCTGCATAAAAAATAAAATGGTGAAAATAGTTCACTGAATTTTGTTGTGGCCGTACAAGCACGGAAGATGCCGTACGTTCTGGATGCACAGTTGAGGTCTCTACACCCGAAACAACTGAAAAAAATTCAAGGGGTTCGCCGATCGGAGATTGAAAGTGCGAGAGATTATGGAAGCTATAGGAATAACAAATGACCCAGTGGTTTCAATTGTGAATGATCACTGTGATATGAGAACGCTTTTTTCAAGATGGGTATCGCGTTTGCTCACAATTGACCACAAACGCAATCGTGTGACGAATTCGCAGGAGTGTTTGGCGTTCTTCAACCGCAATATCGCCGAATTTTTGGTCCGTTTCGTAAGCGTGGTTCCATTAAACGAAAATAGAGACAAAACCGCACTCAAAACAGTGGGTTTCTTGGGATGAATCGCCACCCAGGAAAGCCAAGTGGTTCGTCAGTCAATAATGTCATGGCAACCGTTTTTTGGTATGCACGCGGTATAATCTACATTGACTACCTTCAAAAGGTTAAAACATTCAATGGCGAGTACTATGCCAACTTATAGGGTCGATTTAATAGGGATCTGAAATGAACGACAGTGTTTGGCCAAAGAAAAATTTCTTTTCCATCAGAACAAAGCAAGGGTGCAAAAATGTTCAGTTTTCATGACAAAATACCTCGAATTAGGACACGTGTTGCTCCCTCATCCAACCTATTCACCGGATTTAGATTCAAGTGACTATTTTGGTTTCCAATTTTAAACAAATTGCTGGGCGAAAAGAGATTTAAATCCAACGATGAAATCATTTCAGAAACAAATATTCATTTTGATGACCTCGACAAATCTTATGCTTTGGAAGGGATAAAAAATTGGAGAAATATTAAATAAAATGTATACGAGGAGAGCTCAAAATACCCCCGCTGAAAAATAAAATGAATTATTATCCAAAAACCTGTGTTACATCCCAAAAATCGCGGACTTATTGACCCGCCCTCGTATTTTGAAGAAAATATTAGTTAGTTTTTTACAAGTAAATAAAGATTCGTTTACATACGAGTATGTATACAAACAATTTTTATTTTATTTTTGTTTTTTATATTAAAATTAACCCTGTTAAATAAATTACTGCGCATTGGAAGCCTGAGTTCAAATTTTACTGGAGTAATTGGAGGTGACGACAGTCAAATAATTTGTTATAATTAAAAATTAAAAATATTTATGCCCTGAGGGTAAACGGATGGTTTACAACAGTTGTTACATTAATGTTGTATTTTTTAAAATGCGATTATGGTTTACAACTGTTGTCAACATGTGTTGTTCGCACTGTCAAAAGTCTACAACAGCTCATTAGGTGTTGTTTTATTAACATTACAAGTTCAAAATTGGAAATAAATATAAAAAAATTAAGTATGCATATAAAATTTGTTTTACAAAACATACAGAACTGTAAAAAATAAAATAAACAAATATAAAATAATAAAAAACAAATGGCAAAGTTGGTTGAACTGATGAAAATGAATCCAGATATTGGCCGAGGAAAGCTGCCATTTGGATATAACAAAATACAGCTCAAGGACAAACGGGTTCATTTTACTGAACAATTAAATGGCTTGGGACAGCCAATTACAAATATTAAAGAATGGCAATGAGTTGGTTTTTAGAAAAGTGCTCAGTTTTTGTATCAAAAACAAGAAACCATCCTTGTTTATGCGGAAAATTATTATAAAACTATAAATTATTTTATTGTAATTAAGACGTTGTAATAACTTTTGGTTTTATAAAAATTATTCTCTATATGGTAGTTCCAATGGATTTGAACTGTCTCGAATTCTTTTCCGGATACGTGCCATTTGTGTATGTTTTTCGTTGTTCTTTTATTTATTTCTAACAAAATGTACGCTTCTTTAATCTATTTTTAAGTTTTTGGCATGCATGTATGTATTTTTAATAAAAATAAATAAAATGCAATACTGTGACATAAACAACACCTAGATGTTGTAACCATAATCAAAAAATAAATTAATGTTGTGTTGTAGACCGAAACAACACAACATTTAAACCATAATCGGGGCATTAATATCAAAATTTATCGGAATATTCTCCCCAATTAATCGTTTGAAACAATTTTCAAAAATATTTTATGACAAATTGATTTAGCGACCAATAAACATGCTTATGAACGTCTAAAGCCACAAAAAACCACCACACTGATAGTGTCTTCGGATTCAGTGCATTGGCATCAAAAAAAAAAAAACTTCTGGCAGTGAAAAGCTCCTTGAAAACGATCCAACAATATACCACTTCATGCTTACAATCTCTACATTTTAGTAACTTCTTTGGAAACTTTTATTTTTGCTGGGATTTCATATCAGCTGTGACATTTACGTCTGCATAAAATTGTTACAAAATCCGTGATTGCGCTGTTTTCGTCAATTATTTGTCTAGTGGAAATCTTCCCTAATGAACATATAAATGTTTGTATGTATACACACATAAGTCTACTTATTTAAATAAAAAATATATAAAAAATATTTAGATTATCTACGCGAAAGTGTTATAAACACTTTCTTACGTAATTATTGTTAAATGTGTTCCTGAGTTGATTCCCTAAAATCGTTGTTCTGTTACTAATTTTCTGAAAACAACAAACATTTATTTTGGTAATATGACATTTGATTTATTGCAGCAATTTTCCTTTTGTACCGTCAGGAAAAATGTGTAAATATGACAAAACAAAATATTTGCACCAAAAAGCAATTTTGGTATTTCCAACTCTCCCTTTTTATGATAGATGACACAGCGTCATAAAGATAAGCTGAAAAATAAAGCTTCTCCATTTAATATATTAATCTACTACAGAGGAATATGTAAAATAAGTTACCAGGGCTTGAACTGCCATTCATTTGTCATTTTTTCATATGTCATTCATTTTTTTTTTTGTTTTATTCATTTTGGTTCAAATGTTACAAAGAATCGACAAATTATCTGTCCTAATCCTCAAATGTGAAATAAAAAGAAAGCGATTTGTAAGGGGTTTTCGACCTTTCATAGTTGATAACGGTCACATTGTTGAAGCTACATCTGTCAGGGAAGCTGTCATTGCCACATCTGTCTGTTATGTCTATTTTGCCAAGTCGCCATGAACGTATATGGGGTTCAGCAACACGTCCAAGTGATAAAAATGTTTTATCCAATGGGTATTTTGTTCGACTCTCACTTTTTTCAAAGAATCATATTTAGCGGCGAGACCCATTTCTGGATAAATGGGTACGTCATTAAACAAAATTATCAAATTTGGGACGCTGCCAACCCACATGACAACAAAGAGCATCGAATACATGCCGATACTTTGGTATGGATTTTGGGCTGGCGGCGTTATCGTCCATATTTCTTTGTGAACATCGTTAGGCAGGCCAATGGTGAGCGCTATAATTTGATAATTACCAACTTCAGAATTGGATGATAAGAATACCAACGATATGTGGTCTCAACAGAATGGTGCTCTGAGCCACACAGCTCATGCTTTATTGGACGTTATACACAAGCGATTTGAGGGCATCATAATCTCATGTGGCGGTTATGTGAACTGACTACCGAGATCGCGCAGGTATCGCAGGTCTGTGAGAATAAACCACAAACCAAAACGGCGTTTAAACGCAACATACATAATTCATGCCATCAATGAAATTCAGTCTGATTAATGCGACAACTTATGAAAAATTTAACAATTTGGATACACGCAACCCAGCACTAAAAGCCCTTTTGAATGCATAAAAAAATGACAATGATAGCTCACATACACTTTATTTTATTTATATTTAAATATAAGAAGCACTAAATGTAACAACTTTTAATTACGAAATAACTACCATCGCCCATGTTGTCAAGAAAACGAGAAAAATTAGGCGTCCCAATACCGATCTAGAGAAGAAAAAAGTAAAAATTCCGCTTTATGAAATGCAAAATTGGCCTTTTTTGTACGATGTTACCGGACTAGATATAGTCTAATAAATTCCATAAGTCAAGAGCGCCAGGATTACAAATACATATGGAATTTATATAGGATTTTCTGAAAATTAGCACTTTTTATTTGAAGGCAATTTTTTGAGCGAAAATCTATTTGAAATTTTAAAAACAGGATCAGGCAATGAAAAACAAATATGTCAACTTTTCCTGTGCATATGTTTCCCCAAAACAACAAAGTAAAAGACAGATGTAACTAACCCACATTTACATAATGGTTTTTTATACTGCTACACTCTGCTGTACTTATGAAGCCATATACGCTTCCTTATTATTATTATCCTTTCTAACTGTGGACAAACACATCTACGAGAGTTGAAAAGCATTTGCCATGTGTTTCAGTAATCATAAATTTTATTATAATAGAATGTTGTGGCTATAACAACGACAAACTCAAGGCACAGAAAACAAACAACAACAAAAATATTTTGCAATCAATGTTTCATTTGAACATGTATTGCCACACAGAAGCGAGCATTTTATGAGCAATAAATAGACTGGAAATAAGTATCCTTTGAATGTTTGCATCACATATGTATTGTCACAGGGAAATGTTCCCTTGTCCTGCTAATTTTTCAGCCTCAACTCTAAAATAGAAAGAGTGTATAATAGAAAAACCGAACCCAAATAGAACAGATAAAAATAATATTATTTTTATGTTATACAAGGCATATTCGAGTATAAAATGAAATATCTGACCTCAGGCTTAGCACGCAAATTAAGCTTGAATAATAAACAACATGTCGAAATGTTAAATCAAAAACGATTTCCTTTTTTCAATTTTCCAATTTGTTTTTATACCTCTTGTTATGACGGTTATTTGTATTCCGTTTTTTTTTTTTTTTTGTTTTTTTATAGAAATATATTGCGAAATTGTATTGAAGGAAATGATCGCACTTACCCATCAGCAAAAGAGATGAAAGTTTAATTGACAAAAACAGTTTCAAATTAAATATTTTAAAGTTCAATGAACAAAAATACCTGAAAAGAAACAGAGAACAATTTAAAATAAATCGATATTTTTAAACAGAGCTGTAAAAGAACGTATCGTTTTTGAATGAGACTGCTAATCACTCAGGCATTAAATTGATGCAATTATTTTGTAAAAAATAATAATAATGTTTTGAAATATTAATTAATTCGTAAAATTTTAATTGAATTCATATTCTTTTAAAGTAAATATAAATAAACATTTCTTGTTCCTTACGAATGCATTTCTAAATCTTTTGACCCACAACAACAATTTGAAATTATGTTCAATTTTTGATTTTGAGACAATTTGTCATGTCGAGGCACTATACAACGCATAAGCCATGACGTAGTAGTAGTATTGAGAGTTTTCATGATAAATTAGTTACCCTAATTTATGACGTTGTACGCGCCAACATACTCAAGATAGATTGGTACCAGTCTAGGGAAAATCGTAGTGGCTACTGGTTTCCATAGCCTCGTGGTAAAAACACCTCCGATTTTAGGTCCCGTGCAAACCTGAGGTATCGGTAGCACCTCTACCCAGACAAGCATAGACAAAGCTACTACCTTAATTACTTATATGCACGCCCGTTGCCCTCTTATTTTAGGGATTGGGTAGCAACATACAAGTTTTTAGGGGTTATCAGCAAAAAGGCCAAGGTCCGGAATCCTGATAACCCTATACCCCAGGAAAGACAACACCAAGCCACCAAGACAGGATATATACGCAGTGGTCTCCGGGCCGAAATCGAGTGGGTAAATCATATTTTGCATGAACATAGGGATATGAAGAAAGTATCCCCACAATGAGTAGCGCAATTGCTGACACTCGACCATAAGCGAAGCCAAGTGACCACTTCGAAGAAGTGTTCGGTAATGTGCATTCGCAATACAAATGAACATTTGCACTATTTTGTATCGGAACATGGAGAACATTAAAAACAGTGAGTTTCTACTTGAGTAAACCGATTCATGGTGAAGACTGTTACAAGCTTTTTGTACACATTCAATATTGATTTGAAGCAAAAATTAACTCGTCTAGTAAACAAAAAAGTTTTCTACTATCAAGACCTTCCACGGGTGCACACCTGTGTAATCACTTCTTCAAAAACTCATGAATTGGGATTCACTCTGCTACCCTCCATATTAAGCCCCTTGATACTATTTCTTGTTTCTAAATTTAAAGAAATTGCAAACGACGATGTCATCATTAAAATCTTATTGAGTAAATAAAAATAACCTAAAAAGACACTGAAATAAATGTATCGAACTTATAGGGAAATAAACTGAAAAATTATCATATTTTATCGAAAAATTCAGGGATTCATCAAACTGTCTTCGTATTTTGAAATTTTGAATGCGAAATGTGGTTTAGACATTTTCAACATCGACATTCAAAATGGCAGGAAAATACATTTTCCTATCTGATACATACAATCAATAAAATATATATTAAATCCAATAGTTTATTTGAACATTTTAATTTTTTTAATAGCTGTTAATTTTCTGCAGAAGAATAAACAAAATCAGGATAACCTGGCTCAGTATATTTGAGAACAAGGATTTTTCTCATTTTATGGGACCTTGCAACAAGAAAATGGGTCACTTAAGTTAATACTTAAAAAAGAAGTCCAACGCATTCCAAAGACACTATTTTTACTTTAAGTTGATGACGCGTTCGAAAGTTATAAAATGTTTAATGATATTAATTATTCACAAAAATGCCCGAAATATCCGATTTTGCAGGGCTACAACTACAAAACCATAATTGATATATTGCACTAGTTTATACAACATACATATAATGTTTAGATAAGAGACTAATATGTAAAAATGTTTTAAAAAAATACGAAGAGATTAAAAATTATGTCTATATCAAAAATTCCGGAAATAGTCTGCTCTACGAAATGATTGCATTTAAATTACTTTCATTTACTCTTAATTCAAATTCATTTACAGCTGTGATAATATATCACATAATCCACTAAAGGGGTAGGTTAGGTTGATTGGAGGGGTGTGATAGCCCATGTCATACGACATACATACACTTAAGCCAGTGAAGGCTTGTTGTGCGCTTCCTTTATTTATCAAACACAAACTGCCAGAGTTCTGCGGCAAGATTCGAACCTGGGACCTTCGCACTACGAGTCTAGTACACTACCTACTAGTCTACGAAGGTCAGTACTAAAGGGGTAACTACTATTTATTTATTTGTTTATTTGCAAATTATAACTAAATCGAGTATATGCCTCTTATTTTGACCTGCCCATACAAAATTAATTATTTATAAATTTCTTTTACAACAAAGACCTTTGAATAATGAACCTTAGGGCTCATGTGTATTATAAAATTTAATATTTTATATTATTGTATTCAAAAAATTAATTTGAAAATAGCATTTATATAAATTAACATTAAACTGCCATAATCCATGAATTCACACAATGTATGTATGCATGTGTATGTGTATGTTTTTACATACATATATACAAGCATATTTATATAATAACACACATATGTGGAGGGCAATCAGTGTTGCACCTTTGATAAATTTATTTGTACTCACACAAACACAAAAATAAACCATTTCAATTTATTTTAATTAAAAATTTTGTCAGCAAACAATAATTCGAACGTGTAATTCACACATACAGACGTGCTTTCAATATTGTTCAAGTAACATAAAGGGCAACAACAACAACAAACAAAACTAGTTAAATTAAGTAAATAATACATTTTGTTGGTATTCTGTGAGTTGCTCAGTTTCTGTTTTTTTTTTGGAAATAAATGTAGCATAAAATTAAAATTCACACAGTGTTGCATGAAGTAAATAAACTGCATTGCAGACAATGCAGACAGAAATGCTTGCAAGATTTGCAGAAAATAATTTGAAAACATTTAAAGGAAATTAAAGTCTAGTTTTGCTTAAAGCAAACTTAATTTTCTAGGAAAAATTAATTAATAGAATATGTCAAATAGTTCTGAAATTGTTCAAAAATAATTTAATGAGATCAAACGAAATATAGTCTGTAACTAAAATATTTATTTTAAAACCATGTTTGAACTAGACTCTCCCAATAAATGAATCTTTTTTTTTTAAAGTTGCATTAAAATATCTTGAGTATGAATCAGCAATTTTCTAAAGGCCGATTGCTAAAAAAAGCGCATTTAAGTTTGAATTTAGATGGCAAAATATCTCAGTAACTGCGTTGGCTTTTTTTCGATTGGACCAGTACTCAGGTTATGAGACCTATTTATGCACGGTATTGTGTTGTAACAATGAAAATAGGATATGAAATGGAATATAGAGGGTGTAGTGTTTGTAGACATGCGATTTGAACCTTGCCACGTTGCGTATGACAGGAAGGAAATCTGTAGGGAGCGTTCCACATACGAGTCGTTCGATCAAAGAACGAATCAACCACAAATAGAGGCCCTCTTAGTGAGCAACGTGTTGTTCGTAAATATGAGCGTGTCTCGGAAATATATTCCCTTACTTCATTAAAGCACATTGCATTGTAGTAACGATAAAAAGAGCGTAACACATCCCAAATTGCGATAATGATCCAGTGAGTCAATAGACTTGGCTACACTATTGTCACCAATGAGTCTTTTCGTCCCCTCCTGCTTTAGTTAAAATTATTATATTTATTATATTATTTATGATTTCCAATATTCTCCTCTTTTTCAATTTTTATAATCCTAATACGTTCTATGAGTTTTTGTAGAAGGCATATAATTAACCTACGAGTACCTTAAGATGCTGCAACCACAAGTAGTTGTAACAACCAGATTATGGTTAGTTTTGCATACTTAAATCATATTTTGAAAAACTCGGTACAAAGGGTATCATTGTGTATCTGTTGTGGATGGTATTCATTGGGTCTGAAGCCATTTCTAAACACTTATGAAAAATGGTTTTTTGGAAGTACTTCAAATGCTTTTCATCCCTTAGTTCATTTCACATTTTACTGTACTTTAAAATCATCCCCTTTGCATTTAATTTTTGTTCACGTAATTTAATTTGTTATTGACAATATTTTGAGAGAACTTAGGAATTTTATTTCATGAAGTAATGCAGATATCTTGATGTAGATGAAATGCCAATTGAGTACAATGATTTGAATATAAACTGGTCACTAAAAAAACTTTTTTTAAGTTATTTCACTGAACAATAACTTAACTTCACCATAGTAGAAGAATTCTTGAAAGTATAAAAGCTCATAATTTCTTTTTAATGTAATATTTTGGCATAAAAATTTAAAAAGAAAGCACTGTTCCCATGTTAATGTAAAAAATAAGTAAATTCTCTCAACTCAATCAAGATTTTGTCCTTAAGAAAACCTTCCAATTTCTCTTTTCACTGGGTATATTAGCCCAACCCCAAGGAAAACGTATAAAATATTTCATAACCTTTTCGAATGTGGCTGCAGTAATAACTTTTTATGGTTATTTCCTTTTCAATTACTTATATTTTACGCTTATTTATATGCATAAGTATGTAGATAAATGCATTAATAAAAATTTTATATTTTACATAAAAAGTAGTATAATTTAATGCAACTTGCACATAAACAACATGTGGTTACATACTAAAGGTCAAGGATATAAAAAATTTGTGCAGTTGCATAGACATTTTCATATGTATTTATATTTGAATTTATCGAGAAGATTAAAAATGTTGCAATATTAACATTGATTTGTTAATAATTCAAAGCGTTTTTTTTAACAAATACAAACTGCAAAACCATTTGTGTTGCGAAACGAACTTGCAACCCTAGACTAGTTTGCCATCTACCATTCTACGAGGACGAGTCTAAAATTTATCAACCTTTAAAATCATGCCCTTTTAAATGGCATGATTTTTTCTAATTAACCATATACATTTTGCTTAGCATCCATATTTTCATATATCCTTTTTAATTCTGACAAAGGAGACACAAATTGCAAATAAACAACTCACAACCAAAATTCGCAACAGCCGCAGACGTTTTCGTGTTTGCTTTTGATTTTAATTTCAACCACATGTGTGCTTCCACTTTGCCTTCTGGCTACTGCACCGTGGGGCGAAATCAGAATGTTTTGACTAAATATAGGAAATTTCGAAGCGTATAGAAATGTGTTTGAAATTCGATAGAAATATTTATCTCTTACAAAGAAAATTGTTTTACTCGATATTTAGTTAAACATAATTTAACAATAAATTAAAGTAGTAGTAGTAGAATTGATTTAAAGTCCTTATCAAAATCAATATCGTTTACATCATTGTTTCTGACATTTAGCAAGATTTCATTTTCATAATAACTACAGCTTAAGGGCAATTTTATTCTAAAAATGTCAAACTACTTATATAAATTGTACACTTCATATGTAAAAGAGCTCATGCACAGCTTATAGATCAACGATCTTACACAAAGTAGTATATTTTTTTTAATATAATTTGAAGAAAAAAAAACATAGTTGCATCACTAAGTACTATTAGATTGTGAGTGGATTTATCCACAATCCACTACATTTCGTTTTGTATTGGAAATCTAGATTTTACAGCAAATCTACAAAGTATTCGATATCAATCCGGTGAAAATACACTATTAGTATAAAATTTGGAAACAAAAGTAAAATCTTTTAGAATCATTCAGTGTATTTTATGCGACCAAGTTCAAAGAAAAAATTTCAAAATTAATTATTTTTTTAAATTTAAAGATTTTTATACTCATGCAGAGTAACAAATTCTCCAATAGGGGAAAAATTATGATTTTGTTTAAACTTAAATAATCCATCGATTATGGATGACAGCCGAATTCCAAATGAGTTGCCTGTTACGAAAAATAATATTGCGAATGACAACTGACAAAACGCAATAGAGTATTTCAGTTGTGTCACTAGGGCAAGTGAAAATAGTTCCCTGGCCAGTTGCACTTTCTGAATAATATTAAAAATAAAACTAGATTTTCTAAAAAAAATTAACTAGCAGTAAAAATAATTTATAATGGGCATATTGCCAACTGAACAGTTAAAAAAATAGAAAATATGTACTTATTGGCATTGGCAGAAATCTATCCCACTGTGTACAGTACTTTCGTTTACATTTCTGGCCCATGAAAATTGTAATATTTTCCACTATCATAATTAGAGCATTTGCCATATACATACATCATATACATATAATTATTATGAATGATTTATGAAAACATCAAATCTATATATTTGGATAAAATATATACAGTAAAAGTAATAAAAAAAGTAATAAAAAAAAGTAATAAAAAAAGTAATAAAAAAAATTTCGAATGCCTAAAATCAATTTTAGAGCCACTATAGATATTTGAAATATTTTAATTCTTTTTTCGAATTATTACCCCGTTCAACTACTCTTTGCAATATGATCTTACAAATCTCGAATATTCACATCCAACATATATTTTTTTGATATATTTTCATAATTTTCATCGGCGAAGACTTCACTCGATTTACATATCTCGAGCTTCCTCTGGAATCACACCTTACGAGTTGCTATGTATAAGATCGCACAACAAGACTCTGTTTTTTTTTATGTCCTATATCTTATTTTTCTTGACAAAATTCTCTCTCGAACTTCTAATCTCACTTACGCTATTGCAGCATTTGCCTTTCATATTCACTGAGCAATAGGTCAAGCAGGGTACATTTTAGTTTTCGTAAGACAAGACATTGTAGGCTTATGGATAAATGTATGACCGACCATGATAATAAATGCCTTTTTAAGATGGCGTAGGAGATACTTCACTCCGTCTGATTCTCAATTTACACTTACTAGACTAGTTCCAAAACGGATTAAAACTTGAATGCATATAGGAGAGGGGCGAAGAAGCTCATCGATTGACTCGATGGTGCATCGGTACAGTGCTGCGTGTGACCCATTATTTTTTCGCTACTGCCACATTCCGTGACTACATGGAAATCATGACATTATTCCCTAAATCCATTCTCTATTACGAGAAACACGTTCATATGTGATCGACAACAGATTTTTACTTTCTAAACGAAATTGTTAAGACCATCTTCAGTATTATTTTTCTTACTCTGACCACTACACATGCCATGTAGACGATAAAGGTATATTTACAAACAAAATTTCAAATGGGATGATGAAAAATCATTTGCTCCTAATTTTAAAATAAATATAATTTTTTATCGCAAACACTACTTTTGCTTTTAGAAATTTACAAAAATGTATGAACCATTTACAATTCCTTCATTTAATATAGCACCCACTGTACCCAAGGGAGAATATTCTGTTCGGCTTAATTCGATCCGACTTGCACATACTAGACATTGTCGGTGATATTGTGATTCCTCTGTGTTTAAAAAATAGTATATTTTCTGAAATAAAATATTTAATATTTTTTTTTTTGTTTTTCGAAATTTACATAAACTTGTGGTTTCTACAATATTGTAAAGAAAATTTCACACACCTTTGAAATATACACACAAAACAGCTGGTCAAATAATTCTTACAAAATTTTCATAGTAAAAATTGTATAAAACTTTTTTTTTCTCAATTTCTTATGCCCTTTTTACTCACTTGTTGCAAACTTTTCAAGTACATTAACACTTTCTAGTAACAATTAGTAAAAGCTTTTAGTAAATGAACAGACCTATTAAACAAATTTTAAACAAAATCAATGAATACAGTTTATTATCGTCACCTTGTACTTGAATACTTAATATTTACTTCGTTTCCTTAAAAAAAAAATGGAATTGAATCCATTAAAATCTCTGAAGTTTCCATAACATTTATTGCCTGTGACATTGAATATGGGTCACTTGAGATGCAAATGATTGTATCTATTATCTATTCCACATTTCCATACGAACCACATTCTATTACAGTGACGATGAATAAGTTGGAAAACATTTCTCTTGCGTTTTGAAAAAGGCTTCTGCTATTCACTACAATTAGATTTATTGTACTTTTGCTGATTTTTTGCAATGTTTGCAAAAAAAAACTCCCCAAGACCTTGAACTACTAGTTGAACAAAACAATGGAAAATATTTAAACAAAGAGAACGAATTGTTGTGATTTCTAAAACAAACAACAACAAAAAAGAGCTTTATAAAATGTACAAAATATTTTGTAGTTTTTGTGCTGGTCAGGGTGTTGGAGCTTTAGCGAGAGATATAAATCAAATTGTAATGCAAAATTTTTGTTTGAATATGATAATCCTTAAAACAAATTCGAAATGCGAAAGAATGTAATTCAGTTTGTTGTTGGAAGAAAAGAAGTAAACGGATTATTGTTAACGAACATATTATTCGTTTTTCTGTTTGTCAAAGTTCAAGATCATTTACTTTTTTACTAAAGTTTAAATTTGTGCGAATCAAGAGCTTTAAGTTGGCTAAATAACCCACAATCACGTTTTCAGCATCACACACTGCGCTTGGTTCGAAAGATTCATTTTTAGATAAAAACCCCCATATGACCAAGTACAAACCACATGAATTAGATTTGGGAAATTTCTATTATTTTCTTAACACATTTTTGTGCACATTTTGCATTTTTATATCTTAATTCAAGTGATTGTAGTTTCAAATATAAATTTAGGTATTGGTGTAGTAGTTATTTTTTTTTTAATTTTTTAATCAAATCCTTAATATTATTTAATGAAAGAAATATTAGATTTTATATAATACACCATTAAACAGACGCAGTAAAACCATCAATTAAGGTAATGCAGCTTGCAGCGTCACATGTGCAACAGCTGCCATTTACGGCTGCAAACATCTTTTTATAATTAATGGACGAATTGTACACTTTCGTTATATAACTCACAATTAAGTGTTAGCGAATTTAGTTATTATAAAGCACTGCCCATAAAAGAAACCTTTAAAAACTACAAAACGGCAAGAAAAAAGGAACCAACTAAGGAAAGCGTCTAAAAAGTCTTAAAAATGCTGAGATTAAGATTTAATAAGGATTAACAAAGTTCTTTCCAATACAAATAAAAGCCGCCTGTTTAAATTTGTTAATTTGTTTAAATTTGATGGCAAAGATTGCTGATGATAAAGAAATTTATGAAAGCAGTTCAACAAAGTATTTGCGTCTGCAGCTTCAGATTAAACTTGTATGGAACCAACACATTCAATAATTCAAGAATAAAGTTACCAAAGCAACAGATTTATTATGAATACAAGCTCAAAAAATTATTTTAATATATGCACCAAATTATTAATTTTCAATTCGTTAATTCAAAGTGATATCAATTATTTCGCCATTATTTGGCAACTAATTTTTTTTTTTTTTTTTTTTTTTTTTTTTTTTTTTTTTAAGAGAAGTTACACTCAATTAGTTCTGTCAAAGGGATAGGGTAGAGAGGACAGGTGGTGAAATTTGAAGATAGAAATAGAGAGAAAGAAATTAATTTCTGTTTTACAACTCTACTTACTATTCCGCATTTTTGTTTTATATAGGAGAAAAGCACCGCCCCTGGTGTTAAAGGGACGCATTAAATTTCTTAAGCTGTATTGTGTAGCCATTTTATTGTTTTACTTCGCCGACGATTTTCCTAACATTACCGACCAAGGAGGGCGCCGTGATTTAGTGTGCATTAGCGTAGAGAGTATCAATCGCTGCCGATACTGTTCAGTGACCAGTGCTATGCCTTCATCACTTAAACAGTTCCAACAACAGCTAACTCAATGTCACGCTTATGTATATCAGAATAACTTATGATGTTGATGATTTGTCTCGAACAGGAATCGAATCCAGGTTCTCAGTCATAAGTTGCTTTGTAGTCAACGCGCTAACTACTTCAGACAACAGCACCCAACTAGAGCTTTAAAAACAGTATCTGACCTTTCTGTCCCATATCTCTTTATAAAGACATATTCAGAAATGTTTTACCAATTCATGGCATATACAAATACGTCTATTATTACAAGTTGTTGAATTGTATCAACAACATGCGACATCACACAATATTTTCTCCGAGAAATCGACATGCAATCAGTATAAGAAATAATTAGAATTCAGCAGCATCTCGGTGTAGAGTTGAAAGTACTAAATAACGAATAGAAAATATGGGAGGTCATGAGTTCGATAAATTGCCTGCATGTTTAAAAAAATATAACGAGAATTTTAACATTTAAAAAATTTAAAGAATTATTTATTACAACAAATATAATTTTTCTTTACACGGTAAAAAATTACTGGTGTACCTGTATTTTTCCTCTTTATAAGTTTTCTTAATTAATCTTATTGCCGAAATACATTTACACTAACATATAGTTGTATAAATTATATCCTGGTCAATTTGCTTTAAAAAAATTCCAATAAATAATAAAAAAAGTAAAATGTGCAAATTTGGATCATTTCCATTGATTTTAAAATATACAGCCCTGTCACAGAAATCAATTTCGATCGAAAGTGGAATTGATTCCGTATTTTGCTTCTCCAGAAAACAAAAGACGAAATTGTTTTTCGGAATGAAACCACTTTTAATTTCATGATCGAATTTGCATTTTTTGTATCTGATAGTACAAAAACAAATTTAAAACTTTCTTGATTGAGTAAATAAAATAATAAAATACGGAATCAATTCCACTTTCGATCGAAATTGATTTCTGTGACAGGCCTGATTATTGTCATAAGAGGGTGTTACTTTTTTAGATTAATACTCAATAAAAAACTTGGCACCTAGAAGGCGTACAAATTTGCAAATAGTTACGATTTTTTTTTTGCCTCATTCCAAAGTAAAAAGTATTTTCAAAGATTTTTATTATGCGTTGTGGTTTTAACTGTTCATTGCCGACATTTAATATTTTTTATGCCAAACAAATCAAATACAATATGAGAATTCTCTATTGTGTATAAATATTACAAAAAATATAATCATTGTAGGCTTAGAGTGCTTTTATGCAAACAGCACGAGTCTATTATATTTTTTCTTGCAACATGTATACAATAGACCCCCTTTGGGTGCCAATGATTGTATTTATCAGGCAAAATGAAAAATAAGATCTTTATTTGAAACACTTAATATTTAAATCTATTGGGATACTCCCCCCCCCCCCCTTCAACTAGTCATTTAACATAATTAGAGTTAAAAAAATTTCCATTATTTGTTGTGGCTTTAGCTGCCACATATGCCGAAATTTTATTGGTAACCAAACCATATCGTCAGTGAACTTTAAGCAGTTTGAAAACACTCAACCTCGTATGTTTATGCCAAAACCAACATATACAATATCTCATATGAATACTCAAATTACAAAAGACACAATCATATTCTAATCATAATCTAATTGTTTAAATGATTAGTTGGGAAGAATATTCTAAATAACAAAATATAATATTTAATATTCAGAAAAAAATTCACGTAGATTTATATAATAAAGGATTAAATTAGATTTGTAGAAGTAATTTGTGTCCAAAACATTCGGAAGTTAAAAAATGCACATCGTTTTTTTACACTTGAAGCTTCTACGAATGGGAACATATGGGACAATAAGACAATCAAAAGACTATGAAAAGTGCCCCGGCATGCAAAACTTACAATTATACTGACCACAATTAGCATTGTATCGTGTATGGTTTGTTTAAAAAAAACTCCAGAATATGCTTTACAAACAATCAGTTTTTTCTCCCGATTGTGGACACATTTGGTCTCGATTATGCTGACCAAAAAAACACGAAGTGCACAAAATTCATTTTGATTTGAACGCCCATTTTCGTAAAAGGCTTCAACAATCTTAACGCGCTGCTCATTTGTGTACTCCTCCATGGTAAAATTTGTCAAACACTGAAACGAAGATATGTCAAATTAAATTGGGCAAAAAACTTGACGTTAAGGTGTGACTCATAATTAACATATCGCATTATGGTTGAACCTCCCTTTATATATTTACAGAAAAATCACTGCCGTAAATTGGAAAGCACAAAAAACGGCAAAATTTTGGGAAGCTTTTTAATTGTATCATGATACTTTTCGTGTTAGAATAGTACCAAAAGCACAAATCTACCATTTTGCCATCCCCGTTCCTTACATATAAATAAATAAAAAAATGTGAAATGGATAATAACAAATAATTGTATTTAAAGCATTAAAAACATGAATTGTAGTAATTTTTTTATACTTACAAGACACATGAGAGGAAGTAAAATCTCCTTAAAATTACATCTTTTACAAAATACTTCTTAAGTTCATTTTAGTCAAATCCTTGTAAGTCCTTTTCATATTCGATTAAGAATATGACAGTATTTTCTTCGATTTAAGACAATACTTTAAGCGGGGATAATAATTCCTTAGAGTTTGTTTAAATTTGTGTATTAAAAATATTTGCAAACTAAAATAATACCACGCTTCACACTTTATTTTTAACTTATAAAATCTTTATGAAAATCTTTGGATTAAAACTGTATATAGAATTTTGTAATTTAATACATTTTTGCACATCCTTATCGCTTCTAGAGCAGATAAAGATATTTATTTAAAATAATGCCATATATTAAGTAAACAAACACCAAAAAACAGGCAAATATTTATGCAAAAGCCAAAATACAATACAAAATACATGAATACGAGTATATAATGGGTGGTCCAAATACAAGTAAATTTTTAAAATGCAGTACTGCGTTGTATTAGAGAAGCAAACTTTTTCCTGTCCAACGATACACGTCACATGTGGCTCGTTTTTGTTGTGACTATCGTATATATTACGTATTAAACACATTTTCGAAGAGCATCTACTTGAATGTTGTAGTTAAGAATATATTAATATACTCATGCAGCATAGTGATGCATTTACGAACAGACCCATGGCGATGAGCTGAATGATACTGAGCACTATTTTACTGAAACCAAGGATTATATTAAATCATATCTTACATTTCATGGCTCTGTTTCGCTTGCCATTACTTTATATGGCGTTTCCAGTAGCATTTTCCAAAAAAAGAACAAAATGGGATAATGCCGCCACTCCAAAATCCACACCAAACTCTTAATCTCTGTGGATGCATTGGCTTCTCGAAAATGATTCTAGGATGCGGCAGTTTTGTTTGTTGACACAGCCGCCGATATGAAAATGTGCCTCTCGTCAGATGAGATGATTTTTCATTTAAATTCGATGCACGATTTTTTTTGCAATATTTCATCTGTCAGTGTCAAAATAACTTATGGTTTAAAAAGATACTTGCATTTGGTACTCCCAGCACATGTATATGTATATGAACATGCATGAAAAAAAACTATTCAAAAACTTTGTATGGAAAACAAAATAAAGGAAACAAAAATGAGGAAATATTGCACAGAATGTCGTCAACTTTGCACAAAGTATTGCGTAGAACACAACTGGCAAGACTAAAAGTATGATGATAAAGTTTTGCAAAAGTTGTTTCTTTTAGTTCTTAAAATAAATTTCATACCCTTTTTTGTTCGTTTGTTTGTTTGTTTCAAAAGTTGCAATTTTTTGTCGTTTGTTTAGCTGTATCAGATTTCAAACACCTTGTGTCCTTATAAAGAAGATAAAGGACCAACATACAAAAAGGAAACTTATAAAACTGTGTACGTCTAATGGAATAACACTAGAAAGTTTACATACATAAATGTACGAAATATTCAATTAAATTGTAAAATTTATCTGTGCACTTTTGGGTGAAAAAATATGGGGGAGATTAATACTAAAATCAGGAAATCAGCAGAATTCAAAGTTAACAAAATTTATTCCTTTCAAGTTAAAACTTAAGAATTCATTTTTTTAATATTTCTAATATTGCATCTCAAAAGTTCAATGTCATTTTGTTCTCTCTTCTGGAGCTCAAATATGACTAGTCATATTCACAATACAAATTTAATCGATCGCATATCCAGGGATAATGGAGAAAGACCCAATAAATTGAAATTGGAAATTTCAGCTTTTTGAAAATAATTTATAACGAACAAAACGAAATTATATCCCACCGCCAATAAGCCTTCCGGCGAAGAAAATTGGAGTAATTCTCAAAAACTGTCATAATCATTGAATGCAGAGCAAGAACCATTTCGTTCTTTATACTTTTACAGGTAATTAAAAAATGAAAATTGAGGAATATGAGTAAATAAATACAACTTATTGCAATGCCCTTAATTAACTCCTACTAAATACGTGTGCATTTTCATAAATTTTTTTGAAAACCCAGTAATTTATTTCAGTTTAGGCCAGGGTAGCATACAAAATTGTATTACAACCTCTTAGACCCCTTTGGGTCATAGTCGAAACAGCCAGATCTTATTATGAGCATCATTAACATCGACTACCTCGGATATACCACCAAATTCAAGAAAATCCATAATAAACATTCGTCTCCTGCTAATCCGGGAAAATTATATCCAAAGTGTTCTATACTCCCTTCTTCATTTATAGCGTAGCCTGTGCGCCAGAAATCATTGTGTTTGTTAGTCCCATACTTCTCGACAGTAGAGAGGATGTCACCTCTATGCTGTGTCTTCCTGTTTAATTCGTCCTTAGTTCTAGCTCTAGGTATGAGTTTGCAAGAGGGCAATGGAAAAACCACGCATTCCAATCCGAGTGGAATTGAGAAAGTTATATGGTACATCAGCCATAAGCGTTCTGCAGGATGCCTCAACGCACTAAGACATAATTGGCAGTCGAAGGCTGCTGTTCATGATTATGGCGATAAGTGTGGGAATATATATTAAAGCGGTAGTCTCTACCAAATCGCCACTCACTTGATAGATAGGACCTCCATTTGGAGATCACTGCATTGATACAGAAGTCATTTTCAAATGGCGATATTCATATCATCTGAATATACACCAGATTACATACCCCTTGCGCAGAAATTGAGCCATCTGTGGAGAAATTTGGACCTGTTCCTCTTCCTGGGTAACAATTCGTACCACGTGGAGAAATAATACCTCCACGTGGTACGAAATGTTACCCAAGTTTATTAGGTCTTCAAGTTTAAAGTTTTAGAGTTTTCACTGTACATCCATATACAAATCAAAATTTTTTTAAACCAAATTTTGTTGTTCTATATCTCAACTTAATTAAAAAGCTGGTTTACTTAATAACAACATCCTTCCTTGGATGAAGGTTTCAATGTACATTATTCTGGAAACATAACCTTGTACACACAGAATTTAATGCAAATATTTATTTTTATATCTCCTGCCACTGTGAATTTCATGTTTCTTATTCATTTTAGTGTTAAATGTTAAATATTAAGCTTTTGTGGGATAAAGCAAGTCACGTAAGATAGAATTTAAGAAAATAACAAAAGTTCTAATCAAAAATATAAATTCACTGAAGGGTCTAGCCCTGACCGTTTCGTTATAAACGCTTGTGCTATTTCCCCTGCATTGATGACATTATTGCCCACTGTATTAAATAGAGTTTCGATAGTTAAACCGCAATTATGAGCTACTGAAAAACCTTGAACAACATTGCCAGCATTCGGACCCATAAAGTGTATACCCAAAATTGTACGCGGACTCTCACGCTGAGCAATTATTTTTATATAACAAAATTCTATAACCTTCTCAGGTAGCGAAAACTCTAGCGGATTGTGGTATTTGTGATACACTTCTATATTATCTTCACCGAACTTTTCTATAGCGGCTTCCTCGGACATGCCAACAAAAGCATAAGGGATAGGTGTAAATAGTGTCGAGGCCACATTTTCATAGTTCATTGTCTCAAAGCAGCATGAAAACAGCCTTTTTCCTAATAGCCGACCAATCCTGATAGCAACTGGAGTTAACTGAGGACGTCCCTTGGCTATATCACCCACAGCATAGATGTTTACTACGTTCGTACGATCCTCATAATTAACCACAATTAAGTCATCCTCTACTTTTAAATCTACAGCTTTGATATTGAGATCTTCTAGATTTCCTTTGCGTCCACTAGCCCAAATAATGGTATCAAAAATTTCTTTTCCCTCTATAGAGGTTTCCAAGTTTCTATATTCTATTAGAAGGCGGCCATTTTCTTGTTGCTTAATGGCAAGTGGCTCATTCGGTATTAGAAATTTTATGCCTCTTTCTTTCAATGATTCAATCACAATATTAGTCATTTGTGTATCAAAAGTTTTAAGCACCTTATCGCGGGCCATAATGGTGACATCAAAACCAAACAGACGCAAGAATCCACTAAATTCCATTCCTATGTAACCAGCTCCTACTATAAGAATTTTTCCGAGTGGTTTAGGACAGCTGAATAGATCATCACTAGTTATGCCATATTCTTGAGCGCCCGGTATTTCTGGATAGATTGGTCTTACGCCAATTGCTATAACAATGAATTTCGCCCTGTGCTGCACTTCTGTACCATCAATCAGTTTTATGTTAATTGTATGCTCGTCAACAAAGGATGCCATTCCATTGATATATTCGATTTGATTCTTGTCAAGCTCAGCTTTTATCTCTAAATTGATTGACTTTATTTGACTTTGTATATTCTCAATCATTTGGCTCCAATTTAAGGTGATACTTGTCTCATTTACTATTTGCCAACCATACGAAGTTGCATCGTGTACAGCTTCTCCCAGCAAAGCAGCCTCCAACATTAATATTTTTGGCGTACAACCGACATTTACGCATGTGCCGCCAATGTCCCAAGTGGTACCCTTGGGCGTAGGTTTTGTATAATAGACTAATAAAACTTTAGCTCCATGTTTGTTTGCCTCCCTGGCACAGGCTAGACCGGCTGAGCCGCCACCAATAATTATTACACCGTAATCATATTGTTCATGATTTGACATTTTCAAAAAATTTTCTTTTGTTAATAATATTTTTTTCGGGTTGAAGTTTGTACATAATTATCAAATAAAATTAAAGTCAAAGCTTTAGTTCAAGCCAAATTTCAGGCGATTTCATTTTATTGAATACGTCTTGTTATAGATTTAAATTTATTATTCGTGTGTTTTGTGTGGGCTGCCCGAACTGAAAATTATGGCTTGCACCTAAATTAGGCTCCCAACAAAACCTCAAATACATAGACCTTTATATAGGATGCCGAAAAACAAGGACAATTCATGGGAAGATCCCCGCTGCATTATAAAGACACATTCTCCCGAGTATGTCACATTCACCTAATCGAACGTTGGTGTTGCCATCCAGTGAAAAAGCACAAACCACTAGTCACACATTATCAGCTTCAATTATTACATGAGGCTAAGAGACTAGAGCTATTTGGTCTATAACTACACAGTTACCATTCCTAAGAATTAGCAACACACAAGGATATAACGTCGACCTAGTCCATCCATCGCGCAGGTACTGATCGATTGCCTCTAACAAACTACCAGTCGACCACTATTTGTCCACCATAGACAAACGACTTGCTAATAATACGAACTTCCGGATTTTCATCTTAAATTAGAGCACTTAGAGCACTTCATGTCGTGACTGTAAAGTGTAAAATGTTTTGTGAAAATGGTATGTAAAAAATACATTCTAAGGCCAACTGCCACCTACAAAAAAATAGTTCTAAAATCTTAACGTAAAAGTAAATTTCAAAATGGAAGATTTGCCAAGATAGCAAAGATATAAATGAATATTTAAAAAATTAATGTACATAGATCACAAAAAATAGATAAAAATAAATCTTTTATTACAAAAAAAAACCATAGCATCCCCACCCTTCCATTTAAATAAGACTATTTACCCAATCGTCTTTTATATGGCGGGTAACTTAATATTGAGTTGCAGTAATCGCGAAACTTCATGATCAAGCAAACTTTGAAGTCCAACTTCTGCCTAGAGTCCGTTCACCATAATATCATGTGGATGGCTTTTAGTTTTTAACTTCAGATCCTTTCCGTAACGGAACAATAAGTCAAATGAAGCTTTAGAGCTTATGGACGTACAAACTAACAGGTATTGGTTGTTCATTAAATTTTTTTTCAACCAAAAACGACAAAATTTCATGAATATTTTTTTCGTCCTTTTTAACAATCAGCAAAATCTTGTTTAGGAAGTCCAAGATTCGAATCAGATACTATTGGATAAAAGCCACATTTACATAAATGGGATTCTTTATTATCGAACCAATGAGAATGGTTTTTCAAAACTGCTGATTTTTTCCGATTAAAGTTCTACCAAAAGATTAAAACTTAATTAATACATTTTTGGCCCTATGCTCCCTCTGGGAGTGAAAGGAACTTATATATATAATACATTTTTGCAACTCAACCGGATCTGACACTGAAAATGGGGTATATTTAAATTCTAAGCCATTGGGAGTATTCTACAAACTAAATCTTAAAAACTTGCAGTCAAAAAAATTCAAAAGAAAATAGAAAAGACAAAGGAGACGTATAAAAATAATTGCTACAAAAGAAAGAATTTTTATTACGTGATGGAATACTACACGAGCCTCTGTAGGTCTCTTCAGGGAACTTATAATTTTAAAATATCTGCAAAGAACACGTTTAAAAAAACATTTAAATAATGATTTGCTGAAAATGCAAATCGAAGTATCAGTTAATTAGATTTTCAAAATAAAATTAGTTTTCATTCAATTTATCTTTTGGAAAAATAATATTCAATTTAAATTCAAATAACCTTCCACTGTGTTTTATTTACACTAAATTTAGTTTTCACGCCGCTGACGGTTTACAAAGCGAATGTGCAACTGCTTACAATCCTTTTCATGTCGATATCATAAGAAATTATTTTCATTACAGAGCAGCTTGGCTCAGTTTTCCATTTGCATTAAGCCAGTTACCAGAAAACTGCCCCTTTTGAAAATTAATCGCATTTGCATGTATATTCTTTTCAACTTTCGTTATGCTACAACAACAAATTAAACATTAATTTTAGTTAAACTAAAGCCAAACCAACGATTTTATAATTAACTTAATTATATTACCTCCTTTTGTTCCATTTTAATTTGAAAGCTCTTAATTATGATTATAATTATAAGCACGAGTATTCATAAGACGAGGTCATAAATGATTCAAACGCATTTAAATTTCATATATATACTTGCAACATTTATGCGTGTTTATGTTGAACCCGCAATTTTTCATTTTGCAGCAGATTTTTTATAGAAATAAATCGTTTACACTCAGGCTTGGAAGGCTAAATATTGCATTAAACTAAACTAAAAGTGAATAAAAGATTAGCTGTTCGTATGTCGAAACTTTAATTGGTGGTTAAAGTATACCATCAGTGAAATTTAAGTACTTTGAAAATATCCCACCTTACAAAATACATAATCACAGTAGAGTTAGAATGTTTTTATACCAAGAGCACAACAAACAATTTATTGAGTCTATTTAATTTTTCTTGGGTGCAATATCAATAACTCTCATTATTGAATAGAATTTTTTTTATTTTAATATATTACGTTGTTGGTACATCGCTCTATAACTGATGCAAATTTTTCCGCAGCAAAGTTTTCTATTAGAACAGCTTTGGCGGCAGTCGAATTCAATACCCTTCATAATACTAGTCTAATACACTACAAACTTGGGTATATTGCAAAATAGCCCGGAAGAAAATTAAAAAAAAAATGTTGTTGCCATCAGTGAAGCAGTTCGCAACGCCTTTATGCAGTTAATGTTAATTTTTTTTAAAAAATTATATATATATATATATATATATATATATATATATATATATATATATATATGTATATATATATATATATATATATATATATATATATATATATATATATATATATGTATATATATATATATATATATATATATATATATATATATATATATATATACATACATATATATAAATTAAGGGAATATGCAGACATTAGAAAGCCCACTTAAGAAAGAAGTTTGAAGAATTATTACAAATAGCAAAAGTTCTATTCGGCTGAATTAAAGTACAGCGAGCGATAATAATTCCTTTCAAAATCTCTTTTTTTTTAATCTCAAAGCATTTTGGCCAAATATCTTAAATGTAGAAGATATATAAGATGCACTCAAAAGATTTTATAAATTTTTAAGGAACAAAAAATAGAAAAGTAAAAGATTTTGGGCAATTAAGTAAAAAGTCCTCTTAAACAAAAGGCAATTAAATCAAAACTATTATAATTCTCATTTTTATATATAAAGAGGATATTCATGAATACTTTCTCTTCAGTAACTTTACAGGTTTGCATATTTTCAAATTTCGGAGATTATGTATATGGCATTAAAAAAGCGATGTGTATACCAGTACAAAACAGAACTTCCAAAGAAGTCATGAAAATACCAAGATTATAATACGGAAGTCTGCGAATTTGAATCATTACAAATAATTCTAATATAGGCTTGTCAGTGCAGAATGTTCTCTTTTTTGATTCCTTTTCACCGATTTAGAAGTTATCTTCAATGCATTAAAAAAAGGTCTGAGTTTTTCATCAACTTTTTTTTAATTAGGACCGACTAGGAACAGACTTTTTATTTGTAAAGGGTATAAAGTAATCACAATTTTGCTTCTCTTATATGAAAGTTAATATATCAATTGTTAATTGATGAAGATTTGAAGAAAAAGCTGAAAAAAAAATTTGTTTAAAAAAAGGAGAACAGGAAGCAGTAATATGGATTTTCAATCAAAGTTTTGTCAACTGGAATTCCTACGAATGTGATAAGATGCAGTAATGGAGGTAACGAAAACGTCGTTCCTTGAGAATGACCGCCATATTTTTTCACTATAATGTTTAATGTGCCAATCTTTGGATATCAGCTGTACAAAATAGTATTGAACCAAAGGTCCTGTAGCTGATTTTTTTCCTGTCTTGTTGTAAAACTTCCTAATGAACCCACTTCTTTTGTATATTTAATTATCCGTTGAGCGATGGCAAAAATCAATTCATTTAAGTTAGTTTCGCCTAATGAGATTAAACGTAAAACATCAATATTTCACATAAAAACTAAATCTGTCATGATATAAAAACTGCATATAAATGAAATACTAAAGTTTGGTACTGAGGTTGCATAAAGGAAAGTCAGTACTATTATTATACTATAAAAACTATTCTTACCTGTCTTAACCTGTTAAAAATATAATCGCACACTTAAATATTTTACGGCTTCAAAGTTTTCTGACGGCTCACATTAGTTTGCACTATTTATTTTAAATTTTTTATGCAAAAAAGAATAGAAGTAAAACTTTCAAATAAATCTTTCATGTATTTTATATGGATTAGAAACACTCGATTAAATGCATTAAACCTATAGGAAGCATTGGTAGTAAGGTGGCTCAAATTACAATAAATATGTTATGAGCCAAAATTTCACTTAACATTTAGATATAATTTCTCGAGAAAAATTAATTAATTACAGGGTATTTTTGTGTGACAACACGCTCTCAGTGCACGCTAGAATTAACACTGAACCCAGTTAGAACAGGGGCTACCAAATTCTAAACTTGTAATTGTCGCTGAAAGCCAAAAGTTATAAAACGAGATCTTTCGGAATATTTTGGAATTAGATTTCTCAAAAAGTTGCTTTCAGTGTCGGTGTATTAAAATTTTTATATATAAATTCTCTAAGCTCCCTACTATTTCATAAGCGTTCTCTACTTGTACAAAAGCGTATGTATATGTGCATAAATTTAAATATGTATGTATCCGCACACACACCTACAGAGTAAAATGAAGTTATTTTTCCACATCATTACACAGAAAAGCTTCATCGGAAGCTAATAGCTTACGATTACCCTACTCTCACATACATTCACCCTGCCAGGATGCATCCTTTAATGTGAACGTGCTTTAAAGATTGATTTCACTTTAAGCAGAAAACACAAGTATAAAATTAAAACAGATTTACCTTAAAGTTGTTAGTGCATTTTGTGTATTTCCTATCAGAAAGGAGTAGTTTAACCAATCAAAACGAAGGAGAAATGAAATAAAATGAAATGTTACAAATAAATTTTACTTGTTATGTGAAAGAAAATATTTACATTTTGTTTATTATTTGATAATATTATATTATTATATAATAAAATAGGCTAGTGTATTAAATTGGTGGAGGTGTGTGCTTGGGTTTTCTCTAATCTCAAAGGATTAAAATAGGAGCAGATTGATACTATTTAATTAAAGGCAACATTTGTCTAACTAATTTAGGAGATATTTTACTTTCTGTCCGTCTTTGTCTCCACAAGACACGAGCAGTGCTTACATTCTGAATTGTTTTCACTTATGCCTAAAAAATCGGTTAACAGAATAATATTTTATATACATATATTCCCATCGATTCTATAAGGAGCATAGGACATCTTGAGGTTTCGTTAATCATACTATCTCGGATGAGCAAATGATTAGTCTACTGTATCCTGGTCTGATGATGGGGCTGCCATCTAAGCCAACAGACTGGCTGAGTGTAAAACACATTTATATAGCGAAGCGCTTAATAAAAGAACAAACGTCCGCTTGCAGCTACCCCAATCAACTAGGAGAACAGACGCTGCAGGCACCTCTCACAATTCGCCGATGTTTGACGGGTGTCAAGAATATCCACCAAGTAGAGGTTTGTGAGTCAACTTGAAGTGTAATTGATAAGGATCACTCTGTATTTACCAAGTAGAACCGATCAGAAGTTTTGCGTTATCATTATACCCCTGGCTCCCAATAATACCGATAAATCTAAACCGTAAATATTTACAAATCTTATATATAAAATGTATCACAAATGTTGATATTTTACCGCTCATATACAAAAATTTCCGAATCCTGATACACACAAGTAACTGGCTTCAGGCGTACTCAAATTGCAACAACAACGAAAATCCTACACTATTTTTAGTCTTACGTAGACACTATGGTGTTGCAAGTTAAAATCAGAGTGTTTTGTTTTTGGATTGCAAAACAAAAGTTACGAGATTTTGCACTTGCATTTTTGCAAGACATTTACACCAAGCGCCGAATTCCACTATTGGAATTTTGATATAAATAGATTCAAAAAATAAATCACAAAAAATGTTTTGTTTGTTGTGGCTTTAGCTGTTCATATGCTGACATTTCATTGGTCGCTAAACCAAATCATCAGTGGGGAGAATATCTCGAAATAATAAATTTCAATATTAGTAATAAAAAAAAAATTACAAAATGTCGTTGGATCTTTTCAACTTCATATTTAGTCTGCGGGCAATATTGCAAAGGGCAACTTTGAAGGATAATTGCGACAAGCACTGCACTTCGCTGATGATTAAAAATTAAGTAAATGCATGATTTCTGCCATTATTTTATGGAAATATTCGAGTAAAATGTCATATATTAATAAAAGTATTTCTCTTAATTTAGAATAATTAGTTATGATTATATTAAAAGAAATATTTGTCATTACCATCTATAGTTAAAAAAAATATCTTATTGATTGACAAAGCTGTTTTAAATGTTTCGAAATGCAGCTGTCCTAGACTTTTAACGCCACAGGATGCCCTTAGAATTATCAGCCAAAAAGAAAGAAGTGGAATAAAATTGTATTTTCTTTATATACCATAAACGTAAATATTCTTGCCTCGTGTTAACCAACTCCAATTGCAAATTTTACAACAAACGGATTGTTTTCAAGGAAGTTAAGGCACGTAGAGTCCTTGTTCTAATTACAAAAAATAACTACTACATGTGGTTTCTGCTTTATGTGAACAATATGGGAGAATTTTCCTAAATTTACGTTTCACTATTTGGCAATTAGATGACAATTTAAAATTTTTGAAATGTATGAACTAATATGTTCCCACTTAAATCACTTTATATTGGTGCAACAAATTAAAGGAATTTCTGAAACCACTTTCTAATTTCGTCACTTCGATTTAAGGAAACAAAGCACTTACATATCATACATACATAAGTATGTATGCATGTTTGTATGTAAATACTTAAACTTTTTCATATTCCTAATCAAGTTTTCGTTACTCAATTTAAAAGGATTTCTTTGTTTCATGTCAAAAACAGCTTAGTTGGCACAACAAGTAACATAAATTAATACAAACCAACAATGTTATCTGTCCCGTTTGTATGTATGAGTGTGTATTTGTTAGTTATGAATGAAATGTTTACAAATAAATTCATATTAATAAAACAAACAAAAAAGTTGAGACCAAAGCAGAACTAGAGAAAATTATAGTGTTAAGACCGAAACTCACTAAGGAATGAAATGAATTTAAGCCATATTCCAATGAAAGCCAAAGGAAGTTGGAAATTCAACAAAAATTTCAAACATATTTTACCCTTCAAACGAACATTGTTGGCTAAATACTCGTACTGTAGTAAAAGGTGGTGAACGAAAAAGATTTTACAAAAGAAGACTAAGCAAGGACACACTCATGAATGTCAACTGTTCCTTCTACTTGAAGGAATCAGAGTCTATGAGCCAACTAACAATATAAAATGCATTTCCTAATAAAGTCTATTGTTTTATAAAATATTATAAACTTGGATTAAACTCAGTTCAGTTATAGAATTTAGACATAAAACTGCGTTCAAACACTATTAATTTTAAAGGTATTGATCAGAATTCGACTGATGTCTAGAATATAGTATTCATTGAAATCTCTAAAAGGATTCCATCTCTTAACACCCATTGCCACATGGAAGTAAATTGTTAAAAGTGAAAAATAAAGAATGATAACAATTATCGTAAGTCACGAATATTTTCGAAAAAAAAACAATTAAACTATTATTGGCGGCAACACAGCACAGGACAAGTTAATTTTTTAAAATGTCATCGACAACAAAGTTTATAGCAAAGGTTGTTATTTTAAATGAATTGCTTTGTTGACATATTATTGCCAATTTATTGAACATTCACCGTGCCTAGGGAAAATTGTCTTGATATAAAAAAAATTTTTATAAAAACTTAAAATTAATGTTTCAACTATTTTTATAATTTTTTTTTATTATTTCATTAACAAACATAAACCGCGAAGCCACCTGGCTTGCCTGCAGAAACACCTGAAATTCGCAGCAGGAGTTGAATCTGCGACCTTGGGACTACTAGTCAAGTGCACTAATTACTAGTCTACGAAGGCACTCTGTATCCTTCATCATTATCCTGAGTATATATGGGCACAAAATCATCTATAGTAATAATTCCTTCTAATAAATTTATTGAAAATTCGTCAACGGGCAACGTTGTTTTTTTTTATTGGTCCAAACCTCAGGGCAGGACCCCTACTCATGCAATGCATTGTTCAGGAAGTAGCAAAAGCCTTTTTAATTGCCATAATTACTGGCCAGGAACTTCCAATGTAAATTAATTCGCAAGTAGAAAGATTGTGGTTGTTTGAGCACAAAATTTGTTTACCCCATTTACCAGCAGGAATTAATATTGTAGCTGATTTTGTTTACATACGAGTATATAAAAAGGATAATGATAAACAATAAGAAATTGCCTTTTGGAGATAAGTTGCAATATTTATTTTATCTTGTTATAAAAAAGTTCTAAGAGTTTCTAGAACTTGTGGCAACGTTAGTAATGAAACTTTCTTTTAGTTTCTTCCTTGATCCTTGTGAAATTTCCAAACAAATAAATATTTGTACAACCTTTGAATAATCGGAATATGAGAGAAAAGAAGGAATTGTGTTATTGTTATTATCAACCACATATAGTGGTAAAAGAAAACAAAATATGTGCCACAAAAAGCTGGAGATACTTTACGACCCGCACACAATCACATTCGCAAAGAAATCCAATACTGAGAGATATAGAAATTACAATGCACGTGGGTTGAAGAAACATTTATCTGATGAAAATTTCAGCAAAAAATTATAAATAAATAAAAGCAAATGAGAAATATTCTGCAAAAAAAAGGAAGCAAATAGAAAATCACCCCTATCGTGAATAAGAAGTGAAATTTTTGTTCACGTGGAATTTTTATTCCACCCGAACAGAAAATTGCTATCGGGAATTTCACGTGAACAATTTTTTCCACAACTTGAACAGCTGTGCAAAGTGTAATATGTTATCAGTGTAATTTGAATGAACATTTGAAAATAAAAGATATACATACACATAAAAAGATATACATACATACACATAAAGGTGCAGAGAAATATTGCAGAAATAAAGCAATACAAACATACATACATACGTATTAGCAATAATTTAAAAATAGTTGTTAAATTAAAGTTGTTTTTTTTTTCTAATAATCGAAGTTTTATTTCTTCAATTTCTAGTAATTTTTGGGTTTTCTCTATTTTATTATTGACTTCTTTCAGCCGGAGTTCTTTGCACACCGCATGATGCCCCTCTATAATTTTGAATTTTTTAGCCTCGAGTTCGTTACCTTTTTCCAACGACCAGTATACTTTTCTCATTATCAAATGCATTTCTTTATTGTGACAGTTTAATCTTAACAAATCATGTCGATCACACAACTTAAACATGATTGGTTTATGATTAAAGGTAGTTTTTCTTTGTCTCAGGACATTATGAAAATTCTTATGTACCAATTCTAAAAGAATTTCCAAGGGAAAAGAAACGTCGGTTGTATTAATTGACTAAAAAAATTTCTGCCATAACATTGGAAAGTCATTACCCAAAATTTTGGTTAAAATAATAGACATATAAATAAGGAAACATGAAAGTCCGCTTCATGTAGCCCATCTTCTTCACGAAAGGCATCACCATTCAAAATAAGTCGAGTGAATGATGTAAAATAAATGCGAAAATAAGGCCAGTGGATCTGTTACCTTTCATTTTATTGAGAATAATGTCACTTTGAAATTTATTTACCGATTTTGTCCTAAAATTACTTTTTATCAGCCTTAAATTTCTAATTAGACAAAAAATACTTACATGATGTATGCATTCCCCAAGCAAAAAACAGTGAAAAAATTCCACATATTGCACGAAAAAACAACATTCACGATAAGGGGAATTTTGTTTTAAGTGGAATTTTTTCGGGGGAAATTATTCACGATTGCAATAGTGTGGAATGTGGAATGATTTCATGCGGAAAATTATTCCCGATAGGGGTGAATATTTGTAAATGTTTTTGCTTTAAAACCAAAAGAAGAAAAAAACAGAACAACGTTTTTGTATTCGAAAATGCATTTGTGTTCTATTCTTAGCTGTAAAATTTAACAGAAATACAAATAAACATTAAATATAAGAGGGGCTCAAATTTTATAAACTTAATATTTATAAAATGTCTGCATTTCACAGGCGCTACCCAAGTCGTTAATACTCTTCGGAATCATATTTGGAAATGATTCAAATTCATATACTTATTCAAAAATCAACAAATACTACATGAGAATTCTATAGAATTCAATTATATATTTCTACTTATGATTTAATAAATAATTCAGAATGCATTTAATTCCATAGCGCCCATGTTCCAAAAAAATGGATCTCTATTAACTGTTATTACGTTTTTCTTATATGCGTTTTAGAAGAAGTACTCAATAATCCTTGACCGCCTCCTTGCCTAACAAATACAATTAAAGTAAATCAGGGAGCCCTGCTAATAATCGCACCTGCATATGTATAAGTTTGAAACGAGTAAATAAACTCTGCTTTGTAAATATTTATATGGATTTTTGTTCTGCTTACAATTATAGCCAATTTATCATTATGACTTTAATTAAAACCAATAATAAAAGTTTTGCTCGTTTTACTTTATTCCACTTTTATTTAACTTTTATATGTTCTTTAAGGCAAATATACTTGTATGAATTTTTCTACATGATATTTTAAATTAATCTACAAGGACTCTGTTGCTGTTTCTTTTATCTGCTGTAGGCAAAACAGGATATTTTGCTGACCATCATGTGAACAATTTTAATGTTATTATGGATTTTATGGGTGGAGGGGACGAATATAAAAATGCTGTATGAAAATGCAATTTTTTCGCTTTCGGTGAGAGCAGAAAATTAAATTTTGAAAATTGTTAATTATTCTATGTTTTTATTGCAACTGGATGCAAATTTTATACTCGAATATCGTGGTAATTTTTGAAATTAATCCCAGACATGATTGCCCAAGCCAACAGAGATCAAGTAAAATTAATATGTTTTGATTTTAATTGTGAGGCTTTAAGAATTTTAAATAATTAATATTGAAATTTATTATTTGCAATATTCTATACAACGTATTGTTTAAACAATGAGAGTTAAAATGAAAACATTCAACTTCATATATTTATGATAAAACAATCAAATATAGTATGGGAATTCTCTATAGTATATGAATATTATATAGTTCATAATCATAGTAGGCTTAGAATCCTTTTTTCTCCATTACACCTCTTACATGAGTTGTTGCAGATGTTTTCGCAATGTTATTTTTGTCTTGTATCAGTTTCGTTGTTGTTCCACAGCTAAGGAGATAATTAGCCTGCTGTAGCAGGTCTTAGGATAATGGAGCTGCCATTTGCCGTTGCCTAGAAACAAAACCTTCTTGTTATTTGGTGCAGTGTTGAGAAACCTGCTAATCTTTGATTCCTACTTTTTTTCCCAGGCGGTAGTGACTGCCTGACCTTTGTCTCTTTTGCAGAGGGAGGGGAGGCCAGAGAGGTCATTGCTAGACCATTAATATGACAACTCAACAGATGGTCTAGCGTAAGTACTTTTTTTAGACATAAAGGTATTTTTAAAAGGCTAGGTAAAGTACATTTTTGCTGAGTTTATCCATTTTAAATTTCTTTAATCAGTCCAGCAAGATGACAGGGACACTATTTACTAAATTAAAAAAAAAAAAATACTAAGGAGAGGTGAAGACAAACATTTTACTTTTATTGGTTGATTACAAATATTTTTTACTTCAAATGCAAAATAAGGCATGCTTTTATTTAAAATTATTTCAGAGTAATAGTTTAGTGCCCTTTACTTAATGCTTTTTTTATTTTATGACACTATAATATTCGACAAACATTCACCAGAATTTTGCGAATACGAATCCGAATGTTATGAAATATTCGAATATTCGCTGATACGAATACATTACATCACTAATACATACATGCAAACAATGTGAAGAACAAATATATACGCACATTTATATGTAATACTCTCATTTTTCTTTTTGTTTTCTTATTAAATTTTTTATTATTATTATTATTATTTCAGATTTTCACTTTATATAACTTTTTTATAGAAAATTCTCATTTTTGATATTTTTCAATGTAAGTAAAATCTAAAGTAAATTTTTATTGAAATACATAAGTATAAGTTTGCTGGAGCGAATATATAATTAATCAGTCGTTCGATCGTTCAATAATGGTATCAAATTATACCTGAAGATGCTCAAAGTATCATATTTAATTCATTGCCTCAATTATGCATGGCAGGAATGAACATAATATGATTATAATTATCAATTTCAAGCATGTTTTTCTTAGCGAGCATTTAGAGTGCACAAGTCTACTAGAAAAAAAAGTATTGCAAAGAAATTAAAAAAAACAACCTAAAATTTCAAGAAATTAACAATTAAAATACTTTACATTACAATACATAATCATGTATCAATTAAAAAATATTTTCTATACACATACATACATCTTGAAATACATATTTTTCATGGAAATTTAAAACAAAAATAGTTCACATTTTCATTAATTTTATTTACGAAAATTACATACACATTGAAATATAGTCTCCGCTAAATTGAAAGCCTTTTACTTTCAACAAACGTATAAAAAATGGCTTTTCTTTGTAACAATTTCCTCATAATGTGCAGAGTTTTAAACACAAAACTGAATTTCATTGAAAATTAGATATCAAGACATTTTAAGTGAATTACATACGAAGTCTAGATGGTTGACTTGAGAGGAAATTCGAAATTCAAATGTTTTTGCTAGTGATTTCCTTCAAGTAAGTTGGCTTTTCCTGACTAAAAGCAATTTCTTACATCTAGTTTGTTTCCCGTTTCTTCTTTTATGTCTTTCTTTTTTTCTTTCTCATTTCGAAACTTTTTTCCACATTTCCTTACCTCGTTTCTTTACCAAACTACACCTAAATTGCATGAAAATTTTAGTCTTATATATATTTACTATACGACTTTTTCACTAAAAATCAAAGAGAAAATACGCCAACCAGTCAAAATGGATTATCAGAGGAAAAGGAAATAAAGAAAATGCGGAATAATTTTTAAGTAATAGTTAAATGAAGAAATCTATTAATGATGAAGACAAATAGAATATTTAATGCAGCTTTGCCGACTCGTAATTAACGTTTGCATATTTTGAGTAACGAAAACAAACAGTTCCTTTCGAAACTATTTGGGCCATGTGGTGGTTTTTCGCTCAGAGTCATGTCATTGAAGCACAATCTTATATTGGAAACGATACCAATACTGGAAGCAACTAAGCATACCGTTTTAAAATTCCTTATTAAAATTTCAGTAATTTTCCCCCTAAAATAATTGCAGTTTAATTTGCTTTTGCCATAATTTCCTGCAAAAAAGTATAAAATTTTTTAACCTCTCGTGTTTTTATTTCACTATATTTCTACTTGTTTATTCAATTTGTTTTCATGTATATAAGTAACACTATCCAACACAAAAAAAATCAAAGTTTCTAGCGACTGATCCTGGTAGAGGGCACAAATGAACATATATAGGCATCGGTGTTTTGAAAAAAAGTTTTGTGCAACAATGTAACCCACCTTTTTATCCTCTTTTTTGAAGAGGGGCAAGTACCTTCCGATTTAAAATTTCGAATGCGCCGAAGCTCGAAATTCAGCTTAAACGCCAGATATCAGCCAAAACTTATTCACAATTATGGCACCAATGATAAAATTTAGGTATAAGATGTATTCAGCATTTTTTTAAAATTTCGAGGAAAAATTTTGTGAAACATTTAACCCTCTAACTCTAGATTTCAGCACTCTAAATTTTCCATGTGTGGGTCATTCTTGCCCCTTTAGGGAAAAACTTCCTCCATACACCGATATGGACGGTTGAAATATCTAACAAAAACACTCGTATTTGATACAAAACACACTAAAGCTAAAAAATCAGCTTGAGCGGCAGTAATAAATCAAAGCTTAAAACGTGCTTAAGGATTAATTTCATACCTACTCATATTTGAAGGTTAGATGTCCCAAAATATTTGATTTTAGGAGAGAAATTTTCCATGTGAAAAATGTTGTATGCATAGTTTTATTATAATTCCCTACAACATAAAGCTATAGATATTAATCCCCAAATTATGTTTGTCGTCGTGACGTCGACACCAGTATTTTGGCGTTTATCGACAACAACCAAATATTATCGATGGGCTTTTACTGTTAATAAGGCTTATCAAATAGTAGTTGGCCATCAACAAAACTCAATTAATGCCTACAGCAAGCAAAAACTGCAGTTTTTTAAAGTCGACTTCATTTGACGACTACGACACTTAGAATATGGAGTTTTTTACTAATTAGTTATTTCATTTATTAATAATTTTTCCTTTTCGATCTATTGAATATCATATTATTATCAAACAAACCAAAAGAGTATGAATACTCTTGTCCTTACTGCGTTCTCCAATAGATGGAAATGACTGATCTGATTGTTCATCTAGTTCGTAGGATTCTGTTTCTTGTAATTTTGAAAAATAATTGATTTTGTCGTACAGTGTAATGATTTCTTTGAATAATATTTGCAAAATGATTTGGAAATTTAACAGCATTTTACCTCCGTTTGCTAGAGCACAAACACCGAAAATATTGTTTTTAATGAAATGCAATAGAAAGCATTCCATCATTACTTTCTAGGAAGTTGCATGCACCCACAAGACACAACACTTACCGCCTTTTTTCTGGAACAACTTTAATTTCGATTATATATACTTGTATATACACAAACTTGTAGAAGAAATTGTTTTCTTTGGCAAATTTTCCGGATGAAATAAAATAAAGGACTCAAGATGTGAAATAAGCAACAACAACAACAAAAAAAAAACAAGAGAAAGAAACATCAGAACTAAAAAACTATGAAATAATGTTCCATACGGATGACTTGTTTTTTTTTTTTTTTGTTACTTTTTGTAATTCCTAGCTAAACAAACATTTTTTGACTTACAACACAAACTCCTTTACAACAAATATAATTTTACACTATAGTCCGTTTCAGATATTATTCGAATTTGAAATATAAAAGAGTTCAAAAAACAAAAATTTCGTTATAAATTTCGAAGAAAATTTTAAACAATTTATTTGTTAAACACTTTAAAGTATACATACAGGGAAAACTCCCATAACCGGACACTCATCGTCGCACGGTTTTTTTCCAGCTGCGAGTTCCAGTTCTGCTTATGGAGGAGCCACATTTTTTGCCTTATTTGAAAATCATTATTTAATTATGTATACAGAATAACATAAGTTTGCAAATTAAGATCAACTTTTGGACTAGAGCAACATAAAGTTTATGCAATCGAAAAATGGAACCAATTTGAAGAAACGGATTCGGCAGATTCGAATTCAGCATCCCAAATTATATTAGAGACATCGTTCCGTTGCTCTGGTCCAAAATCTTAAATACACGTATTAGAGCAATGGAAAACCTATTACCAGCAGCAGATTAAACTTGAGCTGCAAATTTTCAAAATGAGTCTCTATTTTTTATATACTGGGATGTTACAAACTCATCTCTGTTTCATCAGCGTCAGCGTCCACTTAAGGGTATGCATTTTGAATACAAAAACTAATGAAAAACCTGGGGTCCAAAAATATGTGGCACTATCCGCCCACGAGTTGGCGTAAAAGCTTTTTTGGATTATCTCTTGAACTAAAGGGAATATGAAAATTTTGTAATGCCCCTTTTTTAATCTAAAACACCTTTACATATATGTATGTTTGTTGTTAATTTTTTTCTAAAGTTATAGGCGAAAATAAATTAAAAATTTCAGTATTCTTTTCTTCAAACTTGAACAAGTCGTTTTTTATTGATTTTAGAGAAAAATTTATTAAAAACTTTTTTATGGCGCCAGCTTCAAAAAGAAAAATTTTATACATAAAGGGTTATCCAAACACAAGTTATTTTGACAATAACAAATTTTTTTCTGTCCGAAATATTTACTATCATTATATCACGCGTACAAAAACGAATCACTTTAAGCTTGAATTACGTTTGGGAAATACTGCAATCAATCTGAAAAAATATCAGCTTGGATAATTTTTAGTTTAAGTGAAATGGCACGCCACGTGATACAGCTCATCACCATATGATCGCTGCTCCATGTCATCATCCTTCCTTCAAATGTACCAACATATCACGAGATCTTCAGTAACTAGTTTTGTGTAAGTTCGCTTCTCTCTTAATTAAAAAGATGTCTCACAGAGTGCAAACGTTATGAACTATGCAATTCAATTCGCAAATTTCTAAGAGCTCTACGCAAGGATTTGCGTTGCCCTCATGATCCCTGCATAAATCAATTAATTTCTTTTTCATTCCGCTAAATTTAGGTCCTTCGCAATATCTAACCAAAGACTATAAATAGTCTTTGGTCTAACTACCAAATTTAATTAAAAAATATATATAAACGAACGAATTCAGTATAAAGAAATGGAAACAGAAGAAGTTTGAAAAATTCTCCATTTTTAACATCCGTTTCAAAGACATGAAGAGTGAATGAAAAGCACTTGAAGAAACATGAAAACATGATGATTTTTCTTTCTTCAAATAAAAGAGGAAAACTCGTTAACATTTTAGTTTTTTTTTTTTGTTTTTGTACAATAGTTTGTAAAAGCAGTTCAAAGAGGTTGAAAAACTAACACAATAAAATTTTATAAATGAAAAGTTTAAATAATTTGCAAACAAGTAAAAGAGGAAATATTGGTATTCATATTTTTTTAAATAAATAAATAAATAAATAAATATATATATATATATATATATATATATATATATATATATATATACATATATATATATATATATATATATATATATATATATATATACATATATATATATATATATATATATATATATATATATATATATATATATATATATATATATAATGATCAAGAAGAATATAAATTGTCAATTCAATTACAAGAGAAAAATATCATAAAACATTTTTTCTTTGGAAAATTCACATCATAAAAAATCAAGACCAAAAAATTTTCCGCAATAAATGTAATTAAAATATTTTCCTGGAGTGTGTGGATTTAAAGTGAAGTTGTTTTAGTTTTAATACAAGTGCATAAATGCATATAATATATAGTACATATGTATATGTGGGATTATGCGAAAAAGCACCTTTAGTTACATACTCAATCAGAGTAAATATGGCACACACACACCCATACGCACATTAACTCACATGGAGACACTTTTATACCATAAACGTAAATTGTGCAACCTGGCATGTTGTTTTTGCACACATCTACATACAAGCCAAGCAAACTTTTGCATATATGTACATACATATTTGATTATGTCTACAAATAAAAGTGTAAATACACATACATACGTAACACATATTTCAATAATTTTCTATTGTCCAGTTCTAGGTAGGGTTTTTTAGTTAATAAATTCATTGACGAGACTTTTCAGGTTACAAGGACTTGCATGCCTATGCGTCACAGGGGCCATGAAAACAACCCCAACGTTGGGTATGGAAGCTCTTCTGAACCTTGCACCGCTTCATCTGGCTATACAAGAGGAGGCAGTTATAAGGGCAATCTCTATCTACGGAAAAGAGAACCTTAGGGCGGGCAGCCTAACTGATCATCTTTCTATCCTCAGGGGAATCGGGGACATACTTGATATGTCTCAGGCGGGCGACCATATGTACCCGGTATACTGTGTAGACAGGAAATACAGAGTCCTCTTCCCCACAAGAGAAGAATGGTGCGCAAACCCAGGATGGCTAAGAGATGGATCGCAAATGTGGTGCACGGATGGCTCAAAAACGCTCCAAGGAGTTGGGGCGGGAATAGTGGGGCCTAGAGCACACAGGTCTATAACATTGAGCAAGGATACGACAATTTTCCAAGCATACAGGTTAAGATATTCTCGGACAGCCAATCGGTTCTTAAGGCCCTGAGAGGCTGTACGTACATGTCCAGATTATTACTGGACTGGACTGATTATGACCTGGCGACTCATAATCAGATTACTCTGATATGGGTACCAGGGCATCAGGAGCATGCCGGGAATGAGATAGCGGACATCTGTGCGAGAATAGGGGCTGAAGGGAACTTCATTGGACCCACCCCTTCTTTTGGTTTCAACAAAAGTCTCCTTAAGACGGAGATTTCGAAATGGACATCGTCCAGGATTGCACAACATTGGAATGACATCAATGGATTATGTCACTACAAGAAATTCCTACGCTTTGACCCTGGGAGGGCGGATCTGGCTCTAAGACTGGACAGGAAAAGCCTACGGACGCTGGTAGGGGCGCTCACAGGCCATTACACCTGCAAAGCCCACCTATACAGAATGGGCTTATCTGACACGGACATCTGCAGATTTTGCGGTGAAGATGAGGAGTCGATGGAACACTTGATAACAAACTGTGGGGCATTGTGCCACAGGAGACATAGGACTCTACATGCATATACGCTGAGTGAAGAGGATCTGCTAATGCTCCCACTGAAGGAGCTGATCCTATTTGCGAACGTATTAAACTGTTAAGGACAGGGGAAGCACAATAGATCAGCAATGGTCGCAGTGCAAAAGGCCATCCTGGGCCAAACCCCCATTACATTACTTACTTACTAAATTCATTGAACTAAGAAATTATTATTTCGAAATCTCCTACAGCATCTTCTTCAACAAATTAAAATATTTTTGCATAATTTCATTTCATGGGCGCAACCGTTGCGAGTTTGTCCCTATGGATATGAGCCTTAACATAGCCCCACAAAAAATTGTCTAAAGGCATTAAATCTCAGAGGCATTAATTAAAGCGACTTAAGTTTTCAGACCTCTTTTTCTGATTTTCTATACCAAACTTTCTACAACTATAGGAACTTCAAACATTTTGATAAACATCTTTGTGAAAGTAAAGAAAATTACAAAAATACAACCAGAGCATCAGTTTTTATCCACTTATGTACAGAACATGTAGCTTTTGCGTTAGTGAAGACTACAAGAAACATTATGTTGCAATTAACTTTAGCAAGAATAAAATCAAGGAAAATTTAACAGCAAAAAGAAAACTAAAATTCAATTTAAGAAAAAAATCAAAATGAAATAGATAAAATTGATTACAACGAGCAAGTATTACAATTAAATTAAAGATAAAAAATTAAAGTAAAGTTTTGTAGCAAATCTAGGGAATTAACAATTCTAACTCAAGTTGTTCTGGAGGTAAAGAAATTCTAGATTATGAAAAAATTAATAACCAGCTTAAACGAAATACGAAATTATCCGGGCTAATTTTATCCCAATTTTAATATTTGTAACCAGAAGTGCAAGACTCGAAATAATAACAGCAAAAATGTAATAATTTGAAAACTTATGCAGTCTGAGCACACGCACTTAAGGTCAAGGTTACCGTGGGACTAATATCGAAAAATCCGTCATTTACTTGAGTAATAGAACTAAGCCTATTAGACCTTACGATAAACTTAACCTGCCCGTTCTAATTACCAAACAATTCTGTAAGAATTTGGATAAAAACATTTCATATGCCATATTTGAAAGAAATTACGCAGGCCAACAGTAAAAAATATTCGAGAATTCTGTTCATAATTATTGATTAATCTAACACCTCTAGTGAGGTGTTGGCGTGGTGTAGTGGTTAAAGTGCTTGCCTACAAAACCAAGTACCCTAGGCTCGTTCCCAGGCAGAGGACAAACATTTTTCACCATGGTTTTTAGAGTTTTAAAATGAAGTGGCTTCTCAATCCCCCTCCAAAAAATCCATTCATCCATCTCCCTGTAAAAGAGAATAGCATTATTATAAAGGCCAGGCAGCCTACAACCCCTTGGGAAAAAGTTTAGAATCAAAGATTAGCGATTCCTCAACACTACACCAAATAAGAAGAAAGCGTTGTTTCTAGACAACGACAGATGGCGGCCTTCTACAGCAGACCAATTATCTCCTTAGCTGTAGAACAAGCGATTAACGAAACTGATACAAAGTAAAAATAACAATGCGAAAAACAACTGCAACAACTCAAGTAAGATGGAGATGCTTCGTGGAAGCCAAAGCTCCCAAGAGGGGTAATGGGGAAAAAACACCTCTAGTAACATATTTTATATTCGCATAAATTCTTCATTTTGTGCATTCATCGCAAAATTCCATTTGGTTGTCTAACTTATAATAGTTTTATGATGACATACCAGAAATTTGTTATCAAAGCTCAAGCACTCAATACATTTAAAAAGAAGATTTTAGAAATGAGCAAAAGGAGATTTGGGTAAAAGGTATGAAAACAAGAATAAATCCATTAATGGTACACCCGACTTGAGAGTTTATAGACCTACCAGATGGTTACAAAATTCTATGGTGCCATTAAACGTTTGATGTTAGAAACAAAGCAGCGTTCAAATTACTTGACTGCTTCAGAGAAGCCGACATTGTAGAAAACGATATTAGAGCCGATCAACAAACGTACTTTGGTAGACCTAAATCTCTGGCAATCTGCTGATATAGATTTTGGTACTGCTAATGGAACTACAAAAAGGGCAAAGTAGATGCTCGTATTATTGTACAGATCTTCGTTCAAAAAAAGTCCTATAAAATAAACATTCCCCCTTATTCTATTTGGCGTTGTCGACGTCACACAAAGTCAACACCAATATTTCGGCAACTGTAGGATCGATGTCGAGAACAATTATATATTATTTATGAGCTATTACTATTCCTAAGACTTCAAAGATGGCAAGCGGCCATCATTAACACTCAATTGTTGTTCACATCGAACACAGAACTTAAATTTTTTTAATGTCGACTTAATGTGACGACGATGACGACAATTATAATAAGCGAAATTGTATACTTATTCAAATTAATTTTGTAAAATAAAGGTTTATAGAAATAGTTTATTTTTATATTAAGAGAACAATTTTGGTACAATTTCAATCAAACCTGCAGAAAATTAGTAGAAGCATGAATTTATTATCTGAATATTTTAGCCTTTTAAGGAACAAACTAAAAATATAAAAATTTTCAAAAATACAAAAGCCTGAAATTATTTAAATGTAAAATTTCACTATGACTCTAAAAATAAAACTGCTTATATTTTTGTAATAAGCAAATAAAAATTTATAAGGACAAGCTATCTTTATTTCAAATGTATTAATACATCCCTTTTCGTTGGCCTGCTCTATAATTCCTTCCTATTATACTGTGTCTTCGCTTGTTGTACTGAAACATATTAATATTTAGGCACAAAACCTCGCCGGAAGCAGTTTCTATTTTTCTGTAATACAATTAAGCCATCCAATAAGTTGTTTACATCAAGGGTATATCAAATAATTATTGAAAAATTTTAAATAAATTTTTTGCTTTTTTTCTTCCCACTGTATGAGTGTTGTTTCGAGAAAAAATCTCCTACGACTGAGTTGGTATTTCATACATTGTTTTGTTTGCGAACAAGTATCCTTATAATTTATGTTTCATGGAACAGAAACGTTGTCCTTGTACAAACAACTATAATCTTTTCAAATACTGTATCCTGCGTTTTTTGTTACTTCCTTTGGTTTGTTAAAAATAATTTCCATCTGACATGGGTATAAAAACATGACAAATACTTTTTCATAACATTTTACATTTCATTGTATGTTAGAGAAAAGTACATGTACTTGTATACAAGTAATGAGATTTCAAATTTAAATAAAATGTTTCTATTCTATGTCCACTTGAAGTTGTTACACATTTTTCTTGATTTCATATAGTTTTCACAACAAGTTGCATCCGTTTATTATTATTAAACAGCAATTATTTTTCCAAACTGCTTAATTACAATTAAAATCATAATTTGTTACGTTAAACTTATTTCGTTTTCTTTTTTCTAAAACAGGCACAACATTTGTTTGATAAATTTATTTAAATCCCCGTATTTATCTTCTCCTTTCTACAACAAACACATTGCTTACATGCAGCAGCATAAGGCTTATTCGACTTGAAAAATATATAAAAACGTAAAAATTTCTTACGTTAGAAAAATTTCACAACAAGTTAAGGATTAAGAAACGGCATTCGTTGAACACATTATTTGAAGAAAAAATCCACAAATTCATTAAAAAGCAGTAAAATTTGAAAAAGATGTTCAAAAAGAAAAGCAGACACATGAAACTTAAAAAAAATCGAAAAAGTCAAAGACACCTTAAATTACACGTATTTCAAAATATTACCAAATTTTCAAAATAAGCCATTCCGCAACAAAAAATCCCGGACTCACTTAGAGGCCACAAGGCTCATTGTGATGCTCAGGAGACTAACTTACATACTATATGCTATTGATCCGAAGCAATTAGCGCATTGCAAATTATGACTAAGAACGTAATTTCGATCCCCGTTCAGGGCAATTCATCAACAATTTGAATTTTTCTGATGTAAATTAATTTCTCTGACTTCCGTAGTACTAATCACAATTCAAGAAAAATCTCCTGAGACCCAAAAAATATTTTTTCACAAAACACAATAGGCGAACGAGTCAGTCGTTCTGAGAAAAATTCAAGAAAAATCTCTTTCAACTGTGATTATGAAGAAAATTCTTTCGACTTTCTTTTGCAAAATACTAAAATCAGTTGAGTGAAATTTTTCTTAATCCTTAAGGCATCGACGTTACTTTCATAAAAAAATTGTTTGTAGCTTTTGATATTACTATAAAGAAAATTTACGTTAGAAGTTGATTGTTTTGAATTTTGTGTCAATTTGTACAGGGTAACGCAAAGTAATTTCATAATTTGATAATGTTAAAACAACAGACTGAAAATTTTTCAAATAAGCAATAACAATAATTCCACGTTCTTAAGGTAGGTATCGCTATATGGCTTGTTGACAACTAATTTTCTATATAACAACATCATAAATAGCAAAGTACAATAAAATTTGGCGGCATCTGCAAAGATGGCTGCCAATTCAAATTACGACATTCCTTGGTGCCACCTGTTATTTGATGTTTTCCGTAATAAATAAAAACAAAGTTAGCGTCACTTACATAGTGAAAAAATTGGATACTGTTCTTGAGGAATGGCATTTTCATTGCTTACACAGAATCCCTTAATGCATTTTTTCGACTTCCGAGGAATTTAAGTTGGGAAAATCTTTTCATTAAATTTACGGAGTTTCTCATTTTTTTTAGATATAAATAAAAACAGTATTTTCTTAAAATTGTAAGTGAAACTATTACTTTAAAATAAAATTTAAAAAAAAAACAAATTATGGCTAATGGGAGGTTTTAGTCTTTTCGTTATTTAATATGAAATTATCTAATTTTCTTAGTATGTTCAAGGTAATTCAGAATTTTTTTTAAAGACAAAGAAGCCTATACTAAAATCATTTGGAAATTAGTCAAAATTTTAGTTTTTTCTACATCAAAATCTCTGCAATTTCATGACTTCTTAAAAAGCCATTTTTAATTGTATCTCCCTGAAAAGTTTTACTCTCCAACTGGGTTACCAGTGGGTCAAGCTACTTTCATCATCCAGCCAAAGGTTATGTGCCTGAGACTAAATAAAAGGGAAATTTAAACATGATTGCGCTGAACTTTCTGATTTCATCAGTTTCGTCTAAAAGTGTGATTGCTGATATATATGATTTGGTTAGCGCCAATGAAATGCTGGCATATACCTAGCTAAGCCAACAACAAATACTAGAATATTACAAACAATTTATTTTTGAAATCTTTTCAAATATTAATATGTATTATATTATAATTTAAATTAAATGCCATCAAAGTCACAAATTTTTCCACAACATAAAATTTGCCAACAAACTTCACCTGAGAACAACAAACAAACTTCGTTTAAATTGTGTGTGTGTTCAACAAATAAATATTTACTCTAATAAATCGTTGTTAACATTATTTTGGTTTATAAATACACCATATAATAACTTTAGGTTAAAAACCACACAAAACTCACCTTAAGGCTGTGGATCGAATGAAAGTATAAATAAACATATTTTAAAGATTTAAAACGTCGTTTGCATATTCAGACTGTTGTTCTACTTGGAGCTGTGGTTTCTGCTAACGTTAATAAACCCTAACTTATATACAAGTTTTGAATTTGCAAGTAACTTAAGGAAAACGTACATAACGTACATAAATATTTATACTATTAGAAATGTCTAACAACATTCACCAAAGTGAACACAAGACAAATGGACAACTTGAAAGTGTACTTTGCATAAGAAAAGAATTTATGAGAGAGAGAGAGAGAGAATAAACACCAAATGGCAAAAGTTAACTAAACAATTTTAGTGGTAAATTGTCCTGTCTTAAAATTCAAATTGTTGCAAGAAGAATATGTATGGACAATACTTGCATTACACACATTAAAAAAGTTAAAAGAAAACAATTGGGGTATTCACAAAATTTCGTAGTCATATGTTTTAAAATAACAACATGAAATATTTGGAAGTAAAGTCAGCTGATTAAAAATAAAAATTATAACAAAGTATAACTAAGTAAATACGAAAATTACGTTTTAGGGCCAACTTTAAAGTTTGAACTTAAACTTAGTTTCACTATTCAGTTGGCTAGTCTGAAAATTAATTTAAATTACTTGATTTACCCAAATTACATATTACCAAATTATCTCAAATGTCTTGATTTGCTCCAAATTATGTCGAAATTGGTCTGTGCAACACTGCGTGGCTGTTTTTATTACAAATGCAACTCGGGGGCATCCATTATTAGTGACTTACAAATCCGAAAAAGTGACAGTTAAGTACGAATAAAATATGAATATGAATATTGAATATAATTTATTGAAAACCAAATGTTATTTTCCAGTTTTATAAGTTTTTTCATTATGCCATTTCATATTACTATTGAACAAAAGTTGTGATTCTTTTTATGTTAAAATTCGAACACGAAATCACTTACAACATAATGGAAACACTTCGATATTATTTCTTCAAATCAACTTGATTAGTTCATAATGGAAACGTACTATAATCTCGTAATAACTGGGTAGCAGCCTAAACCTTCCAGTATGCCATACTAAATAAATAAAGATGGGAACATTTCCTGCAAACGTTAAATAAGTTAACGAAGCAAGTTGGGTTTTTCTTTTATTAAGAAGAGTAAATTCGAAATTCATATTGCATATAAAGTAAATAAATATTCGAAGTGTTTAAAGAAGAAGAAATTTTTAGAAATATGGAAATAGCTAAGTCTTCTTCATCACTAAAGCAATTCATTTTTATTTAATTTTATTAAAATTCCTTTTGGTTATATTTTTTCGACAGCTGTTCATATATACGTTTGACAGTTTGGACTTAAAATCAAACCACCAACATTGGCCGCTTAAACAGTCTAGTCCTCCAAACATGTAAGAGAAGTACAAGCACAATCTAATACACACTCATGGTTTAGCGGTCAGTAACCATGTCTGTGCTCCTCTTGTGAGTCCCCCAAATATATATTGCAAAATAGTTTAAGGAATACAAAGGAGAAAAAGAAATTGATGAAAGCGACGAAGGACAACGATGTATTGCATCTTCATCTTGGTTTTAGAGGCAAAAACCATCAAATACTCCTGCATTAAAATTTATGATTATTTGCTAACCACCTTGAGTGAAATAGCGTATGGAAATATTACTCTTAAATAACTTTATGTTACTATCCTTAAACAGAGAGCCTCCAAATTAATTCCTTCTGAATAGATTACAGGTAGCCCGAAACAAATTTTTAATTAAATTTTTTTTTTTAATTATTGTTATTTATCTATGGAATTGAATTCCTCACAGATAATTAGTAATATTAATTAACATTTAAGAACAGCTTAATAAGAACAAGTAGAGCAGAGTAAGAAGGCAAGTTAACTGGGTTAAAATATAATCCTCGAAGACAAAATAACAGGAATTGCACCGATTCAATAGTATCAGAGTAAATTCGGTAAATAGGGTCCCATATTATTAATCCATATTCCAGAATCGGGCGTACCAGTGACATGTATAATGCTTTCCCAATGTACGAGTCGTTAAACTCTTTAGCCTAGCGTTTAATATAACCAAGTGTACCTCTAGCCTTGTTTATTGTAAATGTTATATGACAGATGGGTTTAGTGAGATACCTAAGTCTACAAAACTGTCGACCAAATCCAATTGATAAGCACCAATAACATAAATTGTAGTAATTTGACTAGATCTTACAAGGTTACGCGTTCCTAAATGCTCCAGGCATGTAAGACTTGCACATCTGCTACTCAGCAGAACTTTTACCGCAAAAGTTTTCTTTATGCGGACTGCATCAAAACTGTGAAAGTCTCTTGCAACTGGCGGATCTTCTCGTTATATTTTGGAAAGGTAAGTTGTAATTTGTTGTGGTGAAAATAAATCTCATGCAGAGCGAATATATACAAATAAAAAAAATTTCTGTCTTGTGTAAAATGGCAGAGTAACTGCTGCAAAATGAAATATTTTTGATAGTAGCAGAACTGAATTGTCCTAAAATAGTTATTAATTTTTAGAATTATTCTTCTCTTTTTTGTTTTAGTTGATCTCTCACTTTGGAGGCAAGTTCTCACTTTTAGCCTCAAAACTTTAATCACATTGTTGCACTACGTTTAATACAGCAATGTTTTCACAGACGCTGAGTAACAGCAGCAGCAGAGTAGCTGCTCATGAGTGCAAACAGCTGATCATGCAACAGCAATAACATTCGTCCTCACTGCCGCAATTTTGTACAAATTTACTGCATTTACGAATGTAACAAAAATAAAAAACTCCCGTAATGTCCTTTAACAAGTTGTAAGGAACTGCTTGCATCATATATTATTTTATTTATTTATATTCTTTCAATTTATTTTATTTATTTATACATATTTAATTATAGTTCCACTTCTTTCTCCTTTTTAAGTTCTAAATCTTCCTTGTATGGTATTAAATCTTATTATACTCTACACCGATTATGAAGACGATTAATTATTTTAATTTTAATTTTTAAGCCACTAGTTTTTCTTCAAATCCCCCTTTCAATTTGCCAGTTGTAGTACTTTTAGTTTATTGCTCGTTTCTGCATCCAACTTAATTTAATTATGTACATTTGCTGTTTTGTATTGCAAGTATCCCTAGTAGCAGCTATTTGTTACGAACTTCTGTATATTTTCATTTTTATAGCTTGATTGCTCTAAATTTTATCACGTACTGCAAATGAACAAATACTTAGTTGGTTGCCAACTAACCATCCAACTATTTATCCATTCATTCATCCAAAAACAAAATCAAACAATCTTAGTGCAACAACATTGCAAAGCACATAAAATCCACAGAGTAAGATTCATATTTGGTCAAATTACAGACGTGACTGGAATTTGCAGTCTAACAAAACAACAATAAAAAAAAAATTGAAAAATATTCAACCCCATATATAAAGTTGTCGAGGTGCAGCTCATAAAATTGGGATTAATATTGAGTAGCGAGTACGTGTGTATGTGTGTAGCAAATACATATAACAATAATAATTTTGAATTAAGTTGATTTTAAGAAAGTAATTATAATTTTTTTTATTTTTTTTTTATTTTTTTTTTTTTTTTTTTTTTTTTTTTTTTTTTTGATGGGGATCTATTTCGGAGTCATTTTGTTGGAAGAGTGACTAGAGTTTGAATGAAAAAAATTAACAATATCTGAAATAATTTGATCATGAAATGTTTGTCATTTAAATTTGACAATCCTGAAATACTAAAAATTATAAACTCATATTTTTCAATTATTCCATTGACCTTAAACTAGCATGAAGAAGGCTCATAGAAAGAATATTAGAATATTAATATGGAACGAAGAAAATAGATTTTCTGAAAGTGCTCTAGGCACATACGTTGCTCTAGGCGTATACGTTACATACAGTTTCGCGAAACTATACATGTGGTTTTATTAAATTTAATTTTTTTAATGTCTATCTGCTTCCAGAAAAAATAGTGTGCTCAACTAACAATTACACAGAGGCAAATTAATTTTAGTCCTGCGCTACTTGTTATAAGACATTTTTAATTGTTTCCATCTTATCGTAATGTTTACAAAAGACTTTTGTTTATTTTTGTTTTCGGTCATCTATACATAAAAGTATAAAGAACTTTATGTATATGACTGATCGAAACATCTAAATACAATGCCCAATCCAAACGAGGAAAAATTGGTAATTTTATAATGGATAAAACGATTTTTAGTATTTTTTTGTGTGCTCCATTTTGGAGAGAAAGCGGGCTTCCAAATCACATTTCCATAAAGCACATTCGTATATACACCTAACTCCCGTCGTACACGCTGCTCGTTTACGCGGTTTTTAAAAATACAAATTAATTTTAAAAAATTTAGAAATTTTTACAAAGTTAATAACTTCGATTATACTCGGGCTCATTTCTGCATAATTATAAATCTGTTTACACTTAACACTTTTTTTTTTATTTACGATAATTGTACAAAATAAAATTATTTTACATATAAATAATTTGGCCTCTGCGCCTAGAAGGCATTTTAGAGGCAAGCTGGCAACTGATTTACTTACACTTACTGTCAAAAATATGTAAATACATACTCGTACTTTGATTTAAGAAAAAATTTGTCGTATTTGAATATTACAAAATCATAGTAGGCTTAAAATGTTTTTATACAAATAACACAACAAATAAATGTACTCAACAATGCAGTTTGTAAATTTCTAATTGTTTAAACAACTACTTGGGACGAAAATCCCAAAATAATAAATTTCAATAATAAGTTTCATAATTTCGTTTTGAAAAAGTTTTTGATAGTAATTTTTCGTTTCACTTGAATTTTTCTATAAAAAATAGCTTTTCGGTTTTATTTTTGAAGACGAGGGACAGATGTATTTAAATTCCAAAGAATTGAGCTAAAAATTAGGTTTCTTTCAATAAAAAAAGACGAAGATAAATAGGGGTCTTGGCTTAAACCATTTAGTATGCAATGCATTGATGAAAAGTCAAATATGTGCACCGCTTCCATAATAGAGAATTTAAAAGCAGTGGAAATTGACTCAGATTCCGAAGAAGAAACTTCAAGCTCTAAGAACGAATTGTGATATTTATAAGGACTCAATAGCTGATGTTGATGCAAATTTGATGGGAATAAGAAAAATATTAGTGCGATTTCTTAAGGAATCTACGAGTATCATTGATAGTTTGTTCTGCCGCAGCAGCTTAATTTTCTTCTCAAATAATTACATATATTAAGTGATTTGCGCTTAAATTTATTTGATCGAAGATTGCATTCATTTAAGTTTTTGAAATTGACTTCTTAATAAATACATAGACATACACGTATATATTTCTAAATGATCTATTTTCAGTATTTGTTGTTATAGCGGCCAGAAGCCTGTGTGACCGATGGAAAGACGGCGATGCCAGCAATAACAATAAGGATCTTATTTCGTGTATTTTATTTCAAATAAATTTTTTGCAATTATTCTAGAAAGACCGAAAAACACAAATATGTATTCTATAATGGTTTTATGGAGGACTAAAATAAATAAAAATCTTTTATAGCAGTTATAACAAGATCAAAAATATGTTGCTTATTGGTAACTGTCATTCAGAGAGCTCTCTAAAAAAATCCTTGAAGAATAATTATTTCAGTTACATGTATCCCTGTTATTACTTATAAGGATAGAATTTATGAAGCACCGGGTTTTAGAATAATTAAAAACATGTACGTAAAGTAAATTTTTTGAGCAAAATTTATCAATTGATATTAAAATGTAGGTCGGTTTTTCAATGAACTTGCTTCGTCATGTAGATCTCCATTGTCTGGCATTGGCTTAAGTCACAACTCCTTTTCAATATGCTCAAATATTAACAAAATTTTTTATTCTTACATGTAAAACATTAAATTATTTTATAATGAGCTACAGTTTAGCCAGTTTAGCCATTTTCTACTTAAGTTTAGCCATTTTTTATTTCGTTTAGCTAGAGGAAAATTAGTGTTGCTATTAGCCATTTTAGCTATTTTTTAGCCATTTTCCCATGTAAAAAAATACAAGAGCAGTATTGTAATACAATATGGTATTATAACACAAACATTATAATTGCTATTTGGGCAGAACTTTTACGATGTAGAGATAATGATCGAAAAATATTTTTAAAGATGTTTGTGATTTTGCTCTTAAAGCTGATCTCTCTTCATGGTCAAGTGCAGAAAATCTTGTTAAGTCTAAAATAAGAAGAGAAAAAAATGAAAAAATCCTATTACACATTTCTTCAGCTTCCGGGGACGTGAAGTTGAAGGAAAAAGTCATTAAAAATATGAATTATTTCCACAAATCATTCTGAAAATCCTTTCTTTTACAAAAAAATATAATTATACAATCCATTAGTGATAAAATTACTTTCCCTAATAAAAGGGAAATTTGTAAACCTTCAAAATTTGAAGTTTATTCAAGTTTATGATGTGAAACTATTTTCTTTGCACAAAAAAATGCATATGTAGTTCATTTTTCTATTCTATATTGTCGATAACTTCCACATCGGTAAATAAAAATCAAATAAAGAGGACACCCTCCAATGATAAGACTATGTTAAAAATATTAGAAATTACGGATCTTAATCTTAGCATTTGCATGCCTTTTTTTGGAAGCTCTTTGTTTACTACACATATATAAAAAATTGGACATTTTTAAAACCTTCGCAAAATGTTTTTAGAGCAAGACAAGCCCAACTGCGGATGCCTATAATTTATAATATAGAGGAGTTAATTTTTTTGAAAATTTAAAACCTTCATATAAGCACACCTTAATTTTATAATTAAATTCGTTTTTGGAGCACTTTATGCACCACACTGTATGTTAACAAATACTTAAACAATTCTTAGAAGATCCTACGTCACTCTTAAATCTGACTGTAATTTGTGGGTTCGCTGAAGCAAAGTTTCACTGTCTTCTTTTTATTCAATACAAAAATGAATCCATTCATAAGGCAGTAATTTGCATACCATTTACGATAATGATCAGCTTTTAAAATAAACATTTGTTAGACGTAATAGCAAAAATAAAAACATAAATAGAACATGAAATAAGTGAAATAAGTAAAATAAAGAACAAAAAGTTCTCATGTGACAAATCACTTTTCCGCCACTAAAAATAAAGTATAAAAACATTTAGTAAAACCCAGATACAGTGTATTGCAAAATTTATCACCCAATTCACTATGCAACCATTCCTTCAGTTATTTATTTATTATTATTATCTTTTTTTTTTCAAAATAAAAGCATTATTATATTCCAATGCAAGGGGAAAATATTTGAAACTCTATATAAATTATTGTAGAAAGTGCGTATTAGGTCCTGTTTTTCTAACACGAAAAAAAAAATTTCGTTGGACATGTATATTGAAAACAAAAACATATTTGGACTGTTATTGTTGTTTTCGATATAAATATTCGAACGAGATTTTCTTTTCGTTTTATAAAAACCTGAGGGTTCAAACTAATAAAATAAATACAAGATGGCGCAAAAGTAATGTTCTAAATGAAGTCAAATATGAATATGCTTTGACATTTATGATGTAGATATGAAGAGAGTTTTACTTGCCAACAAGCCATGTGGCGTTACACACCGGAATAACGTGGAATTATTGTTACTGCTCATTTGACAATCCTTCAATTTGTCATTTTAGCGCAGTGTAAAGGATTGTGCTATTCCAACAAACTGGCATTGAGGATTCGATTTCTCCCAAAGACTATAAACTGTAGGGTACAACTGAAGGAAGTCTTATTTACTACGTTGGCAAAATACCGCAGGACTACAATTTTTAAGCGCATTGTAACATGAAATAAAAAAATAGAAATAAAATCGACAAAAAATATTTTTTCTTATTTAATTCTACACAAATATGTACACATAATTCCCGTATAAAGAATGTGTAGAAAATCAAAACTAATACTTCAGTAGCACTCGTTTTGTTATTATTTCTTCAAGAAATGTCTCCCTTAACTCTAGTACAAATGTTTTTGCGAATGTGTGCGTCTAAGTATATTTATTTTATATTTATGAGTGCGCTTAATGCCTAAATAAATATAATGTTTACGAAAAAGTTGCTTCTTATGAAACTGAAAACTTAACAGAAACTATTTCTAATGACCGCAGTAAAGAATACAAAAACACTTGGTTATAAAACCATAAATAAACGTATATATTGCATACATACTCACTTATGTACATATATATACAAGTAAGTTTAAGTAAATAAACGTAATATTTTAATGTATGTGTATGAGGCTTACAAACATAAATTCTATTTAAAGTATTAAAGCTGAGATGGGCCATAGACAAAACCTAAACAAGAGTGTCAAGCATGTTTTAGCTATAAAGATTGCCCATCCCTGCATAATTTAAAAGAAGGAAACCGAAATGTAACGGCGTCAGCCCTAAGCGGTGGAAGAATCCGGTTTGAAAAAGTGAAGTTAGCTGCAGAACACGAAAAACAATATATAAACAGTGCTGCCGTGACTAAAAATCTTTAGCACTCAAAATTATTCAAAAATCTAATCGAATCAGAGAAAAAAGCAATCAATTCATCTTCACTTTATATTAAAGGTGAATTGAAATTTTAAAGCTTTCATGTTTAAAAATAATTAAACATCAATTCGGTATTGTTCACAACAACTTCATAATTTCACGAAGCACTCCGCAGCGAACTTTGGCAAAAGACCTCCACCTCCGTGCGTACAAAATTCATTTTACTCATCAGCTTAAACCAGAAGACCATGGAAAGCGCCGGCAATTCGTTCAATGGGTAATGGACCAAAGTGAAGTCAATGCCAATTTTTCGGAAAAAAGTCATCTTCTGCGGTGAAAATCCTCATGCAATCGATGAGAAACAAGTGCACCCACAACGAGGTGTAGATTTTGGTCAGGCTGCGTGATTGGGTCTTACTTTTTTGAAGATGACTGTGAACGGCATTTTTTATAGGAACATGACATTTGGTTTCAGAAAGACGGCGTCACCTATGACATCGAGCTTGAAACAATCGATTTGCTGCAGCAAAGATTTCCAGAACAATTTATCCAAGAAAACGCAATTTTACGCCGTGCGATTTTTTTCTTTGGGGTTTTGTGAAATCTCTGGCTTATGCGAATAAACCAGAAGCAATTCCTGAGCTCAAATCCGAGAGCTAACGCGTCAACGTTGAGATACAGTCATATCTCTATGGAAAAAGTCATAGAAAATTTCATGAAAAGGGTAATGACCTGTAGGAGCCGTTGGGTGGGACGGATATTTTATTCCATACTTAATCGGAAGATGTATTCTTTAAAATCCAATAAAAAATCACAACTATCTCAAAAATTAATGGTTTTTATTTTAACATGCAAAAATGGTTTCTTACTGAGACACCCTTTATAATCGTACAGTGACTATAGCGGGCAAAAATTTCCCCCCATATAATTTCTGAAATTTTAAAAATGTTACATTTGAGGACAATACGCTTGCTGGTCAATCAAAAATATGAAATAAGTTCCCTCTGAAATAATTGACATACTTGTATTAACTGGCATTTCAAAAATGCTTTCAAGCCACTGTGTGGCCATAGAAAAAAATCATTTCATTCAAGCGAATCATTTCAATTTTATTACCACAAAATTTCCACCTAATTTATTTACAAAAATCACTAGCAATATTGTTTCTTGGCACTTTGTTGCAAAGTGTGAGAATGTTCACAAGTGTTTGGTTGAAATTGGTGTCCTGTCTCAAAATCAAACAAAAAATGGATCCACTTTCTTTTTGCTACTTAGTAATCATGACTATGACTTTGTGCACACAAAAATACTTTCTGGTATTTAAAAGTTATTTGGCAATCAAAACAAAGAAGGAGGAAGGAAGAAGGAAGAAAACCAATTTGTTAAATAACCAATACAACAAAAAATATGTGAACATAAAGAAGGGAGTGGAGACAGGGGCCAGACGTAAAAGGCGAAGTGAACAACACGGAACAAAAGCTTGGTAAGTCATCGAATTGACTTGCAGGGAAATTTACAAGTTTGACACATGAGTTTGTTGAATAATAAAATTGTTTGAAATTAAAAAAGGAAAATCAGTGTATTTAGTGAAGTACGAGAACTCACATACACCTGAACACTCGTTATCGTGGTATGTTTGTGTGGGTCTACGGTTTGTATATTTTGTAATTTAAATACCATTATGGCATGAAGTACTTCATGAAGTAGTCATTACATATGCTTACTTTTAAATATAAACGAATGCATGTGTACATGAGGGGGTGTAGTCTTAGTTACATATAAATAAAGTGTTTTAATTGTGGAGCAGAGTGTATTCTATGACTCTAAAGAACAACAGCAGCGTTGAAAAGGGGCGGAAGCAAACTGTATTTGCAGTTGTAATGAACATGAAGACTTCACATGTACAAGAATACATTTAATTTACTTGAGACGTATATTTAATTGACTCAAGATTGTCAAACTGTGTTGGCTAAATTTAGATTACCAAGAGCAAAAGTTACATATGTTAATTAATTGTACCCAGAGGAATTAAACAGAATCCTATGACTTTGTATCAAAAGCAACCAAATCAATGCTAATTTCAAAATTCCAGAAAGTGCAGTACACGTCCAGAGAACACTAGAGTCAAAAAGCAGCAGCCAGCAGCAGACTTGTATTTAAGCTTCTATTCCAAAGTGGGGCAATTCATCTTGACAGAAATAGCTTCAGTATCCTCTAAACAAGGTCCCCCTTCTCGCTGACTTTTTTTATGTATTAAATGTTGATTAATAATTACAAAATGTAATATGACATTGGCAGAAGAACAAATGCCTTTATTAGGCCTTAGATGGTAATCGAACCAACAGCCTTCAAACTGGTAGGTTTGTTCACTTCCTGTTAAGCTACTGAGGCACTCACAAAGTTTATATCTTCAATTTTCATACAGAAAAGGCTTTAATTAATATGATGCTCAAACATATTAAGTTCAAATTGTTGCAAGAAGAATATGTATGGACAAGACTTGCATTACACACATTAAAAAAGTTAAAAGAAAACAATTGGGGTATTCACAAAATTTCGTAGTCATATGTTTTAAAATAATAACATGAAATATTTGGAAGTAAAGTCAGCTGATTAAAAATAAAAATTATAACAAAGTATAAATAAGTAAATACGAAAATTACGTTTTAGGGCCAACTTTAAAGTTCCAACTTAAACTTAGTTTCACTATTTAGTTGGCTAGTCTGAAAATTAATTTAAATTACTTGATTTACCCAAATTACATATTACCAAATTATCTCAATTGTCTTGATTTGCTCCAAATTATGTCGAAATTGGTCTGTGCAACACTGCGTTGCTGTTTTTATTACAAATGCAACTCGGGGGCATCCATTATTAGTGACTTACAAATCCGAAAAAGTGACAGTTAAGTACGAATAAAATATGAATATGAATATTGAATATAATTTATTGAAAACCAAATGTTATTTTCCAGTTTTATAAGTTTTTTCATTATACCATTTCATATTATTGTTGAACAAAAGTTGTGTTTCTTTTTATGTTAAAATTCGAACACGAAATCACTTACAACATAATGGAAACACTTCGATATTATTTCTTCAAATCAACTTGATTAGTTCATAATGGAAACGTACTATAATCTCGTAATAACTGTGTAGCAGCCTAAACCTTCCAGTATGCCATACTAAAGAAATAAAGATGGGAACATTTCCTGCAAACGTTAAATAAGTTATCGAAGCAAGTTGGGTTTTTCTTTTATTAAGAAGAGTAAATTCGAAATTCATATTGCATATAAAGTAAATATTCGAAGTGTTTAAAGAAGAAGAAATTTTTAGAAATATGGAAATAGCTAAGTTTTTGGAACGATTTTCCGTCATCCCACGTCAAATTTGGTTTATGAACAGACCGGTTTCGGCTTTGTGCCATCTTCAGTGTTCTCGAATACTAAATTTAGTATTCGAGAACACTGAAGATGGCACAAAGCCGAAACCGGTCTGTTCATAAACCAAATTTGACGTGGGATGACGGAAAATCGTTCCAAATTCAAACAAACCCCGTCGGAAGAATATCACAAAAATCGAAATAGCTAAGTCTTCTTCATCACTAAAGCAATTCATTTTTATTTAATTTTATTAAAATTCCTTCTGGTTATATTTTTTCGACAGCTGTTCATATATACGTTTGACAGTTTGGACTTAAAATCAAACCCCCAACATTGGCCGCTTAAGCAGTCTAGTCCTCCAAACATGTAAGAGAAGTACAAGCACAATCTAATACCCACTCATGGTTTAGCGGTCAGTAACCATGTCTGTGCTCCTCTTGTGAGTCCCCCAAATATATATTGCAAAAGAGTTTAAGGAATACAAAGGAGAAGAAGAAATTGATGAAAGCGACGAAGGACAACGAAGTATTGCATCTTCATCTTGGTTTTAGAGGCAAAAACCATCAAATACTCCTGCATTAAAATTTATGATTATTTGCTAACCACCTTGAGTGAACCATTTTCAACGAAATAGCGTATGGAAATATTACTCTTAAATAACTTTATGTTACTATCCTTTAACAGAGAGCCTCCAAATTAATTCCTTCTGAATAGATTACAGGTAGCCCGAAACAAATTTTTAATTAAATTTTTTTTTAATTATTGTTATTTATCTATGGAATTGAATTCCTCACAGATAATTAGTAATATTAATTAACATTTAAGAACAGCTTAATAAGAGCAAGTCGAGTAGAGTAAGAAGGCAAGTTAACTGGGTTAAAACATAATCCTAGAAGACAAAATAACAGGAATTGCTTTTGCACCGATTCATTAGCATCAGAGTAAATTCGGTAAATAGGGTCCCATATTATTGATCCATATTCCAGAATCGGACGTACCAGTGACATGTATAATGCTTTCCCAATGTACGAGTCGTTAAACTCTTTAGCCTAGCGTTTAATATAACCAAGTGTACCTCTAGCCTTGTTTATTGTAAATGTTATATGACAGCTGGGTCTAGTGAGATACCTAAGTCTACAAAACTGTCGACCAAATCCAATTGATAAGCACCAATAACGTAAATTGTAGTAATTTGACTAGATCTTACAAGGTTGCGCGTTCCTAAATGCTCCAGGCATGTAAGACTTGCACATCTGCTACTCAGCAGAACTTTTACGGCAAAAGTTTTCTTTATGCGGACTGCATCAAAACTGTGAAAGTCTCTTGCAACTGGCGGATCTTCTCGTTATATTTTGGAAAGGTAAGTTGTAATTTGTTGTGGTGAAAATAAATCTCATGCAGAGCGAATATATACAAATAAAAAAATTTCTGTCTTGTGTAAAATGGCAGAGTAACTGCTGCAAAATGAAATATTTTTGATAGTAGCAGAACTGAATTGTCCTAAAATAGTTATTAATTTTTAGAATTATTCTTCTCTTTTTTGTTTTACTTCTCTCGATTTTTAATTTAATTTGGAGGCAAGTTCTCACTTTTAGCCTCAAGACTTTAATCACATTGTTGCACTACGTTTAATACAGCAATGTTTTCACAGACGCTGAGTAACAGCAGCAGCAGAGTAGCTGATCATGAGTGCAAACAGCTGATCATGCAACAGCAATAACATTCGTCCTCACTGCCGCAATTTTGTACAAATTTACTGCATTTGCGAATGTAACCAAAATAAAAAACTCCCGTAATGTCCTTTAACAAGTTGTAAGGAACTGCTTGCATCATATATTATTTTATTTATTTATATTCTTTCAATTTATTTTATTTATTTATACATATTGAATTATAGTTCCACTTCTTTCTCTTTTTTAAGTTCTAAATCTTCCTTGTATGGTATTAAATCTTATTATACTCTACACCGATTATGAAGACGATTAATTATTTTAATTTGAATTTTTAAGCCACTAGTTTTTCTCCAAATCCCCCTTTCAATTTGCCAGTTGTAGCTTTAGTTTATTGCTCGTTCCTGCATCCAACTTAATTTAATTATGTACATTTGCTGTTTTGTATTGCAAGTATCCCTAGTAGCAGCTATTTGTTACGAACTTCTGTATATTTTCATTTTTATAGCTTGATTGCTCTAAATTTTATCACGTACTGCAAATGAACAAATACTTAGTTGGTTGCCAACTAACCATCCAACTATTTATCCATTCATTCATCCAAAAACATAATCAAACAATCTTAGTGCAACAACATTGCAAAGCACATAAAATCCACAGAGTAAGATTCATATTTGGTCAAATTACAGACGTGACTGGAATTTTCAGTCTAACAAAACAACAATAAAAAAAATTGAAAAATATTCAACCCCATATATAAAGTTGTCGAGGTGCAGCTCATAAAATTGGGATTAATATTGAGTAGCGAGTACGTGTGTATGTCGGTGTGTAGCAAATACATAACAATAATAATTTTGAATTAAGTTGATTTTAAGAAAGTAATTATAATTTTTGTTGTTTTTTTTTTTTTTTTTTTTTTTTTGATGGTGATCTATTTCGGAGTCATTTTGTTGGAAGAGTGACTAGAGTTTGAATGAAAAAAATTAACAACATCTGAAATAATTTGATCATGAAATGTTTGTCATTTAAATTTGACAACCTGAAATACTAAAAATTATAAACTCATATTTTTCAATTATTCCATTGACCTTAAACTAGCATGAAGAATGCTCATAGAAAGAATATTACAATATTAATATGGAACGAAGAAAATAGATTTTCTGAAAGTGCTCTAGGCGTATACGTTGCTCTAGGCATATACGTTACATACAGTTTCGCGAAACTTTACATGTGGTTTTATTAAATTTAATTTTTTTAATGCCTATCTGCTTCCAGAAAAAATAGTGTGCTCAACTAACAATTACACAGAGGCAAATTAATTTTAGTCCTGCGTTACTTGTTATAAGACATTTTTAATTGTTTCCATCTTATCGTAATGTTTACAAAAGACTTTTGTTCATTTTTTTTTCGGTCATCTATATATATAAAATTGGATGTGTGTATGTATGTATGTATGTATGTATGTATGTAACGTAATGGCTCCAAAACGGTTGGGCCGATTTTGACGAAATTTTCAGGGAACCTTCAGAATACTCGGGCGGGTGACACTGTGAAGTCCGATTTTTTATTTTCGGTCTGTGGGCGGAGGGGCGTGGCAAAATGCAATTTTCACATTGCACCACCAATGACATATACATATATTTATTTTTTGTGCTTTTTTTATTTTATTTTACTTTTTCTTGGAAAGCCGTTGTCATGTTCTTCAAAACGAGATATCAAACTCTTAAATCGGTTATGTAGTTCCGAAGATATTTTGAGCTGACGGTGTCAGCTATATGTACATAAAAGTTACGTGTATGTTCGTGATCGCTAAACTCAAAAACTACTGCACCGATTTTGACCAAATTTGATATGCATGCTCTATGGGCCGTGAGGAGTGTTTCTGTGTAGTTTGAAGTTCGTCCAACAGATGGCGCAATACTTAGTTTTGTGTGTGTGTTTTTGCACCGTAACTCAAGAACTACTGCACCGATTTTGACCAAATTTTATATACATGTTCTATGGGACGTGAGGAGTGTTTCTGTGTAGTTTGAAGTTCGTCAGACAGATGGCGCAATACTTAGTTTTGTGTGTGTTTTTGCACCGTAACTCAAGAACTACTGCACCGATTTTGACCAAACTTTATATACATGTTCTATGGGACGTGAGGAGTGTTTCTGTGTAGTTTGAAGTTCGTCCAACTGATGGCGCAATACTTAGTTTTGTGTGTGTGTTTTTGTACCGTAACTCAAGAACTTCTGCACCGATTTTGACCAAACTTTATATACATGTTCTATGGGACGTGAGGAGTGTTTCTGTGTAGTTTGAAGTTCGTCTGACAGATGGACCAATATTTTATTTTTTCTGTTTTGCCCAATAGAGATTAGCGCGATAAGCCTATGCTGCGTTTTGCTGAAGGCGTTGGGTCCTTGACCAGCGTGTAGTGGGGTTAATTAGCCCGATACCTTTATTTGAACAATAATTGCTATGTCGATTTAGTGCAAATTTGAAGGCAAAACAAGGTTTGCCCGGGTCAGCTAGTCTATACATAAAAGTATAAAGAACTTTATGTATGTGACTGATCGAAACATCTAAATACAACGCCCAATCCAAATGGGGAAAAATTGGTAATTTTATATTGGATAAAACGATTTTTAGTATTTTTTTGTGTGCTCCATTTTGGAGAGAAGGCGGGCTTCCAAATCACATTTCCATAAAGCACATTCGTATATACACCTAACTCCCGTCTTACACGCTGCTCGTTTACACGGTTTTTAAAAATAAAAATTAATTTTAAAAAATTTTGAAATTTTTCCAAAATTAATAACATCGATTACACTCGGGCTCATTTCTGCTTAATTATAAATATATTTACACTTACCACTTTCCGTCAAAAATATGTACTCATACCTAGATTTAAAAAAAAATACTACAAATGGGAGTTGACCGTTTGATGTTCAAAGCAAAATTTTGTCTGTCCTTGTATTAGTTGACTTAAAGCAATAAAACGAGCGCAGCTTATAGCCGTTTTTTGCACTTTTTATTTATTATAATTCCGCAAAATATATTGTTTGTTGTGGCTTTAGCTCTTCATATGCCAACATTTAATTGGCCACTAAACCAAATCGTCAGTGAACCTTAAGCAGTTTAAAAACATCAACCTTCTATATTTATGCCGAAAAAAGCAAATACAATATGAGAATTCTCTGTCGTATTTGAATATTACAAAATCATAGTAGGCTTAGAATGTTTTTATACAAATAACACAACAAATAAATGTACTCAACAATGCAGTTTGTAAATTTCTAATTGTTTAAACAATTATTTGAGGCGAATATCCCAAAATAATAAATTTCAATAATAAGTTTCCTAATTTCGTTTTGAAAAAAGTTTTTGATAGTAATTTTTCGTTTGACTTGGATTTTTCTATAAAAAATAGCTTTTCGGTTTTATGAAGACGAGGGACAGATGTATTTAAATACCAAAGATTTAAGCTAAAAATTAGGTTTCTTTCAATAACAAAAAGACGAAAATAAATAGGGGTCTTGGCTTAAACCATTTAGTATGCAATGCATTGATGAAAAGTCAAATATGTGCACCGCTTCCATAATAGAGAATTTAAAAGCAGTGGAAATTGACTCAGATTCCGAAGAAGAAACTTCAAGCTCTAAGAACGAATTGCGATATTTGTAAGGAGTCAATAGCTGATGTTGATGCAAATTTGATGGGAATAAGAAAAATATTGGTGCCATTTCTTAAGGAATCTACGAGTATCATTGATAGTTTGTGCTGCCGTAAGTAACTTGCGCTTAAATTTATTTGAGCGAACGTTGCATTCATTTAAGTTTTTGAAATTGACTTCTTAATAAATACATAGACATACACGTATATATTTCTAAATGATCTATTTTCAGTATTTGTTGTTATAGCGGCCAGAAGCCTGTGTGACCGATGGAAAGACGGCGATGCCAGCAATAACAATAAGGATCTTATTTCGTGTATTTTATTTCAAATAAATTTTTTGCAATTATTCTAGAAAGACCGAAAAACACAAATATGTATTCTATAATGGTTTTATGGAGGACTAAAATAAATAAAAATCTTTTGTAGCAGTTATAACAAGATCAAAAATATGTTGCTTATTGGTCACTGTCATTCAGAGAGCTCTCTAAAAAAATCCTTGAAGAATAATTATTTCAGTTACATGTAACCCTGTTATTACATATGTATAAGATTAGAATTTCTGAGGCAGCAGGTTTCAGAATAATTAAAAACATGTACGTAAAGTAAATTTTTTGAGCAAAATTTCGCAATTGATATTAAAATGTAGGTCGGTTATTGAATGAACTTGCTTCGTCATGTAGATCTCCATTGTCTGGTATTGGCTTAATCACAACTCCTTTTCAATATGCTCAATGTGTTCCTTCGAAATTTTTTTTAAATTCTTGCAAAAATTAACAAAATTTTTTATTCTTACATGTAAAATATTAAATTATTTTATAATGAGCTACAGCTTAGCCAGTTTAGCCATTTTTTATTTCGTTTAGCTAGAGGAAAATTAGTGTTGCTATTAGCCATTTTAGCTATTTTTTTAGCCATTTTCTCATGTAAAAAAATACAAGATCAGTATTTTAACATTCAATATGATATTATAACACAAACAATATAATTGCTATTTGGGCAGAACTTTTACGATGTAGAGATAATGATAGAAAAATATTTTTAAAGATGTTTGTGATTTTGCTCTTAAAGCTGATCTCTCTTCATGGTCAAGTGCAGAAAATCTTGTTAAGTCTAAAATAAGAAAAGAAAAAAAATTGAAAAAAATCCTATTGTACATTTCTTCAGCTTCCGGGGACGTGAAGTTGAAGGAAAAAGTCATTAAAAATATGAATTATTTCCACAAATCATTCTGAAAATCCTTTCTTTTACAAAAAAATATAATTATATATATAATCAATTAGTGATAAAATTACTTTCCCTAATAAAAGGGAAATTTGTAAACTTTCAAAATTTGAAGTTTATTCAAGTTTATGATGTGAAACTATCTTCTTTGCACAAAAAAATGCGTATGTAAATAAAAATCAAATAAAGAGGACACCCTCCAATGATAAGACTATGTTAAAAATATTAGAAATTCCGGATCTTAATCTTAGCATTTGCATGACTTTTTTTGGAAGCTATTTGTTTACTACACATATATAAAAAATTGGACATTTTTAAAACCTTCGCAAAATGTTTTTAGAGCAAGACAAGCCCAACTGCGGATGCCTATAATTTATAATATAGAGGAGTTAATTTTTTTAAAATTTAAAACCTTCATATAAGCACACCTTAATTTTATAATTAAATTCGTTTTTGGAGCACTTTATGCACCACACTGTATGTTAACAAATACTTAAACAATTCTTAGAAGATCCTACGTCACTCTTAAATCTGACTGTAATTTGTGGGTTCGCTGAAGCAAAGTTTCACTGTCTTCTTTTTATTCAATACAAAAATGAATTCATTCATAAGGCAGTAATTTGCACACCATTTACGATAATGATCAGCTTTTAAAATAAACATTTGTTAGACGTAATAGCAAAAATAAAAACATAAATAGAACATTAAATAAGTGAAATAAGTAAAATAAAGAACAAAAAGTTCTCATGTGACAAATCACTTTTCCGCCACTAAAAATAAAGTATAAAAACATTTAGTAAAACTCAGATACAGTGTATTGCAAAATTTATCATCGAATTCACTATGCAAACATTCATTTATTATTTTTGTTTTTTTTTTTTTTGTTTTCAAAATAATAGCATTATTATATTCCAATGCAAGGGGAAAATATTTGATACTCTATATAAATTATTGTAGAAAGTGCGTATTAGGTCCTGTTTTTCTAAAACGAAAAAAAAAATTTCGTTGGACATGTATATTGAAAACAAAAACATATTTGGACTGTTATTGTTGTTTTCGATATAAATATTCGAACGAGATTTTCTTTTCGTTTTATAAAAACCTGAGGGTTCAAACTAATGGCGCAAAAGTAATGTTCTAAATCAAGTCAAATATCAATGTGCTTTCACATTTATGATGTAGATATGGAGAGAGTTTTACTTGCCAACAAGCCATGTGGCGTTACACACCGGAATAACGTGGAATTATTGTTACTGCTCATTTGACAATCCTTCAATTTGTCATTTTAGCGCAGTGTAAAGGATTGTGCTATTCCAACAAACTGGCATTGAGGATTCGATTTCTCCCAAAGACTATAAACTGTAGGGTACAACTGAAGGAAGTCTTATTTACTACGTTGGCAAAATACCGCAGGACTACAATTTTTAAGCGCATTGTAACATGAAATAAAAAAATAGAAATAAAATCGACAAAAAATATTTTTTCTTATTTAATTCTACACAAATATGTACACATAATTCCCGTATAAAGAATGTGTAGAAAATCAAAACTAATACTTCAGTAGCACTCGTTTTGTTATTATTTCTTCAAGAAATGTCTCCCTTAACTCTAGTACAAATGTTTTTGCGAATGTGTGCGTCTAAGTATATTTATTTTATATTTATGAGTGCGCTTAATGCCTAAATAAATATAATGTTTACGAAAAAGTTGCTTCTTATGAAACTGAAAACTTAACAGAAACTATTTCTAATGACCGCAGTAAAGAATACAAAAACACTTGGTTATAAAACCATAAATAAACGTATATATTGCATACATACTCACTTATGTACATATATATACAAGTAAGTTTAAGTAAATAAACGTAATATTTTAATGTATGTGTATGAGGCTTACAAACATAAATTCTATTTAAAGTATTAAAGCTGAGATGGGCCATAGACAAAACCTAAACAAGAGTGTCAAGCATGTTTTAGCTATAAAGATTGCCCATCCCTGCATAATTTAAAAGAAGGAAACCGAAATGTAACGGCGTCAGCCCTAAGCGGTGGAAGAATCCGGTTTGAAAAAGTGAAGTTAGCTGCAGAACACGAAAAACAATATATAAACAGTGCTGCCGTGACTAAAAATCTTTAGCACTCAAAATTATTCAAAAATCTAATCGAATCAGAGAAAAAAGCAATCAATTCATCTTCACTTTATATTAAAGGTGAATTGAAATTTTAAAGCTTTCATGTTTAAAAATAATTAAACATCAATTCGGTATTGTTCACAACAACTTCATAATTTCACGAAGCACTCCGCAGCGAACTTTGGCAAAAGACCTCCACCTCCGTGCGTACAAAATTCATTTTACTCATCAGCTTAAACCAGAAGACCATGGAAAGCGCCGGCAATTCGTTCAATGGGTAATGGACCAAAGTGAAGTCAATGCCAATTTTTCGGAAAAAAGTCATCTTCTGCGGTGAAAATCCTCATGCAATCGATGAGAAACAAGTGCACCCACAACGAGGTGTAGATTTTGGTCAGGCTGCGTGATTGGGTCTTACTTTTTTGAAGATGACTGTGAACGGCATTTTTTATAGGAACATGACATTTGGTTTCAGAAAGACGGCGTCACCTATGACATCGAGCTTGAAACAATCGATTTGCTGCAGCAAAGATTTCCAGAACAATTTATCCAAGAAAACGCAATTTTACGCCGTGCGATTTTTTTCTTTGGGGTTTTGTGAAATCTCTGGCTTATGCGAATAAACCAGAAGCAATTCCTGAGCTCAAATCCGAGAGCTAACGCGTCAACGTTGAGATACAGTCATATCTCTATGGAAAAAGTCATAGAAAATTTCATGAAAAGGGTAATGACCTGTAGGAGCCGTTGGGTGGGACGGATATTTTATTCCATACTTAATCGGAAGATGTATTCTTTAAAATCCAATAAAAAATCACAACTATCTCAAAAATTAATGGTTTTTATTTTAACATGCAAAAATGGTTTCTTACTGAGACACCCTTTATAATCGTACAGTGACTATAGCGGGCAAAAATTTCCCCCCATATAATTTCTGAAATTTTAAAAATGTTACATTTGAGGACAATACGCTTGCTGGTCAATCAAAAATATGAAATAAGTTCCCTCTGAAATAATTGACATACTTGTATTAACTGGCATTTCAAAAATGCTTTCAAGCCACTGTGTGGCCATAGAAAAAAATCATTTCATTCAAGCGAATCATTTCAATTTTATTACCACAAAATTTCCACCTAATTTATTTACAAAAATCACTAGCAATATTGTTTCTTGGCACTTTGTTGCAAAGTGTGAGAATGTTCACAAGTGTTTGGTTGAAATTGGTGTCCTGTCTCAAAATCAAACAAAAAATGGATCCACTTTCTTTTTGCTACTTAGTAATCATGACTATGACTTTGTGCACACAAAAATACTTTCTGGTATTTAAAAGTTATTTGGCAATCAAAACAAAGAAGGAGGAAGGAAGAAGGAAGAAAACCAATTTGTTAAATAACCAATACAACAAAAAATATGTGAACATAAAGAAGGGAGTGGAGACAGGGGCCAGACGTAAAAGGCGAAGTGAACAACACGGAACAAAAGCTTGGTAAGTCATCGAATTGACTTGCAGGGAAATTTACAAGTTTGACACATGAGTTTGTTGAATAATAAAATTGTTTGAAATTAAAAAAGGAAAATCAGTGTATTTAGTGAAGTACGAGAACTCACATACACCTGAACACTCGTTATCGTGGTATGTTTGTGTGGGTCTACGGTTTGTATATTTTGTAATTTAAATACCATTATGGCATGAAGTACTTCATGAAGTAGTCATTACATATGCTTACTTTTAAATATAAACGAATGCATGTGTACATGAGGGGGTGTAGTCTTAGTTACATATAAATAAAGTGTTTTAATTGTGGAGCAGAGTGTATTCTATGACTCTAAAGAACAACAGCAGCGTTGAAAAGGGGCGGAAGCAAACTGTATTTGCAGTTGTAATGAACATGAAGACTTCACATGTACAAGAATACATTTAATTTACTTGAGACGTATATTTAATTGACTCAAGATTGTCAAACTGTGTTGGCTAAATTTAGATTACCAAGAGCAAAAGTTACATATGTTAATTAATTGTACCCAGAGGAATTAAACAGAATCCTATGACTTTGTATCAAAAGCAACCAAATCAATGCTAATTTCAAAATTCCAGAAAGTGCAGTACACGTCCAGAGAACACTAGAGTCAAAAAGCAGCAGCCAGCAGCAGACTTGTATTTAAGCTTCTATTCCAAAGTGGGGCAATTCATCTTGACAGAAATAGCTTCAGTATCCTCTAAACAAGGTCCCCCTTCTCGCTGACTTTTTTTATGTATTAAATGTTGATTAATAATTACAAAATGTAATATGACATTGGCAGAAGAACAAATGCCTTTATTAGGCCTTAGATGGTAATCGAACCAACAGCCTTCAAACTGGTAGGTTTGTTCACTTCCTGTTAAGCTACTGAGGCACTCACAAAGTTTATATCTTCAATTTTCATACAGAAAAGGCTTTAATTAATATGATGCTCAAACATATTAAGTTACGTTACTAAGTTACGGTCTTGTTGAAAAACTCTTTATGTCACTACAAAAATTTTGCGGTAAATGCTTTCGAAAATTTTTAACAGGTATATTTTCAATTTCAGTTTTATTTCATGCCCTACACTCCGACCGTGTTTTGTAAGAGTAGTTAATCTGATTATGGAAGCATTTCCAAAAAAATGTTACTTGATCTTCTAGATACATAAACTTGGCATAATTGTCATACATGTTTTATTTGTGATTTATTGACGAAAAATTTATTATCTTTCCATTGATTTGAAAAGCGATTATGCTTCCTGATTTAATGTCAAAGGAGGTCAAACTAGAAATATATATAGATATTTCATAAATTATTTATGTATATTATTAGCCACATATTAACTTGTCTATTTTTCGATCTATTCAAGGAATTTCAAACCTACTGGGCAAAATAAATACAACTTGACATACGGTAATATAATTATGAATTTATTATGAAAACCAAACATTTGTAATGTTTATAACAAAAAAAGTTTTACAATATTTAATGCGATGAAGGGAACTAATTTGTCAAAGTTCTTACTGAACTTACTTTAATAACTTGAGAGTTTGATACGACATTCCCTCACCCCACGAGAATTTTGTTTTGTGAATAGACAAGTCATGTGCCATTTTCAATATTCTTTTCCTAAAAAAATCCCTTCCATATTCCAGCAAACACAGTCGAAAGAAAAACCCAACTCTTAACTTGACAGTGTTTAGCTTTTGTGATGGTAATTTTACTTCCTTGGAAGTGTGGTAAAATGAGTGCAAAGAAACCTGCAATCAAAAAGTGTTTTTCTCAGGGTGAATTGGTGCTCAAAAAAGCCAGAGTGGGTTTATTAGCCAATAAGGTCATGGTGACATTTTTTGAGATTTACGCGGTATAATTCACATTGATTACCTTCGGAAGGGTAACACAATCGGTGATGAATATTATGACCGATTATGATCGCTTTAATTAAAATTTCAAAAAATTCATTTAGCCAGGAAAAAAGTTCTTTTCCACCAGGACAATGCAAGGATGCAAACATGTGTAGTTTTCATTGCGAAATTCCAGTAATTAGCCTATGAATTCCTTTTTCATCTAACCTATTCTCCAAATTAAGCACCAAGTGACTATTTCTTGTGTCAATACTTGAAGAAATGGCTCGGCGGTAAGAGGTTTGACTCCAACAAAGAAATCATCTCGCAAACAAATATTTATTTTGATGACCTGGAAGGAATTAAAAAAAAACTTGGACAAATTTGGACAAAGTGTATAGAGATCAAAGGAGACAATTTTGAAAAATAAACCGATTTTTTATCTAAAAACCTTTGTTTTATTCAAAAAAGTCACGGTCTTATTGACCTGCCATCGTATTATATATAAAAATTTATATTTGTTTATTCACGACAAAACTTTTAAAAGTCTATTGTTTCATTCTATGGAAAGGTTAAAGACTAGTTTTTTGTTTGTTTAATATTTCAAAGGGGTGTGGCTCCTTCCACACAACCAAAAATGTTAGTAATCGAAAGCGTCACCAATGCTTCTCTGAAACTAAAAAACCGACTTCAATAAAATTTCAAACAACACTCGTAATATAAATAATAACCCTGAATATGTTTTTAAGGATTTTAAAATCATGTAAAAAAATTAATTTGATTCAATTTTTTAAGAGAGAAACAGCCTTGAAATACTTTATAACAAGTAATGATTTATCTATTCGACTTAAGAATCACATGCAAGGCTGCATGATACGTGGCATATATTTCATATTAAAAATTTAAATACGCACTTTAAAATTATATATACTCGTACATATGAACGTACATCGGTATACAAACAGCACGTTGTGCTTCACATACAAATGCATTTCTATGTTCTATGACATTTTAGTGAAATAAAAAAGACTATAAACTCAGATAACATTCCCATACGCCACTTGAATAAGTATTTATGCATTTAAATGAACTGCAATTTAAGCCAACATGCTTGTTTGGAAGACTTCAAAAATATATGCATATCGTTAGTTTAAAAGCAGCTAAATATTCAAGAACTTTTCATTAAATGATGTATTTGAGGCGATAAAAATTAACCACGTATTTTCCTTATATTAAATAACTTTAAAAGCGTAAGTATCGAAGATTTTTATTAAAAATTATCTTGTCATTTAATATGCATCAAAACACTCCATTTTGAATTTTATGTCAAATACATACATTTAATGATGTAAATATGAGAAATATAAATAAAGATTTGCGCCTGAAAGACTAAAATCACATGAATTGGCAAAAGAACACTTTACAACATTTAAATAAATTATAAAAAAAAAATTTATATAGAAAAAATCAAAAGTTTGTTGTGGCATTTTGCAAAAGCTCTAATGGTTTCTAACGATTAGTTGGGGAGAATATCCCAAATAATGAATTTCAATAAAAAAGTTTATAGTAAAAAAAATATTAATCGAATTAGGTTTGAGGTCTTCTATTTTTCATAAAAAACAATATATTTATTTTTTATGCTTTTTCAATATTTCAACAACCTGTGGGTGTCTTCTTCTTCTGAAGAAGAATGAAAAACTCAACTCCATTAATTTATAAAAATAAAAAGGTGGAATAATTTCATCAATTTATTAAAAAAAATCTAAAAAAACAAATAAGTACAAAACATTCAGGACTGCAAAAAAATTTCATTCAGAACAGAATTATTTTGATGGCAAATAATTTTTTTTTTCTTTTCGTTCTGTGTGGAAATTGTTCTTTTCTATCTTTATTAAATAAAAATTCAGTTTTCTGCATTAGGTACTTAAAATCTAACAAGGATATAAAATACATTTCAAAGAACTTACAGTCCATCAGCAGAAATAAATATTATTCGGCGACAAAAAAAAACAATATTTCCAAGAAATTATGAATAGAGCAAACATCCTTGTGGATACAAATTCATAAGTTTCATTATTATTAATGCAACACACCCGCAAAAGCATAGACTCTAATTACTTTATTGGCTTTAGTTAAAAATAAAATTCAAAATAAATATTATAGAACTTAATCTTCCAAAATACTTTCATCTTTAATTTAAAAAAAAAATCCTTGTCATATCAGAGTCACTATCAGATCAGACGTTGCACACAAAAGTTATGATATATGTATACAAATATATCATATATATGTGTCTTCCAATACGGACTTCCGAACTTTGATAATTGATAGTGGCCATAATGCCTGTCATTATCGGATGTAGCGTTCAGCGACATTTCATCAAAATTTGTGTTCTGTTCCGGCAACGTTCCGCAAAATCATTTTCAGCGATGAGGCCCATTTCTGAAACAATGAGTACGTCAATAAAAGAAATTTTCTAATGTGGGAAAATACCGCTCAACATGAGATCCAAGAGTGTCCACTAATGCAATCCGAAAAAGTCACCGTTTGATGTGAAATTCTTTGAGAACGATGTTGGCCAACCAATCTTATATTCTTCAGTCTATTGAATAAAATTTTTTGACTTTATTGAAGCTGGATTGAATTATTATACTCGTATCACCTGATGCGATTTCACATTTTGTTGCACAAAATGAATTATTTTCATTTAAAATCTCCGCACCAACTTCTGGTTCGAATATTTCAAAGATTATTTCATGAAGGGAATCCGAGAGCAAAAATTTAAAGTTGCGATAACCGATTCCACAATTCTTCGAGTCTACGATGTAAGAAATTTAGCCATGACTGAGGGTTACACAAGGCGAGGGCGCACTCTATACAAAAGTAATGTCATAATTTAAATTGGCGGCCAAATGTCACTGTGTTTTGGCATTTGTAACGTAGATTTACACAGAACTCAACTCGTCAACAAGCCTTGGAGCGATACACACATGAATAACGTGGGATGAATGTTACTGATTATTTTGCAAATTTTTAACGCAGCGTGAGTTTCGTCTTCGTGTTCGATGTGCTCGAGTACAGATGTAGTGGTTGAACTGGTTGGTCTATTAGTGCTTCTTCCATCAAGATATTGCATAGCCGCATTTGCAGTGAAAAAATGATTGACACTTATCAAGACGTTGATGCCATCAACGTAAACGTAAATGGTGAGCGTTACAAGCAGACGCCCAAGCGACTTTTTTTGCCGCAAGTTGCTGCATTGGATCTCGACTATTAATGGTTTCAACAGAATGGAGCAACCACTCACACAGCTCGGTCAACAATGGAGATTTTGAAACACAAATTTCCAGATCGAGTGGTTTTCCGTTTTAGAGATTTGAACCGGCCGTTCTATCAGCACTAGACTTCTTACTTTGAGGCTTTTCAAAATCTAGCACATGCCACAACAAACCACGTACTTCTCAAGTCGTGAAATCTAACACAGAAGAAGAAATCGCGAATTTGGAAAAAGATGTTTTGTGAACAACATTTTAAAATGTGGTAAGAGGCGACCATTTCAGCAATATAATTTCTAACAATTGATGTCATCAATTTCACACTTTCAAATAAATTGTTTGTGAAAACAGAGCTCCTTTTTCATTTGTAACAAAATGGCAGCCAGTTAAAATTATGAATTTGCTTTTGCCCCATTTTTATTCAACTTAAACTACAATAATTATTGGATTCCAATAATACCAAAAGCAACTGAAAATGATTATTGCCAGCTAAAATCACACTTAAAAGCAGCAATAGAGTATGCGTTTATTTAACATTTAAGATATTTACCTTCGTACATAAATTAAAAAAAAATTGTAATATTTTGTAGAGTAAAAATAGAAATTAATTCATTCGTAAAAAGGGCACAAGCACAGGATGTGGTATTGGCAACAGCAGGTGGTAATGCATTTAAAAACTTTACAAAAACGTTAGAGTAGCTACCGTTGCAATCCTTGCCGTCAGTGATGTTGGTGATGATGCTAGTACTCGTAGCATGTTGTTGCTACAAACGACAATGTTGATTGCACAAATACTACTCAGAGTGTATATTTTATTAATTTTTTTTTACATTCCACCCCATTTGCTAAAGTGTATGTGTTATATACAAATCTATGTTTATAATGTTAATATTGTTGTTGCTGTCGTTGTTGATTTTGTCGTTGTTGCATGCATTAAAAAAGAACTATACTTGATTTTCATCAGGTTCACACTATTATATTGTTTGTTTGCATTGTGCACCACTTTTACAAGCATCTGTATAATCAACAACAAAAGCAACAACAAGAGGAGAATCTTAATTGCAGCAAAAAAATCTCTTTTGTTTAACACCTGCAGCCAAAATGGCATATAGTTTGCTGCTTTTTATTCCATTTAAACTCATAGTTGTTCTTGTCGTTGTCGTTTTTTTTTCGATTTTATGGTGCAACTAATTGCTCACTTTATGGCTTTTTTACATAAAAAGCCTTTCTCGCAATGGTTAGTGGCAAAACAGCAACAGAGATACAAAATGCTAAAAAAAATTTCAGTTTTCCATTTTCCAAACAAAAGACTGTCTAATACGAATGAATAAAAAAATAGAAATAAAAAAAGAATCATTGGAAAGGCAATCAAGCAACAATAGTTTTGCAAAATAATTGAAAAAACTCAGACAGCCTTAAAATTCATACACAAATGGTTGTGCTTGATGTAACAACTGGTCTTATTTTTCAGTTTTCCGTCCCTGCCTGCTTTTTAGATTCAGTTCTAAATTATTTATAAACATTTTGCAGTCTGCAGAAAACCGTGAATTTTAAAATAGTTGTCTATTAAAGTTTCACATTTGTTGTTTTTTTCACGATGTCAAGTGTAGTTCATTCAACTTTGTTGTTTTATGCCATCCTTTGAGAATACATAGATGGGACTTTAAGGATGCTCTGCTTGGGTAAGGAAAATCAATATGAATACTTTGTTGTGGCAGCGATAGTAAAGAAAGATATTCACTATCATCTACAAAATTCTTAGTGTTTTTTGTTCTTGAAAAAAAAACACGTAAACATTTAACACTTTACACTTCTTTCTTTGTTTTACTAACACAATCGCTTTTAAGGATTATATTAGTTTTACGTTTTGGATGGAGATGAAAAATTTAAAAAATTATAATTCAAGCAACTAGAATTAGGGTATCGAAAAGTTTTTTGTAATGCCAAACAAAAAAATGGAAATTATGGTAAAATTCCCCTAGAAAAGAATGAAGCGAAAATACTCGTAAATCATTTAGAAATTTTATAAATAGTTAATTCCATATAAACAAGAACGATTTCAGGAAAGTTTCATCTCACATCCATTCATTGCTATAAAATCTTTGTCATTCTTGTGCAAAAATAAATCATTCAAAATTATTATATACAGTAAACTCTCGCTAGTATGAACTAATAAATATCAATTCTCTCCACTTTACAGAATATGTTTACAATTTCGATTGTGAAAAATGTTAAGCAATGAATTCTTTCGAATAAAGCAATACACTTTTATTTTTGGTAAAAATCAACATATGAGTTTTTGCTTTTTTTTACAAAACCCGCCTCCAGCGTCTGAGGGAACTTTTTCAGAAACGCAAAAAACCGGACCATTCTAAGGATCTTCTCTAAGGAGGCAAAAACACGCTGTACGAGTACATTTAGGAAAATATTTAAGTAAATTGTGTTTAAATACATTAAAAAAAAACTGGGAGTTTAAGAAAATATAAAAGTTTTTGATACAAATAACAAAGTGGATCCCTCATAAAAGGATATAATGACACAGATAGACCAGAATTTGGAAAAAAATTACTTACTAATTGTACGCAGTGAATAGCTGAGTTCATATAAAATATTTTGACGGCTTAAGATATTGCAGTTAATTAGGAAAATAGTTCAAAGAATACTTAGCAAATTTTAAACAAAGCAGAAATCTTATTAATATTGAAAAATTTAAATTATTTTATAGGGCTGAAGTAGAAAATATAACCCCTTTTCACCAATTTCTTCCCCTCTTTTTTCAATCGATTGTCTTTCGAGGACTTTTAAAACATTTATAGCTTTAGAAGGAAACTTATTTTATATAAGCGAAAAAAATAAAAATACCTTTTTTCATAAAAAACTAGCGGTCCCGTTGCCTGCTTCGCACGGCAAAACAAAATAAGAAAAGAAACACAATTGTTTTTAATAAAGTTGGTTTTGTTCCCAAACACACACTCACTTCACATACGCACCGCACACACATGCGTTATCGGATTTTAACCAAACTTCATATAAACCATATATGGGCCACTGCCTACGTAGTGTATAAGTTTGGTTGAAATCGCTCGACGCGTTTATGATTAGTTCGGCGACGTACATATACGGACTTATTTTTATATATATAGATAGAACTCGAAAAATTTTAAATTTTTTACATGTTCCATATTTACGTGTGACTTAAAAAAGCCTGAAGAACAATTTTGAAATGCAAACGCTCGAATCTCCGCTGCAGGTAAGTACGTTGTCTGTAGATATTTCAGTGGACTACCCAAATATGAAAAAATTGCATTCGCACTATAAATGCAATTTTGGGAATTGTTCCAGAAAATCAATCATTCGAAGTTTGAGGGAGTGTCCGCGCTTCCCTTTATTTGTTAGACTTGGCCTAATGTTGCAAGTCGCTTAAAAAACGTAGCAGCCCTGTTGGTGTAAAATTTTATTGCAATTGAGACTTCACAAATATAGAGGGTACCAGTGAGAATAAACTTTTTGGGAGAGACTCAGGGAAAAGGACTTCCAAAGAAGTCATGAAGATGCCAAGATGTAGGCAAAGTGCAAATTAATATAATTCCTAATTATGTTTACAAGGAATTTTCATTACATAATTCTATCTTTATTGGAACTATAAACCATCTTCTAAAAATAGATATATTTCTTAAGTTTTTTTAAAGAAATTAGTTTCATATTATATGACAATAAGCGATTACTAATGGAAAGAAAAGTTTTGAGAAAATAATTACTAGCGAAAAATCCCAATTCGTTCTTTCATCAAATGAGCACTTACTTCTTTAATTTAAACAGGATTTTTAACTCAGTTTATTAAGGATACTTCGAAAGCAATAAAAATATCATTCCTTAAGAGCAACATCCTTATGTGTTCGTTGCTGAAAAAGGCACAACATTTTGTTGATAAATTATTAACAAGATATATTTAACGTTCTAATTTTAAAAAAATGTACTTTCCTACAGGATTGCGTGCTCTTTACTAATAAGTTTACGCTTATTATTAGAACACTTAGTTCGGTTTTTTGTTTTTGTCTTTGAAAGAACAAAAATTTTGCACTTTTTTTAGAAGTTTTCACTTCTAAAAAAAAGTAAAGATGTTACTTGTAAATAAAAGGACATATTTTTTTAATGGGATTGTCACAGGTGTCATATAGTGGTATTCAGCGTGTCATTTTTAAGATTATTTTACACAAAAATATATCACACAATTCATTTATTTTTAATTGCTCGGTAGACCTTTAATTTTAATATGTATTTCTTAATATGAAATAAAATTCTTTTTGTGGAAAAATCTTAAAGGATAATAATTTTTTAAAACAATTACTATAATACCCTGTGTGGCTTCTTCACAAAAGGCATGTTGAAACATTTGCTCCTATATGTTTTTAAATTGTTTTAAACGAATTCGACCTCATTTTCACTTGTTAGTCTAATTGATTTGCCCTGGCAATATTAAATTTTCTCTATTAGTTTCATCAGGAACTGTGATTACCTTAAATAGTCCTTCGATAAACCACACAAAGTTTAAGAATTTGTTCTTTTAACATTGCGTGCTTAACACTTGGTGTTTTTTATTACTCTGGTTAATTAAATTCAGAGGTACATGTAACACAGGGTTTTGGTTTTAAAGATCCTTAGAATCAATTTTACATTTTCCAAGTATAATATCGAACATATAATTCATATTTCGGACTGTTTACTTTTATTATGTGTTTTTCTTTCTTTTTTTAAGTCAGATAATTCAAATATTTGATGAGTTAAGCGAAACTGCTAAATAAATGTGATATTTTGTCATAAAGCAAATATCATAGTGCCAAGATTTTTTTCGCGAAATATTTTCCTAGTCTGACTGTGGCGAAATTTTTTTGACATTAAAGTTTAGCATGTTATTTTGCTTTTTTTATTAAAAGCAGTACTTTCGGTCTGGTCCATCCATATGATGGCTAGAATAGTAGCTCGTACCTTTATTTTTTCGAACAGTTAAGAAAATTTTCTCCTGATCTCTTTCTCCTATTAGGGTTGAGATTCGAACTCGATATTTGACATGCCTAATAACAGAATAGCTAATTTTAACATCCTTATGAAGACATCTTGGTATTAATTAATTTTATTATTATTCAGCCTCTAGGTCATGAATAAAAATAAATTAAATACCTTAAGGTCGAAGAAATTAATAAATATATAAATTAATTACTTTATTATTTCTGTGATCCACGTGAAATCATTTTAGTATAAATGATACTCGAATTACACATTTGCAACAGCGAATTACATTTTTGCAACAGTAAGTTCCAGGACACTTTCAAATGGAAATCACAACAAACCCCAATATATATTTTTTGGTTCTAATAAAATTTAATTTACGTTAATCTTGATGCGAATTATTTTGTTTTAAATCTATGTTATTGATGTTAAAACCGCCCGGCTCTAGCCTGCCATATCAAGTCCGGAGGAAAGTGGAGCGTCTCAAGCAACAGGACAAACACCCTCTCCTGAGTAAAATAAATGTGCTCTGGAGGTTGCTTGCAAGCCTGATAAGTCGAAGCATAAATCATAATCACTATCAACGAAACGATATCGCTAAAAGCTCCTTTTCTGGAGTAGAACTCCCTGATCTATGCTAACTAAATATATGGAATTGATGTTAGATTAGTTAGAGTGTTTAAAGGGGGAAAAATGTATGGCTTGACAAATATGATATTTAAAATTTGATGCTTTTTCAATCATACCTTTAATTTTTTACTACTGATTGGTGGCTTTTAAAGTCATAAATCTTTTTGGGTCAAAATGGCAAAATTACTTTATCTGAACATGTCTCTTTTATTTACAAATATCTACTTTTTTTCTTAACAAGGAAACATGTGTTTAAATAAAAACGAAAGTGTGTTATAAATTCTACTTTTATAATATTTTTCTAATCTCCTTTAAAATTGTACCTAAATGTTTTCAATGCCAGAATGTAGGAGTTAAGAGGGAAAAATAATCTACAGTCGAGCAGGGTCGACTACAAAAGCCCTGCAGTTAGAGTAAAGAAAGAATTAAAATCATTTTCAAGAAAAATTTACACATAAATATTTTTGAACAATGGCGGATACAGAAATACTCGTAATTAAAATGAAAAACTAATTGCAAAATTTTGCGCATTAGAGATAATAAGTATTTTAAAAGTTTCAGATGGATACCGGCTTGATATTTAAGACACACTTTTCAGAAATATAATGAGGTATTTTTTTAATTACTGATGTTTTATTTTATAAACATCTAGCCATACCCGGCGTACTTCGCCACACCTATCGTCATAAAGTAAAATAAACATATTTGAGTAAAGGTTCCTAGTACACAAGTATGCGGAGGATTGTGGTTTTCTACTACGACTCTTGCTTTTAAGGAAACTAGCACTGTAGCTTGTTTAACTCTTATAGCTTTCTTGATGAAAACAATAAATAATGTTCTTGTAAGAGGGTAAACTTCTCCCCGCTCGTATCCAATTAGTTTTGTGGCTGAATATGCACATTGACTTCAAAGTAACACTCATAAAATTCGATGACTCAGCTCTTTAGCTCCCAAAACAAAGGAGATAATAAATAGTCTATTTATATGAGTGAACCCTTCCCCCATATGTTTACGGGGAAGACGTATTTATTGTCGCATCCTCTCTCCATGATCGAGTAATTATATATTTTAATAGCAAGTTTGGATAGTTTAACTATTTTAGTTCTTCAGGCATAAAAAAATTAATAATTACTTTGCACAGTGCCAACCATATCCCTCCTCTCATAGTTTCATGCTATTGCTCGAATGCTGACTTTCGTATGTACACCAAATTTGATTACTGTCATTATCGCAGTTCTCTAAATACACAAATATAAATATACTTTGTATGGAGGGGTCTCTCCCCCACCCATACCTCCATTTATTTGCTCAAATACTCAAATAATTCCCATAGTAACTTGTATTAAATTTTAGAAGTCTCGCTATTGTAGTTTTTTAGTTAGGATACTCAATAATTAATTTTTATACCATATGTGGTGACTGACCCTCCCCTTCTATACCACCATATTTTTGATAGCATCTAAGCTTTACTTCCGCATCAGCATAACTAAAATATCGAGAGTCTCACTATTGATGTAAAATAATCAATAAATATTTATCGTGGGGGGATACCTTTCCCCCCACAACCATTTTAAAAAATAATTAGCCTATTTGAATTTCTCTATCGTTCAGTAAGAAGGTTGTGAAATTTTAGGACGATCAGCCCTGTTGTCTGGTTTACTATTAAAACGTTCTAAATCCACTGCTATTATATATTTTGTAATTTACATATACATATAATATAATTCTCATATTGTACTTGAAGTTTCTTGTATAAACAAATGAGTTTGAATGATTTTAAAATGAGTTGAATATTCGTCGGAGAGTTTGAAAGATCAGTATAAAGGACAGCTAAGCCCATAACACACAATAAATTTTTGAAACTCTTATTATTCAAATGATTAATTCGGAGAATATCCAAAATATATTTCAACAATAAACATTTATAATATAAAATAATTAGAATGGTATACACCGTTTTCACTTAAATCGAGAGATAGTTTTCTCAAGAGGCAATTTTTATTTAAATTGGTTTTTAAAGAAACAATTTTTTAAATTTAGAAAAAAATTTGTAAAATAATTTTTTAAGTTCTCTTTAGTTACTGGCCTATTTTTTTAAAGTTCACAATTTTTTATTATTTACTATTTTTTTTTGTTCCTGGATTTGTATGTTGGATGTTATCCCTACAATAAGACACCTAAATGACTTTTAAAGTGGTCACCAATGACATAAACGACTTCGGGCAATTTCTTTTACTTTCCTTTGTTTTAAGTCTTTTATGTTTTGTTTTCTTTTTTTATTTTCTTTCTATTTATGAATGGTTTCTTGCACTTGATTTGAAAGTTGAAAAAAGAAGGGTTTTTCAAAATAAAAAGATTGCATGTCAACGAAAGCTTTCTGTTAATTGTTCTAGATTTAAAGCAAAGATTAAAAACAAAGATAAAATAAAAAATAATTAAAAGTTTGAAAAGTTAAACAAAATATAGAAAACTGTTTCATATGAAGAAAGATGTTTCAATATCGTACAGTTTTTTATAAATTTTTTTTTCTTATTGTTAAGATTAAGTAATATAAAAATAAACTTTTTAGCCAAAAAACGTATTTATTGTCACCTACAAGCCGCCTTAAAATCTATATAATTATGTTTATACCAAGTGAAGAAAAAACTGGAAGTCTTTTTCATGTTTCTTTTTTGATGCAAGGACCTTTTTGGTGTAAGGACTTTTTTTATGTCCAAAATCGTCTTCTCTTTCTCAATTATTTGCGCTTTATGGACGTTTGGGCGGGCAATTTTGGCTCTGCTTTTTGAAGCAGGGCTGCGTTGTCCCAACGAATATTCTACTTTTGTATGTCCGGGGCCGATTGCTCATTATCACACGATGCTGCCTTTGGCCGGACGCATAAGTTATTTCATCTTGCCAAGTTCTAGACCATTTTTTATTTATAAAGCAACGTAAAAATACTTTAGAATGCGAAGCTGGGCTTCGACATCCCGTTTTCTGCATGAAAAATTACTAAATTGAAGAGAGTGAAATAAGGAAAAAAACTTTTTTGTTTTATTCATACAATGAAATAATTTCAAAAGAAAAATGAAATTATTCCAAAAAAAAACAATCAAATACATTACAAAACAAAATATATGAGAATTATTGGGAGTTATTGGGAGTTATTTCATTTTGATTACTCGAGTATCCTCCAGCCACCAGGATTTGAAATTACAAACGGAACGAGAATTGCACAATACCACAAAGGTCCTTAATTCTCTATACTTTGTAAGTTGGCAAATAAATATTGTAGGATTTACAAATGGAGTGACAAACTCATATATGTATAAGCATTCCACGTGTATGGAAGGAAATACAAGTATCAAGAAGAGTATTTGTTCAACAACAAAAAAATTGTTAGTAATTAAAAGTTGTTTTTTCTATTCATTTTATCTTAAGGCTGCATGTTTATAGGATTTTTCTATTTGTTATGCGTGAACGTGTGTAATTAAAATGATTCTGTTCTTAAACATACGTGATGGTGGAAATTTCGAAACATCGTGAGGTAAAAACATTCATGTGTATGTTTCTAGAAAAAAATGTATACATGCACACACACAAACATACATGTTGCATGTATGTATGTATTTAAAATATTAATTGTAGATGTATATTTAATTCTATTTACACATCCCAAATATATTATTTACACAAATATTTATTTAGTTTTATTGGAAAGTTTGTTTGGAAAGACTATAATTAAAATGTAATTAAAATAGACGTTTTTTATATGTGCAAATAAAATATCAATGAAATGAAAACATTAAATTTTATTTCGCAATTAAAAAGCGATTTAATTTATAAAAGTTTCGAAATAATCTTTATTGTAAAACTGAGTTTATTCCATCGATCTAATTATGTTTTATATATAAATGAAGAATGCCCCAGTGTTAAGACTCAAACACCCAAGATATTATTCACTTTCGGGAGGCATTTATTTAGATGGAAAATGTAGTCAACATATTTAGAAAAATAATATAATTCACTGCTCAATTAACAACATGTTGTAGAAAATACAACTGCGGCACTTATGAACAATCGGTTGTAAGCTTTTATCGGATAGTGTTTAAGCTTAACAAAATATTAAAAATTCAACTTAAATAAATACAAGATAAGGCCTTATACTCTATTCGTATTTGTGGAAAATATTGAACAACATTGATTATTCCAACTCACATGCAACATTTCATATCAATTTGCAAATTGTGCTGTGCTTTTGACTATGCCACATTGTTTTTAAGAACAGAAGGAACAAAAATTATTCAAAATTTACCAGATGTAAGGATTTGACGTATTTTGTATAAGTATGTGTGTGCTGCTGACCACAAAGAAATTTATGACTGCGAACATGGATTCAATCCCTGTTCAAGGCTTCTTGTTGATATGAGTTTTTCTAATTTACGTTAGTGTGGTGTTGTGTTAATCGTTGTTGGACTGTTTAAGTGAAGAATAGCGCTGGTAACTGAACAGTACCTGTAGCGATTGAAGAACTATGTACTACGCTAATGTACTACATCACAGCACACTCCTTCCTTCGTTGGTAATGTTAGCGAGTTAAAACAATTAATAAAATGGCTACAAAATACATCTTAAGAAACTTAATGCGTCTACTTAGCACCAGAGGCGCTGCAACCTGCTATATAAAAACGCACCTGTTCTCACTTTACCAACATCCCTATCACAAAATCAGTTTGACCTTAGTAGTAGGCATTCATTGTCTGAGTGTTACTTCTCTTTATAAACATAAAAAATGTATACTTATAAAAAAACAAACCATCAAGCAAATCCCACCATTATTTACGAAAATTTTTTTTCTCTATTTATTCTTTATATTTCTCTTCAATCAAGACATCCACGAATTATCACACCTGTAAGATTAAATCGATGTAATTCAATTTTGCTGTATCTGTGCAGTTTTATTTAGTTCAAATGGAAACGTAAAAACTTTATAAAGCTGCTTGTTAAAAACAAACTTCCATTTTCTCTTTTTTAAATATACAGAAGACCGAATCGTAGTAAATTTATACCTGAATATCAAACGTAACGCTTGTACGTGTTAGACTTAAACTGTGAGTGAGTTTGTATCACATGACAGTCATACAGCATCAAATATGAAAAACAACAAATAACAACTTTTACTGGGACAATTATAATATACCTGGTAAATTGTTAATAAAACAACAAGTTGCCACAGGATATCGAGTAATAAAAAAAAATATAACAAAATGTGAAAAGTGCACATCCACATCTGCACAATTCGCTGACAAAAATTTATTACGTACGTTGCACGTAGATGGTGCGAATTGGCATGTTCAGCTTTAGTCTTGTTAATTCTTTTGCGCATGATGTGAGATTTTATATGTAATTAGGAAAAAGAAGCAAATGACATCAAACCACAAAAATTATCTGGTTGAATATAATTGATGCATTAAACAACTTTTACTTTAGATTTATGGATATTTCAGTTATTGCCAACGTCGCCAGACAATTTGCGATACCTTCCTCCTTAAACCAGTGCAGTGTTGCAGAATCTACTCAACACAGTTAGAAAAGTTCGAAGCCATATACATATATAGTAGATAAATTCATTAGAAAATAAATGTATATTTAGAAAACGGTAGAAAATATATATTTAGAAAACATCAAGAATGCACGAAAGCGATTCATATTCCATTCATAGTTTTAATCGGCGAAATTTAATGCTCTACGTCAGCTTTAAAAATTTTAATCAAATTGTTTGTCATATTTAAATTTATACAGTTGCAGTTTATTGTTATTTTTTAACAAATTGGTATTTTTCATAATAAACCGACATAAACTGACAAAAGCAAGAAGAACAATATTTAAGGAAATTTCTTTTCACATTAAATTTCATAAATATTAAACACAAAACTTCTAGAGGAATAAGGGAAATATTTTTATTTTTCTACATCTGCTACATCTTGCATGCAACACTTGAAATGTTATATTTTAAGTCTTTTTTTTAATAAGGTAGAAATTTACTTTTATTCAGTTTCGCACATCTGCAAAAATTAAGTTTTGAGTTGGAAATAAAATCATGAGTTTTTTCTTTTTTTTCTTCTCTTATACAATAAAACTTCAATCATGATAAATTATATTTTTTTATAATTTCTTGTCATGAAAATGCCTGAATTTGCAAATTTGAATCATTTTTAAGGCCTGTAATTGTAGGATTTTTCCCTTTTCATACTAATTCGACGATTTGGAAAATGTCCTCAATATGTTGATAAAACATGTTTTTTTACTGATTTCCATTTAGACTTTCAATCTAGAACTGCGTCAAGCTGTTTATTTTTCTCTTATAAAAAGGAATTAAAATCAACTATTAAACTAAAGAAGCAAGTTTTCGTGCAAATTTATTTTGTATGAAAAAAGAATAATAAAGTTTAACAGATTTGTAAAAGTAATTAAATTTTTAATAAACATTTTGTCAATTAGATTTGGCAAGAATTTTAAAAATGCCCGTATGGATTTTTAGATGTAATGAAAATATCATTACTAAAGAATGATTTTTATTTCTTGTCAATGGGAATATGTTTCCCATTATACCAGCTCTTTTGATACTATTATGTATTTACTGCCTTGTAAATAAAAAAAGAAAATTTTTGGTTTATGAAACGTTTCTTTTTTAATTAAAAAGGAAATTCATTTAATAAGCCTTCCTAAAATTAAAAATAATTTTTATGAACAAGGCCATTATTATTTACAAATTTCCTATAAATTTAATTGTATGACTTAAGGCTTTATCTTGAATTTCTGTTCTATGCAGTTGCATGGCTTAATTTAAATTATTTTTTCCATAAATACGTATTATTTGTTTTTGAAATTAAGGAATAATAAAAAATCATTTCAACAGCCGACAGTAGAAGGCCACTACACTAATAAATAATCCTAGGACTTCAGTACAAAGATCAAATCGAACAGATTACAAAACCGAAGCAACTATGGGCCATTTGAAAACCAAATATAATCCATTTCTAGTTCATATTTTACTCTTAGGAAGGATTAAAATCCCTTTTCAAACAAGGTTCTTCAAAATCGTCTCATAAATGTGGCAGTTATGCGATTCTAAAAATTTGGGAGAGGAGGGTAAATCACCCATCCGATATTTGAAAAAGATGATGTGAGAAAAATGCAAGCAAACCCTTTCAAACAAAAAAAATTAGAAAATCGTCTCACAAATGATAAAGTTATACGTGAACAAACATTAAAAAAAAATACACACGAATTTACAACTTCATCCTCTTTTGAAGTCTTGATCTAACAATTCGTATTTAAAATTTATAATCAATTTTTTCTTTCTGTGTACGGCTACATTAAAATCTATAAAGTACTCATTCCCAATGGCCTTTTTAAAGGCCTTCTTAGCCATTTCATTTATAATCATCCTCATACTAATCTCCCTTCCGAGGATTGCTTTTTAGAAGATGAGATTTACTCGTACATACATACTTAATCATCATCAGCATTGGCAAATATTAAGTGGATCGGGACGAAATCCTTTCCTGATCAAAGTCATTGTTCTATAGAAAATACTTAATTTAAGTAATAAAAACATGCTGCCCCACGGTCACGTAGCAGGAACTATAAAACTGTTCCTACTACATCGACTCCGAAGAGGATTGTCAGAAGATTTTTTATATTATTAATTATCAGCAGCAAATGCTTAATTAAATAGAAAAAACAAATACAACTTAGAGCAGAAAACTTAATTCAAAATTAGTTGAGTTTGGAGTGGCAGGTGAAGTGGTTGTGTTTTTTTTTTTTGATAGCAGAGTAATTTATTTGTGTAAAAGGAAAAGGAGGAAAAATTCACTGGCTCTAATTTTTATGAACTTTGTGACCAATATAGTTCTTTTATAACAAACATACGAATCTTCGCCTTAAGAAGTAATGACAAGCCTAAAAGTGATACAGTCGGAGATGATTTGTTCCATCTAAAGGTTTAAATGATAAGAATATAAGTTAATGAAATGAAAGCCATTCTATTAAAAATGTTATGGAATTTTTGCCCTTTGAATGTTTGACGCTGTATACGGATGCAATATTAAGTAGTATTGATTATTATTTAATTCTTATATCGTAATACAGGGTAAAGCATGTCCCTGTTGGAATTCTTATAAAAGCTGTTGGCCAACCAGGAGGCTCCTGTAAACATTCACTTTGCTGCTGGTTAGTTATGTATCTAAGAGTAGAAGTGTATGTGAACTATATATGTCAATACATACAAACATGCACCCTATAAGCACATGAGAGATTAATATTTGAACTATTTACTGCAACAAAACAATAAAAAAAATTGTACTCAACAGAATTCATTTTTCAAAAAATTTTAAATTCATTTTGACCGGTAACTGATCTTGACGTAAAATTTTTTTATAAATAATTTATGTATTGAAATTTAATTTTTCGAGTCTTGGTGTTACGTTATAGTGACATCATCGATAGCAAATATTTACAGGATGTATGTAAATGTGCATTCGTCTGTGCATTTGTGTAGGTGCATACTTGTTTAAGTGTGTCTGGGATTGTTTACGTTACACTCATGCATTCAGTTCACACAAACAAAAATTTTAAACGTAAAAATAAAAATAAAGAAAAGTTTTGTTGGTATGTGTTTTTTTTTTGTAGATTTCAAAACAAAAATATAAAAGGAAATAAAGTTAAACAAGAGATGAAAGTTTTTTGATGTTTTCAAAATGTTGTAGTTAAAGAAATTTAAATTGTATTTTAGGTTTGAAACTTTTTTAATGTTTAAAACAATAGCAGTTTTCACAATATTAAGGTTTTTTTATTAAAAATGTATATATAAATGAGACCAAAAAATATTATACACATTTATTTTGGAAATGAATAATGACTGAATGTCCTTCTAATAGAGAGTTATAAACATTTAAATATATACCGCCGTATTCATAAAAATATAATTTGAATTAAATTTTTGTGCTTAAAACTATTTCTAATACCATTTATTTTTTATGAACATGACAGAATATATTTATATTTGTATTTAAATTTATGGGAGATGGAAAAATAAACTGAAACCCAAGAATAACTATTGTATTATCTTGATTAAATTTTACTGAAAATTTTCCTTTATTTATTAGACATTCTCTAATAGAAATGATTTTTTTTTTAAATTTTTTAAAGTATGATTGAGGGTCCACAGGCGAGCTAGCATTAACACTAGTAAAATTCTGATATATGGATTAGTTTTAAAACCGGCAAAAATAACTTATTTCTTTTGTTGCTCCTAAATATAGTTTTGGGTTTCATAGGGCAAAATTTCCTTGGAGGCTACTAAATGACTAGATGTCTTCGACCTTTTACTAAATAGAGTTATAGGCTTCGTTCATAATTCAGAGCTGGAACAATCTACAAAAAGTTCCTATGGGTCACAGCGATCCATGTTTCCGAATATAATAATAATAATAACAGTAATAACAAAATTAATAATAATAAGAATATCCCTCTAAATACTTGCAAAAAATACTAAAAGTTTACGAATTGAAAAGCTAACAATTCCAGTAAAAAAAACTTCCAAGAGCGACAATAAGTTGTATCACTTATGATTCGAAAGTAATGAAAATTTAAATTTTTTCCCCAAATTTTAACATAGTCCTGCCATAGCAAGACTTTCACTTTTTAAATCCTGCTCATTATAAATGACTTCATGCTCACTTAGTTATAACAAATGATTTTTTGCTTCAAATGCTATTCACCCGACGGTATGTTTTACATTGCGCTGTATATGAAAAACCTCCTTTTAATTTTTATTCACATAATTTAATGATATTTTTGTCGTCTGAATTTAAATTCAGACTTGGAAACATTACTTCATTAGCCACCACAGCCATATAATCATATAAAATAGTAACGGCATAGATAAGCTGTGATGGTAAAAGTTTTAGGCGTGACACAAGTAAAAATAACTTCCTAAGAAGTTATGAAAATGCTAATGTGTTGATGTAGAAAAGCTACAAATCAAACTCATTTCCAAATGATTTTTATGCCCTTAACATGATCATAAACTATCAACATGATAATAATATCAGATAATTTTATTTAATATATAGAAATAGGTGTCTTGGGATTATAGAAAAATTAATAGATTCTGTTAAAAGTATATCTAAAGAAATAAGGTTTTTTTTTTAATTTGATCGAGTTTTTCTCAACTTAACTTCCCAGGAAGTCAAAAAAATGCTCTGAAGAATATTTTGAGTGCAATGAAAATGTCATTCCTGGAGAATAACGTCCATATTGTTTTCACTGATATATCCGATAGTAAATAAAATTAAAATTTCTTTGTGTAAACGTGCGTAAATAAATCCTATATATCAACTTAGTGAACTTGTGATCGTAGAAATTTTTAATAGATTAACGAGAACGAAAGCCGATAAAAAATCTTAGAACAGCAAGCGTGTGTAATTTGTCTGATACTTACCTGTTCATAATCATGAAGAAAAGTACATAATGACAGCATTTTGATCACATTTAGATAATCAGATTTTTATATCGTATTTTCACATCATCATAAAGATAAAAACCATTATTTAATTTTCAATCTGATTGTTTGCATGAAAAAAAGGATTCGTTGGTTTCATAATATATTCACTGAAATTAAATAAAAATTAAGTTTATTTAAGTTACTTAACTTTTATCACTTAAATAATCTTTTTAATTATATTTATTTTCAGGGTGATGCAACTCTTGCTAATTAAATATATTTTTGTTTTACTTTTTTTACATCCTTTGCAACATAAAGGTCCCATTTGGTTGCATCCTCGGCTTTTGTTCATTTACCAGATAATTCTCTTTTTTTTTGTGTTGAAATAACATACTTTTGTTTCGCAATTAAACAGATTTATTTGCTAGAAGACAGAAGAAGCCATTAAAACAAGGTACATAAATGATGAATGTTTATTTTCAACTAAGGTCGGGCAAGCAGGCAGGTTGGCAGGTACTTCTGTTTGGTCATGGAGTTATGCTGATTGTAATGAGAAATGTAAAAAATAAAGGATTTTTTTGTACAAAAAGCATAAAGCTTATTAATAAATATACTAAAGATTTTTTTTACAAATGGAATGCAAGTGTAGTACCATTTCCCTTTGGCTTGTACAAGAGCAATTTTTTTATGAATGGAAATTATAAGGTTGAATGTCGGTAGGCAAAAGCTAAATATGAATAATATTTTATGTCTAAATTATTTAAAATTTTAATTTAATACGAGTATGAAAATTTAGTTTTTTCTTTAAAGTGTATAAACTTTTAGAATTAAAATGTTTTTTACTAAAAACCCTTCGAGCAAACATAAAGACACTTATTCTAATGTTAATTAGGGGCAATCCTGAAATAATAACTTTTAGGATTAAGTAATAAAACAAAAAAAAATATTTTTTGGTACTCAAGCGGCAAAAAAATCTAATAAAAAATTATAAAAAAATAATTAAAGTTACTAGAGGAGGCTTAAAAATTTTTAATCGACTTCAAAAAAAGGGTTATGTTTTCTGCGATTTTTTCTTCATATTTAGACTAATTATGGATTAAAAAATTGTGTAAAAATATACTCCAAATGTGGTCCCACTTTAAACAACACGTGGTTGGACCAGAGAAAATGGTACCTCCCATAAAAAGTAAGATTTAGTAATCTTATATCACACTTAATATAATAGTGATCTCCTTCGAAAATGGCCATGGGACAGTTTGCGGCCAACGCATGTCCGCTCAAGAAAAGGATAGGAGCAAGAGAAATGCTACCTTCAATGCAAATTAACTACCAGTTATTTTAAGTCTGATTGTCTACAAAATTTAATGTTAAAAATTGGCAAGTGTTGCTCTGCATTAAATGCATGCAATCCCATAAAAACTGACTGGATAGGACCGGAAGGAGGGGTATCACAAAGTTATACCTCATTATCTTAGAACTGTTTGACAGTTATAGTATTTAAAATTAATATGATAAAGAGGTGATCGTGTATTCATCAACTTTCGAGAGGGCAAAAAAATGTACCTCGCCCACCGATATTAAAAATAATCTTTAAAAAGACTTTTAGCAAAGAAAATGACCGATTTAGAAAATAAGCATTGAAAATTTTTTAATAAATTAAATACTGCTATATGCATTGCCCACTGAGCTCTTTAAGGCCGATGCCAAAATCACAGAAAATTTTAGATACTTAAAACTTCTTAAAGCTTCTTTTTAAGTAGGCTAAATTCTTTGCTTTTAATAATTGTTATTTGTTGTAGTTTATAAACAACTTCATTAGTAGATCTCTTTGAATCTTAGTTTTAATGATACTAAATCTCAGAATATGGATAAGAATTATTTTTAAGTATATTACAGCTTATGCTGGCATGGAGCCTCACTTGCAAGCAGTTCCTAGACAAATCCTAGATATAAATGCTATATACTCTGCAAAACCTGAGGCACTCATAGAACTGAAAGCCTCTTAATATCAGGTTGTCAGACATCTACTTTCTTCTGAAGGATTATAAAATCTACAGAAAACCAACCACGAATTTTGTTAAACAAAAAATCAAAGCATCCACTGATTAAATTAACGATTTAATCGCAACTTTCAGCCATCATATGAAAATCAAACATATCACTTTGAACTTTATTTATTCCTCTAGTAAAGCAGGCTTCTCACACAAAATAAAAATTACATAAAAACAACAACAATAAAACACGTTTTAAATGCAAAGATCATTAAGCACTTAAATGAAAAAAATGTATATTTACAAAAAAAAATCTTCCTAAATGTGCTTAAAGAAATGTACTCGTATAGTTACGTACAAGCGCTTCTTTTATGTCGACTTCACCTTTGGCAGTAGACTTTAGTTTGAAGTACACACAAGTACAATTACGAGAATGATGTTTTTGTTTAAATACTTGTGCTCTAAGTAAAAGCGATAAATTATCAAGCCATACAACAGAAATTAGGTTACAACTTTTACAACCACAGAAGTAAGAAATTAAACAAACAAAAAATGCAATAGTTCTCACAATCATGAACTCAGTCGTCGTAACCTGAGGGGCCATGTGTTACATGGAATCCAGCTTTGAATAACTAATTCAAAAGGCAATTGTTTTCTTACAGACACAAGCTTTTCATTACAATTTCGGTCCAACAAACCAGTATCCGTTTATCACTGCCTTACAACATGCCTGGTTGCTTGTTGTGCTTGAAATAAAATTAAAATTTTCTGTTGTTTTTATCATTGCTCGTATGTGTGACGTTAACAAGAGATGTGATTTTTCAGTACTTTTGTTCATGCGTTTGTAGTTGCTGAGTATGGGTAATTTCAGTCTCCTTAAATAATTCATTGTGGTTTTATTGCGGATACTATTCTTGTTTTATTCAAGCAGTCACGTGCTTTGGTTAAAAATAGACAAGTAAATATTTCCATTTAACTAGAAGAAATTGTATGAAACTTTTGTTAATAAATTGTTGGATAAAGACCAGAAAACCAGAGCATAATAAAGAGAAATCAAGGATACAAACTCATTTATCCGCGCATGCGAATATATTTGGAGAGTATAAAATTTTAATTGCATGTGGGTGCCACAGAAAGGACTGAAAGGAGAGTACCGTAACGTATGAGCATTATTTTTCGAAATTCGTTATTAAGTATACGCCATGACGCCATTCACGCAAGCAGCTCAAGCAGAAAATATATGTATACACAAACAAATGTTTTCAAAAGTGTTTCAAAATAAAGTGGAAAAACGAATTCTATTCAACATATACAGAACGTGATCACAAAATATGTGTACGATAATATAAAGTTTAATTTATTATTCAAAAGCCAAAATATATTTAGAAAAGCTGTTTTTGCTTTAAACGGTTTTTCCACTGATAAAGAAATTTAAGACAAAATAAAACTAAGCGAGCCTTGTCTTCGTTGCTTTTCCTCCTTTATTCGAAAATGTTTGTTTAATTGCTACTTTCATTGTGTTTATTTGCGCGTTTTGCCAAAAAACAAGCAGTTGAGCAACCAAATTAAAAATGAAAATAAATTAAGAACTACACAAAAGAGCTAAACAAATGCGAAAACTGTTCAGGAAACTGTAGGAATTCCACGAAATTATAATTGAAAAACATATCATATGCCTTTCAACTAGAAAAATTTTGAAGATCCGTCATATATCAGCCTCTCGTATGAAGATGAAAATAAATGACATAGAATGATGACTTAATATATAAAATTTAATACAAACACATCTTTTGAAAGACAACTTGTGCTGATTTGTCATCTAAAGCACCAGATCCATTAATTTTTGGTTTCTGTATAAATACAATTGCCTCGTTTTTGTTTGCGAAATAAAAAAATACTCGTCGTTTCGAAGAGAAAATAGGGAATCAAGTGATCTTTAGTGATCTTAAACATATCTTACAATCCTGTTAGAGAAATACATTTTTCTCAACAAGAGCGAATATTAGTTGATCAGTAATATGTAAAAATTTTTAGAAAAGAACATGCCAGAAAGGTTTGACTGGACGCCATGATCACTAAAATTTTGTGGTTTCAACTCAAGTTATATATTAACGCAATTTACAATCATGTGCAAATAGTCTTGCATCGTAGCAGTTGCAAAATTTTATAGCATATCTTCACTCTACACTGACAAAATATATGAATCTAAACATGCTACACGTTTGCATAATGATATGCAACACTTGCAACCATAGTTAATCTTTGCTCTAATTACAAACTGACAGCTGGCAATAACAAAAGAAAAATAAGAACGGGGAAACTAAAAAAATTTAAAACAAACAAATTAAAAATCATATTTAAAGAGTTTAATTAACGTCTTGAAAAATGGACCAAGAAGGACTTCAAACAGTAATATATGAAACTGAGGTCAAAAAGCGTCAAAAATAGAGGTAACAAAATTTTACCAGTATTTTATAAGTAACATCAATTTCAAACCAAACCAAAAAGAGTAATTTACAATCAATTGCAAATATTTAAAATTGCACGGAATTCCTATTTCAAAATTGGGAATGTGGCTTTCACTTGATGCTTTACAAACTTTACCATCTTGAGCATATACACCAATGATCCAACAACGCCATTGGTCATAACTGTGTCCTTAATATGAAAAAACACGAATATATAAGGAAAATCCAATCTCACTAATTCACTAGTGCGTGAAACTCCAAATTCTAATGACTGCACTTATTTGTGAAGGAAGAAAAGAGCAGGTCTTCATCTTCCCTAAATGTTATATGTAACAATCAGCATCACCAACAATGAGAAATTTTAATTATTACCATTTAGAATAATCTATTTGTTATTTATATTATATTGCAGATTCTAAGAAAAAGTTAAAATTTAATTTGAGTATCCGAAATCACCCTTAATTGTAAACAACTTTTGTAAACCTTGTAAATAGGAAACATAGTATACGAGTTTTAATAACACAAGTCAGCAATATTAAAATTTAGACATAAAGCTCTAATATACATGGGTTTACTATATCAGTCAGGGATGGAAAAGTTAATGCAATCATATTTTTTATATTAAAAAATATCGTTGTACTCCACTGAATTATTTAATATTCTAAAAGTTATTTCATTTATTATATGTATAAAAGATAACACATTCATTATTTCCTAATTTTATTTAGCTTTTTCTGCTTTTATTTTTTATGTGCGCATCTGTGCATTTATATATGTACGTCAATGGCATGGCAGCCTCAAAACAACTGTAGCGGCTTAGATTTAATTGCAAAAATATATCCGTTTGAAGGATTTTTTAATTATAAATTTCCTCTTGTTCAATGTTCTTTTTGACTTATTACAATTGAATTTAAGGGTTCTTAAATAATTTTTTGGAAAAAATTAGAAAATTAAGTTGAAATATTCGCCGTGCGTCTAGATTATATTAAGTTAATGTTAATAAAATATTTTAGTATAGAAAGAGCTAATAATTGTGAGGCACTATGCCACAATCACCATAGAAATATTTAAAGTTACACAGCAGAACATAAAAACTCTATATTTGGACGCATTTTTCATTACAGCGCTTACAAACTTTTATATACACAGATTGTTCAGAATTATTTAAAGAGATAAACATAAAATTAAAAAAGTTTTCTTCAAATAAAATTATAAAAGAGTTTCAAATTAAACACAGCAAAAAAATGTCAATTGCCAAAATGTATGTGATGGGCCTGGCATGACTGACAAAAAGTTTATTGGAATTTTCAAAACCTTAATTACACTTGCACGATACTTAGAATATGCTTTAAAGTTCCCTCAACTTTTTTTTATAATTCCAACATGTAACAAAGTTGAACAGACTTCTTTTGATTTTTTAACAGGAAAGCAAAACAACGTTCATACACAGATCTGTGTCACATATTAAAGTAATTATTTATTAAAGACGGCTTTCTAAAGCATACCTTAAGTACGATATTGAACTGTTTAATTGAGCTGAAAGTTCAGATCATGGTTAGAAAATATGCATTCATACTTATATTATAAATATGCATGGGATAGCCCATGCAAAAATTATTGTTAGCCCATCTAGTGGTATTAGAACCACTGTGCGAGTCTTTATTTTTAGTTAAATATTTGATAAACGTTTCATTTCTATTCAAATATTTCAATTTACTTTATATTTTAAATATTCAAAGAAATTAAAAAGTCATTAAAGTAAAACTTGCTCTAAATGGTTTTAAATGAAAGCAAATGGCAGCAGTTTTACAAAGTTTGCAACTTGGGATAAAATATCAACGAAATGTTTTGATGCTCCAATTAAATCCTGTACAAAAAAGCAACATTAAAACTTAGTTGTCCAAATATTTTCTTCATGTTCGCAAAAATAAATGCTAATTTTCTTGGCTGTTATAAATACTTATCATATTACATTTCCTATTGCATTTAATTTTATTAATACGAACACCAAAATTTTTTAACTCTTTCTGTATATAATGTCCTTGAAACACTTTTATATGCCATAAATTTGAATAAACTGCTTATAAATAGAACGCGAAGTATAATATTTATCTGAAAAAATATGGCAGTAAGAAGAAAGCTTAAGGAAAACATTTCTAATGCATAAATTATGGATTGGTACTTAGAAGACGACCTACCTTTAACACTGTAATGAGCACAAACTATTTTTCTAGTATAAAAATTGTGTTAAAATATCTTGTGAAATAGTAAAAATATGAAATAAAATTAAAAGAATTAATTATTCGAAGGTCAAAGATGGAAAATAAATTTAATATGGATATTTTACCTTTAACCCTAAAATGAGCACGTCAAATGAAATGCAAAGCATTCAGGTATAACAATTATATTAAAATTTCTTATCAAATAATACAAATATCTTTTAAAATATAATGATTCTCATAACAAATTATATAGACAGAAGACAAAAATAAAATGGAAATTAAATCTAATATTGATACTTTAATACTTTAGTTTAGAAATGAGCTTAAATATAAATGTAGTTCCAATTACAAATTGCACAAATTAAATACAAATCTTAACGCTTCAAGTGTGAATTATAAGTCCAACCAATGCTTCTGTGATTATCTTTTACGTCCCTCGTGTAGGACGGAGTGTAGCAGTGCCTCTCTTTCTTAGTCGAGTGCCGGTACTTAGAGTTAAGAATGTTGACGTTTAGTCGGTTTAGGTGAAAATCTAGCTTCTATTATTTTGTCTCCTGGGAATGCTCTCTGTAATTGATGCTGCTATGGTACCCCACAGCTGAATATTATAGGACCACAAATCATGACCAATATCCACTTGTTAGTCAATTTCATGGAGGATTCATTCGTTAGTTAATGAAAACTTAAGGCGGTGCTGCTGCTCTAATAAAAGTAAACGGCAAACAGATCTTTTATATGCATTTATACGGATCTCCTAATTACTTTTACTTATTCTCAAGTTATTCTTTTTAAATTTTACTGTCTTGTATAGAACAGACACTAAAACAATTGAAATGCAAAACTGTTTTAAGATGCACTCGATTACTTGCACATGGAAAAATATTGTTGGTGAACTATTTCGGCCCTTTGTTATAGTGAAAGGTTAAACCGATGAAAAAATTATATTAAAATTGATTAATAAATCAATGGAATTCGCTTTAAAGTTGTAAATCAAACATGCAATAAAAAAGAAGCCTGACCTATTTCACAGCAGTAGACTAGAATTGAAATTATATTTTTATCGTTTTCTAGAAATAAAAATTCCAAACATTTATGTATTTTACATGCAAACTTTTATCACCTTGAAAAAGAAAAACGTGAAGAAAGGAAATAAATAACCGCCATAAAAATATCAGGTGTTGTAAAATTGAAAATCTATAACGCATTAACGAGAGTGAAAAAATAAATTTATGAAAATATTTGGAGTTTGCAAATTATACTTTGATTCGAAAGAGGCTTCCCTGTATCTGTAGAAACACAAACTTCGGTAAAAGAATCAAGAGCAAAAAAATACAAACCAGTGAAAAATGAGACTCGTTCACAAGGAACAACATTTTCATTGCTTCCAAAAATTTAATAATGCATCCTCTTAACTCCGTATGAAGTTAAGTTTACAAAAATTTGCATTAAATCTCTCACAATTCGAATTACGTTTTCAAGTTGATATTATACATGTTTCCGGATTTTTCAAAATCTTTTTACAAAATACTGCATTTAGTATTATTAGAAAAGCTGCTTTGTTCTCAAAATTCATTTACCATTCGTAATTTACTGTCCTCTTATCTGAGGGATACGATTTGTATATGAGTATGGAGGTCCGCAAAGAAATATTTTTAATATTTTTGTAAATGATTTTTTTCATAGTTTTGAACTTTCACTAATGTCATTGTATACTGATGACTTGAAGATATTTTCTAGTATTTTAAACTATTGCAAGCTAACAATTTCTATATTGAGCAACTTGGCCCATTTGGGCCTCTGAAATCTTCTCTGGCTAACTTAATTAGCTCTTCCCAATAGCACTCTACTACTGTCACCTTATCAACAATTCAATTTCAATTAACGTCACTGTAACGTGGAAGCCAACACAATATTTTGCTTTCATGATAAAAGTCTTATTTTCACTAAATCGGTGGACATGCAATATTGTCACATTGTCGCCAATATTGTCACATTTTCATATGCCAGTTCCTTGCCTGTCAACACTGCTAGGATCTTAGCCTACGGCACTTATTTGGAAGCATCAAAGACCATTATGTAAACACCAATATCCGTGCAATGCAAATGGCGTGAAGTGAATTACACCATGCACAAAGGCTTTTTTACGATGATAATAAAAATGAAATGTCCAATAAAATTAACTGTTTCTATTAACCCACTGAAATTCTATATGAAATTAAAATTATTGTTCAATTTGCTAGTTTTGTCTTTATTAAATCTGAACCTGACATATTAAGCAAGGTGAATGATAGGACATCCTCAATGAGAATAGCACTAAGAAACATCTGTGATTTATACTCGATTGGGTGCATAGACCGATCTTAGCAAGAGATTCCTTATGACTGCAGAATACAAGGACAATTAGTATTTAAGTTATAAGAAATAATTTCTTTTTATGAAATTTATCTAGACGTTAAGAACAATGCCAGGAATTTTTAATAAATTCTTTACTTTCGTTTCTCTAAATATCTCTCTTGGATTAATCACAGAAGATATTTTTCTATTTCATTTTATTACTACAATATTTACCGAATGAGTATAAAATTATTTTAATTTTCGTTGCAATTTAAAACTTAATTCACTCCATTTCCAGCAATAAAGGTCATATTTTCTATGCAGCGTAAGCATATGTATATACACACATATGTACATATATCTACATTAATATTAGTTTATATTCGAATAAACCTGCATGTTCCCATAATTACCAGATATTCAGTCAGTCAACATACAAATTAATATGTTGTCGTGGAACAGTGTTAATAAACCTGGCATTATCAACGCCATGTGCAGTTAATCTCAGCCGCAAAATAAGTGGACCAATAACAACAACAACAACAGCAGGTGCAACAATCGAAGCATTAGCATTTACAATTGTGTGTGGCATATGAAATATAAAGTGAAAAAATAAAAGTCATAAAAAATATTGCAAAATCTGTAAAACTAGATTTTCTCTGACTGACTTGACTGCAATAGTAAATAGTCGAGCGGTAATGTCAAGCGGATTTGTGAAGCGTGTGAGTAATTTCCGTTTTTATTCGTACAAAAACAAACATCATCAAATGCATGTGTACGAGTATGTAAAAACTAGAGAAAAATCGTGTCGCGTGCTTCCACCTGACACGCACATGTAATTATCAATGCAGTGACAATGATTAAACAACAATAGCAACAATGTACACTAATAGTTACAATAATAAAAACAACATTTAACAACTTTAAGGAGTACAACAACAACATAAACAAAAATAATAAGTACCAACACTCGAAACAGTATTGCAAACACTAAATGAAAAATGCCAGCACTACCACATGCACCCCACGATTTAGATGAATATAGTGAGAAAAATTAGTCCTTTATTTACCAAAAGCAAAGTTAATTGCTTTGTAATATGTCGAAGAAATCGGAGGTAGAGAGAGAGCAGAATATTCCAAGGAGGGCAAAAAGCCGTTGTGCAATCAACTTAGGTTTGTCAGCCAAGAAAGTCGTAGCGACCGTTTCTTATTATGCACACGGCATAATACACGTCAACTAACTGGGTCGATTTAATGAAAAAGTTTGTTTCCACCAGTACAATGCGAGGGTACACGCATGTGCAGTTAAAAAATTAAAAAATTCCATGAATTAATGCCCTCTCATTAGTCCTATTCTCCGGACTTAGCCCCAAATGACTATTTCTTGTTTCCAAATATAAAGGAATGGCTCGTCATAAAGAGAATTGACTCCAACGATGAAATCGTCTAGGTTAGGTTATGTTAGATTGATTGGAGGGGTGTGATAGCCCATGTCATAAACTGCCAGAGTTCTGCGGCAGGATTCGAACCTGGGACCTTCGCACTACGAGTCTAGTACACTACCTACTAGTCTACGAAGGTCAGTCAAATCGTCTAACAAATAAATATTTTTATAACCTCGAAAAGTTGGTCAAAGCGAATAGAGTTCAATGGACACTATGTTGAAAAATAAAACGTTTTTTTATCGAATAACCTGTGTATTCTTCAAAAAGTCACGGACTTTCCCTCGTATTATTGCCTTAACCTTATTGTATATTTATTTGCATTTGAAATTGTCCAAAAAATATTAAAGAAAAAAATTATTAGCAGTGGAATTGGAAAATACAATAAAATCAGGGTGCCTTACTTGGGGGTTACACGTTCAATTTCTTGCTTTCGATTTGTCGTGTAAATTAATAGAGTGATCGTCAACTGAAAATATTCGCAGAAATTTCTTTATTATCAAACCATTACATCGATAAGACGACAGATTCATATTCCGTAGAACTACATATATGAATTTTTTAAAATACTCGTATTACAGTGGAGTTCGGTTATAACATATACCGCTTACAATCGTCTATAATGAACAACGTTTCCGGTCCAAATAATTGTAATTATAACAGATCTCGACTATAGCCGATTTTCGCCTATAACGAGCTATTTCAAAGGTTTCCAATGCGAAAAGCGATTGAAATTTTTTTCGTTTGTAACGAACAAAATAAAATCGGAATATTTTTCCATAATTTCTTAGGAGGTTAAAATAATTTTTTTAACTATGATATAAAGGACATGAAATTTACAAGTTGATACACATGTCTTATAAACATATCGAAAATAATAATAAAACATCTATTTCAATGTTGCTTACTTTTTATATAAAAAATATATACATATTTACTCCGGTTGTAACGAACTTCGTATGACGAGCTAAATTGCCCGCTCCTATTTAGTTCGTTATAACCGAACATCTATTACAAAAAATATTGTATAAATCACTCAACCGAACAATATCTTCAAAAATGTAAAAGTAGTCAACCAGGCACCTCTCATGACGTATGAGCATTATGTCGTACTTGCATGAAGAGTTGACCAACACTCATACGCAACGGTTGCAAATAGCTTATCGATGCAATTGTCTTGTATATTTTCAAAAATTGCTGTTGACTTAACTTTCTTTTGGTTTTTTAAAAATTTTATTGTTTTCGTTTCAATAAAATGATTTTTTTTTCATGCGTGATGAAATATTGCTAATGTTTACCCAGTTACTGGGTATGAATTTTATTTTCTACACATCAATTTTAATTTTGTAAAAGTTTATTGATGATTTTAAAATAGAGCAGCAAATAATTATAGAGGTGTGTGATGGGTAAACGATTTCGATGCCAAAACTTTTTGAAATCGACTATATATTATGTGATGAGTTTAGCTTTATCGTTTTGTTGCATTTATTCCATTTCGCTTTTTATATGTGCTAAATATCGTTAATAACAGCTTAAAGCGTTTTATTTTACATCAACGAAATTCTCGAAGTACACGTTAATAATGTGACTTTCTTCTTTTTTTTTTTTGGGAACAGACAAGTTAAATATGAAACGATTTTCCGTCGCGTAAAATATGGTTTGAAAACAGTCTGCTTTTAGTGCTTCAGTACTTTTTTCTTTTTAAATTATTTAGATCAGAAATTAATAAATTGTAAAAATTTGCAACTTCTGCTCTACCGTAATTTTATGAATTATAAATACCCAAGTCAAAATAACCACAAATCAATTGCCGACTGACAAATAGGTTTTGAAATAAAACAATGTTGTCATCTCACTATAGAAAACAACTCGAAGAAACCACTATTTATTAACGATATGGCAAAGACTTTGGAAACTACAGTGCCTAATGATTTTATTCAAATGCAAAATACACTTTTCTTGGGCATGGCTTTAAGGTTCAGTTTAAAACAATTTAAGTGAAAAATATTATTCCCCATAAGGGAAGAATGGTGCGCAAACCCAGGTTCTTAAGGCCCTGAGAGGCTGTTCGTACATGTCCAGATTATTACTGGAATGACACAACAGGATCAATGATCTGGCGACTCACAATCAGATTACTCTGATATGGGTACCAGGGCATCAAGGGCATGCCGGCAATGAGATGGCGAACATCTGTGCGAGAAGAGGGGCGAGGGGAACTTCACTGGACCCATCCCTTCTTTTGGGTTCAACAAAAGTCTCCTTAAGACGGAGATTTCGAAATGGACATCGTCCAGGATTGCAGAACATTGGAAAGACATCAATGGATTACGTCACTCCAAGAAATTCCTACGCTTTAACGCTGGGAGAGCAGATCTGGCTCTAAGACTGGACAGGAAAATCCTACGGATGCTGGTAGGGGTGCTCACAGGCCATTACACCTGCAAAGCCCACCTATACAGAATGAGCTTATCTGACACGGACATTTGCAGATTTTGCGGTGAAGATGAGGAGTCAATGGATCACTTGATAGCAAATTGTGGGGCATTGTGCCACAGAAGACACAGGACTCTACATGCATATACGCTGAGTGAAGAGCATCTGCTAATGCTCCCACTGAAGGAGCTGATCCTATTTGCGAACGTATTAAACTGCTAGGGACAGGGGAAGCACAATAGATCAACAATGGTCGCAGTGCAAAGGGCCATCCTGGGCCAAACCCCCACTACATTACAATTACAATTACAAGTGAAAAATATAAAGGTAAATCGCAAAATAAAATTTTTTACTAAGATGAACTTCATTCAAATAAGCGTTTCTGTTCTTTTTTCATTTCATCTGTCGAAATGTTGTATTATTTTCTTTCTGTGTAAAATAACTAATTTAAAAACACTTTCTGTTTCATAAATATATTAAATGCTACGGACTGGTACTTAAAAATCACATTGTAGAAAAAAATTTTAGAAAAACTGCATTTTGAAATAAAAGAAAAACGTACAAAAAACTAAATTTCTCCACATGCACGACAAACCGGTGAAAGACAGTGATATGGAAATCACTACAATTTCATGTTGCATGTTGATGACAATTTACGTATTTGTAATTATTGTAGTTGCTGATTAATATACTCATATATACATATACACATGTACTTATATACACATTTTTTGTGTCAGAGAATGCTTTCATATTATACAGCAGGGGTATTTGAGTTAATTTTCTGTGTTTTATATCACTTGTTTACAATTGAAAATTGAAATTTTTTGTTTTTAGAACATGTTTGGTTGTTTACAAAAAAAAAATAAACTTTATTACAATATAATGGAAACTGCAAACTAAAATGTAACAATCTCCCAATTACTATTAAAAATTAAATTAGAGCAAATTGCTGTTTTTAAACCATTCAAAACTGATTGCAATACTTTAGTGAAGTACTACAAAGCCGTCAATGAAATTGAAAAGTGGATATTAAAGTCATAATGTGCTGGTACTTTTATTTCAATACTTTGCTCACATTGTCGCAAAGGAGCTCAAATATTAAAAATCGAAATCGTTCTGCATTGACTTTAACATTTAAAATACACCTCCTGTTAAATTACTAGACCATGTTTAAGCACTTTCTCTTTATTGGGACAGAATTACACTAAAAAAACAAAAGCTTGTATTCAATCTAAAATTAAATATATTTCACAATGAAAAGTTTTTAACGAGAAATTTAACTGACTTCAATTAAAACTCCTAAACTGTGTCTTTCATAAAGGCTGGAACACAATGTGCAGCTGAGGCTGAAGTTGAGGCAATAGCTGAAGTTGTAGCTGAGGCGGAGTTTGGAGTACGAACACAATGATGAGGCGTGAGTTCATTGTTGCCAATTGTACTTAATCAAAATTGTATGTACAAATGTATTGAATTTGTATGAACGATAAACATTATTGGCATCTCTGGATATAATAATATGTTAACACAATCTGTTAACTGTCAATGTTAACATAATAAACAAAATTAATTTAAGTTTTTTGTGTATTTGTTCAAAAATAAAAATATTGTTTTGTGGAAAAATAAAAATATTCTGTCAAAAAAAATGTAAACGAACATAATATGTTAAAGAAGCGCTGTTAATTTGAGGCGCTGTAAAAAGTTAAAATGTTCGAACTTTGCGCCTCAGGCTTTGCCTCAGCTTCAGCCTAAGATTCACATTGTGCTCGCATACATTTGAGGCAATGTATTTTACTTTTAACAGAGAGAAGTATACTTCTCGCCTCACGCCTCAGCTGCACATTGTGTTCCAGCCTTAAAGCTCTTTCTATCATTATACTTAAAAAAAACAAATAAATTTAATTAAATTTTCTGTTTATTCGGAAAGCCAATCAATGCCAATGCGGCTTTGAGGGCCGCTGTTGTTTGTGGTCCCACAAGAAAAAATCTGGCAAGGTTAAATCGCACGGTCCCGGTAGCCAGTTAATATCTACTCCAAGTTAGATAGCCTTGCCCTCTAATCGCTCGTGCAGCATTTCAAATGTGGCATGAGCTGTGTGTCACTTCGTGCCGTCTGTTGAAAAAAAATCGTCTTTGATGTCCATATCATTCAATTCAGGCCAAAAGAAAGTTTATAATCATAGACTTAAAGCGGTCGCCGTTGACGGGGATGGCCTGGCCAACACCGCTCTATCTTTTTTTGGTAGGCATTTGATACTTTTGCATTTCATTTGGATTAGTATCTTCCCAACTTCGTTCGACAATTTCGCTTGTTGAAGTACCCACTCAGCGCTGAAAACACACCAAGCGCGTTGCTCGAAAAGAACAACCTCTTTGATAAAACAATTTTATTATTTCTTTATGTTGTTGAACACTATATCTTTCCATGGAAATTTAGCAAAATAGACTGAATATATGACGACTTAGTCGATAGAATTACCTTCATTAATATGACCACTAACAACTGTGAAAGTTTGGTATATTGGAGTACCCGATTAATATGTACGTTATCTAACGAGATCACTGAAGCCGGTGCTTCATTCCTCAATCTAAAAAATCGAGATATTTGTCAATAAAAACATGGCAGCGTCTGATTGATATAAATCAGGGGAATATAAAAATCGCCATGACAATTTTATACTAAAGTGTCTACTCACTTTAAAAAAAATGTTTTTTTTTTTATTTTAAATTGTTTAAATTTTTGTATGCTCTTTAGAAAACCAAGCGCATTAAATTTATTTGATATACCTGCTAGAAAAGATTTATGTTTCTTCTAAACAATGAAACAAAAGTTTGGAAAGCTTTGGGGATTTTAATACATTAACAAAATACGAGTACTTCAAAATTCCGTGGGAATAATTCATTATTCGACTGTGATCTCTTGCTGTTTGCAGCAGGATTATAAATGCCTCTAATAATAGTCAGAGAAAATTAACTTCTTCAGGAATAACAAATCAATCAATTTGTTAAATTAAGAGTCTTTTTAGAGAATATGGCAAGTGAAATGCCTAAACCATTGCTTTTTAGAGCCTCTACCATATCAAATGTGCTTATTGAAACTTCCATCAGCAAACAGCAAGTAGTAATAACAGTTGTTGTAGCCTATTTGACTTTATTAAACATTATATATGGAGGGTTCAAGGGCCAAAGTAAACCAAAAAAAAATTAAAATTCAAAACTTGAATTTTTTTTAATTTACAATATTTAGTCTGTTTTAATTTGTAAATGTCATACTAAATTAATTTTGTCAACTTGCCTAATCGGTCGATTAGTGGGTTTAGCAGTTGACAAACATTTTAATTTACACACTCATACCTACAACGCAACTATGGCTCTTATCTACATATTTTAATTATATTGCCGGTATAACAAGTCTACAAGCATGTACTAGGACTATTTTAATATTACATTAAAGGTATTCACAAGGGTGTACTAACTTTTGTATGAATGGTATGTATGTATGTATATATTTTTGTACAATTTATAAATTTTTTATTGATATTCTCTACAAATAAAAATGATATGACAAACACACACACACAACGGGCACAGCAGTACGTTATATACCCCTATGAATACCGTTATCATTTGATTAAATTATAACTATCGTATGCCAAATTGACACAAGTTTTAGATGACTCACATAAAATTACGTAACTAAGGATAGACAATAAAAGACTTTAATGTAATTAAATTTCAACTATGGGTCATTGAACTTTAGGACAGTGATAAAAACTTGTGAAAAATAATGTTATAACTTGTGCACATAAAAAAATTAAACACAGCACATAAAATAATTAATAATTTGGTTAATTTAATATTTAAGCTTGAGGTCTTTTATCGTTTAACAATTTTATTAAAAAAATAATCGATATTTCGATACTCATTGTATCATCTTCAGGACAATTCTCTTTTTTATAAATAATAAAACTAAAAAATTAACATTTCAAAAAATGAAAGAAAGAGGAAATTTTCTCTCAAGCTTAAATATTAAATTAACCAAATTATTATAAAAAAAGGTCAAAATATATAGATACATTATTAAAATAATTAATCGTAACCAGTACAAAAAAACGAACTTCCAAAAAAGTCATGAAAATGCTAAGATTCTTATCCGTTATTTAGTACATATTCTGATCAATTGCAACGATTTTGACATAGGCTTGTTGGTCATTGCAGAATGTTATCTTCTTCGACAGCTATCGTCGATTCGGGAGCAATCTTCAATATGTTGAGCAAACAGTATATTTTACATTTTTTTCTGTGAGGAAATATTATGGAATAATCATTTTTCCAAACTCGTGGTAAAATTATAGCAATATGTTACTCGTATATACGAGTATTTGTTTTGCACATCACATAAATGAAATTCCATTAAAAATTAATAAATAAAGAAAGGGCCCAATGATTAATTCCTTCTCAATAAAATGCTATGAAATTACACCTATCCCTCGCTTTACACGGAAGACAGGTTCTTAATGAAACCTTGCAAATATAAATATTAATATTTATATAGAAAAGCCAAAGCGTTTTATAATACGAAATTATGATAAATAAAAAATTTTAAATAGATATATTACGAGGGCGGACCAATAAGTCCCTAAATTTCTCGCCTCTTAACACTAAAGGGAAACACTACTCCTGTCAAGAAACATTTATCAAAGTTTGAACAAACGGCGTCATTTAATTTGTGTTTGACAGCCATTGATAGCATGATTTCAAAAACTGGCAGAAACGTGAACTAAGTGAAGACTTTGAACTAATGGAGACTATTTTCTATTAAAAAAAGTGTGTTTCATTCAAAAAGTCTTGGACTTATTGACCCGCTCGTGGTACAATGATAAAATTCGTTTTGTTGCTTAAAATCGACTAATTCGTAGACACGTAGAACTTTGCATTGAATATTAAACGGTTGACTCCCGTATTTTATAGTTTTATCAAAATACATACACGTACGCAGGTATTGATACCTGTCTTAATGGGATACACATTTATATTTTAAATGTTACCAGAATTAGAAACAAGTAGAGATAAATAATGAAGTCAAAGACATCAATTTAATCGAATTTTTTTTCTAATTTTTTTAAGAACCTTATAAGATCGAAAACGTGTTAAACGAGCAGCTTATAAAACGGGGAATATATGTAATATAGATTTTATTTATAAATATTTTCCTGTATTCTAAATAGTTATAGTAAGACCTTCGATGCTATTGTACCGACCTCTCATCGCAGGTAATTGCAGTTGTGGCGGTAGGTTGATTGACTCCCATAAAAAGGAACTCGCAACTAGTATAAGTATTGTATAATTAACAACCAAACAACTGGGTATAATAAAAAAAAGGTTTAGTCATAACATTTTATAATATTAAATAAACAAGATGATACCAAAACAACCAAAATTAATATTTATGAAATTTAGGCCCACTACAACCATAATCTTTACGATTATAATCATGATGTTTAAATTTGTGATGACCATAAAGTAATTAATTTCCGTGCTTGTATTAATTTCTTTTTTAGACATAAACCACATGAAACTCAATGACATGCCCATATTTGTGATTGTGGCGTGGAACACCAGCGGGTGTTCGTAGAAAATGAATGCAAGAAATAATATCAAATAACAAATTAATTTCGCACGAAAAATTTTGTTGTTGCCAAGGACTTCAATATGCCATTATGGTCTATAAAGAATTGAAGGACTATATACATATGTATATACGAGTATTACGGGTCGTCCAATACTAGCGGCTATACGAGTATTGTTGGATCTACATTTGTCAAATTGGCTATCATTTATTCTGTCTGTTTTGCCAAACCTCCATCGATGGAATAGAATTCAAAAATACGTGCAACTGATAAAACTGTTTTATGAAAATGGGTAATTTTTTCGAGCAACATTCCACCCACTTCGCCCGTTTTGTGGCCACCATAATAGTCCTACAGAGAGGACAGAGAGGACGCAGAGTGATGGAGAAATTGGAATTCACTGGTTCAAGTTTGAGTTCACATGAGATCAAACAGCGTCCAATGTATCCAGAAGAAATCACTGTTTGGTATAGATTGCGGTTTAGCAGCGGTGGTTTCACTACAACGGCTACAGAGGTTGTGCGATTTAATCCCGTCAGATTTTTTCTTGTAGGGTTTTCTTAAGACGCAGCTCTATGCTATTGAACCACAAAGCACAGCGCTGAAATTCCGCCTGAATTATGTAGAAGAGTCATTGAAAATTTGACACTTCGGATGTGTTTCACACAACAAAGCTGCGGCGAACATTTGCACTACGTTATACTTCATATATAATGGCATCAGTAGGCTTTTCAAATGAATTAAACATATCAATAACATCTCATACACAGTTTGTTTTATTTTAATTTGAAGATAGGAAGCTTTTAATAAAAGAGCCTATATAATGACTTTTAATAATAATAATAATGACTTCCATGGAAAAATACAAAATACAAATTTTATTGTACAATAGTCAGCAGTACAAATGACTTTCATATTAGACATTCGGTATGAGAATTAAGAAACAAAAAACAATGATATTCAATATCAATTTGTGTACAAGAAAGTGCAGCAGCCCTAAGTTGGAAACCAAAGGGCAAATACGGTCATGCCATTCCCATTAGCAATTGCTTTGTTTTAATGCTTTCATTTTAGTTATAAAATGAAATATTTATGTTCTTAGGAAGGCATATATATATATATATATGTATATATAATGTATTAATTATTTTTCAAACATTTTCTGAATAAGTATTTATGCATTGAGCACTCTACTCCTATAGTCTAGCAGTTAAAGTAGATTAACTCAGACGTTTAAAATTTAAAAATAATATAATTATTTCTAGCGATAAATAAACAAAAATTATTTAAAACTTATAACAGTCCAGCAGGAATAAGAATAACAAAAACTCAATTTACGAGAACCCAATGCATCCACAGAAAGTGACAGTTTCGTTCAAGTTTTTCTTTTTCGAAAATGATGAAAGCGGCAATTCACTCAACGCAAACACAACAGACCTACAATCAGGGACTTTTTATGTACCCTCAAATGGATTATATGAACTTGTATAATTTTCATTTTCACCAGGATACTTGTAATTGGACCACCCTTTAAATATAGTACCTCTAAATATATAAATGGGAATTTTTATTAACATAGAAAATGTTTTGCAGTAATTTTAATAAGTGTGTATTTTTAATACAAATTTTTTATATTTTATATTTCGTTTTCAGTCAAACTTTTTTATCACACCTGAAAATTAATACTTGGTTTTTTTATATATAAAAAAAACATTTTACCCGTTAAATTTTTACAAAATTGCTGCCAGAATTTACAAAATTCTTTGTAGGTCTGTATTCACACAAAAATATTTACTGATTTAAGCAATTTATTTTATGGAAATAAGGTTTCGTTTTTTCTGTGCATTTTGCTCCAGATGCATGCATATAACAATGCAATAAATGTGCCAAGAACTTGGATTACCAACATTTCAGAGACTAAAGACTAATTTTACAATCAATTTTTACTTTAGCTCTATTAATTTATATGGAAAATATTTCGCAAAAATTTTTATTATGGCCCCAATAAACAGAACAAAATATATATTATTACCTTTTTCATTCTTTGAAAAAAAATTACAAATTTGTTAAAATGATTTTTTTTTAAATTTTTGGTGAGCAACATCCCTTTTTCACTTTAATTATTTTAAAATCAATAACTTATTAAAATAGCAGCAGAAAAATCTAAACATTTTAATTATAATAACTGAATACAGAAGAAATAAACATTTAATTCCAGTAAAAACAAAAACTATTTGTATTTAAAAATTAAATATGAGAAGGACCCCTTATAAGCACAAGTATTTATAAAATGAGAGGTACGGAAATTCGGATGTCTTTATTTTTTTAAATTCGCAAAAGGACAAATTTAAAATAAGGTTATGCTCCAAGTTATGAACAAGTGAAGTAAGAAAAATCTGATCACTAACTCCAAAAACAGCATATCTCCGCATTTGTTCACCGACATAATCAAATTTTCCGTCAAAATTATCACGTGTTTTAAAAATGATTTTCGATCAGGAAAAAAACGTACTACAGTAAGAAAAGCTGTGCATTTACCGCTGACTATTTTTAGTCCTTTTCCCCGATTTTTGATAGAGAAAATATTCGGTTAAGTGCTCCGTGGTAAGAAAGTAAGTACTTGTTGTCACCCAAAAATAAACGGTTGTAAAAAAATATTTATTTTTTGGGTGACAACAAATAAATAAAATAAATATTTTTTTTTACAACCGTTTATTTTTTGGGTGACAATAAATACTTACTTTAAACAATTTTAAAATAAAAAACGAAATTTTTGTGTAAATTTAAATTTGAAATCCGTTGTGGTTGACGAAATTTACAAGATGCGTAAAGTTGTTCGCACTCTGTGTCTAATTTTAGCCTACTTTAGCATTATCTGTGCTTAACCAAAATTTCAAAAATTCTACGGACAGATACAAATTTCATATGATCAGAAGTTTGAACTTTATCTATTTAAAGTTATGTTGTGTAGCTCTACACCTGTAAAGGATTATTTTATCAACGAGTAATGGATTTATTAAAATTACTTTTAAATCCGCTTTTAAATATATTAAAAATTATTTAGCTTTTCCAAGTACTGCTGAAAATTTAACTTTGTCAATATAAGTACTTATATCCTTTTTATATAATTATGTATTTATACATTTTTTATTTTATAAGAAAAATGCCATGAAAATTCACATTATTTTCATTTCCACAGAATCATAGAACAGGACCTTTAATAACAGAGTCTAACAGTTATGCGTACATACATACATATATTGTGAATACCCTTAATAATAATAATAATTGCCTTTACTTTGCTTCCTTCAGCGCAAACTTACGTGATTCGGCATGCATGATCTTGTCTTAGCAACAGTTGTAAATATATACTTATTTATTTACACGTGTTCAAACAATAAATCATGATCTACCACTTTTATTGCATCTTGTCTTCGAAACAGTACATACATACAAATATGTATGTATGTACTTGTCAATTTACAGTCAATGTGTAATAGGGTAGAGAGACAATTATGAATTCTCAACTTCGATTTTGTATTTCGTATCCCTTTTTAATTTCTTTTGCATTATATATACATACATTATCAAGAAAGAGTTATGTACATACATATGTACATATATATCTATATAACGCAAATGAAATTGAATAAATTTAGTTCAATATTTATTGAGCCTTCATATTGTGTTGAAAAGATATTTAAAGTGAAATCCTCAAAGGAAATTGAATATAATATGTAAAATAAATACATCTTTAAGAAAGGATATTATACATATTATTTTTAATATTTCTAATAAGAACATTATTGAAAATGATATTTAAATAAACAATATTTGTAAAGTATATTTAAAATATAAACACTTACAAGAAATATTATTCAAAATGAAATATAATAAAGGTGTTCATGAAAATATAAAACCTCCTTAAAATATTGTAAAAAACGAACTTTAAAAATAGAAAAAAAAATTTAATGAAAATGAAAAATCTTATTCCTTGTGTTTTATTGAAAAACTAATGACAAAAAATTTTGACCACTTCGGCATAATTACTGTTTAAACTAACATGAACTGGAAAAAGAATACGAGAAGTTTGTATATTTTATATATTTAATTTTTATATATTTAATTTATTTTCTCAAGCTTCAGGTTTCTTCCCTTGTAATTTTATTAAATGGTACATTAAGTACTATATTTATTAATATTTTGAATTTGTAGAAAATTAATATCTTAAATTTATATAAAATAAACAAATATCCTAACGATGGTTGGTACTCCATGAGTACCGAAATATCGATTAATAAAATTACAAAAGGGGAGACCTGAAGCTTGAGAAAAAAATTAATATTATAAATTAAAATAAAACGATAAAAGACTAGAACACATGTTATATTTTTTAGTTATTTGCTCTACTTTATTCTATAATTTCTATTTTCTAATTTGAGCTGGGGAACACAAAAAAAAATATTTCAATTTGTTCAACAATACAGTTCAAATAAAATACAGTCCGTACAGTTAAAGATAATGATTGACATACGAGTATCAAAAAGAAGAAAAAAAATTAGACGACAAACAATCATTTGGAAGTTAATTAAAAGTAAATAAATAACATCTCCTAATCGGCTACCAACAATAATTGGCCCATACGTGACGCTTTAAGGTTTATTTACATAACGTATATTTCTCAATCAAATATTTGTACCACGTTTACTTCCCATTTATACATATATTCTTGTAATAAATGTACTCAATCATACACATACGCACACCTTTGAGTGCGTAAATACGATTGTGTATTTGTGAACTTCAAATATATTTTCGTATGTATGAAAGCTTATTATTCTGCACCATTAGCTTCATGTAACACACATTATGCGAAAATATATTTTAATGAAATTTAAACAAAAATAAAAGCCTTTTCAAGTTTAACCAAATGCAAAAATTAAACAACTAATTGAGTTGTTAAGCGCGAATAAAAAAAACGCGTTCAAATTCTTTTCACCAATAAACTGGTAACAAAATTCTAAACGCACGGTGGTGCAACAGCCAGCCAACAAACGTGGGTAATAAAAAGGCATTTTAACAAATTTTTCAATGTTTATATAGAAAAAAAAGAAGCTCAGTTTTTAATTTTCAAATACAAAAATTGGCGTTTGTTTGTGAATTTTTTAATTCTCTTTTAAAATTTCAGTTGTGGCAACACAAAGAAGTACTGGTCTTTCAATTGAAGTTTTATTTTTTATTATTATTTTTTTATGAAAATTGCATGGTAAGTAAAAAGTGCAAGTCAGAAAACAAAATAGAATTGGAGCTCCACTCTCGTTTTTCTCTTAAGAATGGCTGCAATTAAAATTGTAAGTTTGGACGAAGCTCTTCTTTAAAAAAAAAAAAAAAAAAAAAAAAAAACTATATTTATTTTGTTTTAATTTTGCAATATTCCAACACCGTGTGTGCGTCTTCTTCAGGCAAAAAATATATTTTATAAAATTTGAGACTAAAACAAAAGAAAAAAGTTTAAATATTTTCAATACAAAATATTGAGAATCGAGGAAATGAATAAACATTTTACTTCAAATAATTTATTCCTACTTCAAATAACTTATTTTAGTTAGTTTACTTCACAAGTTTTGAATATTGGTGTAATTTTATTGATTTTATTAATAGAAAGTATAATTCAAAAACTATGGGAAAAATATTAATTAGTTTTGGTGTTGTCCGGTTGTGGGACCAAACTACAAACAAACCCTTATAAATAAAAAATAATAATTTTGAAAATCGTTCTATAAACGAAGATGTCATCCGCGATTTAATTTTTCGTGCGGGCAGATTGCTCGTCTGATGTAGAAAACAATGATGGGACCAAACTACAAGCAAACCCTTTCCAAAAAAAAAAATATTAAAATCAGCTCACAAACATTAGAGAAAAGTTTAAAAAAATACACACAAATTGATACTCTCCTCCTTCTTTATGATGACAAAGGATCTGGTTTATCTTAAATATGTAAAAATTAAATTCGTGTATGGCAGACGGTCCTGGTGCAATCGATGCAAACATTTCTTGAAATTCTAACAAAATAGAGAATTACACTGAAGCAAAAACAAAAGTCAGTAAATTCTAAATTTAATTTGTGTGCATTCCATATTTTTCAACTTGTAATTTTTTCATTTATGTTTTTATTTCATTTACATTAATTTAATAAATAAAATTAATTTCTAAATAAACATTAAACAATTGATAGAAAATATTTCCCCACTATTGTGCCACAGTGTGTGCATTTATATTCAATACAAGTACAGCTGGTATCGTTGTGGTGGATGCGGCAGCTGTTATTGATTTGAAATAATTAGAAGTTGTGGAAGTGAAAAGAAAATACCGAGTTCTAAAGAGAAGTCTAACACCATAATCATTATAAACATTATTTTGAGCAACAACCACTATTGCTGTTGTTCTTTAATATTAATTAGCTTCGAACTGTTGATTGGGTTGTTCGGTTGCCTATTTGATTGCACTAAGGTTATTCAACTGATGTTGATGCCAACTGAGGCAACATGACCTTACGATACATTACGTTTCATTGTAATGCCACTCCAATGCCACTCCAAACAAATGTATAGCAATTTCATTGCAAGAAGTAATTGATATTACTTTTACTTTTCTTTTTCTCAATATATTTTATTTAACAAAAGTTTTAGGGTGCCTTTTGCTGTCCCTAAACCCATATTCGCAGATTGATGAATTCACAGGTGAGATCGTGTTGATGCAGGAAACCAAATGTTGAGATAAAAAAGGGGGAGAATATAAATAAATGCATGAAATAAAGATTTGTAAGAACGAAATAAATTTTTGTTAATGGATAAATTAGGGTTATAAATACAAAATAGAGAGTGATTTTTTCATCTTGAATGTGTATCTGTGAAGGACAAAAAATAATTAATGCTGCCTGCAGTTGGAAGAAACGCTTACGAGTATATGTATATGGTCAATATCATGTAAAATAAAAAATCAGGAAATTAAATACAGCTGTAGAAAATTAAATAACAAATAAATATGCCTCAATCATTGCGTTTTGGCAAATCAGTGTAAATATTTTATACTGCAGCCATGAAGATGGGCAGATACTCGTAACAAAATATTGTTTTCCGAGCAAAGAAAAGATTATCCATTTAGTGAAAAGTTTGCCATTTGTAAATATGGTTGGTTTAACAACCAAAAACTTAATACAAAAGTATGGCCTCTTCTCAAACATCACGGGGTGATTATGGTCGTCATAATCGACCTACTACGCAAGGAATTGACAAGATTATAAAGAAATATTAAGTTACAGATGTGGTCAGATTTGTGCGTCATCGCAATGTGTGCACTGCCCAAAATAACGCTTCTATTAGTGTGGCGGATAATCCGAATTTGACATTTGAATAGCACCTCCACTGACGGAATAATTAAACCCGGCTAACCATTCAAAACACCGTAGAAATGCTAATTGGGTGCTAGAGCAACAGTCTTTCACTGGTGATTATCCGAACAAAATCTTCTTCAGCGATGAAGCTCATTTCCCATTCGGTATTGTTGCGATATTGTAGAAAAGCCATTGCATCCAGCAAACGTGAATGTTTGGTTCGCTTTATGATCTGGAGGTGTCCTTGGGGCGTATGCGTTCGAAAACTATGCTAGTAACAGTTCTTACCACCAATTCAGAGCGCTATAGCCTATAGCCGTATGATAACTGAAATTTTTGGTCTGTAATTGAAGATTATAAATTGGACGATATGAGGCTTCAACAAGACAGCCGCACAACATGACCGATTTCGGCTTTATTGCATGGCAAGTTTCCAAAACCTGTAATTTTACGTTTTTGCGATGTCAATTAGCCACCAAGACCATGCGATTTGGCGCCCCCAGACTTTTTTTGTGGGGGCTACTTCAAAGACCGTGTCTACGCGGTTAATCCCCTAAACCGACATTCATCATTCTAATGACGTCCAAACATTATAATGAAGTAAAAGTTTTATCGAAATCATAGCTTTATGTGTGCTTCATTTAACGTTACTTATGAAACCGGAAAATGGATAACCCCCAAAAATCAGTTTAACGGTTGAATTAACACTTCATTTCAATCGGTATACGAGTATTCTAAGTAACTTACTTGGACCGATTGTAGACATTTATGTATGTATGTATAGGCAATGCCCCTGCAAAAGTTTCTATTAAGTGTGGAAAAGAGCTTCACAGAAATATTTGTGGTACAAAAGCAAAAGCTAAAGGTAGCAAGAAAAATACATATTGCGGAGGTTTAAGAAAATTGTGTTGTGTCCTTGATCTACAATGAGCTCGGAATTTTTTTAAACTGTCGTAGGGACTTTGTAATTAATTTTGGAAAAATAAAGACAAATTGAAAACGCTGACAATTCGAGTCTTTCTATTTAAATTAAACTAATTACACATTTTTATGGCAAATAACATTTTTATGGAAAATAACTATTTTAGCTGTACCTTGCCATTTCATTTCGTTCCTCATGCCTTTAGTCCCTCTAAAAGTTTATATACTTTAAGCCGCATTTACCTGATGTCGCAGTTTGTTGTCTGCATTATGTTTTTCGCTTTGTTCTTCGCTGTCCCGTTTATTATCATGCCATTTAACCCAATAGATACTAGTGTTTCTGAACTGAGTGGCTAAAGAAATATTTGTGTGTGTGTGTGTGTGTGTAGATGTAATACGTCTTTAATATGTAATAGTCGTGGATGCCATAGTTATTTTCAATTGTCACGCAAAAAAGCCAATATAGAACTTCTAGCTAACAAATGCCTTCGGAGAATGCTTAGTCAACTGGGCTGACGGTCGGTCGCTTGTTTGTGCTATTTTCTCTTTCCCATTTTAAAACGTTTCCCCAAAGATGCCTGCTCCCGAGGGTACCGTAATATCAACTAAGACTTGATATACTACAGTGACAACAAAGCCAAAAGAAGGAATATAACAAAAAAATATCATTGTTAGGGGGAGAAAAATAGTATTGTGCCAGGGTAGAATATGGTAAGTAAAAGCAAAGTGCTTGAAAACAAAAAGTCAAAGATAAAAGAACAAATGGAATTTGCATTATGTCTACAGATGTACATATAAATTAATGGATAGTGAGTAACATAAGAATCACATTTCTTTTTTACTATAACCGAATCTTTGTTGAGAGTTCACTTCGTTCAATGAGCAGGATTATCTGGCAGAAAGCACACGTTTACTTTTTCTACACACTGTAGGAAAAGCAACCAGATGATATGCAGGTAACTGCTATTAAAGTGTATTTTAATTGTTGCAACAAAAGCATTAATAATATAAAAAATATATAGTACAACAACAGCACAAAGATAGTACAATCTGAAATATTTTTTTTAAGAAAAATTTATAATAATCATTAAAATATAAAGACGTTTTAAAAATGCAATAAAAAATTGTTTTGCTATAATTGCACATAATTTTCTAACGTTCATACTTTTATTTACTTTTAATATATTTGGAGATATAGTCTATACAATATACTATACATATATTTGCTAAAGCGGCCTAGCCCGTCAATTATCATTTCACTAGGGGGATTAGATACATATATAACAGGTCTCTCATTAAGCCCCTCCTATATTTGAATTTGAATAAAACAAAAAGTGTGTCAGAAATTTCTAATTCATTTGAAATGCTTATTGATGCCATTATGTATGGGGAATTACATTATGGAATTATCTGTCATGGCTTCGTTGAATGTCGCGACTCCGAAATGTCAAATTTTGCTTGACTGATGGCATGGGTTATGTTGGCTTTGAGGACCTCGGTGGTTTGTGACTTAGTCGCATATACCTGCGACTTAATAAAACCCCACGAGAAAATGTCAAATGGGATCAAATCGCACGATCTCGGTTGTCAGTTTACATTACCTCTCGTTCTTGCAGAGTATCCAATGTGGCATTAGCTATGTGGCACGTAGCGCCGTATTGTTGAAATCACATGCCGTTGGTGTTTATGTCATCCAACTCTGGCCAAAAGAAGTTGGTTCTCATCGAGAGAATTATGGGCCGATAACGCCACCAGCCCAAACATTAACTTTTTAGGGATGGATTGGACACTCTTGAAACTTATATGGATGGGTATTGCCCCGAACTCAACATTTATCCAGAAATTGAGGACGATTATGGATACCGTCGAAGGGGGGAAGCACTTTTAAAAAAAGTTCTGAAGAAGATTTTGCACTTTTTTAAACTCTGTTTCAATTTCTTGTTTTCATTAAATAGTTCTTGGAAATTATTACAGACAGATTTCTGTACATAAATGTGTAGGTCTATTCGCATAATTGCTTCATTGGAAGTACTTAAGCGCATTCATTTAAATAGTTACCCGAAAATTTTTGAAATTCGGATAAGGTATTTGACCGGGTCTTACTTTAAAAAGGTGTGAAAGTAAATTTATTTCAATAGTTTATATGCGACATCATTGCAGACACAATGTGAAGAAGATTTTAATTATTTTCCATAAAAAAAATATTTCGTACGAATAAAAATATATATATCGCTGTTAGCTTTTACTCTTTAATTTTGGCTTTTAATGAGTATATCCTTTTTGAGTGACGTAAAAATAAATATGTCAAGTTTTTCGTAGCACTCTACTACCCCCGCCCTTCCTTATAAAAATTGTTTGCATGTGTGGAAACACCACATCAAAATACAATATGAAATTTAAGTTTCTCGTTTTTATTAAGTTGCAATATACAAACGATAACAATAACAAAACTCCAAAAGATTTTATTCGCATTCATTCGTATTATAAAAAAATGGTAATTTTCTTCAACAAAAAAAATTACTTTTTGGCATTTTCACAAGTATTCGTTCACAAGTTTAGCCCTTAAAAAAAATAAGGTAATGACAACAAAAACGAGAACCATGTTACTGCAACAAAAATATGAAGAAATATAGACAGAATAACGTTACTTATGCCACTCCGAGTAAATAAACATGTAATAAAGATGAAAAGGAACTCATACAAACAGTTGATGTAAAGAAATGGGTTTCATACTTCATCTGGGCGCTCACAAACAACTACCATTTACATTCGACTAGGTTTTTGTAACTTTAAGCCAACTAACTTTTTTATATATGTATGTGTGTGCTTGCTTTTGTGTGTGTGTTGGTAATAAAAAGTTCGTTTCTACTCATTGCCAAAAAAGGATGATAGTGTGTATATACCAGAAATATACTGTGATATTATGAGGCAAACAATTTAACTAGACATTTATAGCAGGCCAGCTATTCAGTCATCTAGCCAACGAACCGACCAGTCTGTTAAAGCAGGCAAATAGCTTTAAAAAAATACACCCAATTATCTCTTCAAGCATCATCCTTATAGACTAGGTGGATATATATTCTCCATGTAGAAAAGAACAATATAAAACGACTCTTTAAATGTAGTGTAAAGCTGCCTGGATTTCTAGTTCTCATCTAGTGTTCATTTAGTATTCATCTATTGAAGCCTATTTTGTTAATACTTTATTAGGGCAAAGCTGCCTGGATTTTTACTTCTCATCTAGTGTTCATCTATTGAAACATATTTTATTAATACTTTAGGAAGCAATTGCACTGTAACTCTATTTATTTTCTTATAAATCAACTAAATTACATATTAAATTTGAAAAACAAAACAGTCACAACTTCTGAGTCCATTGAAAACTCAATTTTAAATTTTCAGCAAATAAAAATAAATCATAGTTGTCTATTTTCTGTATAAAAAAAGTAAAGAAACATTAGAGAGTTCTTTTTTCAAGATATTTGAGGATAGAGGACGTTTTCGATTGAATAGGTCCTTCCAACAGGAAGTTTGATCATCATTGAAGAGAGGGGAAACCATCGCTTTCAACGATGTAAAATTTTTTGAATCCGATATCGCCTTCCAAAATTATGAATTATTCAATTTTACTAATTTTTCCTAAAAATATGTTCGATATACATACGAGTATCCAACCTTGAAGGGCTATAGCTTCGTAAAAAACTTTGTTTGTAAGAGGGTAACGAATTAAGTGGATTTTCTTTTCAATGTCTTCTATTCAAATTACTTTAAAAAAAAGCCAAGTTAGTGAATGAGTAGACCTTATTTAAGGTATTTTTCAAGCTCATCAAAAAATTATTTGACAATTATAATTAAGTCAACTTAATTATTACTCTTTCATTAATCAGTTATAAATTGACAAGGAGCCATTTAACTGCCATTGCATTAAAAAAACTCTTATTTCGATTTTAGAGCCGAAAATATTATTTATATTTCAGAATATTTTTTGATTAACAATTCGAAATAAATTGCATTTTTCGGATCTTTGAAAAATTAAATATTGGTATTGTGATCATAATTGGCGTTCGGCTGTTTTTTCACAAAGTGTAAAAATAGTTCTGACGAAAATACCGACTCAGATTTTCGAAGCAAAAATTATAGGACCAACCCGCAAGCAAACTTATTCAAAAAAATTTTGAAAATCGTTTTGTGAAGTCGTTAAAAAAATAGCATGGAATATTATGACTGCTGTAAAAAATCCCTCATAATTTAAAGTCAGAAATTGAAAAAAATAATTCTAGAAATATATATTTTGTTAACAATATGCACACAAATAATTTAAAATACTATAAATATCGTTTTCTTTATTTTTAAACTTTAGTTCTTAATTCAGGGTTTGTACAAAAATTAAGTTTAGGAGGTAGTAATTAAATATTAAACTTTTAGCGAAAAACGAATGATTTGCGTTGACTAATTTCGCGATGGCCGCCTGCTGGGATAATGCATATCGACAGCTTGAATTTGGCTGCCATTTGGCTAAAAGTATACAAAAAATTTTTATTTGCAACTTTCAAAATTTTAAAATTTTTTGCTATAGACAAAAATGCAATGACGTTGAATGTCTATTATTATTGCAATTTCAAAACTCTATCGGGGACTCCATAAAGGTGCTCTAGGACGTTTCTTGCCTGTCAACCAACAGCAATAGTTTTAAACAATTGTAAAATATTGAAGGAGGAGGTTATAAAAGATTGGTGGTCTAAGCTATTACATTTGAAATTTATCGCTGCAAAAACTTCCGTGAAAGAAAGATGTTTTATTGTTAAAGATTTGAAATAAAAGCGTCATAATTTTCAAGTTTTGGCAGTGACGCCAACTTAACAAATTTAGCAAATTTTTATTAACTTTGACAGGTATCTAATTTAAAACAAATCGTAGATGGTAAAAAAATCCATTTTCTTTGGAGTTACTTACTCACTATACTCTCTCGTATTTGCTTTTTTTGAAAGACTAGGAAATTGTTTACGTCTGTTGCTCCCAACTAATATCTAATGCCATAGATCATATGAGCATTAATCGTGGAATTGCTCCACAAAATATATAAACGGAATTTTATATAAAAGAGATTTTTTTATTATTTCTTATTGAAAATATTTATGTATGCATGCGTTGTGTTTTTATGTATATCTATGATTTTTTACTCGATTATCTAACAGTACACATCTCACCAACATACCACCCCTAGAGTGTAGGGTGCACTTTAAAAAGTTGGCGATATTTTATTCGTAAGTGTTTACAAACTGTTGACAGTAGAATATTGTTGTGATATAAATCAAAACACTTGGAAAAATATCAACAACATAAAAATTTTTGTATTATGTTTATATTATATTTTACAATTTCGGTTCTTGAACTAAAACAAAATGTTTCCTACTCCTAAGTGATACTAAGAAATTATATTTTTTATTAAACAAAATACATCCTACATGTATATAAATAAACCCTTTAAGTCTAGTTGCATTCATGGAATTATTTGTTTGCAAGATCGGATAATTGTTTTGTTATGCCTCAATTTATTTAATTTTTTATCAGGCATTCTTCCTTGATAGTTCCACTCTAGTGTTTTATTTATTTTATTTTCGATTTTAAGTAGGATGGGCTATTTAAGCTGCCCATTAAACCTGAATTCACCAGTTTTATTTCAACTCATTTTTGTGACGAGTTTTATCGCTTATAAATTGCAAAATGACATCTAAAATTCATTGATTATTAAAAAGTGTAAATGTAATTACAAAACATGAATGCAACTTAAATTATATAAAAACTAATCCATTTATAAATCAGATTTTATTATTAAAACATACGTTATATTTAATTCTGACATTTTAAATATTTAATAGTGTTTTATTTACTAATAATTTTCCAGCAGAAAATATATATTTTACATACCTTGCAAGCAAATTCGTTGATTGAAATCGCCAATCTATAAATAAAAAATTAATGCATTAACAAAAAAGATTTAAGGCAGACATAAAAAGAATTACGATTAAATGAAAATATACGCTTATGCCATTAAAATGGATTAAATTCAAGAGGAACAAAAAAATTGCATTTAAGCAATTTGCTAGCACGAGCAGGTTGAACTTTAATTTCTATTTATTACTCTGTCGAACAAGTAAACATTATTGAATATAAAGGACATAAACTGCAACAACAACAAAAAACACAATTATTAAAAATAATTGTATGAAAAGCATAAATGAATAAACAGAGGTAATGTCGAGTAAATGACTAAAGTGCACGAATAAATGATTCGTTTGATTGAGTGGACGGAAGGAAGGATGAATAAAAGTATGGCTGAATAAATGGCTGGATGGGATTATGTATACCTTCTAGTGTTTTATAACTATATTGTGCAACAAGGAGATGCACGAGTACAAAATAAACTCGATCCGGCATTATATATTAATGAGTGTAAAACAAGTAGCAATTAAAATGTCATCCAACCCGTCATATTTATTTCTACTACTCTTCTCTACTATTCTTACCTCTTGCTTTCTAAACGTTGTTAAATAAACATTTAAAGTAACTAAAGGGAATAAGATGGGAGACAAAAATGAGGAAGAGGCAATAACAACAAATGAACAAATATGTATATAATAAAAATATAACAAATAAAACTTTGGTAAATAGTATGTAGCAAGATAGTCTGCAACATGGATGTGTATCCAAGTAAACAAGCAAAAAATTATACATACTCGCATGCATACGAGTATAAAAAGACCATTTTAGCTTTGACATATTCTTCAACAACAAAAAAGTATACTTTAAGAATGAGTTTAAGGGCGTACCCTAGTGGACGTTTGCAAGACAATTGGTTACAAATATACAACTTCTAAACCGTGGAACATCACTAAAGGACGATCTACGTTATCATAAGATAACGTAGATGAAATACCTTTGGCGTCATAAAACAAAAATCATTTTTGGTTTTTATAGATTATGATAGATATTCCCCCTTATTATGGTTGTCGACGTCGACGTCACACCAAGTCGACATCAATATATTGGCAATTGTGGGATCGTTATCGAGAACTATTAAATATTATTGATAGGATATTACTACTGCTATGGCTTATACTATTACAATTGACCATCAATATTAGCCAATTATTGCCTACAAGGAGTTTAGGAACTGCTGTCTTTTTACTGTCGACCTGATGTGACGTCGACGTCGACAACCATAATAAGGGGGATTATGTGCTTTTACTTTCTCGAAAATACTTCCAAGATGAATTGTTTCTATCATATACATATTTTGAAATCTAAACATTGAATGTTAAAAAATACGTGCATATCGTGCTCCTACACAAGGTAGATCATTGGATAGAATCTGTCAGGGAAACTTTGATCTGGTAAAAAAAAACAACTCTACTTCAGTATTCAGTTGGCGCCATATGCTTTAAAAAGAGACAGTACCAAGTCGAATCAATTCTTCTCGTCGAAAGTGTATCAATTTGAGTTATTGGTAACATGATGAGAAGTGACCACAATCAAAATTTAATATTGATCTAATTTCTTTTTCTTTGTCGCTTGAGACAGTTTGCCGTAAGCAAATGTACCCGTCTGTGTAACAAATTTACGTATAGAAATAAGAAACTAATTAAACATATGAAATACAATACATGCTGTTTTTTCACAAAACAAATTCAATTTAAAAAACAATAATAATAATAATAATAATAATAATAATAATTTACTTGAATAAATTATTGTTTGTTGTTGTTTTAGCTGAGTATATGCCCGCATTATATTGACGCTTACCAAATGAAAAAAGTTATTTTATTTTGGTATTTTGGTTGTAGAGCTGCGATTACCTGCATAAATGAACCTTGCCGGTACGTATTCCCCAATATTTAAATGATATATGTAAATATGTGTGCATGATATAATAAATAATGCGTTTTATATTCAGACAAAATAACACAAGAAAGCCTTCATATATAACCTTCATATAATACCCCACGATTTGGCGTATTCGATAAAAATTTGGCAAATCTTTCAAAGATGCTCCATTTATTCGCCTATCAAAAATGAATTTGAACAGAAAAAAGAACCCCACATGATCGCATGCCCACATATATTTGCAATATTATTGTTCAATAATTGCTATTGTACAATAAAATTGAGGGTGTGTGTATATTATATTAGCAGTTGGGATAATGTGTTTAACAAAATCAAAAACTTTGGATTTATATTGTGCAAAAAGGTATATTTTGCAGTGTGTTCACTTCATTGTACAATAATGATTTCGTTTCAAGACAGATTATCTATTTAAATGCCAATTGCTTACTTTGTTAAAGTTGTTATATTTCAGGAAAAATTTATTTTACATACGACTATGTTTGTTGCAAGAAATAGAAATTACGCCATATTTTCTTTAAAAATATTTGACAACTTATTAGTAATAGTCAATAATATTGTGTGGTCTGTGGTTACCTTATAGTAAGACTTAAGTCATTGCAATTAAAAATACATAAATACGTCCCCGCCCGTGTACTTTTTAAATTTCGGTTTTTTATTTCGGTTTTAAAAATTGTTCTCTTCTCGTTTAGACAAAATAAATAAAATGAAACACAAGAGGGGGAAACAATCTTTATATTATTCAACCATGCATGTTAGAAATGCTTTGTTTTTGAAACTTAATAAAAACAACTAAAAACAATGGAAAAGCAGCAGTGACTGCAAAAAAACATTCGAACAAAAATAGTTTAATAAAATATAAACATGTAAATAGTTATGTACGTATGTAGTATATAGTACTTCCTTCTTATATTTTTGCTATTTCAGATTTTTCTCTTTCAGCAAAAAAAAAACTAACAATTTCATTTCATTTTTATACTTCTCTTTAAAAAAAAGTTCTAAGTCTACAGTTTTTTATTGAAAAAAAATATTTATTTGCTTCTTCTAATTTGGCTTCTTAGTTTTTAATGTCGTTGGATGTTGCTCAACGAGATATTGTGACTTTTCGGCAACTAAATTCAAAGAAAGTTTTCTTTTGCTTTAGTTGCCTTGTTAGAGACAATTGAAAACTATTCAAATGTTATTATTTGTGTTTGTTTTTGTATCCATTGCCAAAGAAATTGTATCGGATGTATTTAAAAGGTACCTTGGATGAGTCGATTTCCGCCAATGATGAGCACAATAGATTGTTAATAATAACTTACACATCTACAAATATTATTTGGACCGAAATTTACGATGCGACTGAATACGGTCCAAAAAGGTATCAACCCGACACTAGACTACTATTTCGTTATAATTTTTCCAAAATAGACAGGGTATTTCAATAAGAGACAAATCATGGGTTAAGACATATGTACGAGTAGTCAATATAACTCATGGCTCAAACTCAACCGGATTATGGATGATTTGAAGCAGCACCTTAACGCTGTATGCCACTGTGCAAGGCAGATATGTTCGTCTAAAGAATATTCTATGCAATAGACAATGATATGAGATGATCTTTCAATTAATGGCATTAATTTTTTTAGTACATCACACAAATCTTCACGTATGAAATATTCTACAACCAAATATTTGTTTAAAGGCACAACAATAAGGTACAGGCAGTTCTATTACAAAAACAAAAATATAAATATAAGTTTGCGGCTTTATATTTGAATAAAATATTGGCCAAACGCATTTTCAAGAATATTTCATCAATACGATTGATTTTATTTAAAAATAAAAGAAAATAAAGGATTAAGTAATTTTTTTTAATTCACGTACAAAATATTGCCATAATTGAAACAACAATTGGTTTATTGATATAAAACTTTATTTTAAATGCAACAAATTTCTAATATTTCTTTCAATTAATTAAAGCAATTAAGTTTTTTGTTGAAAACTTCTAAAGAATGTACAGAATGCACCACATAAGAAATTTGTTAAAAATGCAAACTTCATTCACAAAAGCATCAACAAAAATTTTGTTTGCAAATCTTGAAGAAAATCTTGAAGAGTTTTGTCGGTATTAAAAGTTATTTTATATATTTTCATTTGGAATATACCAAGAGCTCGGGATTAAAGTTGGTAAATGTAAAATATTAGAGAAACACTTTTATGTTGCATGTATGTACCAGCCATTTTTATTTTAAGGTTCCATTAGACTTTCACTTGATATCTTGGAATCATTGCCTATTTTATTAAATGCATTAGAAATATTTGCTTCCCGGCCACAAGTCTTGGAGTAAATAAGTAATTCTTTAAGCGACTACATGGTTTTTATTATTAATATAATATTTCATTAGTCGTTATCTTGTATGTTCTTCGTTAGAAATGTTTTCATACTTTTATTATTAATATAATATTTCATTAGTCGTTATCTTGTATGTTCTTCGTTAGAAATGTTTTCATACTTTTAGCAATAATTTTATGTATATTATCCTATTTTTGTATCTTAATCTGAATAAATTAAAACTGAATTTGATTTATTTCATATAATTCCAAGGAGTCCGAGTATTAGGTGTTCCATACACTCTGTGTGTAGTATTGTTTGATAGAATTTTTATTCGGTTCATATTAAATTTAACATATTCCGTTCAGCTCTAAAAAAATTTTGCTGTACAGTTTTTTTCTTTTTAATTAACACACTTCCTTGTTTTCCTGTCATTCTCTGTACTTCTAGAACCACAACTTCTATGCTGCGATTGCAGTTGGTTTACAATTTTTGATTTCATTTGCAATTTTTTTTTTTTTTTTAATTTTGAGCAGATTTGGTACGATATAATTATAGCCTAGCAAAGTTTATCCATTTCAGTTGCTTGTGCTTTCAGTTTTCACACTTAAAAAACACTCTAAACTAACTTCTATAACTTTTTATGCTTTTAAAACTGCAATGCAGTCATTTACATGTTTGACAAATTTTCCTTAACTTTTCTCCTTTATGCAACTTCAGGAATATTAAACGCACACATGTGTATGAGTATTTGAAACAAAATTTATATGAACTCTTCACATTGTAAAAAACTGTGCAAGTTTTAAAATTCAAATCAATTATTTTTGATATGCAATAAAAGCATTTTTAAAAATCATTTAATATTTCAATTAAGTTTGCTTTTAATATGGATTTATCTCTAATATTTTCTACTTTTAATAGAAGCAAGTGATAAAGCGGACAGACAAGATACATTTAAATCTACATATAATTTGTTCAATATTAGGGAACCACGAAATCTCATATAAAAAAATAAGAGTTTCTTTAAATGGAATTTATTTCATATGGAAAGTGTGAAGATTTTTGTCGAACATTTAAATGAATTGAAGAAAATATAACAGGGAAGAAGTAAGTTTTCCTTAATATCCGTGTTCTTTATTACAAATCAAAATGAAATATTAAATGTTTATTATTATTTTTTTTTTTGCCAGAAAACTTACTTTTCAATCAACTGTCAAATTGAATGAATAAATATCCTCAAGTGATTTCTATTGAAATGATATCTGGCACAAATGTTATTCTTTTTATTATTATTTTATTCTGCAACTAGAGAACGATACTATAAAATCACAGTAGGAAAAATGATTGAAACGGAAACATATTAACAAAAGGTTTCCACAAAAGAATAAAATTTATTTAAGTTTGATAGAACGGGGAGTTTTACAATAAGAAGTAGCAAATAAATATCAATATTGAAAAATCCAACGAATATTTGAGATGGGAAACTTGTGCATAGACAATATGCTTTTTTGTCTATGGGTAATATAAATATTATTTCTTCATATACATACGTACATTTGTACATACATATGTACTACATGTGCTAACAGGATAATAACAGAGGTCTTGTTGTTATTTTATTTTTTTTTTTTTTTTTTAATTTTTGAAAATCATTTCTCTGCACAAATTGCATGATACCGCATAAACTACTTGGCAGACTAACAAATAATATTGGCACGGCTCAGGGAGCATATTCCTGCTGAGTTGTGGATTTTTTATTTAACCAAACCCATCTGCAGTAAGGATAACATTTTTCCGGCAAATGTTTCCTTGCAGAAGGAACGGTATATCTTGAAAACTGAAATTATTTTGAAAAAAAATGTGTGCAGATTCGAATTCAGCATTCCATATAACATTTGCAAATTTCAATTGCTCTAGTCTAAAACCTTGTATACTAGTGTAATATAATAAATACTTTGTTCATTTAATCGACGCTGTTTGCCCATCATTGGGTATTAAGAATTATGTATAAATAGTAGGCAGAAAAGTATTCCTTTGTTCTTTTTCTAGTTTTTGTTATATTTGGCTACAAAGGCGAAAAAAGCATTTAGGTACTTAACAACTTGAACACAACATGATGTCATTGTCCTGGAGATTGTCATGTTGGCAAGTACTTACGTACTTATAAATGCGTTGTCAGTTACACAGAATACTTTACAGCTTTAAGATGTAAATGCTCGTAGAATAAACGTATGTCCAGTATATTTTAGCATTAGGATATATTCTACAAGGGGAGATATATATACATATAGTAATGCCATTTTCTTTATTTTTAAGTGTAACACTTTTAAGTGTGCACTTTCAAGCAAAAGAAAGAAATTGGGCGTTCTTTAGTAAGTGCAAATTTATCAAGAAAAAGTATAGTGTATTCCTCTACGATGTTATAACTTTTTAAATAAGAATGTTTGTTAAATTGTGTTTTTTCGCAATAAAAAATGAAAATGTTTTCAACTTTTTTGACAAAGAAATTTTCTTAAAAATTTTAAAAAAGTTAGTTTTATTTATGCTTAAAAGTTTCGTTTGCAATTATATCTTTTGTTTACTTTTATTCTTTAATCTTTTAAAAATTTATTCAACAATTTAAAGTTTTTTTCTTTTCCATTACTCAAGCAGGCAGCACTTGATTCGTCTTTTATTGACTTCCATCATCCACAAAATTTAAGCTATTGAAATTATTTTCGATGCGAACTTATTTCGCCGTCAGGCCTTTAAATAAAGTTTGGTTTTTAAACAGAATTCACCTCAACCGCGTTGGGATAGACAAAGTATATTTTGACGAAGTTCTTTGATTTCTCGTTAAAAATTTGTTCCGTGTCTAGACAGGAAAAGTCTACTTTCACAAAGTTCGTATTGTTTTGTTTGAATGAACATATGTATAACACACAACCACACATAAGAAATGGATGAAAAATATAACGAGTTTCCGAGTACAAGAATTTTTTTACTCCCCCTGATAATTCTCTCCCCGCTCCCATAAACTCAAACTTTTATTAAGTAAACTTTAAAATTAAATTTGCATGTGCGTATATTATAAGCGTATGTGGCACAATCTACTGAGCAAAATCAAATGCCTTTTGATTTGTATTACACTAAAAATTATTATTTTGTAATAAGTTGACAGCACTGTACATTGATTTCCCACCAAAACAGAGGACAAGATTAATTTTGCATTTTTTTTATTTTTTATTATTTAATAATTAATTTTATAATTTACTTAAACATATGTATGCATGTGTCATTTTTATATACATACATACATATGTACATATATTGCGAGATATCTTGTTGTTGCGCCATATCTTGTTTAATAATATTGTGCAACTAATTAAGACAATAAAATACTCAATAATATTAAACAAAAACAAAAAAGTCCCATTTGACTTTTTTCAATTCTTATATCCATTTCCTCCCAGGAGCTGCGGTATGTACTCGTATGTACATAAAATAATTCTTAATAAGAACCAAATGTACTGCATTTTCAAGTTGACATTAGTTTATGCTTCTTTTTTCTAGTTGTAACTGTTAACTTTAATTCACATGAAACCGAACTGGATAATAACGTTTGAAAATGTGAATGAATAAATGTGTTTATTTTTATCTTTAAATAAAAACTAGAATACATGACTACGAAAACTAAATTAAATATTTATTTCCACTCTCAGACTTTTCGTATAGAACAAGTACAAATATTAAGATCATTCATTGTTTGCCGTCTTGCTTCTTTAAGCTGCGCAATGCAACGAACTGTAGTAAATTAAATGAATATTAAAAAGATATATGTATTAAACTTTATTAAACAAGAAAAAAAGAAACGAATATCCGGAATTGCTCTTAAAATCCAGACAAAACGACGTACATACATTAAACGAGGAGATTTTCTTTGAAAAGACATTGGGCGACATTTATTGCTGCATTTTCTCTTTCTTCTTTTTTTGCCAGAAACAAAATTAAATAAAATATTGTTAAATTATATACTAATATTTTTGATTTTAATTAATTCTGAAATTTTTGATTATCCACCACAGCTACAAATATGTATTAAGGAGTCCGGTACTGTTCCACTTTTTACAATTTTTATCGGAAGATTTTTGTTTTTAGGAAAAGTTTGTTTTAAATTCAAATATTTTATGAAATGAGTATAAACACTTATTTACTATTCCGTACTTTTCCTTAAAATTCAGTGAATCATGAACTAAGAAATAGTTTTTATCTCCACTTTTGGAGATTTGAACTGGTCGTCCAGATCGCCAGAACGAACACACGTATTTTACAAGTCTTTGAAGCAAACATTGAAGAATAAATCGCCATTTTGGAATCAGATGTTTTGCGAGCAACAATTCAAAATGCCGTAAAACAAGCGGAAGTATTGATCAACTCGGGAAGTGGCTAATTCAGCAATATTATTTTTTCAATTAATGTCGTCAATTTAACACCTTCAAATAAAGATCTTTTTTATAATATATAACAAGTTATGACACTACATTTCCGCCACCCTGTATATGTATGTATGCATGCACATAGTCTAATATTTGTATATGTATTTAACAAAAATGCATATACATATATATGTATGTACATATACATATGTCCACGTAAATATCCCTGAAGGAAACATGGGGACAAGTGTACCCAAGTCACCAGTTTTGTCGACTATTTTGGTGACTCATATGTAGACATCGTCAACGGAGTTGTCAACATGTTTTTGTTTGATGAGCAGAGAAATTTCTGAGAGCACGCTTATGCCTCTTCATTTTTTAATTGCGTTTATTTGTTCTATGGTCAACCTTTAATCATTTATTTTAACTAAAACTGTAGGGATATATGTATATCAAAAATTGTTTACATGGACCCATTAGAACGACCTTTTCAATAGTGGGTTTTCAATGATAAGTCCATCTTAAATTTCAATAGAAAGAAGTATTGTGTAGAGTATGTCAATAATACTGGTGACAATGTCTACAGAGAAGTACTAGTTCTACGGTCGTCATATGGTCCCATTGGAACTAGTTCGTCACTAGTTCCAACGTCACTAGTGGATTTTCAATGACAAGTGCATGTTAAATGTCAACAGAAAAAAGCATTGGCTGGGGTATAAGTTGTCACTAGTACTGGTGACTTTGTCAATAGTGAATCACTAGTGACATTTCCTTCAGGGATATTTTGCACATATGTATGTATGTGTTAACATATACACAATATTGTGCATGATCAATTTAAGGAAAATACTGTATAATTTTGCAGGCATGAAAACCACACACATATCAAATTGTTTATGGCATTGGATGCAGCCACCCATACGTGGTGTTTGCACACGTATTGACATTGACAGGAACAGCAAAATAAAAGTGTCATTTTGTTTGTGGTTTCAATTTTCAAAGTTGTTTTCTAATTTTGAAAATATGTATGTGTATGTGCACGTGCATATGTATTTGGGAAAACATTTTAAACAAATGAATTTTTACCAAGTCTCTTTAATTTTATACTCTTATTGTAGTAACTTCGTTTGTAAGTAGTACCTGGTGCCTGTTATTTCCAGTATAATCTTGTGAATATAGTTTTCTACAAAGAATATGATTTTGTGATTTTGGGAAATAGAAACAAAACAAAAAGCTTTACAGAGATATTTTTGTGTGTAGACTTCATTTGCAATCTACATACTTTTTAATTCTCAATAAAACTTGAATTTAAATCAATACAACCTCAGGTTTGTTAACAAGTTGTATGTATCGGAAAAATGGTGAATTTGTTTGATGCAAATATTTAAAACGGAGCCGTGCAATATCTACTGATCTTGGAAATATTAATCTCTAATTACGGATATTTAGTCTTGTATGTATAAATTTGTTTCCCCCACAAGGTGGTGGTTTTGTCCAACCTTTATTTGTTATGATGTTATCCTCTTTTCAAGAGAGATGGGGTCATTGGATGGATTTTTAGGAGGGGGTTGAATTCATTTTTAAAACTTGAAAAACCATGGTGAAAAATTTGTGTCCTCTGCCAGGGAGTGAATCTGGGGTACTCGGTTTTGTAGGCAAGCACTTTAACAACTACAATACTCTAATACTAATAAACTGGTACATTTTCTTGCTTTTACAATTATAAAAATTCAAGGAAAATAGACGCCTTTTCGATACAAAACACATATAACAAAAATATAATTTTTCCAAAATGTAGTATAAACGGACATACTTATGTATATATGCCTGTAAGTATGTATACTTGAGATACTTACTTATTTGAACTACAAGAAAAGCGATAAGAAAGCTGATTAAAACATTTGCATTGTCTCTTCGCAAGTGAAACAAATAATTTAAAATATTGTTTAATATGTAAATTAAAAATATGTATGTATGTATGCATATGTAGGCGTTACTTTAAGAAAATTTTAATGTAGCAACTTGTCAAATTATTTCAATATCACTCAATAGATTTTTATTGAATTTATTAACAATTAAATTAATCATCACAAACTTTATACACTTTTAATTAAATAAAGAACAACCAACACTTTAAGTTAAGAACAACCAACACTGGTACTTGGCATGCATTTGAAATTCAATTTGGGATTAATTTCGAGATATTGTATGGAGGAACACTTCTAATCAGCGTACACAACTAAAAAGTCGCAGGAGCACTAGGTATTTTCTACAGAGAGTACGAAAATAAACAAAAAGAATACATTCTTTCGTAAAATATAAACAAAACAAAAACAAAGAGAAGGATTATCCTTTTTGGTTTTTGTATTGTTTTTCCTCATAAGCACAAATTATACATTAAGTTAAAGTTAAACGTAGTAGTTGGAATTAAAACAATGAGAACAAAGTGGAAATTTTTTAAGAAAAAATATGTCGCAAACGTTTGCTGATTGATTTGCTCCTTGTAGAGATATACGATTTTTGTTTGAAATTAAAAGACAACTTTTAAGGTAAATAAAAATACGCATAGAGGAGTCACTGTGGATAATACTTTTGTTTGTATAGCACGAAAATCAATCAGGAATTAAACCAATCACTCATCGAAATTCGTTTCAGATTTTGTTTTGTTCACAATTATACGATTATAATTGTATATATTTACAATCAAAAAGAAGGAAAAGAGCGAAAACCAAAATGTTTTGTTTGCGCTCTTTGCCATTAAAAAATATTTGCTTTCATTTTGGTCATGTACAAACCGATTGAAAAATTCTAAAAGTTTATGGCTTTGCGGGTAATGTTTGCGGAATGTTTATTTGTTTTCGTAATATGATTTTGTACTATCAAGTACACAAAATAACAAGATTTATTTTTGGTATAATGCAGTTTTGCCATTTTAATTATTTTTAACCAAAGCTGATATGTTTTTCGCGTAGAAGTTGAAATTTTCATAGTGAACACTTTTCTCAAAATCGATATCACAATTATGACTGTAATTATACTAACCATGTTCTGTTTGCCAACACAATAAAGATTGGAGCAGCTTGGATGAAAAATATTTTAAAAGTCAAATGAAATTTCATATGCTGCCATCAGCGAATAAAAGCAGTTGCAAGTAAAAAAAATTTTTAAATATTTGTTTGTTTTTTCAAGCGTTTTTAAATTTGGTAATTCTAAAACTCGCTAAAAATGGATGAAAACATTTATTGTTTGTAATTTTTGTAGCATTAAAAATTGGTAAAACTGTAACTGTCGTTTTTGTTAGGCTTTCCACTTTTTTTTAATTTTTAATAGGCTAAAATGTTTTTAGTCTTTATTTAAGTTATGACACTGTCTCTTATTAATTCAGATTTTTATATATATATATATAAATCGTAAGAATTTATACAAAATTAAATGTTCTCTCTTATGCTCTACACGGTTAGGATCGTCGATTTTTGGCTCCCCTATGGAAACAACAGTGTTAAGATATCTTTTATCCCTTTTAAATCAAATCATATATTTTAAAATAAAATCTCATTATATTTGTAAATGTTCGGTTTTATACCTGTTATTTGCCTTAAAAATGTTTCTTCTATTTCTTATAGTTCTTTTGGGAAAAAAGTCTGTGTCCAAAGGTACCAATAATTGATATTGTACAACAACATTGCCTGAGCGTATAATATGGCACAATATATTGAGCAAAATTGAAAGGCTTTTTATTTATAGTGCGCAAAGATGAATATTTGAAATGTGTTGACAACATTGTATAATAACGATTTCCCGGCAAAATAGAGGTCAACATTGCCTTTGTATTTCTTATATTATTGAATGCGAAATCGTTTAACTTTTATATGTATACTAGCTGACCCGGTCCGCGTTGCTGGCCCTAAGCAAACATTAGTGTTATATTATCACACTATTTAAATTGAGCTTTTAACGAAATTTACGGCCTTTAAATAAAAATCCATGGAATGCATATCATAAAGTTTTGGAGTCCATATGTTACATATAAGTATATATATATATATATATATATATATATATATATATATATATATATATATATATATATATATATATATATATATATATATATATATATATATATATATATATAGATCTTCAACTTATTGTACAATGTTGCACCTTAGTAAGCGCGGAATATCTTGTGTTATCGAATTGTGTAAATATTTTGTAAATAAACCGAAAGCTCGGATTTTTTAATGCATCATTTCGAAAGTTTTAAAATTTTGATATTGGATCATTATTAACATAGGTTTTTTATAAATATCTTCGGAACTACATAACCGATTTAAGAGTTTGATATCTAGTTTTGAAAAACATGAAAACGGCTTTCAAAAATAAATGTAAAATAAAATAAAAAAGCACAAAAAATACATACATACATACATACACACATCCTATTTTATATATATATATATATATATATATATATATATATATATATATATATATATATATATATATATATATATATATATATATATACATATATATATATATATATATATATATATATATATATATATATATATATATATATATATATATATATATATATATATATATATACATGTATATAGATCACATACAATTTATTTCACAAGTTGCTTAACAACATTTATGTATGTGTGAGTGGGATTCGTTTACTTTTATATACTTACATACATATGTAAATGTGTATGTAAGTATGTTTCTGTTTAAAAATATTCAACAACTTATTTGGTAGTGTGGAGCTAATAAAATACTTATGTATGTAAGTATATAAATGAAATAAAATACGCAATAATATTATGTAGCCTATAGTCACCTTAACAGAATCAAAATGATTTACTTATTATCACCTTCTAGATATGACTGAGGACGATTTGCACCTCCCGTTAAAACAATATGCTAACTTTCATTTATCCAATTGTATGTCAATGATTTTTTAACAAATAATATCACTTTAGTAAAATGGGACGAAGGATTTTCTTTCATACAATAGATACATATGTATGTACATGTACATACATACATACATATGTAAGTATGTACATAGGTACATATGTACATACTTATGTACTTACATATGTAAGTAAGTATGTATGTATCTATGTATGTATAAATATACATAAACGTGAGGTAAGTTGTCATATCCCTTCATTTGTGTTGACAAATTGCAGAACCTCATAACCAGTTCACAAAAGAAAAAAGTACCAAGAGCGGTCCATGCCACCATAGAGAAGAAATTTGTGTACATAAGTACATACATACTTATGTATATGAAAGTGTGTACATATGTATGTATGTAAGTATGTATGTTTGTATGTACCTATATACATACATATGTATATATTTATGTATGCATGTATGTACATACCCAGTAAAAAATATATGGATTAATCCATAATCGAGCAATAAAGGAGTAATGACTTGGTCATCCATTTGGAGTAACAAGCGAGCTATCGAAACTTTTTGTTTGTTTTGTTGTTTATGCCTCGCTTAATACTCCAAATGGATCAATGAGGGATGTATCAGTTCGTTTTTGGTTTTTTTTTTCTTTGACATAACTGTTAATTGTTGACGTTTTCGTTTTGTTTTTCAATTTAGTCGGTTTAGTTTTAAAAAGTGAAAGATTTAAAAAAGCGAAAGCTACGGGTATAGTAACAAATTGTTAAAAATGTGCAAAATTTATTAATTATTTGTTTTCTATTTTAATATATTTCAGATTTCGTACATTAAATAAATAACCAAATTTGTATTTTATATGAATGTTTACTCCCTTTATGCTCTTTTAGGAGACAAAAACGATTACTCCCTCTGTCGTCATTTTCAAGATCAAAGGGAGTACTCCATAAGGAGCTTAAAAGGAGTACTCGTGTCTGCGGACATGTTGTGTTAAAAATCCAATGAGGTCCGGAGTTTTATGGAGTAATCCATTACTCGCAAAGGAGCGCTCCAAGATTACTCTTTGGATGATCCTATTTTTTACTGGGTATCTAAGTATGTATGTATGTATGTATTTTGTTGTTGTGTACAATATGTATGTATGTATGTATGTACCTTTGAGTATAAAAAAGTAAATTAAAGGTGAATTCACCCATTCATTCTGAACGAAAAAAGCGTTCTGAACGTTCAGAACGAATGTGTGAATTCACCTTAAGTAAATTTGTTTCCCAGTAAAAAATATATGGATTAATCCAAAATCGAGCAATAAAGGAGTAATGACTTGGTCATCCATTTGGAGTAACAAGCGAGCTATCGAAACTTTTTGTTTGTTTTGTTGTTTATGCCTCGCTTAATACTCCAAATGGATCAATGAGGGATGTATCAGTTCGTTTTTGGTTTTTTTTTTTCTTTGACATACCTGTTAATTGTTGACGTTTTCGTTTTGTTTTTCAATTTAGTCGGTTTATTTTAAAAAAGTGAAAGATTTAAAAAAGCGAAAGCTACGGGTATAGTAACAAATTGTTAAAAATGTGCAAAATTTATTAATTATTTGTTTTCTATTTTAATATATTTCAGATTTCGTACATTAAATAAATAACCAAATTTGTATTTTATATGAATGTTTACTCCCTTTATGCTCTCTTAGGAGACAAAAACGATTACTCCCTTTATGCTCTTTTAGGAGACAAAAACGATTACTCCCTCTGTCGTCATTTTCAAGATCAAAGGGAGTACTCCATAAGGAGCTTAAAAGGAGTACTCGTGTCTGCGGACATGTTGTGTTAAAAATCCAATGAGGTCCGGAGTTTTATGGAGTAATCCATTACTCGCAAAGGAGCGCTCCAAGATTACTCTTTGGATGATCCTATTTTTTACTGGGTAGTATGTTTATACATACATATGTACATACATACTTATGTACATATGTTTGTACATATCTACTATGTACTTATGCCTATTGTTATTCAACAATAAATGCAAGTCTTCAGCATCAACTTGCGTTAATATGCATACATACATACATATGTATGTATGTATGTACATACATATGTACATACATATGTACATATGTATGTATGTATGTATGTATGTACATATAACAAACAAATTTACTTAAGGTGAATTCACCCATTCGTTCTGAACGTTCAGAACGCTTTTTTCGTTCAGAATGAATGGGTGAATTCACCTTTAATTTACTTTTTTATACTCAAAGGTACATACATACATACATACATATTGTACACAACAACAAAATACATACATACATACATACTTAGATACCCAGTAAAAAATAGGATCATCCAAAGAGTAATCTTGGAGCGCTCCTTTGCGAGTAATGGATTACTCCATAAAACTCCGGACCTCATTGGATTTTTAACACAACATGTCCGCAGACACGAGTACTCCTTTTAAGCTCCTTATGGAGTACTCCCTTTGATCTTGAAAATGACGACAGAGGGAGTAATCGTTTTTGTCTCCTAAAAGAGCATAAAGGGAGTAAACATTCATATAAAATACAAATTTGGTTATTTATTTAATGTACGAAATCTGAAATATATTAAAATAGAAAACAAATAATTAATAAATTTTGCACATTTTTAACAATTTGTTACTATACCCGTAGCTTTCGCTTTTTTAAATCTTTCACTTTTTAAAACTAAACCGACTAAATTGAAAAACAAAACGAAAACGTCAACAATTAACAGTTATGTCAAAGAAAAAAAAAACCAAAAACGAACTGATACATCCCTCATTGATCCATTTGGAGTATTAAGCGAGGCATAAACAACAAAACAAACAAAAAGTTTCGATAGCTCGCTTGTTACTCCAAATGGATGACCAAGTCATTACTCCTTTATTGCTCGATTATGGATTAATCCATATATTTTTTACTGGGTATGTATGTAAACCTACAAACTCATATTTGTATGTACACCAGCGTTACCATATATTTTTTTAAAAAAACTTCTTATATCTGAAAAAAAAAACTTTTTTCCAAAAAAAACTTTTTTTCTACAAAAGTACCTAAATTTTAGAAGAAAACACTAAAATGTATTTGGAATTCATTTTATTTAAAAATATAAAAACGATTAAAAACAAAAATATAACATATAATAAAAAAACATAAAATAAAATTCATATTTAGGGATCTTTCATTGGTCTTGCCATTTTTCATTAAATATTTGTCCATGTTTTTTAAATTTTTTTCCACCACAAACACAAACTGCCAAAAGTTAGTTACACATTGCCAATGTATAAAAGCGGCATAGTTGTACTTAAGACGGTGTAAAGACAATGAGACACTGTTGCAGTAATAAAGGAGTGAGAAAATATAAGATCGTTTCATTGCATACAAACATCACTTAATATTTTCATCCAATATACTGCAATAGTTAAATTATGTATTTAAAAAAACTTTACAAAACTTTATGTATTTTCAAAAAAACTTGTTTTTTACCCAATAAATTTAAAACTTTTTGGCATCTCAAAAAACTTGCAAAAAAAGGGAAAACTTGACAAATGACAACGCTGATGTACACAAATAAAATTTACTGAAAATTATCTCTTGTAATTATAAAAAAAAGTCAATAGTGGTTCTTTATAAAAAAAAAACACAAAAATCAAATCTCTAAAGTGTGCCAGTCCGCATGTGGACCACAGCTGCCAGATTGAATAAATTTAGCCCGCATAACAAGCTTTTAACGATTTGACGACTCTTGCTCCAAATTCACGATTTGTAAATGTTGATTTTTTTTAATTTTATAACTTTTAACGCAATTTAAATTTAAATAACTTCTACATACATATATAATTCATTTAAGCTTTCTCGTATAAATTTTGGGTGTTGTGAATACTATACACAAAATATTTCCGCGAAATACCAAAATTTATAAGCTAAACTCGGCGGACGATGTAAACATTTGGCGAAAATGAACGTGCAAATTATCCCAGCTCTTATTTCGAAATTCAACAGAAATATATGCAAGTGTGTACTCGCAACACCATTGCGTTTACGTAAGAATTAAAATGTTAAAGCTTTCTTTATAGCCGTTTCGAATTTCTAAAGCAATTAAATCGAAAATAAGTATAAGAGATTATCGGGAAACTTTCACCTGAAATTTGGAGAAAATAAGACATATTTTGTACCACTCATTATACTTAAGAAAAGTCTGATAAAATATATCAAAACTAAAACAAATCTGCTTAAACATTAATCTTTTATTTTCTTTTTCTACGATTATCTACTCTTGTCGAATTTTTCCAACTATAATTGTAGCTGTAAGATTCTTAATCTATTTCAATGTATTATAGAAAAATTTAATAACCTACTCAATAAGTAAATTACTAATTTACTGAAGAAGCACTTTACAAATGTAAACTGAACAAAAAATTTTTAATAAATATTTTCTATTTAAATGTTTCTTGTTGCTTCTACTTGCAATTGTGCTATCATAAATTTCTATTATATATCTAATAACAAATAAAAATATAATATAACATATCAAAAGCATTTTTAACTTTCAGCTTTATTGAGATACATATGAATTGGTATAAACGAGAAAACTAAATTTAATAATAATTCAAGCAGAAAAAGTGACTAGCTTTTGTCTGTTCCAAGTTTAATTGTTAATATTACGATACTTCCTTGGTAGTTGCCAAATAATCTGTTTACTTTAACCGGTTTGTAAACATTCCACCTCTTATGATTATACATAAACCTTCAAATACAATAAGGAAGGTTTATCATAAATGAAAATTGAAAAATATATAATCATAGTAGGCTTATAATGTCTTGATACAAGCTGCACAATAAACAACTTGCAATTAGACAGTCTTTATGTACCAATATATGTATTGTATTTGTTAGGAAAAACAAAGTAATTTAAAATATAAAATGTAAAAAACAAAGCTTTATAAATATTATTGGCTAAGACAAAAAATACGTTTCTTATTTTATTTGAATTTATGTTTGAAAACATTTTAGTCCATGTTTCTGAAGCTATTGTTTTTTATTTTTTTTTTTTTTATTTATAACTTTTTTATTTTTATTCCTTTATTTCAAAGCCAATATTTTTCTTTCATACATTATAAAAATTATAATGATGAAGTAATGATATTTCAAGAACAGAAATCATCAAATACTAAGACTATATTTTCACTAACAATCTTTCCATGCATGCTGTCTCATTAAGCATTATCAAATTTCTAATATAAGGTAGAGTGAAGTATTTGGAATAAAATGAAGTTTCATGTAATGCCTATTTTGCTATCCCATTTGCTTTAATATCCCTACTATCAGCTAATAAAATGAATTGCATGCAACAAATTTTATGAAAAAGTTTATAGTGAAAATACAGTTCAGCCCAAAAACAAGAAATAAAAACAAATTGTCAACTTTTAATATCAAAAAATCGTAAAATTTAGAACAAATAATCAAAATGATAACAAATCGTTTAGTCTGGCAACTGTAATGATACGTCATCACTTCAGCTCTTTAACAAAACAGTTATGACAACAACAATTTGACTAGTTTTGTCTGCTGCAATGAATACACAACCAGACACACTTTTGTATGTATTCACCACATACTTATAAAAACAAAAACAATTCCGTTATACAATGAGAAAAAGAGCAACAAGGCTTGTAAGAAATTTGCATTTTATTTTGCAAGTAAAAGAAATAATTGTTTAATATGTAAATAAAAAATGTTACCTTAAGAAAATATTAATACAGCAATTCCTCATATTATTTCACTATCACTTAAAACAAATTTTTATGTTTTTATTAATAAATGGATTAAACACTGCAAACTTATACACTTTTATTAAAATAAGAACAACCGGCACTACCAAAAGACGCGACGCAACTAAATCACCGAAGCAGTCGCAGGTATTGTAAAGATGGGGGTAGACTTTTTAATTGAGAGTTCAAAAGAAACGAAGTAAGCGAAGGGCGATACTTATTCTGTCGATTAGATTAAAGCATTAATATTCGGCATGAAATTGAAATTCAATTTGGAGTTTTTTAATCAGCATACACGACAATAGAGAGTTGCACTATACCTATGTACATATATTTTGCAGAGCAAGACAACGAAGTACACACATACTTATGTATGTATGTACATACATAGTATGTACATACATACATATGTATGTATGTATGTACATTGTTTAACCACTAAATAAGACCTCGAGATAGAATAATATTTTAATTAATTTATTATTATTACTTTAATATTCTTATTTTTTTATCAACCAACATGAAACAACGTAGGGTAGTACATATACATACATATGTATGTACATACGTACATACATATGTAAGTATGTAAATATATGTACATACATATAAAAATATATGTACTTATGTATGTAATTAATTTTAAAAAACATTTTAAAAGAAGATTTTTAAGCCGCAATGTAAGATAGAACCAACTTTTTGACGTATGTAAATAAGAAAATGAAGCTCATCGTGGACGATTTTTTATGGCAAGAAAAATATATAAAAAAATTTTCATTAATGATTTACATAAGTATATATTTTATATAATGGGAAATTCAAAAGCAAACAAATGGAGAAAGCAATTAAATTCCACAAGAGAAGAAAACATCCATTTGTGGCTGCTGAGCGTTAGTGGTAATTTATAAGTGAAAAGATTTTATATACTTATGTATGTACTTACATATGTATGTATGTATGTGCATACATACATATGTATGTATGTATTTATTTTGGTCCTACAAGTTCTCCAGATTTTTCGCAAATGTAACGAGTTCGCCTTACAAAAATTTTGTCTAACATCTTCTAGGATTTTTCAGCTAATTGTTTAGGGCAAAGTCTTATTTTAGGATAAAAATAACTTATCATTACATGCAAACCAAATAATTTTAATTCTCTGACTGAGTGATTTTGTAGTGAATATGTTATTATAAAATATTTATTCTATTATAGGCAGTAACTCTAATTATAAAGAGGTTAGAAGAGGTTAAAAAATTTAAAAACACATAAAAACCTTTCTTTCATTTAAAAATTTTTCAAATTTTTGGACGCAGAGGCGTCCAAATATTGATATAAAATAAATTTGTTTTTTATAAAAATACCTAAAACCCGTTAATAAAATAAAAGATACATATATTTAAAAATTTCGATATACAATAGTTTTAATTAATCTTTCTTTCAGTTATTATTAAATTTCTTTAGATATTGTTTTTATTTATTCAAAACTAAAATATCAAAATTAATATTAGTGAATATAAAATACATATATTTTTACTTCTTTTCAAACTACATAAGTATGTATGTATGTATGTATCCATAATTACATACATAATTGTACATATCCATAATTTTATTATTCCATTTTAAAATACTCACATTTTAATATATGTATATAAGCTTCAGATCCAATCCAATTAAATTGAAAGCCTACCACATTTTCAAAACCACTGAGCTTAACCCATTTGGACCCAAATGCAAACTACAAGCAAAATTTTTAAAACAACTATATTTTAGTAATTATTAAAAGGTAATTAAACATTTCGCATAAAAAAAGTAAAAAAAAATAAAATCCATGGTGGGAAAAAATGGCCGTCCTTAAATGGGGCCAATGGGCTTATATGTGGTATTTTTCAAAACACTCCTTTTCTATACATAGCGTTTTGATGCATTTTTTACGTTGCCAACGAGCTTTTAAATGGCATATTGTACACCTTAATTGATTTGGCAGCTTTTGAGGAAAGTGTCCGATATTGTCTAAATTCATACCTGAAACTACTGAGGAAGGTTTACGGCGTTTATCATCTTTCAGTTCCTAAATATCTTAAATAAAATCGGGCAATACTCCGGCGAAATTGGAGCTGGTCCATCTTATCCTTGGTACTCAAGATATGCAGACGCCAGGCATTAGCGACAGATAGATCTAACATATAGGTAAATAGAACCCACCACCATTTTTTCCCGCGAATCGCAACTCGGTACGCTGCAACTGATTGCTCGGCTTGATCGACTCCTCCCATGCCTTTGTTGTAGCTTTGGAAGACAGAAGGAATGTTAACGTCTACTTTTCTTCCTTCTGCACATCTCCATCTTTTCACCTTGCCTAGAGGCTTGACGAAGTCGTGATTTGTAGCCATGGTACACACGTTGTTATCAATCCAACGCACAAATAAAATTTCATTGGCAGAATCAAATTGATAATCAAATTCTGCCCGCGTTTTCTTTTTCATATCTTTGACTGAGGTAAGTGGACATTTCTTTGTTCTATTTTCCCTCAAGGTGTCAGTAGCACGATAACCAGTCTTACGCAGATCCCGTAGCAGTAGTTATCGAAATAAATAACATGCTCATGAGGAACAATATTTGCCTTTTCTAACAAGCTCTTCACTACTTTCGAACCCAAAGGCTCATTACTCACCGCTCCTGCTGATTTACCACAGTACACGTCGAAACCATAACAATAGCCATCTGCACTTGCAATCATCCAGTTTTTGTATTCAAAGCACACTGGCTTGCCTCTTATGAACTGTTTCGCTGGATGACGTCCAAAATATTTAACCATTGATTCATCAATGGAAAGATTTTCGTGAACTACGCCCCATTGGAGAAATTTTTTGGTAAGCAAATCAGCAAGTGGTCGTAATTTGAACATCTTATCGGTGGAATTTCTAGCAGCTTCGTTGTCACAGAAATGCAAAAAAAAATTTTATTTCAATAAATCTGTTCCTAGACATTGCCTTTGAAATAATACTAACATTGCAGTCTTCAATTAAACTCAACTTTCCTACTTACGTGAAACCTAGATGCAATGTAATTGGAAGCTGGTAAGTGTAAAATCGTAATATCAAAAAGCTGATAAAAAAGTATAGCAAATAGCCCAATGGACCCATTTGGGGACGCTATGTTAAAACATCGAATTTTTTTGTAAATTTTCTAAATATATTTTCCGTTTTATAATAATTTGATAATAAAAGGTTCATTTAGTAAAAAAAAAACCTAAAACTGTAAAAAAACAAGAATTTGAACACAAAATATAAAGACTGCTTTTGTCTATAATTTCGTTTTTCAATGGAGTAAATTGGGCCACTAAATTTAATAATTTTAATCATGTAATCAAGAAAACTATTATTTTATTATAATTTCGCACTCATTGGCAAAACATATTTGCACATAAATGAAATAAAATACATTGGAGGTAAATTTTATGAGTACTTAAACTACCGTCCTCATATGAGGACGGCGGGCGTAAATGGGTTAACAAGTCACACATAAAATGACATGTTCTACATATAAAAATTTTTATTGTATATGACAAAGCAAACAACAACAAAAAAAGACATAAAAATAATTTCCCCAGATAATCAAAATGCAACAAATTTCTAATTCATCGTTTAATATTCCACAAAAGGCTTAAATTGGCGCACAGGCACAAACACACTCTACCCTCGTTTATCCAAAAAAGTTTTCAACAAAGTAAAATAAGACATCGATGAACTGAGAATCTGTAAAGAGAGCAACAAATACACAACATTTGTCCATAATTTATGCAAAACTACAACTATTCCATACAAAGCAGTTTATATTGGCTACAACTTACTTTGGTAAAACCTTCCAACGATAAGATGGTAAATCTCATGGCATTCAATTCAACGGGACGTTGGCTGCGCATTATCATAAAACGTAATTTATAGCAGAACTGCTTTCCAGCTGGATAGTATTTAATATACTTCCATAATGGTAGCTTGGCATTCAGTTTGGCCACATCCATGTCTTCGGGGTTAAGTAGCAAAGGGGAGTTAATCGACAATTGTCCACCCTCCCAGTTGCATCGGTACAAATAGAAGGCAGTGTCTGCAGACTAAAACAAACATTACTATATACATATAGGGCTCACACAGGTAAATTGGCATTTGTCAAAATCAAATCTATACAGCCCTGTTCAATTGATTAAAGCCACACAATTTTTCGTACTGAGCACTTTACTGAGCTTAAAGAATTAGATGTTCAATTTTTTTTTTCATTGTAATATTTCAACATGCGAGTCTGTATTATGTCTGCTAAATAACAAAAATTATGTGGTTTTAATCAAGTGCGTAGTGTTTTGTTACTACGAATATTAAATAATTATAATTAAAAATTTTGAAAAGGTATAATTAATAAGTTTGTGCTACAATATTACTTACATACGATATGAGCATCGTGCCGCTAGTACAAATCATGAACAATTGCAACGTCACTGATAGAAAGAATGACGAGCACCGCATATAGTCGCTAACTGAAGCTGTTCCAGTATAATTTAGCTGAACGAAATGCATGAATTGTTAAAAAGGCAAATAGATAAATGCGTTTAATGGAAAATTGATATAAAGCATAGAAATTTCCCCACTTTTTCAAAAGAATAGCAGAACTCAGGACATGGTGCTGATGTCTTGCAAAAGTGCAAAATATATTTTTTATTTTAGTTGGATCATCACCCAGAAGACAACCTTTCCCTTCTGAAACTAGGATAATAGGTTATGGGAAGGGGCATAAAGTTATTAATGCTTGTGGACGTTCGATTTTAACCTTTCACCCTAAAAGTAATACGAAAAACTTCTGCTAGAAAATGAAAAGTGGCCCGAAACTGAAAATTAAAAAAATCCCCAAAGCATATAGATAAAATCATCTCAAACTACAAAATAGAAAATGAAAAATGGCACCGAAATTCGATTTGTTTTTCTCAATATAAAATTTTTGAGGCCATTTTTAGAGTTTCTTTTGGAGACATTTTTCATTGAGCCGTATTTTAATACATTTTTACTAGGAAAGTAAACGAACACAGCTAATGAATCAAACAACTCATATTCATCAAATCACAAGTAGTCGAATTTTTGCAATAATTCTTCAATTATGAAATAATTAATATCAATATATTAAACTTTATTAACTTTTTATAAGCTCTTCACACAAAAAAATATTCATTATTTAATTTTGGCTTTCAAAATATTAAAACAAAAAAAAAATAAAATAATAATAAAAATTCGACTTTGACGACGTCTCCTTTACGAATTATATATAATTTTGTACAAACATTTTGTATAAATAATATACCTACTTTTTGAAAATAAATATATAAATAAAATATTTTATTAAAATAATAGAATTTTCTGAAAAAAGGTTTGTCAAATAATACGAAAGAAAGAAAACTGAAACACATAGATAATAATCACTATTTCGGGCGACCACTTTAACTTAAATTTCTATGAAACTAAACTAATTCAAATAAATTTTTTTCAACATCGGTCCATAAATGGGGGAGATATGTATGTGATAATCAATTTTTCGAGAGGGTGATCAAATTTCCCGACCGATATTCCAAACAAATAAAAACTATGGGATCGAAATACAAGCCATATATAATTTTGAAATTCGGTTCGTAAATGGAGAAGTTATACGATAGTAAATTTTTCGTTTTTCGGGGAAATAAATTATGGAACCAACTTGCAAGCAAGCCTTTTCAAAACAAAAAAAGTTTAAAAATCGTTGTTGATTTCAAAATATGTAATGTTATTGTCACAAATCAAAATGCTATCAAAATAATCATGCCTAAAATACTGTACTTTGAGTAGAAATTAAGCTCGAATGTTCCTTTGCTACTCTCTCACTTAATTAACCCTAATCCATGCCCCACTAAGAAACTTAAATGGATTTTTTATAAGTTAGAAAGATCTTAAATGTACTTACAATTAAAAATTGAAAGCCGCAAAAGCATATTAACAGTGTTGAATTTATAATGTTCATCAGCAGAGGAAAGGAGATCAAATCATTTAACTGCACACAAAAGCTAAAAATTTTATAAAAAATATTAAAACAAAATGCTCTTTAAGGCTTTAAGTTTAAAGTGTCATCAAATCTACTTAACGTTAGTGTGTAAAATATAAAAGGCATCATCATCATCAGCCTGCACACATTTGACGACAACTCCTTTTACTTACAACACCAACAAGTTTGGTTTCTATTGTGGCAAAAAGATGCCACGAACTTAATCCATATATTTACCTAAATAAATCATTGTGGCGGGCAGATAATTCATGCAAACGCTTGCTGTACATATCTTGCAACAGTTTAACACGTTCCGAATCTGGTTGTTCACCGTAACTAGCACTTTTGACATCACTCACACCAGTGATGATACCATAACGTTGCTGCCACTCAGCATGACACTCTGGTATTAGTCGGACTATATCGCCATGCAGGATTTCAAACTGGCCGCACAAGTAACTGACAAACAATAGAAAAATTGCATCGTGTCCATAGAAATTTGTAATGATCACATAACCTGCATGTATGGAGCTTAAATAAGTGAGCACATAATACAAGCCCTTCTGGACATCATATGGAAATATCATCGGATATGGTATCACTTTATTTGTAGAGTCCATAGTTTGATTTGTATTAAAGAATACATATATTGGTATGATTCCGTATATAATTAAAACAACAAATAGTGACATGAAGTATACAAACACTGGCAGCATAATACGATGGCATTGTTGAACTTTTCGAGGATACTTTTTGCTGCATGTGGAAATTCAAATATTAGTCTTCTTAAAATGATCCTTGGATATTAATTATATTGTGTAACAATATTTAAAAGAAAAGTATAGGTTATGAAAATATTGAGTTTAATTCAAAAGCACAATACAAGATGGCGCAAGGTAATGTGCAAATTTAATTGGCTGCCATTTTATTATAAATAAAAAAAAGAGCATTGTTTTCAAAGAAAGTTTATTTTAATGTGAAAAATTGATGACATTAATTAGAAAAAATTATATGGCTAAAATGGCCGCCTTCTGTGTTAATGCATCGTTACGACAATTTTCTGGTATTTTGTATTGTTGCTCACAAAACGTCTAGGTCCAACTTCAAGTTATGGCATTCATTTTGCGCCACCTTGTATGATATACTCTATGTAATATATAACATTTTTCAAATGTTAGGAGAAAATCCTTTTTATATAACGTTTATTTAAAATATGAGAATTCAATAAAATTCAATCTTTAATCGTTCAGAGGATTCTTTCAAATTTTTCTATATTAAATGCCGCGGCTGGTTCCAAAATCGAGTTTACAATATGGAATTAGAGTAGAGTTTCCTCCAAAAAGCCAATAAAATTGAACTGTGATTTCCATGTTAAACAACGACCAATGTGGATACCAAGGTATTTAAACTCAAAGTGTTGCGATATAATTAGTGTCCCTCTATACATTCTTACTCATTCACCTGTAATCTCTATAGTTTTAACCAATTGTTCCAGCAGCGATATATGCATATTCCTGCCTTTTGCGAAATGCTTCTGGCCGATTTTCCTTCAAGCTTAAGGAAGCTGTATCATCAGCGAATGTTGGAGTGTGGAGGCATATATCAAATATAATATATAACCTAAGATGCTGCCTTGAGGAACTTCGGCTTACCTTCCTGAATGATGGCTTTCTAAAAACATGGATATTTGATGACATATTTCCTTTAAAAGCCTGAGAAACACCAATGAGGAAAGCAGAACAATATTTATTACCTTCGAAAGCACTTCTAATCACATTCACAAGCCTATAAGTTTATTCGATAGTGCTGTGTTGTTGTCTAAAACCAAATTGATTGTGTGGGAACATTCCCCTTCCATTTGGTATCGGTGTCAACTTGCTCATGAATAGTTTTTCAAATAGTTGTGATATATTAGACAACCGACTTAGAAGCCTATGACATTCCACTTTCGTATGGTTTTTTTCAGGACTGGGTATAATTAGCACAACAGCCCAAGCCAGCTTAATCCAAAATAAATAATTATTTTTGAATAATCAATTGCTAAAATATGCCCCATTCTTTTATATTATAAATCTTATAAGACGGTTTCAGATTTAAGCTTCTTAAATATCTTGTCAATGATTTTTATTTAATAAATTATGTACAATATTACGTTAAAATACATAAATACATAAATATGTAATTAAAGGAATACATACCCATCTATCCAGATTTCTGCGGCAAATGTTTTAAGAAGATCCCTAAGTTTATTTGCTGTTAATCGAAAGTATAGTGATCGCAACGACAAAAATAGAGCAATCATTGATGTGCTAAAGCTCTCAGCAGCTGTGATTACATCCTTCACATTATCAATGGAAAAGCCCAATTCACAAATGGCTATGTAAGCCAAATTTGTCCACACTAGCCAACCGTATATATTATACAATTTAGACTTAAATTGATACAAAAAGTCGCTTGCATTACTTTCTTCTGTGGGCCAGGCGCCGTTTCCTATGAGAACCTTATGGAACACTTGTGGCAACTTGAGTAAGTCGCCATTTTTTGCTTTTGGTTCATAAAGAATCGACATTGTAGTAATTGAATAATGTTGTACACAATTTGATTATCTGTAATAATTTATAACATTTACAAAAGTTCAAATACAAAGAACGATATATTTATCATATAAGAAAAATATATCATTTAATATCCACTTTTTAAGTCGCTTAATAATTTTTGATAAATCAATGAGCATATATTTTTCATTATTAATATGAGTAAATATTTTTCATTATTAATTTGTTTTCTAATTTATATGACTATTCATTATTGGAATTTTTTCTTGTGTTGTTTTTTAGAATAATCATATAGTATAATGAGCAAAATCATACCTTAGAATGTTCAAGGTAAAAATAAATCTTCAAAGACTATTTTAGTTGGAATTATTTTATTGTCTAAATTGTTTATGTACATAAGTATGTGTGGTAGGAATCAATGCATAAAAATGACCATAATGATAATTTTCAATCATGTTTTTTCGTGTGTTGAATTTTCAAACGAAAACAAAAGCTTACAGTATTTATATAGTTTTATATGAATAAATAAAAGTTTACTACCTTTGATAGCCAATATGAACTTTATTAATTTAGATTGATATTTAATGTTTATCTTCCAAACTACAGGCAGAAAAACGAAGGAAACTAGACCCCTGATTTACGCCATTACCGGAGACCGGGAAAATGAAATGCGACGCACATCTAATTGATTATGTCAAATGACAACAGTTTTTTTTCTCTCAATTTAAAACTTTTTAATAAATTAATTCCCCATTTTGAATGGTTTTTTTTTTAAATACTTCGATGGGTTATCCACAACAGTCTATATTAAGAACAAAATTTTCACTTCCTAAAAGGCAACTATACTTGGCGGTAAAGATACATTTAGCAAATATGAGCGATAAGCTGGACTTTAAGAATTCTTCATAATTACAACTCCTGTGTAAAAAAAGTTATCTTCTTTAAAGTATGACTGACTTTACTAGAGCATTTACCGACTACTTTTGAATGGTTGAAGAAATTTTTAAAAATGCTGTGGCAATTTTCCATGCATTTGTAAGTGTGACTTTTAACCGGATTTGCCTAAGAGTGACCATTTCTCGTTTCCAAATCTGTAGAAATGGCTCAGCGGAAAGAGATTTGACTCCAACGGCGAAATCATCTCAAAACCAAATACTTTTATTGATGACATTGACAAATCTTATTTTTTGGAAGGGACAAAAAAATTGGTGAAGCGGTGGGCAAAGCGTAGAGAGCTTAAAGAAGATTACACGTATGTTGAACAATAAAATGATTTTTTTATAAAAAAAACTGTGTTTTATTAAAAAAGTCACGGAGTTATTGACCTTCCCTCGTATATAGCAAAATGTTAATATGTATTTAGCATAAAGGTTTATTTGTTATATTTTTTACCAGTGCTTATGTACTAATAAGTAGTTTTTGACTTCCCTGAAATATGAACTAAATGTTTATTAATATTCCGGCACAAACTCCAAGGAAGCGTAGGATAGTGGTGCTCCAGTCTTATAATAAATAAATTTAATTTTTTAAATTTTTAATTAGATGAATGATAAGCAATAGAGATAATTAAAATGTCTAAAAGATTTATATATATATATATATATATATATATATATATATATATATATATATATATATATATACATATTTATTCCTCTTACTGTTGCAAGGAACTAGGCCCGCAACTAGGTTTCAGTAGTCGGGGTTTATTTAAGAGCAATGACTGATTGGGCCAAGGCGTACAAACCTGGTATTGTAGCTGCTAATATAGTCTCCAATCGTGCAGTGATTGCACTGGGACTTAGCCCATGCGTCCACCCATAATCGGGTTGTGATATTGGATTTATTGGTTGGCGCTAATTGCTCGCCCCGACGTTACAAGGATCACAGACAAAGTCAGCATCTAGTGGGAACTCGTAAGACCATCCGAGACCCTCACCTTGTAACCGCTATCTGTCTGCTACCCCACATATATATCTGCGGAACGTACTACTATCATCAACGTGTGACGCGTCCGGTAGCACTCAGCTGTGCTTTCCGTAAGCATATAGTATATCATACGTCATCAAATATGACAATATATAAATAATATGTACATATATAACCAGCAAGGGCATAAGAAAAGATTTATATGAAATACATTAAGTTTTTCGAATGATTTCTATACAAAGTTTCTGTCCGGATTGAGGAAGTAAATTTGTATTAAATCTTTTATTTTTCATAAAATTTATAATACCTTTTGGCAGAGTTTTTCAACTTTCTAGACAGTTTCCACTTACTTATGTAGTTTTGTATAACTAGAATTACTTCAATGCGGCCGTTTTCACTGAACTAAAAACGTTTGAACGTTTCCAATGTTATAACTCTAATACATTTTTGGATGAATCTATTATACGTTTATATATGTATACATTTTAGCTAATTAAGAACGTTAGTGAAAGACTTAATTACAGTTTTACATCTAAGTTAAGGCGTTATGTTTTGTTCATTTGAATAAATAATTTATAAACTATAGTAGGGGAGCTTAAGCTATTCGCACATATTGCAATTTGGGCAAAAAAAGCAATTGTATGCAAAAATATACAAACTTGATATTGATTTTCTATAAGTAAAATGATGTTGCAGATTTCACCGGAAATAATTTTGCTGTCATGATTCTACAACAATATGTTGATATTAAAAAAACGTATTAAATTTATTAATAAACTTAATTTATTTTTTAAGCTTAAGGTCTTTTTAATTTTTATTTAAATTTTTATCGATATCTCGGTACTCATCGAGTACCATCTTCAGGATAATTGTTTATTTTATACAAATGATGAGTACCGAAATATCGATAAAAATCTAAATAAAAATTGAAAAGACCTAAAGCTTAAAAAATAAATTAAGTTTATTAATTAAAATGAAACGGTCAAAAAACTAGAACGTGTATTAAATTTATACAACAATCGCAAATACTTTTACGAAAATTCTTATAAAACACACAAGAATGAGCAAAGTAATGCCATAATTTGAATGTCATAATTTGATATCTATGACATGGATATATAGAAAATTAGTTCTCTATAAGAAATGGAACCACACACACTTTTTAAACCGAATCAATAGAAAATTTTTAATGATCTGAGGTCAACATCTATTCATATTAATTTTACACTAATGTTTCTTTTTTTAGTACGTCCCCTAATAATTTATAAATTATTTAAAAATTATTTTGAAATTTCTAACGTTATTTTTGTGGGTGTTACTGGCGACATGTCAAGAAGAAAAGTAATGCAAAAGTTGTCTTGTGTAATTTATGAACAATAGCCAGCAAAAGCCAATTGATTTTTAATGTATCCCAAATTATTGTAAACGTCGTTTAACACGATAATGCAGCTATCAGAACTTTAAATGATTGAAATGTTTAAAAAAAATTCAGAAAAATTTTCTTGGGTTCTAGAATAAATTCTCACCTTCAAAGTTACACCAAAGATATGGTCATTTGGGGTATTTGTCCATATGAAAAAATACGTTAATATTTAAATTACACATGGTATTAAAAGTTATCGGGATTGTACTCATAAAATATTTGAACTTTTCAAAATTTGTTTGTCATGGCTTTAGTTCTTCATATGCCGATATTTCAGTGAACTTTAAACAATTTGAAAACGTTTGGCCTCAATTGTCAATTACAATATGGGAATTCTTAAAAACAATCATAGCACGAACCTTAGATTGCTTTTATGCAAACAGCACAACAAAACAATTATACTCAACATGAGTCTATTTCATGTCAACATGTGAACTAAAGTCGCAACAAACAAAAGTGAAAAGTTCAAAAATTTTATGGCTACAACGCCAATAAATTTCAATATTAAGTATTTATTTTTCATTTACGATTATTACAATCATTAACACTCAAAGGACGTCAAATTGTATATAGTACATGTTGCAAGAAAAATTCAGGAAGTTGCATGCAACAAATTTCATGACAAAATGTGCATAATGCTAATTATTATTTTCTCCTCCTTCGTTATTGTTGCAGATGTATCTCTTTTCATCTAAAAATAAAATTAATTAATACGATTATTTGTGTTGTCCTTTTCATAAATGCCTTTTTAATCATATTTGCCAAAACGAAAGTAATTTGAAACTGATTTCCTCATAAATTAAAGAGCAGCAATTCCATAGGAAATAGAAATTAATGTTTCAAAAAATTTTCCAAATATTTTTGTTTGCTGATGGCTGATGTTTTTGTTATTGTTGCCATTGTATGAGTATATTTTCCATTTGCAATAATTTCCGATTGTTATCATTGTGCAAGAAAAAAAGAATAAATAAATAAAAGCATCGGTTTAAAAAATAAACGGAAAATTGCAGTCATAGTCAAGCGATTTAGAACATTTTCTGTCTGAAAACAAGTGGGGAGGAGACACACTCATCAACATTAAAGGAGATGAGTATTAGTCGCAAGCAATTGAAAACGGAAATTTATATTCGTTTTTATTTTCACATTTTTGTTTTCCAATACATCTTCCATTTTCATGAACATTCAATTTTATTATTTCTTTGGTTTAAATTTTGATGATGATGGCACCAGCCAACAACAGGTGTGCTTTGTGAAATTTTTATGGATTTCCTGTTAAATTGGGGAGCGTAGAATGCGAGATATTTGTATGTGGATTTTTTTTAATACTGAACACTGAATTAGCACGAGACACAAATCAGTTTTCATCAGATTGTTCTAATTCTTCCATTTCATGTGCTTAGAAGCACATTCATCAAACGAGTATAAATATTATAACAAATGGTAGGGTCTCTCATTGAAACTTACCTAAAAAAATAATTATCTGTCGAAGAGCTTTTCATATATTTATGGATAAAATTATATATATTAATTTTCTTATTGAAAATTTATACTCGTATATTATTTGTTGGCTTAGTTGATGCCAGCATTTCATTGGCGCTTCAAGCATTCAAACTCATACGAGTACAATTATACAAAAACACACAAATACTATATTCTATAGAACTCAATCGTATGTTTCTGCTTGTGAATTACATAACACATAAATGTCATAGTTTTATAAAACTTCCATACAAACACAACACAATAAATAATTATAATTGACTTACGTCTCTTTTTAACCGATTTTAAAAAAGGAGGAGGTTATCAATTCCTGTGTGTATTTTTTATATATTTTTTAATGTTTGTATATATAATTTATATAATTTCTTGTGAAATGGCAACACTTGATATATGTATATAAATTTTCATAATTTGATTTTGTAAGATTTTCAATCATTAATTTTTTTCTTTAAATTTTCAATAAATAAGTTTGTTTTTTTTCTTTCTTCAATAATTATAATCGGAAAAAGAGTTTTAATTTTTCAATATTTCTGAACCGATTTTCATTTTTTAAAGGGTTTGTTTACGGGTTGGTGCCATAATTTTCTTTCGAAAATCGGATGATCAATGTGCTCTCCCAAAACATTGACTATCGTATAGCTCCTCAATTTATGAAGCGATTTTCAAAATTATTTTTTGTTTGAAAGGTTTTACTTTCAGTTTGGTCCTGTATTTTTTCGAATATCAGACGGACAATTTGCTCTCCTGAAATATTGATTATCGCATTTATGAACCGATTTCGGAAAAACGTTTCTTATATGAAAGTAAGTGGAAATCGGACGTATAGAGTGCTGACCCGATATAATGATTGTAACAAAGCTTTTATGGACCTATTTTAAAAAATGTTTTATTTAAGAAGGTATTTCAACCTTTCTGGGAGTAAAATAAAAACTTGGGTTTTGGGAGCTGTTCGATTGGCTCTTTGTATGGAAGTTGGTTTTTTTACAGAATTATTATTTTTGTCACAAATTTATGCAATTAATTTCCCTTAGGGTGATAATGAATGTATTTTATATTTTATATGGTTTGGGATTCACAAATAGAAATACATATATGGTTGCATTCTATAGAATTTTTATATAGTACTAGCGGGCCCGTTGCCTGCTTCGCACGGCAAAACAAAATAAGAAAAGAAACACACTTGTTTTTAATAAAGTTGGTTTTGTTCCCAAAAACACACTCACTTCACATACACACCGCACACACATGCGTTATCGGATTTTAACCAAACTTCATATAAACCATATATGGGCCACTGCCTACGTAGTGTATAAGTTTGGTTGAAATCGCTCTACGCGTTTATGAGTAGTTCGGCGACGTACATATACGGACTTATTTTTATATATATAGATTGGTGGGTTCTTTATTAAGTGCTTTCCTTCTATTTTTGAATTTACATAAAGCAAAGATTGTATTAGATATCATTGATTTTCATACATTTGAAAGGCCCATCATTATGTATGGAATATAACATATCATCTGAAATTTCTGATATCCCATGATTCTCGATTCGGAATGGATTTTTCGGAATGAATTTCATGCTCTTGGATCTCATGTGGAATAGAAATGATCCTCATCGCTGAACGTTCTCCGTGTTGTTGAATGCAATATTCGTCTATGGTGATTTGGGAAAACAGACTTTATAAATAACAGCCAATTCGACAGATGTAGCTTCAACAATCAACTGTCAAAGTTCCAAAGTCCCTATTGGAAGTACTTATATGAGTTTGAATGCTTCCCAAACATGATTTGGCTAAAGTGTTTTGATTTGCTTAATGCAAATGAAGCGCAGGTACGCAATATACAATATTCGTTTATTAAAACGCCATAAATTTACACAAATCGCATGCAATTGGCGACTACCAATTAATTGTGCAATATTATACATACATACATATGTATTTATGTTAATAGCATGTTTCCACGGCACCTGCTTCGCTCTCTATTCTTGCTTCACACCCCAATATTGAGCGAATCAACTTGCTTCGCCATACAAAATTTTGAGAGCGAAACAGGTAGATTCATATTGAATCTACTTGCGAATCAAGAAAAAATCCTCTCTTCTCTAATTTTTATCGTAAGTTTATCTGCACTAGTTGTCAAAATTAAATATTTTTGTAAACAAAGCAAATTTAAAAGTGAAAAGTTAAAAAATTTAATTGTTTTTTTGTGTGTGTTTCCTAGACGTAATAATAAATTTGAATTGAGTGAAAAGTTAATTTATTTAAATTTGATAAAAGTGAAAAAAACAATGGAAAGAAAAAAAATTATAAAATCGAAGCTGGTAGATGAGTCGTGTAAACAGCAAGATTCATGAACTGCTTCAGAAAGCAAAACAGGAGATTCAAGTTGTCGTGGAAACAAGCTATAAGACGCTACGTCGCCTTCGATTTTTTCGATAGCTGTAATATATCGATCTTTCGATATCGCCAACGATAGTTTTTCATAACTAATTCAACTGTTCATATGCAAGATGTCAATGGTACAGGTGTTCTTTTCTACAGAGAGCATAATTATTTTAACAGGCCAACAACGAAATTTTACATCGTGTTCCTTTCTAAAATAGGTGCAACATATTTTATCCTTTCATAAAGAAAACAAGGACTTAAATTTGAATAAGTAATATGTATTACTGTACGGAAATAAAAAAAATTTCAAACCATTGCCATAAATTGATATTTTTATCTGGCAGCTCTAAAGCAAAGTAACCGTTTGGTGTTTGCGTCTTTGCTATTCTAAAAATGTATTCTCGTGAGTGCAACTGTGGAGAAACCTCTTAAACTGCATCCAACTTCATGTCATATTAAAAAATATATATATTCTCTATAGAAAAACAATTGCAAACAATAGGATTAATTTTTTAAGTAAAAGTTAAGAACAAGTACATATAAAAATAAAATAAAAACTTGTTTATATTATGGCTTCGTTAGAACCGGCACAAAATAAAACGTGGGACTTGTCTTTGTATGAGTTACAACGTAAACCGCAAGAAATCATTACAGACAACACAGAAATTGCAGTTTCACCAAGAAGTCTACACAGCGAATTAATGTGTCCCATATGCTTGGATATGCTCAAAAAAACTATGACCACTAAAGAGTGTCTGCATCGATTTTGCCAGGACTGCATTATAACAGCATTGCGTTCGGGTAACAAGGAATGCCCGACCTGCAGGAAAAAGTTGGTTTCCAAGAGATCGTTACGACCGGATCCCAATTTCGACTTGTTAATATCTAAGATTTATCCCAGTCGCGAGGAATATGAAGCAATACAAGAAAAGGTTATGGCTAAATTTAATCAGACGCAGTCACAACAAGCTTTGGTAAATTCAATTAATGAAGGTATTAAATTGCAAAGTCAAAACAGGCCACAACGTTTTAGGACTAAAGGAAGTGGAGGTGCAGGCGGAGGTTCGGCTGGTCGTTCTACGAACGCTAACCACAATTCCTCTCATTCGCACAATGTTTCCAATGAAAGCAATACAAATGGTAATGAAAGCGACACGAATACAAGAGAAAGCACTGCAACTGCACCCCCAGTTGTGTCTGCTGTTGCAAATACTCCAACTACAACTATCACGCATTCTAATACTACAATTGCACCGGCATCATCGGTGACAGGCAGTATAGCGGCAAGTACTTCATCTACTCGCATTGATGATGGAGGCTCCAACCCACCCTCTGTACGTTCAACTCCTTCCCCAGTACCTTCCAATTCGAGCAGCACAAAACCTAAACGGGCTATGTCCGTATTAACATCTGAACGATCGGAAGAATCTGAATCAGATTCTCAAATGGATTGCCGTACAGAGGGTGACTCCAATATAGATACTGAAGGCGAAGGAAACGGAGAATTGGGTATAAATGATGAAATAGAATTAGTTTTTAAACCACATCCAACGGAAATGGCTGGTGATAATCAGTTAATGAAGGCTTTAAAAGAAAATTGTATACGTTACATAAAGACAACGGCCAATGCAACAGGTAACAAATATTCTTTTATTAAAGCTAAACAAATAACTTTTTATTTTTCTTTTATAGTCGATCATTTAAGTAAGTATTTGGCTTTGCGTTTAACATTAGACTTAGGATCTGAACTCCCAGAAGCATATCGTATGCTTAATTTTTGTATTTATGTTGCACCTCAACCTTCACAATTGGTCATTTTAAATGGCAATCAAACTTTGCATCAAGTAAATGAAAAGTTCTGGAAAGTTAATAAACCGATGGAAATGTTTTATTCTTGGAAGAAATCTTAAACCATTATTCCTTAGCACATCACTAAGGGTCAGAATTCGCTTTTATTTCGCATAGTTTATAAAATAAATTTATATTAAATATTATTAAGTTCGCTTATTTTTTCTTTCGAAAAAACACTTAATGTTTACATACTTAGAAGAAAAAATACCATCAATCAAAATCTTAATCCCCATTATTGTAAGATTGATGTCTAAATTATTAAAAGAAACAAAGAAATAAATTGACGTAATAATGTCTGTAACATATAAATTGTATACTTTAAATATATATCTTCATGGGTAGATCAAGCACTATCTTATGATTGCGATTTTCGCTCCTTTTGCCAAAAGAAAAAGTAGATTTCATTCTTTTCAGTAGCATCTTCCTATGAACTAAAATAAGCCGGTTTTACTTTTAAAAATCATCAAACATTAGAAAATCGGAAAAGCTTAAATTTGTCGCGAAGTCGTTAGATGATTTTTTTTAAAAGCATTTGCCCGCAGTAATATATCAGGGTGAGTCAAATCTTGCATCTTTTGGGAGTAAATGTGATAATTGCGAAATAAATAAAATAATTAAAGTTTTCATTAACTTCACACTCGGATGTTAATAGATCTATTTGTTCTAAAAATATTTAATGCGTAAATCGATTGATTTGAATTATAAAAATGTCTAAAATTATTTGCCCGACTACCTTAAAGAAATTTATATATTTTCCATTAAATATGAAACGCAAACCTGTTTAAAATAAATTTCTCTCTACGTAAGCAGATCTAAAAATTCGACAGACTTTAATTTTTATTAAATAAATTAAAAAAAAAAAATAATGTACAATTCTTTTAAAAAGCAAAGAAATATATATATATATATATATATATATATATATATATATATATATATATATATATATATATATATATATATATATATATATATATATATATATATATATATATATATATATATATATATATATATATATATATATATATATATATATACTTATATATACTTATATTTACTTATATTTAACACAACAATTAAGTATTCTAAAAAGCATTCGATAAAGCTGTCGTCGCCTTAATTTATTTCAATTACAGTTTGTTAATTAACGATTCTTTGATAGTTAACTATAATTTGAAAAAAAAGATGTTAAGCTACATTACTACATATTTAAAAAAGCAATTAAAAGTAAAATTTCAGTGGTCCATTTATAAAATTTGCTAATAAATGGAGAAAACATATACATATACGCACATTTTTTTAAGGAATTTTCTACACTTAAATACTAATATTATTTCATAAATATCCTCGGTGTTCTTAACATAAGTATCGCATGTTTGATTCACAGTTTCATATTTTTATGGGGTTTTAAGTGAACTTTCGATTGGGATTTGATGATTTCTTAAAACTGTTAAAAAAGCACTATTGGTTTTTCTTCTTGAATATGAATATTAAATTTATCTATATACTTATAAAGCCAGAGGCAAAACAGTTCAGAATTACTTTCCGCTTACTTTTGCGTTTAGTAGGTATTAGCGATCTTTAAGTATCGTGGAATTTATAAGCATTTGAAGCAAGCACAGTACAACAAGCAAACACTCGGAATTTGTATTCAAAGTAGCGATTGTCGAGCTTGACTGTTATAAGACAATTTTTAAAGCTTTGTGTGATTACGGTCGAATTTCTACCACTACAATACCACTGGTATAATATAATGCCTATTGATTTAATTTTTTAAGAATTGCATTCTTATAATCCTTATATTCTTGACTTAGCTCAATGTTGTCGCGCAATTCTCCTTGGATACGGAGTAAACAGCGCGTTATGTTGTCACCATCTCCTGTTTGTATTTGATTATGCAATTCTTTCTCTAAGTGGTACGGTAAACCCATGTCAACTAGTTCATCTAATTCATCCAGTGTTAGAACTGCAGCGCTAGCTCTCATGTATATACCACACTGCTCATAGACTTCCACGTATTGTTCTGTTGTCGATTTGTCCCCACTTCGTGCTTGTTGTAAGAAACTTTTAAACAATGCAACGGCTTGCCGATTTATAAGTGTTTCTTGAACGTTAAACTGATAAACACGTTGAACTTCATCAAGTGTCATTTCGCGACAACCACAAAAACATTTTATTAAGCGCAAGGCAGGATTCTAAATTATAAAAAAGATATTATATGAATATTTTTGTTAGGAACACTTTTTAACCTGGTATGACATTTTGTATGATATATGTATATCCCAGAGATTTTTTGAATAAAACGCTTTCCTAAGCGTAAACAAACTCAGACTGGCCTAATTTGTGCCAGAGTTCTTCACACTTTCTTTTCAATTGGGTAAGACTCTTTTTTTCTTATCATCTATTGGCAATTTTCAATATTTGTCAATATGCTTCAAATTTATGTATTTCTCTTCATATTACATTTCTTTGGTATCTTTCCACATCTAATTTAAAAATAATGCAATCATGACGTTTTTCTATTTTTATATGTCAAATGTGAAATATTTGTTTGTTCACTATTTTCATAGCTGCTTCCCGCTTATTTTTTTTTAATTTTTGGTTAAATTGTATTAACAAGAATTCGCATGTCTAATTGTTTGCATCATAAACTATATTCTATATTCTGTGGTTTGCATTATTTATGTGTTGTTTGGGTACATAAAAGTAATGACAGCTGACAAGCTATATGAAAAAGCTGCCATATCAACCTATAGCGGGATTTTGATATGTTATAGATGGTGCAACGAACCCCAACCCGGTTAAAAAACATTTTTGAAAATGAATGATGATTATATCTTATAATACTTTTCCATTATGAACAAATAACTTCGAAGTGTTTCCATTATGTTGTGAGTGATTTCGTGTTCGAATTTTAGCCCAATTCACGTACTTATATGGAAACGTCCTATTATTGTGAAAAATGAGTCAAACTCGATTAATGTGATATAAGCAATGGAGTTGTAATATGTGTGTAAAACACAAAAATATACACAGAATACCCACATTTGACGTTTAAAAAGGGTCCGAATCATATTTTGCATAAACTTTGTATAAAGTGCATAAAGTTTGTGAGAAGAGATATCTATATAAAAACAACTAGATTAGCTTTCCCTTTCACACAAACTATTTATGTGTAAACTTTTATGGTGTAAACTAATAACTTTGAACTCGTTTTCTGTACAAAAATGGTTGCGCATGACGTTTGACCACATGCTGTTGCTCCTACCTAATAAGTAAGGGTAAAATGAAATAAACAGTCCACTGTGTTCTTAATTTCAGATCTGGTAGCTCAGTTTTTCGGAACTCATAAATAAAAATTTTCATAGGAATCGACTTAATTTTTTAAAATTTTCTTATTTTGAAAAAATTTTCTACTAAAACTAAAATATACCGCTTGCACTAATAAATATTAATCATGGCTGCTCAACGAGCGCGAAGATCAAATGCCGGCAACAGAATTGCAAAATTGCTCGACAATGAAGAGGAGGACGAATTCTATAAAACTTCTTATGGTGGCTTTCAAGAAGAGGAAGAGGATAAGGAATATGTGTAAGTTTAAAATTAATTCATGCGGACTATGGTTCCAAATTCAAATTCCAATACAGACAGAAAGACGAGGAGGAAGATGTAGTTGATTCCGACTTTAGTATAGATGAAAATGACGAACCTGTTTCCGATCATAATGAAGATGAAGACAAAAGGCAAAAACGCAGTGGTATAAACACAAAAGCTTATAAAGAACCTAAACTCGCGACGAAAGGGGATAAAACTTCTAGTCCAATTAAAAAAAGAGCTTCTAGAGCCATTAAAAGAAAAGTACGGCCAAAATTTACCGTACTTGATTCTGCCCGTAAATCAATAAGAGCTTCTACTGCAATTAAAACACAAGCTACAAAAATTCGCCTTAAAGAAATGGATGATGCAAGAAAAAAGAAAAAGAAGGTTAGAAGACTAGAGGAATATATGCCAACACAGGAGGAACTTTTAGAAGAAGCGAAAATTACTGAAGAAGAAAATATTAAATCTTTAGGTAAGACAAAAGCATCACGCAAAACAATCATGCAATTCCTATTGTGTAATTGTAGAAAAGATGTAGCTTTCCTGCCATTCGTTCCTTCAGAAAAAATATATTAAAGCCATTATTTACTTTTTATTAAAGAAAAATTCTTAAAAATGGAACTGGAGAAAAAGAAGACCCGCCCTACAAAGCGTATTTTCGGCGGACCAATGATACGATATCACTCTGTGACTATGCCAGTAGTACGTAAGCAGACTCGGGGTTACAGTGCACCGCTTGATCCCAATGATCCAAAGTCAAAATGTGAGAGAACGTTTATATCCCTAGAAAATGATTTGGATGAAAAAGTCTTCCAAAATATATTTAAATCGAAAAGGCTGCAAAGAAACTCGGGCTATTTATGCCCAATTACAAAGTGCGTAAAAATTTTATGCACAACCTTCTCTGTACAAACAACTAAAAATATTTTAATATTTTAGATTACCCGCCCGTTATTTTGACCCTGTAACTCAACAACCATATTATAGTATTCAAGCGTTTAAAATTTTACGTGAAGCTTACTATATGCAGCTAGAAGAACGGGGTAATACTGATAATCCAGAAATGCAAAAATGGCTAGAATGGCGTAAAACAGTAAAAGAAAATCGGTTGAAAGCTGCAGCCACTAAGATCAACAGTTCATAATTATTGCATTTTACCAGTTTCCATTAAACTCATCAACCACGTAAGTTAAATTTTAAACTTCTCTATTATTTAATCTTAAGCTCGCAACAATTTTCACTAACGGGAAGAAAAACAATATTTTAGAAAAATTCAACGTTTATTCAAATTAGGCAATGTTTACAAAACAGAAGATGATATCTGTTGTAATTCTTTACTAAAAATGCTGTTACGGCATTTTAAAGTTTTTAATTCGATAACAATTAATAATAATACAGATCTAAGTAATATTTATGTTCGTATTTAAAATTAATATTTCAAATTTTGATAATAGAAAACGTAATATTTTTGTGTTTAAACGTACGAATTTTTTATACTTTATGTTTTACAAGAAAGAAATATTTGTGAGTTCACTGTGAATAAATTCCATTTACTACAAATTCTTTAACTTCAGTCTACAAAACCCTAACTCTGGCAACAATACTAGCTTTAACAAATCGCTTATAAATTCCGAAATAATTGTTTATGCTTTAATCTTGGCATTTCGTCTATTTACTTTTACTATTTTCTGAATAAAACTGTGATTGTTATATAAGCGTGTCTTCATCTTGTCCTTCATATACCATTAATAATGAGTGTTGTGATGGTGAGCGTCCCAATGTCAGACCTCCTAATGATCCGTCAGGCGATAATAATCCTGTCTGCAAGCTATTGGTATCACGGTAACCTGATGTTGAAGACGTTTGCGATACTGAATCCCACGATAATTCACCTATTGGCTTGGGATGTTCGTCCTGTGATAGAGCAGTAACCTATAATTGTAAATTAAAAGTAAAACTTAAATTAAAGCAAAACTATATGTATATAAACATACTTTAGTGGGTGGTTCCATTGGTGTTAGTCGACTTCTCTTTAATCGGAACGTTTTTCTGCTGGCAGCTTTTGATCTTTGCAATCTGGATCTAGTATGATCTCCTGAGCTATCTTCTGCTGGACTTTCCGGTGATAGTGGTGTGGTTGAAGTTTCTCCAGAAGAATGCCTAAACTCTACTGAGGATACAAAACGTAACTTAGGGGGTTGGGCTTTAAAAGGCGCTTGTTGCAAACTTTGAGAATGAGAAAGTTGCGAAATAACTCCCGAAGGCAAGGCTGTAGCTACAGTTGCCGAACTGGTTGCTTGGCTAGATGCTGCCCCACCAGATCCTGAGGCACCCATTAAGGTGGGGGCAGAACCAGCTGCATGTTCTCCACTTTGACTTTCACTTGTTGTTTGGTGGTCACGTCCTGTAGAGCTACTAGACAGAGATTCTCTTGGTGGATGAAGAGTTTGTTGTGATAAAGTATCGCTCGGCGTACAAATTCCACCGGAACCGCTTCTGGAGTCAATGGGAACAGCAGAAACGTGAGAATGTGTAGCTTGACCGGTAGTGGTTCCTGTAAATATAGAAATTAACGAAGGTCTTTGTTGTGACTTGTTATGACCATCTGTCCCACTGGCTGCAGCTGGATTATCGCTTTTCTTTAAATCAGAGCTTTCGCGATCTGTAAAATATTTAAATCTAAAAAGGTCCTATTTGTGATTGAATAATCTTACCGTATCGTTTTTCTTCAAGTTCATCACGCAAGTCTTTGAGTTCTCTGGCTAATTCTAGAAGTAATGCTCCCTTAGATTTAATGCCACCTTGAGGTGGTGTGCCCCTCAATCTTTCTCTAATTATAAACTGCATGTGTCTTTCATGGTCACCAATAGGAGGTTGTGATATCTATGTAATCAAAAATATTAGTCTGTTTTCTAAAGAAGTGAGTACTTTTTTACCTTGTGCAAAATAAATGGCATGAGCACAATATATAAAGGTGTTCTGTGTGTAACAACAAACTCTAAGAAACTCCATAAATCTGGAGCGGCTTCATTCCTCCTTCCTAGATCTCTCATAACTCTTACAATCCTTGACCATTCAGTCGACAAACGGTTTTCAAAACATATACAAACAATTCGTAAAGCAAGAAAAGCAGCTTGATATAAAGAACCAGCAATTCTAGCTGGCCTTTTTGCATCTCTGCTTCCTGTAAAAGTCAGCGAACCAGTTCTAAGATCTCCGCCGACACGATTTATTTGAGAGACCGCTTGTCCGGTCCTACCAGCTGGTGGACTCATTGCGTTAAGTACGGCGGTAAGTAAATAACTTACATCAGTCATCTTCAATTCACCCACATCAGAAACACCACGGCCAGAGCATACTTTCAAGCACAAAGGCATTATCAAATGCATTAGATATCCTTCGGCCTTCTCCTGGGTAGAAAACTCTGCACTACCTCCACAGATTTGAACTAAAGAAAAACAATCCACAGGACTGACGACTTGTAATGCCACTAGGCGCACAACAGTAGAACAAAAGAAGGCCGGTGGATTCTGAGACATAAGAGCTGCACCTGCACTTGATACGCCTTCGGGAGCCGAAGAGCCTGGCTCATTTACAATAAGATTTTGCACGGTACTTATCAAAGTCTTCATTTGTTGCCAATGCAATACATACGGATGCCTTACAATTGTTTCGTGAATACCCTTCAATAGACCGGCAGCCGCTTCCCAATCGGTATTTCGCCGTATGGAAGGCTTTTTGGAGATTTTGAGAAACACTTTGTCGATTCTCCTGAGTATGGTAATCAAAGCATTGCGTAAAGTATCATTGGACCATTCAGCACGAGGCAAAACGGCCTGCATATACCTTTGAAGGCCACGACAAGCCATTGATTCTGGATCGTAGGGAGAAACTTTAAGCAACGAATGGGCTATGTCAGCCAGCCTTATGTGGCATTTGGCATCCAAAACCTCAGTAACTTTGCTTTCATCTTTTGGGAGTTTCTTAGAGAGTTCCTGCAAACGAGTGGTCGCTTTACTCAGAAAGTCCCCAACTACTGAAAGTAGAACGTCTCTGGGCCTACGATACTCTGTGCGTATCATTTCTGAATCTTCTCCTGAATCCATAACATTTTTGGTGCGAGGATCCGATATATATTTTGAATGCGACTCGTCTTCAAAATCCAGCCCTGGAGAACATGGAGGTCCTCGACTGCAGTTTCGTTGTGATGAACCTTTATGCTCCGGACTATTTCGGTATGGACCGTTATAGCTTTTAGCCAAACCCTCACAATTATGAACCATAGTACGTATAGCTACTGCTAATTGTAAGACAATATCTCGTTCCGATTTTCCCTGCAGAGGTATATAGCTGGGAGACTGTATTTGTTGAAGATAACAGGGTAATATCGCCTCCAAAATAATCTTGAAAGACAACGAGAGTAAACAACGGAATAACTATAACTTTTATAGCAGTAAGTTCCTACCAACATTTGGTAACCTCTAGTACTTTCTGCAGAATATGACACCACCATTACGCACAGGGTTATACAATCCAATACGGTAACATCACCATCTTCATCGTGATAACAAAAGTCGATGGCTTTTAGTGGCTTAGGCTCCTTCACCAATTCTGCAATATTCAAGGGATCAGGTGAAGGATCTTCTAAGCTAAGCAACAGATTGAATAAACAACTAGACTGCACCTAGAATGTTAACGATTCTTAGTTGTAATGCTAGATTTCTGTAAAAATAGAAATCCAAATATATAGTTCACCTTATGAGCTTCTCCATAAGTTCCATCTTCATCGGTATCCAATATAGCCGATACAGAACCAAACATTTGCAAGATAAAAGGCTTGCGGTTCAACAAATAAAATTGTTTGACGGCATATTCGATTGTTGTTGTAATCAATTTATTCGTTTGGTGCAACGAATATATTTGCAACAATGTAGGCATGATCATAAAATAACCGTTGGTAGAGAAAATATTTTTAAAATTAAAAGCCGCATTAATGTATGTAGCCATAACATAGCGCATAATGCAAGAATCCTCTGCATGTAGGAATGCCGCTCCTGATAAAACGTTCAAAAACAGCTGGATATCGGCTGAATAAGCGAAATTTCCAGCCATTGCTTCAAACATACGAGCTATCAGACGTACCCACATAAATTTATGTAGCACATCTAACCCTAATAGCACTTTGCCATATTCTCCTCCTTGATGCAAATCTAAATCAACTTCTAGAGCCTTGCGGGGAAATGAGGGCAGCTTCATCAATTCTTCATGTAAGAAGACAACTCTTTGCACTACCATGTCTACATTCTTTAAAATAGCCCAAGTCAGGTGCACTTTGCCGATTTCTACAAATTTTTTTGTTAACTCCTGCTTTTGTAAAGCCAAAAATGATTCATCTGGCTTAAGTAAAACTAATCGCAGTTCGGGATATTGTGATCTTTTAAAGAAATACAAGTCGCGGATGTACCAGTTGGGGTTTAAAATTTTGTCTTTAGGAATATAAAATATTATTGGATTTTCTTATATAATATAATAATATACTAACTGCTTTTATAATCCACCAAGCAATAATTATCTATGTTCTTTTCATCAACCGGGTAATAATCTAAAGCTTCTTTCAATAGTTGACAGAAAAGCGTATCTTCTTGAACGGGGAATTGTGATGGAATATTACAGTCGTCATCTGTTGGACCATGTACAACAATTTTCTTTGCAGCCGGCACGTTTGCTGTTAACAAAATTGATGCGTCACATTGTTCTTTGCGCAAAATTTGCTTTAAATCCTTAAACATTATGCCATGAACACTGTGAACAACCATCCAAAGAACCGACAAAGCTGAACCAACAAGCTATAATAACAGAAAATGTAGTATAGTCTCCAAAGAAAAATATAAATTTATTAAGAACATGACTTACTTCTTGCTTAAGTTCATTGGAAGATCTCACGTAGAACATTATATATCCAATAATCGAGTTGTATAAAGCAAATGCTGCCTGTTGGGGCAATCTTGGTACAAAACGTATCAGATGTCTTAATAATTTAAACATTTGGTCTTGTCGATCTCTCGTCAGCCTCTCAAATACATAACGCAAAAATAGAGCCGACTCCTCCACCAAACATACCCATATCACTTGGTAGGCGACCTCATAAACTGCATTACCATCGGAGCCGATAGCAGCATCATCGAGACAGCTAACAATTTGCATAACCGAAGAACAGAGAACCGAGGGAAACAATGAGTGGGCATGGTGCAAATGTGAAGATATGCGTGTGCCATCGATTTCTTCTTCGCCTTCGTGATCCTCATGTTCCATACCTGGCTCGTGAGAGGCTTGCTGGCTTATCGGTATGGTGGTAATCAAGAAACTGTGCCGTTCAGCTCTTTGCTTATCTCTTTGTTGACGCAAAGCATTGCGTATAGCTTCGGTTTGTTGCATTTTACGACTCTTAGTTGCAGTAACTAGAAAATTCTGTAATTGAAATTCTACTTTAAGTCTTATAATCTACTGGTTTACCTTTGTAACCTACATGACGATCTTGATTAAGTGTTACATCCATATCTTTAGTCTGTTGCACTGGCATCCATGGCGGATCGACAACAGGCAAGCTTTCTATACCTATCTTCGGCGAAGGCAAAGTGAATTCAATACCACCAGGTGGTACTTTGAATGTTACATCATGAGCATTTTCCTCCATGCGGGGCCAAACATGAAAACGGTTTTTCCACAATGTCAAATATCTTATAATTAGAAAAATATTCATTTCATAATGTAACTTTAAGACAAACGAGTATCATGCATGTGACTCAATCACCTTTGTATGGCTCCTATTCGAACATCTGGATCTTTATTCTTCAAAGCTCTCTGCATAATATCAAAAGCATAATTTTGTGCCTTAACCGAACCCATTAAGAACACAGCAGCACTCGATGAAGCTGTATCTTGATTTGGCTCTAACAATAATTCCCAAGCCGCCGGCATGGCTTCAATTACCATTTCTTCAGTCAAGATAACTGCACCTTTCAACATAGTGGCGAATGGAAAGTGGAAAAGATTTCGTATATGGAAACGTAAAAATTTTAGCATAGGAGGCTCTTCTTGCTCATTTTTTTCTTTTTCCTGTCGAAAAGCTTTTGCCAATTTTTCCGCCATTTCCAAATCAGGATCATCACTAATGCGATCTTTGCGTGAGAGACTGTCCTTGCGTTTAGATGGCGAAGTTTGTGTTGAACTTTGCTCGGACACTTTACGCACCGATCTAGGCCGTTGTTGATGGGTTTTGGCAGACGATATAACAGTTGGTTCCAAATTTGGGTGATCGGAATCAAATGTGAAACCAAATTCTTCTCCATAGACCTAAAAGAAAAAAAAAAAAAAAATAAAACTGATTTGTTAATAAATGCGAAGGAAATTTTCATTCGAACATTTTGTATATTGAAAACAGTAAGATGTGTTCGTTTACTTTTCTAGTGAAAACTTTCAAGGAAAAGAAGTATGTATGTGCTATTTAAAATTTCTTGGTTTAAGGAACATTATCTGAGGTACTGAATGAGTGCCATTTCCTCTATGTTTAATTGTATGAGTGTTGAGAGAAAAATAAAATAGACTCACGTTGAGTAATTGGTTTGTTGTGTTGTAATTCACATGCAGTATTGAATTCTCATATTGTATTTGATTTATGTGGAATAAACATCCGAGGTTGAATGTTTTCAAACTGCTTAAACTTCACTGACGATTTGGTTTTAGCAACCAATGAAATGTCGGCATATGAAGAGCTAAAGCCAGAACAAAATTTTTTTAATTTTTTCAATGCATTTTGCAAAAGCTCTAATTGTTTGTAACGATTAGTTGGGGAGAATATCCCAAATAATAAATTTCAATATTTAGTAACAATTTTATAAATTATTTTTTTCCCTCAATTTCTTACGTTTTTTCAATCTTTTTTTAAAAAATTTTCCACCACGTGAATATTTTTCTGTAACAATTAGTAAACGCTTTGAGTTAAAGAACACACCAAGTCTAAATATTATGCATTTAGGCATATCTCTATTCAAAATATTTATGTTTTATTAATTTCATTAATAAGATCAAAACATTTAACACTATGGAATCATAGTAGAATTACGGTTGAATTCGAATAAACGAACATCTTTTAAAAGAAAAAATCGCTTAATTGAAAAATTCTCATCTATTGTTTTCGATTAATTTCGGCATAAAAGAAAAACTATTTAAACGGAGCACAGTTTGTTTGTAAAAGCGCATAATTATATGAAGCAAGTATCGTATAGTAAAAGGATCGCTTGCAGCAGCATCGGATCATTTTAATCGTATTATATGCAGCTGATAAAATAGTTTATAAAATAAATCTTATTATTTTCACTATGTATCAAATTTATCAAATTATATTTTCGTTTAAAAGAAAAATGTGTTAAAAGTACCAAGTTCGTATAGGCAAAACGATTTTCTCTTATCTAAAGTCCGCTTAAACGAAAAACAATCCCTGAAATTTTCCATTTTCGTTTATTCGAATTCGAGACTGTATGTACATAATTTTATTCATTGCCAGCAGCTCAGCTCATTCTTATTCATTTCAAAATAATAAAGTAAATAAGCATCACTTATTATATGAAAAATATTAAAAAATTAAATTGAAGAAAAGAAAGTGAAAAAAACAGTTGATGCTCGTTAAGCAAAGGAGTTGTAAATAGTACATACTTTTTTGTGAATTTTCAAAAACAAAATGAATGTTTGACATTGAAAACAATATTTTTCTTAAATTTAAAACAGCTAAATCAAACGTTGATTTATTTTTTTATATTTTTGAGAATTCGAGATAATAATTTTGTAATTTTTTTATTATTACTCTCTCCTTGCAAGTTTTCACTGATAATTTCAAAATCAGAACTGAATTTTGAAATATACAGGCCTGTCACAGAAATCAATTTCGATCGAAAGTGAAATTGATTCCGTATTTTGCTTCTCCAGAAAACAAAAAACGAAATTTTTTTCGGAATGAAACCACTTTTAATTTCATGACCGAATTTGTATTTTTATGTATCTGATAGTACAAAAACAGATTTAAAACTTCCCTGATTGAAAAAATAAAATAATAAAATACGGAATCAATTCCACTTTCGATCGAAATTGATTTCTGTGACAGGCCTGATAGTTTTTAATTTTTAATTCGAATTTTATATAGAATCACAACATTCGCTCTTATACATTATTAATTTAAGAAAATAATAAAAAAAACATTTTATAATGAAAAAAGTCTCTAATGAGATATGAATCCGGGCACAATGTTAAAAGTTTCACTAAAGTGAAAAGGAAAAAATATCGGCTGCCTCCTGTGAGGTTTGAACTCACGACCCCTGGTTTACGAGACCAGTGCTCTACCACTGAGCTAAAGAGGCGGACATCCAAGCCGCCTCGTAATAGCTTATACAATCTGCCGATATTTTCTCAAATACACACGTATGCTCTACATTTCAGTTTAATTTGATCATTATTAGACAGAAAAAAATTTACTATGAATCAGTAATACTAAATCGGAAGTGGTTTAAATTAACTAACTTAACGTTTAACGTAACTTATGCGTTTAACGTACCTTTCTGGTTGCTTTAACTAGGCGCGTGCAAGCCCGCATGTGTCTCTTATAGCAATAGGGATGACAGTAACCCTTATGGCTGCAGTAGTAATTATAACTCCCAATTAAATCAATAACGGCCTTTAGCCATGGCATATTCTTGGCAGTATCATCGGTTTCATTTGAATCTGTTGGAGATTCCGGCTGCTGATCATCGCTAAGCACTCCTGGAGATCCGTGCTCTTCTTCTCCTCCACTGGCTGCGCCTTGTTCAGATGTATCGCTGCGGTCTGAAAGAGATGAGACTTTGCGCCTGGACTGTATCGAGTCGACTCGCTTAACTGAAATTTGTGAGCAAATAAATTTCTAAATCAGCAACATTTCCATATGCATCTACTTACAATCAGCTTCCAAGTCTTTGCTATCTTTTGTGTTGCGCCGCAATTTTAATGATCTGCGCTTAAATGATCCCCCAGTTGTAGTGGCAGTGCCACGACGCGATAAAAACGGTCTAACTGCAGATGCAATAGGACGTCGGGCTAAAGGGAATAATAATAATTTAATATTTATAAGTATCTTAAGTAACCATTAAGCCAGAAGAAATAAACATATTATGTATTCCTTACTTAAACTCTTAATGCCCTACCTTCTTCGCCTTCTTTTGTCAATGTTGTATTACTGCTGTTCTCTGACTCATTGTCAGGCTCATGTAAAACAAAAGATATTTTCCTCTCTGTTTGTCCGACTGTTACATCATTACCCGCAGCAATAGATTGCAAGCTTTGCGCTGAAGTCTGTGAATGACCCATTGAGCTTAATGCCATGGACCATCTGCGATTTGCCTCCCTATAGACCTTCTCCCAAGGTGCAGGCTTATCCTTGTGCAATAATTTCGATGTTTTTGGTAAAGTCATATAAATATCACGTATAAATGCGGTTATTTCAAAAAGTAAAACACATGCAATTAATTTTAAAGCATGTGGACAATCGTTGCCATGGGGATTCACAGATGCTTCATCTAAGAAGTCTTCCTCCTCATCTTGTTGTAAAAGCTCTCGTTGTTTTTCGGGATCAGTTAAGCTTGCATTTACTGCTTCATACTGTAGACGTTCGGTAAACAGAATCTCTTCTAAACGCGCGCCCAACATTTCAGCCCACTGTTAATAAAAAATTGCATATTAAAATTATATTTTCTTTTATAAATTTGTAAAAAAATAATAAGAAAGAGAAGAGTCGGATTTTTCTTTCTAAATTTGTATTAACACATGTAATAGAAATTCCATAAGCTGTCAACATTTATTTTTTTGGGATTAATTTCCCATTGTTTGTTGTACCACGCTTTAGCTCGGAGTATAAGCAGTAGCTGCCTTTAATGATTTCTTTTTAGACTAGTTTGACTCCCAGTTAAAGCAGAAAAGTACGATTTAATTTCGCAAAACGTGAACTTCGTTTCGTGTTCGTAAGTAATGAAATGTGATGAGATGTAGACATAGTCAACTAAAAAACGTAAGCTTATGTTAGCTTTTGTTTAAGTAGTTAATTTTCTTTACATGCACGTGGGAGTTTGGCTCGGAGGTTAGAGCTACGTCAGCCATTGTCCGTTTGCGCACCGGTTCGATTCCCAGATCAGACAGAACCAATGAAAAAATTAACTATTTTTTACGTTCATTGTAATTTGTGATTTTTACTACCTTCCTTACAAGCAACACATCAAGAGAAAATTTTAAATGTTTTTTAAATACATAAAAGAAATAAAATAAAAAAATTTCTACAATGGAAAATGCTGAGACTTTCAATACAAATTTCTTCAATAAAAATGAAATCCTAATGAATTCGTTTCTATACATGTTTTTGATTTAATAAGAGTTACGTATGCTAAATTCCTGTTCCTATATTTCTCTAGTTATTGCCAAAATATAAAATATTGCCTATATATTTTGGATATGATGGTTCAGAATATAAAAAAATATACAAATCGGATATTAAAATCTTGCCTTGTAAATTTGTACCAATAAAGGAGTTTTGTATTACTAAACAATAATAAACACATAAGATTTAGGCATACTGTTTTTATTTAATTATTATATTTTCTATCTATTGTACTCGGTGAAAAATGGCTGTTTCGATTTTCTGATTTTAGACCAAGCCGGCATCATTTTAAAATTACCTAGAGCAAAAGTATTAATTAAGTCGTGGCAGTAACACGGTATCAAAAAGGTCCAAAATTTGACAAAAAAGTAAAATTGTAGCATGATTGCCATCCGTGCATGTACTTGTTTAGCTCTGAGCGTAAGTAGTAGTTTCAGTTAGTCCTGTTTCACACACGTCCAGTTTTCTTGCTCAAGTTTCAATTCAGCTGAGAGAAAGATAGGGAGAGTATGTATTCCTTTCTTTTTTTCGACCTGGTTCGATTCGATTTCAATCTAAGTTTTAAAAAGCTTTTGTTAAGTAATCTATTTTCTTTAATTTTATAGTCGCGCCTTAGCATCTATCGTTTTCTATTTGCATTGGTTCAATTCCCAATTGAAGCAGAAACAATAAAAAAGCTGTGCAGGAATTATTTTCAAACACCTAATTACAAGCGCGTACACATCTACTTTGTAATTGATATATCATGTATGAACACATACATATAAACTTCTCAAAAATTTGCTTGAAAAATTTAGTCTTAAGTATCATACAATACCTGATGAAACATTTTACCAGCTGCCCTTTGTAATATATGAGTTCGTCTGGTACTGGTCGTGCTCATTTGCTGCTTTATTTGGCTGGCACTAATGTTAGCACCCGATTGGCGATAACTGGATATGTTCTGTTTCATCCAAGCGGGCCATTGGCCCTTGTTGCACAAATGAACAAAATGTGCACATTCTAATAGAAACGTTGCACGTGTAACTAAAGGTGCTTGAGGCTGAAAATATTTTACTTTAAATAGTTTAAAAAAATATATATATAAATGAGAAAATTCTCTTACTAAATCCAACACAGCCGCTACCAATTGTGGATCGGGAAATGTTCCTGGTGCACAAGTTTCCAACAAGAATGATAAACGTAACATACCCAATCTGACTGGTTCTAAAGGTATTAGCTTTCTTTCCTTTAAAACGACCACCTCTGATTCTCTGGGCCCATCACACATATCAGATGAACTTCTACGGCTGTAATCGGCAGTTTCTTCTATACCACCTTGTTTTTTCTTTCCTTTAACTATGCCGCCGAATCGATTCAATCGTCGTTCAACTCTACGCTTGGCTCTTTGTATAGAACGTCCAATGCCATCACTAGATCTACCTCTTTGTATTTTCAAAGACGGATGTCTTACAAATGTTGAGGACATGTCTGGATTTAACGAGCCAATTTCCAAGTCAATGGATGAACCCTCTTTGGGTGGTCCTTTGAACCAGCGTACTAAACCACTCAAGCGTCCCAAGGAGTTACGTTCAGAACTAGACGTTGAGTCAGATAGCAACTGCCGTTCACTGTGTCTAGGCGTTAAAGTAGGTCGTACACCGGCAGTACGCCGCCGGAAATTACTAAGTGGCGATTGACTAGTTTTATAATGTTCGTCACAAGGCTCCGTTTCCAATAAACTCTAGTGAAGTTATAAAAATAAAATAATGGTATATAACACCCATTTAACTCACCACAGCACAGGCAGAAGAAGTACTACGTTTCTTCAACAGCAAACGTCTTTGCGAACGATTATCGTCATTTTGAATACTCTGTGCTACCTCAGCTTGTGGAATGTGCCTAGTGGTTTGGGGAATATAGCATCTCTTATAAACAGAAAATCACTTACAAACCTTATTACTCTTGTTGTCTGCGCTGCTGGTCCTTTCTTGTGAGGTCTTGGTGTGACTGCTAAAATTCCACTCAAAGCCACCAAGCGGAATGGTCCACCATGTGCTCCTTTCACGTACGTGACTAACTGCCTTATATCACTATATAAACCGACGTTTTCCACTGTTTTCAAATCCTTGGAGACATTCACAAAACGAGTTACCAACGGCTTGAACACAGCTGCTATCACCTGGGCTTCTGGACCGCCGCTCAGGCCTCCACTGAAATTGGTCGAATAACCACCTTGTCCGCCTGATGATGATACACCATTGCCAATATCCGTGTTAAGATTTTTAAAGGCACTCGTGCGCTTATGCGCTATTTTTATTGTTTTGTTTGATATTTTTGAGGGGTTTTTGGTTCAACATTTTTATCAAAACAGACAATAGACAGGGATATAGTGTGTGAAGGTGGTATCAAAACAAACAGATGCGTAAACGGACAGTGAAAAAGAGGATGGTCGAAACAAATCAAAAATCAAAACAGGTTAAGAAAAATTATAAAGTAAAATTTGCACTTAAATAAAATTACATGCTATTTATTTCATTTTGTGATCTAAAAAAATTGTCAACCAAAAATATTTGAAAGCGTTAAAGCGCACATGCAAAATTAATACTTTTGCTTGCTTTTTAAAACGAATAACACTATTGCACTAATCGGGTCTAATGTTTTAGTGCTGAATAATTCCCACATTCACAGCGACTACTTGGTTATATGTATAAGTATTTGTGATTGTATTTAGCCGATCGAAATATTTATCGCTGGTTGCTTAAACCTTAATGTTATCGCTAATGTCGATGGGTATATCGTAATTCAAAAATAGTTTGCAATGAAACCATTGTTTCTTATTGTATCCAGCAATGAAAACTGCTCCATGCTGTCAGTCAGAGTCCTTTAAAATAACATATAGACAATGGTTATGAAAATATTTGTTCCGAAATTGCTTAGATTTGGTCTTCGAAATTTCGAATTTACATTTAATATTTCAACTAGTATATCTCCATACAATGTCTGAGAGAAAGTAACTTTCAAAAAGCGATAACATAGAAGATTCCAGTACCGGTTACAAACGATTCGGTAGATTTTTAACACAAACCTGATCACTTTAGTGTGGGAATCATCCTGAAACTAGTGTTAAATAGTGCATTCAATTATAAACTATAGTTTTTTTTTCATACATTTTATTCAGCACTGAAAAGCATAAATTTAAAAATAAATTTTGTTACATGCAAAAAATTTTGATTCTTCAAATATATGAATTTCAAAATACCAATTAGGAATTCATTTCGGAATTTTTATGCACCTACATTCAGGGCCTTGTCTAAGGTTAAACTTATTTAAACAATTCTATTATTTTTTCAAATTCAAATTTTTTTTGTTGAACAAAAAGAAAACGACAATAGATTTTAAAAACTTACTTAGAGGTGAAAGCAAAGAACTTGGATCTACGCAAAATGTACAAAACGCATGGAAGAAATCGACTAGTTCTTGTAGTGGGGTAGACTTTACCATTTCCTGTAAATAGCGTTTCGTGCGTTGACTGGCATGTCGTAAAAGACGTGAGAGTATTTTCTGACACTGCTTTCTTAGAAAGTCTGCTGGTGGACCACGTACGCCTGAAAAAAATTATAAATTTATTATATCGGTGTTTTATATATTTCTAAGCAGAAAAAGCTAAATTTCGCTTTCAGTAATAAGTTTGAAAATAAAATTTAGTTGAGACATGTTTGTGTAGAAATTTTTTTGGCAATAATTTTTCTGTATACCGAAGAATAGCATTTAAAAATATATTATGTTTTATGTATATTATATATGTATACTTATATACATATTTCCAGTAAATATTTTTTTTTAAAATAGCGAGTTCTATATCATGATCTTACGATCGCACGAAAAGTCACTATTGAACGGATTTCTTAAAAAATGCAAATCGCAATCTCGAAAACTTAAATATCATCGATAATTATTAAAAAAAAATTGCCAAAAGCATATTGCATTACTTTCATTTGTTTTTCAGAATTTTAAATTTTTTGAAGTTCTGAAACTACATTTCGAAATTTTCATTCACAATGTTGTTTATCAAATAATGAAATGTTTAATTAAAAATACATAATTTTCAATATTTAGCGTCTAATACCTACCATCATTACAACCATTAGGGCAGCCCAGTACTTGTAAAGCCCTCTTAATAATTCCCATAGAAATTTCATGGGCATGTTCTCCCAATTTCAATACGGCCATTTCCAGCAAAAGCTCACAAATATTTAAACCAGCTTCTAAAACTCTTAGTGAAACTACTGTCAAGTCTCTTTGAAATACATTTAACACGGCTAATAAGACGATTTCATAATCTATGCCTCCATCCCTTGTAATATAAAATGATGAACCAGGAGCTTCTGATTCATCGACTCCGGTATAGTCAATGTGTGAGTCCGTATGAGATCGTAGCATTTGACCGCGTATGCGTGAGCCAGCGCTACAAGTGCCGGGAGCACCAGACATGCTACCGTTAATGCCGTTACCACCAAAGCCACCAATACTACCGCCATTGCTTAAAGCATCCAATTGGGAGTCAATGGAACCCTTTAATAGGACACAAATAATTCATATACATACAGATATCGATACCCCTGTTTTTTATGCTCTCACCTGTCGTTTTAAATAATCCGGTGAAGGTGTGGGCGTGTGCTCTGTAACTGTTATTATCGGATTTCTGGGATAAAACGTCATTCTTTGGCCCGATGATTGTGAAGATCTCATCATTTTGGGTGGCTCCACATATCTGTAAAATCTTTAATATTTCAATATTCCGTGAAGGGAATATAGATAAAAAAGTTAGTTAAAAATGACATGATGGTGCACAATGATATTTTTCTAACTGCTGCAATTAAAACTTCTATTAAAAGTTACAGAAAAGCGTATAATTACTATTTTTACTATGTTTACAGTGGGAAAAGAAAGTAGAGTATATGCAAATATTAGAGCAAATATGAAAGCGATAGTTGGATTAAATAAAATTTAATTTTGATCTGTATTCATATTATTTACTATGACTATAAAACTTTGTATAATTTTCAATAGACGAGCAACGAGTACTTGTTTGAATTGATGGAAAGTAAAATTATGCATTATTATTTTGGAAAAATTTAAATTATGTATATTCGTATAAGTATTTGCATTTTGTTACAAAGTATTTTTACTGCCCATCATTTTTGTTAGTGTTTGTATACATATTACATGTATGTATATTTACATTAAGGTGTTGAAATTAGTTTTGTTGTAATGAAAGTTATAAATAAAGAGTCATTTATATAATTCGAATAATTATAAACTAGAAGAACACAACTCACCCGCTATCAAGAAGACAGCTGGTATTTTTTTTTTTTGACAATATAGTAAGAGAAAATGTGAAAAGAAATAGCGTAGTTTTAGAAATGAAAATCTTGATTTAGTTTTTACAGCTTCTTGTTAGTGTATAGTGTAAATTTGGCGTGAAAAACAGAGTAAGAAATTATATTTAATACAATTTTTTTACAGAGTTTGTCTGAAAATGTCAACGTTGACTATTTTTAATATGCGTACGGTTGCCTGAAATCAATACAAATAATAACACTGTGGTACACGAAAAATATGCATCTTGAATGCCTATTCTGTTTTGTCAAATTCCATAGAGTGCGTTCGTAAATGCAGTACTGGTTTAAAATACTAAATTAAAATGCTCTCAACTGCAACAGTGAAGCAGATGGAGTTAAAAAATATGATGAATTCGAATCATATACAATAATCACATAATGAAAGAACATCATTTCATTTGTATCGGTATAGCGGAAAAAGTTTGCTTTCCTATTGCAGCGCAGTACTTTATTTACGAACGTACCCATACTTGTAGTTTTTCATATACGGTACTTTTTTATATACGAAATAACGGCATTCACGGAACTTAAAAAAAATTTAAATCTATCGCTGTGAACTTAAATTTCAAGAGCTTTCCTTTTAAAGCAAGAAACTTTTTTGAAAGCCCATTGAGCGAATAGCTGAGTTACGATGGACCAAAATTTAAAAAACCCAATTTTTTTAACATAAAAAATTAATTATTCGCATCTTCTGTTTTCTAAAACACGTAAAATTCGATAACGATATGAAGGAGTTATACTAAGTTTTAGATTAAGCACTTAATCTATGCTTTTTGACAGCATCATGCATTTTTGTATTTTGGAAATGTCACATGTTTTTGCATTCACTCACAATATGTCAACTTAATGAAACTTGTTTAGTTTTTAAGCAATTAATCTTACGTGTTATGAAAAGCTAATGTAGTAGTTTTTTTTTAATAAAAATATATGTTATTAATATGACTATATAAAATGATTTTTTTCATTATAGTAAATTTTTAAAATCTATTGATTGTAAGTCAGCCATTCAAGAATATTCTTTTGTTTAAAAGGTAATATTCATATTTTTTTTAACAAAAGACTAAATTTGAAAAATAGTTTAAAGATAACAAAGTTATGAACTTTGGAACTTCCATTAATACCGTTATTTCACGGATAAAGAAGAAGCAAGAAGTAATCGAGAAAAATATAACTTGTGCAAGAAATTTTTTTCGTTCAGTTTTGCATCACAGTGTAATTCAATATAAACACAAAATATTAAAAAATTTGATCATAATAATGATTATTAACTAATTTATGTAATGAATTTCAGTTTAGATAAAAATATTTAGGACTTGCACGACTTTAATTTGTAACTTCTTTATAATGTTTTTTAAAGCCCAGCAAAATGCCGACAAATGAAATGTCGGTATTCGCGTTAATTTCAATTCAAACGCTTAAGAAGATTCTATTTTAATTTCTAAAATATTACTTTGAAGAAAGATCTTTAAAGGATGTCTATTTCTTGCTTTTTTAAATCGTTAAAAGCTGAAACGTAAATTATATGAAATAAAAAAATGCCCCGATTTTAGAAAGCACAGTGCACAGTGGTTTGAATTAAACAAAAAAGTGGTAATGGTGAAAATCATTGCCAATCTATCTGAACAAGTTAGAACTTCGACGAGAAATCTTTTGATAAAAAGGGGGCTTTGTATATATTGGCCGATCTATGTATGTATGATGTATGTACATATATATGTTTTTCAATCTTGACTGGATTGTGTTTAAAAAAAAAAATAATAATAATAAAAAATAAAAATAAATAATAATTATAATGTTAAAAATGAAATGCATACCTTAAACTTGGCATTGATTTGCCTTTTACTAAATTACTAGGTGGTTCTCGTGTAATCATAGAAGCAGAGCGTGATAACTTTTTCTCACCGGTATCCAAACTGCGATGAATTTCCTAATAATAATAGAATCATTTGAGTGCAAATAAAAATCAACATGTCACGATAAAGTAAAAAGAGGTATTTATTTGCGATGCAAAAGCCTTTTTACAATTTTTAAGTTTAAAGTAGTGAAAAAGGATTTGCTTCCAAACTAGAATACCCCTAATTAAAACAAAACATTCAACATTTAATAACAATTTTGTATGAAACACTGAACAAGAAACATATGCAACTTTTACAAGTAAAATGACATGATTCATTTCTTTCAATACTAATACATATTACAATTATAGATGATAATAGTTTTTAATCTAAGCTATTTGTTTGTTTGATCGAACATTAGTTTACTGATTGATAGTGAAGGAATTTTTTCAATATAGGATATACAAGTATTTATCTGTGAAAGTATAATTGTGAACAAAAACACTTAGATGTTTCATGTTAGAAATACAATCTTACTGCATGTTGCAACGGTCTCTTGCCATTGGCTGAAACTGTATCTAGCCCTACTTTTTCCAAATTTTTTTCCGATTTCGAAAACATTTTTGTCTCAACAAATGCCCGCAAGTCTGACATTTTTACTCTTTTCTTCTTTTCACTGCCACGTCTTTCGGCTGTAGGATTGGCTTCTTCTAAAAACAAAAACAAATTAAAGAAAAATCAAATGTAAAGCGAAGAGAAATCTCTGCTACACTTACCTACTAAGCAGGCTGTTATGGATGGTTCTGGAATTTCAATGTAATCTTTGTTTATAGAACTACCAGGGCTGTCGCGATTGTTGCTGCCAGGTCCTTGGTATAAAGATATTTCAATCTGTGGTATAGGCAATGAGTTAGATCGTTTTCTCGGCTGATTTATTGTTATCGAAGATTCTTCACCAATTTCACTTAATCTGGAAATTATTTAGTCAATTGAAATTCTTATTGTTATTAAAAAACTGGATCATAGAAGTTATATTATGTATATGCATATGAAAAATATAAATAACTTAACAAAAATCAATCAAAAGGAACATAATCAGAACGAGCTACATCTCAAATGGAATTCTCCCAAAATTTAATTGCAAAATTCTTATACTCTCATGCAAATGTACGAGGTCGGGTCAATAAGTCCGGCTCTTAACTGCTCTTGTCAACACGCATATGTCAGTTGACTTCTATCAAAATTTAAACAAGCTGCGTCATTTATTTTGTGTTTGACAGTCATTTAAAGCAGACTACCGCGTAGTTTGAGTAGAAATTGGGGAAAGGTGAATTTCGCGTGCTCATTAAGCATTTTTTTGCGGAAAAAACCATAACTCAAACCAAGGAAGGCTAAGCTTCATAAATACTATTTGAACTCCGCATAACTTCAATGGTGAACAAGTGTTTTACTGAATTTCGTTTTAAGCGCACAAGCACGGAAGATGCCAAACTTTCTGGACGGCCAGTTGAAGTCTCTACATCCGAAACAATTGAGGAAATTCACTATATAGTGCTGGCCGGTGGGGGATTGAAAAAGAGAGAGATTGTGGTAGCCATAGGCATATCCCATGACTCAGTGATTTCAACTTGGATTGAGCACTTGGGTATGAGAAATCTTTCCGCAAGATGGTTGCCGCGATCACAAACGGAATCGTCTGATAACTTGGGAGGAGTGTATGGCGTTGTTCGACTGCAATATGGAAGAGTTTTTTCTGCGTTTTGTTAATCGTAAAGGAAACGTGAATCAGTGCCAAAGAAGGCCGATATAGATTTGTCGGCCAATAAAGTTAAGACGACCGTTTTTTTTTGGATGCACGCGATGTAATCCACACTGACTACTTTTAAAAAAAGGCAAAACAATCAATGGGGAATGTATGTTGAACTTTTTGCAGAGAAAAAAGTTCCTTTCCCCCTGCAAAATGCGAGGGTTCACACATGTGCAGTTTTCAAATCTCCAAATTGGTCGCTCATTTGCCCTATTCTTAGCATTTGCGCCAAGTGACTAATTCTTGTTTCCAAACCTGAAGAAATGGTTCGGCAGAAAGAAATTTGACTCCAACGAAGAAATCATCTCACAAACAAATATTTATTTTGACGACCTCGACAAATCTTATTTTTTGGAAGGGATAAAAAAATTGGAGAAACCTTGGACAAAGGTTATAGAGCTCGAAGGCGCTTATATTGAAAAATAACATGATTTTTTTTATTCGAAAAACTTTTGTTTCATTCAAAAAGTCGCGGGCTTATTGACCCAGCCTTAGTATGTAGAATAAAATCTAAATTCTAATTTGATAAATAATTCTGGTGACGTCGACATCATTTCAATGCGACAGCGAAAAGTTTTGGGACGAACCTTTTGTCGACAACAACTGACTATTATTGACCACCACATGTCGTTTTTTTAGGCCCAAGAGAATAGTCATAGTCTATCAACATTGATCAATTGTTGTCGACAACGAGTTCGCAAGTGCCGATATTTTGCTGCCAGTTTGACTTTGACGTCAGCAACAACTTGTATAATATATTATAGATATTAAATAATAAAAAATACATGTTTTCTATTAAACTGAACTGACGTCGCTTGTGTAATAGTTGCTGCTTTTAAGGTTTTTAATTCAATTGAACATAATCAATTTCTTGACGTACCTGTTATACAAATATTGTAAACTCCAAAAAATGCCCTCTTCCTGCCAATGCGATATAAATAGACAACGCATAACAGCTACATCTAGAAATGTTGCTGCAGATACATCAGCCTTAATACTTTCCGATTGATTTGAATCTGTTTCCTTTTCCATCGAGGCGCTGCGTTTTTCTTTCATCGAAGCACCTCTCATTAGCTCTTGCTGTTCAAATTCAAATTTCGTTGAAGGTTTATCTTTATCTCGTGAATGGACAGATTGATGACTTCCACGTCGACTCTGATTATATTGTTGTGTCAACAGACTGGCATCAGCCTATTAGAAAAAGTTACGAAAAAATGTATTGTCAATCCAAAAACGTAAGATTTAAGAATTCATATTGCAAACAATTACAGTAAAAAATGAATTATCCATTAAATGGGAAGCAGAAGGTAAACGAAAAATAACAACGCGTTCATCTTCAACGCTGGAAGCTTCTTCGGGTATAGTTTCGGGAAAGGCAAATTCCTTGGGCGATGAAACCCAAGAGCTCTAGAACATTTAAAAGGGTAAAAAATCATAAAAACAACACTTATGAAAAACACCAAATACAATTTAAAATATTAAAATATATAAACATTTTTGGAGGAAAGCAAACCAAACTCCCATCATACCTCCTCATCTTGCCGGGTGGTGTAATCAGAAATGCAACTCTGTGGTGAGTCAGCTTTTGGTGACATTGCATCAACGCTCAAGGATTGTTTGCCTTAATATTAAAATATTCATATAAGATTAAAATTGCAATTGCCAGAATTATTAATTTTGCAACTTACGCCCTGAAAATACGTCCGTAGATCCTTTCGGAGTAGGAGCACACAATAAGTTACGGGCCTTGGGTTTCACTGGAGCGGTAAAGCATGGTGCTCCCGGAGCTCTATTATCCCACATTCCTTGCCACAATTTTATACCATTTTCTAAACGGAAATTTTGAAAATCCGATTCTTTCAAATGGTGTATAATTGGGGCAAACAAGTAGACAAAAAGCTTAAATGAGATAATCATTTCATTATCCAAAAATGCTATTTGTGTATCAAATAGTTTTTTCATACTTACAGTAATTGTGGGTACAGAAAATAAATACTGGTCAATAGGTTTTCCTTTGGATTCACTATCGACCATTAATTCATCACGATCATCATCATCGGCACATTCCTCGGCCGCATATAATATAATCCATTGCATTGTATACAAGAGTTTAGTTTCGACCTGACCGATTGGTTGCATATCCTTAACACGATTGTGCATTAAGGCCGCCACACAATGCATTACATGTGGCAGGGCTGCTTGCAACAAACGCCACCTAGGTATGGCACCCAAAGCCTTAGTAAGTGGTGGCGACAAGCCAAATTGTATATTTTGAACGAGAACCTTTTCAAACGACTTAAATTGTATAGAAGACAATTAAATTAGATGTTGCATGTAACGCATATACGAGTAAATTTTGCTTATTTTAAATAAATCTCACCTTGCAGGCTTCTTTCGATTCCTAAAGTGTTGGTATTGTCGGTATTATAAATTTCGAAAATAAAATTTAAAAATTAGTTATTCACATTATAAAATAATTGATGGATTTATGATAGAAGATAAAGGAATTTTAAATAATTTTCTACAAATTTACTGAACATCAAACAAAAAATCAGCAACATCTACATCTTTCAACGTATATTTAAGTCAAACATATAATTAAATATTTACAAAAAAAAAAAAAAAATGTTAGTGATACATACGAGTAGTAATGAAAATTATGAATAATTCAAGGAATATATTGAAAAAAAATCACTTATTTATTTTACAAATAAATACTTGCAAAACGGCAAAACTAGTGTGTGACTACAGGGTAGAACAATCATTATGTGGCCAGAATCTCCTTAGGTGATTCCAATGCCTATGAAATCCCTTTTTTATTATTTGACTTTGCTCCTCGAGATATAACTCGAAAAATTTCTGTCCGATTTTATTAAAAAAAGGAAATATTTCCCCAGGTAAAATAATTCTCAACCGACAAGTAATTATTCTATATTTTATATAGTATATACTTCAATGAAATCGGCCTGGCATTTCTTGAGTTGTAGATAATTATATGAAGCAAGCACCCCCATTTTGTATATCACGCCACATCTCGAGAACCTGAGTTGATTCAAAACTAAAACCCAGAAACCTCTTGTCTCACAAAAAAGAAACTTGGCTTTGTTGCCATGTGTAATAATACACATTAGTTTTATACGATAAAACGATAAATTCCCACAAAAATATACTTGAATCACTTATTTTAAAAGATATCGGATGTACCTCATGGTGGGACAGTAGTGCAAGTAGTCAGTACGTCTAGTGAAGATTTTGCTAACAGTATTTATAGTTTCATTCCGTGTTCCCAAGATAATGCACCCATGGCGGGGGTAATGAAATTGTGAAAATAGGCAAATATTGAGTCATTAAATCTTATTCAATTTAATTATAAAACTACAGCTCTAAAGGCACTGGGTACCTGAAAAGAGGCATCCGTACCCAGCGCTCATTAATTATCCAGCATGCGCTTGTACTTAAGATTAAGCACACGCTTGTTTTTATCTAAAATTTTATTAAATGTTTCGAAAACAAAGTCTAGTTGCATTTGAAAAATCTCTACATATATAAAAATTACGTGTATGTTCGTGATCGCTAAACTCAAAAATTACTGGACCGATTTTGACCAAATTTTATATATATGCTCTATTGACCGTGAGGAGTGTTTCTGTGTAGTTTGCAGTTCGTCCGACAAATGGCGCAATATTTAGTTTTTTTGTGTTTTTGCACCGTAACTCAAGAAATACTGCACCGATTTTGACCAAAATTTATATATATGCTCTATAGACCGTGAGGAGTGTTTCTGTGTAGTTTGCCCTATAGAGATTAGCGCGATAAGCCTATGCTTTGTTTTGCTGAAGGCGTTGGGTCCTTAATCAGCGTGTGGTGGCGTTAATTAGCCCGATACCGGTATTTGAACAATAATTGCCATGTGGATTTAGTGCACCTTTCATTCTTCTTCGAAATATCAATCCGCCATGACTTTGCAACGAAACCAGACTTGCAGTGAAAATAAAATTTGAAGGCAAAACAACGTTTGCCCGGGTCAGCTAGTACTAATATAAAATAATTAAATTTACATGTACGAGTATGTAATAAAATTGGCCATCACCTAAAAAAATTCTTATTGTCTTCAGGAAGTTAAAAAATACTCATATTATTACAGTGTAAGCTCGTTAATCCGAACGGTGTGTAATCCGAATTATCCAGTAATCCGAATTGAAAATATTTAGCATTGCATATCTTATAGTCCGCATTGATTGCAGCTCACTAAACCGAATTTGTTTTTTTTTCTTATTCTTGTGTTGTTTGTTATCGTATCGTATGTGAAAACTAAGGGGAGATCATTGGAATGTGTATTTTGATGAATGTGTTGTGTGTCTTGTTACAACAGATTTAGTTACTAGATAGCATAGTTCGGGAAAACATCAATTCAATATGGCAAAAAAACGTGCCTGAAGATGAAATAATTGACTGGATTAATGACTCTTCCGTTACTTAGAGCAGTTATTCACAATCAGACGCAAAAAACATAGAAGAAGAGCCTCCTTTGTTTAAGCATGTTAAAAATAGTGATGCTGTACAGGCTTTAAACACATCAATAGGTTGGGCAAAGGAACAAAAATCGTTGTTTTTTCCTTTTTTGATTGAAATAAACTTGTTTTTAAATTATATCAGGAGTTTATTTTATTTTTATTTATTATAACAGCCTATCCAATAATCCGAATATTTCGATAATCCGAATCGGGGCATGCAATCATTAATTCGGATTAATGAGCTTACACTGTATTTCAAATTTTCAATTTTAGATTTAAGAAAAAAAATAAATCCTTAAATTAAAAAGGATCGAGAAAATTGTAAAATATGCTTAAAAACTATACTTTTTTAAACTTTATTTTAAAAAACTCTAGATTAATGTCTTCTAGGACATCTTATCTTCGAAGAATTAGCTCGAGAAAATAAATTAATATAAGCGAACCAATACATATTTTTAACTAATGTTCTATTATTTCTTCACTTCAAAAGTGATTTTAAATTCAATATGTACATTTCATTGCCATTTGTAAAGAGGTTGCCTAGATTGGATCATAACTGGCGAACAATTTCTACCGTTTTGTTTTTTGTTAAAATAATGAAAGTGTCCAAGTCAAATTATCTCTCAAATTTCGAATTCATTCAAAGTTCTTAGTATTCCGAAAATTTCTTATAATGTAAAATTTTAAATTTTCATATCTAAAATTTTATACTCGTAATAAAACGAAAACGAACATTTTGTAGAAAAAATTCATCAAATGTTGCACGAAGTGAAAAGTTTTTCCAAAACATATAAAACAGTTGTGTTATCGGATTAAATTTTATTATTGCAACTGACGGCCTAAATTTGTTACTGCGTATTCATATAACAACAAAATATGCAACAAAAGGCATTTAATTTAAACGAGATAAAATCAATAATCAAAATATATTTTTCTACAAATCAAAAAAGTAAATTTATATAAAGGAGTGTGGGGGCTATAGTGTCATACAAGGAACTCATTCATTTTGGTAACAAAAACTCTACCGCATAAATGGCAACTTACATGGTGTCCCGGTGCATGTTGACAAAACTACATCAATGTTAAGACAGACACAAGAATTGTTATTTTATTTATTTTTTTAACGTTTAATTTAATAATATTTGTGTAAATGTGTTTAAAGCGCATTATTTCAACGTAATAAATATAAAAAAAAATACAAAGAAGAATACAAATATAAAATAAATGCAGACAAAAGAATGATACATTTATCAAAAATATCCCTGAAGGAAATGTCACTAGTGATTCACTAGTGATTCACTATTGACAAAGTCACCAGTACTAGTGACAACTTATACCCCAGCCAATGCTTTTTTCTGTTGACATTTAACATGCACTTGTCATTGAAAATCCACTAGTGACGTTGGAACTAGTGACGAACTAGTTCCAATGGGACCATATGACGACCGTAGAACTAGTACTTCTCTGTAGACATTGTCACCAGTATTATTGACATACTCTACACAATACTTCTTTCTATTGAAATTTAAGATGGACTTATCATTGAAAACCCACTATTGAAGAGGTCGTTCTAATGGGTCCATGTAAACAATTTTTGATATACATATATCCCTACAGTTTTAGTTAAAATAAATGATTAAAGGTTCACCATAGAACAAATAAACGCAATTAAAAAATGAAGAGGCATAAGCGTGCTCTCAGAAATTTCTCTGCTCATCAAACAAAAACACGTTGACAACTCCGTTGACGATGTCTACATATGAGTCACCAAAATAGTCGACAAAACTGGTGACTTGGGTACACTTGTCCCCATGTTTCCTTCAGGGATTTAAATATTTGTGTATGTGTGTATGTACTCGTATAATATTTTTCAATTCAATTTAAGTTGATATTTATGGCCTAATTTTGTATTTCACCTAAATGAGGCGTGGCGTTATTTCATTATAAATTGTGGTTTTTATATTAAAATAACGCTACGTTTGATCTTGGCTAAATACAAAATTTGGCGCTTAATAAAAATACTATTTTTATTTGTTTAATTTGCAACTTGTTTTAAAACATTTTCAAATTGAATTGCAAAGTTGCAAATAGAATTTTGAACCAGACAATAGTCCTTTTCGTGTATTTGGTTTCAATTTTTTTTTTAACATTTATAGCTTTATTTACAGCACACCTTTTATATTTATGTATTTACACATTATTTTATCACTTTTCAAATACCTTTAAATTTGTTTTTGTTTAATGTTTTTTTTTAATGTTAAAACTCATACGATATTTGCAGCATTTTACAGTTTTGGTTTTTGTTAAAAAATATTATAATAAATTATGAAATAAGTAAGAATTTCTGTTTTTTATAAACTTACCATACAACTAGCCTCATGGTGTTTTCCCAATTTGGGTCTTATGAATGGCGCTATTTGTCGCCATAAAAATGTCTGTACTGAAACGGGTAAACCCAAATCCTGCATGCCATCGTCTTGGTCGATGTCGAATTCTTCGTTATTATTCGAATGATTATTATTGTTCGTTGTGTTGGTAACCATTTTGTGATTTCGAATTTATAATTTTAGGTCAGCGAAATTTCTATTTGAGATGTTCACATGATAGCCTTGAAAATATATTAGATGTTGTTATTAGAAAACAAAATGTTTTGTGTGAATTTCTAAGTAAATGAATTTATGAAACAACTCGACTGTGATGTTCTCTTCTCATTTTAGTAAAAATTATGGTTTATGGCTGAGTAGATCTTGAAAAGGCATTATTTTTGTAGTACTATCGATTTGAACGTCCTTGCAAATATAAACTGACTTCTTTAAGGACAAAAAATTTGTTCTGATTTTGTAGATTTGCAGTTAAACACTATTAAATTTTGAAGCAGGTTTTTAGAAATGAATTCGTTTTTAACACAATGTATTATATACGTTCCACAGCCTCTTATATTCGCCCTTATTCTATTTGTCGTTATCGACATCGACACCAATATTTCGGCAACTGTAGAATCGATGTCTACAACAATTTTATATATTCATAACCTGTTGCTATTACTAAGGCTTACAAAGTGGCAAATGGCCGTCAATAACACTCAATCAATTCTTGTCACCAACGAGCACAGAACTGACATTTATTTTCACTTCGATGACGATGACGACAAATAGAATAAGGGAGATTAGAAATAAATTATTCCGCATTTCACAAGAATTTCATGATTTATAGTTCCAAATAAAATTATTTATAAAAAAGACAAGCAAAATTCACCCTTATTCCAGTTGTCGTCGTTAATATCGCCGTCGTTTTAGTGTCAACATCACTTTGTTTTAACGCCGTCATCAATTCAATAGCAATTTAGCATTCTATAACAAGATGACGGCGACGTTGACTATCTATCGTTTATGTCAACATATCAAACAAACACACATCTCTAAATATTTAAAACAGCTGTTTGGTTTGTTTATTATTTTTGAACAAAAATTTTATTGCAAATTAATAATATTTTCTATTTTTGAAATAGAATAGGAATGGACTTAATGCGGGTTTCTAGCCTTTTTTAAATAATTATATAATTGTTTTTTAATGAATAAATTTAATATTAGTTGGAGAAAGAGCATTAAAAATGGCACATACATACTTATGTAGTTGAAACCGGTCGGTTTACAAATCAAATTTGACGTTTCAAATTTAACCAGTTGAAAAAGTTATTGTTTGAATTACTTATCCATATAAATGTGTAGTTGTTTCGTTATGAAATTACTCCCAAATGAAGTAATTCCCAATAAATTATTTTGTTTCTATTATCGGGAACTATTTCTTTTTGAAGTCACTGCCAGTCGTAAATTTCGTTTGCTAAACTCTTTTGTAGTGCTGCCTTTAAATATAATAAAAACTTTTTATTACTAAAGCTTCTTTGCGCTTTATTGGCTTGAGACTTGCGCAAAGAAGAAATTCCTTGCACTTAGCAGAATGCATTTGGTGCAAAAGCGTTTATAAAGTTCAGAAAAGAGTATCCGATAAACGAAACCCACTCGTAAATATGCATACAATGGAAAAGGAAAATTTGTGTCCGACTTAAGGCTGGCTGCCACGCCAAAAACTTAAGTAAAACTGCTCTTGGGCACGCCCCAGACGGGATATTCTTGTAAAATATTTTTGGTATATAGTTAAACTGCCTGTTTCACGATGTCGAACGACATCGTTCGTTCGCATAAATACGTTTGAAACAGCAACAAATTTTAAAATGTTGTTTTTGGTTTAAATGTATTCATGCGAACGAACGATGTCGTTCGACATCGTGAAACAGGCAGAAAATCTCTCCATAACTAATTTTGAAGTCCTAACGTTTTGGTTGCCATTTCCATTGAAAAGATTTTCGTTATAAAGGAGTCTTGTATATCAAATCCTTATTTTTATAGTTCGATACGATTCGTTATAACGAACATTTAAAAATATTATTGACAAAATCAATGTCAAAGCTATAATTTTCATTTCCTGTTGAAAGGGATAAAGTAGTTTAAAAAAAGGAACACATTTGAAAGGATTTTTATTGACGAACGAATATCGCACTATCACGCAAACTTTGCGAATAACAAACCATTTTGCTGTACATTGAAAACCTCAAATTGTCGTACAATTGTTAATTACTTTATTACATTTTTATTTAAGCGAATTAGAGAAGGATATGGGAAATAATTTTTGTTCGTTAAAAAGCGATTTTTGTTTTTAAGATTCAACTTTATAATTTAAAAATGCTATGCCGTAAAACTCGCAGACTTAAGCACTTTTATTCCATTGGCAAGGACAAGATATGTCTATTGCAAATTATGTGAAAATCATACATTTTATATTGAAGTGCATTCTTTGAATCTAAATGCAATTTCAGTCCTTCTCTTAATCATAGTCTTACAAATTACGGAAACTATTTTATAAATATCAGATACTCCTTTTTATACTTTTCTACAAATCACACCCATAAATTTGCCATTTAATCTTTGTTTAACCTGACGTAGCAAAACTGTTCATGATATAGACAGACAGGCGACTGACTAACATGCTAATTGGCCATTAAATCGTGTTTAATTTCAACATTTAAGTGTCTTCAATTTAAAATACACATATACATGGGTACACATTAGAAGGAAAGCCTACAAACAAGCAATTTCTTTCCATGTGCTGTTCCAAAGGTTCAGTGATGCCAACTTGCTGAATACAAAAAGCGCAACAGAATTTAAGAAAGGCTATCATTTCGAAAACTAAACAGTATTATTAATCCAGATTAATAACGTTAGTGAGGTTTTTAATTAAGAAAGAATTAAACAAGAATTAATGCTTTAAAGTGAGCAAGGAAAATTGAACTTTAATTCCAATCTACACATTACAACATGAGAATGTATTTTCGGGGGATGCTACACCACCTCTTCAGTATTCATGTGTGTCTAATGCTTATCACGAGTTATTTTAGTTGACCTTGGTTGTACTCGTATGTAAATTAGTATTTTTTATGCAATTGCGTAGAGAAATCGGGTATAAGAATTTATTTTATTTCTATATATACATAAATTTGAAACCTATAATCTTATATCATTTTTTAATTATCGGCGCTATCTTGGCTACCCTGATACTCTGTTCATTTATTCTTTTTTTTTTTGGCTTCTACCTAAGCCGAAGTGGTTAGTTCTCTGGAATTTGAAATCTGTAATTAAGTATGGAAACGTATAACATCGATAATTTTAAATAAAATTGTTTAACCACTAAATAAGACCTCGAGCTTAAATAATATTTTAATAAAATTATTTTTTTTATTACACAATAAACTTCGAACTTTATTTTAAATTTTAATATTTAATATAATAATATTCTTGTAGCCTACACAAATCGCTAAAAAATTTAACAAACACAATGTCGGAGCTTGTCAAAGATCAAATGATCACAAACGATATCGATTATGAAAGACTTCATAATGTATTAATAATGTCAAATATAGGAGTGTGGTTCTGTTTTCCAACTTATTTTCACTAGGTACTTTTCCGGTAGTAATAAGAAATTAATTTTATGACAGAAAATTGAATTTTGTTTCGTTTTTGAATTGATCGAAAGACATCCATTAAATTTTTGTGATAATTTTTACAAATGCATTCACTTTGCAGACGTATAAATCGAGCCTTAGATGAATATTTCAACATTTAAAATTTGCTTTCGTATTCGCGAATATTGTCTTACATAATTCGTATTCGTATTTACAAATACATATATAAAAATTGACATTTGCAACATTATTAGGTCTGTATAAATTATACGAGGATAATAAAAGCAATTTTTGAAATATGTACATCCAACACGGAATAAAGTGTAGTGCATAACCATTTTAAAATCTAACCTGATACTCAATAACAACAACAAACGCCGGTTTTGGCAATTTGCGCTTTTATCAAATCAACGAAGGCACACAGAAAAATTAGAAAAGCAACAAGTATGTACATAAGTGCTATTTCTTAAAACAATAAAGCGCTAGATTGTTAACACTGTACAGTTTACTTAACCATCATGAAAAAGGAAACTTTTGGATTACAATAACAGTCGTAACACAATCATTTGCAACAAGTGTTTGCGTGAGCAAGGCAAGCAACTAATTTAAGGAAATATGTGATGATGTTTATGTTAATGAAAAATGGAACGATTTATTTACTCTACATATTTGTTTATATGCACTTAATCACAAAATGAGATGCATGCGAAAATTGCAAATTGTATCGATATTTTATAAATTAAAACGTATACAAATACATTGCTTAGAATTCGTAAAAAAGTTATTCAAAGAAATTATTTTTAACCACAATCGGATTTGAATATGTTTAAATTTTGTTAAAATCTATCAAATGTGCTTAAGATTTTATTATATAAAAAATGTGTAGTACTTTTATACTCTCATTTTTTTTAATTATGATTTAAAATAAAAAAGTTTCAAAATTAGTTAAAAATGTTTGCAACTTTATATTAGTGCAAAGGCTTTTATTGCGAAAATGTACAAAATTCAGAAGAAAGTTCAGTAGGAGAAAAAACATTAAAAATTTTAACAGAATCTAAAACTTGAAATTAATATTTTTATTCAAGCCGTGTCGAAAAAAATTATTGAAACACCGAAAGAAGTTCCCGATATCAACATTTGCTGAATTCACAAAACCCCTTGTATCTGTGTATCGAGTGTATTGTTCAATTAAAATACAATAGTGTATGTTTGTTGTTGGTAATTGTCACATACAACTTCAATACACTTATACACTTTTATTTCATATGTTTTTGAAAAGTTGTATGGGTTTCAGTGTTATCAATGCAAGATACATTGATACAATAATACACTGGGTGTTCACAAGCATATAAACACAAAGTGTATTCAATACAACATACACGATACAGGATTTTGTGAATTCAGCAAATGTTGATATCGGGAACAAGGCTTAAAATTTCTTAAATTGCAAACAAGTCTTAAAACTCTGAAATATTGCAATTCGAATAAAAATATCTTCAGAAGTGAAAAAGCGCTGAAAATTTCTAATAATTGAGGAAATGGGAATGAAAAAACCTAGAGCTGGGAAACGTTTCAACAGAATTTTTAATTATAGTTATAAATCAGTCAATAATTTTTGGTTTTTGTATTTCCTCATTGGGATTTATTTAATTAATGTGATAATTTGTTAAAGATGATAGATAAAGCGAAATTAGATTAGCCACGTCATTAGAATCAATGTTTGTGTAGTGAAATTGAGTACAAGAAAACTGTCTCATTTTTTAAATTGTGCGTTCATAAATGCAACAGCTGCCAAAAACTAGGCGGCACTTTTTTGCGTTAAATGTTTTCTTATGCAGTGTTGCCCCAAAAAAGTTGCAATATTTTGCAACTAGCGTATCATTTCATTTTTTAATGCAATCGATTTCGACTACAACTTGTTAATTTTTTTTTTCGGCGAAAATAAAGAACAGTTAAGTAAACATATACAAAATCATATAGAAGAATTTGCTGCTTTGTGAAAAATTTCAGATTAAGTGGATCAAATATTTTTAATATTTGTCGTTACTGCAACGATATTTGCCATCACTGCGCCATAGTTTTGCAAATTTGTAAACTTTTGCAAATTTACTGCATTTTCGAACCTACTTTGCATTACTACTAATGCATGGCATGATTATTTTGCAACAAACTTCGCCAAGTATACTTTCCATAAGATCGATTTTAAAAATGTTTGTTATTAAGGCTCAAAAAGAAATCACGGTTACATTAAATGACAATGTAGGGCATATAATTTTCTATTTGGATGTTCATCCAGTCTCCCACCCCTTTTCTTCTGTTTTGTTCCTTAAATTCTAAACAAGCATCATTGTTGTTATCATCTCATTCACATGTGTTCTCTCATCTGTTGTAATATTTGTAATCAAATATTTATTACATTCTCTTTGCAGCAGTTACTGTTGCAAGAGGGTGGCCGACCGACCGGCCGGTGGTTTAGTTCAACAACAAGTGTTTTCAATGTTTTGCTTTGTTTTGATGAATTTTTTTCTGTCATCACTGCGTGTGATAAACGCAGACTCCATATCTTCGGCTCCAGGTGTAGAGACTTAAGAATTTTTCAATATGCTTCTAGAGGTCGCCACTGATTTTTGTAAAAAAAAAACTTTTCACCCACTTATATAATCATGAAATTTGTTAAATTAATTTTTTTCTTATAATATTTGTTGTTTGCAATTAATTTATTCAATTATTTGAGACTCTGAAGCACCACATATTGACTTTATTTCAACCGCACCTTTGCTACTTTGTTTGCATTTATTGGTCAATTTGTTTAATGATTGTAAAACACACCGTGTTAGGAAAAAGGGCTTGGCAAATTTTTGCGTTTGACATTTTATTTGGCGTTAAGATAATTTTCACTTATTTTAAGCAATTAAATTTGCTCACTTTTACCGCCAATAATTTGGTAGTTTTCTTTGATTTAATCACTATTTTTATGGCATAAATTGCAATAGAATAATTTCTAGTATTCTTTGCCTTGTAACTTACACTGCTGCTATTGCCTTTGTAACGATTTTGTTGCGATATTGATAAAATACTTTTAAACAGTCAGAGCGCTCGGATGTAACTAAACTAGAGAAGTTGTATCTGGCAGGAGTAACTTGGTTAAACGACAAATTACGATTCTCATTTTAGCGGATACATACAGTGTACACCACATACGCCCATACATACATACATAAGTATATACATAAATACACACATAAATTCACTGTGCGTATGAGGAATGTCCTGTAATGTGGGAGTACAGGGTGTGATGTTATACTGAGATGTTAAAAATTGTTTAAGAAAAAAATAATAAAATATATTATAAATCTATTTTTCAATAAATATCTTTGTTAAATTTGAAATTTTAATTCGAACTTAAGTTTAAATAGAAAAAAATATGTAACGACTTCAGAAAGTTAGTCTAGGTAAAAATTAAAAATTAGGCTAATCTGGCTCAAATACGAGTCCAGAATTTGATAACTCAGATTAATTGGTTCTTTAAACAATTTTTTTCATTAAGGAAGAAATAAGGAGAAGTCAGTTACAGCAGACAAGGGTAGAGAGAGCCTTAAGCCAGAGTGTTCACCTAAATCTAGGTTAATTATTTTTTATTTCTTACAAATTGAATTATAATAAATGTTTAACTACACAGCACTAGCATTGAAGTCTATAGCCCTATCGAAAAAATTATAAGAACATTGGAAATGGATTTTTTTTAATATTTTAGTATGTACGAAGTCTGTTCAATAAAAAGGTGAATTTTAATTTTTCTCCAAAAGAATATTTATTCACCAATTACTATTTTGTACCTTTCAAAGTATTCCCTCTTAGATATAATACACTTGTGCCAGCGTTTTTTTCAATCATAGAAGCAGTTGTTTTTTATGGCCCTGAATTACTTTCAGCGATTCGGTTTTTATCTTCTCAATCGTCGCAAAACGCCGTCCTTCCATGGGTCTCTTCAATTTTGGAAACAGGAAAAAGTCACAGGCGCCAAATCTGTGAAAAATTACGAACAAGCAATGACGAGGGAGCAGGTGCATTATTGTGATGCAAAAGCCATGAATTGCTTCTCGCAAGCATGAGCCAAGCGATATGCCGACATCCTCTGCAACTTCTCTAATAGTGATTCGACAATTCTCCATAAGAATTTACCTCACTTTCTACATATTTTGATCGGATTTTGATGTGATAGAGCTTCCAGGACGAGGGACGTCATTCACATCTTCTCGTCTTCTTTTGAAAAGCTTGAGTACAATCAGAGTACAATCACCATATGCCACTCTCAACATTTCAAGTGCTTTTGAGCATTTAATTCCATTTTTACACAAAATTTGTTGCAAATTCTTTGATCCAATTTTTTCCACAGCAGAAAATCGTCGAACAAGCAAAACACGTCTAACTGTTATGCCTCTCACAAACAAACTAAACTAAAAAAATCGCTAGTCGAATGCACGTAGCCGAGAAATTTCAAAATTCACCTTTTTTATTGAACACACCTCGTACAAGAAATAGATGGGAATACGTCGGACTTTCAAGTTTTAAATTTCGTCTTAAATGTTAAAAATGTTTAAATATTCATTAAAAATTGTTTCTAGAATTTTTTTGTCATAAATTGCTTTAACACCCTCTATTTTTTACTACTGTTTAGGCATTTTATCAATGATAACAAATTACAACATTTGTGTGCGCGATTCTCTATAAGTAGAATGGACATGTTTGTTTTTAAATGTATTTATCTATCATTCCAACAATAAGAAGCATTTACATTCCTCTGCCACTTTGGCAAATGAATTATTTGCGCGAGGGTTGCAAAGCTGATAGACAAACCCCTGACAAAAGTACAAATAGTGACAAGAAGGGTGCTGAACTAAAACAGTGTGTAGTGGCGTCGCTAAATGATGTCAATTTATTGCAAGACGTACATACAATTGGAGCGACAAATTTAAATATTTTGCTACGCATGTTTGTTGTGGCAACTTATAAAAAGTAGTGATAAAATAATCTTTAAAATATATTAATTAAATTCATTATTCGAAATATTCTCCAAAATAATTATTTAATAAAATCGATTGTTTGTTGTTGGCTTAGCTGAAGAAAGAGTACTACTGAGATGATTTGATTGATGTTTGTATGAGTTTGAATGCTTTTCAAACATGCAGGCATATACTCAGCAAAGCCAACAACAAAAAATAAATTACATATTACATACACCTAAAGGGCGATCAATTGTGTAGAGGTTTGAGAAAAATAAGAGTTTTCTAAAACGACTATACTTTTAAGTTTTGTTAATCACAGAAAAATTTAATTGAATTCTATGGAATTCTCATATGATATTTCTTGATTTTTCTATAAGTATATGAGTTTGTAAGCTTTTTAAACATGATTTGACTAAAGAGTACTTATGATTTGGTTAGGGGCAATGCAATGTAAACATATACCCAACTAAGCCAACAACGAAAAATAAAATCTCTTAAATCTAGATAAAATTACAATTTGTAAAAATTCCCATTTTAGACACTTCTTGCAATAATGCACGCGAATAAAAAAAAAACAGAAATAAAAAAGGGATAAGCTTTTGGCTTTAATAGTACCTGAATACGTCTTTAGATGAGATTCCTTTTTTTGGTATATTGTTCCATTTCCAGTCACAAATATTATTGAAAGTTAAATTTTCTCATTCGTCTTAGACATAAGTAGTCTCTCAGATGTATCAGTTGAGGGCGCGCTGGCCATCCTCTTTGCGTCATAGTCAGTAATATGTAGAATCTGGACTAAATCTTCGGCAATATTCTGTGGTAAGAAACATATGTACATAACTTAAATAATCACCAGATCTCTGAAAATTCAACCCACACAGAAATTCACTATCGACAATGTGTCATCATTTTTATTGTTTTGGTGTAGGATTCATAAAAAAACATAATTTTAGTTGGAAATAATCAACTAGAAATTTTAAGCATTTTTTTGAATTTAAAATAAATGTGTTGCGTTCCTTTAAATTACTTTCATATTCAGGGTTATAGTGAATAAGAGGTTTACTTACATATTTTTTTCATAAATTATTTTCCTTCAACAAAAATATTATGAAAATAGTCCACAAAATATTATGCAAACACAACAACACAAAAATTTTGGTAAAAGATTTCACATAAAATTTTATTCACGATAAGAGTGAATACTTACATATATCAATCATGTGAATCGATTGTAATTTTTTTTTTGCAAAAATAACTGATTTTTTCACCAATTAATTTTTTATTTACATGTTTCCAAAAAATAGTTATTAATTTTTAATTATATTTTCGAGAGAGAACAATTACTTTTTATGTTTCTTTTGAAATCAATGTGTGAATATTGGGAGGCATTATCAATTCAACATTAAAATTTTAACATAAAAATTTAAAAGATGTGCAAAAAATAATTATTGAAAAAGAAAAAAGAAACTAATAACTCAAGATTAAAAAAACATTTATTTCTCAAAAAACAAAAACAGAAAGAAAAATTAAGATCACGAAACAATAATCATTTCTCACGGAAAAATAAAAATCTTAAAGTAAAATTTTTTCTTAAAAAAAAAAAAAAATAATTGAGTCAAAAAACATTTTGACTTGTAAAAAATTCTACTATAAATTTAAATTAATTCATCCGGATGTGGTTCGATAACAAAAATTATTATTTTTTTTTTGAACAATTAAGAAAAAGCCTTGAACTTTATACGATTTACTTTATTTTCTATTATTCTCAAAAATTTCCATATTTCTAATTAATTCTGAATTCGTCTCACCCTAATGCTAATTATATATCGAAATTGAATACCGCCCTAATGTTGTTTTAATTTGTATATTAACTAACGGTATTATGATGTGATCTTTCTTGAGTTATTTTTAATTATTGTTGTTGTTAACAAATATTTACACCACAAGTTAAAGAATGTACATACATACATATGTATGTATTGTAACTGTGATATGCAAGTGATTTGTCTACTTGCAAAATAAAATAGTCTTAAAGCCAATATACTTACATACATATGTATGTACATACATACATACATAAGTGCATACATATGTACATACATATGTACATATGTATGTATGTACATATGTATGTATGTATTTGTCTATCCAACGCAAAAGAAACCAAGTCGATGTCTTAAAAACTAAGCAAGTTATGACCAAAAAGGTAACCAGTTCTGCCAAAAAATGGCCGGAATATGGCAGTAGTAGAACTGGTTACCATTTTGGTCATAACTTGCTTAGTTTCCAAGATATCGACTTGGTTTCTTTTGTGTTATATAGATAAACGTATTGGCTTTAATTCTAATTTTTTGTTTGCGGGTAGTACGAAAAAAATTTTTTTCCTCAAAAATTATGATGACCTAACCCCTTTGCTTTTTTGAAAAAATTAAAAAAAAATTTTTTTCTTATTTTCGCAAAAAAAATTACAAATTAAAGCCAATATGTTTATCTACTCAACGCAAAAGAAACCAAGTCGATATCTTGAAAACTAAGCAAGTTATGACCAAAAAGTTAACCAGTTCTGCCAAAAAATGGCCGGAATATGGCAGTAGTAGAACTGGTTACCATTTTGGTCATAACTTGCTTAGTTTCCAAGATATCGACTTGGTTTCTTTTGTGTTATATAGATAAACGTATTGGCTTTAATTCTAATTTTTTGTTTGCGGGTAGTACGAAAAAATTTTTTTTCCTCAAAAATTATGATGACCTAACCCCTTTGCTTTTTTGAAAAAATTAAAAAAAATTTTTTTTCTTATTTTCGCAAAAAAAAATACAAATTAAAGCCAATATGTTTATCTACTCAACGCAAAAGAAACCAAGTCAATATCTTGAAAACTAAGCAAGTTATGACCAAAAAGTTAACCAGTTCTGCCAAAAAATGGCCGGAATATGGCAGTAGTAGAACTGGTTACCATTTTGGTCATAACTTGCTTAGTTTCCAAGATATCGACTTGGTTTCTTTTGTGTTATATAGATAAACATATTGGCTTTAATTCTAATTTTTTGTTTGCGGGTAGTACGAAAAAAAATTTTTTTCCTCAAAAATTATGATGACCTAACCCCTTTACTTTTTTGAAAAAATTAAAAAAAAATTTTTTTTCTTATTTTCGCAAAAAAAATTACAAATTAAAGCCAATATGTTTATCTACTCAACGCAAAAGAAACCAAGTCGATATCTTGAAAACTAAGCAAGTTATGACCAAAAAGTTAACCAGTTCTGCCAAAAAATGGCCGGAATATGGCAGTAGTAGAACTGGTTACCATTTTGGTCATAACTTGCTTAGTTTCCAAGATATCGACTTGGTTTCTTTTGTGTTATATAGATAAACGTATTGGCTTTAATTCTAATTTTTTGTTTGCGGGTAGTACGAAAAAATTTTTTTTCCTCAAAAATTATGATGACCTAACAACCCCTTTGCTTTTTTGAAAAAATTAAAAAAAATTTTTTTTCTTATTTTCGCAAAAAAAAAAAATACAAATTAAAGCCAATATGTTTATCTACTCAACGCAAAAGAAACCAAGTCGATATCTTGAAAACTAAGCAAGTTATGACCAAAAAGTTAACCAGTTCTGCCAAAAAATGGCCGGAATATGGCAGTAGTAGAACTGGTTACCATTTTGGTCATAACTTGCTTAGTTTCCAAGATATCGACTTGGTTTCTTTAGTACGAAAAAAATTTTTTTCCTCAAAAATTATGATGACCTAACCCCTTTGCTTTTTTGAAAAAATTAAAAAAATTTTTTTTCTTATTTTCGCAAAAAAAAATACAAATTAAAGCCAATATGTTTATCTACTCAACGCAAAAGAAACCAAGTCGATATCTTGAAAACTAAGCAAGTTATGACCAAAAAGGTAACCAGTTCTGCCAAAAAATGGCCGGAATATGGCAGTAGTAGAACTGGTTACCATTTTGGTCATAACTTGCTCAGTTTCCAAGATATCGACTTGGTTTCTTTTGTGTTATATAGATAAACGTATTGGCTTTAATTCTAATTTTTTTTGTTTGCGGGTAGTACGAAAAAATTTTTTTTCCTCAAAAATTATGATGACCTAACCCCTTTGCTTTTTTGAAAAAATTAAAAAAAATTTTTTTTCTTATTTTCGCAAAAAAAAATTACAAATTAAAGCCAATATGTTTATCTACTCAACGCAAAAGAAACCAAGTCGATATCTTGAAAACTAAGCAAGTTATGACCAAAAAGTTAACCAGTTCTGCCAAAAAATGGCCGGAATATGGCAGTAGTAGAACTGGTTACCATTTTGGTCATAACTTGCTTAGTTTCCAAGATATCGACTTGGTTTCTTTTGTGTTATATAGATAAACGTATTGGCTTTAATTCTAATTTTTTGTTTGCGGGTAGTACGAAAAAATTTTTTTTCCTCAAAAATTATGATGACCTAACAACCCCTTTGCTTTTTTGAAAAAATTAAAAAAAATTTTTTTTCTTATTTTCGCAAAAAAAAAAAATACAAATTAAAGCCAATATGTTTATCTACTCAACGCAAAAGAAACCAAGTCGATATCTTGAAAACTAAGCAAGTTATGACCAAAAAGTTAACCAGTTCTGCCAAAAAATGGCCGGAATATGGCAGTAGTAGAACTGGTTACCATTTTGGTCATAACTTGCTTAGTTTCCAAGATATCGACTTGGTTTCTTTAGTACGAAAAAAAATTTTTTCCTCAAAAATTATGATGACCTAACCCCTTTGCTTTTTTGAAAAAATTAAAAAAATTTTTTTTCTTATTTTCGCAAAAAAAAAATACAAATTAAAGCCAATATGTTTATCTACTCAACGCAAAAGAAACCAAGTCGATATCTTGAAAACTAAGCAAGTTATGACCAAAAAGGTAACCAGTTCTGCCAAAAAATGGCCGGAATATGGCAGTAGTAGAACTGGTTACCATTTTGGTCATAACTTGCTTAGTTTCCAAGATATCGACTTGGTTTCTTTTGTGTTATATAGATAAACATATTGGCTTTAATTCTAATTTTTTGTTTGCGGGTAGTACGAAAAAAAATTTTTTTCCTCAAAAATTATGATGACCTAACCCCTTTGCTTTTTTGAAAAAATTAAAAAAAATTTTTTTTCTTATTTTCGCAAAAAAAATTACAAATTAAAGCCAATATGTTTATCTACTCAACGCAAAAGAAACCAAGTCGATATCTTGAAAACTAAGCAAGTTATGACCAAAAAGTTAACCAGTTCTGCCAAAAAATGGCCGGAATATGGCAGTAGTAGAACTGGTTACCATTTTGGTCATAACTTGCTTAGTTTCCAAGATATCGACTTGGTTTCTTTTGTGTTATATAGATAAACGTATTGGCTTTAATTCTAATTTTTTGTTTGCGGGTAGTACGAAAAAATTTTTTTTCCTCAAAAATTATGATGACCTAACAACCCCTTTGCTTTTTTGAAAAAATTAAAAAAATTTTTTTTCTTATTTTCGCAAAAAAAAAAAAATACAAATTAAAGCCAATATGTTTATCTACTCAACGCAAAAGAAACCAAGTCGATATCTTGAAAACTAAGCAAGTTATGACCAAAAAGGTAACCAGTTCTGCCAAAAAATGGCCGGAATATGGCAGTAGTAGAACTGGTTACCATTTTGGTCATAACTTGCTCAGTTTCCAAGATATCGACTTGGTTTCTTTTGTGTTATATAGATAAACGTATTGGCTTTAATTCTAATTTTTTGTTTGCGGGTAGTACGAAAAAAATTTTTTTCCTCAAAAATTATGATGACCTAACAACCCCTTTGCTTTTTTGAAAAAATTAAAAAAAATTTTTTTTCTTATTTTCGCAAAAAAAAAAAAATACAAATTAAAGCCAATATGTTTATCTACTCAACGCAAAAGAAACCAAGTCGATATCTTGAAAACTAAGCAAGTTATGACCAAAAAGGTAACCAGTTCTGCCAAAAAATGGCCGGAATATGGCAGTAGTAGAACTGGTTACCATTTTGGTCATAACTTGCTCAGTTTCCAAGATATCGACTTGGTTTCTTTTGTGTTATATAGATAAACGTATTGGCTTTAATTCTAATTTTTTGTTTGCGGGTAGTACGAAAAAAATTTTTTTCCTCAAAAATTATGATGACCTAACCCCTTTGCTTTTTTGAAAAAATTAAATAAAATTTTTTTTCTTATTTTCGCAAAAAAAATTACAAATTAAAGCCAATATGTTTATCTACTCAACGCAAAAGAAACCAAGTCGATATCTTGAAAACTAAGCAAGTTATGACCAAAAATTAGCCAGTTCTGCCAAAAAATGGCCGGAATATGGCAGTAGTAGAACTGGTTACCATTTTGGTCATAACTTGCTCAGTTTCCAAGATATCGACTTGGTTTCTTTTGTGTTATATAGATAAACGTATTGGCTTTAATTCTAATTTTTTTTTGTTTGCGGGTAGTACGAAAAAAATTTTATTCCTCAAAAATTATGATGACCTAACCCCTTTGCTTTTTTGAAAAAATTAAATAAAATTTTTTTTCTTATTTTCTTATTTTTCTTTTTTTCTTATTTTGCTTTTTTGAAAAAATTAAAAAAAATTTTTTTTCTTATTTTCGCAAAAAAAAAAAATACAAATTAAAGCCAATATGTTTATCTACTCAACGCAAAAGAAACCAAGTCGATATCTTGAAAACTAAGCAAGTTATGACCAAAAAGTTAACCAGTTCTGCCAAAAAATGGCCGGAATATGGCAGTAGTAGAACTGGTTACCATTTTGGTCATAACTTGCTTAGTTTCCAAGATATCGACTTGGTTTCTTTAGTACGAAAAAAATTTTTTTCCTCAAAAATTATGATACGAACCCCTTTGCTTTTTTGAAAAAATTAAAAAAATTTTTTTTCTTATTTTCGCAAAAAAAAAAAATACAAATTAAAGCCAATATGTTTATCTACTCAACGCAAAAGAAACCAAGTCGATATCTTGAAAACTAAGCAAGTTATGACCAAAAAGTTAACCAGTTCTGCCAAAAAATGGCCGGAATATGGCAGTAGTAGAACTGGTTACCATTTTGGTCATAACTTGCTCAGTTTCCAAGATATTGACTTGGTTTCTTTTGTGTTATATAGATAAACGTATTGGCTTTAATTCTAATTTTTTGTTTGCGGGTAGTACGAAAAAATTTTTTTTCCTCAAAAATTATGATGACCTAACCCCTTTGCTTTTTTGAAAAAATTAAAAAAATGTTTTTTCTTATTTTCGCAAAAAAAAAAATACAAATTAAAGCCAGTATGTTTATCTACTCAACGCAAAAGAAACCAAGTCGATATCTTGAAAACTAAGCAAGTTATGACCAAAAAGTTAACCAGTTCTGCCAAAAAATGGCCGGAATATGGCAGTAGTAGAACTGGTTACCATTTTGGTCATAACTTGCTCAGTTTCCAAGATATCGACTTGGTTTCTTTTGTGTTATATAGATAAACGTATTGGCTTTAATTCTAATTTTTTTTGTTTGCGGGTAGTACGAAAAAAATTTTTTTCCTCAAAAATTATGATGACCTAACTAACCCCTTTGCTTTTTTGAAAAAATTAAAAAATTTTTTCTTATTTTCGCAAAAAAAATTACAAATTAAAGCCAATATGTTTATCTACTCAACGCAAAAGAAACCAGGTCGATATCTTGAAAACTAAGCAAGTTATGACCAAAAAGTTAACCAGTTCTGACAAAAAATGGCCGGAATATGGCAGTAGTAGAACTGGTTACCATTTTGGTCATAACTTGCTTAGTTTACAAGATATCGACTTGGTTTCTTTTGTGTTATATAGATAAACGTATTGGCTTTAATTCTAATTTTTTGTTTGCGGGTAGTACGAAAAAAATTTTTTTCCTCAAAAATTATGATGACCTAACCCCTTTGCTTTTTTGAAAAAATTAAAAAAAATTTTTTTCTTATTTTCGCAAAAAAAAAATACAAATTAAAGCCAATATGTTTATCTACTCAACGCAAAAGAAACCAGGTCGATATCTTGAAAACTAAGCAAGTTATGACCAAAAAGTTAACCAGTTCTGCCAAAAAATGGCCGGAATATGGCAGTAGTAGAACTGGTTACCATTTTGGTCATAACTTGCTTAGTTTCCAAGATATCGACTTGGTTTCTTTTGTGTTATATAGATAAACGTATTGGCTTTAATTCTAATTTTTTGTTTGCGGGTAGTACGAAAAAAATTTTTTTCCTCAAAAATTATGATGACCTAACCCCTTTGCTTTTTTGAAAAAATTAAAAAAATTTTTTTTCTTATTTTCGCAAAAAAAAAATACAAATTAAAGCCAATATGTTTATCTACTCAACGCAAAAGAAACCAGGTCGATATCTTGAAAACTAAGCAAGTTATGACCAAAAAGTTAACCAGTTCTGACAAAAAATGGCCGGAATATGGCAGTAGTAGAACTGGTTACCATTTTGGTCATAACTTGCTTAGTTTCCAAGATATCGACTTGGTTTCTTTTGTGTTATATAGATAAACGTATTGGCTTTAATTCTAATTTTTTGTTTGCGGGTAGTACTAAAAAAATTTTTTCCTCAAAAATTATGATGACCTAACCCCTTTGCTTTTTTGAAAAAATTAAATAAAATTTTTTTTCTTATTTTCGCAAAAAAAATTACAAATTAAAGCCAATATGTTTATCTACTCAACGCAAAAGAAACCAAGTCGATATCTTGAAAACTAAGCAAGTTATGACCAAAAAGTTAACCAGTTCTGACAAAAAATGGCCGGAATATGGCAGTAGTAGAACTGGTTACCATTTTGGTCATAACTTGCTTAGTTTCCAAGATATCGACTTGGTTTCTTTTGTGTTATATAGATAAACGTATTGGCTTTAATTCTAATTTTTTTTTGTTTGCGGGTAGTACGAAAAAAATTTTATTCCTCAAAAATTATGATGACCTTTGCTTTTTTGAAAAAATTAAAAAAAATTTTTTTTCTTATTTTCGCAAAAAAAAAATTACAAATTAAAGCCAATATGTTTATCTACTCAACGCAAAAGAAACCAAGTCGATATCTTGAAAACTAAGCAAGTTATGACAAAAAAGTTAACCAGTTCTGCCAAAAAATGGCCGGAATATGGCAGTAGTAGAACTGGTAGTAGAATAAAAGATATATTTTTATTTTAGAGATCCTTGCAACAAGAAGGAATGTCTATGGATGGAGTGTTTAATGTTATTCGTATTACGAGTAAATTTTCACAAAATTGCCCGACATGTCTAATTATGGAGAGTAATAAAGTGGTGGTGGTGCCCGAATCGATTCTGCATAAAATTAAAAAAAATTCATTTAATAAAAAGGTTTTGTTTTTCTATTTTCTTACAGATCATCAATATTCTACAATTAACCATCCAGGATTGTTTTAAAGCTGAAGTCGTTTAAGGAAGGAATCATCTGATATGAAAATTTCCTTATAAATAAATAACGAAACTACATTTTGTTTATTATAAAATATTAAAAAAATTCAATGTATTTATTGTATCCACACAATAATTAACATTTTTAACATGTAGTATAAATAGAAAATAGTTTAAAAGATCTTCATTCAGTATACAGAAAATAAATAGATAATGTACATAAAATTATTTTAATTTAATAAAAATATTTTCATAATGTTAAAAAGTAGTTTATTTCTCATGAAAAAAAATAAATACAATATCAATTAGTCATTACCTACGTGCCCTGTTTCTTTTATTCGTTTAACTCTCACACTCTCTCTCACACACACACACGCACCCAAACAGAATTTTTTTTTCGTTGTCTGGCTAAAAAATCAATTTAAATTTTGTCCATAAAATACCAGGCGAACAGAAATCAGCAGCAAGGTGCATTTTGCAAAACAAAAATTATTTTCAAATATCTGAGTGGCAAAAACTTCACATACCTTAGGGGATAAAGTATTTTGAAATTATGCACTGCCCCGAAGCATGTAAGATTTTTGGAAAAAAAATCGCACAGTAGGATGAGTAAAGAAATATCATAAGAATAAAGCAAAAATAAAACAATTTCTATTTCTTTTCTTTTATTCTTTTATTTTATTTAATTATTTGAGCTTGTAAACATTTTTATTAATAATAGTGTTTTTACATGAGTGTTTTTATGTGTTAATTTTTTATTTATTTCAAAATAATTCCTTTTTGTTTACACAAAGTAATTTACATTTAAATAATTTTTTTGGATTCTGCAGGAAATTGTCCGTGCCTTTCTGAAATAGAAGGAAAAAAAAAATAAATTAATTAATTTATTATGTAACTTTATAATTATACTTTTTTACATTTTTTTACTAGTATTAAATGGAAAAACTACATTAATATATTTTTTTAAATTAAATTAAAATTTTTTGTTCATAAAATACGTAATAATAATTAACAATGCTTATCGGAAATTTGATCTAACAATTCCGATGTAGTTTTCTAGGTGCAAAATGTCTGAAAACCCGTGTTCTTTATGTTTTTACATATTCTACGAATAGTTCTCCGATGTCTGTAAGTAACAAAAATTTTCTATGAACTTCCGTGTCAGTTTTCAAATAATTTTCTAACACATTAACAAAATTATTTACTAATATTTGAAAATAACCATAAAAGATTTTTTTTATAGACATATCGAAAAATCAGAAATAAATGTCATCTATTTAAAATTTTTTACTTTTATTTATGGGAAGAAAATATCTTTTTAATCCGTTTATAATGGTACTTCGAACATAGTTCGTTATAGCCAAACTCCACTATAGTAAGTATGTATGTAGTATAAATGTAATATAATTGAAACGAATTTTGTCTGCGCAATTGTTAACCAAATTGAAGGAAGAGAGAAAGATTTTTAAGGAAATGGTATAAAAAAAGGATGCTTCGTGTTGAATAAATGCAACAGGTTTTGACCCTAATTTATATCAGCTGTTGAAATAAACAGCAGCTGTTGCAAGGACTCGCTCTAGTTATTTATTCAACAGGTGTTGGCTGCTGATATTTTTAGGTGGTTTTGATTTTTTTTAAATCAATAAAATTTATAAAAAAAATCAACAACGATATATGAATATATGTATGTATGTTAAATTATTCAAAAATTTCAAGTGGATATTATTTATGATTTTAAGGTGATATTAACTATTTCATCCCCGTTATGAATTGAAATTTATCCAAAAATAATGACATCCGTGGGAGTACATTTGTTTATGTGATCGTAGTTTTTGTATAATTATTTTTTAAATATGTATCCATACGTACATATGTGCGTATTATTGACATAGCGAATATTCATATTCGTAGTTCCGAATATTCGCCTATTTCATGACATTTGGATTCGTATGCGAATATTTTGAAGAAAAAAAAAAAACAATTACATAAAGCGTGAAAACATTAAGTTAATGCCACAAATTTTGTTTTTAAATAAAAAACTTTACTTTGAACTTAAATATTAAAAAATGTTTCGCATAATTTAATATTCATAAAAATTTCATATTGATGAAAAATACATACATACGAGTGTGTACATACATATATATCAACTAATACATACTTATGTATTTATGTACACTGGTTTTAGTATATATACTTACGTATATACTTATTTTTGATTTTTACTTTGCCCGGAATACCAAAGCGATGAATAAATAAAATTTACTCTAAAAAATATCTGAATTCAAGTAGTGTTGCCATAGCGAAAAAAATTTTAAAAACAAATTTCTTTGAAAATGTAATCAAATGAGAAAAATTACATAAGTTACCAATACATATACATATATAATAGCAACACATCTTTTGTTAAAAATTTCAACTGTCTAGCTGTTACAGTTCCCGAGATTGAAGGCTGTCACCGACGAATAGACGGACATTCGGAAATATTGGGGTTCCTTTGTTACAATTCGTAAGAACGGACACCTAAGAAGTACCATTTCAAAAAATCTTTTATAATAGTTATAAGATGGTAAAAATAAAAAAGTATATAAAGGTTATAAGCTGCTTATTTGTAACTGTTATTCAGCCTTGAAAAGTAATTATTTCAGGAGTTTTTTTGTTGTTGTTAAATATTGGTCATAAAAGCGATGTCCCTGTTCATATTCAGCTGCTTCGAATTATATTAATGCCCCGATTATGGTTTACAACACTTAAATGTTGTGTGGTTTCGGCTACCACACAACACTAATTTATTTTTTGATTATGGTTTACAACGTCTAGGTGTTGTTTATGTCACAGTATTGCAATTTATTTGTATTACATATGTATGTATTTCTCTAAAATACACCTGCATGTCAAAAACTGTTAAAGAAATACTAAAGAAGCGTACATTTTGTTAGAAATAAATAAAAGAACAACGAAAAACACACACAAATGGCACGTATCCGGAAAAGAATTCGAGACAGTTCAAATCCATTGGAACTACCATATAGAGAATAATTTTTATAAAACCAAAAGTTATTACAATGTCTTAATTACAATAAAATAATTTATAGTTTTATAAAAATTTTCCGCATAAACAGGGATGGTTTCTTGTTTTTGATACAAAAACTGAGCACTTTTCTAAAAACCAACTCAGTGCCATTCTTTAATATTTGTAATTGGCTGTCCCAAGCCATTTAATTGTTCAGTAAAATGATCCCATTTGTTCTTGAGCTGTATTTTTTTATATCCAAATGGCAGCTTTCCTCGGCCAATATCTGGATTAATTTTCATCAGCTCAACCAGCTTTGCCATTTGTTTTTTATTATTTTATATTTGTTTATTTTATTTTTTACAGTTCTGTATGTTTTGCAAAACAAATTTTTTCTAATCTATTTTCGATTTTCAACTTGTAATGTTAATAAAACAACACCTAACGAGCTGTTTTAGATTCTTTACAGTGCGAACAACACATACTGACAACAGTTGTAAACCATAATCGCATTTTAAAAAATACAACATTAATCTAACAACTGTTGTAAACCATAATCGGGGCATTAATTTATTTATATTATAAAATTTTGTAAAAAAAATGTCCAACAGTTCCAACTGCGATTAATGCAACATTAAATTCACTTCCGCTCCCGTTACCATTGGGTCAACTTTTTTAATTAGCGCTGGAAAACTAATTTATAAAATAGCAAGCAGTAAGTAATAGGACAGTTTTGAATATGCCAAGTGTTATTTACCATTTAGCTACTTGCTTGATTGATTTGATTGATTTTTAAGGACTTTTGTTTTATGGCCTAAATGTTTATTACTCTATCGATACGAATAACTTTTTTTCATATCTTTCGTTTAAATTTTAGCAATTTTTCCGCTTTTTGTAAATTTTTCCTGGTTTACTTTTTCAATTTTATTTACTTTTTGCTTTACAAAGCGAACAATTCAATTCGGAATTTAAGCAAATTTAAAAAAAAAAAATTTGGATCTTCATCTTTTAATATTTTTTATTTTTACAATAGACTTAAGATTTTATTGGTAAACTATTGATTAGGATTACTATGTGTATATATGTATTTCTTTACAGAAAGTCCATTCAAGTTTTTCTCTACTCTAAGAGATTTTGGTGATATTTCACATATTAAAAGTCTAGAAATTTTATTAAAAAAATAATAAAATGCAACTATTTGGATCTATTTCTTTCTTTTTTTTTGCCAAAAGGTAACCATAATGCAAAAAAGTTCACACACACACACGTTGTAGAAAAAAGTAACCAAATTTGCTTGTAAATAACGAAACGGTGAAATATAAAAAATAAAAACAACGGCAACATTGAAATACACCCACATCAACACACGAACATACAATATTCACACATTCAACTATTAAACCAGTACGAATTTTTTACTTTATATGTATGTGTGCGTGTGTGTGTGATTAGTTTTGGCAACTTAAGCGAAAGAAAATTTCTGGCAGGGTTATAAGTTAAAATTTCAGTAACACACACACACACACACAAAACCATGGCGGAACTGACCGATCGACAACTCATTGCAAAAAATCAAAAAAACGAACATTTTCAAAACTCAAAAGCTCTCATTGCTCTTGCAACATACATACTCGTACATGCCTCCTGAAAACATTTGATTTCAAATTGATATTCAACACTATAAGAGAAGAACTGCAAGAAATCATACACAAAATGTATTTTATTATTAAAATAAAAAACAACAACAACAAATCAGAGTAAAAAATAATTTATAAAAATAGATTAACACAAGGCAACATGGGAAAAATTTCCCAAAATTAAATCATACAAGGTGGAGGTGGAAGGAAGTTGGCCAAACTAAATATAAAAAGCGTATCTATGATTACGTGTACGAGATGAACAAGTCAATAAAAAGAAATTCTCTATAAAAAATAGGCGGTCGTCTAGTTCGGGCTACTTGCCGTTGTTACTTTGGTTCAGCGTTGTTGCCACTATTGGGATCTTAGAATAGAATGATGCAAGAAACTAGCAACATTTTCTCTGTTTACCGAATATTTTCGTTATTGTCAGATATTTAAATGAATTCGATGTTTTATGTACACATGTACTCGTACATATTTTTTGCAGTCTATAATTTTCATATTTCACGCATAAACTTTCTTCAATTAAGAAGGAAAAAATTATAGTTTTTTTTACATTAGTCGAGTGAGGGAATACATTTTAAAACATATAGAGCTGCCCAGTAAAAAGAGAACTTCCAGAGCTCGTGTTCCGGAAGTAGCGAAGTTTTCCAATCATTTTAACAAAGGCTTGTTATTGCAAGTTGTCCTGTTTTTTTGGATCCTGTCCATCAATAAATGGACAGGATAATGAAAAAAATGCATTTTTTGGAACTACTTCAGATGTCGCTCGTACTATATTATATATTGGATACGAAAAGTGTCTTTATATAAAAAGTATCATATATAAAAAGTGTCTTTATATAAATAATATCCTTAATTACATTTAATTTTTCTCACATAATTTAAATTTTTATTGACTGGATATGAGCTCAACCTTGGAAATATTGTTTTATCATGACAAGTGTAAAAATCAATGCATTCACCACCTCAGCCACATCTACATATGAAACAGTAACGGCAATAAATTAATGTATATAGCCGGGAGAGACTTAGTGAAAAAGAGCTTCCAAAGAAGTTATAAAAATGTAGAAAAAAATGAATTGTTGGCTCCTTCTCAAATAATTTTATCACAAGCTCTTCGTTAAAAAATTCTCTTTTTAAATCCATTTAGATGATAAAATAAAAATGAACTTTTTACATGAAAATTTCCAATTGAAGAAAAAATGAAAGTAGTTCTTGAGGAATGACATTTTAATTGCTTCCAAAGTATACGTTAGTGAATTTTTAAGACTTCTTAGGATGCTGAGATAATTCTGATTAAATTAAACGATAACACATATAATCATTTCTTTAATTTATATAAAAAATTTTCTTTCTTTAATTTTTAGCAGTTTTTTTTCTTACTTTTACGTAGGAAAAAAACAAATTATTACTAAATTTGTATCCTTTTTTAAAACTTCTATTTCTAGTAGTAAAAAGCTCATTCCTTGCTCAGTATAAAAAAATAACTGCCAAAGAAGTCAATAACATCCATAACTTGAGATCCGCAAGTGTTGAGAATTTGCAAAAATTTTAACGATTGATTTTTGTTTAAGAAAAAAATTTTTGATTCAACGAATTTCGGATAAGAGAAACCCGTTTCGCTTAAACGAATTCAGTCAGCACTTGCAAAATTTCTTTTAATCGGAAATAGAAAATATAATACATTCTGATTTTTAATTAAGATTTGTTATAAAAACGGAGATTTTGTCGGTTGCGCTTCGATATTAGTCAAATATAATAGATAAGAATGTTTGCGGTTTTGTCCTTTTAAAAGGCTTTCGTTTATGCATTTAAATTTAATTGAAATTTTTATAGACATCCAACAACGTAATTTGGCCTTCAAGTTTTCCCGTATTGGCATTATCTTTTAACACCTCTAGTTGCAGCAATTTCTTAAGTAAATAAAGAAGTCCTCCAAAGTAAAATAGAAAATGGTAAGAAGGATGAGGCCAGTCAATTGAATGAAAAAGGACTTTTTGGGAGAAAATTTTATAAAGCGATACTCCAGCATCTAATGGAGCCATTGGACTTTCAATTGTTTCTTATGCTTTTAGCATAATTATTACAGGCAGCTGTAATTTTTCCTTTATTATAATTAAGGAAGAGTCCTAAACTGTAAATTGAGTGACTTTCAATCGACTGATTTTTGGCAACAAATTTTACTAAAAAGCTGAATTTATGGCTGGTTTTTGAAATAATTTTTATAAATAAGTTGAGTTGAATTATTTTAGTCGAACTTACTCGTAACTTTGAATATTGTAAAATGTAGGATTTAGTGTATTTGCGAGGCAAGCTGTCAGTTATATTGTTATAAAATGTTTGCAAAAATTAAAAAAAAAAAAAAAAATTAAAAATGTCTTATTTGACACATCCGCTTAAAAAAGAGGGATACTACGGCCTTAATACGCCACACTTCAGATTGAATTTTTTGAATATTTTTGTGCTTAACATATTTATGTATAATTAATTACTATCTCTAAGTTTACGTCCGACACTGGTTGGGCCTAATTATTATATCTATATTTAAGATTTGAATACTTATTGTTAGTTCTTTTTGAAGATACAATGTATAAATATGAGTGAAAAAAAAAAAAAAAAAAAAAAAAAAAAATGTCTTATTTAGAACATAATGACAAACAGCACATCTTGTGAGTACACCAACTGTTTTTTGCGTTTTACAGTACAAATGAGAATTTTTAGTTTCAGCTCAAGTCCATTTTTCTGTTTCAGAAAATGTTTTCTAATATTAATTTTTTTTTAACTATTTCGATTTTTAAGAAGAAAGAAAATGTTTTTTAAATCAATTATTTGAAAACTCTGGATACTTCTCATGTGAGTGTATATTGTATTTGTGTTTTCTGAAATAGTTTTGAATGTATGTACTTATATTCTTATAGAACTAAATGTATTTTTAATACCAATACATACTATAATTTCGTCACTTCTATTTATTATAAACACACACACACACACACACACACATGTGTATGTACATTTTTCAAATGAAATTGTAAATGTATAAAAAAAATCCCAACACATGCAAACAATGTGCAAGTGTGCAGTTAAACGAACGAATTTGTATGTATAGGTCTTCACCTTAAGAATTACCTTTACAAATTGCTGACGAAGAAAAGTGTTCAGTCGAGACCGAGCTCATCCGCGAGTTAGTTGAATTTTCTCATCCAACAGTCAAAATGGTGAGTGGAATAAACGTTGCGTTAAAGCCAAAATATTTTTTTTTTCAATTTTGAAAATAATTATGCCAATTAAATCAATTAAACATTTATTTCACTAAATATTAATAATTTTTTAATATTGTTCGTTTTTCTTCTTCTTATTCTTCCGCTTAATAGGCCGATATACCAAAACGTGAAGTCGAAAGTAAGTTGAATATTGGAAATGATGCGGATTTAAAAAAAATATGTCAATATAAATTATTGGACTTAAAACGAAATAAAATTTCAAAAATTCTAACCTCAAAGTTATAAAAAGAAGTATGAATAATGAAAAAGAAAAACTGAAAATAAGTGAACAAGTGATTTATTTTTTATACGTGTATGTACATAAAAACACAGGAAAAAAATTTTAAAAAATTTATATAGCTACGAAACATTATGGATTATATAACAACATAAAAAATATATTTATTCGTATTTGAAAATGAAGCGAAATTAAAATATATATAAAAAAATTGACAAGAAAAATGCATAATTTGACAAAAAAATATGTTTCAGTGCTCCCAGTTTTTCAAAAGATTTATCGAATATTTAATAAAATTTTTTTAAAGAAAAATTATAGTTGTTTGCTATCAAGTGATCTATTTTTAACAACAAACAAAAAAATATTCGAAATCACTAAGAATTCATTCATATTTAGGAATAAAAAAAAAGAACGGACGCAATGGGAGTGAGTGAGAAAAATAATAAAGAATTTTTTTTTGTAAATGAAATGTGTAAAAAACCATAAAATAATGCCAAAGAGTAATAAATGCAAAAGTCTCAGAAAATATCGTAAGCGATCTCGTAAATTTTAATGCCTACCAAATACGAACGGACGCATTTCTAATTTTGCCAAATTTATACTTATACATACATACATACATTTTATATATTATATATATACTATTGCTTAATAGTATTACTTTTCTTCGAAACGATTTTGGTGTAGAGATTTTGAATAAAAAAAGATCCATACACATATGTCTACACGCATACATACATGTATGCATATATTATTGTAGACAAAGAATGTGTGGTTGTATATACTATATAGACTGTGTGTTGAGATTTTCGGAATATACATTTTGAGGTGTCAGATTTCGTAAATTCCTATCCCTAGTTATGTCACACTAATATTTGTTTATCGATAAAAATATATTTCTCCAATTATACTTTATATGAGAATGTTATTGAAATATAAAGACAAAAAAAATGGATTTAATTTTTTACTTACCCGCAGGATAATTACGTTCAAATATTTCAACATATGGGCATCTTGTTTGATTGTCCTCCTGTTCTTAAACATCTAGAGAGAATAGAATCAGAGTTTTAATTTAAATAGGTCAAGTATTGGAAAATAATATTAATATATGCATTTTTCATTTTATGGTTTGGGAATAATTTTAGAACTAGATTCAATTATTTTTTAATCCATATTAAAAAATAAAGAGTTCAAGGATATTTAAATTCCTATATAATTCCAAAGATTAATTTAGTTGCAAAATACGAGTATATTTTCAATAAATTGGATATTTATCGTATTAAAAAAAATAAAAATTCCATCTACATTTTTTCGCCATTGAATCAGTTAATTTTCTAATAAAAAAAAATATACTATACAAAACTTTACTTTCGATAATTGATGTTCGAAAATTAAAAACAAAAATATTTTTTACAAATTTTAAAAAATTGAAATCTGATTTCAATTATAAAAATGGACATGTACATTTGTGTATGTACATGAAAATCCAAAGTTTAGGCAATAAAGAAAATTTAATATTCAATTACATGCCTTAGAAATTTTATTAATTCGAAATAAATTTTTTTTTGGAATTGTTTTTAATTACCCGATTAATGAAATTGAAATGGATTTAATTTTTTTAATAATTTTTATCAAAATGTTTTGTTTTAATTGTTTTCAACCATTAGTTGTGGAGAATATCACGTAATAATGAATTTCTATAATAAATTTAAATTTTATCATTTAATTTGTATCATTAAGAAACAAAAATTAATTTCTATTAATTTCATTATCAAGTTAATTACACGTATGATTCAAAACAAAAATTATCGGTAATTGACAGGCATATCACAGAACTACAATTCAATGGAAAATGGATTTAATTCAACAAATTTTCAGAAAACGAAAATTTTTTTCGGAGTGAAATCGTTTTCTATTTTTAAAAAGGAATTGTCGGAATTTTATTACCACTAGATAAAAAGATTTCGATATATTCTAAATATCAAATAATAATAATAAAAATATTAATAATAATGCATTCATAATTTTTAACAAAAATTTTATAACAATCTTTAAATTTGAGGTTAGAACGTAACAATTGTTACTACGCAAAATTAATTCTGGAAATCCAGATGAAAGAAAATTAAAAAAAAAAAAATAAAAGAAAACTAAAATGAGTTTTTGTCACTTTTTCTGTAACAGATGTCGAATTCGTATTCGAAGTTATGGGCAGTCCAACTGAAGGCATTGATGCCGTCGATCTAGGTGATGCCCTCCGTTCATTGAACTTGAACCCCACTTTGGCTTTGATTGAAAAAATGGGTGGTACTAAGAAGCGCGGCGAGAAGAAATTGAAAATTGAGGAATTCCTTCCCATTTACTCTCAAGTCAAGAAGGAAAAGGAGCAAGGTTGCTACGAAGATTTCATTGAATGTTTGAAATTGTACGATAAGGCCGAAAACGGCACCATGCTCTTGGCTGAATTGCAACATGCCCTCCTCTCCTTGGGTGAAAACTTACAAGACGAACAGGTTGAAGAACTCTTTGCCGACTGTATGGACCCCGAGGATGATGATGGTTTCATCCCCTATTCCCGTAAGTGATACACACTATCAATTATTCCTTTTTTATCTCTGTGCAATTTTAGATCAATATTAATATTTAAACTATTTTGAATTTATTTGTATTATTTTCATGTCAATTTTATATGTGTGTGTGTATGTGTTTGTGCAACACCTGGCACTTTCCTGTATTTAATGTAACACAAAAACGAACGCAACTTGAAAATCAATCTGAAACACCATTTAAACCTAAATGCACTTTATGCACCTTTACAAAAACTTTTCTACACAATGCAAAAATATATTAAAAAAACTGCACTCACACTTTTCCACCATTCCCAACACAACCACAACCTAAATGTACTTTTTCGTACGAAAATCAACCGACTCGCAGAATTCATCCAAAGATTGATGAGCAATCCCATTGTCTTCGACTAAACGGTAAGTCTGATATACGAATACTAAACACACGTTTTAGATAATTTTTTTAAGTTAAGAAATCTTGGAATTGAAGGTGAGACTTGTTGTTTCATCAGTATCCGTCTACGTGACTTTGTCATCAAAACCATCCCACCCAATGTTTTTATGTCAAAATTTTCCATATTTGTTTTGTTTTAAATGTTTATGAAACTTGATAAATTTTGCAAAAGGATAAAAATATTATTAATTGAAATTTACAAGTCTTTATAAAATCTTTATATTCTGACTGTTAAGCTTGAAATAAAATCTGGAGTGATTTCTATGAAACGACACTTTCACTGCTTTCAGAGTTTTAATTAGAATGTTTTTTTTTCGATCACTTAAAAAGTTAAAGTTGCCCTATAACTACTTGGATTAAATGTCTTCTATTACTTTTTCAAAGCGGTGCGAATATTATTCAGTTTTTGAAAGTTGATTTTATTTAAATCAAAATACGGTAGGACCTATTTATCTAAATTTATATAAAAAAATTTATTTTCCTTCAATTTATAACACTATTACTTCAAATTCTTTCCATACGTAATTCAATTACCAGAGCAAAAAACTTATCACAATTCAGTACGTGTATGTAATAAGTTTCTTGGCAGATGAAAAAAAAAATTTATAATATTGCACTACATATCGCTCCTTTAATGCAACAACGACCTAACTCAAAAATCTAAAGTATTACCAAATTACCACTTTATATATCGGAAGAATAATAACAATTGTATATGAAGTTAAAGCGAAGTTTTATCAAAAAAAAAAATTAATATGGCCTTTAAATTAAACTATCCTTTAATGCAATATAGCCATACCCCAAAAATTAAAAAAAAATTATTTTTGAAATACTCAGAAAAAAGTGTTCCTCAATATCCTCTTTATACGTATAAAAAATAACTGAATTTCGTCTTAAGGTAAGCAAAAGTTATACCAAAGAAGCTTAAACTTTAAAAACTTTAATTGCATTTTGCCAAGTTTGTTATATTTTGCGATACGCCTATGTTGCATTACGGGAGCGATATGTGCACATATATTCTTTTTTTTTTGGATATTGAAAATAGCTTCCATTTCAGTGAATAGTTATGAAAAAAAGAGAACTTCTTGCAAATAGGAAGTCTATATTAAAGTCATTGGAATAACTAGGAATTGGCACTTTAATGGCTTCATTGGAAGACCTTTGTGTTAGTGAAATATTAAAGGGGATTTAAAAATGAACTGAAACAGTGAAAAATTTTCGTTAAATTGTTTTTGAAATATTTTTTCTTTGTTCAAAACTTCAATCACTTTATTAAACTCTTTAACACAAATTACGCCTTTCAAACTTGCAACCTTTTACGAGAGCACGTGGGTCTACGAGGGCACGCTTAAACTATAGGAAGTATAAGAAAAAATTAAGAAAATAAGCTAAACTTTTTATCTAATAATTTCATTAGTCCAGCTATGTTTGCCAATAAATATACAAGTTGAGCTTCCAAGAAACGCCTTTAATAGTGCAATGCATGGGTTTTAACCAGTTTAGCGATTCAGCTACAAAATATTTACAAAGTATTTAGTTTTGTAAGCGCAGCTAATGATTCCAGTTGTTTCACGGACGGCGGCTTGATAAATAAAAATAAAATCGACGGGGGCTGTTAGCCATTCGACACTTTAGTAATACCTTTCAAGCCGTCGAAGAAAACAAACCAAAATTAATTCAATAACACAACTAAAATTAATTTCTTAAGAAAAAAAAAAAAAGAAAACAAAAAATGAAAAGAAATACAGCTGACGTTTAAGATGATTCGTTTTTGTTCAGTTTTAGTACCACACTGGTGCAGCTGGAAGTTCTCTTCCCTAGAGACGTAAAATTCTAATTTTGTTTCCATTTTTTATAAGTGTACAGGAGTTAAATATAAATAATTCAAGGGAGCCGAGGTCGCCCCATAGAATTGCCTTCTCTCTTTCTAATAGAGTTTGCAAATTAGTAATTCTAAATAAATTAATAAATTTTCTATTAATTTTATATAATATTTGCTGAATTTCGTTTCCCAGTTTCTCGTACTTGGCTGTTAAAAAGTCTTCGAATAAAAATAATTATTATTTACAATAATATGTGTTTTTTTAATTTTTTGGAAACCTATTTTAATCCTCTCTTTTTTTAATTTTTCCATTTTGCAGCATTTCTTGCCAGGATGTGCGACAGACCCGACCAGCTATAAATTTTGTTCAACATCTTTAAAAATTTTGTAGCTACCAACCATTCTCCATAGATGTTATTTAATTATTTCATCACTCTATCGATTAATTAATAATTTAATTAAATTAATTAAAACCAAAGAAAAAACTAAAAAAAAACAAAAACAAAACTGTAAAAATGCATCAACATCTGCAAGTAATATAATTTTTATTACTTTTTTTTGTAAAAATAAAACAATTTTAAGAAACAAATACTTTATTATAATTTTAACAAAACTTAAACGAAAAAATCATAAAAAAAAGAAGAAAAATTTAAAAAAATTATTTTGTTGTTCATTTTTTTAAATTAAATTAAAATACCATAAATAAAAACTGATATAGAAAAAAATTAAAAAACCAAAGGAAAAATACGAACATAAGGACATATGAGAAGTATTCGATTGGAAAGCGGGGAGGACGAATTTAAAAAACTTTTGCTGCATCACTATTTTTGCTATCATTCGCTTGAACTATTTTTTTCTTATTGTATAAAAATATTCAGGTAATGGTCTGTGGAACGAAATCTGGTCACGTGAACGATTCAAAGTTTTTAAAATTTTACTTAAAAGCAACGGATTTCTTTGCATGCCAGAGGCCAAGGAATATGTCGGAAATTATTCCAATAGCTTGTGTAATACATCAACAGGATACTCAGATTATGCCCATAAAATGAAATTCGAAAATTTATCAAATAATTTTTTTAAGTAAAATTTATGAGTAAAATTACTTAAAATAATTGAAGAACATAGTTTTATTACTTTTATTTTTGTACCCTCAAGTGGGTGAGAGATGAGAAATAAGACTACCAAAAAAACACCTGTTGAAATTAAGGACACAGAGACTGTTTGCTTTTAATTTTTTTTAAAACAGTTCTGTTTCTATGTCGTCCCATAATAAGTTATAGTTTTTTCAATGAGATCGAAAATCAATCAGATAAAAAGTACTGTTGCACCAAAAAAAAAAAAAAAATTAAAAGAAATTTGTTTCTATGGAGCAAATCGTTTTTGGTGAAAAGTATTTATGGAACAAAAATTTAGGATGAGTTGCCTTTAAAATGAGGTATGTCTCGTCCCCTAATACAAATATATTCCAAATACCCAAGTAGGGAGACACGTTTATAAAAAAAAAAATAATAATAATAAAATAAATAAAATGGTAATAAAATAGACTCACGTTGAGTAAATTGTTTGTTGTGTTGTTTGTATAAAAACATTCTAAGCCTACTATGATTATGTATTTGTTATAATTCATATGCAATATTGAATTCTCATATTGTATTTGATTTATGTGGCATAAACATCCGAGGTTGAATGTTTTCAAACTGCTTAAACTTTTGTTTTAGCGACCAACGAAATGTCGGAATATGAAGAGCTGAAGCCACAACAAACAATGCATTGTTCTTTAATTATAAGTAACAACTTTTCGGTTGATATACTTTTACCCCTTTGCAACTGACCAAATACGCACAACCATTTTTGCACAAGATTTTTTTTTTTAACAAAAAAATCGAATTGCATACGTTTATATTTTATGAAGTTAATAAAAATATGAATTTTCGGACACATTTGTATCGTATGAATAACAGTTTGTACTGCCCATTGTCAGTCTTTTATGATTTTCTGAAGATTCTATTCAAAGAGCAGCAAAATATCGAAACTAAGTCATGTAAAAGTTTGAATATTTAAAAATTTGGATTTAAAAAAAATACAAATAAACAAAATTAAGGTTTCTTATCTTTCTCAGATAATTATTATTATAAATTTGATTTTCAGCAAATTAATTTTAATATTACATTTAATTATAGAGCAGGTGGCGGTGCCAAGGACCATCAACAACTTTCGTCAAAATTTTATTTACGATATTTTGACAATAAAAACTTTTGATTTAATAAATTAAATTTGCAATGTTTTCGCCAACGTCTTAACTTTTTAACAATTTTAGAAATTCTCAAAGCTGTCCAACAATTGCTTTTTAAATTTGTTAAATATTTTCATTACTATAAGCTTTTCAACCCCACAGTGGGACGAATGTAGTAAAATTTCATAAAAATCGCTGGTCTCAACAGATACTACGTTTATACGCACGTCTTATTTGCAAATAAAAAAAAGAATGTTGCCGTATAACTTTTTTATTGTAACTTATAAACTCACTTAACAAGTCGTGAATAACGACACTATTTGCAAATAAAAGGTAAGACGTTGCCACTTCATGAACGTTTTTTGTGTTTTACTTACCAAACAATCATATTTTCGTCACATGGCATCACTAATAATAACATAAGTTCTGTATGCAATTTCCCGTATAAACAGTGAATTAGTTATTTGCAAATAGTTCTATTTGCAAATAAGACGTGCGTATAAACGTGGTAAGAAAAACTTTAAATTCCAATATATTTTCTTAATACACTTAAGAGCTTTTTCCGTGAGCTGTTTTGTGGAGTTTTTGCAATTACAATATCATTTTCTGGGAAATGAATTACTAGTATTTAAAAATTTTGATTATGAAAGTTTTACAAAACAAGTTTTCATACGAAGTTCGTTTCATTATGATTTTATTCATTTTATTAAAATATTTTTAAACCTTTAATAACTTATACGAAAATAGTAGGATGAATTATATTGTAGCAATTATTTACATTATGTGTATGTACGAGTATGTATGCACATATTCGTGTTATGAAAATTTCAATTTTCTATCTTTCAAATTAAATCAACTACCATTTTAGCCGTTACTTGATTTAAAATCGTATGCGCCAGCTGTCGCCATGAAGCAAACCGCTGTCGTTTTCTTGTTTGTACTAAAAAAAAGCTTAACTAAAAAAGAGCTTAAAACTAAAAGAGCACTAGAACAACTTTGGTCACATTTTGAGGGGGAGAAATGTTTACCATTTGAAATGTTAAATTATTTTACGCCGTGTGTTGCGTATTAAAATCAGTTGACTGCGAGATAACAAACCTTAAAGATATTTACGGTATATTCTTCTATTAAATAAGAAATTCAATTGCGTTTTCTTTTGTGTTTCAAATTCTTATAGGAACAATAAAAAAGTGCAAATTTGAGAAAATGAAATAGAAGTATATGTATATACTTATAAATTTAAATGACACAATACGGAAACCGGCTGAAAGTGAAATATAATGAGATTCTTTTAAGATGTATTTGCCAAAAAAAAAATATATATAATAATAAATATTTTTTACTAGCGAACTTCTATTTTTGTTTTAATTAAATTTGCAATTTTCGAGTAGAAGGTCTAAGAATATAAAAAGTGTTTTATTTTAAATATTTTCAATACAATTTTTTGTGTTATTTGATCTCTTTTAGTTTCTAAAATATTATTGTGCAAAGCCATTCCATTAAATTATACATAAAGTTATATAATTTAAAAAAAAAAAATTAAATCCAAATAATTTAAAAGAAAATCATTAATATTGAAAAAAAGAAAAAAAATACTTATACATACATACAGCAGTAATAAAGAAAAAATATAATTTATTTCATATCAGCATAAAGGATTCTGTGTGTATCGGCACTCTCGGTGTTGATTTTCATTTAAAACGGAAGAGAGAGAGAGAGAGAGAAATATAGGAGAAAGAGGAAGAGAAAATTCTGCGAAAACATTTGTGTATAATGGCGGATGTTATGGATAAAAGCTCTATTATGGAAGCTGCTGCTACTGTTGTTGCAGATCCTGTTCCTGTCAACGCTCCGTTATTGTTGAATGACGATTTGCCACATGTTAAGGAACAAGTGCAACATCAGCAACAGAATCAGCAACAGCATCAGCAAGAGCAACACAAATCTGCGACACAACAGGATATGCCGCAACAACAACAGCAGCAGCAGCAACAACAGCAACAACAAACAGCTCAACAGATTATAGATACAAAACAACAGCAACAAACTACCCCCCAGATTATAGATATAAAACAACAGCAACAACAAAATCCACCACAAGAATTAGAATTAAAAGGTATTCAACTATTTTTTTTTTACCAAACATGAACTTGAGCTTTTGAATTAATGCATAGCAGCTCATGGCGCTTATTGCACTTCTTAATTTCCTTTTATATTTCCGTTTTAAAAATCATAATTAAAAGAAATTTAAATTTTTAACTACCAACTTTTCTGATGTAAATTCAAAATCATTAAGTTGTTATAAAAAGGTGACTTGATCTTGAATTAGATGATGGGACTTACTTAAAGTCTTGTATTGTTTTTAATTAACGACGAGCTGTCAACCGGCATGTTGCTACCGGAAAAGAAATAATTTTCGAAATATAAAATAGTACCTTCTCACTATGTCTATAATCATCGCTCAAGTGGAAGCAATAAGCTGTCAAAGTTTTATCGCAGACGGTCGAACGATACGACCAAAATTAATTTTTATGCATATATCGTATAGATATATGTACTTATAATTATTTGCCCATTCGCAAATAAAAATTATCTTGAATTAATTAATTCACAGTTCATACGTCAATTTGAATATTGAAAATGATATCGTATGGTAAAAGTATTATCATTTGGCAGCCACGTTAGTATAGATGCATATCACGCCTAAAGTAGGCTTAATTTCTACTTTTGTATGCTTCTCAGTCATCGCGAAAAAAGATCAGCTGTTTTTGATATCCAAGCATGACAAATTATACGATAGCGATGTGATATCGATAAAAATGTTTGTGCGGTGGATTACAATTTTCTCTTTTTTTACATTAAAAGGTTTTTAATAAAGTTTACAACTGTTTTCAAGAATAAAACACATTAAAATCAATTTTTAACATAGTTCTTTCAATAACAAAATTAACATTCTAGTTATCGATTACTTTCAAAAGTTCCTTCACAAAAGGTAATTTTTTAAAGGATACTTTTCTAAAATGTACTTTTTTAAAGGATACTTTTCTAAAATGTACTTTATTAAAATACTTTCTAAAAGTTACAGCTTAGAACCACCTTTTTAAAAGGTATTATGTAAAAGGGACTATTTAGAAAGAACTTTTCGAAAAGCTAATTAGAATGTACGTTTTTGAAATGTACTTTTTTGAAATGTGCCTTTTTAAGAGATACTCGTTGAATAGGAGGCTTTTTAAAGTTTCTTTTTCAAGAGAAAGTTTTTAAACGGTACTTTGTTAAATTTGTTTTCAAAAATTACTCTTTTTTAAATGTACTTATTTAAAAGGTACTTATTGAAAAGTTACTATTTGGTATGGTAATTATTTAAAAACAATTTTTTAAAAGGTACTTCTTTAAAAAGTACTATTTTCAAAGATACTTTTTCAAAAAGTTACTATATTAGAAGACAATCTTTTTTAAAGGCACTTGTGAAAAGGGTAAATTTTTAAAAGGGAATTTTTTAAGGATGCCCTTATTTTTGCTTTTTTAAAGACTACTTTTTCAAAAAGTACTTTTTAAGTCTAAAATGTAGGGTTATTTTTATATACTATTTTTAAAGTACTTTTGAGAAGGTACTTTTGAAAATACTGTTTTACGCATAGAGGGAACTTTAAGTATTTTTATTTTCCTAAAATAAAGAAGACCAAGTTTTAAATCAGGCCGCCAAACTGAAATTTATATGCAGCAAAAAAAAAAACGATTTAAAAAATTTTAATTACTTGTTGGGAGTGTCACCTCTGTTGCATTTATTATTTTTTAAGCAAGTGCAATTGAGAAGAGTCTTATTGGGGCTGCAAAAATATCACTCACTTCCCGTTCTAAATACAAGAAACGCTACCAAAATTGTCTTGTGGTTTTTTGGAGCTCATCGTGGGGCCTTTTAACACAAAATATTATGTATATAAACTCAATGAATTCCGTAAATTCTATTCAAATCACAATTTCACTTTCCATTTCTGCCAAAATTGTTTTTATGTTATAAAAATGTTTACACGACAGCTGATCAAAATAAAAAAACTTGGCGCATAAAACGTGTTGTATGCAACTTGAATTCAGAAACGCATAGAATGCACAGAAACGCTTTTAACGAATATGCATAAAACAGATGGTATGGACTTTTAGCTTTATGCAGTTCTGCTATTACGATTTTTAAATAAAAATTTTGCAAAAATTTCAAGGTTACAAGAAAATAAATGAAAAATAAAAGAAAACTCCAATAGATCAACAATTAGTTTTATTCTTTACTTTGGATGTTTCTGCAGGAAACCCAAATGGGTCCGCAGTTAATGGTTGAAAATATAAATGTTATAATTTAGCAAAAAGAAGGTGTTTTCTGGGTTATGAGTAATTATTTTCTAAAAACAAGATCAAATGTTATCGTGAATAAAATACGAGCAAAATTTTCACGCGATTTTTTCCCACAAAAAATGGTGAAAAATTTAACAAAATAGTACACAAAGACAACAACAACAAAAAATGCCGATAGGTTTTTTTTATATATTTATTATATATTTCTTTCTTTATCAATTAAAATATATTGAAATTTAAATTTAAAAAAATTAAGAATAAATTCCTTCGTATTGATATTCCCATGGGGTATGGCCCAGGATGGCCCTTTGCACTGCGACCATTGTTGATCTATTGCGCTTTATTTACATTACTTACTTAATGTTTTCATACGCCTGTTGAAAAATATTGGAGAAAAAGTTGTAAGTGTTAATACTTGTGAAAGTTTTGTAACATTCATAACATTACTTACAACTTATACAATTACTTGTGATTAACCAAAATTTTATTTAAGAAATGACGCCTTACACGGAGAATAATATAGTAATAGATCAATGCCGAATGATGGTTGCTAATATTTTTACCTTTTCTGTAAATTCGCAGCAAAAATAAAAATTTCATTAACAACTTTATGAAAAACAAAATCAGAAATGGTATTACGAAACTAAAGATAACTACATATATATTATTTATATATAAAGGGTGATTCATTCTGAGGAACTTCAACTTTGTTTTCAAGATAGTGCATGGAATGTATTGTTTTTTTTTTTAGATTATTGTATGAAGTTCCATTTTGGAGAGAGACATCTCGGTACCATGAAGAAACTTCTTAAGAAACTTCAACTTGTAGTCGTATGTGCTAAAATTGTTCAGCTTTAATCCTTAATTAACAAGAATGCTATATTATGGGGTTCGAAAGCTACCATTCGATTCTGATCATTAAGTAATTTGTTAAAGTTAATGAAAAAATGGAAGTATGGATCGATATTTTCTCACGACATCATCGAAAATAAACATGTTACCAAATGACGACAACATTAAATGGAAAAATTGTAAAAAGTTCTTTATTTAATCATATGCAAAGCATATTTTATCGACAGCTGAGATATTTAAGTTAATATATATTCCCTTCCTTTCAGTTTAAAAATTTAAAGGATATGGCATACGACTAAGTACTTATAACATGCAAATGTCAGCATTTACAACTTCTTAACGTTCTTGTTAAGAAAAAATATTGCATCAAAATTATCAACAATTGTTAAGCAGTCATGTCCTTTTAAAATGTTTTGTGTCTGAATGTCGCAGACATGTTTTGTCTTATTCATCTCATCTGAAAATCTATTAAAACTGCTTGTATTTGAAAAGACGTACATACGTCTATAGCAACAAATACACAGTTTAAGTTGTTTATATTTTTATATAACAGGGTGTAGACAGCAGAATCTATATTGCTTAATTTCAATAACAAAGGATGCGATATGTGGTTATCGAAATAAAATTCAAAAGGAATAAAAATAATAAGAACATATATTAAGCGTTTCCTATCTTTACATTTAAATAAAACGAAGTGTGATAGATGTCATAAAATTTTTTTTTATTCATTTGCAAGGCCTCTCGATACCATTATGTGTGGAACATAAAGTCGTTAAAAAGTCTGCTAATTTTCCATGACTCTGGCGCATGAATCAAGTTAAATTTTGGGCGATGGCGTGGGTTATGTTGGTTTTGATGGCCGATGTGGTTTCTGACTCACTCGAATACCCCTACGATTTAAGAAAATTACACAAGAGAAAGTCTAACGAGGCTAGGTGGCTATTTCCCATCACCTTTACGCAAGATGACCATGCCCTAAAATCTCTCGTGTAGAAAGTCCAATGGGACATGAGCTGTGTGTGTATATATGTACTTATGTATGTATGTGTGTATAAACATGTGTGTATGTTTTAACCTTTCTGATGCCTCTCTCATGTTTTATATGACTATAAACTTCCTTCTCATACTCGTATACGAGTATATTGCATGATACTAAATTAATTTTGGCATTTGTTACCATTTTACAATGTCATTTTATCTTTTTTCTTTTTTAATGTCGAAGGTGTGTCCGCTCGCAGTCTTGATTTACGTGAATTACAGGACGAAGAAGAAGGAGTGTTCTAATTTTGTTAGTTTGTGTGATGTTTAATATACAGTGGAGTTCGCTTAGAACAAACACCGGTTTTTGTTTATAGCAAACAACTTCTTCGATTATGACAGTTTCGTTTAAAAGTTATAATGAACTTTTTTGCACGGCACCTTTTTTATAAGTAAAAAAATAAAAAATAAAGGAAACGGACAACACAAAATTACAAAATTTTTTCGCTTATTTTATAAAGCCTCAGAATAATTATTTGAAGACGATAGGAAGTAGTTGAAATTTCGGAATAGAAATAGAAATTATGTTTTATAAACAAAACGAAAATAGGAAATAAACATAATCTATTATTTCAATGCTGCTCACTTTTCTTCATTCGAAGAAGAAAAATATATACATATGTACTCGTATTTACTCCACAACTTTGAATTCGTTATAGCCGAATGCCACTGTATTAGTTTACTGAAAATTTTCCAAGATATTTCTTTCATTAATTTTTAGTTTTATCGAAGTTTAAGCACTTTATTTAATTAACACATTAAATTTATACATATAAACGTACATCATTTTACATACATACAACTATTTTCCCGTGCTCTCTATTTATAATTTATATATTTTTTATTGAAATTTCTTTTAGTATTTAATGACATTTTTGTATTATTTTTTTTAAGACAACTGGACAGTTTTTTACAGCGAATCGCTTATTCACTTCTCAAATACTGTGAAATGAGAAAGATGTCTATTTGTTTTGAGTTTTTATTTAGTCTTATACAATTTGCGCTTTTCTTTGCTATTTTTTTTATATATTATTTGGTTTATTTATTTACTTGTTTTATTTGCTAATTAATTATCGCTCACCTGATGATTGGTAACATTAAGTTGTCAAATTTCAAAAAGATAAGATATGGATTCTTTAAAACATTGTGTTCAAAAGGCACAATAGCCCAAGGCAAAGACCATAAATAAAATCCAGAAAAAAATTTATTTACAGAAATTTATTTCTGAAAAAATGGGCACTTGGAAAAGTTTTATGCTGAATTTCTTTATTTTATAAAAAAAAATACTTAATGCAAATATAAGATTCAGAATGGCAAAAATAATGGAAACAGGATTTTATTCATTCAACTTAACCTTGACTCTCAAGCCAACTTTCGTGTTACTAATTACTAATTAAAAAAATTGTTAATGTTTTTAAATATAATAAAGTTTTATGGATCTATATTTTGAGTATAAACTTACTAATGAAAACTGAAAATTTTATTGTAAAAACAATTTAATTATTTTATTGTAATGTTAACATTGTTGAAGAAGATGCTCGGAGACATTGAAATATTGCATTTTACTACTTTGCGCTAAATAATTATTTTTTTTAAATATTATAAAGTCATTACAAATATAAAATTAATGGTTGTAAATAGTTTAATTTTGATTGAAATTATTTTAAACTCTAAGAATTGGACGAATTTTTGCCAATAGTATTATTAAAAAAAGGAAAATATATCCAATCCGAGTTTCCGAAAGCAAATATTTCCAAAAAAAAATCTATTTAATGACCTGAAAATCATAAAAACTTATCTTAAACCAACTGGCGTTTAGGAGAAAATAGACAAGGACTTGCTCATATTCTACAAAACACAACGAAATATTAAAGCAAAAGCAATAAGCCGATTACCATCATTTGAAAACGAGTTTCAAAATATTTTAAATATATTTGATCATAGTAAAATAGTTCGAACTATATCATGATCATCATGATATTATTACGTTTGTGTTTTATCATAACATTGTTGCTGCCATATATTAAATAATAATATTAAATAGTAATACATAAATATGATTTTTAAAACGTCCTTAATTGAATAATATAATTTATCCACAATGACATAATTCAATCATAATATTAATATTTTCAATCATGGTCACCAGAAGCGTGATTAAAATCTTTGTGTTTATCGTCATTGAAACGTGAATCTACAAGTTATTAACCAGAAACAACGAAAATTTTAATTCCATTTGGGATGATTTTTTCTTTAGATGCATTTTAATCCATGCGAAGGAACTGTAATCCAACAAGTCTTTGGAAAAATATAGAAATATACAATTAAATATACAATTTAATTTCGACGTATATTTCGATACACTTTATACATGTGTGATAAAGATGTGCGTTAGTGCCTGCCTTCCTGCCTCTCAAGGGTTTCTCTTAATTTTGTGACGATATTAACCTTTACTGCACATGTTCCTTAGACTTCTTTTAATACTTATTTGATTGTATTAATTATTTTAACTTTAAAAACTATTCCACAGAAGATGGAAATTGTGAAAAGTTGGTCCAACGATTTTAACATTTCTTAGATAAACATTGTCTTCCTTAAAGATTGTCAAGGACTTTCTTAACATAAATAAAGTTTTAATAAAATTCGTAAAAAAACATATTATTGTCGTATTACAAGGCTGCAAGGTGACACTGATAAGGAACTATAAATATTTTTACAATTTACTATTTTTCATCTTTCGTTTTATCTCTGCCATAGAAAACATAATTTTCAATGCATGAGTTTTCAGCTCCACATTTCTTAACCATTATTGACTGCTTTTTTATCATGTTATTGATATAATGACACAAATTGTAATGAAAATATGTTTTCGACAAACCGCCAGCAACATACACCTACAACATCTTGAACTTTTTATGTAACGAAAATTTTCTTGTATTTCATAAGCATTTTTTAAGAATTTTTTTTATTTTTATAATATTGACATTCAAGCACAAAGCAGACATATAATGATGCATTCACGAATTAAGAATGAGAGTGATTCTAATGGAGCAGGAGTGCCGAAAAATACATTGAAAGAAGCGATCAAGTTCAACAAACTAAAAATGTCACAAATTGCATTTTTAAAATTTTTTTCTTGTTGTTCTATTTTTTCTGCTTCTAATTGCTTGGTGTGAATATATTTTGATAAGAATGCAATACTAAAAATACACCTATAAAAATAAATCTATTAAAATGCAAGCGAGTCCATTATTAAATTGCAAGTGCACAGTATTTATTTGTGCACATGAGTGGTTTGTCTAATTTTCAAGTAAATAAAGGCCATGTATGTAGTTGTGAGTGTTTGAATGTTTAAATAGAATTAAAAAGAAAATTGTGTTAAAATAATAAACAAATTGTGAATCCAAGGCATTGGGGGAGGCATACGAGTATTTATTACAAACCGAATTACTTAGATCGTCGTACAAAACAAAATTTTGAGGCCGAAATAGATCATTCGAAAGTACTTTATCACCTTTAAAGTTCAATGATCGTTGTTTTGTAAAAAAAATTATTTTCTATTGAAAACATTCGGAGGGCCCATTAATGGAGCTTTCGAGTAAGAAAAACTTTCTAAAAAGATTTTGAACACGCAGGTATAATCATCCGAGAGAAATGAATAATCGGGTAGATAATCTCCAAAGATTTAAATGCAGAATTGTCATTATAAGGAATTTATTTCATTATTAATTTTGGTGTTTAATTGTGATCTTAGTCATGTGAAATAATGAAATAACTAATACATACATATTTTTATTTCAGGAGGACATCTTTGAAAGCAAACTATTCCATAATAAAATTAATCAAAATAATAAAATTATTTGCAAAAAGCTTAACAAAAAATTCTTTGCCATCAAACAGAAGATTTCCAAATGTTACTTTTTCGAAACAAAAAAATTAAACTATTCTCCCAAAGCCTTTCCCACTTTTCCAACTTTTGCCGGGTTGGAACGTTTTTAGGCAAGTTCGTGGAATTTTAGATCAAATGGGTGATGATGAAGAACAGAAAAACGTAGTGAAAAGAAATGGGAAAGTTGTTCTTAAAGAATGACATTTTAATTGCTTCCAAGGCTAGTGCATTTTTTCGATTTCCTAGGAGCTTATGTTGAGAAAATCTTGATCAAATTTCAAAAAATATTTATTTCTTTAGATTTATCTTAATACAGTAGTTATTTTTGACTTTTAAGTGAAACTATTACTCAAATACGAATAAAATATTGAAACAATTGGAAAGCTTTTATCCTTTTAAAATTTACAATAGAGAGGACGTATCTGGAAAAAGAACGAACAAAAAGTAATCTGGGTTTTTAAAGTTTTAGCTGCCACATCGGAACTCTTTGATATAGCTTCGGCTTAGCGTCACACAAAATTTTAATTTTTTCTACGTATAAAGAGGATATTAAGGAACACTTTTCGTAGGTAATTGAAAATTTTTGGAGTTTTTGAACTTTTTTATACAACTTCGTTCGACAAGATGATTTTTTTTCTTACATATAAAGAAGATATTGGGGAATACTTCTCCATCAATAGATCACAAAATTGAATTTTTGAAATACTTCGTTATGGCATTAAAGAAGCTTTATGCTACAAAAACTTAACATCTTGCAATGACGAGGGTATGTTAAAATCATTCTAAAAGATCTAAATTTTCACTACTTCCGGATCATAAGTTTATTTAACTTATTTTGCTTACTAGAAATCTATTGGTCTAAATACCAGTGTCTTTTCAAATCATACGTTATTTTGGCACTGACAGATTTTTTTGTCCAATATGTTGACGATCAGTTAGTATCATGCCTTGGCGGACGCTTTACTTTTGAATAATTTTGGGAAAATTACAAAGCGACCAGATATCGAATTCCGGGGAAAATCACCTTTTTTGACGATACGAATTTTCATTTCGGCGGCTGTGTCAAGAAACACAATTGTCGCATCTGAAGAACGGACTTCTCGCACATCATTGTCGAGAATCCTGTGCATCCACAGAGAATGACAGTTTGGTGTAGATTTTGAAATGGTGACATCATTGGCCCATTTCTTTCCGAAGATGCTGCTTGAAACGCCATGTCAGTCAACGGCGAGTACTACAGAGCCAAGATTACGGACTTTTTATGGCCCGCAATCGAAGATATGAACTTGGGGCAATCTTCGATTTCAGCAGGATGGTGCATCATGTCACACAACCATGTCAAAAGGTAGTTGTATTTGGACCACCCGCTATATTTTTTCGACTTCAAGTTTTTTGACAAGAGATTATTTTTTATATCTGTTTTCTTTAGCCGGTTGTCTCGCTCAACAACAACAAAGATGCGTTTTGACACATTTACTCGTATATTAACACTTTCGCTTTCTGTAATCTACTCAAAACTTTTGTTGTTGGCCCATTGATTGATTAATTTGTTATAAACTCGCGCATATGTATGTTTTTATAAGGGCTTAGAATTTACAAAAAAAATATTTTATAATTTTTTATAAGTCTTGGTATTACTTCAACTTCTATTCAGTGTGCAACGCTAATTTGAGACTCATTTTACTTTGCTAAAAATATAAATTTATAACGATTAATTTTAATTCTGTTTTTATATTCAACCAATTTAAAAAAATCTTGCTAAATTACTTTAGCAATTTGTGATCTTTGACATAGTTACGGTATATATAAAATGTAGTTAAATGACTTAAATAATTTTTATAGTAAAGTTTAGTTCTCAAAGAGAATATATGATGATGAATTAACTGCGAAAAGTTTTCATTTGGTTATAAGAGATCAAAATATTACAAGTCATCCTACTGATATTTAATTATTTATTCATTTTCGAAACTCAGTACTTAATTTATAAATTGTTTATTTTTTGTGGATTATAAATTGCTCCACATGTTTGCTTCTCATTCTTGATCAAAGCAGCTCATAAAAAGACCTTCAACGACATTTTGGAAACGTTAAAAGTTTTCATTTGTGTTTTGTTACAACAAATAACAGATTCTCAAAAGTAACTTTAAATTGTATTCAAAAACAGGTCAGCTAGTTCATAACTACATTCATTCATTCATTTATACCGGGTGGTCCAAATACAGGTGGCCTTTTCAATCATATGTTATTTGATACTGATAGAATTTCTCTATTCGAGACTATGTGGATGCTAAAGTTTTTTTAAAGAAGTTTTGGCCGAAATGAAATACTCACACCACATGTGCTGTACACAAGCTTGTGGAAAAGACAAGAATGTGGCTACTGTGCGAAAACTGTGCACAACTCAATACATGATGAGAATTTTGAGCAAAGATCTCAGATTATTTGCTTACAAGGTCCGATTGGTTCAGCATTTTAAGGCAAACCATCCACGACCATCCACTGCGTTGCGGCTCCTAAGTTTTCACCTCCAATCACTCCAATCGAAGATCGAATTTAGAGGCATAATCATATTTTCTCTCTAGACGCACTTTCATTTCGGCCATGTCAACAAAGGAAATTTTTCATTCTGGTGATCAAAAAGACCTCATGTCATTGTAGAGAAACCAACTCATGCACAGAGAGAGTGACAGTTTGGTGTGGATTTTGGATTGGTGGCATCATTGACCGATTTTTTTTCGAAATGACTGCTTTAAACGTCATTTCATTCTAAGAGCAGCATTATAGAGCCATTTTTAAAGACTTTTTATTGCTTGAAATAGAAGAAATGAATTTAGATGATGCATCAATCATGTCATACAGCTCATCAAAAAATCAATCTTTATTTATTTTATTTAGAGTACAGGAAAGTTGAGGCTGCATTAGGTCAGCTCACAAGTTTGGTAATTGTGTTATCAGCCATCTTGGCAATGTCAAATGGCCACCTTGAAGCTGCGATTTGACCACTTTAGACTTTTGCTCATGGAATACCATTAAAGACCGATGCTATACGAATAATCCAGAAGCGATCCCTTAAGGCTAACATCGTCCGAACCATTCGTGAGATAGAACCAGAAACCGTCAACAAAGTCTTAGAAAATCCAACTGACAGGAAAAGCTACTTAGACGGTAGATGCGGCATTCACGTAATAATGTGAATATTAATACAACCAACGAAAAGTAATTAAAATTTTGCTTAATTTATTTAATTTCCAAAAACTTGTATTTGGACCACACGATATAATACCTGATTTGCTTTGTGAATGACATAAATTGTATGAAGCATATTCAAACACTATAATTTGACTTTACACATATATTTACATGCACACGTATATAAATATACATACATACACGCAAACATAATTAAAGATAAATAGATGTAACAGCGATCTGAGAACTAAGTTCTATTTACAATGGAATTATGAGAGGAATTTTGAATTCATTACTAACAATAATGAATGAGCTCATATTAATTTAAAGTTTCACTTCAAAAATATTGTTTAATTTTAGCATCCACATACTTTTTTTGAGGGCAAACAATTGTTAATTTTTGTATAAAACTAAATTACTTTTATTGTTTTTTATATAAATTTGAATAAATGACAAAAAAATTACTTTTTTTAATGAAGTCAATAGTAAGAAAGACTCGTAGATTAAAGGACAGACGGCAACAATTTGGTGAATTGGACTCAAGTAGATATAAGAATGCATGCATGTACTCACCACCCATATTTGACATTAGAGTCGAATTCGAAAAAAGGAAAATGTCAGTAATTGTTTTCCGTTTAAGCGAGGTTTTCATTTAAACCGATTTCGGATAAGTTAAAATCGTTTTTTTTAATGCACTTGGCACTTTTTCAAATTGTTTCTTGAACCGATAGTAAAATTGATCACACATACTGAAAATAAAACTGATGCATACGAATTAATTCAGTTTCATTTTATAAACCGAGATTTCATGATGTGCCGAGGCAGTAAATGAATAATTTGTTACCTTAAGCCGTGTTTGTTTCATACAATTTCGCACTTTTGCAAACAAAATGTATCTTTTACAAGCCGGTATTTGGCTGCTGAGGATTTTATTTCAAGCCAAGTAGCAAATGCCTTGAAATTAAAAACTAAAAACTACAGTAAATAATTTTTTTCTCAATCACAGGCGATTTTCTTCTTTCAAATGACACTCGCTTATCCGGATTCGACTGTATATGCATAAAAGGTCACACTAATCAAAAAGTTCATGCATTTTCTTGATTGCAATTTTAAGCTTTTTAAAATTTATGGAATAATTGATATTAGTTAAGTGTACTTTGTCAATATATTTTTTATATGTTAAACTATTGCAGCTTTTTTTATAAAGTGCTATTTTCATTTTATGAGTTTCAAGTGCTTTAAAAATTTTTTTTGCTTCAAAAATCAATAACAGGTGCTTGAATGTGTACTTTGTTACGTTAAATGCCGGCCATTTGGGTGCAAAAAAAAATGTTTGTTTCAATGCTTTCGAGCATTTAGTTCTAAGTTCGTTTGCTCGAGATAAGAAATAATTGTACAAAACTAAACATTTAGAAATGATCTCATAGTGGTGTAAAAGCTTCACCCCATAAAAATATTGATTAGAAATCAGTAAAGCACTAAAATAGTACAGACATGGAAAACATGAGAACTTTTGATACTAACGTTTATCATAAATATTGTATTGCACTAGAGAGACACAATGAAAATAATTAAAGAAAATCGATTTAATTTTACAATAGATTTAAAATCTATAAGTTTAATTATTTTTAAATTGAAAATTATGCAATATGCACACTAGCCTATTAAAGCGGAGGTACAAGCTGATTATTTTTATTTAAAATTAATATTTTTTATGATAAAAAATACACTAGTAACCAGAATCAAAAGTACTGAAAACCACATATACATATAACCCGCATAGTTTTAAGAATTAATTTAGATTCGTAGCACCTGATTAGAAATTCTAATTACTTTTGGAATGTATGTAATCGTTATCACTTATTTACCAGAGGCTAACATGCTCTATAATTCTTTCTGCCACATATATAATCTAATTGATTAATAATCAATTGATACCAGTCCTGGTCTGATTAGACATTTATCTTTCTTTAACTTGGCGAATACACATATTAAATATAAATTTCAGAATTTTCTGGTTGTATATCAGTAGATTATCAGAGAGAATCTGGAATTTGTTGTACCTTAGTGTTCCATACATTTAAAGGCTTTACGAAGAGAACAAATTTCTAATAAATACAGCATTTCAATGAACAACGCAACATTTTATAATTTTTACAAAAAATATTACTTACTAGCGAAACAGGCCCCAATTTTAAGCCTTCAGACAAACTTTCTATTTTTTAATTTAAAAAGCCATTAAGTAATAATTTCAAACAAAATTTCATACAAAAACTCGATGTTCGATTTTTCAAATTTTCCGACTTTTCCGGAGGGATTTTCTTCCATAAAAACCTTCTCCTCGAAAATACGAACAACTGACAAAAAGTTTTACAGAAATCGGCCCAACCGTTCTCATTTTATGACTTATGGTATTTTGCCACGCCCCTCCGCCCACAGACCGAAAATAAAAAATCGGACTTCACAGTGTCACCCGCCCGGGTATTCTGAAGGCTCCCTGAAAATTTCGTCAAAATCGGCTCAGCCGTTTTGGAGCCATTACGTTACATACATACATACACACATCCAATTCTATATATAGAAGATTACGGGAGAAAATGGTTTGTGTACAGTTGTTTCAAACTAAACCAGCACCCTGGGAATGGTCCCTATTTGCTCTTAATGAATAGCGGCTTTCGCTAATAAGTTCCCAGATTTCATTAGAAAATATTTCATTGTAGTAACGCTAAAATAGCGAGACACTCTACACTGCGTCGATGCTCCTGTAAGTCAATTGAGTTGGTTACACACTACTGTCACCAATGAGCTCCTTTCCCCTCTCATGAACGAGGTCGAGTGAAATCATCAATGGACAACAAGAAGAGTGAAAAATCTCTTATACCGTCTTAAAACACCGAGGCACTTGCACAATTCTTTGGCAATATAAAAAATGTGCTCACTCTATAAATACAGCGGACTTTTATTCCAAGAATATAAAGATCTTTCGATTTCTCATTATTTGTATCACCCACAATTACATATCAATGGAATGTTGGGTCTTACGAGCATTAAAATTGTCTCTATTCGCAGCCAATTCAAATTATGATATTACTTTTGCGCCACCTTGCAGATAGTATCGTGACGACGAAAAAATTAATAAATGATAAGAATTAGTTTTTGGCTTTTTTAAATTTAATTTTAAATGAAAATTATCCAAATGAATATTTAAATATTTATATAGAAGTAAAAAAAAACTGCGCATTAATCGTATAAAATCAGTTCCAATTCCACGTTCTGTTGCTTGTCAATCTGTTTTATAAAATTCGTTTCGTTAAAAAACCAAACGGAATCTACAAAAATAAATTAGAATTGTATTTATTGATTTATACTGACCGGTTTTTCCTTTCAAACATTTCTAACAGCCATTAACTAAATGTGAAAATCGATAATCTTTAACATTTGAAAAACAAAGAAAAAAAAAAAGAAAACATTACAAAGGTTCTTAAGCAACTCAATAAGTATTAATTATGTCAATTGTGTTTTCTTGCTTGTTTTTCGTTACTAATTAACTTATTTACATACATAAACGATTGTATGTAGTGGAAAAATAATTAATAGTGTTTGTTCCTTCTATATTTACATTTGAAACTAATTTAAGAACTTATTGTGAGTCGTTTTAGACGGGTGTTTTTGTGAGCCAGAGCACACATTTTATTGAAAACAATGTTTTCTGTGACAATTAATTACATCGTTGCATACTTTTGTTTAAATAACATTAATGAACAGAATTGCAACATTAAATTGATGGCAATCTGTCAGTGTTTAAGCATTTCGTGGGCCGGCGGAATAATTGCTCTACATGCTTTTATTTTATAACTTTCCATACAATGCTGAGTGGTATAGGGAAATGTCTTAAGACTTAAGAATTAATAAGAATTAAGAATTAATTTGCAACAGTTAATAAAATCGTTGGAGAAATTGATTGTACCAAGTCATTCCTTGTTAAACTAGAAGAAATTGAATGCCAAGATTTTAGGTAGTACTTCCGAAATGTACACTAACTTATTGTAAAAGATCACGTCACATACTCATCGTGTCTACCATGTCCAGCTAGCGCGTGTGATAAAAATTCGTTTTTTTCAGATTCATTCACTATTTTGATCCTGTATTGGGTGCGATAGTCATTTGAAAACTCTTGTTACCAAACCAGAGAGGATCGATTGAAAGCTTAATAAGAAAAATTTTAAAACTTAATATGTACTCGTATTGATTTTGCATTCGCAATTGAAGGCGCATTTGCGCTCTTTTTAATGGTACCAACTTTCACATTCGATAATTGTACATGGCAGGGGCGATATGTTCGATTTTATACGAAAACATTAATAGAAATAATTTTTTTTAACTTGCACTAAACCAATTCTGGAGTTTTCGTAACGACATAAAATAATACTTTCAAGTCAATTTGAAATATTTATTATTTCATATCTTGTCAAAAATGTTTAAATATTTTTAAAACACAAATGCTTATGACAATTTCAGTGGATTTTAAGCACTTTTTTCAACTGCTACATTTGCTGCTTAAATGACCCACAAAACTAGACGATAGATGGACGGTAAATTTTTACGAGAAAAACCTTTTTTTTTGTTTTTGTTTATTTCTTTATTCAAAAAAAAAAAAAAAAAATAAGTTTTAACTATTATAAACACTAGTTAACAATATTTAATTGGCTTATACAATGTCTCTAAATCGAGCGCTCTAGTATAATATTAAACATAATAATAATTTGCTTTTTACAAAAAAGTAACAATATTTATATATTTACAAAAAGTTAATATAATTATTATATTATATATTACAATGAAAAGTTACAAAAACATTGTTTATATTTCAGAGGAAAAAAAGGTTTAATACAAAAGGATAAAAGAAATAGAAAAAACTTTATTTTGGTAACCACCAAAACATTTTGGCATTAGATTTTTGTGCTAATTTTAGGTCCGTTTGTGATATACTTGTATAATTTTACTATAATTCACTTACAAAAAACCAGCCATTGAATAGGGGAAAATAATTATTTATTCATGAAAAGTTGATTTCAATGATCTATTCGCAGTGCTCTAATGGCAGTATCATATGCATTAACTATTTTATGATTTAAAGAATTTTATTGGCAACTCCATCGTATTCACCAACCGGTTAGTAGTTTATGATGTAGAAAAGCGATTACGATTTCATTCGAGTAATAAAACATGTGAAAAAATACTATATTTAAAATTTTTTATTGTTTGTTCTGCGTTTTGCTGTTCATATACATATATCATCGATATTTTATTGGTGGTAACCAATTCATCAGTGAACCGGTAGAATATTTTGAAAAATAAATTTCAATAATAAATAGTAAAGACTTATTACTTTGGAGTAACATAAATGAGATTCTAAGAATATATAAATTTTTTATGAAATAGAAACAACAAAAAATAGGATAAATAAAAAAGAATTTACAATATTTTTCTTCGAACTTTTTTTATTTCCTTTGATTGTATTGATATCACTTACACATACTTATTATATTTTGTAATTTTTCTCTTGGAGTTTTTCATTATGAATTTTGATTCAGTTGAAAAACCCAGTGGGAGCTACGATCTTAAGATTTAATTTAACATGCATTATGAGTTGTGCTACATTAATAAAGATATCGAGCTTTAATCGTCAAAAAAAGGTCATGGGACAAACAAAAATTTACAAGGCATGTTTTTTGTACTAAGTTGTATGACCATAGCAAAATTGATTTCACCCTAAATTTGTGATGCCAATTCTTACGATTAATTTTACTAATCGTAAATTATCGTAAGCGAAAAATAGAAATTATGTTAATTAAGCCTTTTCCGTTGTAGGGGCACGATATGTATTTGAAATAAAAATCATATTTGAAAATATCGAATTAGCACAGGTTTAAAGTCGGTTTGTAATTTGCTTTAAAACTTTTTTATAAAAATTTTGCTTGAATACAATTTTATTTAAGAATTTTTTATAAAGTTTTCAGTTTTTTCGCATACGCCCGAAAATATCAATGAATTGTACAATTGAATCAAAATTCGTAAAACATAACAAATAAAAAATAAAATTGTAATAAATATTAATAATGAGTTAAAAGCTCGATGTTCAAATACTCTGTTTCATTCGAATAAATAGAATTCTCTTTTATTCATCATATTTTTATTGTTTTTTTTTACTGCATAGAAAATTGTACAGCCTTCACTACCACGTTAGAAGCTTTCAACACTTTGGACACTAGGTACTTTTGCTTCAAAATAAAAATAAAAAAATATTTTACATACTCGACTACTCGAATGAATTTTTGATCCATTTTCCACACCATAAACTATAAATTGATGGGTGAATAGAAGATTGCATTGCCAATAAAATTCTTTAAATCATGAAAAAGTTAAAAGTAGTGTTTTGCATATGAATATTCTAACAAAACTTTGTTAGCCTTGAAGTTTATTTACAAACTAAATTGAATTTTAAAGTTAAAGTAAAATGAGTTTAATTTAACCCAACTTATTGGGCTCTCGTCTAGCACCGCAAATAGATCATTGAACTCAACTTTTCATGATTTATTGTTTATTTTGCTCTATTCAATGAAAACAAAAGAAAAAAGCAAACAAACAGAAAACAACATTCAAAAATTTATTTGAAGCCAACAAATTTTCCATACCATATACGCAAGCAACCAATAGATTTATTACCCAATTACAGGTATATTTTTCTTACTGTAGAATGATTGATGTTCAGTTGCTGTTTATAAAAATATTATGAATAATAATAAAAATGTTTTTTTTTAATCGATTGAGTCAAATATAACACTGCAGGAAATTCAAACTTCTGAATATAAATTTGGTGGCATAAAGGATTAAGTGCTTAAGTCGTCTGAAGCTCAAGACAATTTAGTAGCACCATTGTGATTTTAAACTACAAATATCGCCCTCAGTGAAGTTTCACTCCTTTACTTGCTCTATTTTTCAAGAAGTTACAGTGTAATGAGTTTATGTTTGTCTTTTTTTTATACAATTTTATTTGCAACAATGGCTCCTGAAATTGCGAATGTTAATATTTGAAATGTAGAAGAATTAATCTGTGAAGGCGATGAATATTACGTTGACAACTAAATGCAAAATTGAATTTATAGTTTCGGTCATCCTGGCACGACCTTTAAAGGACTCATCAGTTAACGCCTTTAATATTATTATACTTATTTCGAATATTTTAAAGCTTATACGTGGAAGGAGGGTGAATTTTTTAAGTAAAAATTGACACCAGCTGCTTTTAATAGGAAAAGGAAAAATGTCAAAAAATAATGATATAAACGGTGTAGATTTAGATAAGGATTTCAGTTCAAATTTACTTTATTTCCATTAGTTGTAAATGTGATATTATTCGTCTGAAGAGGGTATTTGAATATTGAGATTTTTAAAATTTGTTTTCATTATATGTACATTACAGACACATTTCTTATATTAATTTTTTTCTTTAATTTAATTTAGTTTAATTTAATTAAATCATATTCTCCATTAAATGCAAATAATAATAAACTCTCGCTGAGGGGCAAAGACTTCAAACTTTTATTTAAAGTGCCTGTTTGAGGTATTTGAATTAATAAAGTCTTTTTAGAACAAAAACTATATTTTGAAAATGTGCTGATTTTAAAATTTTCATAAAAGAAAAGGTTTCAAATTCAATTCTTATTAAAGCTTTATATGTATATATTTTATGAAGTTTTTCTCTCTGCTGTAAAATTTATTTAATTGAACTTTGCTCCTTTTCAACTGAAGGTATATTTTTGATAAAACTACTACTATCACTTACTTTTAATAAAGTATTAATAATCAATTTTTTAAAATTATTAAGTTTTGTTTTGATCGGAAAGATCTTTGAAGATGTCAAAATCTAATTACTCCATTGTGGACTGTTCCTTAATTATTTTTTTTTAATTAATTTTTTTCTTTTAAAGATATTTGAGTTAGAAGTATTATTCACCTCCTTCTATTATGCAAGTGACAAATTGTATAAAATTAAGTGTGATTATTGTTGATGTTGTCGTATTTCTACGACATCCACAAAAAATACAAGGCGGTAAAATCAAATTGAAGACACAAGAGGAAAAATCCATTTGATTTGTTTAATTCCCAACATACAATATGTGAATGCATATTATGGTTTGTACATAATTTAAGACACGTCGTCTTCATTTTTCTACAAGTTTTTTCTATTTGTCTGTAATTCAGTTATGTTCATGTAAGTTTTATGAAAAAATTTCCGGCGTACATAATTTTAATAGACACACAGACAAATTGAACCCATCAAAACTCGATATTTACACGCAACACTTCTTTATTTGGTTGAAGACAAAAGAAGAAAAAAAACTAAACATTTAAAATTGGCAAAATGAATTTAAAAAAGTTTTTGATTTGTTTGGAAACAAAAACAATGCACTTTCGCCACGATTATCTGAAGCAAATATCAAATTAGAGGTGGTATATGGCTTAAATATTTACAGTGGGCAAAAAGTGACAATATATCTACATAAAAAATGTTTCATATAAAATTTTACTAAATTATTATATATTTAAATCCAATAAAAAATAGGATTTAAAAATAGTTGACTATTACCCACAAGGAATTTGTTACATTTAACGAAAAAATGTTTTGTAAACTTCAGCAAATGTTTGTTAAACTTCAAGAAATAAAAAATTTTTATTTTAATAAAAGAAATTAAATTTAGCAAATTATTTACTCGTGAATAATTCATTAAATTTTACATAAATAAAAGTTATATTAAAGTTGAAAATTTCCCTTAATTTTTCCCTTAATTCTAAAAGATATTTCCTAGTTCATGCCTTAAAGAATTTTTAAGTAAAGTTCTCACACACTAAAGAAAAGACAGAGAAGTTTTAAAAATCATTTAGTTAATTGTAAATAATTTCACTACCTGAGTGGAAAGAACCGATGGGGAGGAGGTCACAGAGATTAAGCGGTTAAGCAGATGATTGCCGATTCAATTATCCACCTCGGTTTATGTTATAAACTAACCCAGTGTGAAAAAGTGAAAGTCATTCTCAAGGAATGACATTTTCATCGCTTCCAAAAATATAAAATGCATTTTTTAAACCACCTAGGAAGCCAAGTTAAAAGAATTTTGAATATTTAAGAGTGAAGTTTATCCAAGAAAAATAAAATAGATTCATATCTTATATAAATTGTTTGTTGTGCATTCCAAGCCTTCCATTTTTAATATTTATTACGATGAAAAATTCTTATATTGTGTTTGAAAGGTTTGGTATGAAAATATTGGGTTAAATATTTTCAAATTGTTTAAAGTTCACTGACGTTTTGGTTTAGCAAGTAATGAAATGTCAGAATAACAGCTAAATCCACAACAAACACATTTAAAAAATTAAAAACACTTTGATTAAAAATGGGTGTAACTTCTACAAATCTGTGAAACTAGATTTGAAAATATTTTTTTCAATAAAATAAACTACTCATTTCCATAAATCCACACAAAAATATTACTTTTTCTTCAATTAATAAATTGCTTTCACATAAAAAATCGCGACTGTATGTACATGAATACAAAATTATTTTCTCAAAAGTTTTTTTACTTTTCTCATCATAAAGACAGCTCCCAAATAGATGAATTGGAATAAAAAAGAGAACATCCTGCTATGACAGGCCTATGTTGAAATTATTGGAAATGATCGGAGTTCGCACTTTTTTGGGATCTAAGCATTTAAGGCATTTTAAGACTTTTTCGGGAGCTTTTTTTCATTTTGAATATTTTTATACTTATCGTATTCTGAATTTAATAAAAAAAATATTACATTACACTATTTCCTCCAATCGAAAACTAAATGCACTTGGAAAATGCATGAAATTCATGAACTTGCATTTGGGAAACAGTTAAAAAAAATTGTGATTATAACTCTCTTCTCGAATTTCAGATTTAATAACGTAAAGAAAATATTATTCCCATGTTGTTCATCCAGTGAAATATTAAAGCAAATGGTAAAGTTAAGGAAAATTATAAACTAGGAAATTTACCGAATTTTAATATAAATCGTAGCTTAAATGCCAAACGCTTTTAAAAAATTGTGAAAAATTACACGACAACCAATTTGAGCTTAAGTTTTTAGGTTTTTTAAATTTTAAGTCACTATTTTTTTTTAGTGTAATAGTAGTTTTATGAATAAGAGGTGCGATTATCATTGAAAAGTAAATTTCCAAAATACGCATTTTTTATAATTTTGAAGCTGCATTCTTCCATCACATGTTTTTGCCACCTTTCTATTTTAATAAAATAATTTGGTATAAATTTTTATTCATTCTGTCCAACTATACACCTTTTAAGTTTCCAAAAATGGTTGTATGTGCCAGCAAAGTGCGTAACATCAAATACACATTTTAAACTTGTACCTGTCCTGTCCATTATCACCATCCTCATCATCCATCATGACAATTAAGCCATAAATTTGTAATACATATTTATAATTTATATTAAAATATTTACTTCTGTTTATGGCATTTAACATTTAGTAGCCACAAACATTAATGGCCATTACAACATTTTGTGGTGTGACTTGGCTGATTGGTTGGCTAGTTGATTGGCCTTTTTAGTAGCATCAAGGAGTTGTGGTATTATAAAATTTATTTAGCGATTTAAATAGCAAAATAGCACCAACGTTAAACACACAAGTAAATACATACATATATTTTATTATATTTGATAAGGTAAAAAATTTATTTTATGTCTTAAAACTTTAATAAATTTATTTATTTAGAGGCATAATAAAACGAATAATCCAATAAGTCCTAACATAAAAGGAAAAAATTAACTCAAATATATGCAAGATGTTTTACAGAAAAATAAAGACTTAAATTAACTCAGGGTATTCACAAGGTGTGCTATCAGTTATATTGCTATGTCTTAAAATTTTTTTGTTGTTTTTTGCTTAGGACTTTATAACAGTATGGCTGATAGCACACCTGTAATATGGTGCCTACGTAGGCTGTCTATTAGTGCAGAACTAATGAGTTCGATTCGTACCTAAGACTCTAGAGAGCTTTACTACAAACTAATGAACGTCTTCGTCACTAAATTTGTTAATCCCAAGTTATAATCCCCCTTATTATGGTTGTCGACGTCGACGTCACACCAAGTCGACATCAATATATTGGCAATTGTGGGATCGTTATCGAGAACTATTAAACATTATTGATAGGATATTACTACTACTATGGCTTATAAAATTACAATTGGCCATCAATATTAGTTAATTATTGCCTACAAGGAGTTCTGGAACTGCTGTCTTTTTACTGTCGACTTGATGTGACGTCGACGTCGACAACCATAATAAGGGGGAATATAATTTGTAATTTTATTCGCTATGTTTAGAATAAATAAATAACAATAAACACAATTTAAATATTATAATGATATTAAATGTATGTATAGGATTAGGATACAGTAGGCTAATCATCCGCTTATCCTCATTGAAGCCCTATGAACCGGAAAGGAACGACGAGAACTTATGAACAATATTATATTTAATATCTTCACAGCGAATCGAAAATTTTAATGCTTGATTTGCGAGATCGATAGATGAATTTTTAACCGAGTTTTAAAAGTTTTTAAACAATTCTGAGATATATTATCGAGAATTTGTAACGGATTTTAATTTACTGTCTGTAATTGAATTGTATAATAATTATTTATTATATTTTATTTATTATATATTTATTTTATTATTTAGTTCCTTCTATAACAAAACATATGTATGTTTTATAATATATAGATACGGTGACCATTAAACCCATAAAGAAATAGTGTACACATATATGTATGTACATACATACATAAAAAAGGAAACTAAACTAAAAATGCATACACACATACAAACGAATGTAAAAATATACATACTTTACTTTTGATATTTCTCTACAGAATGTAAGTATTTTCTGCAAAACATCAGCTCTATTCGATAGAAATGATTTAAATTCAGTGCAATCCATTTCAAAATTGCATTTTATAATTAAGAGAGATTCTAGTGTTTCCAATTTCATTTGAGATTTCTCCGAAGTCCATATATTATTAGACATAGAAAAAACCCTTTCTGTTGGTGCATTTGATGCAGCCAAAGAAAATGCAAAATCCACTAATTTTAAAATATTTTTATAAGGAATATTGTCACCACAAATATTTCGCTGTTATTAGTTTTATTTCCCTCCACAGAAAAATTTAACAGTTATTCAAACTGGATGAAAAAAAACAAAATATACGTGTGTGTATATGTATGTATGTATGCATGTGTATGAACAGCTGAAGAACTGACAAATTCTCTTCTTTTCTCATAACATATGTACATAGTGGCCAGATTATTTTTCATAATAAATGAGAATGAAACGTAGAGTTTCCAAGAATATTTATTAATGACCAAGAATAGTAAATAGAACAGAAAAGTGAACAAAAGTGTACACATGAAAGAAAATATGTTTTAAAAAATGGGGCAATTGACAAAAAAATGTACAAATAGTGTACATGAAAAAAATAGTGTACAAGAGGCTCAAATAGTGTACTGTCCACTATAATAGTGAACGGATGGTCACCGTATATATAGAAGAATATTGGTTTTTAATTAAGATTACAAATAGATATAATATGTTTAGTCAATTAATTAGAAATTGTTACAAAAACTGTTTGATTTATTAAGCAACAAGTTCGAAAATGATAAAATACGAAACATGTTTAACAAACATGTTCGTGTAATTATTGTGCGTAAAAATTTAATTATTTTTTTTAAAGCAAAGCTTTGCTTTTCCAAAGACGTATTGCGTTAACAAAGAATTGTCAATTCGATATCAAAGTGTGACATGAGCCTTAACATAGCCACACAAAAAATTAATTTTTACAATAAAATTTAATAGTCGTTTGTAAGTCGATTCATAGTTAAATTATAGACAAAACTGAACATGTATAACCATGAAATATTACACGAAAACAGCTGAGCTGCCAAAAACAGTGTTGCCGAAAAGAAAGTTTCTAAAAAATTAGACTTTACTTGTAAACTTTTAAACCATGCATTGTAAAATTGTAAATACAAGAGGTAAATAATTACGTATTTTATTGTTTATTTTCTCTATCGTTATTTAGGCCTCGCAATACCATTCTGATATTGAGCCGCACTAAGAAAATTTATCTTTTCTAATCATATTATAATCAACGCAAAAATATTTTATTATTTTAATATTTTAGAATGTTTCTCAACCGCTTAGTCCTCATAATACCTAGAGCTGCAAACCCTTTTTTCTGTATTAACATTATTTATATTCTTAGTTGCACATTTAACCTGTAGCTTTTGCATGTAAATTTTAATTTTGTTATTTTTAAGTCAAACTTTTCGAAACAGTTGTCCATCATAAACATGGCACGCAATATATTAATTATTAAAAAATATTGATCAAACTTGTTTAAAATTAAGGCAGCAGGTTTTCAACAAATTTATGTCATTCATAAGTTCTTGGGTTGTTATTACTTTTTTTTTTAATATAAGTATTAAAGTATTCTTTGAAGCCATTTTGAGCAATTTCATATTTATTAAATACAATTAAATAAAACCTAAATGAAAACTAAGTACATCCTTTTATTAAGAAATAATCTTTAGAATATTTCCTATACTAAAGTTACCATAACTTTTCTGAGATTTGGAAACTTTGAAAAAATATTCAGTTATTGGCTTCATTGTATTTTGAACACTTTTGAGAACTGTCAATAATATTTTTGCAGTATTCTAAAATAATATGATGACTTTTAGGATTTTGCAACAACTTTTATTGAAACGAAAGTCATTTTTAAGACGACATTTTGATTACTTGAAAGGTATCAATTAATTTTCTTGGGATTTAAATTGACAAAAAATTGATTTGTACTGCTGCTACGCATCTACTTTTTTAGTTTTGCCTTAAAATTATATGAAATAATTGTTTTAGGTAAATTTACGAGGGTAGGTCAAATATACCGTGACTTTTCTACATTCTGGACACCCAGTTGAGGCTTCTACATACGAAACAATTGAAAAAATTGACGATAGGAGATTGAAAGTGCGAGAGAAATGTAAGCCATAAGCATATCACACGGCTGAGTGGATTCAATTTTTAGAAAATTTTCCGCAAGATGGGTCCCACGTTTGCTGACAATCGACCAGATTGGACAAGAAAAAAAATTTCTTTTTTACCAGGACAATGCAAAGGTGCATACATGTGCAGTTTCCATGCGCGTGGCTTTAGCCACGATTGATTATTTCTTGACGAGCTTACACTCTAATGATGCATTCATATCACAAACAAATACGTATTGGAGCAACGTTTGTTAAAGTGTATATAGTTCAAAGGAGATTATGTTTGTAAAATAAAATAATTTTATGTCCAAAAACCTATGTTTCATTCAATAATTCCCGCAAATGTTACAGTTGGCAAGTTCGTATCCTTTCAAGAAGTAAGTGGGTTCCCAGAGGAAATTGACTTTTCGTAAATTTTTAGGTTACGTTAGGTTAGGTTAGGTTGATTGGAGGGGTGTGATAGCCCATGTCATACGACATACACTTAAGCCAGTGAAGGCTTGTTGTGCGCTCCCTTTAATTATCAAACACAAACTGTCAAAGTTGTGCGGCAGGATTCGAACATGCGACCTTTGCACTACGAGTCTAGTACACTACCCACTAGTCTACGAAGGCCAGTTTCGTAAATTGTTAGGAAATTTTTTAAATAAAAATAAATGTACAAAAAATCTACTTTTTTCAACTTATTGAAGATAAAAAGATAGAAAATAGAAATTCGGTGAATAAGGTTAAAAAAATTACACCTTCTTGCAATGCTCTGGATGAGTGAAAGGAGCCATTGATATTAGATGTTATTTGGGTTTAACATTTATTTAAAGGAAAAGAATATAGGATTAGTAGATATATCTTTGCTGTGTCTAGAATGAGATGAAAGTGGTAGGCCAAGAAAAAATCGTGTGAATAACGACTTTCGTCTGTAGAAGAAACTCTTGACACATTTCGGTCCATATTTTGAAAGTGATTTACATACGTGTTACAATAGGCCCTTCAATCGCATGCAAATCATAGGGAATGTCACAGATTTGGAAAAACAATAAATATATTTTAATGTATTTTTATTAGACGCTCTTGCTTAAAAATAATAATAAGTGACAAATTAAAGTCAAACTTAAGGCCAAAAAGATAATTTCAATAAAAAATTAACTGAACATATATTTATTAATTTCATCGACCTCATGGTATGTTATTTATGTTTATTTTTATTCGGGTTAGCTTTTTGATTTTAAAAGAAAAAGACGGCTTAACTCAAATTTCTAATGAAGAAAACCGATGCTGATCGAAATATTGAATGAAAAATAAAATTTAATAAAATAAAGGAGTTTTACTTACATTAACAAATGACCTAGAGCCTGAATAAAAATAAACATAAATTAACGGAACATTTAAAAAAAATTTAACATTCGAAAAGTGAATTGACACCAATCAATGCAATCAGAAAATTGCATTAAATTAAGCTTCCGGCGCAATTAGTAAAAAGAAAACTTGTGAGTGTGGCAAGAACAAGTTTCTTTTAAATAACACAAATCGACACAAACCAAACAAGAAAGTGTTTCCATATAGAAAATTAAACCAGACACCTGGCCGTTTTTACAATTGTGCAACCAAGTGTTACCATGCAAAGTCACTGTACTTTTGCCACATTTCTTCTCTTCCATTCTAAAGTTTAGTATTTAATGTAAATATATTCGTATTTAGCATAAATGGTAGTGCTAATTATATGAAATTTTTTTTCTTTCAAAGATGCCCCTTAAATGACCATCAAATGTTATGGAATACAACGAGCACACATGCCACTCGAATGTGTATAAAAAGAGCACTCATTCCTTTACGTTCCACTTCAAAAAGTTATGTTTCTCGACAGTGTTGTCAGATTGGATAATTTATACTTAAATCGGGATTTTCTCGAATTGGGGATAAATATATTGTTTTCGGGATCGCCCAGCAATCAATCCCACACACAATATTGTTTTGTATGGTTTCTTTTACGCTAATAATTAAATTAATTTAAATTAAAATAGTATTAGTATAGTATTTAGTATTTAGTATTTAGTAGGCTTCTTTTTTGGGAATTTCTGAAACGAATTATTTTAATTTTGAAATTAGGGAACCCTGCTTTTCCCATAGGCTGACGGAATTTTCCCTGTCTCTCCCTCTCTCTCTATGTTTGTGTGTACTCGTACTATATGGTATGTACGAGTATAATTTATTTTTACTGGTCATTTATTAATTTAGTTCTTCAGTGTTTAATGCAAGTTGTGGTCTGGGTGATGGTGTTTTTATTGCAACTAAAAAAAATTATTACACATAAACGTTTTAAACATATTGACCAGCGTAAAAGTCATGTTCTGTAGTTTTATTGCTGTCATGTCATATGTAAATAAGCATTTTAACGCCGAATATATTATTCACTTCTATTCCTGATGAAATTTACATATGTTCTCGTACGTATATATAATACACGCATATAATATATAAGCAGTACGCAGTACATAAGTATCCTTTCGTGTTAAGTGAAGATTTGCAGATAGATTACGGAAATAATTAAGCATTCTTTATGGTTGCTAAAATCCTAAAAAAGGTTTTAAATTAATTAATAATTTTTGCGTTTCCCATACATTCAATACCGTTTTCGAGGTCATTTCGAATGACTTCATGCTCGAAAGAGGAAATAATTTATGTTCGAACGTATACTACAGCCTTAATATTCCTTGAATATCTTAAAGAAATCAATACCAGACAAAATTTGTTTTAGTCCACCTGAATCCATTTTATATTTTCCTTAAATAAATTCCATATACTCATGATCGGAGGTCTAAGTGAATATTTTAATTACAAAAAAACTTGAAATATGACACCGAAGCATAAGCATGATGCACTAATGAAAATTAAACAAATACTTGTACATATTGCCCCTTCCAGGCAACACACCCATATCTCAAAAACCAAACTTTTTCTTTTATAAATAAAGAGTATATTGGGAAACATAAAACTTAAACTTTTTTCGATATATAATAATGTTGCATTCAAAGATAGTTTTATTTAGAGGTGGTATCGATATTTTTGGCATAATTTCGCTTTGGCTTCAGATATAATTCGTATTTTATTTTCTACATATAAAGAGGATATTGTGGAGTAGACTTTTTCCTTGACTTACAAATTTTGATTCTTTGAGATATAACTATTTTTTATTTACGGGCTGATGCTACACCAGAATATTTACGAATTGGCTTCAGTTAAACAGAACGTGTTGGAGGTCTTTTTTATCGTTTAAGGTACTTTAAAAAATCCGCAATTGTTTTGACAGATTTTTATAAATTATCGGCAAATTTAATTTATCTTTATCAACCACATAAAGTGGTGAAATATTCAGAAATTGCACAGAAATTGCTTTAAAAAACTTTTGGATTTTTTAACTTTGTTTCCATCGCGATTCTAAAATCTTTCTCAGAGCGAAATACTTCAAAATAAAAATTTTAATTAATCTGAAAATGAATACTTCACGTTTTACAATTCGAAAAAGAAACGAATTTTTGACGAAAAGTACGTTTGCCAGTTTGCAAACAATTTTATTTCTGGGTTGAAAGAACCATGTATTCTAAGCTTTCTTCAGACAACTCTCAACTATTTTGAAGAAAAAGTTTGATTACAAATCGTTTTCAATTTGATTACAATCGTTTTCAGAGTTGATTATTAATTTTGTTCAAGTTGAAAGAAACGTACTGCTTCATTCAATATAAAAATAAGTCTACAATACTCGTATAAAATAAAAAAGTACCGAGTACCAATGGTGTTAAATTTTTAAATCCATTACGCCTAAAGGAATTACAAAATTGTTTTTTAAATTTATATGAAAATTTTGTTTTAGTACCCATAGGGTAACTTTTTGGCTTTGCAAATGTAATAGATTTTAAGGATTTTTTGCAGGTGTATCTAAAACTATTTTAAAATCGCTATTTTGTCGAGGTTGTTGAGGACTGTATCTCCCTTTTGTAAGACTATGAATGTACTACATAGATAATAATTTCCAAATTTAGTTTTAATGTGGAAATATACTCTCAAAAACTGATACCGACATCAGCCCATTTATCAGAGGTTTTATAAACTATTTGCAGTTCTTTGGTAAACATTGTGAATGAAAACTGGAGGCTTTACTACTTTCGAATTTGTATCGGTTGCAATATACTCCACTTTAATTTTTCCTCCAACACCTTTCAAATTCTTAGAATTTTATCGGTGCAGGGAAAAATTAATTCTACTGTGCATTTGGTTTAAATATTCAAATCAACCTGATGTATGGTGTCTAGTATCGATTTAGATCCTGAATATAAAAAAAATCACATTTGTTCACTAAAAAGCTTCTGAAGTGGCCCACTGATATGAAAATTTGGTTTGACAACGAAATAAATAAATTGATACATTTAAAAAATTCGATCATGTAAAAATTTCATATTCAAACAGTGGAGCACCAGTAACACATCGTAAAATTATAGAAGATCAATTTCATATCGACTTGTAAAAGCACAAATAAAAAATAATTAATTTATATTAATCTTTAATTAAATCATATCAAATTACTTTGAATAATTTAATTACCACTATGTAATATTTTACAAATTTTGTAGCATTTCAAGAGGAAAAATAAATTAAAAAGTGTAGCCGAAAGCAATTTAATGTTTTTATTCATATTTTCTTTTATAAAAATCTTCCATTGCCACTGCTTTGAATGAAATTCGTTGGAGAAGATGACAGCAGCGACATGCATATTTATTCCTACATTTTGTTGCACAAATACATAACGCATAGAAACATATTTTGCATGTGTTAGTAAATATTTGTTATGAAAACAAAAACATATTAAAAAATTAATTATTAGTGCAGCTGGGATGAACGAGTTGCACAATGAAAAGAAAAGTTCATGTATCCGGGTACACGCATAGAAAGAGCATGACTAATAAATGATCACTACGTTCCTCATTCTTGTCATTCATAATGAAGCAATAAAATTATGTTTGTTTATTTTAACTTTTTGTCCTAAACATATTAAGTTAAAATTTTATGGCATTATCTGATTCCAACTACTATTTGGTGTCTAAAAATACTGCAAGATATTAACTTTTCGTTGCAATGGGGTACATAATCAATTAAAATTTATTTTAATATGGACTTTATTTGAGAGTGTCCTAAAACAGTCATCATAAAAAATTTATTGAAAGAGAAATTATAAAAGAAACAAAATAGTTTATAAAGAAAAAAAGGAAAAAACGCAGATAATTTTCATATGTATACATGTATATATTTATTTTGTATATTACAAATGTATATGTATTTTAATATTTACATAAATATACTGGTATATTTCAAATAACGATATATAGAAATATAAAAATGTTGTTCTCACAAACATCGTGATTTGTTCATGAAGACATTTTGCATAGTTCTGGCGTACATAACGACATGTTTGATAAAATCATTAGGGAGAACATTAATTATGGTTTGCGATATACGTTGAGCACACAGGGGATATACTTACATAGATTCGATTTCAACTGAATATCCAGAGCATTCAGTATTCAGTTGGCTATACTTAAACGAGTGGAGAAATCGCTTTATGTGCTCGTTAGTTAAGTTACAACAACATTTTGTAATTGTACTAGTGATATATATACATAAATAAATATATACAGTTGTACGTACATATCAGAGACCTGCAACCGGTGATTAAAAAAAAATCAGATTATTCAAACACTCGAAAAACATGTCATTTTCGCTCAAACGTTCAAATATGCGTTTATCAACATTGTGTCTATTCTATTTTATGCTAAGCAAAATAAGGGTTGTTTGTGAACATGTAAATTTAATCTGTTGCCGCATGCCAGCTATTCAGTTTGAGTGTTTAAAAACTGTGTGTGCATGAATTTTTGGACAACTCTTCAAAGCACACATTTTTATTTAATCACATTCATGATCGAAATCAAAAACTTAGAGGCATTAATGCAAAAAGAATTAATGTGAAAAAGGCAAAAAATCAACAAGTGTACATTTATGCACAAGGAGCTGTGTGTTTATGGAATGGTTAGGCAACACGGTTGCCAGACTTAACAGTTTAATAGCATTTTTACGACGATACGCTGAAACAGATAATTAATCAAGAAATATATTTTTAAAATTATCCCGATTTTTACAATTATCATTTTGTAATTATATAGACATGTGTGTATATGTGTATACATGAAGGAGGTTATATTATAAGCAATGCGTTTTGTATTCTTCTTTTTTGTTAAATACAGTAAAGTATTTTAAGCACTTATATATTAAACATTTTATTATTATATTAGCAGCACTAGATCTCTCTCACTCTCCCTGTCGCTCACAAAAATATAAATTAGTCTAAATCTACCACAGCTACAACGGTGGTCGTGTAGCCATGTAGCCGTGTTGTCGTGAAAATAATCATTTTCATATAAACGTGTAAAAATTTTGCGCTGTTGAATAAAATAATGTTGAAACGGGTGTATTTTATTGTACAAAGATTTTTTTCTCACACTGAAACAAAAAGATTTGTTGAATTTGCTTCGGTGCCGCCAAAAATTAAAAAAAGCACCGAAATTTAAAAAAAAGCGCACCGCGCTCAGAAAAATACACTTAAAGACCCTTCTTTTTAAGTAATCTATGTACCAAACCAATAAAGCGGTATTATTCTTGGGAGTTAAAAACGACTTTAATTTCAGTAAAATTAAATAAAACAAACAAATTTGGCAAGGTTGAAGTATTTCTTATAAAAATAACAAGTTTTTTTGAATGAGTAAAAAATAATCCGATCTTTAAACGATTTTAAACCGAAAATTGTGATTTTTAAAGTTTATTGTAAAACCGACGTTTTTTGGTAACTTCGTATGGCATCCTTATTTCTCAACCACAATGTTTTAACAACCTACATACCTACACACTCAAGATTATGTGCCAGCATATATCATTGCATGATTTTTCTTAATATTCTTTGCAAAGAAAAGGCATGTTGAATAAATGCCATTCGTTTTTGTGTTTAATGAATGCAAACGCTCAAAATAGCTTCTGTATTAAAATCTTGCTTGAAAAATTCATATAGGCATTTTTGTATTTGCCTTCCTAATGATTAACACAAATAAAGATTATGAGCGTACGCGCATGCTTGCTTATGTGTTGGTGAATAATTGGACACAAAAAAGTTATGCATGAGTGAAGGCATAAAAAACGTGATTTTTGCCGGTCTCTGGTACATATGTAATAAATGGGCTTAAGCACTAACATCCCATTTTTGTGTTGGGTTTGAAGATACCAATCTGATGTCAAGGGAAGTTCGGGACATGGTGGCTGCGGTTTAAGCCTAAATAGACGGTTCACACTTCTAAATTGTTTTTCAGTGTTTAGATTAAATTTGAGATTCTTGGAAGGAATTTATGGTATATTTAGGCCACTTGGTATGCATGGCTTATGGTGGAAATTCAAGATTAATTATTAGTAAGACCATCGTGAAGTTGGAACTTCAAGAAAGATTGATCGTGAAAATCTTTCATACATCTATATCAATTTAAGTATTGAAATTTTCTAATTTCTAATTGAGGGGTGAAAATCTGCACAGTATCTGCTTTATTGCTTCGATATACACTGAGTCTTCTTTTCATGCAAGTGATTAAGTAACTGCCAAATAATTATTTGAAGAGCCGGAACCCAACTGAATGTTTCGTAGGATATACTTACATAAAAGTATAGAAGATGGTAAGAATATCAGCTGAAGTCTCTCAAATAGCGAAGATCGGAAAATACCTCAAGCATTTCATATAACCGAATGTTCTTTTAAAACTTTGAAAATCTCGTCAGTCCATTGAACTTCATGCTAGATCTTCATATCGGAAATAGTGAAAATCTAAAATATTTATGCCATTCACAAATACATCTGATGATCGTGATCCCATTCCATTTACTACAAACGAGAGAACTAAACATATATGGGTATATAATTTCACTATATGGGTATGTAATTTCATAAAAATAGCACGACTTCTTTGGTGCAGTTTCTAATTTTAATTTCTCTCATATTTGACACAAATGCATACCCGCAGGCAGTACCGCACCCCTTGCTGACGGCAGGTGACACTGGCATTGAGTTTGTTCGAAAATTGTGCAATGAGCACAGAGATATTTTATTCGCTGCCACGCTTTTGCTTTTACAATATTTTTTTTATTAAAGAGTGGTAATAAATACAAAAAAGTAAAAAGATTTAAGTAAAAATATCATTGATTATGCACGTAATTTGTAGAGATTCCTATGCAAATTGTGTATTTTATTATTGTAAAACAACAACGATACAAAGACACTTTAAATTCTAACAAATGCGTGAGATGATTGAGCTGCAACGTCTTGCATTTAAAATTGTAGCGTTGCTAAATGTATGTCAGTTTATTGATATTTAAAGTGAAGAGGGATCTAAATTTATTTAACATTCAACCACCCACCCTTGTCCCACATAGAAACTTTGCAAATTAACCCCACTTTATGCGTATATTTGAGAATATTAATGTGTATGTGTGTGTGTGTGTACTTTTGTAATATTTATATTTTATGTTGTTTATTAAATTCCTCGAGTGATGGCGGTGTCTCGTAAATGCTTATATTTGCTGACGCTGTAGCGATTTTGTCTGCTTTTGCTTTAATTTTTTTTTTAATGAGCACAATGGTGACAGCATAGAGTTACTTACTGTACAATAATTTTGTATGCCACAAAATAATCAATTGCTTTTATATGAAACGAAGGGTAGTTTACAGAATGATAAAAGAACTGTTTACTTCTGTATGTAATGGCACAGATTATACGATTTGTATATCCATAATTACTTTAGCAACTTCAGTATAGCATTTTGAATATTTAAAAGATATCGAGAAGCTCATATGTTCAGATCGGTTTATCTATGTAAAGCAATTATGTAACGAAAATTCGTATTGCGTTCGCGAAAATTCCCCTACATTCACGACATTTCATTGGTGGCTAAACCAAATCGTCAGTGAAGTTTAAGCAGTTTGAAAATATTTGGTTTATCAACCAATGAAATGTCGGCATATGAAGAGCTAAAGCCACAACAAACAATGCATTTTGCAAAAACTCTAATTGTTTTAAAAATTAGTTAAGGAGAATATCCCGAATAATAAATTTCGATATTAAATAAATATTAATATTAACAAAAAACAAAAAACCTTTACAAATTACCTCGAATCCGAGTGAAGTCAGTGAGAGTGTAAAAGTTGGAATGGGCTTCGAACATACATACGCAATGTTGGATCTTTGACAAGATCAAATGTGGCCAAATGATGTCGTTTATGAAAACCAGATGATTTATTTTTGTGGCAGTGTAGCTATTTTCTTTTTTTTAAGTACTTTCTCGGGAATAATAATCCAGTAACTTTATGTTATAAAATTGTATTTCGTGTCGTTTTGTAAAGAAATCGAATGACTTCCATTAAAATTTCATGAAAAATTTTTACATAAGCGAACAAGTGAATGGAAGCAGGCAGATTTTTTTCATTAAATTTAAAATATTTAGTTTTCCAAAGTCGAGCTAGAGATAAATTTCAAATTTAATATTCGCATTCGGATTCGCGATTTTTACCATAGACATTCGTATTCGCAAATATCGAAAAAGTGACATTCGTTACATGACTAACCTATAGTTTAACCGCAGGTAATTCTTAACTGTTTGCCTTCCATTGATCTTGCGAAGCAATTTCTGTTATGCATTATGAAAACTTTTCGATGAATGCGAATAAAACTCCATTCCTTTGAAATTCTGACAATTCCTTAAGAGAAAAGAAAAATGGACAAAATGTATGTATGGATATGTATGTGTATTTGAAGGAAGCCAACAAAAGCATTTTACAAGTACGAGCATTTTTTTGTTGTTTGTTTTATTTTGTATCTTTATACACTCTATGGTCCAAGTTAACGCACCCTCTTTAAGGCCTTCCATTCACGCTCGCACACATGTACCTGTAATTTCACCACCTTCCGGATTAATATTAGATACAATTTCAAATGCACAAAAAACAACAACAAATACAAAAATATAGATGAAAGGAAATATACAAAGAAGCTTTGTTCAAATTGTTGCAAGGGTTGGGAGGGGTACTCAAGCAATGTACTCATCTAATATACATGTGTATATAAGTAAATATATATGAATATAGGTATGAGAAATGTTGAAAAAGCTTTCTTACGGGTATGTACAGTATCTTGTTTTCTTTCTCTTTATAACAGGGGAAAATTGTGGTGAGAGCTTTGAGAGTAACCATGTAATAAATTTAATTTAGTACAACACAAATTTCGAAAAAGTTTCTTAAAGCATGGTGGTTGACTTTGTTATGTATTGGGCTTTAAGTTTTCAATGTAACTATTTAAAAGCTTTTGTTGTTGCAATCAATATTTAATACTGTTTTTTTCCTTTTCTTTTCAGGTATGTGTTGTGTGAAATAGTATGCGCTTTATGAAAATGTGGGTAAGAAATGGCTTCAAATTAAATATATATAATCCATATGCATAAGCTTATCCCAACGCCTTTGTTTTTATATATACATATATATTATGTAAAAATAATTATATAAGTTTATTTTACTTTAGAAGTTATTTAAAACATGATTTAAAAAGAAGACTTTGTTTTAAGAAAAATCTTAAAATCAAGAAAGATGAAAATATAAAATTAGAAATACTATATGATCATTACCAATATTATTAATAGTTTGACTAGGTTTCTGTAATTTTTATGAAACTTGTTGCATGGAAAGTTTTTATTTACGAATGTGCATAGCGGTGGTAAAAATTTTTTTTAAATCATGTGAAATTTAATGCTCTGCTTTTATTATTCCCTTTTCATTAGGGGAAAAAATGCATGCAACAGATTGCATGACAAAATAAAACTTGCTGACACTGTCATTTACAAATATATATATTTTTAATAACAGAATATACACTGCGTATTCGAGCTAAATATCGGACAAGTAATGCAAATTTTACTTTTTAAGAGCATTGAATATATTTTGAACAAATTATGTGAAACATTACGTTACCTTCATCCCCATATTTTTTTATTAATTCTAAATATTGGCTGATGAACAGGATCCGGCAAAACAGAAAGGTTTTTATTATTTATATTTTATATTTTTAAAATTAAAAAAATCTTAAACCGTTCGGCACCACTACTTGAAAACTTTCATATTATTCCTGAGCTTTAGCTGGGATTTAAGCACTCCTAGGCAGAACCATAGAGTGTTCAACGTCACTCGAAAATAATTTGAAGAGAAGAACATGAACATCCAACAAGCATTCAATAACGACTGACACTTTATGTTGTTTTGAAATTTTATATACAACATTTTATGCAAAAATTTCAGACGAAAAATCGAATATTCTTTATGTTAGAGCAGGCATCCCTTACTTGTAGGACGCCGTTGCAATCTGTTGCATGAGTCACTTTACTCACTAATTGGTCCAAAATCTCAACCAAATACTAGAAACCAGTTAAAATATTTGGAAAGATATTTAAAACTTGTGCGGCCCCATGGAATCAAACTACGCAAAAACAAAAATCATCCAAATATCGAATTATTACAGAGACCTTAATTCAAGACTGCAAGACTCTAGTTCAGTCGCCTTGGTATACTGATAACGAAGCATTACACACACAGTAACCTTAAAACTAGATCAGTAAAAGTAATAATTGAATCCTACAGTGAAAGCTATTTGACAAGACTGTCTAATTATATAAACCCACTGGCTAATATTTTATTAGATGACGTCATGAGATAAAAGGACTTGTTATCATATCTTGGAACTCGCTTCTGTTCGTTTAATGATTTAGAAAAATGTAGAGTACAGGATTATCTTCCCTCTTTGTATGAATTCTTTAATTCATTAATTAAATTAACTTGTGTGTAACTTGTTGCCGTTGTTAATTAGATTTTCCCTTGATTAATTAATTATATTACATTATACTGAGCCCAAGATCTTTTTATAAAAATATCAAGATATTTTTTCCCCCAAAAATTAAATTTTTCTGGGTCCTGTTAGTACTACATTCTGCAGCAAATTCTTGATTTGGAAGTATAGACGGGAAACTGAAGAAAATATTGTTTTACTATTTTTCATTATTTGATAATTTTCATTTTTGTTCCTGTCGATTTGTGTGTCTTGAATTTATAAAGAGATTGTAAGCATTAACATTGCAAATGGTTTTTATTATGTAAATAAAAAAATAATGGCATTGCATTTGGTTCACATTTTTTGTTTTAAAATTGTAATTTGAAATATCATAATAATATTTCTTGTGCCATTATTCAGAGCTTATAGATTTTTAAATTAACAATTACTTGGTATTTTTTTTAATTTTTTTTTTGCTTGAAAAGTTCGGTACAATGCCGATAAATCTCATTAATATTTAGAATAAAGAATTTGATTTTCATGTTATCAAATAAATACAATCATGTGCACCCAAAGGACGTCTTGTTGAGGTAGGAATATTATGGGACAGATAATAAGTTTTTTGTTATAAGTGTTCTAAGTGACCGATAAGCTCAAGGGAAGATCATCTTACCTTCAACTTTCAACGTGAAACTCTATTAGATTATATTTGTAAATGGACAAAATAATTGCAGTTTTTTCATACAAAATAATTGAAAATACTAAATTTAAAAGTAAAGCGTATAAATAGCTATTCAGGAAAAATAAAAATACTTCTTTGCCATCGCTTACTAAATTAATTAATCAACATAGACGGTTTTTGCTGTAATAGTGCCAAAAAAGTTAAATTTAGTTTACAGGCAAGTTATAATAACAAAAAATAATTCACTTTTTATTTATCACTTTTGCTAAAGTCACCTTTAACTATCGGAAACTGTAAAGTCAAGTTGTAATTTTATAAAAGATTTCATAATATTGAAAAAATTTTGAAAACCATGTGCCATTGTGTTCAAATTATCCTACGCAGCTTTCTTATAAAAAAATAAGTAAGTGCAGTCGAATTCGTTTCTTCTCGTTTAAGCGAGATTTCAAATAAACGGACTTCGAATAAAAGAAGCGTCGTGTAAAGGAACTCATCATTTTGAAAATTGTGCTTGGAGACATACTGAACATAAAATAGATGTATTTCGATTTCGAATTAAGACAATGAAGATTTTATCTGTTGCATGTAATAAAAATGAGGCGACACTGCATTATGTTTCGTTTAAACGGTTTTTCGTTTAAGCGAATTTTTTAGAGAAGAAAAATGCTTTGAAATTAATAGAAGAGAAAAATTTTAAGAATTTTGGTTTTCTTATAAGCGATTTTTTGAAAAAGCACTACAGTGCGATGAACAATAAAATTTTTCTTAATTTTAATAGCAACGACATACAAGAACGAATTTTAAAACAATTTGTTACTGGTAAAGTGTTCATTTACTTTTTTCTATTTTTAAGTTTTTAAAATTATTGTGTTACTTTCTCAGCACAAGTTTTAAAAAATAAAATATCGATTGCAATGGAAAAGCAAATGTAAGAATAAATTATGAGCAGCATGTTGACTGGAGAGGTAGAGAAAAAAAATATTTTTAATAAAATCGGTTTCAATTTCATCTACTAGTTCATATAATAGACATATTTTTCTTCTTATTTTAGGACATAGTTCACAAAAACTATTTTTACTTTTTCTTTCGTTTTTTGACAATTCATAAACGGAATTTTGTTCTTTTAAGGGCAAAAAAACAGCTGACTGACCTTAAGAGATATTAAAGTACTGTAACACGAGGTTTTGAACATAAAATGTGGTCTATAAAAAAATTTAATGTCTACCCATGAACCTTTTTTAGGGTATACTTTGTTCACTGTTCTAATGATATCGCATAGGCATGGCTAATTGTCTTAAATTGTGTAATAACAGTTGAATAGAACTACTACAAGTGAAGTACAGTAAAATTATAGAAATGCTTATGTTACCCGAAGCACTGTCGACAGCTGTGAATGACATCAAAATTGTACAACAATAATTTCTTCACTTTAGATGCAGGCATTCAATTTTCGCTTTAATTTCACAATAACAGGTCGTTATTAATACGCAGAAATGCCTTAAGAACAATTTGCTTGGCATACTTCCTCGTACTTTTACTTTTTCTATTTGTTTGTACAAAATCAGGTCTAAGGAATTCTTAACCTAGTTCTTGTTTCCTTTTGAACTTTTCCACATTATAAACTAATAATAAATATCTATGTATGTATGTAAGAAAACTATAAAAATTTCCTCACTTCAGTACATTTTCCCCATGTTTTGTAGCGATTGAGAAACATATTTACAAGTACTCGTATGCATATGGATGGTGGAAAACAAATCGTGATAAGCAATTATTTTATTTAAATTTTTTTCCTTCTTTTTCGTTATCGATAGTATTATTTTTATTTACATTGAACTGCGCAAGGACATTAATTCTTTTATTTTAAGTCTTTATTTATTGTATAGTTTCATTTCACTTTTCTTTTCCGTATTTTATTTTTGAATTTCCATCGTTGTAGTTAGAACTGTTTTTTAAGTGTTTGAAATTAATCGAATAAGGATATTTAATTCATTCGGTTAACTTTTACGAAAATATGTTCTCTAAATGAGATTTAAAATATCCCAGTAGAGCTACACGGGGAATGCAATTAAAATATTTACATAGTTCAGTTAAAAGATCTATTGTGAGTGGATGCGGCAGTGAAAGAAATTCGAATTGAAGAATTAATTTTGGTGGTAAAAAAAATAATGGTGGAAATCACCATTGACAGCATATTTACAACTCTAGGATATATGTGTTCGTGAGGAAATTTATTATTTATTTTCGACGTTAAAAATTTTAACAATATTTTTTCTAATTTGAAAACTAAATTCTTTGCCGCAGAACATCATGTTGACGCAGTCTGAGCTGTAGGCAAAAATTGGCCGAAAACGCAGCCACTAAAATAGTAACGTCAAAGAATCGTCTGCTTTTTTTTAAATAAATTTTGTATTGATTAATCCAATTATTGAAGTTTTATTTAAAATTAAAATTTTTACTATTACCTTTGGAATTTCTCGCCTCTTAACTGAAATGGCAACATTGTTCCTGTCAACAAGCAGCTGTCAAAATTTTAAAAATCTGCGTCTTTTAGTTTGTGTTCAACAGTCGTTGATAGCGGAGTACTGCGTGATTCAAGGAGAAAATGAAACGAGTGAATTTCGCGTGCTCATTAAGAATTATTTTTTGCACAAAAAACTATTACTCAAACCAAGGCTGAGTTTGATAAATTTTATGGGAACTCGGCACCATAAATTTTAATGGTAAAAAGTGGTTTAATGGATTTCTTGTGGCCGTATAAGTACGAAGCCCAGTTGAGGTCTCTACACTTGAAACAATTGCAAAAATAGATCACAACAGATGATTGAAAGTAGGATGTTGTGGAAGCCATAGGCATATTACATGACTCAGTGGTTTCGATTTCGAACTATCTCTTGTGTATGAGAAAGATGGATGCCGTATTTGCTCACACTTAATCACAAACGCAATCGTGTTGCAACTTCGCAGGAGTGTTTGGCATTGTCAAACCGCAATATGGAAGTTTTTGCGCCGTTTCGTAACCGTGGATGAAGCGGAGATGCACCACAACACATCAGAGACCACACAGCAGCTAAAATAGTGGGTTTCTCGGGGTGAATCGGCGCCAGTAGTCATAGCTACAGTTTTTTTGGAAAGCACGCAGTATAATCCACATTTACTACCTTTAAAAAGGTAAAATAATCAATGGCGAATATTATATTTACTTATTGGGCTGATTAAATGAGGATTTCAAAAACAAACGTTCGCATTTGGCCAAGAAAAGGTTCTGTTCCACCAGGACAATGTAAGGGTGCAAAAATTGCACAATTGCCATTATCAAAATTCCATGGATTAGACCAAGAACAGCTCTTTCATACGCTATATTCTCCGGATTTAGTTCCGAGTGACTATTTCTTGTTTCCAAACCTAAAAAAAAAATGGAGCAAAGATATTTGTCTCCAGTGATGAAATTATATCACAAATAAATATCTATTTTAATGAGCTCGACAAATCTTATTTTTGGACAAGCAGATACAGATCACTGGCTAAAAACCGCAAATTAGAAACCATTAAGCTTATGGTATCTGCATATAAGTACAAAAGTGAAATAACTTTGGGAATATCAAGTAACTCAGTACACCAACACTATGATTTTGAATATAAAAAATTATAATAAAATCTGATTGCCGCTGTAAACATACATATATTTGATATGCTCTTGCAGATTTTCTAAGGTGTAGGAAATCGAAAGCTCATCATCATCTTTGTCAACAACGAAAACAACGCTGTAAAAATATAACAATTCTGGCATTTTTTTGTGACAATTAAACTAAAAACTTTAAATAAATTTAAATAAAATAAATTTAAATAAATTCGACGAGTACCGAAATATCGATTAAAAAATTAAAAGAGATCTTAAGATTGAAAGAAATAAATTAAGTATGTAAATTTAAACAAAAACAATAATTTAGAAATTTTGGCAATATTATTTTATTCTCTTTTTCACCTGCTGCAGCTAACTTCACTTTCTAACTCACTGTCAAAATTGGATTTTCCAAGCGATGACTCCGCATTATTTCGGTTTGATCAATTTTTCAGAGTTAGAAAACGCAGAAAACGTGGTCTTGTTTAGATTTGCCTCCGGAATGTTTAAAGGTTTTAGCAGCTTTAAACTGATTTCGGAGCATTTCATATCTGTACTAAAATGATCCGAATGGCAGCAACTTGACTCCAATTCGTGGATGCATGTACAATATATGAAAATATTTTATTAATCATATCCATTTATTCTTTGAGTTATTGAGTTAGTATTTTCTGCCGTATTATTCAAAATTATAGTTACTTATTCGTTAATGGGAGTAACCATTTATTCTAAATAGACCAATAATATATTTAAAGCTCAAGCAAATATGGCAATCCAGGTGGTGTTTCAGTGATACCACAACCCTTATTAAGTTAATTTCCTTAAAATAAAACGTGAAAAACACAACCAATTTGAACGCATATAAAATAGTATATATATAAAATTTATTTAATTCTAAGAATTTCTTAGAAAACTATAATAGCGAATAATGGTTTAGTTGAGTTTCAACTCTTCACCAAGACGGTCAGTCAGAGAGTCTATAACGTGAAATTTTCTAAAAGTGTAACTTTTGGAATAAATTTTTGCTAAAAAAAAGTTCATTTAAAATTATTTAAAAGGTGTGTGTTTGCATGCAAAGTGCAATATCCTTATGGAGCTTTCAAAAAGTTATTGCCCTTTGGCCGGTGTGGTGCTGCTGAATGACAGTAAATCGATAAATTTGCATTAATCTATTTTGGTTTAGAATTGTACAACAATTGCGGCTGAAGTATTGCGTGTGAGACGTTTTATTTGCTCTGTGAACTGACCATTTGCGGCACGATAAAGATTTTTTTCTTCATATAATTTTCTTTTTATTACTTTTTGTTTAAATTACAAATACGAAATTCTGTTTTCGTATTACGGAGGTATGCGCCCTAAGCAAATCCAATTAGTTACTTGTACACTGTGTGTAAATCTTTAATATACATTTAATTATTTTAACAAATGGACGTTATATATTTAAAATACTAAACGCATTTAAAAGATTTTCATTTATCTGATCTGGAGGGAAATAAAGTTCTAATAATAAAAAGTGCCCATAGAATATATTTAAAATATTGACATGATTGTGTTAGTAAAAACGGTTTGCGTGTTACGGCCATAAGGAACAAAATTAAGCCGGTTGAAGAAAGCGTTAAATATTTATAAAAAATTTAAAATATTTGGTGGTTGTCTTAAAAAAAAAATAACTATATGCGTGTTACAGAATTCATTATTTATTAAACTTTCATCAATCAATAATTAAATGTTATTTAAAAATAATTATTTATGGCTTTTTAATACTGAAATTTGTAGTGTCTTTCACAGTTCATTTCTGGTAGAAGTTGTTATTTTTAGAATGAAAAAAAAATTAACTTTTTATTAAAATTTGGGATTTTTAAAAATTTATAGAGTTTTAAATTAACAAAAAAAACCCTATCGTTTTTTGTTGAAAAAATTAACGCAATTACAAAGTAAAATAAAATAAAAATAGTTTTATTTAAAAGTAAAAAAAACAAAACGAAACAAATATTGTCTATGGGTATAGGGGCGGCAAGAATTGACCTTCAATAAATAACCCCCAAACAAAATATGAAAATATGAAACAATGAGAAACGATATTTGGGGGGTTATTAAATTTTGTGTAGGACTCATTTCGTTTTTTATTTTTTTTATTTTTGAAGTCTTGTACCGTATGAAAATTTACAACAAAATACTACCCCCTTTAATTAATTTGAAGTTCCTTGGACTGTATAGGATTACGCAGTTTTACAAATTGAAATAAAAATTTACTTTATTATAATGTGTTTCCTTTTAATTTTTTATCAACAAAAATTTAAATTCGACCATAATTACACAAAAAGGTTTTTCTAACATCATTTTATTTGTAACAGTCACAGTGGATAATAGTTATTTTGAAGACCAATCCCCAATGTTTGCTTGGCGTATTATGTTTGCTGCAAACGATTTTCAGCATACATTCTGCATTGAAGCTCGTTAAATGTCACAAAAAGAAAAAGGAAAAGCGATAGATGAATAGGGGAGATAATGTCTTAGAGCCTATTTTTGTATAAATATTTGTTTATTAAAGAACAGCTGGAATAAATATTTAAAAAAAATCTGCTTTATACATGCATAATGGAAGCTTCAATTCATTCCTGAAATTGGCACTTTATTTCATATGACCAAAGCCCCTAAAAAATTAATAAGACGCACAATAGTAGAGTTATTTTTACAACTCTATTAAGCCCTCTCTACTCATTTCACCACCTGACCTGACCTCCCATTTCCGAAAGAAGTAATACTTGTAGGCATTACTTCCTTGAGTGTTACTTTTCTAAAATAAATAAATCTCACGATAGAAGAGCTGAGCTTCAAAATTAAAAGTTTGGAAGCCTTAAACATTCGCAGCATTAAACATTCGCTCGTTTTTGTTTGATTATTTTCCCGGTAATAATAATTCAGTCATTTTTTAATAAAAGTTTGTATTTTGCATCCTTTTTCAAAGTAATCGAATGACATTCACTAAAAATCTGTGATAATTTTTACAAATTATAATGTACTATTGGCGAAAGATTTTTTTTAATTAAACAATTTCCAGACGTATAAATTGGGCCGTAGATAAATTACAGATTTCATATTTGTATTCTGTATTGCTCCATATCTCGTTATCATCTAATTCTCTATATATCTACCTCATGAATGTCAAAGCACAATGACGTTTGTGCCACATCTGCAGAAATGACAGCCAATTCAAATTATGAAATCACTTTTGCGCCAGCTTTATTCAATTCAATCAAGATTTTTTTTAAGTCAACTTTCCACAAATCGGGAAAATGAACTAACGGACACTTCGAAAGCAATAAAATTATCATTCTTACAGCCTTTTTACACTAACAAACATCGAACATCTACCATAAATTTACCGAGATGTTAACTTCTTATTGTTAGTTTGAAGTTCGATACAAAAATTTTTAAATCTATAATACATTAACAATTGGGTTTGCTCTTCAAGAACAATAAAGTTTTTAATTATTGACAAGCTTCCAATACGAGTATTAACTTAATCTGTACAATAAACTATCTATAAAATAATGTTAAAAATTGCAATGTAAGATGCATGATGTACTCAAGTGTAAAAGGGCTATTAGGAACAACTACCAGTTATATTGCTGCGATCTTTATGAAGTTCGCTCACGATCCCACGACCCCAATATTCAGCTTGAAAAATGCAATTTTGTACAATCAGCATCAAGAAAATATTTTGAAATCTACTAAAATATCGAACATATATATGTTCTATTTTTTCGACCGTTTCTGTTTAATTAATAAACTTTATTTTATTTTTTATTAAACTTAAGGTCTTAAATTTTTATTTTAAATTATTTTCGATATTTCGGTACTCATTTATATATATTTTTATATAAAACAAACAAATAATAAATATCCTGAAGATGGTACTCAATGAGTACCGAAATATCGAAAATAATTTAAAATAAAAATTTAAGACCTTAAGCTTAATAAAAAATAAAATAAAGTTTATTAATGTCGAACATAATTTTTGTACAAAATTAGTGACAATATGTTACTTAAATTTAAAAATAAATTCAGAAATGTGATGAAACGAGTATGTATTAAGTGCAGCTTCTAAGATCCAAGCTATCAAATAGTTGTGTTTTAGTTGCTATTAAAATTTAGTGGGCAAATTATATAAACACCATTTTAATGAAGGCAAAATAACTATCAATTAAATTCATATTCAAAAAGTAAAAAAAATACCTGTTTTGGGTCACTCTTTTGTAATTGTACCATATATAAAAAAAGAAATACATAATAAAAATTCCTAAAAATGTCATTAATGTCTTTACAGCCTGCTATCGCTTGAAATTATGACCAAATGCAAATATTTATAATTATTTTGTGTCATAAATAAAGTGAAAGGACTCCAACAATCAAAAGGATATGAAAACCATGAGCATTCATTGAATAAATGTGGCCATATGTGCTTATGAAATAATAAAAACTAAATGGAATGTTAACTAGGTTAAATAAAAAATATTACTTGGTATGAAAAGTTTCTAATTAATTCTAACAGTTACAGCATGGAACGTACAAGAAAAAAATATATCATTTTATCAAAGACTTTGATACTTTTTATAACTTTTTGAAATTTTTTTACATAATTTTGAAACATTTCGACTTATTTGTGTACGTAGAAGCAAAGTCAAGTATTTACAACTTTTAATTTTCTGCCAAAATCTTTTTTGCCTGTTTGCAGAAATTTTAGTCTACTAGTCTATATTGGTAGCCCTTATTGTTAAAACTCAGAACAAGTTTCTCATATTTCAGATTTAAACGCGCTAGATTTCCTAAAAATTATTTCCAAAATTTCTTCAACTTGTGCTAAATTTCCCTAAAAATAGCAAAAATTTACTTAAATAAAACTGGAGTTAAAAATTGTTTATGGTTTCCTACAATGAATTTTTTAATTTTTTCATTTGATTTATATGGCATAAACATACGAGGTTGAATGTTTTCAAACTGCTTAAAGTTCACTGACGATTTGGTTTAGCGACTAATGAAATGTCAGCATATGAATAGCTAAAGCCACAACAAACACTGCATTTTGCAAAAACTCTAATTGTTTTAACAATTAGTGGGGGAGATTATCCCGAAATAACAAAATTCAATATTAATTAAATGTAATTAATTTTTTAATTTTTGTTAGATGTTAAGTAAAATTTTTTCTCTAGCAGCTACGGAGCTTTTAGCGAATCCCGATAGAAATGGGTCTGGCGCCATACAACTTTATTTTATTTAAGTTATAGTGCATTATTTTTAATGTGTGATTTTACAGGCTGGTGGCCAGTGTAATACAATAGCAAACTTATGGTTGCGAGTTCAATTCATGCCAAGTACTCTAGGTGTTTCTGCAGACATGCTTAGAAGTTGTTTGCAGACAGGCTTAGAAGTTGTTTGCCTAAAAAATAATTTTGTGAATGACATTTTTTATATACTTTTTATAAAGCTAATTATTTTCTCTGGATTTCCAAGTCTTTTAGCAAACATATGTTATTACATTTACTTTCATGCGCTCTTCCAATAAAAAAATTATAAACATTTTTCAAAGCATTTCATAATGACTAACAACACCGATGAATTTTAAACTCACCTATTTAGATCACCTTTTTTTTTTTTTTGCAATTGGACCAGTACTCAGGGGATGACCCCTATTTATGCAGTGCATTGTGCTGGAACTAGGAAAATAGGATAGGGTGAGGAGGATAGCGGGAGTAGTGCTTATGGATATTCGACTTGAATCTCTCTACGCTGGGTATGGCAGGAAAGACATCTGCAGGGAGCTCGTTCCACATACGAGCTGTTCGATCAAAGAACGAATTATTTCTGAAATGCGTAGTGCGATTCGCTGTTATATCGACCACAAATGGATGTGCTCTTAATGAGGAACGTGTTGCTCGTAAGTAGGAGCGGATCTCGGGAATATGTTCCCTTACCTCATCAGAGCACAGTCCATTGAAGTAACGATAAAACAGCATATATGTTGCATATACTCCTTTCAAGGCAACATAAAATTTTCTTTTAAACTAGATGAGCTGCGATGACACGGTATGACCTCTCAGGCCAAAAAATCTTGGCTCTGTAGCTCCCGCCGTTCACTGAAATGTCGTATCCATTATTTTTCAAAAAAAAAAAAAAAAATAAAAAATAAAAAATAATGCCACCAATCCAAAATTCACATTAAACATTAGTTTCTCGACGATGACGAGCGGGTTTATTTGCCGGTCCCCAGATGAGGAGATTTTGTTTGTGGATACAGTCGCCGAGATAAAAATTCTCCCCAGGAAAACATCTATCAGTGCCGAAATAACATACGATTTAAAAATATACTTTTTTGGACTACCCTTTATTTGTTTGCGCTACCCGATGACTCCTTTGCGCTGTCGTTGTATTATAAGCAGCCCAACAGGAGCTAATTCTTATCATACTGGTGCATATGATTAACAATGGAACTAATACCAGAGATAAGCTGAATTTCTTACGATTTTTTTATGTCATTAAAAGCTTTATTTTGGATGCGTTTAGTTTTTTTTAACTTTCCCGAATCTTGTGCTAGACCAAAGGACATAAATTCATTATATAATTGCAACGATATGGAGCATTATCACTAACAACTGATTAAATTCTGCACACTACATTCGATTTTTCATACACAAGAAATTTAAAATTTATTTTTTTAAATTTCAAAAGACTTGCCAAAGGTCACATCGACAATACTATCTATGTATTGACTTTAAACTGAACATTCTGGCTTAAGTATGAATCATTAAATGAATAACTTTCAATGTATTGACAAAAACGAAACCAATTTCAATTGATTATCTAAGAAATTGTTATGCGACAACAAATTTAAAATTCCTTGGTCTTTGAGAATAACAACGCATATCCATTTTTATGTACTATCTTTCCTATTTTGAAAAAAAGTTCACAATAAATTGCAAGTGATCCTATTTATCTGCTCTCAACTGTACATGTGCATAGATCGGAATTAGATTGTTAGATTAGAATAAAGTTAAAGGGAAACGTTACCGGTACCTATAAGTAATATACGCCAAAAATTTAAATCAATCATACGGCTTTCTGGGTCGTTGGGTTCAGTCATTTGCAGATTTAATATGTGCATATATATTAACAAGAGACATTTCCTTTTTCATAGTCCTCTCCAGTGAGGATCTTTTACAAGTAGTAAACTTAAAAAAAATGGCTGCGAGAAGAATTATAAAAAAATTAAAAGTGTGTGAAATGTCGGAAAAATTAGCGTCAATATATGTGCAACATGAAGAAAATGTGGCTTAACCAAAATCCATACAAAAAATGTAGGGTTGTTACTGATAATTTCTCTTAATTACCAATAAATTCGGACTTTCGGCAAATTTTTTTAAAGAAATATGGTTCATTTTGTTTGAAACAAAAGTGGATATAAAACCTCAGAATTTAATGAAATAAGCATCTGTTTCGTCCTTTTGTTTTTGAAAAACCTTTCATGAACCAAAGTTTCGACAGTTTATTATGAATTATATTCTTTCACTAAGACCGTTTCTTATATTTCGCAAGACAATTACAAAATTAAACGTAATTAGGACCTTAAGCATCGACAGGTATTGCTCGAATTCTATTTCGCTTCTAATATAACTGCATATCTCAAGACCCAAGTCAATTAAAAAAAATTATTTATAAATATCAATATATATATATATATATATATATATATATATATATATATATATATATATATATATATATATATATATATACTTATATATATCAAAGTGTGTTTCCCTGTGTAACTTACAAATATCTTTACAAGTGATTTATATTAGTGGGTACCTCCCACAATTAAATACAAACGAACATCGTTTCATGTTTTATTTATATCATGATGAACAGGTATATTTCGCCTTTTCATCTAATAAAAACATTAATTGAGTGAAACTCCGAGACATTTCAATGTGTGTATGTAACTTCATTAAAATATTGCAAGTAAAATGATTTCTCTTTCACATGAATTTATTGATCATTTGCCAAAAATTGTTATTTTATTTGAAATAAATAAAACGTGATAATTGCTTTGTTTGTTACTAAGTTGTGTTTTTATAAGTTTATGGGAATTTCAACATGCGACACCACATGCTCAGGCTTTTACTTTTAAAAGTATTTGTTTTTTGTTTCGGAGAATTCTTGTATCACATTCCAAAACGTTTTCGTTAAATAAAACAGACTTTTGAAGGAAAAATCTAATAGCGAACTAAATCTTTCGGATCCAATGTGTTGCCCGAGAGATGAGAAAAAGATGAAAAAAGAATCCCATGTAATTTCACGGTTCGATTATAATTCTGATATTGCAAACCGTTAATGTAGCCAAGTCTTGCAGTATCGGGTTGCTTATAGAATTCCCTATTCTTTCAGGGACAGAAAAACAATGTCGGAGCAGGTCCTATATATGGCCCTGTTCTGCAAATTGAGTCGATTCAAGTCGAGCAATTTCAAAAAAAAAAAAAATGCAATGTCTCATATCGGTTATAATTTAAACTTAAAAAAACAGAAATCTAGAAAGCAATGAAAAAATTTTGCTAAGCATTAGTTCAATTTTGCTATTAGTTATTATACATTGGAGTTCGGTTATTACGAACTAAATTGGACAAGGAATTTTATTCTTTTTTATTTTTTTTTATCACCATATCAAAGAGTACTAAACAATTACTTCAATGGCTTAAAAAATGTGTAAAAGAGTTTTATAATTATGTATATTTTGTTGCTTGTAAGCAATTTTGTGTTTGGCACTAAAACAATGATTCGTTATAACCGAAAGTTTGTTATAACCTAAGTTCGTTATAACCAAAGTTCGTTATAACCGATGCTGGCTATAACGGAAGTTCGTTATAAACGTAATAAATTGCAAGAAATATTTGTACAAAAGTGTTGGGGACCGAAGAAGTTGTTCGCTGTACGCAATAATTCGTTACAACCGCTGTACATTATAACCCGATTCCACTGTATTCATATTAAAAGCAGTTAAAATGGCATGTGTGGTTGCTTCTAATATTACTTTTGCTAAATTTAAATAACCTATTTGAAGAACAAAGGTGTCAAAGCAATTTAACGAGATATTAATTATGGAGGTCACGCTAATGAATTTTGCTGTGCCTCCAACATGTTTCAATGCCGACAAGGCAGGCCAACAAAATGAAATTTTTTTAAGAATTTTGAAATAGAAAACAGCTCTACATAATCGTATTTGAAACAAGCTCGTATATGTATACATTTAGAAAGATTGAGTATTAAATCAGGATTTTAAATTTTTTAAAATTTCCTTAAAAATTTACACGCCAATTTGTAACTCGGTTTCCGCAACAAACTCGATTTTTCCAATTGCATAAAATTCTGTAAATTACTTTAAGGAGGAGGTTGCACTGTAGCACCAAACTTAGAATATATAGTTGTTTTGTATTTCCAATCCCTTTTCATCTATAACTTTTTTTGTATTGCTTTTACCCTGATGGATTGCATTTTGGTACTTCATTATGAAGTGACCAAAAGTGATCACTCATCATGTTGATATTATAAATTCCTTGGTATAGAGTTTTTTCATTATCATACGAGGTTGAACGTGTTTCAAATATAACAATTGAAGACTACTGATAGGGCGAATTACAAGATTTTCTAATGCTCACTTAATATTGAAAATTGATAAATTGGTCGATGATACAACCAATTTTATTTTTTTCTGAATAAAAGACAGGAATTAGTTAAACGCTAGAAAAAGCGTAAACCATTTTGTCATTTAAAAATTATAACGACATGAACTAGTTATTTTTTTCGGAATAATTCTACAATTGAAGACTTTACGAAACTCGGTTTTGAAATAATAGTAGTTTGGAACTAACAGTCATAAGCTGAACATTTAACACGTGGTCTGGAATTTGACACAGTTAAATATCGGCTTTTATTTCCTGTTTCATCTACTCGTAATTGGCTGAGGACGATGGCTTTTTTAACTCATGCGAAAGGAAAATAAACGCTTTTTTGCGTGTCACTTGAAAAATATAAAACTGATATCAATTGTGTCTTGAAATTAAAGTCTAGCGTTTGTTATAATTGCGTGTTTAAAGTTTTACTTTCCATATATTTTTTGTTTTGTATTTTAGAGGAAATCATTGTGTTCAAATTAAACTTTTTTTGTAAATTTATCGATTTGTCTGCAAAAGTTTTTAAACAAAAAAACTGATTTTTAACTGAAATGTATTTAACAGTTGAAAAAAATTCTTGCTTGGGAAAATCCCCTTTTTATTTATTTCTTTATTTTAAACAAGAAGTAATTGCCAGCAGCTCAGAATAAGAATGGGCGATACCGATGCGGTAAGTTGTATTTAAGTTGAATAATTTTAGTACTTGCACCATTCAATACATTTTATGTGTGTGCAAAATGATTTATTATTTTAGCAACAACTTGTTACGTACATACTAGCAGTGGGAAAACATTAACTAAAATTTGGCGTTTTCGAAGGAATTAGAAAGGAAATGTTTTACTTGTCTAACTTTTGTCTTGTCTTATGATAATGAATTCGTTTAAAGAATTTACTTTGAAAGCCCCTAATTAATATATAGATATGAGTTGATCACAGCTTTTGCATATTTTTTCGAATCATGTTTGATATGTATAATTGATAATTTTCTTCTCAAATTTAAGCTTAAAATTAAATCGAAAGATGCCTACATTTCACTTTTGCTTTGGCAACCAACTGAAGAAAATTTTGTGGATTTTTAAATACTTTTTCTATATAAAAAAATAATAAATTATTTTTCTTTTATTAATAATACAAAGAACAAAATGGGGCTTTTTTTAAGTTTTGAGCTAAAAATAACTGCTTCTTGTGCATTTCCATCTGTTGATAACGATGTTATCAGGTTTTCTCTAGAACTTATAGTTCTAAATATGTGGCATTTTCTTTTGTAATATCCGCTTAATAATTCAGGAAGGGTCATCCAAATCCCACAATACTTTATGGAATATTATTAGTCTAGAAAAAACCCCTTGAGTTGAGTGTCATGTCGTTGTTTGATTTTTTTTCGGCATATCTTACTTGTATTGCAAGGATATTAAAAAAAAATTTTGTCGTGAAAATTTTGAAAACTCCTAGTTATTTTTGGCATTTTCAAAATATATGTATATATGTACATAAAGATTCAAATAAGTTAAAGATTCAAATAAACTATTGCATCAACAGAAATTTAAAGTTCATTAAAAGTAGAAAAGAACTCCAATTCATTCAATTAATTTTCTACATGTTTAAATTAAATAAAAAAATAGTATCAAATAACTTTTATAATATATTAACTTTTTTAAATCGTAAATATTATTTTAAATAATTTTTCAATTAATAAGGTACAATATGCTCTTCACATACGTTTACTGTGTAAAGATATATTCTTCACAAGACAAGGACCAAAAAGACATGGAGCGCCTGAGTACTTTCTTTGTACGAGTATTATCAATGACTGTCAAATTAAATATGAGACATAAAAAACAAAATTTTTTGGGTGACATTGGTAACGTAAAATTTAAAGTACTTTTTTTAAAATAATGCTGTATTCCTAAAAAAATATTAAGGTCTAGACAATAAAAAAAAAACGTTTTCATAATCAGCAGATGAAAATGCACAAGAATCAGTTATTTTGGTTTCAGAAAATAAAAAAATAAAAATGAATTTTAAAGAAATAACTAGAAACCACAAAATATTTAACATCCTTGCAATAACAGTGAGACATGACCCTTTTAAGCAAATCTGGTCGTCGTTAACATCATTCAACATTTTCTGAGCGATTCCCATGCGACGGTTTTTTTGTTCAAAATTCAGCAATTTCGCTGCCACACGCTTCACGACGAAAATTTGTGGAAAAAATTTATATGGTATGGCACCCAACCGATATGCCGACATCGTCTGCAATTTCTCTAATAGTGAATCGACAATTCTCCATATTTTTCTACACTTTTTCAACATTTGAATCGGTTTTTGATATGATGGAACTTCCAGAACGAGCGTCGTCATTCACATCTTCTCGACCTACTTGGAAAAGCATGAGTACAATCAGAGTACCATCACCATATACCACATTTCAAGTGCTTTTGAGCACTTAATTCCATTTTTTACACAAAATTTGATGCAAAACACTTCTATCTGTTATTCCTCTCACAAACAAACTAAACTAAACACAAACAAAATCAACTAAAAACATATGTTCGAGACAAGTGTGCCAACATAAAAAAATCGCTAATCGAATGAAAGTAGCCCGAGAAAATTTTAAAATTGTTTCTATTGAAAAAGTCCATTATGAGAAAGTCCATTATAACTCTTAGTAGAATTGACCAAAAATATATATTTAAAAGTTATAAAAACGAAACTTTATTTCGTCAACCGGACATGATATGAAGTTTACACACACATACGTACGTACATATTATGTCTGAATATATTTAATTGCAGTCATACTTGCATACCATATTTTTATGCAAATTAGTGAGTGCATTGAACAACGAGTCTGCACGAATTTTTGAAATACTGTCATAATATTATAGAGCTGTCATTATATTTTAATGGTTTAATTTTTCAACATTTGCCTTTTGCCATTCTGACATGTTTAACAATAAATTTTACAAATTGAATTTATTATTCTAATAATATCTTCCTTTTTGCTGCTTGTATTAGTTTAGTTTTGTGGTAAACTTGGAACCACGAAAAAACTTTGTTAAATCAATAAATGATTGGCTAAAAGCAGGAAGTAGTATTCAAATAAAATCATAAGCATTTATGTATATGAATAAAAAAGAGATAAACGAATTTGGGTCATGTTACAACTGAATTTCATGACAAAATTTCCTTAACTGCAAACTAAACTTTATATATTCATTAATAAAAGTTCTAAGTACAGTGTAAATGGGGTTGTACTCCGAGCCAGACGAGCATTTCCAACTGAACAGTCGCCAAAAATTAAACTAATAATTTTCCATGAACTTAAGAAATAGCAATGCAGCATTCTCTATGGTAAAGCACACATTTCCCCCAGCACTTAAACCATTAAATTTAATTTTTTTTTTATAAAATTAAGTCTAATATTTTTATACGTAGATGAGACCATCTGGTCCTCCACGTCCTCCATTTCCTGGAGGAATACCTCCAAGACCAATGGGTCCACCACCTAGACCGGGCGGTCCACCGATGCAACAAGGCATTAGACCAGGTGGTCCTCCACCTCCCCTGCGTACGATGGATAGCCGTGGAAACTTACTAATGAGTCCTGGTGCACTAGGTCCAAGGCCTGTTGGATCAGGTCCACAAAATCCACAAATGCGCCCTCAAAGTGCAAGTGGCCAGCAAAGTCCAACAGGTCAAGGTGCACTAAGACCACAAGGTACTTTTCCATGGCCACCGCAAGCTCTAGGGCAGTCACAAGCAAATCGACCACAGAACCCATATCCCGGAAACCCACAGTCACGACCACCTTTCACTCGACCACCAGGACATCCACCAAATACTCAATTGCAACAACAACAACAACAACAACAACAACAACAACAACCACCACAACGACCTCCCTCCCAGCTTACTCATCAGCAACAGCAACCACAGCAACGACCACCCTCATCGCTCTCCAACAATGACGACGATGATGTCATTATGGGTCAAGCTGTTACACCTCTGAAATCCTCAGTACATCTCAAGAATGATCCAATGGGTCCATCAATAATCGAAAGTCTCGAACCATCTTTTAAAGATAATCATGAAGCACCCTCGGCTGCAAAAACTAGTGATTTATCACTAACATCTCTCGATTCGCCTTCTAACGACACAAGTCTGCGAAATTCCATCATTGAAAAGAGGACAAGTTCAGAGACAACCTTAAGAAAACCCAAAAAAATTGAATCGAGCAGTAAGAATTTTTTCTATTTCACAAAATATATATTATATTGAAGCCATTTACAACAACAATAAACTTAACTTTTATTTTATTTTATTAAAACGCACTTGAAATTATCCTTTTAATTATTTTATTATTTTTATTACAGAAGGTGACAATGACAGCGGTGTGGATGAGTCAACTCAAGAGAAGGTTAGTTTTTTATTTAAATACTTTAAATTACTATTTAAAAAAAAATTTACCATTAAAACCAATTTAAGAAAATTAATATGCCAAAGATAAATTAGAATCTATTATAAAAGAGGCCACGTCTTTAAAAAGAGGCATAAGTTACTCTGATTTTTAAAAAATTAATGTTTTAAGGACCTTTGACTCGTGGGCTTGAATGTCCAATCTGCTATCGCTTTTGAAAAAACGACAAAAATCCATCAAAAAATAATCTGTAACGACCTTTGACTATTAAACATTCATGCAAAAAAAAATGTAGAAATCCTCTCAATTTTTAAAAAATACTAAAGTCCTTCATCTCTACCATTTTTGGAAAAACAACCAAAATCATTTCGCAAGCTTAATAAGGACTGTCCTTTTTTTTAATTTTGTTAGTAGAACCATCTCTTAGGATATTTTTTAAATTTTATATAAAATAAAACAAAACAAACAAAAAAATAAACAAATATTTTGAAGATAGTACACTATGAGTACCATCGAGAAAATAAATTAAATTTATAAATTAAAATAAAACGGTGAAAAATAGTATATTTCTAATATATTTTTTATAATATAAAATAATTTCTAAATTAGTGAAGAAGTTTTCGCTCAATTCATAATTTTCGAATAATGCCAGTGAATGAGGATGAATAGAAAAATAGCAGAGATACAAATCATTTTCTTTAAGAGTGTTCATTTTGATTAGTAATCGGGACCGGAACCATATTAAAAAACATAGAAAAGTTAATGACCGACACATGGTGAACTGCGCATCATATGGGTGCCAGGACATGCGGTGATAACTGGAAATGAGAGGGCAAACTCACTTGCTTCTTTTTTCGTGTTGCACTGTGTTATTTATATTTCACAGCATTAACTTATTTTCTTATTACATTTTATTCTACTCCTGTTTAACAATTTGATTTTTGATAATCAATTTATAAATTGATGACTTTTATTCGACCTTTATTTTGATAAATTAATTGAATTATTTTTTTATTGTTTTGAGTTTGAGATCTTTTTTTAATTTTCTAATGAAGACACCCACAGGGTGTAGAAATATTGAAAAATCATAAATAAATATATTGTTAAAAAAAGACCTCAAACTCCAAAAAATTATTAATTCAATTATTGTATAATAAATTTATAATGAGAGTTTTCACGCTTCGTATTAAAATTTCTTTTTAAAGTTGATAATAATAGCCCTTTTAAATAAAATATTTTACAAGACCACAGCAACAAAATACATTGAAACATAATTTACTGCACTTTTTGAGAAAAAAAACTGTAGCATATTAAGTGTTTCAAAAGTCTAAGTATGAGAGTATGACTCTAATGACCACAATAATGTGTCACCAAAATTTAAAACAAATTCAACCAAATGAGAAAATTAAATGACCGAAATTTTTACGTGTTAAGAACACAACTATAAAAAAGTTGTTAACACATTTTTCCAGAATTTTATTTCTCAATTTTCTTAACAGGCAGGCAGGGTGATACTGCAACCTCTTTCATAATACGATCTTTTACTATTATTTTTTGTTATTTTTTAATGTATTGGAAAAAATAACAAATAAATAACATTTCCCCAATAGTTTTAAAGGTTCAAGCAGATTTAAATAGTCTAAATAGAACTTACCCAACTATAGCAAATATCATGCAGTGAGATGTGATGTATGTAGATAGAATTTATGTGCCGTAAAATTTCATGAAGCAAACATATTTAAACACACTAGGGAACAAAACACTGAAAGAATAGAAAACGATTAGTTTTAATAGAAAAATAATAGCTTAAAAAATATATATGTATAATACACAAAAACCTACACAAAATCGTTAATTGCTAATTAAATAAGTAGAAAAATTACTTTAAAATTTCATTAAGATGAACGAGTTGACAAAAATCTTAACAAAAAAAGCATTTAAGAACAAGAAAACTTAAAAGAAATAAAGCATACAAAAACAAAGCAACAATAAAATTTACGCTTTATTAAACATCCAACAATTGGGAAACGTTTTCTTTTTCAGGAGGTCTCAACAAACCCAATGAAGAACGCTTGTCAACAGTACGTTCGAGACACGCTGATGAAAACGGTGTTTAAAATAGTTGTTGAAATTTGTAATAGAAAATCGTTTTAAAGAATTATTAAAAAAATATTAATTTCCTTTGCTTTCACATTGTAAAATATTTATATTAAAACAGGTGTTTTTCTACTCGCATTTTACCCGCCATAGTGTAATCGTGTGCGAAGAAAAGAAATTTTGAAGGCGATAAACGTTTATCTTGCCAATAACATACATACATTAATATACTATACATACATAACATAACTACCAAAAATAGAATTTATGTGAATTGTTTTATCTAGAAACTAAATAAAAAGAATAATAATTTTTCCTGGCATACTCCTCGTGCTCGTCCTAGTGAAAATTATAAGCAAATGATAAAGGTGTGTGTGTACTCGTACATATGAATGTTTGTAATATCCATGTTTAGTGTATAGTGTGTTACACTCAAAAAATACTTGTTGTTTTTTTTTTCTTAATTTAAAAAAAAAGTTATATCTTTCCTACAGAAAAATACGATTTAAGTACAAAGTTTTAAAAAAATATTATTTGAGACAAAATGATAAAATATCCAATTTCACACAATTCCTTTTCTTTTAAATATTGAAATTAATATTATCCAATTCAAAACCTTGTACACTGGAGCTTGAAAATCCTGCATCTGTAAACATTGTCATTAATTGGAAATGTGAATATCCCTCTTTAAATTGAAATTTATCTTATCTATATTTTCGAAGCTTGTTGAAGATAATTTAATATATTCCTTAAGTCCTGCTCGGTTCATTTTCCCTTTTTAATAATAAATAATTAAATAACTGACCTTCGTAGACTAGTAGGTAGAGTACTAGACTCGTAGTGCGAAGGTCCCAGGTTCGAATCCTGCCGCAGAACTCAGGCAGTTGTGTTTGATAATTAAAGGGAGCGCACAACAAGGTTTCACTGGCTTAAGTATATGTCGTATCACATGGGCTATCACACCCCTCTAATCAACGTAACCTAACCCTAACCTAATAATTATTTTAATTTGTTTATTATCCTTTTAGTTTTGTTTCCTCATTTCTTTTTCTTATTTTTCTTTTGTTATTGTCAGTTTGCAATTAATTAACAGTTGCATACGCAGAAAAAATTATTGTCAAGAAAATTTTAAAGAAATATTTTGTCTAAAGTAAATTTTGTTCGCAGTAAAACTTCTCTATTGTCCCAGTTAATTATTATTTGTAATTTTCAAATAAAACAGATTTTTTGAATCAAATTTTTACACAATTGTCATCAAAATTTACAAAATTCTTTCTAAGACTGCATTCGGTAAAACATATCAATATTGCTTTTCAAACCTACTTATGAATAAAAAACCACAAACAAATTCTAATGGCTTTTTTACATCTTCGCAACACAAGTGATGGCTTTTTAAACTCACAACAGAACAAAAAGTTGAGTGCAATCAAATGACTTTCGTGCAATGAAAAATTTATCTATGTTTCTTCCGAATCATAAGCGAATCACAATGTTGCAGCTTCGATGACAAAAAAATTCGGATTTAGTTCCCAGAGAGTTTTCGGTACTTGAAGAAATGGCTCGGCACCAGAAGTCTATTCTGAGATCTTGACTATCCATTGCGCCTGGCATTTGTTGCAGAATGGCAAATGAAAAATAGTTCTTAATGAACAAAATTATTTCCTTAATGAACAGAATTAAAGTATTAGGCAAAATTTATTAAATGAAAATGTTTTGTACAAAGTTTTCTCGCTTAGGTTAGGTTGATTGGAGGGGTATGATAGCTCATGCCATACGACATACACCTAAGCCAGTGAAGGCTTGTTGTGCGCTCCCTTGAGTTTAACCATAACATATTGACCCAAAGGTCTAGAGAAACTCCGTGTCACTCACAAAGTTCCTTATTTTCCTCCAGCATATTCCCCGTAATCGGCTTATGTCCGGTAAGATGTCACCCCCAAGATATCGGGACCTTATTTGTGAGAAGGCGGGGCATTGGCACAAATAGTGTTCCCGCTTAAGTTTTGTATTAAATTTTTGTTTCGAGTGTGTCTTTTCCTTTGAATATTCATAAACAAATAGTTTTATTTCTTTTTTTTTTTTTTGTTGTCATATCTATAATTGAAAGAGTCGTACTTTCGTTTTTATTTAGCTTCAACACAGTTTCTAGATAAATGTAATTTATCAAGGAGTTTTATTTCTGTTTTTTTTTTTGTATCCTAAAAACTACAACTATTAAAATTGTAGAAAAAAGAGAAAAACTAAATAAATAATTGTATGTATGTGTTTATGCATTTTTGTATAAGTGTATGTATGTATATGCAATACATATAAAATACACAAACACCTAAAGGCACCATCGATAAAACAACATGGAAACTTAAATATTTCGTTATTTTTCTTCAACGAAATGTTTTCAGGCAACAGAATCAAGTCAAGAAATTCGTCAGAACTTTGCACAGAGTGAACGATATCACCATTTAGTTTTCAGAACTCAAAGAAATTGCTTTTATTTTTACAATTTATAATAAAATAATTTTTCGCTCCTACAGAAAAAAAATTTAAAGATTGCAGACAATCATATTAAAATGCATTTAATAATAACGGCTGATACAAACTTTTTGCTCGTATAGAACATAATATTTAAATTAAATACAATTTCATAATGAACTCTGTCTCTTTGTTCTAGGAACGCAACGGACCTAATACGCCAAGTTCGCCAGCAAAGACCCCTACTTCGGTATCATCGAAACCAGAGAAATCAGCAACTACTTCACGACCACCGAGTACTACACCATCCAATAAATCTTCGAAATCACGTAGTACTTCGCGTAATCGTTTGCTATTGAAAACGCCCGAACCGGAACCGGTTAAAAAAGGTGAGTTTTCATGAATATTAGAAAAGTTTAGCATTTTTGGTATATAATAAATTTATTTAACACACAGGCACTTTTTGTTAACTTTTTGTTAACTTTTTTTTAAAATAGTTTACTATTTATAATCATTAAAATTTTCGTTTCTTTGTTTTAAGTTCCAATGAACAAAATTCAAGTTGGACACGCCCCTTCACCAAATTTGAAGGCCGTACGCTCCAAAATTGGATCACTTGATAATGCCAGCTACAAGCCAGGTGGCGGTAATGTCAAAATCGAAACGAAGAAAATTGAAATTAAAGCTACTCCCAGAATTGAAGCTAAAAATGATAAATATGTACCCAAAGGAGGCGAGAAAAAGGTAAATTCCTAACAAATACATAAACCATAACCATAAATGTGGATCTCAATAAAAACTAGGACGTAAGTTCTATGTAATTGGAAACTATAAAAAGTTTTATTTAATTGAACTGAAATTAAATAATTTTATATTGTTCTATTTAGTATTTTAACAAACATTTCATTAATTATACTTAAATTTTGAACTACACTGTTTTCAATTGAAATCATATTAATTTAATGCTTATTTTTATTTGATAGTAAAGGAAACGGAAAGAAAACCAAATGGAATTTATTTCATCAATATTAATTTAGGTTTTTATGATGTAAAGAAGTCAAAAATTTTTGTTAATGAAAAGTAAGAGGTGTTTCATTTGTCGGTACTTTTTCCTACAAATAAGCGAACTTGACAGTTTTTAATTTGTATATTATTTAAGCTCAAGGTCTTTTTATTAAACACCAGGTAAAAAATTTTCTTTGTATTGTTTTTCCTGAAAATGATACTCAGAGAGTATTGAAATATCGATATAATTATTAAATATTTTTACCTGTTAAAAATAAAAACACCTTGACATTGAATAATAGCTCTTATTATGATTGTCGACGTCGACGTCACAACATCAATATATTGGCAATTGTGGCATTATTATCGAGAACTATTAAATATTATTGATAGGATATTACTACTACTATGGCTTATAAAATTACAACTGGCCATCAATATTAGTTAATTATTGCCTACAAAAAGTTCAGAACTGCTGTCTTTTTTTACTGTCGACTTGATCTTGCGTCGACGCGACAATAATAATAAGAGGGAATATAAAAATTAGAATTCTTAAGAAAGGTGAAAAACATAGAGATATTATTAACGGTTTTTAAAAATAATTTCACAATCTTAATTTATTCTAAGAAAATTACGTAAGGTACGAATTATTTTATCCCACTGGAAGAAATGAAAGTCATTCATAAAAAACGGCGAGGTATTTGAAACCTCGTTGCTTCGAAATATCCAACAGTGTATTTTTTCGACTTCCTAGGAAGTGTAGTTGACACAACTTTTATAAATTTTTTTTATTTAATTTTTATTACAAAAAAATTAATGTGGGTTAGCTGTTCATTCATCGACATTTCATTGGCGCTCTCCAAACTTTGAATGAAGTTCAAGCGCTTTGTAAGCATTCAACATCGTATGTTTACAAAAAAAACCTTAAAATACAATATGAAAACTATAAAATATATAATCACAATAGGTTTAGGATGCTTTAATACATACAAAATAACATTATGTATGTCCTGACCTTCAGCTAATATTTAAAACTGGATACTGTGGCCCACAATTAAGTTTACGTGATTTCGTTTTTTGGTGTGTCATATCAAAAGTATAAATTTTACCTAAAGTGTAACTAAATAGCGATTTCCTGTTGGATGGTTACAAGCTCTTATCATTGAGCGGATTAATAGTTGGACAATTGCTTAAAAATAATGCACCCGATATGTGGTATGTATTTGAAAAGCACTCGTATACGAGAGTATCAGTATGAAAGGCGAATTTTTGCGTCAGATCATTAAAAATAACGAAATTTGGCATCGAAAACTCTAAAGAAAAAATTGTAGATGTTCATTAAAATCCCTCTTCAATTAAAATGCTTTCAATTGAAAATGGTGTAATTAGACATACACATACTCGTACATATTCTTTAAACAAATTTACATGACTTTTTATGATTTAAATTTAAAAATTTACACACACTATCACATCAAAATGTAGTTACCGTCTTCTCAATTTCCCAAAAGTATTTTGAAAAAAAGCACTTTTTTAGAAAATGAAAATTTTTCCTTTCTTTAGTTTTAAGTCTTTTAGTCTACACAACACGTTCGCATATTTTTAATTTCACGGTTGATTAGATACAAGTTGAGGCATCCCACATGTACATGCATTATTACGAGTACATTTGTTTCCGAAAACACTTTTAGTTGACTAATTTGGACAATTTTTTATTTGAATTTCTTTGCTCCACAACATTAAGTAACGATTGAAATTTTGATCGTATGGATTTTATTACTAAGGAGTGACAGCATTTAATAGAAGAGATAGATAGATTAACATTTACTAAGTTTATTGGACTTTAAGTATAATATTTATGAATTTTTATTACAGCGTAATTTTTTAAGTGTTTGGCCAAGAATAATATGATTTAATTCAAAGTTGTTATACCCTTCACTACAGAGGTCTGTCATACTGTTTGTAATTTTTACAAGAATTACTCGTAAATATATGTATGTGTATGAGTCGAGTATAAGTCTACCAGGTTTCCTTCCGGTAAACTGCACGTTTGCACTCGCAGATTGTCTGACGTGTTTGCAGTATTCCTAAGAGCCATATAAGAGAATGTCACAATTTGCCTAAATTCCACTGTTTTCTAAAGATTTTTTTTGCAACATCGGCTGATAAATGGCTGAGGTATAGAAAAAATCTAAATACATAAACAAAATTACAAACTTTCGAAATAAACTTGATTCAAACCTCGGCTTCCAGTATCGCAACACCAACCACTCTATCAGTCACGGCAGCTTGCCGATTTTATAAGTGGTTTGCGGTACTGTACATACACATACAAGGTGGCGCGAAAGTAATTTCATAATTTGAATTATACACAATTTTTGCATTTCACATTTATGTTGTAGATATATAGAGAATTACTTGTCAACAAGCCATGAAGCGATACGCACCTCAACTTTTTATGTAAACGAAGCTCTTTTTCCATTTATAATAAAATGAAATTAATTTAACGCCATGACAATACTTTTGTAACACATTTAAGTTATACGGAATAGTTTTACATATTTACAAGATTCATGTTTCAAAACAGCACATAAATTTTTCTTATAGAAAGAAAATTTTGAAACGTAAACTGTGAGTCTGAAACTCTTAATGCAATCAAATTTTTGTATAGCCGCCTAATAAATTTTATCGCTTGCTTTGATCGTACAAGCCAAAAAGTTGTGTGTAATATTGAAAAGAAAATTGGAATTTTTACGTTTTGCCATAAAAAAGAAAATTACTTCGATCATCATATTCATACTCGTATCACCTTAAGGGCGAAACTAATAATAATGTAAATTTTCCTATAACCAATGACTTTAAATTACTTTTGAAATATAGATAATTTCCACAAAATTACAATGGAATGCCAAATCGAAAATTGGTTCGCTAGAAAATGCCAACCATAAGCCAGGAGGTGGCGATAAGAAAATTGAAACCATCAAAACCGATTTCAAGGACAAGGCCAAGCCAAAAGTTGGCTCTAAAGACAATGTTAAACATCAACCTGGTGGTGGTGATATTAAGGTGAGTTTTGTGTAAAAACTTCCCAAATTGCAAAATCGAAAATGAAAAAAAAAATTGGTAAAAATATATAGAAATTCAGGAATATTTTAAATATACAAAAAGGTATTTTAACTATTCTGATTTTAAGTCTTAAGAAAAGCATGCATTATAAACTTTTTGTTATTACATTATAAATTTAGGTGTTTTAAAACGAAGCATGTATTTAAATATATTTAAATCTATGTATATTTTATTATATTTTTTGAAATAAGCATGTGGATTAATTATTTTGATCAATATGCATGAAAATTTTCTACTTATTATTTTTTTTGTGCAAATATTAATTGGCCATCATTTCATCTGAGACCATTTCATATGCCAGTACTTTTTCTCTTGACTTGCGTTTGAATTAAATCTGAAATTTAAAAAAAGTGTAAAATTCCTGTATTTATTTCTGTTTGAAGTTTCTAAAGTTTATGCTTCAAAACTATTGGTTTGCCTTGAAAATCTCAATTGAAGTTCTTCAAAAGCTTTAGGGATCATGTCACATTATATGGTTTTGAATGAAAGCTCAAGCTGAGTGCTTAATAGCTTGTGTAGTTCAGTTGTCGTCATTGTTATTATACCGATCACAGAGTTGGTCAGCTTTTAACTCGTTACGAACATGAAATTTCATTAATTCAATTGAATACGAGTACAAGTCGTTATCTTACTTTACAAAATTTCTTTTGTACACTGAGAAGTTTTGTGTACAATGTGTATTTAAGAATGTTTGTTTTCTTTATACACATTTAGTGCTGATAGATCATATTAGTGCTGATAGATCATATTAGATCATATGATTAGATCATATTAATTTATAACATCTTTTAATAAAATTTTGTTATTATTATATTATATTATATTAATTTTAATTTTATTATTATATTAAAGGAAATCCATAAATTTCTCTAAGTGCCAAGTAACAAATGCTTCTCAATTTGCACAGTTTTCTCTCAATTTGAACCAATTAAAAGCATTCACAAATGCAACTTTAGGACATTTTAAAATAAGAATGCGACAATGAAAATATACTGGAAAGAGTTTTGCGAAAATTGTTTTCCAACTTTAAAGATGCATTTTTAAGAGCAACGTTCTACGTTGTATTTGAAAATGAAACAAATTCCTTATTTATTTAAAAATATTTACATAGAACTCTGCAAGCTTTCAGATATTACAAGAACTCGAACTAATTATTTATATTATCTGAAAGCACCCTACTGATGATTTAGTTTTCTTTTTCAAATTTTTACTGTAGTGTCATTAACGATTTAAGGTACCTCTTATATTTGTGTCCTGTATATCCCCTTCTATGTCTTCGCAAAAGAACATAATTTAAATAAAACCTTTTCCAACTGACCTTTTAGTTAACAATTAATTCGATCAGAATTATTTAAGTACTCTGCTGCATCAAACCGCCCGATCTTGAAGAACTGGGACAGATTGGTTAGTTCCCTTGTAGTAGGAAAATTTACAGATCCGAAAATCATTTTGTGTATATTAGTAGCTCCAGTAAAAAAAAAAATAATAATTGTCTAGGAACTATATACTTTCATTGCTTCTAGAAATCCATTAAAGGGGTTTTTTAATCTACTAGAGAGGTCAAGCTCACAAATTTCGGTTAAAAATCTGAATTACTTCCACAAATCTGTGAAGTTTTATTCATCTTTTTTACGTGAACCGATTATTTTTCTTCCATTAACAATTGATACAATTACTTTCAACCAAAAAAGAAGCATTTATATCTATTGGGGGAAGTTATATATAAAAATTATTTCCTTGCAACAAAATATTTTTTTTTTAATTTACTTTTTTGAACCGATGAATGAGCATCAAAAAAGAGAACATCCTGCGATGACATGTATATGTGAAAATCAACTTATATGAATCAGTAACTTGCCAACATACCATAAGGCTGCCAGTAAAGTGGATGATCAGAGGGCTGTCTAAATCTATAAATATTTCAGTACCATCTGCTACACAGTTACCAGGACAAATTGCGTGTCCAACATTCTCGTGTGGCTTTCGAGTGCCTCGCTTTCTTGTTGGGAAATGCAGAGCATTCGTCAAAATTTTCTAGTAACATGCGCAGATCTAGCTGAAGCTTTTGGGGAATGAAATCTTAAAAGAAGCAGGATAAATTTGACGTTAGAGAGGCAAAAAAGAGAAAAAAATATTTTCTATATTTTTTTGTATCAGAACTTTTCATACTGAAATCCGCTGTTTCATGTGAGGAACAAATAAAAAGGATTAATTTCGGTGTGCATGGAATCAGTCTTTTGTCAAGGCATCCGTAGTAGAAGAATACCACAAAATAGTCCATAATTGATAACAAATAACTCGCTAGTGGGAAACACTGTATGTTATTGAAGGACTTTGGTATACTCTTTTATAATGAAAAGTTTGAAGCTACGTACACACGAGGCTACCATTGAAGCATGTCTTATTATTTCGCTTCTAGTTCTACTCTTTGAATTCTATTGTAGTTTGTAGCAGCAACAGTTGCTTATTATGTTTTCAGTTGGTTTCATTCATTCCAATGAATCGAACATACTACGAACCGATTTTTCAATTTGGCAATTTGGAAATATTTTTCTAAATATATAAATTTGCAAAACATTACGAAAAACATATTTTCTAAATATGTCTGACGTGGCATACCTAACTTCAGCGACCTCATTTTTGCGGCAACTAAAAAATCCAAAGCTACGATGCCATAAATGGTCGTAAAGAAAACTGCTGAAGAAATCTTCAGCAGATTTAGCTAAAAACATAGAAACTGAATGAAATAATAAGGCATTTATTATTTAAAAACTACTTTCGTTTATGAATAATTTAGGGGAAACGCCAATTTAAAGTGAATAAATAACAATTGAACTGCTTACAATACATTAAGGATAAATATATACATACATATATACATGTATAGAGTATATGTTTAAAATTTTACCATAATGTATAAAACTATTTTACTCTATTTATCATTATTCATTAAGTTATCATTATGTCTACAAAATTTCTTTAACACAATTTATGTATGAAAAATAAAATTATTTATTTCGTTGTTACGTATGAAATTTTGTTTATTTTCTCATTCCTTTTTCTAATTTAAAAAAAAACAACAACAAAACTAAAAACTAAATGCTGTAAATTAACAATTAAATTTGACAAATTGTTTGAACACGCAAATATTAAAATCATTAAAATCAAAATACAATTGTTAAGGAGTCCAAAGAGCCTGCACCACCAGCCAAGGATGTAAGTAGTTTTGAGGACGAAAATACTAACCCGATTTTTACTTTGCTTTTTGGTGTGTTAATATTCGTAGCATTAAAATATTTTACTTGAAGCAACTAAAATTGCAACTTTTGTACTTAAAACAATCTTATCTATCGAATTCACTTCTTTTCAGTTCTTTTCTAAATGCCATTTCTAGTCTTGAGTTTTTATTTGTGTTTGTAAATTGTAAGCAAATAAAGTTGACTTTTTTTTTCAAAACAAAATTTTGTATGTACCATTTCAAACACGATGAAGTATTGAAAAAGCACAAAAGCTGTAAGTTGGTTTAAACGAAATTCTCTTAAATTGTTATAATTTCTTTTGTGAAAAATTAATGTTTTTAGTTTATCTGTTTGAATCATGGCTGTATATAAGAAACCATTGGCTTCTGATATTGTTTATTGTTGCAAATTATTTCATTTTGTTTCATTCCAAAAATAAATAATAAAAATTAAAAAAAAATTGCAAAACCTAAAAAGATACGTTTCCGATAATTGAAAAATTTCAGATTCAAACACAAAAACTTGAACTAAAGGTACAAAGCAAAGTTGGTTCTTTGGACAATGTTAAGCACAAGCCCGGTGGTGGTGAAAAGAAAATCTTCGACGATAAGGATTATTTAAAAAATATTGAACATGGTATTCCCTTAACCACGCCTCCAACTCAGGTAACGATTTCTAAAGCCTCCCTTCTTCATGTTTCTATGTTTTGTGATAAACATTGTTCAGAATTTTTCGTTATAAAAATATATGTATAAACAAATTCCCACGAATTTTGAGTAGTTTTGTTTAATAGTTTGATTTTATTTGTTTTTTTTTTTTGTTTTATTTGCTTTTAAATATTTTTAGAAGTTGTTTTTTATTTTAATTTTTTTTTTCAATTAAAGAAATAAATACAAATAAATATTTAATATTGAAAAAGAATATCTTTGCAAAAATAAAATGAAATAAAATTGGGAAACTTTTGGAAACGTGAATTCAACTGAATAATTTATCCACTATCGAAATTGCCATTAAAAAATTAATGCAAAAATATTTAAACAATAATTTTTCGCAGAAATGCAAAATTTTCCTAGAAAATTAGAAAGATTATTGTACTCTTTCTTCGATTTATGTGCCCCACACATGATTCACTATGGACTCTGTGGGGCCCGTACCATTAAATACGAAAGAAAATTTATATTGGAACAAAAACAAAACAAACAAAAAATAGAATTTATACTAAAATAAAATTTGATGTGATTTTCAATATGAACGTTCGAATCTAAACGCATTGATAAAGTCTATGCAACAAGTAAGATGACATTTTCATTTTACGCGGCATTGTAGCATATACTATATTTTGGAATTCTAGAATTGTTTGCAATATTAATTGCACATAATTAAAAGACATTGTAGCGACATGGTTGCGATAACTGTATTATGATCCTTGAAACAATGTAATATTGCGCCTAGCAAACTGTTGATTTTAGCCACTTGTCACTAAGGAAAAGTGACTGTTGACTTTATGGTACGGGTACTAAGTGGAAACTGTTGAACAGAATCGCATGCTGTCGAAATAGGTCAGACGCTCGAGAGTACCTGCAGGAGATGTAGGGAAGGGGGGGTGAATGAGACAATAGAACAAAATTTTGTTATATCTATGCAATTTGAAAGCCATATATTAGACTCAAGCTCGAGGAACTGCAAAGTGATAGCAAGGGCTTTCGAACAACATAATTTTAGATCACAATTTTCCTTTGTTAATTTTTGTTATAGGACAAACCTCCTCATAATACAACTAAAAGAAACACTGGATGCACTGAAACAATAATTGGACCCATAACTTATTTTCGTTTGCATAAAAAAGTGTACAATTTTACGGGATATTTTTTAAAAATCAAATTTCCATTTTAATAATTATATGCAAATTATTTTTCAACTTAATAAAATAAATTTGTATTCCGTTTTTTCAATATTAAATAATTATTTTTACCATATAAAAAAATCACTGCACGATTAGAGAATCTACATATATGTATTTATATAAAAAGAACACAGCAATGAACAATTTTGGCACCTGTATCGTAAAATTGCTTTAGTAATTATTGAATCAATCAGATCCATTCCAGTGTAAATTTAAATTCTACCAAATAAAAGTTTAAAAGCGAAATGCGAAACATGTTTGTAACACTGATAGTATATAAATTAAAGATACTAAATTATTAAGTAATACTTTTTTAAAAAATAACAATAAACTAACTTTCCTAAAAAATATACACTTTCATGCGTTAAATAATATAAAAACATATGAAAATTAAAAAATACATACATATTAGAACTTATTTTTATTATGTTTGTTAACATTTAATCGGCCCTGTTCTCTGTAAAGCGAGTGGTTTTGAATCGACCGTTTTGAAAATATAAGTAATGGACCCTTTGATGCTTTTAAGTCAGATAATTAATTTTACTTCGGTTTATGATACCTTAAACCCTAAAAAAGTAGATAAATATAACAACGGCTTATTTTTATTATTTGCAATTGAATTCGTTTTTTGAAATCGAAACGATTTGTAGAACCTGATTGAATGACTTAAAACTTTTTTAAAGAAGCTGATTCAAAAATACGTGTATGTATGTACAAGTACACAACAATACATACATCTATAAATTGATTTTTTATGTAAGTTTTAAGAAATCGGAATAGTGTGTTTAAATTTTGTTTGCCAACCCTCTTAATAAAATTTTCTTTTTCGTCCTCAAAGATGTCCTGCACTTTTTTCCAACCTTTTGGAGGCCATATTTTTTTTTTGTCATTCATTTTCATTAAAGATTTGGGATCTCATTAAATGAACGATACTCAAAAACTATCAAAACAAATAAAAAGTTAATATTCAACATTGACATCGGCTCAAAGAAATCACGTCTAATAGCGCCTCTATCTCGATCGTTCTGTTTTCAAAAGAAACGTTTAATAGCGCCAATATCTTCGTCATCATTCTGTTTTCAAGTCGACCTTTAACTTTTGGATTTAAGCTCGTTATAGTTTTATATAATTAGATTTTTATAATTTATCGATGGCGTGAAATAACTTTAGAATTTTTGTTTCCTGCAAAATTGTTAATATTCTAATATATTACTAATTGTTTCATAATGCCTTTTAACTAACCCGTTTTTCAAAAGGCCTCCACATTTCATTAAAAAAAATTCTAAATGGGTGAAAATGTAACGGAAGTAAAATTTAATTTTATTGACAAAAAATCAAAGGAATTTTATAGACAAGAATGACTTTTTTGTAAAATTATTATTATTTGCCACCTAAGAAGTGTCAGGAGTTGCCATGTTTCCTGATATTTGTAAACAGTAGTGGTTGATTTTTTTTATTCAAAAATAATCACTATAGTACTGAGTACTAAGACTTGTCAAAAACTCATATAATATGAGAAAGAGTGACAATGTGAAAGCATTTTTTTATGAAAATGTCAAAAAGCATGGAAAGAAATTTGGCATCCCATAAGACAACATGATTTTTAGAAATCTATCTAAACATTAAGATTTTTATTTTATCAGAAAATAGTAATGGAACACAACAACATGCCCACAAAACAATATTGAAAAAAGGTTTCATTTCAATTCAGAACAGCTATTTATTTTCAGTTCATATTTTATGTGTGTGAATATAAATTTAAATTTTACTAGCAGAGACAAAAACCATATTTGTTTAGCAGAGCCAATTTCGCAGTTAACAGAGCTCTGTTAACCAATTAACGAAATTAAGGAGATTAAAAAAATTTTAAAAATTTAAGATGTGGGACGACATTACGCCATTAACATTGCAAAATACCAACTGTTCATCGTGTGAGAAAAAACATTTTAAATCTTCATCTCGATTGTGATATTGACATACTTTCGCTTTTGGCTGTATTAAATTCCATACCTTTAAATCAGAGGCCTTATGTTCTGGCTGTTTATGTCACATACCAAATCATTGAGATCATCTTGAAATAGAAGATGTGACTCATTAGGTAAGGAGGAAGTTTCTTTAAAGTCAGGATCTAATATTGCGTTTTCAATTACTTCTGGTTTGGCGGACAAATCGGAACTTTGAGATACTTCTGGTACTGGTAGTTCCTCTTTTAATAGATAGCAAAAGCAAATCATAGGATTTGCTAGATCTCCAGTAAGTTGTTGTCTAATGGCAAAGATAAAATATTGTTCATATAACTTAGATACTCGTGCTAATGGCGTCAAATTGCTCCGTTGAGTTTTAAAAGTAAAATCGTCACAAAAGTAACAAAACTTGTCAGGATCATTTTTACACTTCCCTGAAATTATTTAAAAATCACTTAATCCGGAAAACAAAAAACAGCACTACTACGCACTTCATATAATAAACTGATGGAAAAAATGACAGTAAAGACTGGTCGATTTTAAATTTTGTGAGTAGTACTTGCAACACAAAAGGATGTCCTGATCAAATCAAATGAATATCGAGAGCTTATATTCAAAACCCTCTATCTTCAATTTTTACGAAAATGGCTTTTTGATGGTAAAATATTCTGTAAAACCAGACTCATCTATGGTACTAATCAGGAATTTAAAAAATTAAATTTGACATTTTATTGTCAATGGTTTTTTTCTCTATCTTACACACGTAGTTTTTTTTTTTGAAAACAAAAGCCTCTATCTCTCCAATGAATTTACTTTTTTTTCAGGAAACTACTTGCAATTTTAATTCTATTAATTTAAATAAATAGTAGACAAAGAAAAAAACCATTATTTGTCAAACGCCTTATCAAATTTCGCAGTTAAATATCAAAAAGTCGTTGAACAAAAATTTTTGGAAAAAGGTCATACACAAATGGAGTGTGATAGTGCCCATGCAAAAATTGAGATCAGATTGAAAAATCAATCAATTTACTTGCTACATGATTACATTCGAGTTACTAAAGAGGCCAGAAAAACTGTTAAAGTCAAAAATAAAGTTATTAAAAAGCCATTTGATGCTGTATATTTAAATTTTGATTTTTTTAAAAACTATAAAGATGATAAGATTCTACGTTTTTCATCTATAAGACCAGGTCGTGTTAGAAATGATCATACAGTACCTGACTTAAGATCCCTGTTATATCTTCCAAATGGCAGTGTTAAATATAAAGTAAACTTTCAAAATCATGTTAATCTACCTAGTCGCATTAAACCATATTCTTTCCATATAGAACCAAAACCTTTATATTCTGCTCCACTTGCAATATCTTCAAACAAATGGAAAATTTTACAAGACTTGAAAACTGTGATTCCACAAGAATACCATTATTTCTATAATAATTTGAAAATTGATTGAAAAACTTAGAACATAAATTATTCCACAATATTCGAACTTTTTATCACTTTAATTTTTATTCCATTATAATACATATATTGCGTAAAAATCTCTTACCATCTCTAAATAATAATGAAATTTCATATTTGAGCTATTTTTTGTTTTGATATTCTAAAAAAAAGTTATATCCTTAATGTACAAATATGTATAACTACTTGCTTATATTATTAAGATTTTTGGATTTGGTGGTTATTTTACTAATATATAAATATGTATGTATATCACTAAGAACTTTGAATTCATTAATAATGATTCATTAACTATGCAAAACCCGCTATCTTTTTATACACGTTAAGTATTTTCAAATAAGAAAATCCTCTATCTTCCATAAAATGGCCGGTGATGCAAATATAAACAAAATGCTTGTCAAGTAATTAAATTAGTCAGTTTAAATAAATATCTTAGAATATACAATTTTCATTTTCTTCGAAATAACGAAAATAAACGGTTTTTTTGCTCCCCTGAAAAACTACGTTTTTTAAGATAGAGGCTTTTGAATATAAGCTCTCGATATGGTTTTCGAATGAGGGTAGTAAGCACCCTATATGTAAGAAAATTTTGTTGACCAGTGTAATTTGTAATTCAATCGACTAAAACCAAAAAAATGCGCTTAAACGTTTGTTATAGAAAAACACCAAAAATCTTTAATTAAAAATGGCACTAGATAAATAAAACCAATAACATTAAGGAAAACGTCGCAGATAAGAAGTTGCTCGTTTACAAAATGCATATCGTCCATATTGCATATCGTAAATTAACATCAACACCCTATTGCCTGCCATTCAGTAGCAACGAAAGATATTGAAATTATTATTTTATAATTTCTTTTTAATGTAACTTTTTCAATTCATTGTTATTTTTCTTGATGCTTTTGGACAAAATTTCGAATTTTCAACGAAGATAAGGTACATACTTCTATTTTGGAATTTACCCCTTTATTTTGGAGTTATTCTTTAATTTTTATGGGGGTGATTTCTTGTTGGGTAATTTTCTACTCGTTCTAATTTAGAGGAATATTTAAAACAAAATTTTATTATTTGTGACTATAGAAGATCGTTTTAGTATTAGATTCAGTTCCTGTTTCTCTTTTTTAATTCTTATTAATTTTGAGTTCTTTAGTTTTTGTTAATTCTGTTTTTAAAATAAAAGTAAAATATTTTACCTCAAATCAATAGAATAGTTAAACTCAATTCTTTTTCAGTTTCCTCGTTTTTTTTTTGTTGCTAAAAACCTCAAGAAAACAGCTAAATACCAATATTTGTTCTTAATTTGTTTTTCTTCTTTCTTTTCTTCCCGTTTTTTTTCTTTTACACAAAATAAAATTAAAAAAAAACTTTTAGCTCTCACAAGGGCGTTTAATAGCCACCATTCATCTTGAATTTGGTCTATGTAATAAAGATTGTGTGTGTAATGAAGTCTTTAAATCGCTTTTTAAATAGATTTAGAATATTTCAAAATAATTAAAGCATTTTTTAAATTAAATTTACACACATACACACACTCACACCTCTAGCTAAGCCAAAAGCCAAAAACCCCAAAAGGCCAAAATTATATTAATCGATTAGCAACAAAATGCCAAATACAAACATACATAATCGTATAACAACTCCCATCACATTCGAGTACATTTTGAAAAACCGTACCTTTTTTTAAGTTAAAATAATTAAGCGCTTCAATCTATACAAATATAAAAAAAATATACAATAACAAAAACTATTATAAAAAATATATATTGATAATTTTAAAATTTTTTATGTGGAAATTGTAAACTGTACATTAAACTTAGAATCCTATATAGAAATATCCTATTTATGTAACAGATGAAACAGTATTCAACATTACATTATTTTTGTTGAAATTATTCAAAATTTTATTGAACTGTTGTAATATATAAAAAATAAAATTATATACATGTATGTCTATCGGAAGGATATTTAAAATTCTACCTAATCATTTGTATTGTACGCCAAATTACATTCAGAATTCCTTGCTATTACATATATTTTATATTTTATTTCTATCTAATACTATTTATACACTTGAATTAAACGCTTGACTAAAATGTGTTCAATCAATGTTTATGCTAATTACATCAAATCTGCATATATGCATTGTTTGCTTTTTTTATATGTGTGTGTATATGCATTTATATACTAATTTTTTTTACTATTATTATTATTTATTATATAACTAAACACTTAATTTTTAATACCAAAAAGCGTAGTTACTAGTTTCACTTTTGAAAAATTGCAGCTTAAAATCTCAATAATAATAAAATTTTTTTAAAATTATTACTGCAGCATGACTTCGATAATCCGGACAATTAAAAGCAAACACTGCCCAGAGCGAAAATATTTTATTAGTAACGCACAAAATAAATAATTTCTCATGTTCTATGGGTTTTTAAATTAAAATAACAAAATTTAAAATGCCTTCTAAAAAAGCATTTAATAACTAAAATAATAATATATGCGTTACGTACTAAGATCTCGGAAGACAGTGCCAATGGCTGAAAACTATAAATTAATGTCTCGATAATGGATGGCAATCGAATTTTAGTTCGGTTTACAGTTGCCAAGCGTTTTTGTTTCTGCTAATGTTACAGAAACTGATAAAGCAAAACTTGAAAATCTCATATGACAGTCTTCCAATTGATAATGCAGCGGCCTTCTGGCAACTACAAATTTGTAGTTGCCGAATAGCAACCCAACTCAAACTCGGTTGCCATCCACATCTATCCATAGATCTTGCGTTTAACATCTTTCTTGGCACTGGCTTCTGAGATCTCAGCATGTTATTAACGTTTTTGTTGTTTAAAACTTTTTAGAGCCCATTTTTTAAGTCAATGAAATTTTTTGTTAAGAAATGTTCACAAACAAACATTTTTGTGCGACATCTTAGCCTGTTATTCTTTTTCAGCGTAGAGTTCAAATCTAGTCCAGACTCTAATCGAGAATCTACACTCGAGCATACTTTGTCTGAACTCCAAAGCAGAATATGAGAAATTTTTTAGTTATAAACGAAGTCGGAGTACTCTGATAAAGCTTCCTCTACTTATTCTGTTCTTTCCTTTTTTTCATATATCATTATATTAAAGCGTCTGCTATGGACTGTCATATATCAATATATTATGGACTGATTACTTGTTAGTGCCAAATAAGAAAGTGTGTGAGATAAATGTTCAGTTATTAACTTTTCATTAATAAATGATAATTATTAGTTTTTCAAGGTATACTGATTTATAATTCAAAGTAATTTGTATTGAATCAGACTGTAGTTCATTATTATTGACATGTAATATTTTTTTTAAATAATTATTTTAAATTATTGCTTTGCAATAGATTGGATTTATACTATGAATTTTCCCATGAAATTCGTTGCAAGCAACTTTTTCTATTTGCTAAGGAATATTGAAGAAAATGGGAAATTTCATACGTTTTCTTGCAATATTTCAACAACAAATTTAATGAAAAAATGCTTAATGATAATCCAGTCATAATATAAAATTTTCAAAAAATTTAAAATTTAAAAAATTTAAAATTTAAAATTTTTAAATTTTCTTCAAACTTAATTGCATAATTTTTAAACACTATAAGCGAAGGTGAAACTCAGAACTACAAAATTAATCATTTAACAACAATTCCAAATCATACACTACCGGTCACATGAGTAAGGCATTTATTCTAAAAATAATGCTACGATATGCGTATATGTGATTATTAGTTTAAAACGGAATATTTGAAAATAATTCACACAATGGCGCTATTAAAAATTAATAAATTAATAATTATATTGATTATTATGGGTTAGAAATTTGATAATAAACCTAGACTTAATTATAAAAGCAGAAATATAATGTGTAAGTCAAAAATTACTTTTTATATTGCTCAAAATAAAACAATTCGCATTTATAAAAGCACATAAATCGACAATTTTTTGAAATTTTCAATATTTCTATATTTTTGACTTTTTTATAACCACAAGTTGGATAATATTTTAACCAAATTGAAATTTCAAGTCCGATTGCCGTTTAATGAAATTCGTATACTGTATTTGAAACATTTTATATAAGCATTCGAGGATGAATTATTTTTAGTTGGTTAGCACCAACGAAATATTGGACATATGTATAAACAACGAAACTCACAACAAATCACAGTAAAAAAAAACAATAATTTAGATAATTTTATTTTATTTTCTTATTCAAGTTTGTTTCTAATTTTATATACGAAGATGAAAAGATTTGTTTGTAAACAAAAACCAATAAAAACTTTTGTAAACAATTCAAGAAAAAATAGCTCGTTTGTTCGCTTAAATATTTTTCAAAATTGTTTCCTTATTCATGTGGCCGGTAGTGTATAATTACAAATAATGCTTTGTACTCGAATTATATCCTACCATTTTAATTTATTTTTCAAAAATTTTTTTCATTTCTAGGAATATTTATATAAATTTTATTAGATATTAAGTAAAAAGTGCATTATACAAACAAACTAAAAAGAACTTTTATTATAAAAACGTCCATTAGAAAAAAGAAAAATCTAAAAACATGTATCATGGTCGCAAGTAAGTTAATTAAAATATATTTTCGAAAATCGCTTCATTTGAAAAAAAAAAACTTTTACTAAATGTAACATCTAATTGTGCTGTGATGAATTTATTCCATCAGAAAATTCCAGTACGTTCCAAAAAAATTTTATTAAGGACATTAAGCACTTACACTCATAAATATACTTAATGGTCTCAAGGCCAATATGGAGTTTGAAAGTACAAAGATTTTGCAAAAGACCTGAATAGAGCATTTTTGCGTTAAGCCACTATGCCATTGGTGGACCAATGACCAACTACAAAATTTCCTTCATCTTGTCTTTCATTAACGAAATCCTTAAATTTCAGCACACATACCCTCAAACGCCACTTTGCAGTTCTAGGAATTTGGAATTAATTCGTTGAAAACATTCATTTAAGTATTTGAAAATATGTGCGAGGGCAGGTCAATAAGTTCGTGACTTTTAGATTAAACCACAGGTTTTTGCATAGAAATTTTTTTTTTCAACACAGCCTCCTTTGAGTTTTATATACTTTGATCAACCTTTGAGAAACTTGGAAAGTTTCTCATACCCAAGTAATCATTCAAAATTAAAACCACTGAGCCATGTGATATGCCTTTAGCTGGCTGCCTTTAGCAGGCGTGAATTTTTTCAATAGTTTAGGGTGTGGAAACTTCAACTGGGCTTCCAGAAACTTTGACTACACTTTATTAACATTGAAATTGTTGGTGCAGAATTCAAATAGTATTTATCAAGCCTTAGCCTTCTTTGGTTTGAGTGATGATTTTTTCCGCAAAAAATTATTAATGAGCATGCGAAATTCACTTTTTCCCATTTTCTCTTCACATCCCTCAGTAGCCTATTATTAATGACTGTCAAACACAAAGTGAATTAAAATTTTGATAGGAGTCTACTGACAGATGCCTGTTGGTCAGGAACAGTTTTGCTCTTTCAATTAAGACGTGCGAAATTAAAAAAGTACTGACTTATTGATCTGTCCTCGTATTTGATTTCTTCCTATTGACATCTAATTACGAAAACTTATATAGAAAAAAACTATGTATTTCAACTTGACTTGGGTTTAATGTTGAATTTCCTGACATTGCAAAAAAATGGTCACAATAAAATTTTGGTACCTAATCTGCAAAAAAATTTAAAAAGCTGAAGCAAATTTTTGGACTTTACTCGGAAAAGCTTGCAATTTTATATATTTCTTTAAAGAAAACTTGCAATTTGTGAATTCGCATTCACTTTATATATTTCTAAAGTAGAAACTCGAATGACTAAATACATTTGTCTCAGACTGATAATTGGCCTTAAGCTTAGGATCTTATTGTTTAACTCCTTTTAAGTTTTTTATTATTTTTTATATTTATAATTGCTATACCCCCTTTTAAAGCGTGTTTCCACTGCAAACCCATTTGTAATTTATTGCTATTCATAATTAAAGCTTTAATTATTCGTATGTAGCGAATTAAGTAACTCGCCGAGCAAAATTTTTGTAAGGAATTGCTTCTTTTGTAGGCAATTCAATTTGAATTACCTTGTGAATTTGGTAATTGTCATCGGAAATGTTTCTAAAATTTTAAGGCATTAAATAATAATTCAACAAGAAACCAATAAAATTAGAAATAATAAAGTAATACAAACAGATCAACACAAAGAATTTTGAAAATGGATAACGAACGTGTTGCGGCAAGAAGGTAATTCGAAAAAACAATTGAACGGCGAATTAGGTAGTTCGTTGTGCTGTGGAACCACGACGATATTTTTTAGGCGAATTGTAAATAAGAACTGAAATTTAAAAAAAAGTCCCTTTTTAGTCGCTTTTATTTGATAATTTTTATTTTATATAATTTTAATTTATGTTTTTATTTTTATTATTTTAGGTGTATTTTTTATTTTTATCAAGTCTCTTGGTTTTATCTATGTTTTTTTGTGTTTTTTATAATTTTATATTTTCTATTGTTTTTTTTTTTTTTAATTCGTTAAAAGGAACGCCTTTCTTTAGCTTTAATTTTCACTAGTTTTTAATAAATTTTAATTTTTTATTTTTTCAATACACAGAGTCTACAATCACCAGCATCCATGACGACTTCAACAACTGGTGCCGATGAAAATTTAAATCAGCATACATAAATTTGTTTAATTAATAATAACAAAAAATACATTCAAAAAAGACCAAAAAACAAACAAAAATTAAAACAAAATTGAAATTGAAAAATATTTATGAAACAAGTAATTGTTATTTAAAAAAACACTACATTTTCATATAGAAGAAAAATTATCTATATATTCAACAGTTAAAAAAATTTATTCATGTTCATAAAAAATATCTATTTCACTTTACACTTGGAAACAGGAAAAGAAAATATGTATATGAAAAAAATACATTTTATTTTATGCAGTAACTACATTTATTATTCAAAAATAATGTTTATTTGTAGTAATTTTTCGTATTTACTTTGCCTTAAATAGTATAAATTTTTTATTATTGTAGTTCCTTTATAAAATCTTACACACACAAACACACACATTGTAAATTTTCTTCAAGTTATGAATTGATAAAAATAAATGAAAATTTAACAATATGGATCGTTATTAGTGAAAAGCAACTTAGAAACCACCATGCAACAAACAAAACGTTCTACCCAAGAAATCCAATACAACCACTGCATTATCACAGGGTCTCTGTTCAATAATTTGTTAAATTTTTTCTGTTTATCATGCAATCAATATACACGTACAATAGACGACCTAGAAAATTCTTTAACATTTATCCTATTATACCAAGATACATATATATTTACCCGTTTATATAAAAAATTTATACGTATTGAAAAATGAATAAAAAATATTTATATTAAAAAAACTAAAAAAATAAATATTTAAAGAAATGAAAAAAAACTATAAATATACATACATACGAGTAAAAAATAAAATTATACTTAAATGTGCTTCAGAAATGTCTTACTGCGGTTTAAAAACAAACAAAAAAGATATTTTTATTTATAAATTACCCAGTTGAAATATAAACTTTTAGACTGAACTATGTAAAGTTTTGCTAACCATTTCAAATATAACTTTTTTTTAGAAAATCATTGTAAAACAATTTAAAAGATTCATTACAGCAATGCGCCAACCCAGTGATATTTTAGTTTAAAATACTCTACTCAATTTGATTAGCTTTAAAGTTTCTATAAAATTCGTAGGCAATATTTGATTTTTTCTTTATCAGAGACTTATTTTCTTAAAAATTATCTCAATGTGTGTTTCGGTAATGGTCAGGATATTCATTAGTCATAGGAAAAGTAAAAATAGTGCAGAAATTTCAACACAAAATACCATTTATACACTTGATCGTGAATACCCTTAATATTAGCGAAGTTTGAAGTTTTAAGCATTGCTTTTCTAGAAGCAGCACAGAATTGGGATTCCCATATTTATGCATTAATACAATATTTAGCATTTTTGCTACGAGTATTACCATTGCGCTGCTGAGATGTATAAGCAAAGATTTTATAAACTCCAAATTACTTTAAATCGTACAGCAAACAAATTCTAAAAAAGAAGAAAAAATTTAGCAAATAGTGACCAATGGAAAGAAACAAATTGCAATTAAGGCTTAAAAATTTCTTTCATCTTCTTTGGCCGACTGGCCTTCGTAGACTAGAAGGTAGTGTACTAGACTCGTAGTGCGAAAGTCGCAGGTTCGAATCCTGCCGCAGAACTCTGGCAGTTTGTGTTTGATAATTAAAGGGAGCGCACAACAAGCCTTCACTGGCTTAAGTGTATGTCGCATCACATGGGCTATCACACCCCTCCAATCAACCTAACCCAACCTAACCTAACCTTCTTTTGCCGTGAGATAAAGGAAGTATTGCAAAACATAAAAAATCAGTAATTAGTCGCATGTGTATCAGGTGACACTTAAGTCACACATGCTATTGGAGAAGTCAACAACAAATAGCGCCTCTTCTATTCCCATGGTTACAATCTAAAATGCACCAAAAGCTGTTTTGGATATTTTAAAGCAAAATAAATTGAAATTTTAATTATTCTAACGCGAGTTCGAGTATTGAATTTGCAAATCCAAATTAATAGTTTTTTTTTAATCATTTGAAATGTTAAGAAGGAAGTAATGGGAAGCCAATTAAATGTTAATATGTAATCTTTCGTTCTTCTAATGTAATTGGCTTCATTTTCATTATAATAGTAATTTGAAAGAATTATTAATCTGTCTTGATGAATTCAGAACTCGTACTCAAGTCAGAAAAGAAAATTTCAGTAAAATCTAAATTTTGAATTTGAATTCACAAAATAAAAACACCTTGAACCATAAAAATCAAAATTGCAACGTTTATGAGTAAAAAGAAAAAAATTTTAAATACATGCAAAATTAATATTCAATTATTACCAATTCGCATTTGAATTTGAATATTATAAATTAAAATGTGAACAACATTATTAGTTTGCAAAATATTAAACCGAAAAAATATTAACTAAAAAGAACATTAAAAAATACATAATGCAGTTGAAGCGGGCACCGTGAGTGTTTTTTGCATTTTCAATTTTATAATATACGAAATTTATGAATGAACGAAATTTATAGACAGGCAGTAAGTTTTAAAAAATTTTAATTTTGATTAAAAATACAATATTTTTGTTTTAGAAAATATTTCTTACACCATGAGTAGTTTAATTTTAAGATGATTTTAATGCGAGTTTTAAAGTTCTTGACTCAACCAAACGGAGCAAAACGTTAGAATATGTGTGCTAATTTGATATGACGGCTTTTTAAAGAAAAGAGAACTTCATTAGAAAATTCACAAAAAGATATTTTAAAATATTTTTGATGGCCGAAAGAATTCATGAAAATCACCTAGAACACAAGACAGTTTTGATTATTTTTTTTTCTTCATTAATAAAATTTCTTTGTTTTATTTTATTCTCTAATTTAAATTTCAATGTTTTATACGAATAGAACAATTTATTAAGATGTAATAGAGGTTAAAAGAAAAACTGGGTAATTTATTGAAATTGGGTAAAAGGCTCTTAAATGTAATTTTTGATAGGAATACAATGAAATTTTTCTATTCATTTATAAATTAACTGTTGAATTCGAAATAAGAAAATTAATTTTGTTTAAAAATATATAAATCAAAAACGTATAATTGTAATATTTTGCTTTTATTTTTCAAATTATTATTTTTATTCTGTCACAATTTCACCAAATTAAAAACAAAATGATTGTAGGACTTTGATCATACAAAATAAAAAATTATATTAAAAAAATTAAATAAAGATTTTTTTCAGTATGTCTACATTAACAATAAAAAAACAATCAGCACTTTTTTTACTCAAACAAAACAAAAAATTACAATTTTGCTACAAAATTTAGACATGGATTTAATTAAACACAGATTTTCTTTTTTAAATGAATTGCCATAATACGTACTTGTTTAAGCTGAATCATTTTAAAGGGTGTTTTAAAAGTTCTCTGTTCTGATGACAGAACAGCTTTTCCCTTTGAGTGATTTTTAAGCGTTTTTTTTTCTGCTTAACTTTTTTCTTTTCATTTCTGAATACACTGTTAAAAAAGCTTGCAAATTAAAACAAACATTTTGAAAGAATTATCAAGTTGTGTAGCTGCAGTAAATTGAATTAAATTTTAAGTTAAATAACCATCCACCACACAGCTGAGAGTAAACGCTTCCTAATTATAAAAGGCTTTAAATTTAAAGGCTTTTAAAAATACTTGGATTGAGTAATTAAAATGCGTACACAAGTGCAACCATTCTCTAGTAAGTTAACACTGTTTAAAATTCAATTAATTCTTTTTAATTTACTTGTCTTTCTAGAGAGAAAATTCAAAACAATAATTGTTTTATATATTTTTTTACTTTCACATTTGTTAGCAGTTTTGGAAGGCTCCTAAAATCCAAAGATCCTCCACAATATCAGCATCCATGTCTTTGCCAGCCGAATGTTTGGTCTTATCAGTATCGATGCCATCCTTAAACAATGACCATAAAAGATCGAAAAGCGCAGGACCCAAAAGGAAAAAGGGCCAGGCTATACATCCAAAGCCTTTTCGTTTGTATTAAGGTATTAAAAAAATATATATCTATGTATAATCTGACTTGTAAGAGGTTTATTCTTGATGTTATCGTAGACAAAAAGTCATTAATGTTTCTAAAAACGAAAAGAACAAAATCGGTTACGCCCTAAAAATACGACCTTTTCCAATATGCCCATTTAAAACTAAGGTATTCTTCATTTAGTTCCTTGTTCATATTGGCAGTGACTGCGACTATAAAAAATGTGATTTTCAGGATATAAGTATGTATATGCTCCGAATGATTAGATATGGACAACGACAGCAATACATTTCCCTCTATACAAATGGAACAACATTTTTATTGCTTCCAAATGTCGACAATGGCATCTTTTAAATTTTCTAGGAAGCTGACAAAATTTTGGGCAAAAATATGTAAAAATCTGTTCTGTATTTTGAAAATAAATTTTTTATATAAAAAGAGACACTTATTTCTTTAGATCTACATAAACAATTTATTTTCTTAAATAATTTATGCAATTACTCTCACATAATGAAAAAGAAATTCGTAATTCTGGCGAATTTGTAACCATTTTAGTTGTAAAGTTAATTCCCAGTTGTATATAAAACTATACAACACAATAGAAAAAATTTCCAACGACTGCCTCTGCTGTACCGGCGTTTTAAGTTTTCATCTAAGATTAATTTTAAGGGGGCTTAAGTTCCTACACCCCTTTTTGCACATAGAAGATATAAGTCTTAGGTAAAATATATTTTCAACACTTTTATGTAAGACATCACGAGGAACATTTTTGTGGAACATTTTAAGCCTCTAACTCTTCGCGATATGAATCGTTTTTGACAAATTTTTTAAAGGAGAAAAACTAAACTTCAGCGGCTCTCTACCGGGCTGAAGTATTTTAAGCCCTAAGATCAAATCGAACACCAAAAATACTATCGAAAATTTAAATTTTTTTAAGGGTTAATTTCGTACGTATGTAAAATGTTCTACAAAATTTAATTTTATGAGATTAGTTTATTATTTTACATAAAAAGCATATCTTACATAAAATTTAAATATATCGAGCCTTTGGTGCAATACCGTAGTAACTCAAAATTTGAATTTTTTAAGGTTATATTACGAAATTATTCGCCTTGTCGTTTTTTATATTCTGTAAAAGTTTCATAAAAATATTTTGTATACTCAGCTCTTGAGAAAAGAACCAAATTTTCTTTTACCATTAGGTTGTGTGTAAATTCAAAACTTTAAACTCAATTTCTGCAAAACAACCTTTTTTGAATTATTGCGTTATTGCAGCAAAGGCTCGATATGTATATCACCATACAAGAGAAAACTCTAGACATAATTTTTAATAATAAAAATATGAGGGTAACATTTTCAATAACAATGAAGCCTCTCAGCTGCATATTGGCAGTAGACTATTTTTTCTTAAAATAGTTATAAGGCACGAAGACCCATAGTAGGAAACTTAAGGCTCCCTAAAATTAATACCTAATGTAAACTGTTTTCTTTGTTCTTTCTACCGGAATCAGTCGATAGATCCTAGTTATTAAAAAAAATTACTTTTATTTAATATGAAATTATTTTCTTTACCAAAAAAGTTTATTTTTATCAACAAATTAGGATAGGTTCTAAATCGGTGAATTAGCACCCCCAAAGAACAGCCTTCAATGACTAGCCAATGTTAAAAATTATTTTAACCGATTTTGGGTGCTTCCAGATCATACGCCCGGACTCCTTTTGGAAGTTCGCTTTTACTGGGTATATAACGAAATATTCGTTTAAAAAATCATAAAATAGGAAAATTCGACATGTACGACCTTATGTTATGACAGACACAGTTTCTATTAAATCCATTTTCTACGACTACGATAATTCAACCATTAAACCTCAAAATTCCTTAACCACTTTGTAAAGTTTCATATAATGCTTGAAGAAAACTCTGAATCCTATTCCACTTAGATTTTTCTGAAATCTAATGCATTGCTTTTAAATTTTCAACTTCTGCTTTTGAATTTTATGTCTTATGAAAATATTGCCATTTTGCTTACATGCATATCCAAATTCTATAAATTAAAAATGAGCTTCACAATATCAATTTTTCATAATAATTTTATATTTTAGAATATGCTTTCTTGCAACCCGTAATTTTAGAACTTTGCCTATAAAGCACAAATTTTTGTTAAGTTTCGATATACTTTTGTGCATTTATTAAAAACTTTAACCGAAAAACTAGGATGTAATTATCACCGAGACAACATATTTTTAATATGCTTCTACGTCCTAGTTACACCTAAAACTTATTTATTCGAAATATGTATGTAGATACTCACACTAATGGCCGGACAAAACAAAATTTTATTTCCATGAATTTTTCGCGACTAAGAAAAAACAACTTTGATGGTACGCCTGCAGTCCCCCAGCTCTTAGCTAAATGTACACTCGCACATAAGATTCAAATTAAACAACTGTACCCTAAATGAATTTCATTAAATTATTTTTAATATTCCACGAGACAACGCATTTTTAATAGAATATTACTTCTTTAGAAGCACTATGCCTATGCACTATCCTCTTTAAAATTTATGATTAATCCTTCGCAAGATCCTGTTCAGAGAATAACAATGAGTGGCACTTAAAGTATACTCTTGGTATATACGAGTGACTTCAACTCACGCACTCGTACATGATTTATGAGTGAGTCCTTGATCTAATTGTCTCGGAAAACTAATATACTCTAAAGACAGAAGCTTTACACAGTGGTAAGGATTGATTTTTTATATACACGTCTTGCTAAAACTAACGAATACAAAGAGAAAAATATAGTGACCGTAATGTTGTTAAATAAATCACACAAACAAAAATCACTCGTTAATATTTTTATCAAAACTATATAAAATGTTCATTCAACCTGTAGATCTGATAAGTTTTAATTATTTTCGATTGCACAATGTCGACTGCAAATCCAATTTATAAGGCCGACATCTTGAACATTTTATAATTTCAAAATCCCTCATGTTGTCTAATAAACACTTGTTCACAATTTTCTTTAAAAGCTCTGGTCTAAATTTTATAAAATTTATAAATTAATTTTAAAAAAGAAGAGATTATTCGCAAAAATTAATGTAAAATAGTTGCGTTTCACAAATCAAGGCCTTAAAATACATTCCTAATAAAAGTGAAATAAAAAATCATTATTTAAAAACACACTTTAAAAAAATTAATTGTAATAAAAGCATTTAATAAAAACTATACATGAACAAAAAAATTACAAAGATTTTGAAGTTATTTGTACATAATGGTCATGAGAAACAGAGTAAGTAAAGGTTTATTTTTTAGTTTTTGATTGATGTTTTTTATTTTTTATAAAAATCTGTTTTAATTCAATAAAATTAAATTAATTATATATTTTATATCAATCTTTTTCTTTGTTTTTGTTTGTGTTATACATTTTATAATTTAAACTTCATTTCTTTCTTCAATTAAATATAAATATGCAAAAAATACACTTATACATACATATACACTCGATTATACAACTTACAATTAATTAATTAAATAGTTTAAAAAAAACATTAGAAAATACGAACAGCAAAATTTAGCGGAAGAAATTAATGTAAAATATTGATTATAAAAAATGTTGGAAATCAGTATACATACATACATATGTATGTATCATAAAGTAAGAGTCAAAACAATGGAATGTGTTGCAAATTGAATTGATGCATGCTGCTGGTACAGTGAAAGAGCCGAATATACAAAAAAATATCATAAATACTTTATGATCCCTAAGCCAATAAAAGAACAAACGATTGTGGGGCCATACAGTCCTATAAGTCTGTGTCAAAGCTATTTGAGAAACTACTTTGGAGCAAGCTGACCTCTATACCAAACCAGAGAGGATGTATACCGTATCAACAATTTGTTTTCGGGAGGAAACACACAAACTTATAAATGTGTTTAGAATTATTTTCGAAGAAAAAAATATTGTTCTGCTCTCTTCATTGAATTTCTTCTGATAAAGTATGGCACGATGAACTAATTAAAAAAAATTAAATCAAAACTTATTCATAAACACTCACACACTATTGGTCGAAAATTGAGTGTTAGAGAAAGCAAATTTCAAAGCACGTCTCAGTCAATAGAAACAGATGCTCCTCAAGGCAGCATTTTGGATGATGTATGCCTTCGGGAAGACAATAAACATATCAACGTTTGCTGATTGATGATGCAGCCTTTCGAAGCGGCGATGAGAAACCTGAAGAAGCATTTCGTAAATTGTAGCAACACATTTCACTGTTCATATCATTTTTACATTGTGGATAGAAACATGTCCTACAATATAAATTATTAACCAATTTATACTGCAACATAGTGTTGTCAAATACCTCGGCATTCATCTTAATCGTAGCTCAACTTAGTAAATGTTAATCCAAATAAAATTGAAAGCGATTGAAATTAATTGTATTATTGGCAGAATTTCATCATTAAGCCTAGATTTAGATTGCATACTTCTTCTATACAACACGTTCCTGAAACCAATATGATGTTATGGAATTGTATTATGTGGCACTAATATAGAAAAAAACCGTTCGTACGACTACAACTGCTACCTGGTATATGAAAAATTTGAGCATTCGTAAAGATCTAGGCGTTTTTTTACTAAATCAAACTAAGGTTCCAAAATATGTGGTGGCAGTATACATAAATTTTTTTAGCAGAATAAGACAAATCCACTAGCCCGCGATATGCGAAACTATAGAGGCTACACTCGGCTCAGAGGGAAGGCCAGTCTTGCTTTTATCCGAGCACGTGAAATGTGAAGTCAATCAGAAGCTATAGATACTAAATATTTGCGTCTGGCACTGGCTGGACTTAAATAACTAATGCTTTTAGATTTGAATACTTATCGTTAGTTAAAGTTATATTGCAAATTCAATTAATAATATAAATGAAAACATAATTTTTGTAGTTTTATTATTACGATTTTTACGAACTTCTAAAATAAAGAACAATTTTTATCGGTCCAACGATAAAAAAGTATCCTGAGCAGTATTTTTGAGAGCTACATAGAGCATCCATTTGTAATAATCGTTTGAGACTCAATGAAACCCAATGTACTTGAATACCAACGAAGCGCGTTGGTCCAAATTAATGCGAATGCATTCAATACTTGTGATTAAAGCGACCGCATTATTATTACTGCAGTTTTTATGAACAATCGTGTATATTTCAGAAAATAACTTTTTTTCGTGAGTCAAAATACTGCAACAAAAATATCCAAAAATAGCAATTTTTAACGTGTTCAGAAATAGCGACATATATTTCTATATATTAGTTCCTTTCATTCCTAAGACGTACCGCAAGGGCTCAGTGATCGCATTCTAATTTTGCGTCTGATGCTATGACTTTCAGGTTCGTTCTTGAATTTGTTAATCCTGACTCACTGATTCCAAATCTATTTCTCCACGCCAGATGGGACTTGACGTCCATTTCTCCCGTTTCGTGCCTCTCTTTGTGCTGCTCTTTACTTATGTGTTCGCTCAAAATATCCACAAAAAAACGGCGAAGACATCGTTTTATAATGACCTGCAGAGAGTTCGCATTCGTTGAATATGGAGATTTTCGTTTTATTAAGTTGGCCATAAACTTGTTTAGTACTTGCTCGTATCGTTCTTAAAATCCTCCCTCGAACCACATTTGAGATTAAGCTCCTTAGGCAGTAAAATTATTCAAAATCCTCCCTTTGATGTGTTAATTTCAAGGTCGCATTTACCGGCTTTGAAATCTATTTCCTCGGAAACGTTGTCACGTTGTTTTTTAATAAAAAAAAAATATGTAGAAATTGGTTCATTCAATCAAAATCCTTCCTAGATTTACTTTAAAGTTATTTGGAGTAAAGCGATGTGGCGTTAATAATGCAAAGTCCATATAAATTTATGGTACATACGCTGTTATTCACGAAAGAGCTCTGTTTTCATAAAAAGTTTATTCTTGAGGTGTGTAGCGCTCCATGACTTTTTGACAGCTAATTCTCCATATATCTACATCATAAATGTCAAATGCAAAAATGGCAGCCAATCTGTACATGGAACTCAACTTTTTAGTACTTGAGGAAAAATAATGCCATGCAAAATGTACAATAGGATAAAGCTAATGATGCTTCAGTAATATTTTTGAAATAATAGTTATATGGCTGGCGAATATAAATTTCTTCATCAGCAGAACTACAAAGTAGTATTAGACACTTTGAAAATTAACACTGGACCCGGCATGAATGAAGGTACCTGTGCAATCATTGCTTCCTTTAAAAGTGACACTTTCAGCCAGGAAAATAATTGGACAAATGACCAATTGCACATGTATTTGTTACTTTAGTATATGAAATTAGGGAATTAACTTTAATACCTTGAAGTTCAATTGGAAATCAGTGAGTGCTTCCAAAAAACAAGTTTATGGTTTTTTGTCCCAATTAGTTACAAATTAAAACCATTGCTTTTTTTTGAAATAAAATCATTGTTTCAATCACCTAAAAGATAAAGATAATAACTTCATTTTGTTTCATTCGTGTACAGGACACGTATTGGATGCCAATAGACGTTGTTAACGTGAAAAAAAATACTGAACAAATTTTTTTAATTATATTTTCACATATTTTCCGGTGAACAAGATGCAAAAAATATTGCCAATAACATAAAATAGAATTTCATTCATTAAATCCCTTAAAAAACTTTCCATTGTTTCATCTCAAACTCTTGAAAATAATGTAAGAAAGAAAAGATATTGAAAAATACAAAATACATACAAATATTTATTTCTTTGTATAATATATAAGTATATTTATATAAAAAGAAATTGATAATATAAATATTTATTATAATTTTTTTTTTTGATTCGAGTTAATATATAAATGCATATAGAGACTTTTTCACAAAACACTTGATTTCTTTTATATTGTGTTGTTTGATAATAGTAACTATAGAAATGTATATTTTTTGAATAAAATTATTTATAAAAATATAATTTAAAAAAAAAACGAAATAATAACAAAAATTAATAAAAACAATTTTGAGAATTTAAGCTGCCTTATATAATATATATAAATATTTTTTTAATCGTTAACTTTAATAAAAATTATTTTTATATAAAAAAAATGTCAACAAGATTTATATGATGATTTTTTTGTGAAATTTTATAGCATGAAGCTGTTTTATTTCCTGATGTGGGATGTGGATAAATGAAATTGTCAAAGGTATATTTCGTATATTTCCTTGTAGCGATTAGCGATTAGGTTTATGCATCATCATCCTATAAATCTAGTCTTACTTTGTGCTTATTTTAAACAAAATTAAAAGTATTTTAATATGAATGCAAAATTATAGGTTGAAAAAATGGATGTGATATGGGCAAAATGAATTTGTGTTTAAATTAAAAAGTTGCTGTTTTTTTTAAATTTTTGTTTGAATAGGTAAAAGAGATGGAGTAGTTATTTTTTTAGGTTTGATTTTCCATTTGTTCTTTGCATTACAACAATACTTTTGTAAAATGTTCAATTGACTAGATAAGCATTTTAAATGAAAACAATATACATATGTATTAATAAAATTCCTTTATACAGGCTTTACTATTCTCTTTAATGAAATAAAAACTTTATGCTTAAAGGGCTTTGAACAGAGATTTTTTTACGATTTAAAATTTAAAATTGATTTAGTGCAACAATTTTATTTTATTTGTTGCCCTTTAGTTATTAATTAAGCTCATGTTATGTTTATGTTTGAAATGTTTTCACTCGTAATAATAAAAATTTAATATAAAATAAAGAGTTCGGGATATTTCAAAAATATACTGGAATACTTATTTCCGCTCCGGCTTCTCTATAATTAAATATATGCTAAATTTTCTTAAGTAGATTTTTACGGATAATAAGCAAATCGGACAAATAAATAGATGAATGTATTTTAACATAGAAATGAAGTTTCCCCTATTAGGCAAAAGTTTTTTTTTTTTAATTTAATTAGAATTCGATGTACGAAATTGTCTAAAATTATTTTATTCTATTGGTTGCCCAGTGGTTAAAAAATCTAACGCAATTTATAACACTTGCTTTTTTGAACATTATTTAGTTCACCTGATTTATGTAAGACAACAACAAGCACAAAAAAAGAGTTTGCGTGAACTGATATGAACTCGCTTACATTTTCTTTGTAAATTTTGAATAACCTTTCGAACAAAATTTTATTACTATTTATCGCTCTTATTTTTATTATTTTTTTTTTCCAACGAATTTTCTAGACATGTGGGAAGAGAGGACATTATTCGAGGACTTATAATCAATGACTGTTGCAAGAGCTCTGGTCAATAACGTTCCCTCAAAGTTTAATTAAAAAGTTTTTGACAAGTTTATATATAAAATTTTTGGTCTTATGGCCTTAATTTGTAATTTCTTAGTTCAGTTTGAACGGATGTCATATTTTATGAAAATTATTTTGAAAATTTTAATTTAAAATTAATTTTTTTAGACTAACTAGCAGTTAAAAAACGTTAAGCATTTTAAAAATAAATACGTTGTTGTGACTTTATTTGTTCATATGTTCGCTGAACCATATCGTCAGTCAACTCTACTTGTTTAAACTATTAGTTGGGGAGAATTTTCCAAAGAATAAATTTCAATATTAAGTAATAAATAGTTATGTTTATCATTAAATCGAGTTTTTTGCAAAAGCAAATTAAATTTTTCAATAAAAATTTATTAAAATATTTAAAGACAGTCAATAATAATAATATTCATTATATGTTCTAGTTTTTGACCGTTTTATTTATATTTATTAATTTTATTTATTTTTTCAAACTTGTAAAGAAAATTAAATTTAAAAAATAAATAAATTAAAAAATAAAGACAGACCTTAAGTTTGAAAAAGTAATAAAAGTGATAAATAGTAATATTCATTGTTGTATTTATACATAAAATAATTTCAAATTTTTTTATATCTTAATCAGTTCCAAAAAACCAATTAATATTTTATATTATTGCAGAGTATTGATTTCAGAAATACCGCGTCACAGTTTTAAACTACGAATAAATTACTTAAGTAAAAGCTTTCGATATTTTCTTCCCTTAAAAAATTTAATTTCTTGCCTTTCAAATAAATTTTTTTTGGTGTCCTTTTTTATAAGCAATTTATATCTAACAAAAGAAATAAGTCATATTTTCCGAAAACGGAGTGTGCACTAAAAAAGAAAAATTGTGACCATGGTTCTAAATTTAACCCCGGGTCCTGAGCATTACTTTTAAACATATCGCAAATTTATTTCCTATATAAAAATATAAATATAGAGACCAGAATTAAAGAGGACCAAGACCAGATTCCATTGAGCTATTAACCAAAAGCTGTTCTAACAATCTATGTATCTATGGGTTTGAACATCATATTTTATGTAGTATGAACTAAAAGTATAATAACGAATTGCACAAAGGGGTTTAATAGAGAGCCGACGAAATAATGTATACTTGAAGCCTTTTTTATCTATGTGAACTTCAAAAGGTTTGTGTTAATTTTGTGAAAATAACACAGAAGAATTTGTTAAAATTGAAAGAAACTCGATATTTTATTGAAAATAAGTATATGTAAACGAAAAAGTTTGTGTTTGGTTAAACTCAAAATAAATTAAAAAATAAAAAACAAATAAATTATAAATGTAATTAAAAACTGAGAGGAAAAGGAAAGCAAAATTAATTGAGTAAGTTTTTGGTGCCGTGTGATGGATGACATGAAAATGTTATGGAACAAAATTATGAAAATGAGCAAAATAAATTAAAATTATTTTTAGATTTTTCTTTTCTCGTTAAAAAATTAATATATGTTTGATTTTCTTTACAATTCTAATCAATTCGAGGACATTGCGTTTTTGTTATATAATAAATTTTGTTTTCGTTTCTTAGCAATTTGGTTTAAAAGGTATAAAAACTAGTGTTTTCTTTTCTTTTTTTTTTTTGTCTTGTTTTGTTAGATTTTTGTGTATCTCTTAGATATAGTATGTATATATAGGAATTAAAAGGATTTTTATGTTCGTAAAATTTACTCAACATATTTAACCAGCTTAATTAAAAAAAATAAGAAAAATGAAAAAGGGCATACGTACACGGGAGACGAACCAAATACAACCAAATTTTTCTTAGGAGAATCGAAGTTACGGAGATTTTTGCAAGAGGAATTTGAAGAAGAAAAGTAGGAGTTTTTAAATATTATAAATATATTTTTACATAACTATACATTTTCGTTGACGTCGTTTTTGGGGCTCAGGTCTTAAAACGGCACGCACAGCCTCTTCGAATACCTTTAGAGGAAATACATATTGTTTTTTGAACCGTTTAAATATTTTTTGACAATACAGAGCATAAATCAATATTTAGTCAAATGTAAATGTGACTTACCTGCTTTAGACCTCGTTGTGTAAGAGCTGAACATTCCATATATTTTACAGCGCGTATTTTATTTGCTAATTTTTGTCCTTGTTCGCGTTTTAAAGGTGCTAAGCCCTGCTCTGCCAGTGCACTAAGAGTTTCACGATCTTCACGTAAATCAATTTTGGTACCTTTATATCAAATCAATAATTCAATAATTGAGAATTTTATGAAAATGTAGCAACCAAGAACTTACCGACTAAAATAATGGGCGCGTCCGGGCAGTGATGTTTTATTTCGGGATACCATTTAGAGGTAACATTTTCGAACGATGATGGACTAGCCACTGAAAAACATATCAGAAATACATCCGTTTGTGGATATGAAAGTGGTCGCAGTCTATCGTAATCCTCTTGGCCGGCTGTATCCCAAAGACCCAGTGATACTTGTATTGTGTCTACTTGCATCGGTGCTGAATAGTTATCAAACCTGCAAAAAAAACACAAATTGACATCTTTTCTTCAAGCCAAAAAACAAACATTTGAATGTTTGATAGTGTTTTCATTAATATGGAATACTATTGCACATTTTTTTGTTTTTTTTTATTTATTTTATTTTGGCCTTTGTAACTTACACTGTAGGCACATATTCACCGGGAAAACTATCTGTGGTATATGATATTAACATGCATGTCTTGCCCACAGTACCATCGCCAACGACAACACACTTGATGGGCCTTCCTGTTGACATCTGTAATATAAAAGAATACATGATATGTTACTTTTGTCGTCAAGTTCTTTTTTTCACTTAAACAGAACTTTAAAACATTGAATTGATAGATATAATTCATAAATTAAATGTAAACTTTAAAATAAAGAACGAATAAAATAATTTGAAATTTTTATACCAGTCGATTAATTGTAGTTTTTAACCGACTTCCAAAAAAGGAGGAGGTTGTCAATCCGTGTGGATTTTTTTTAACTTCTTTTAAAGTATAAAGCATAATTTTGTCATTTGTGAACCGATTTTCAAAATATATATATATATATATTTTTTTTTTGGAAAAGTTTGCTTGTGGTTTGGTTGCATGACTTTTTTTCGAAACGGTCGATTTGCCCACCAGAAAAATTTACTCTCGCATAACTTTTCCATTTATATAGCGATTTTCAAAATAATTTTTTTTGTTGCAAGAGTTTGTTGCTGGCAGGTTGGTCCCATATTTTTTTTTAATCCGACGGGGCATTTACCCGCCCCGAAAATTTCACCATTGCATTATTTTTCGATTTATGGACCCATTTTGAAAAAAACATTAAGTTATTTCAATCTTTTTTTGGAGTAAAATATAAAGTAGAAGTGGATTATATCGGGTTTTAAAATGGTGTGAATATACTTTGATATTTAAATTAACTTTTAGAGAAAGAAGTTAAAGTATTGTTTCTAAGCTTTTAAGTTTGATACACTTTCGTGTTTCTGAATTGAAAATAATATTTGGAAAAACGTAATAAACATTAAAATAATATGTATTTTATGGGAAAAGCTGCTCAAATATAATGAAAATGTATTTATATTAAAGGGAACGCCGAAATGGTTTATTATATACATATATGTACCTGTCTTTGAAACTGACATTTTATTTAAAACGAAGCCACATAAAAATTCTAAATGCGTCATTATATATTCATAAATTTGAGTTCGCAATTTTATGTAAATCTAAGCCAATAAACCAAATCGGGTAAACCTACCATATTCTTACGATTTCAGCCAACCCAATTTTGAAGTATTTTTTGATTCTTTGTAGTTTATGAAAACGTTTCAAGAAGATTTCAAATTTTATATGTCTGTTTAGAAATTCAATATATGATGCGTTACGTATTCCATGACACTTGTTGTCGTTTTTTTTTTCATTCGGTTGCCATAAAAAAATACAACTAAGTTGAGACTTTTTTCATTTAATTCACAATTCAATAAAGTTAAACAATTGAATGTTTTATCTTTTTTTTAGTAGCAACCCATACTTGAGTTTCAAGTGAACATTGTAACATTTGGACATGCTGGAGAAGAGAATGCATGGCGTTGCGTGCAATGAGGAACTTATGGAATGCTTTTTTCTTTCTAATTAAATTGATTAAAAAAGTTGTGCTGTGTACAGTAATGAGTTTCTGGATTTTAAAATGTATAACCAAAGAATACATTTCTTTTTTTCGCTGAATTGTTTGCAAAAAAAACTTGAGTTTGTTCAAGTCTGTGTTTGAATTGTTAAAACAAGGAAATTGAGGTTAAAATTTGAAGACCTTTGAGCTGAAGTGCTTGTCTTATTAAGCATAATCTACTTTAGATTGCAACTATTATATTTTAACCCTTTTGAAAGCGTTGGATACATTTTTTAAAAGCCCAAGGCAATAATAAATGACCAAGTTGATGAAGCAATATGTAATAAAGATTTATAATAAATTTTAAATTAGGAAAGAAAATAAAAAACCATTTTGGCTAAAAATACGTAATACGGCAATAAATACGTAATACGGCAATAAATACGTAATACGGTTACAACAAATTAATGAATAAGCTATTCAAAATTATTTAAGATCTCTCTATCCAGATGCAAAGTTGCATATTTAAGTCTATGATGACATAATTAATATTCAACTAGTCTCTAATTTATTCTCATTTGCATTCCAATCAATATTCTATTAAGTTTATGGGATCGGAATAAATATAATGAAAAATACAAACAAACCAACAACTGTTTCAAAGACTAAAATATTTGATACAGTTTGCAAGTTAGCAATACGTATAAATTGTCTCAAATATACAAAATATATGTACATATTTTTTAATGTCTGAATAAAGATAATTCCTCAATATACGAAGAAAAAATGCAAATTGTATCTGAAACTAAGCCGAAAAACTTATGATATGTAAGATATGACTTAAAAAAATTAAAAAAAAAATTGCCAAAATCAATATTTTGAGATAGTGTGACTATGGGTACGTTCGTAAATGCAATACTGCGCAAATCTTCTCCGCTATACCGATACAAATTAAATTGTTCTCTTTCATTATGTGCAAATTGTGCGTGAACCATATTTAACATATTTTTGAATACCATCTGCTACACTTATGCAATTAAAAACGAGTAATGATTTGATTTCGATAAAAATTCATACAACACCTACATTCTTTGAATTAGTTGCAATTTTCGCGGTTCTTTGACATTTATAATCTAAATATAAGGAGAATTTTAGTTGTCAACAAGGCATGGAACGATACACAACTCAAGAACGTGGAATTGCTTGTTTAACAAATTTTCCGTCTGTTGTTTTGACATTATCAAATTCTGACATTACCTTTGCGCCACACTATGCATCAAATTTATTTACGACTTTTGAAAGATTCCACCATCACATTTTTTAATCGTTTATTTTAACTTATCGACGAGAGCTTATTCAAAATTATTCGATTTCTAAAAATCATTTTCACTACATATTTTTTAATGCCAATATCACCTAAAATTGATGTTGATTTATACCATCACAAATCAAACTCGAATGTATTAATAAATGATAAGAAATTTTTTAAAATTTTGTTTAATTAAATGCTTTTCTGGGCACAAAGTTGTGTCATTTCTACAAGAAAATTTATTGCTTTTGGCTATAACCTTTGCGATTTTTGGTTATGATCAAAATAATAAATTTTCTTGAGAAAATATCAAAGCATGCCTAACAGTTCTCAGAGTTGTCTGGCAATCAATATGAACAATAATTATTACATGAATACATAATTGTTCATTATTACTAACGTAGTAGAAAGTTAACAATCCAATATTTGCTACTAAATTCAAGACAGCCAGGTTTGGTCACGATTAGCAATTCGTTTCAGCAGTTACCGTTGGCGCCGCAAAGAATACGAAGATGCTATAATTTTAACCTGCTCTACCTGTTTTTTTTTGGGTTTTCTACGGAAATAAAATTATGGAATGAACTTAATACGCCTATCACAGCCACTTAATGCTATTTTTATCCTACAAGGGGCAATTCTGGGTTATGGATGCAGAGACTACACACAAATCCATTATTTAGGATCTCTAGCTTTACAATTTACAGCAAGACAATACGGCACATTTGAGTGTCAATAGCACTTCTACAGACACATTTTTGGGCAAACGTTTGTCATTAGTTTTTTAATCAAGATATTCAGGTCTTTCTGCATTAGGGCCAGAGCACCCACCTGGGGGTTTACTCTTTATTGCGATGCGTAAGAAAAATGGTACCTAATCGGATAATTGGTAGCATTTATTGCCTTTACGCATTTTCCTTTCGCATCAAATTTTTTCACTTTCGCAAATGTGTCATCAGTGAACTCTATAATACGAAATCGTATGTCAAAATCATTCGTTAAAACAAAATATCTTGCGCTAACAAAATATCAAACGCATCGAACTAGCTTACGCATCGCAATACAGAGTAGCCCCCCTGATCTTCGAAGAAACGAATCCAACAGTTAGTCCAGAAAAAAGATTAAAACTGTGAGTAGAAATTTTATTTTTTTGCATCTGTGTCATATCCTGTACATAATGGGATTTTCAAAAAAATTTGAGAATAGTTATGGTTACACCATTTCAAATTGTGAATAGTTTTTTTATTAAAACCAAATCTAAATATGCATATGCTACCTTATTGAAAAACATTTGCAACTGTCCAAAAGCATGAGGAATATGACATTTTTATTATTCCTATCATAATTTTGTAATTTATAATTTTTCCTTTGATTAAAATTATTAATGACCTTCAATATGAAAATAAATATATCCATACGGACTTGTGAAGCAGCCGAGGGCTTAACATTTGTTTTTTATATGTATATACATATATGTATGTATGCAAATAAATATGACATATCGACCCCTTAACGCCAAAGCAACATGAGGTCGCATTTTGCATTCTTTATGATATTCGATACCTGAGTGTTTGTTACAAAAGTAATTTTTAAAGATAATAAATAAAAGCTTTCTCCTAAAGTTGTATCACATATACAAAAATATTTATAGACCAACAAATTATTACAAGATCACAGATGGTGTAACAGGCGTTTTCATTTCATCTTTCATGTTTTTATTACTTTTTAACTATTTGAAATTAGTGACAACGGCAATAAAAAAACATATTTGAAGGTCGTCGTAAATTTGATGCCTTCGATACTCATAAAACTAATATAGTAAAAGCGACATATTATCGTAACGACATGAGTATACAATTCATTGAAATAATAGAAAAACAATTTTACTTATGTTTTTCGTCTTTCTTTTAGAGTGTCTCACAAGTAAATAAAGTCAATGGACACAATGAACAAAAAAAGGGGGACCTTAGAGGCGGAGCGATTAGTATCATAGCATAGTGGGATTGAAACCAAAGTATACATGTATGTATATTTAAAATATGAGCAGGAACGTTACGAGCGTACGACTTTGTATTGGAAAAAGTTGTCATATCCTTTAAAAAAAATTTCGCATTTTTCTATACCACTTTAGTAGCATAATTTTTAGTAAAAAATTTGGTTTTGCCGATGCGTTCTTTCAAATGTTTAGCCAAAAACATAGCGTGGAGTACGTTACTAATTTTTGATTGTAACAAGAAAAAATTAAAAATCTGCGAATCGAAACATCAATTTTATTTAGGTACAAGGAAGGTACTTTAGGAAATGAACAAGAATGGAATAAAAATGTTTCCTTTAATGACCTTCGTTTGGTAACTTTCCTTTTCTGCATTAATTTGTTTTTGATAGAAACATTTTATTATATTGTTTCAATGGTAATATTATTATATATAGAAAATTTCATTAAAAGTATTTATACAGTAGGAAGAAATTATTTATTCTGATTCCAAGTAAGTTTTCTAATAATAATAAAAATTTCTCATATTAGAAAAATTAAATTTTTTTGATATGAATTTTTTTACATTTTAACTTTCGGTCTTAGTTGACCTTTCTATGTACATATAAAATATTTAAAAAAAACTTTAATGATATCAGTCATTGGAAAAATATATCTATGCGCCATGTGTAATGGGACTAATCCTTTTTGTTGCTTATTATATTTTTTGTATGATAATCAAATTACAATTAATTTTCCCATAAACAAATCAATAAATTTGAAATATGCATATAATCCCACGAATACTAATTTTTAAAATTGTCCTAATGAAATTGTACACAACACGATATAATAAAAACTCCAAGTAAAATAAATAAATTAAAAACTTGCTGCTTCCCACAGTGCAATGACCACATTAAAAGAGGTAGTAGGTGATCATACAAGATTTTGCAAAATATATTTTTGTTTACGGAGAAAAATTAGAAAAAAATATTTCTAAGGAGTGGCAAATGGTAATAAACAAGACACAAAACCATTAAGACTGACAACAGAAATGAGACAAGCAAAATAAAACAAAATTGAAGTAAATAATAATAAAAAATAAATAATTCACTTTAAAAAAATTACATAAATAAAAATAGAATAAAGAGCAAATGTAAATTTGTCACACCGAACAAAAACAACAAAAAACAGCACACATTAGTTTAATTTTTAATATTTTTTTTTTTTTTTTTTTTTTTTTGCAAAATAATAGGGGGAAATTCTGAATAGACAATTTTAATGGAAAAAATTTAGATCATCAAAAGACGAGCATTCGGTAATAAATTTTTTCTAGACTAACAAGAAAAAAAGTTTTCCCAAATGAAATGTGTTTATGTATGTATGTATGTATGTTAAGACAAAAATAAATTGAAAATAACCAGAACAGGGAATATAAGTGTCCCTTTAAGCAAAACCAAATAAATTAATAACAAATTGTGGGGGGAGCCCAGATTGAATGGTCATGTGTGTATTTTGTTTAATTTATGAAAGCTACAAGTCAAAAGATCTTAAATGACGCCTTTTGGTTGTCTAATATTTTAAAAATAAACTGTATTAATAAGAAATAAAGACAAAAAAGTAAAAAGCATTCGTAATTCATAAACTCACGAAATCAAGTGGCACAGTCTGGCATTAGATGCATGATGGCATTCATGAAAAGCTAATTTCCAAAAAAGGGGACTAAATAATGCGTGGGTTTTTTATTATTTTGCTCCATCTAAAGTTTTTCAAATTCTCGTGATAAAAATTACAAACAATAAAAGAAAAACAAATTTAAACAGCACTTGCAGTTTAACATTAAAAATTTGCTGCAACAAATCTTTAAGCAGACCAGAGTCACGTAATGATATGGGTGGCTGAATAATTAGAGTGCATTTACTTTTTGATTTGTATTATGTTTCACAAAGACTAATAAACTGTATGATAAATAAAAATTATTTAGTAAGAAACAAAAATTTTATAATATTTGCTTTCAGTTCTTACTGCATTAAACAAAGATACACGATGGCATAAAGGTGAAATAGTTTACGACTTTTAAAGAGAATGAAACATGAACCTAAGGAAAGATATTAACGATTTCTTACTAGTCTCAATTCTTATTTATTCTACATAGAAATTTAATATAAATATTGTACAGAATTAACTAAAAACATATTCGCTTTTATTTGTCACTTGTTTTTATAAACTTTTGCTGACTGGCTCTATTTTTTATATAAACATTTTGAGGACTAAATTACGAGTCGTGACAAACATTGATATCATCATTAAATCTCTGATGAAACATACATATACAAATATTGGTAATTTGCTACACAGTATGAAAAACGACATGTTTTTTAATACCTATCGCCTGACATTGTAGCACGGCAGCATATCCATTGCCATATGCCTCAATAAAACTTAGATTTTGCTCTAATGGAGCTAAACTGCGCTGGAATCCAAACAAAAGTAAACTTGGCTTGTAATCCTAATCTGTAAAGCACATCTTTATATTGGCGAACTAGTATTGAAAATCCGTAGTAAGATCTTAAAGACGGAGTTACTGTCTGGTCATTGACAACAATGCCATTTTCCCGAAAGCATTTTTATTAATCAGAACCCTTCTCTATTGACCAATGTTTTTGCCTTTCATCCACACATCACTCCCGACGGAAACAGTTCTTACTAACGGAAGTTTGTTTACAAGATTTTCTAGTGTTTGTGTTAAAGGGAAAGTTTATCCGTATCTGTGCCTGTGTGTGAGTGTACAAATGAATTTTGTGAGAATGTGTTTCTTTTTCTTATTGGCAACGTAACATATATTATTATTATTATTATTTATTATTATTTATTTATTAGTAGTATTTAAAATACTTTTTTATTACATATGTACTTAAAATAAAATTATTACTAAAAAATTTTTTTTTTTTTTTTTTTTTTTTTTTTTTTAATAAAAGTTGAAAGTAAAGAAGTAAAATTGCAAAGCTCCCAATAAAAATTAAATGAAAATACAAATCGTTTTCTAAAAATAGACAAATCGTTTTCTAAAAAATAGATAGTGACTATTAAAAAAACATACAATTAATTGAAAAAAAATCATTTTAATAAAGAAAATCTTTATAAGGCCTAGTTATTAAAATTTCTTATAAAAGTTACACTTTTTCTTCTGAAAACATTGTAATTAATTTCATTCTTAATGTCATTTGGCATCATGTTGTAAATTCTTAATCCTTTATAAAATAGTGATCTTTGCATAGCGGTGGTAGAATAACATTGTAGTCTGAAATCATTCGAATTCCTTAAACCATATGGTTGAGCGTCTCCAACATATCTTAATTGTTCTATTAGGTACTCAGGTGCATCTCCCATTTTCATTTTTTGTATAAAGTTGATTGTATTGTACTGTAGTCTTTGTTGTATGTTTAACCACTTTAGAGCATCTAGCATAAACCTTATTGACGTAAATCTGTTGCATTTAAGTATAGAGCGCATTGCTTTATTTTGTAATTTTTGAAGCCTATTTATCTGTTGATCTGAGCAGCATGTGTATAGTATAGTTGATCCGTATTCGAAATGTGGTTTCAAAATCGTATTATATATGTTTATTGCCGTTAATATTGAAATTTTATTTCTAATACGTTTGAAAAAACCGATTTTTTTACCGATTTTTTTACAAATATATTCTATATGTTCTTTAAATGTTAAATTTTTATCTAATATAAATCCGAGATATTTTATTTGATTAACGTTCTCTATATTTTTGTTATTAATTTTAAACACTGTTTCATTGTCCACATTTATTTGCATAATTTTCGTTTTGCTTTCATTTAGTTTGAGTTTATTCATTTTTAGGTACATATTCACATTATTCATATCATGCGTTAAATTAAATTGACATTGCTCATCAGAGCCTGCTTCGGTGTATATCAATGTGTCATCTGCGTAAAGAACAATCTCACATTTTTTTAGGACATTAGGCATGTCATTTATATAAATAATAAATAAAATCGCTCCTAGGACTGAACCTTGAGGAACACCAAAATCATTTTTTATTGTGTTTGATATTATGTCATTTACTTTGACCGTTTGCATTCTGTCAGTAAGATACGATTTAAACCACAACAACTCAATTCCTCTTATCCCATACATGTAAAGTTTTTTTATCAGGATTTCTCTGTCGATGGTTTCAAATGCTCTCTTGAAGTCCAAGAAAATTGCCATAATCTTATTGCCTTGTCCTCTATTTTTCCATCTGTTAACAACATAGTTAACTGCTGTTTCACATGAGAATTTTTTTCTAAATCCAGATTGATATTTTGATAAAATGTTATTATGCTCCATATAAGTCTCCAGTTGATTTTTCACGACATTTTCCAGGATCTTTTCGCATATTTTAAGATTATTTATCGGCCGAAATTCTTCACAATTTTTCGTTTTTGACACCTTCTCGATCGGCGTTACTACCGTTATTTTCCAATTATCGGGAAAAATTCCTGCTTCTAACGACTTATTTATTATGTTCATTAGGTTATTTCCTATAATGTTCCAATTATCGAGTATAATTTTCATTGATATCTTAGTGTAGTCTTGTTTATTATTCATTTTATTACATATTTGTTTCAGTTCTATTAAATTTATTGCACGGAACTTAAATATTGAGTTTATCCCAGGAATTTGGTTTTCATATTGCACTCTATCTATATCAGTTCTAATTAATTTAATACTATCAACAAAATAATCATTGAATTTATTAGCTATCTTATATTTATCTTTAATTTCTTCTTGATTAAATATCACGGTGTTTATCACAGATTTGTTTTTCTTGAGTATTAAGTTTTTTATTTCTCTCCACATGGATTTTTGGTCGTTAGTGTCACTTATTTTGCTGTTAATATATTTATTCCTTTCGTATTCGCATTTATTCTTATAAGTGTTTCGAATTCCATTGTAGTTTTTCCAAGCTGAGACTGTATTATATCTTTTGGCTATTTGGTATTTTAATATTTTTTCACGTTTCATATTCCTTAGTTCTTGTGTAAACCACTTATTAACATTGCTTTTCTCTGTGATCTCTTTTCTTATTGTGAATTTTTTTATTGTATTTTCAATAAGAGTGTCGAATATGCGTACATTATTATTTATATCTATATTATCATTGTATTTTAATGATCCATGGATTTCATTGTTGAATAAACTTTTTCTGTATTTGAAAATTTCAATTTCCCTCTTTGTGTTTCGCTCTTGCTTAGTAACTCCCAGCGATATTTCAATCGTTTCATGGTCAGCTATTTTATTTTCATCCTTGTTTACAGCTATTATATTTTTATTGTTTGTTATGACATAATCTATTAATGTTCTTGTATTCGTTGTGATTCTTGTATATTCGGTTACAATTTGCCGCAATCCGTTGTCGTTCAATACTTGTTGAATTCTATTCTTGTATGTTCCCTCTTTCATCCAATCAATATTAAAGTCTCCCGTTATAACAACATCACTATTTCTTTCACATATTTCTTCAACCATTTCTTCAAAAACGTTACAAAATTCAACCTCACTGCTACTAGGTGATCTGTATACTATCATAAATATAATTGTAGTTTGTCTGTGCCTCGCTAAATATGCGCATATCCAGTATTTTGAATCGACAGATTTTTCACATATTGGCATTAATTTCCAACATTTTCTAAAATACATTATAACCCCTCCAGTTCTACTTGAGTTTGATAATACGCCATAATAGTCATAACCTCTTATTATATATTCTCTATCTTCTACATCATTTGTTAAATGTGTTTCGGATAGGATGATGAACTCTGGTTTCTTTAATTCTGCAATAATTTCTACTTGACTAAAATTATTTATTAATCCTTGAACATTTGTATATATTCCACTAAGTAGCTTTGGTTGTTATATGTTAAACCCCATTCTTCTCTTTTTTACACTGATTTTGTTTTGATATACCGGACAGGATCTGCTTTTTGTGAAATGATTTTCATCTAAATCTAAATGCAGTTTATTGTTCATTCTGATGCAATTAATACACTTTGTTATAGTTTCTTTACTGCAGTCTTTTGGCTTATGGTTACCATGGCATTTATAACATACTTCTTCATTTCTGCATTCACTTGCTTTATGATTGTATCCGTGGCATTTATAACATCTTAGTACATCTATTCCATTAAACACTGCATATTTCCCATCCTATATTAATTTTTTTGGCTATCATAAGTTTTGTGTGAATTTCACTATCAACTTTGACTTTTGCATTGTAAATTGTTTTATTAAATTTTTTTGTTTCATAAGTGGTAACTACTTGTAATTCACTATTTTTCAACACCTCATTTTGTTGTCTAATTTTTTTCACCAATTCTGTTTCATTATACATATTTAAATGTCATATCAGTTATAATAACTTCCATATAGTTTTTATTCGGTACTTTAATTTCATAGTTTTCGCTCATTTCCGATTGCAACACATTTTTTATTTTTTCTCTTTCTCGATCATTTTCACTGCGTATTATTATTGTTCCACTATTTCTGCTTTCGATATTTGTTATTTTCAGGCCACTAGGGTCAACCTTATTATTTAAATCGTTTTTTGTTTTTTGTAACCTTTGTTTTTCTTTTGGTTTTATAATTATTGGTGCTTGTGTATTTATTTCTGGTGAAATTATTTTGTTCTTCACTGTTTCGGCAAATGTTGGTTTGTTTTGTTTTACATTTGTTTCTTTTATTGTCTTTTTTATTTCATTACACATCTTCATGCTATTTTCTTCATAAACTTTTTTTATTTCTTGTACATTTAAGTCACAGAATTTTTGAGCCTCATCTAATTTTTTAAGTCTTTCAGTATATCTTATTTCAATTGCTTGTAAAAGTTGTTTAATTTCACGTTCATTTTCTTTTAGTGCCTCTTTGAATTCTCCTTTATATTCCGCCAAATTTTCCTTGTTTTTCTTTACATTTTCTTGAACATCACTCAGCACCAAATCTACGTTATGTATATACTGGACACAGTCATCACACATAAAACGGATGAAGCCTCCAGAATCCAATATTCCACGAGCGTATTGATCAATTCCAGAACATTTTTTTGCACTGTGATATATTTTTTTACACACTCCTTCACATACTATTCCTGATTCACCGCGTATTGTTGTTTTGCATTGATGGCACTCAGCCATATTTGGGTCTCTAAAAGCCAATAATATTTTTATTATTATTTTTTTTTTATTTTTTTTTACAAATTTTTTATTTCCATTAACAACCAGCTGTCTTAAAGTAAAAAAAAAACTGTTTTTAAACACTTAATTAATTTAATTTTTTTATTTCTATTCAGAGCCTTGAATTTTTACTTGTTTATCAAAACAGTGCTGCCAACAATATAGTCGGAGGATTTTTTCAAACCAGGGGTGCGTTCCAAGAATTTAAAGTTGCCGTATGTCCTTGATCGGAACTAAGTTCAATATAACTTGGAGAGTCGCCTAAAATCCCAAAGCAAGCTTTTTGAACCACATACTTGTGTCCTGTAGCAGTCCACCATACTACAAACAATACTGTGGTTCGCCTCTAATGCCAATATTCATCAATACATGGTGCAGGAAGCCATGAATGCGATAATTTTACAAGCTTGGATGCAACATGTGTGGATTTAATAAAAAAGTATGAAAATTTCTCAGTCCAGATGGTTCGACACTAGCTGCTAACATAAATATTCTCGTGAATAGTGTTGAGCTGTAGCCTTTCTTTAGTATTCATCCATCTAAGAACGCAGTTTTTGCATCATTTCAAGTTGAGCTTCAGTATGTGTAGTAGATTTTTATTCTAAATGGGGTTTAACTAAGTATGTAAGATTATGTTGAATTGCTAAAGTTGTTTAGATATTAAAATAACACATATGATGTCTTAATTGACATAATGTTCACCATTGGTTCGTTAAGTGAATTACATAATTAATTAACTTAACATAATAATTGCAAAAGCAAAAAATTTTCAATTGTTAATATTTGAAAAGGAATTTAAACGGACTTTTTTGCAAATAACAAGTGAAGGTGTTACAATAATATAGTGTTAATAGATTTTGTCCATATCAACTTGAGCGGAATTATGGACAATGGGAAGATCAAAAATTTATAAAACAAAATTTAAAAATTTCCAAGAAATATAACCTTAATTACATGTGTATACACTTACATACAAATGTACATACATACCATACATACTTATGTACATGTGTATGTAACCAGTTGCCCTGCTTTTCAAAATAAAAAAAGTATTGAGTTCTGAGTCATTTTTGTGGTCAAACCGCTAGTAGCCGGTTACCCCTGGTCGGCAAATTTAATTTCATTTTACATACTCTGCATGTAGAGTATCAACAAATTAAAGTTTGTACGAGACTCCCAGATAATAAAACAAACATTATTTTATCACATGGCAAAATGAAGTAAAATTTTAAACTATGCAAAAAAACACAACAACAAAATTTTACAACCCGCATTATGTCAAAGTGGATGGATGAATCGAACTGAAATTGGTTGGCTTTTTTTTGGTTTGGTTTGTTGCATGAATGGTTTGGTTTAGTTCAGTTGTTTGTTGTTTTGAGAACTTTATTGCTTTTGTTGTTATTGTCATTGTAATAAGTACCGTTGCTGGATGTTGTTGTTTTATTTTACATTTTGTAAATGGGCGGAGGTGCTGCGCTGCCAACGTCTTTAATTCTTAAGAAACATCGGCTATAATTTTTATATTTAGCAACTACCACTAACTGCATTAAAATGGAAATTATACTCAATACAGTATTTTCTTTTAATACATTTTAACTGAAATTTACCTTTTATGTCTATAAAAATTAATTATTATTGGTGATTTTTGCTTCTTTATCAATCCTGTGTTTTTCTTAACTTTTTGATTTTCTTGTGGGATAAAAAATATAAATTCTCTGCGATTTTTGTACAACATGCACTTGTTACTTTTTATTTTATCTTCTTTTATTCACTTTAATTGTTGACTTTTGTAATTTCATTTATTTTTTTATTTTATCAGATAATTTTCACTTATTTTATTAAAATATTTAACAGATCTTTATTTATCTTCACTTTTTCACTTTACAAATTTTTCTCTTGTTCTATTCGTGCATTCGCACAAACACACACGTACATCCCCTTTTGCAATATGACAGTTGGTTGTCGAAATGTCAAAATCTCTCATTTATCCACAACTGTGTTCAATAGTATACGGAGTGTGGATAAAACCAATGCGCGGATAAATAATTGGAGGGTTTTTAGCTAAACTAATGATGTAAAACAGTGTTGTATTTGTAATATGTGGAGAGGGCGACCAAAGGTTTAAAATTTTTAGACTTCGAAAGAATTTTCATATGATACAAATACATTAAAAAAATTATAATAATTATACTGTTTTATTTGTTCTTTTGTTATTTTTGATTTTATGATTTAAATTTTAGGCCCTTTTTTCATATAAACATTAATTTTCTTTTCAATATTTCACTAGTGAATAGACTCAAAAATTAAGGCAAAATTTGGAAATACCAAATCATTTATAAAGACTAATTAATTTTCCCGATTTTATAACACTGAGAGGGGGAAAATATATCCCTAAGGTAGAAATTAATATAAAATATCAATTTCACTTCAAGTTGTAGGTATAAGATCATGTGCTATACTTAGATCGCAATGTGTATGAGAAGTTCTGTTCCATAAGACTTTGGGCCACTTCAGACTGGACCCAAGATGAAGTAAAACATTTTCTTCATAGTATTTTTATATTTAGAAGAAAAGTTGTTGAAATGAAAATTGCGTCAATGGGGTAGGAATACCAATTATTCTACTTTCAAAATAATCGAATCACGATATGCTTCTTAACAGAGCACAAAAAAATTATATTTTCGAAGATTCTAGTTGTTAACTATGAAAAAGTTTGATTGAATTCATTTAATAATTTTTAGATAAAAATTTAATGTACATTATTTTTTAAGAAAAATCCTATAGCATAAACGTAATATAAGAAAAGAAACGCAAGAAATCGTGCACCAATCAACATAAAGATTTTTCTAGAAATTATATTAGTCCAGTCAAGTAATGTCTTAGAAGAAAGAACGTAAAATTCTATACACGTCACAAAATATTAGAGGTCAGAAGTCAGAGGTCACATAAGCAGTGTTGCCCTTTCAGTTAAAAGGTGGGAAATTTAAAAAGTCACGGACTTATTGAGCCACCCTCGTATTAGCGAGTGTGTCTAGAATTTGTGAGAGTTGCTTCCTTATGACAATTATACAAGCCAAAATTTTCTTTTTAACGACCTCTTATGATGACTAAATGAAACGGTTTGTGTTTTTCATTAGATATTTAAGTACGATAGAATGCACTTTGTTTAATGCTCCTGATGACGTATTTTTTCTATTGGTTTTTGTCAATGACTCAAAGCACTATGCATAATAAAATATATATAAAGGTACCATTACCTGAGCACTTGTGTTGACCTGTATACATATGTAGACCTTGAATGATATCAAATGGAATGACATATTTAATGAATGGAAGAAGTTATAATTTTAATTTCGAATTTCCAAAAAATTGTTTCCCATTAATAAAATACAGAACGAAAAAAAGATTAATTTATATTGTTCACATTCTGATTTTCTTTTAAAGACTCCTTGCGAAATACTTTCAATCAATTTTTCACTTTAGCAAATCGATGATAGATTGATTATGTTGTATGTTGCTGCTCGTCCGAAATAATAGCAAATAAAAGTTTGACAGACATGTGTAACCGTTTTGCCACCACACACGTTCAAACAAAATTGTGATTAATGATGCAAGCGAGTAAATAATACACCCCCAGTGGGGTGAGGATTTGATGAAGGGAATAATTAAATCGTTACGCCACAATAATTAGTCTAAGCAAAAAGTCAAAACATGACAGAAGTATTAAGAAGAAGTACGAGTTGTTGGACGAGTATTCAAAAGTAGAGAATTTCAAAGTGATTTCATTACTCGAGTTACAAATTAGCCAATATTTTTGTTCTCGGGAGAGAGTGTAATTGGACATATTGGCAGAAGCAGGAACTGTAAAACGATTTTCCAATAATCTTATGGTTGGCAACGAGCGCTTACTAAACATGGCGGTTGCTGGGAGCAACATTCCTTTAGGAAAGTCAGTACCCCAGGCACCCAGGATAATAGACTCCATATGCATATGTACAGGAGTCGATGTGAGTTCTAGATTGGTCGATCTCTAGATTAGATTTTAATGAACTTTCTTACAAAATTTATATTTTCGCGGCGATTTTAAATTTTCTGTGTGTGTCTTTTTTTCTTCCAATTTTTACATCTCTCTGGGATTTTGGTATTTTATGATGTATTGATTGTTTTAAAATAGTTTTTTTTAATGAAAATAATGAAAATTTTATTCAAACACCGAACATCTGAAAAATTATTGAGAAATGTAATAAAATTTAAAAAATTTTTATTTTTTACTTTCTTTAAATTTTGATTTTTCTTTGAAAAAATCTATTTTGAAGAAATTTATTAATCAAAAAATATTTGATAGAAACGTAGGTACATATTTGTATTTCTCAACCAGCCCGCTTATCAATTTCTCGAAAATATTGGTGTTTGCATATTAAAAAAAGTGTAACATCAAAGAGAAAAAGGGGCATTGAAAAGAGCGCACGCTCCTATAAGGAACATAAGATATTTTTCAATTAAAGAAATAAATAGATTTTCATTATAAACGAAAACGCCACACATCAGAGGGATTATATTTATTCCTTTTAACTTCTACAAGGAGCATAGGGCAGTTATTAGACGGATTATTATATCCAAGAGCTTTCTAAATCGCAAAGGATCAAAACTATATTTATCCTTCCCATTTTTGCGAAATAAAAATAAATTTGCAATAGTAAAAACTCCTCTTGTGATGAAAAAGTAATTAAATCTGATTTTTCAAAGAGAGATTAATTTTACATTTAATAAAATTAAACAGGCACCGTAGGGAATATTTTAGTTGAAAGCAGAAACATATAATTTTTTTTGTCATTATTTAGTTAAATTTCATTTCGATTTGAACTGAAACTACTTAAAACGTATTATTTTTCGCTTCTTTTATTTTTTTTTTGCATAAAAATTTCTGTTGTTTTTACGTCTGCGATTTAATTGCAGGGTTGAGAGAAGACTTTTTCTTTTTGTTGTTGCTTTTGTAAATAAATACTTATGTCAAGCTGATACTTTTAGCACTTGTTATCCTGTGTCCAATACTTAATTATTTAGTTGGTTTATGGTTAAAGTCAGAAATATTCTCTCGTCAACAACTTTATGAAATCACTGGTGATGTCAGTTTAATTACTAAAGTTTAAAAAATGAATATCCTTTTTAACATTTTTTTCTTTATCCTTTTTATAGTCTTCAGTTATTTATTATATATGTACATGTATGTGTAAGTGTGTATGTATTGCTTGTATTTAAGTTTTTGCTTGGCAAATAATGAGGCATTTGTTTTTAATATTTATATATGTGATTTGATGGTGTTTGTAACTAAAATCCTTCACAGCATGTTGAATGGACCATGGACGATGTTATTCTCGTGATCATTATCATCATTATCTTTACACATACGAGTATCGTATGTGGGATGGTGGGAAGCTTTTATTATGTTTGACACAATAATCTAATGTTTTCATTTATTTAATTGTCACTTTAATATGTAATAGAAAGGAAATGCTATAATTATCCTGGTTGAAAGTGTCATGGAAATTAACAATTAAGTTAAAAATAAACAAAGTTATTAAAAGAAAAAAATATAGTTCACCTTAAAACTTCCGGCTAATTCGAGAATAATTTCGATGGCAATTTAAAAACAGGGCACCTCGGTAGGCCAGAGGGATGTGGATTAGCCTATCAGTGCGGAGATTGTGGGCTCTATACCCACCTAAGACTCTAGTGTGCCTCATTATAAACGATATATAAATAAATAAAAAATTATTTAAAAACCCTGTGTTCGGAAATTTCCTACAACAATATCTTCCGAACCAATTAACAGATTTTCATAAGAATTACGGCATTCGAGGCACTTTGATAACCCAAAAACCGCTACTGAATTTCGAATATCGACTTAACGTGAATGTTCGAAGTTATTTAGAAAGAAAACAATACACATTGTCGAAAAATTTCGACAACGATATATGTGGAACGAATTAACCTTATTTGCTATAGTCAAAGTATCAGCTTTCCAAGTTTCGTCAAACTATAAAATCGACTTGACAAGAATTTATGCATTTATTTAAAAGAAAACCACTTCTCGAAAAATTTCGAAAGCGAACCAGTCCATTTTAATGAAATTTGAAGTAATTGTTGCTGTTTATCAGGTTACGAGCTGATTCGATTTTAGGCTTGATTAAAGCGAACTTATAGTTCAAAATTTATTTTGAAACTAAATTTGCCACGTTCAATCGATTCATAATCACAAAACAAATTTATAAGTTAAAAATTAATTGTATTCGAATTCTCGTACTTCGAAGATTAGATAGATTAGATTAGATAGACAGATCAGTTAAGTTTTTTCCCACCTTATGATGGAAAACCTTAAGGACCCATGATACGGTACATCGGGGTGTTTTAAAGTATAATTTTATATATATATATATATTTTTTTTTTGCATAAACCACCAAATGAAGTTCAATCGACAATCAAATGAACCCGATTTAATTTACTTACATGTAATAAATATCGAAGTCTTGTCCCACTGTGATAAGGATAATTTCAGCGAATTAAAATGTGCTCGCATGTATGTAGATTGTTGGCCAATTCATTCTGGTTAACAACTGTTCCAACTGATCTTTATTTTTTGCAAATAATACCCAGCCACATATATAGATTTGTTCTACGATATGTAAAAAACTCCGAACCAGCTCCACATTAGACCATGGGCAATGTGATGAACCCGGTAGAGGTATCAACGGCGACTTTCCCATTAACAACACAGTAAAAAGAGAGCTGATATTAAGATCCGGAATCGGTGCAAGTTCGGATCTTCTCCAGTGACTTCAACATAGGCTTGTCATTGCAGGATGTCCTCTTTTTTCATTCCAATTCATCGATTTGGAAGCTATTTTCAATTTGTTTTTTTTTTTTTTTTTGTAATAAGAATTGGTATTTTGCCACTATGAATAGACTTTATATCTGGAAAGAGCCCAACCTTGCTAATAGTCACGATGTCCTTTTCCTTGCATGAGAGTAATTTTATTATTCACTTTTTAAATTTCTTTCCAATACCCTTCTTGGTAGCATATGATTTCCACAAAGCATCTTCATCTTACACGATTTGCTGCAGTAGTCTTTCGCGTCTTTCCAATCGGTTGTTGTTCCACAGATAAGTAGATGATTGGTCTGCTGCAGCAGGTCGAGGATAATGGGCCTGCCATCTGTCGCTCGCTGCGTAGAAACAACGCCCTCTGTGTATTTGTTGTAGTGGTGATCTAAATTGCTAATATATAATTCCTGGCTTTTTTCCCACGGTGTGGTGACTGCCTGACCTTTGTAATGATGTTATGCTCTTTTCCAGAAGGAGGGGAGGTCGGATTTAAAGAAAGAAATATTTTTTTTTTTTTTTATAAAAAAAGTATTTTTAAATCACGAGTTTCACAGATTTGTAGAAGTAATTCACATTTTTGATAAATATTGTAACAAATTGACTTCCTAGGAAGTTGAAAAAATGCACTATTGTATTTTTGAAAGCAAGGAAAATGACAGACATTGACGACCGAAAATATAAAAAATTTACCGATTGTACAAGAGTGAAAATTCAGTATATTCGATGAATATAATTATCGAACCAGTATGGACTTGTGGGAGCCGCCATCTGCCGGTAAAAATATTAATATTGATGAAACTTTTGTTGGTGCACATCTTGCGGGTCCAATTGTTATAAAAAGCGTTTTGGGGCCACTATGAAATGTTTTTTTTTTTTTTTAATAAACTTTAACAGCTTTTGGGCTTTCAAAGCGAAAAAGGGGTAATTTGGTGTTCTTTGGAAAAGATTGCACAGTCCTGTAACGGAGTTAAATTTTTAAAATTCGAGCAATAAATATTTGTTTTTATATAAATTGATCATTAAAATGTTTTACTTTTTTTATGTCATTAGTTTTCAAAGATTTGCATACAAAAATACATGTAACGGGTCTACCAATAGGGACTTCCAACCTGTCCAATTGGCTGCTATTTATTCAATTTGTTTTGTTAAATCGCCATGGACGGATTTGGAGTTCAACAGCTCGTGCAAAAGATCAAATTGTTTTATCAAAATGGGAATCTTGTTCGGGCAACATTCCGAGCGCTAAGACTATTTGCAGTGTGTGGTGGATAAATTTGGGTTCACTGGTCCAGTAAATAACGTGCGATAACAAAACGCAAGTTCTACCTTGAAAATGTACAGGAGAATCCGAAGTAGTCGATTTTGCGTCGCTCACAATAACTCGGCCTTTAGCAGATCGCAACTTGTCGAATTTCCCGTCATGCATCCGTACAAAACTCAACTGAATCAGGAGCTCAAAGTAAATGATCATAGACAATGACGTGTGTTTGCTGAGTGGGCCCTGGAGCAGTTGGAAAGTTACACTGATTTTCGTAATAAATTATCTTTAATGATGAGATTCATTTCTGGATGAATTGTTGGGTCAACAAACAAAATTTTCGATTTGGGGACCATACCCATCCACATGAGATCCAAGAGCGCCCAATCCATCCCGAAAAAGTTAATGTTTGTTGTAGATTTTTGACTGGGCCAATATTTTTCTGAGAACGACGTTGGCTAATCCATCAAAGTATACGGCGAGCGCTATAGGCTGATCATCACTAACTTCTTTTGCTTGAATTGGATGATATGGACTCCAACGACATGTGGTTTCAATGGAATGGCGCTACGTGCCAGACAGCTTTTGGCACATTAGACACTCTGAACCAACGATTTGAGGTCATGGTTGTGATGTAAACTGACCACCCAGATCGTGCGATTTGACCCCGTTAGAATATTTATATATATTTTGGATATTTCTTAAGTCGCGGGTCTATGCGAATAAGGCCCAAGCCATAGCGGCCCATAAAGCCAACATAACTCATTTCCATTGGTCAAATTTAGCCTGATTTATCGCGATGGATATTTGCCCAATTTATTTATATCATACAGAATGACATCGATTGGAAACGCTTAGTGGAACATCCATTATTTGCATCACCCTTTACAGCCTGCATCATCATTTCTTTCACACACGTCCAGTAAAATATTATGTGTCTGCATTATAACTTTGCAAATAAGGAAAAGCAAATTGTTTCCTGGTTGTGCAATGAAAAATGAATATGTTTGAAAGACAATAGATTCTATTAAGATTAATTACATACTCGTATGGACATCATACAATATGTTTTACAATTACACATGTTTGTTTATTTTTTTATCCTTTGAATGTTTTATAAACTTTAGCATTTATTTTATAAAATTTAAGTGTAAAAAAGTATTAGAAAAATATCTAATAAATTTCAATTAAATATTTTCCGGTTGCAAATTCTTTTTTTTTTGTGCCAAAATAGAAGGGCGTAAAAAATTTAAAACTCCATGTTTCGACTTAAATTTACTGTGTGAAATGAAGCCACTGCAAGCACATGCTTTAGCAAATCCAACAGAATGCTCCAGGATAGACACACTCTCCGACACACAAGCTGCCATGGAGGATTGTATTACACAAATTTCACCCACAGAAATCCTTTAACCTTTTTTCAAATCAAACGTATTAGATCAATTTAAGTATCTGAGGGAATGTCCCAACAAACATTTTTGGGAATTTAGAAAATGGTAAGAGGAAAATTTTTTTAATTGCTTCCAAATTATTGAATACGCTTTATTTACTAAAAGGTGGCGATAGTGCTCAGTTTTCGCAAAAATTTTATTTGAAAGTGTAAAATTGATGACATTAATTTCAAAAAATTATTCCTGACTTGATGAACAATTGCGCTTGTGCAAAGCACACTGAGATTTGGCGCCATATACCGAAATGGCAACCAAATCAAATTATGAATTTACTTTGGTGCCACCTTGTACTTCATTGCTACTAGATAATTTATTGGCTTTTACTTTTCTAAAAAAATTTTTGTCCTTTCAAAAAGATAAAGGAGTTTATTGTTTTTTGTTTTTGGCAACACTGTTTTTGGCAGCTCAGCTGTTTTCGTATAACATTTCACGGTTAAACATGTTCAGTTTGGTCTATAATTGAACCACGAATCGACTTACAAAGGAACAGCGCTTGCAGATTATTGAATTTTATTATCAAAATTCATGCTCGGTTAAGAAGGTCCATCGTCCACTTTTTTATCGGCAAATTGTCTTCAACGACGAAGCTTATTTCTGCTTGAATGGATACGTGAACGAGGAAAATATTCGTATTTGTTTAAAAGAGCAGACAAGAAGCTTTGCATCATGGAAAATGCACTGTTTGGCGTGGACTATGGAGCATTGGCATCATGGCCCAATTGAGAGGTGAGTTCGGTGAACAGTTTATTTCACGTTTAAGGCCGATCAATTGGCCGACTACATCTAGCGATTTAACGCCTTTAGACAATTTTTTGTGGGGCTATGTTAAGGCTCATGTCTAAAGGGACAATTTTTTTTTATCCCTTCCAAAGAATAACATTTGTCCAGGTGATTAAAATATGTATTTCTTTGTGAGATGATTTCATTATTAGAGTCAAATCTCTTTCCGCCCAGCCGTTTCTTCAGATATGGAAACAAGAAATGGTCACTCCGAGCCAAGTTCGGAGAATAGGATGGATGAGGTTTCAATTCGTAGTTTAATTCATGGAATTTCGCTACGGTAATTGCATATGTATGCACTCTTGTATTATCCTGGTGGAAAAGAACTTTTTTCTTGGCCAATTGATCGTTTAACCCTTTTGAGGTAGTCAATGTGGATTATACCGCGTGCATCAAAAAAAAGCGGTCGCCATGATAGGGAACAATGAATTTCTTCAATGTAAAAAACGCACTGTTGGGTATTCTACCCTCTGGGGAGCATGTAGTACAAAATTTTTATCCGCCAATTTTTCCCCATTTTTATGGAGCTCATCCTCTAGAGAAATTTCCAGGTTGAAAAATCAGGGAGATTGAATTTTTCCAACAAAAAAAACACATATTTTTGAGTATTCTGACCTCTGGGGATCACGGGCCAAATCTATAAATAATAAACATTTTTATCTACCCATTTTTCCATTTTCCTGGAGCTCATCTTCTAGAGATATTCCAAAGTTAAATAATCAGAAGACTGATTTTTTTTCAATAAGAACACAATTTTTGGTATTCTGGCCACTCGTTCTCATTTAGTACAAAATTTTATCAGCCCATTTTCCCATTTTCTTGGAATTCATATTCGTGAGAAATTCCAAATTTGAAAAATCGGGAAAAGTGAATTTGGGCATTCTGGCTACTGCGTATTATGGAAGGCATTAAATCTTTGAGTAATATAAATTCTATCCGCTCATTCTCCGCCGTTTATCTGGAATCCTTTTAATAATCCTTCGAAGAATTCAAAAAATTTTATGTGTGTAAAATTGAAGATTTCATTTCGGGTTGTAATTAAACAGGTATCATGAGCAATATATTTTTTGTCAACTGTGACCATCAATATAACCATAATTCCACTTATAGTACGTTTTTCCAGATTTCTCATGTTCAACTGGTTTGTGTCCAGGATTATAAATTTCGAAATTTATCTTCAAACGCTATTAATAATTATTATTTTGCCCCAACACTATTTAAGTGACAAATGAAAAATAAAATATATCCACTATCGAACTTAAAAAGAAACATAAAGTCGGCTTTTAGTTAAAATACTGATTATGAATACAAAATTTTTAATAAAGGATTTTCAGGCTCGAAATGATTTTTAGCTTATTTGCATTTGAAAAGGGATTATAGTTGAATCATTAGCAATTACGAGTCACACTGGATTTGCATTGCATGCATTTGCTCATGCAACTTCTTTTAGTCGTTGATAGGAGGGTTTTTAAAGCAAAAGAGATATAAAAACTTGCAACGATTTCTTACAACATTATTTATCTCAACTGTTTCAACATTATATTGCCAAATATATAAAATACCATGCAACAAATACAGTCTAAGTACATTTCCGCAATAATTTTTTTTTTTGCTGGGATGGATGTTCAAACTTTAAAGTGCTCTTATGAGCAATTTTCCACACATGAGGAACAAAAGTGTTTGTACTTTTTTCCTTTATATTTGAAGTTTTATTTTCATTTGTTTCATTTTTGGTTCATAATATTAAATTGAATCTATCACAGCAGGCTGGCATCAATTTTATTTATTTTCGTGCCACTTCCCCAAAACCCAATATCTTATTCAATGCCGAACAGTTTTAAAACTGTGCAGACTCTTAACGAATTAAATTATCTACTCGGGGGTGGGGGTTTGACGTTGTCAATGTTTAAGTGTGTAAGTGTGTGTAAGTTTTTCGCCAACGGTGGGGGTGGAGTCATAATGACATGAAATATAAAAAAAGAGAAGACAAAATCCTTGAAGCTAAAATCAGGACACCACATGAAATGTAATCATATTAAAATGCCACGCAATTGACATGTCAATGAACGTAATTTTTTTTTGACATGTCAATGTTTGAGTGTGTGTGTGTGTACTTTTTTGTTAATTTAAAAAAGTCAAAAAGTAAATCAAACGGAGTTGCTGTTCGCTGAAAAATTTTTAAAGGAACTACCGCTGTAAGTGCAACATTTTTTAAAAGCATCTTGTGATATTTAAAGGATTCTAAAATATTTAACCGATTTTAGAAGTATTGTTTTTTATATTGAAACAACATTCGACTAGATGTTTTGAAAGTTTTGAAAGAAGAGGGCAAAGAGACTCATCGGTGTCAGTATTGGAGCCAACTCAAGAAGTTTTTATTAATAATTGATCTAATTTTTTTTCTTACTATTTTCCAGTAAACTTTTTAATTTGTAGTGATTCTTTTCATATTTTAGAGTAGAATTTATTTTTAACTACAGAAACACCCAGTCTGCGACAGGAATCGAAGCTGCGACCTTCCGACCAGACTACTAGTCTAATAATTATGCTAAAATCAATTTATTTAACTTCCTGTTTGCTCAACGCTGCTCGGGAACTGAAATCCTCCTCCAACGCCTGTCCTCATATGTGGTCGCCACAGATGGGTCTGCTTTTAGTCGATAGCTTATGCAACCTAACCTTACATATAGGGTTAAGATTTTACCAATTTGCCACATATTTTTTTTACAACAATCAGCAGCAATTAAAAAAGTCATAAGGACCTTTTATCACTTTAATGTGCATAAAATCCTGTACAATTTGCATAAATCTCTTCTCTCAAAATTACCCCAGTTACTAAATTCATCGAAAATGGTTAATGTTGGCAACTCTGTTGTAAATAGCAGTAAAAAGAGAATGTTAATAAGCCACCATTGAGCGGTTTGTTCCTTTACAACATGATATTTTGGGTTAATTTGTGTGATTGCGTTCACTGAGAGGGGGTTGGGTAGATAGAGGAGGTCACAATTTCATATTTGCATGCATGAAAATTCCAATAAAAAAATTCATTTTATATCATCTGCCACTTTAATAAACCAACATTTCAACAAGTTCGTACTCTCATTCAAACAAAAAGGAGGACACAGGATGAGTTCGGTTTTTTTTTTTGTTATTTGCCGTTGTTTTTTTTTTTCTTCCTTGTATTTTGTGAAACCGAATCCATGTCAGTGCGAAAAAAGTGTTTGCATTTATTTGCGAACTGAAGTGCATACACATTTCGGGGAGTATTTGTATTTCGTTTCATTTGAACATTGGAGTCTTGTGTGAGTCCTTCCTTGTTCACATCATAATTTATTTTTATTCGCCTGTTGCATTATATCCACTGTATTGTAGTTGTTTTTTTTTTTAATTCTTTCCTTCTGTTCTGTATTGTTTGCTATTTGTTGGATTGTTTGTGAGTTTGATTGTTGTGAGTTTGTGCTCGTAATCAGAGATTTACATTTTGAAAAGGATACTGTTCACTCATTTTTTTATTATTATTATTAAGTGGTTTGAGTTCAGTTTTTGTTGGGTTTTTTTTTTGGGATTGTACATTTTTTGCATACACAATTACAATATTTTGGCTTGAAGGAAGAAACAATCACTTTGATTTAAAATTGTTGCATTCTTCAAACATTTTATGGAGCATAAAATTTTGTTTAATTTTTGTCTACTATTTAAAAAAAAACATTAGTTGACATAAAGTAAAATTAATTACTGTAGAATTTAAACATTTTAATGAAAAACAAGGAGCGCCATTATTTTTCACACAATTTAAAATATTTCGTTTATATGGCGTATAGAAATGTTCTGGCAGATCGGTTTAAATATCTCAGTCAATTGTTTGTCAGAATAACCATGTATTAATTGAAATATTGGATCAGATTGATATACATATGCGTCAAAGAATGGCAAGGACTCACTCATAAATCATTTGTTATCAAACACGTATGAACAATGGTGTGACTCTAAGTTGATATCATACAAAGTTGACTAAAGATTACTAATGTTTTGGCCACCGCCAATAAAATATAAACAATAAATTATTTTATTTAATTTTTTCTTTTTTTATAAAGATTATTCATCCTTTTACGAAAGAGATAGCGAGAGTTCAAGGAAATCTGATAAAATGAGAAAGAGAGAGAGAGAGAGAGAGAGCTTAATTCCAATCTAACTGTGCTACAGTGATGTTAACCGTGAAGTAATTACCATATTTTGAAGTAATTTAGACTCCAAAAGGTAGGAAGGTAATCCTATTATTTATATGGTAATTTAAAGAAAGCCAATCTCTCTTTTGTAAACACCGCAGATATAACAGATATAATGTATTCTGTGGCAAACACGGCACATGCGATATGAATTACTGGCAACGCTGCAGCTTAAATTGGAGACTTTAAGCTGCGGCGAATATGCTTCCAATTCTTCCAATTTCGCTCAAACCAGGTAGTCTTACTTCGATAGCTGAGAATTGTTTACGTACCACTATAATTCAAAGTTTGTAAACAAACAAACAAGCGTGAACAAAAAATTGTTGGATTTTGACAGACCACCGAGTGATTTTACCAACAAAATACATTAGGTGTTGTATTTATTGTACAACTGTGGCTACCGTATGTTATCATATTATGACTAGCATCATCATCAATTCTACAACAATTAACCACAAAGTAAATATTAACCGACAAGTGTTTCATTGGAATTATTATTCTGTGATTGTAATTTGAATTTCGCAAAAGTAAAATATTTTTGAAAGATGGTGAGATACCTATTTCAAGTTTTTGTATTTTAAATATGTATTTGTACAATGCAATAATTTCTTTCAGGATACCCACGACTCCGATACATCTCTTGAAGAATGCAGCCAAACCACAATATGTAAAAAGCAAACTTTTCGTTCATCATGGGAAAGAACTTATAATTTCATTACTAAAAGTAAAAAAGGAAAATTTTACTATCATTGCAAAATTTGTGATTTCGATGGATGCGCTGGATTCTCTCAGGTAAAAAGACACGCTTCAAGTGAACGTCATCTTAACGCTTCATCTTCGATGCAAAACCAGAAAATGTTAACAGATGCATTCTCATACATGTATTGTGATACATGCATTGTGATAAATGTATTATATACTTCCCCCACTGATACGTTACTATCAAACTTCGTCTGTCTGTCTTTCAATTTCTAAAGTGTGAAAGGGCACTAAGCGTTTTCTTCTAGCATGGTAATTTTGTTCAAAACAAGGTAATTTTTGTATGCCTGAATGGTAATTTGAAAATAAAAGTTAACATCACTGCTGTGCTATTCCCTGTTTTAATTTTTTCTGGAGCAATGTAGCAGCGCCTCTGGTGTTGAGTAGACGACTTAACTTACTGAAGCTGTATGTGTAGCCATTGGTTATAATTATATTACTGGCAAAGGAGGGCGCTGTGATGTACATTATTACAGAAAAGTATCAATGGCTGCCAGTACTGTACTGCGACCCGTGCTATACCTGCATCACTTCAACAGTCCGACAACAACTAAAACAATGCCGTACTAATGGACACCAGAAAAATTTATAATCCCCCTTCTCGTGTTTGGCGATTTTCGACTGCAAATTCGACAGTTTGTAATAGACTAAAGATACCGAGCAACATTTTTCTTTAATCTAGTACAAACTGTCGAATTTGCAGTCGAAAATCGCCAAACACGATAAGGGGGAATGTTAATGACTTGACCTAATCAGGAGTCGAAGCCACCACGTTCACACTAACGCGATTGCGTAACCAATTAAATTCCTTAAGCCATAAAATGTTTAAAGTAGTATTTTGCATACGGTTTTCAAAATTAAAATCTTTGTTAACCAATATGCACCTAGAAGCTTGAAGTAAAACATTATTTTGAATACGGCCGCTGATGCTTAAAACTTGTATTCGTTTGACATTCGGATGTTTTCATAGAAATTGAGATTTAAAAGTTAAATTTTCCATAAAATTTTAAACTTTTCAAATTGTCAATAGGAGAGAAATGCAATGAAGCAGAAAACAAAAATCAACAGGATATGAAATTTCAAAGAATTTTAAGAAATTCCTGTTTGATTCATAATGCCTTAACTGGCAAATAAAATATGTAAGTAAGTCTCATGAAACTTCATATATGCACTAGATTTGTTGCATGCATTTTATTTTTCTTTAATAAAATTTGTTTCCTGCAACTTTTCTATTCACTTACAGAAGAGAAAAAAGGAGATATAAAAAATACACATTAATTTAATTTCTAAAAACTTTTTTATTCTGCTTTTACATCGCCAATAAAAAGTTGCATGCAACATATTATTAAAAAAATTCAAAGTTTAAACTCAATCATGGGAAAAATTATTGAAGCCGCCTTAAAAGTGGTAAAAATATAAAAATATGAACTCTGATGATGATGATGTCGGTACCATAGAAATAACAATTAAAACAATAATTAAAACAAATGTCGATCAATTCAGGAATCGAGCTTGATTCATGAAATGTTAAGTAAAGCAACACAAAATTTTCATTAAATTAATTAAAATTAAATTTTTTTTCTAACGATAAGAGTGTGGAGATAAAGACAGGATAAAGAAAATATCACGACTTCAATTTTAAAGGAATTTTGAGAAATTTTTATTTACACATTTGAATTGTTAATTTTTCACGAATTACTTTGTCGTTGATTCCAAAGTATTTATATGAAGATATTTTCTACTTCTGAAAAAAATAATGATTTGAATTAAATTTTATCTTATTCTTTTGAAATCTATTTCTATTATTTAATTGCAAGAATGCTCAGGTAGACTATCCAATTAAATAATTGTGATTTATATTTCGAAATAATATTGGTAAACAGAACATTAAATAGCAACAGCACAAATTCTAGAAGCCACCAAAAAGGTGGTTAAAAAATATACACATATGAACGCTGATGTCCGGAGTATAGAAAACAATTGTGATCCGTTCTGCTAATGCAATTGGCTTCTCCTCGCTTCTTCCTTAACGGAAATAGTTTAATGATAATTACAAAAATTATTGGAGAAAAAACGCTTAACTCTAGTCGACAAATTCAGGATTCGAACTCGTGCTTTATTAATTATATTTCAATTAAAACAGGACTGTTCGAAAAACATATTGATATAAACTTTATACAAGGATTTAGTCATACACATTAAAAAATTAAACATTAAGGGCGCGTACAAAACTTTTAGAGGAATAATTTAAATAGATTTAAAAAAATTGTATTACACAACGACGACGCATTGGCGCCAAATATAAAAAATAAGACTTTCAATATAAAATTCACAGAAAACTGTTTAAATGCGAGAATGAACAAGGTAATCATAACATCAGCAGCAAAAACAGCAGCAGCAGCGACAATAACAACAGAAAGGCTACTACCATCACCATCTCCAACAGCAACTCCATTCGTATCAGTTCTTAAGGAACTTCAAAAGTTGCCAACTTGTAGACAACATTTAAATGAATGACCCTTGCTTCCGTTATTGATACATCCGTTAATTCAAGTGCTGCAAGAAAAGAAGGAGTAAGACAAACCTTTCGCCATAGCGAAATGTATTACATGAACTTTTATCTCACCAAGAAGTTTTGTTTGCCAGGACTCAGAGATTATAGTTTATGGCCATGAGATAAAGGTCGTCAATAGGTCTCAAGCGCAGTGCACAAGCACAAACGCACACGCAAACATTCTGCCACAAGAGCCATAAAGAAACGTTTATATTCGGGCAACAAATAAAGATTAAAAAATAAAAATAAATGTTTCGCAAAAGGAAGGAAAAAATTAATGGTCAAATGACCAACCAACCAACCAACAATCATCCAATATTAGTTTATGGCAACTGTGCGTAGCATTTTTCCATTGTACTCGTATTTCATTCCAATAAGCTTCAGTTGTAAAAGAATTTAAGCAAACTTTTATTTTATTTTAACTGTCTATATTACAAATGACTAAACTTGGCTAATACTTTTTCTAAATTTTATATCCTTCTTACTCTTCTATTCTTCTACGAGTATTGTAAATTGTTCAATAATTTGTAGTCAATTTGCGAATTAGTACCAGTCGATTGAAGAGAAAAAGTTTTTCTTTAATTTTTTTTTTTTCAAATACTCAAGACTACTCTATAGAACAAAAGAGATTTTGTTAAGGAAATTTAAAAAAAAATTAAATGTAATTCATTATTCCGAAGGCCGCGTTTATGTGTAATTGTCTGATTACATGAGTGTATGAGTACGAGTATGTGTGTGATTTAAAAGACTGAATAATTCTTCTTGCTTTTCACTTCCTTTCTTCCTTTCTTTTTTTTTTTTTTTTTTGGTTAACTACGTAAAATATTGTTTCGAGTTCAAAAGACTCTGTAAGAATCAGTTTTGACACTGACAGATAAGTGGAATCAAATATTTAGAAAATATACATATTTCCAAAGTATGTACAGTCAAACCTCGCTAACTGCGTAAACCGAGTCTCATATTTGCTTGAAGCATCTGAATAATCTTTTCTTCCTCTCAAATTGTATCAATAATCATTTTTAATAGTTTTGGCAAAGTATTGAGTACCATCGAATATTTGTATTTGGATATTCAATACTTAAAAGTGGCTAATCGAGCTCGGAGTTGTTTTTTTTTTCAAACTTGAATGTAAAATTTAAAAGCTACAATACGACTGTAAAAACACTGTCTAAAAGTAAAACAGAAAAACTTAATTCACTAAGAAGTAAACGTGTGGGAAAACCACTCTTTTTACGAGGGTGGCTTAAGAAGTCCGTGGTTTTCGGATAATGAATTAAATTTATTTTTCAACATAGTTCCCTTTGAGCTTGAGGCAACTGTATTTCTCTCCATGTGTGTCAATCCTATTCGTTAGTGCTGGCTTGGTATTGAGCAGTCGGTATCGAGTATTGAATATTTGTATTTAGTTTTGGACACTTTCAGAGTTGTATTTTATTAGCAAAGTTGAATAAAAAATTTAACCGCTAAAATACAATTATACATGATTTTCTAAAAGTACAACAGATCAACTTAATTGATTTCAAAGTCAAAGTGTTGAAAAGCTTCTCTTTTTTACATTTTAATGATTTAAAAACATTTGCACCTGCATTTATACTAAGAATATGTCTGTGCTAATAAGGGAAAAGTGATTGTATTGTTTTACATGAGAAAGTTTCAAATATTTTTAAGATGATTTTTAAGAACGTATTCGATTTTTAAGGCAGGATATTATACTCTTATACATACGTTCGATTGGGTTTTATGTTAGGAATAACTTATTGTACATTTTATAAACTATCATATCCAATTCCATGAGTCATTGTTCCAAATGAAATTGTATATCAAAAAAAAAAAAAAAAAAAAAGACCAGCAGCAATTCATCACTGCAATTTCCTGAAAAATTGTCGAAAATGAGTGAAACTTCGCTGGGGCTTACTTATGAAATTAAAAATCACAATAGTGCTACTAACTCGTTTTGAGCCTAAATCGATTTTATTACTAGTTCTTATTGCCACAGATATTTAGACTGGACCGTTTTGACATCATTATGGTTTCAAACAATGAATGACTTTAAAATCAGGCTGGTGGTTTTATGATGTTCTGCATATCAACCATTTTAAAACTTTACGCCGTGCTTTTCTTGTTCACGTATTTTTGGTCACAAATTCCACATTTACATAATGGCAAGTTAAATATTTATTTGCACAGTTTAAAGATAATAGATGAAAACAAGCTTAAAATTTAAACTCATTTAAAAAAATTATTTGATTGATTGAAAATATGAAATCAAAAATTTTTGTGTACAGACCAGCATTTCACTGATTTGAAATCTCTGATGAAAATTAATTCAAAACTGACCTTTATGTACTAGATGTAAATACATATGGGGCATATACATATTTTCAAGGCTTTAATGAAATTAATATTTTATGTAAATTTTTTTAAACAGAATTTTAAGCTTAAGCTTTATACAATTTTATATATTTTAACGAATAAAATGAATTTTTTGTTAACGCCGAATTGAAAATTGACTTTATATTTATTTTTAATTCCACTTAATTAATAAAAAGGATATATGAAAAATTACTACACATTTTTTTGATGTCTTTTTATGTCTAGAGGAATATGTATAAAAATATACAAATAATGCAAAATATAAAAAACGAAAATTATTGAGTGTTAGCGGGTAATGGAAAGTGGCTGAGTTTGTCAGCAGCACTATTTAAGGCCTGATTTCAAATTACAGGAAAAACAATTTAAATTGTTTATTTTGAAAATGAATTAATTTCGTTTGATGCAAATATTCATGTGTATATTTGTTGATAAAAACTTTTTAAAAGAAATAAATGACTTCAAAAAGTTTTTAAAAACTGCAATAAACAAAATATTGTTAAAAATAAAATACTGCATTATCCATTGCACAGAAAACCCTAAATTTATTTTCAGTAACCGGATTCATGGAATCAGCAAATATTTTGTATGAAAAAATTTTGTAAATTCAGACAATTTAATTAAAAACATTCTTGTATTCTAAAGACTCAAACTAAAGTAGTTGCAGCAATAAAAGAGTTTGACTGAAAATAAAATTTACTTTAGACAAAATGTTTGGCTGAAAAATTTTTTGGTAATAATTCCTCGTGTGTGAAATCACTGAAGCTGGTAACAAGATGACTGAAATTGATTGTAAACTTTATGCCATCGATTTAAAATTTTTGCAAAATTTAAACGAGCCCAAAATATGCAAGATTTAGTACATAATAGGATGCCCTCGTAGACTAGTGGCTACTGTACTGGAGTAATAGTCAGAGAGGGGTCACTGGTTCGATCCCTACCGTAGACTGTGGTTATTTTCTGCTTTCTGTCTTCTTTACTCTTCTGCTTCGTATTTCTTTTTTCTATTTCGGGTATCCAAATGAGACCAAATTCTGGACCCAACTACATTGTACGTGAAATTGACAAAACCGGCCCGTAGCAAACAGCTCTTTATTTCCTTCCATCGTTTTTCCGTATTGTTTTTCAAACAATTCATTTTCTGAAGGTTCGAAGGAATAAAACATTCCTTTAACAATCTGACACTATTCCATATTGTTGGCTGACAAGGAAAGTCGCCACTTTTATCACCAACAGAACAGCATGTTAAAATAAGTATCATTAATGTAATTGCACTCAATGATTAAATCAATTGAGTTTAGTTTTAATTTTATACGAATTCATGACATTCGCTTTGGCTATTAAATTTTTATTAATGCATGCACATTATCCTTATATTTGCCTCATGGGTTCGTGTACTTAAAATTAAGTTGTTATTTGTTGTATGGAGAAGAGGAAACTTTCCAAAGTTAGTTAACCGTGGAAAGCGCATAAAATTAAAATTTGTACAAATATACCACATCCTGCAAGGATTTCTTTATTATTATTTAATTTAAAGAATAACAAGTTCATTTGTGGAATTTCAATTTGATTTACTTAACAATAGCACAATATAGAAAAAACTTGAAACCTTATCCGCATTTAGAAATGTGCATAAACTGACCATTATTTGCCAAAATGCACAATAGAAGTAACACAACTAATATATAAAAAAGAAATATATTAGAAAATTTAATATTTTGAAATTTAAAAGGACTAGACTCTTTTCATACATAAAGTGCTAAAATTCGGCCCACTGTAGAACTGCCTTTGCCTGACATAATAATTCGAAAATTTTAAGTACCATATAAATTATGACCAGTAGTTTCAAAAGTTTAATATTTTTTCACTATTTATTCTACAAACGGTCCCACTGTGCATTATAACACTTTTTGAAGATTTATAAAAACCAATCATTTATTAGAATATTCATCAATTAATTTACTCGTAAAATTTTTTTCGTTCTTGAGCACAACCTTGTGCCTTGTGCTACACACGAATTGTGTGGATTAAATATTCTTAAATTGATTGATTGCTCAAATGATGAATAGTCAGTCCTTTTAATATATTTTTTTTAATTCACAAACTCTCCAAACTCTTTATAATCGCTTTAACTTCAAATACTTTGACCATTTAATACTTGACTATTTTATCAAACATGTATCTTGAATATTATTTTTTTATTGGTGAGCATAAAAATAGCAGCTTTTTTTCAAAGAGCGAAAAGCTGCATTCATAGCAACTTTTTTGAGTACGTCGTTTAAGACTAAAGGCATTTTCTTTTCTAAAAAAAAAGTGTAAAAGTGTTTGTCCTTTGGAAGAGAAAAAAGAAAATTTGGTGTATTAGGCCCAAACTCATTAGAAAAGCGATTTTTTTTTATTTAAAGCCATGAATAATAATATTGTAAAAATTTAAAATTTTTTCCAGAGAAGAAAACGCAATTTCGGCAATTCAAAAATATACCTTAATTGTACCCAATGAATGAAATTTCTTTAAAAAAAATTAAACCAACCGAAAAATAATTTATATTCAGTATCTTAATTTTTTTTATACACTTTTTTAATTTTCTTGCATTCGCTGCGAAAACAATACATACATATTCGTCACAATGCCATTAAGTGAATTTCCTTGAAAAGACAGACATTTGAATCCTCTCTGCAACAAGTTGGGGAAAAGGTCATCCTTTCTGGAACCTTTATGTCGCTTAAAAGTATTTATAAAAGGCCGTGAATCATTCGAATGAAAACTTCTGGAATCTATGTGTATGTATCTGCAACAGAGCTGTAAAAGAATGATTCCTATTTTCTTTTTAATCCGCTATGAATGTTAAAAATTAGATTGCTTTTTTTCTACACAAAAAAAAAGGAATTGAATGAAAATATCAGTGAATTAATAATGAATTAACAATCCTTCAAAGAATTAATTTTGTGAAAAAAATAAATAAATTGAATGATGAGTTAAAATTTTTGGAATGCATTCCTTTTACAAAAAAATATTTCCACATTTGTAATTAAAGTAATTTTTATATTGTGTTCATCTTAATTGAAGGGTTTAACTATTAAATTGAGTTATCGACTTTGTTGTTCACACATATTCAATTTAATTTACTCAATTAGTTTGATTGAAAAACTTTGCCTCAATATTTTAAATAAAAAAATGCATTTCATTATATATGATATATATCTGCTATTTTTTATAAAATAGGTCTCTATCATATATTTTCCATATATATTTGACATTGTCAGAATTGTTTTCTTCTCACTGATTATAATTCACAGGGTTTTTAAGGGGAATTTGACACACTTTATGGTGCAATTAAGTACTAATTACTCATTTTATTAATTATATTTTGCATGATTAATTGAGCTCAATTAAGGCCTTAATTGCTTAAATTTCCTAACTAAACAATTAAGGAGCACACCTGAACATAATATTAAAGCAAAAATGAAATTTCAGTTTTAAAGATTAGTTTATTTTTCTCATATACATAAATTCTAAAAACTTTGGTTGACAAAATAGCGCCTGAATTTCTACAAGTTTTTCCCGCGAAAAATAAATATATGAGAAGCAAAAAAATATATATTTTTTTTAATTTTGTTTATGAATTCAAAATATTTTGAACTATATTATTAACTATTTCAAATTTTAATTCGAAACTATTTTTGGTATAATGAATGTATTAAAAAAATTTTATTCATCGTGAATTCGTAAAAAATTTTATTCCATTCACTTTTGCGGACAAATGAAAATATTATAATTCAAAATTTATTCAATTTAAATCCTGCCATATCCTTCATAAGGAACAACTAAAATATCTGACATGCTTAACTGCTAACAATTTTGCTACTGTCAATCTTTCATTTACTTATGTTGCTCTTAAATTGCCCTCAACTGTACATAAGCATTTACTCTGTAAGAATGTTCTATAGAACGAGTATAAGAAATTTGAAATGAAAAGGGAAACAATGCAAAAAAAGGAAAGGTAGACAACTACAACAACAACAAAAAACAGGATTACATAATTAGTTGGAGCCAGGCAAGCATTTAATTCGACAAGATTTTAATTGATTATCTTAATTTTTATTCGTCGTAAGGCACATGTATGACTATAAGAGGAAAAAAACTGAAACTATAGCACGAGTTTACAATCAAGATTAATTTCTATGATTGCAACGAATATATTTTTTTAAGCCGTAAAAGGACGAGGCAGGTAAAATAACTGAAAGGAGTAAAAGTTAGAATACAAAGCATTATTTGGTTCATTTGATGAAAAGTCTAAAATGTCGAAGAGAATATTGAAATGTTTAATAAGAAAATAATTCAATTTATTTTCTTTAAAACTTATTACGCTGAGAATAAGAAATGCGTAGATAGACAAATTTCTTAGGACGCCAATATTACAATAATTTACTTAAAAAACAAATTTCTTACACATTTCTTTATTGTACTTGTCTGACTGCTGGTGCTGCTGCTGGAGGTTTCTTGTGTTGCTGTTGCTAAAAAGTATGCTACAGTTTCTTTTCTTTTGCACACACTCTCGCATATGCTGTACAAGACACTCGTCGTGTGTAGTTTTTTTTTTAATATATTCAAAAATATTTGTCAACTTACCTTAAGTAGCATCGGATATAGTCGGTTATAAAAAAGATATATTACTTCAGCTGTTCCATGTGAAACTGTTGTAAAGACTTTCAGGCGTCTTACTCAAACACAGTTAAACTTAATGCGCGCATTTCGTGTTTCTATGTTTTTGTTATTTAATATTTTCTTTTTACTATTTCGTGCTTCCTTATTCGATAAACTTCAAACTAACGCACGTTTGAAAGGAAGCTTTTCTTTCCTAATGCAGTTTATATTTAAAAAAAACTGTTCACTATCCATCCACCTCACATAAATTTTATTTAATTTTTACAAATTTATTCTAGTTTCCTCCACAATTTCTTTATAGGTGTGGGCAAGATATAAAATTTTCGAATCAATTAATTTATTATTTCAAGTGAGATGGCTAAATTTTTTACCTTTCGTCTTTGGGTGCTCCCGTAGACTAGTGTGGGTGCACCCGTGAGAGTTCATTAGACCAGTAGTCGGAGGGATGCAAAATCGATACCTGCAGTACACTCTGGGTGTTACTGCTTTCTGATTTTTTTACTCTTCAGTTTCCAATTTCTATTCTCTGTCCACCACAAGGGACCAAATCATAGAACCAAGTCGGTCACTTTTTGCACTTAACTTTACCTAAATGTTAACTTTATTAATTTGTATCCCAAAAAAGTTTCAAACTGTGTGCGATGCAAAAATCTTAACTTTTTAAGACTTCTTACTATACTTTTATACAACGTAATCAATTCCCTGGATTACAGTAACATTCACAGTTGTTCATTCATTTAATTGATATCCTTTTGAAGAGAAATTTTTGTATAAAATAACTCCCAAAATAATAAGTCCCAATGAAATTGGACCCAATAAGACCCAATAAAGTGGGGCCTAAAAATTTAATTTTTTTCATAATGAAATAACTTTCATCATCATGAAAAAAAATTATATATTAAGGTAATGATATACAGCCGAGAAAATATGAAATAAGTCCAAAATGAAAGCTAAGACGGGTTTCTCATAGGAGAAAATTAGTTAGCCCAGCCGAAGGCCGGCAATGCAGAAATACTTATTTCAATATCTGTAATTGAATAATTTCTTATAGAGCAAAAAATTTCAATTCCAGCTTCGCCTCCTAAAGCATTATTGCCCTGATGACCTTGGGCCGGGGGCGCAAAAACTTCTTTTACTGTTGTATATCCAAAATTGTCTTCGTTTTCCAAAGCATTTCAGCATTGCCAGTTTTCGGCCAGTCACAAGAGTTTTTCCTCTGTAGTATGTTTCGGTCCGGCTGTTCTTTATAAGCAATATTGCACTGCGAGCATTTGGTCGGGTGCAAAAGCTTTATCCTCTACGTTATGTACAAAATCGGTGGCCTTTGACTGCCATGTGGTATGTCCAAAACCGCTTCTCAAGCAATATCAGTCCGTCGTCGCTTTCTAAGACATTATTGTCCTGACGACCGACCTTTGGCCGGGGCGCAAACAGTTCTTTTATTGTGGTATGTCCAGAAGGGAGTTCATTTTCCAAAGCATTTCAGCATTGCCGGCTTTCGGCCAGTTGTATTATTGTCCTGACGACCTTTGGCCGGGCCGCAAACAAAATTTTTTTACTGTGGTATGTCCAAAACTGACTTCATTTTCCAAAGCATTTGTGTATTGCCGGATTGGGGCCAGGCGCAAAAAAGTTCTCCTCTGTAGCAATTTTGCACTGCGAGCATTTCTCCTTATGTATGTTATGTACGAAGTTGGTGGTATTTGTCTGTGCACAAAATTTGATTACCATGTGGTATGACCAAAACCCCTTGTCAAGCATTGCTGCATTTCTGATCTTCGGCCAGGACCAAGCGACTGCATCAACCATATTCATTTTGTGTGCAGTGCTGCTGGTTTTCTGATCCTGATCTTTCTGCCATAGAAAATTTGTCTTACACTTACCCCAACATATCGTCCATCTAATTCTATTAAGTTTTATTATCTTGCGTATGTTGATGTTAGACACGAGTCTACAAATTAATATGACTTAACTTTCAAAAACTTTTTTAACACTGTGGTTTTAAATGATTTTTTTATTATACCACAACTTTAATTGAAGCATGTGCATCAATTTCCTTTATATCAACCTCAATATTACAACATAAAAAACTATTGTCCTAAATATACTCAGGACAAACTATTATTTAAAAAATAATAAAAGGAAGAAGTGATAAATTTTATTTTGATCGAACTGTCATCATGTTCATATAGAAACATGTGAACACAACAACGCATTGTTATTAGTTTTCTATTAAAGTAAAATCATACGAACATAAATTTAATAAGAAAAAAGAAGAAGTGTTCCAATGCGATTGATTGTATTGGTAAGGATGTGAAATGGATTACAATAGTTTCCACTTTTTATGGCATTTCTATTGAATGCAAGAGCCATAACACTTTTCCACAGAGATAATAAATTTAATGTGGTCTATATATATTTATAATATTTAAAGAAAACCAAATACGAAAGAAATAAACGTAAAAATTGCATGAGAGATAAATTTTATTTTCTTTCACACATGCATAGAAATACACATAAATAAAGCAATAAGAAATTGAAAGGATATGAATTTGTCACCAGTACTTTAAATAGTTGTAGCCAAAGAGAATTTTTGGTTGTGGGAAGTTTCTTTTTCCTTCTATTTTATGATTTTGTAAACGGTTTATTTTCAAGCAGAAAAATAATAGAGAAGAGATCTCATTCCAAGCAGCAATATATAGTTACGGTAAACAAATTATGGTTCTTTAATTTTTTGTGTGCATTTAACGCACAGAAATGTATGATTTACGTATTTTATGCAAATTCTTGGGTCCATTTTTTCAATACCATAAAATGACGAAGAAGCAAAACAAGTCTAATTTTTATGCCTCTCACAAACAAACCAAACTGACCACAAATAAACTCAACTAAGAACATATGTTCGAGACAAGTGTGGCAACATGAAAAAAAACATCGCTAATCGAATGCACGTAGCCCGAGAAATTTCAAAATTCAACTTTTCTATTGAACAGACCTCGTATTGTATACATACGTTAGTTATTTTACTTCATTCGCTTGGTTTAGGTAAGTGCGTAACGTAAGTATATTGTATGATTTATTTATGTAAAAATTTAAACACTTTCTTTTTAGTTAAAAATCCAGGTGCAGATTCAGATTCTTAGTTCCAGTAATTATGTCTATATTTCAGGAAGCTTCTACGGTTAACATTTAATAATTTGTTCCCCTTATACTAGTTCGAAATTTCAATGTTGTTAATTAAACAAAATGGTTGAACTCGATTACAGACATAATTTTTAAAATGTAAAAGCCTTAATTATTTTAACATCCAATATATATTACACATCTAACAACGTAATGCAATTGATCGTAAAATAATGATGCAACATATAAAAATGAAACGTCTGCATTTTGGCACATGAAAATCATGTTTTTATTTCCTCGCCTTGAGAAAATAAGAATCTAAGTGACACTTGAACATGTTCATGTCCTGGCAAGATTTTTTTAAAATAGTAAAAAAAAATAAAACAATTATGGTCTATTCGCCTGAATGCGAACGAAGATTTCGTTCCAAGATTTATATTAAAAACCAAAAATAAAAATTTCAGTTCTTTATTATTATTGCTTGTGTGTGAGTGTTTTTTTTATTAATGTTTTTTGATTTATTTTTGTCTCCAAAGGTATTTGTTGAATGTTCGTAATGAAAATGTTTAACTTTGATAAAGGATTTTTCATAATTTTTTTTTTAATATTTTTTACGTAAAAAGAAATTTCAATATCATAAAAATTTTGAAACATAAATCTTATACTTTCCTAAATCAAATAAATAATCGCACTCTTGTAAAGGGGTTAATTTAATAGGCCCAGTCAGTCAGTATTGCTTTCCAAATCCATAGCATTGGCAGTGGAAAAAAAGGATATGATATAATAACAAATATACATATGCAAATGAAATTTATTTTCTAAATTACTCATATCATCTAAAAAACATGCGAAATCACACACAACAACGCATACCAACATTTTACTTTCATACATGTGTATGTACTTACAACCAGCTAAACACAAACTCGTACAACATCCTTGCAGTCATACTCCGGCAATATGAAACGAATAAAATCATTGAAATAAATTTTGCTTAAATTTGCATACCAACTATAGTATTAAAGGACCTCCCTGCCCTGTAAGTGTATGAGTAAGTTTGTTTGTGTAACAGAAAAGCCCAGAGTACGATGATGAGGAGGGAACTCATTATATCCAACTACATTCATATTCTTATTTCATATATTTAAAAATATATATGAAGGATTTCTTCATATACATACATACATATGTATATACACATGTGCACAAATTATTCAGAAGATTTATGTATGTATATGTGTATGTGTGTGTATGTGTTCATGTAATCACCCATACAAACATCATCCCATAAGATCATTTATGGCTTTTGAGCAAGAAAAAAAAAACGATTTTGATTTAAATTTTTTGCGGATTTATTTTCTTCCTTGCCAAATGTCAAACAACGATAAAGGATTTCAATTTCATCTATTACTTTACGCCGTTGTATACTGTTTTAGTTCCAAATAGTTTAACTTTCTTACACAATTTTTTATCATCTTTCAGTGGTGTTCTGCGACAAGATTTATACATTTTTTATAGGATTTTTCAATTCAATTTAGTCTGTGGATTTTATTTCATTGCATACTCGCATACTTTTGTTCAAAATGTAAATTGTTTCTGTGGCGGTTGTGATTTGCAATTGTGGCAAGGTTTTTCTTTTATCCTTCGAAATTTTTTTTTTAATGAAACTTTTTTATTTTATTGGCTTGATTGAAAACTCACAGGCTACAAATTAAATAAGTGGTATAACAAACTAATGGCAATAAGCTGATGGTGTTGCAAAGAACGCTGCCTAACAATGTTTTATTGTTTAATGAAAATGTTGACTTTATTTTGTATGTGATTAGACTATAATTACAAAAATTTAAATACAGCCTTGAAATAAGGATTTATGCCGCATTTTCGCGCCAACTCTGAATAATTACGAAATTAACTCTTAAACACACTTTAAGTTTTGACTTATTTCTTATTTATATACAGTGCAGCCTCGCTTGATGAAATCAATAGAGATTTGGGCAATTGTGAAAAGCGAGTCAAAAACTTACTTAGGGCGTTTTCTTCCTCTGCAGACCGCTGGATGTGTATTAATTCCATTTAAGGAATTATTTTAAATAAGTTAAAAGAAGAGTGTAGTAATTAGGCTTGAGTTGTTTGTCGTTAAATGAAATTATTAAAATTTATTTAAAAAATAACATTTGTTTGTTTATTTGCTTGTATTCTACATGTGCGCAATTAAACTTCTCATCTGATAGCGATAAAATTGTGTGAAACTATTTTTAATCGAAAGCATCAATAATGCTTCTCTGAAATTAGGAAACGAATTTTAATGAAATCTTTTTGAGATTTCTAGTGGCATTTCTTTAATTTACAGAAAAACTCTATTTTTCTAATTTAAAGAAATTAACTTCTTTACAGGATTACGTGCTGAGTTTGCTCTCACTAAAAAACATTCAATTCCCTCTTTATATTTTTAATGCAAAAAAAAAAAAATTAAATTTCCTTTCGGAAATGAAAACGCCATTACTCTGCGGCAGTAACGCGGAGAGTATTGGCTTAATAGTTTCTTTAGCAATAATAAAAAATGCAAATTCTAATGTAAATCTGTGCATATGGGTTTTTAGTTTTAAGAAATCGTCAATTTTGCACAAGATTGGTACACGAAGTTTTTGAAAGATCATTCCTAAGGTCAAGTTATTCTCTTTTCCCTATGGAAGGCAGTCAATATCATTCTGGAATTTATTTTTTCTAAAAATCCAATATTGACGACGAAATATTAAAAACAAATGTAAGACAACTGAGTTTTTTTCGACTGTTTGTTTAAAAAGAGTGAACAATCCTACTTGTTCTATTTGTCGTTGTCGACATCACACGAAGCCGACACCAAGAATTTTGCAACTGCAGGACGGAACAAGTATCCGTCAATAATACTCTATTATAGTAAACAGTCAGCTTTATTCCATTTGTCGTTGTCGACATCACACGAAGCCGACAACAAGAATTTTGCAACTGCAGGAGCGATGTCGACAACAATTATATATTATTTATTAACTACTAGCTGACCCGGGCAAACGTTGTTTTGCCATCAAATTTTATTTTCACTGCAAGTCTGGTTTCGTTGCAAAGTCATGGTGGATTTATATTTCGAAGAGGAATGAAAGGTGCACTAAATCGACATAGCAGTTATTGTTCAAATACCGGTATCGGGGTAATTAACGCCACTACACGCTGATTAAGGACCCAACGCCTTCAGCGAAACACAGCATAGGCTTATCGCGCTAATCTCTATCGGGCAAAACACAAAAAAAACTAAATATTGGGCCACCTGTCGTACGAACTGCACAGAAACACTCCTCACGCCCCATAGAGCATGTATATAAAGTTTGGTCAAAATCGGTCCAGTAGTTTTTGAGTTTACCGATCACGAACATACACGTAATTTTTATATATGCAAATAAGAGATAAGTATTACTAAGGCTTACAAAATGGCAAGTGGCCGTCAATAATAATCTATTATAGTAAACAGTCACCTTTGTTCAATTTGTCGTTGTCGACACCACACGAAGATGACACCAATATTTTTGCAACTGCAGGATCGATGTCGACAACAGCACAGAACTTTTAATATTGACTTGTTGTGACGACACTTAGAATGGGAGTGAATGTGTTTAATTTGTAAGCTGCAATAGTCGAGGAGTTGCGTTGTACTGTAGTAGAGTTTTATAATAAATATTTTTTATGGAACATTTTTAGCCATTATAATTTTATTTTAAAGCCGCTAAGAAAAAGTTTAGTATTTTTTGTCCATTTAAAAAGAAAGATGGGAATTCAGTGTTCTTCAATAAGCGCAAACTTATGCAATGCTGTTTGGCACTTACGATTTTTAAATTAATATTTTTTGTATGCAAATCTATAAACAAAATGTTTAAGTTTCCTCAGCAAAGAAAATACTACTGGACATTTAAAATATTCCATAATTTCTTCCTTGTAATATTTAATAGTAGTTCATATAAATCCGCTGATTCTACAGCTCAAAAGTAGGGCTCACATATCCATTCACCGTAAGACTGCACAAAAAGAGGGCAACTTTAACCCTCTCTAAAATGGAATTCAGATTTAATTTTTCAAAACGCGGAAACACATACATGTTTTATGATCCCCTGTACTAGAATCCATTGTCGAAACCTTGTTATTTAGTTATTCACCTCTTCTTTTTTTGTTGTAAAGTGATGTTTTCACGTTGAAATAGTTCAAAGCCGCTGATGATTAATAATATCACAAAAGGACACTTTAATATGCATATATATACATACATGCACATATAAGTATAGTCCAATTCGAATACACGAGACCCGTTCATTTCCTTATATGCGAATATTTGTTATTTTAAATAATTTTTTAAATTTCTTACATAATTAAACTATTTGCCAACATTCAATCAACATTTAACTTCAAATGTGTACGAGTATGTGTTTTATGTTTTTATTGATAAAAATTTGAAATGCTTATAAGCCTTAAGGTGCTGAAACCAATTTTAACAAGACACACTGTGTCCACCTCTGTAAAGAATAAATTTGTATTTGTGGTATGAGTGTAAATCAAAGCCGTAATTTGGGCTTAAAAGGGAGTCATAGCGCTTTCTTCACGTGTTGATATATTGCTTAACAGTGTGTTTAAAAAGAATTCATAATGTTTTTGTAAAAAATATTTTTAAATATCATTTTGTTAAGGTGTTTCTATGAAATTTAATACAGTTTTGTGAGTTACATACACGAGCACCATTAACGAGATAGAGCGATAAGCTACACGTTGGTTCTATAACTACCAAAAGTATGTTTTCTGCCTCTACCAAAGAAATTGATTTTAAGAAAATGATATTTTTGAAGCCTACAGAATTAAAAGTTGAAAAAAAATATGAAACAAAATACCATAAATACTCGACGAGGATGGGATTCGAACCCACGCGTGCAGAGCACATTGGATTAGCAGTCCAACGCCTTAACCACTCGGCCACCTCGTCACATGATGACAGGCTGACAAAAACTGTTTACAAAGACACACATACACACGAAATATTCTTATCATCTTTATGTTTTTATTATTATTTTTTTGTTGTCTCAGTTTTTCAAGAATTTTTTTCCCATCTTAAAAAAATTTTGCTTTGCGTTATTGCTTTGTTGTTGCAAAGTTTATTAAACGAGTATGAAAGAGAACCTTTAACAACCAGAACTTTTAACAATTAAGCTTTTTTTCTTTTGCTTGCATATCGGCATACCTGAAAAACGATAAGAAATAATGTCACAGAACTGAATAGAATTTAGAGTCGACTGTGTAGACGGCACAACTACGAAATATATGTAAATAAAAACTAGTTTATGAGAGTTTTAGCACATTTTTATTTACCACGTTTATACGCACGTCTTATTTGCAAATAGAACTATTTGCAAATAACTAATTCACTGTTTATACGGAAAATTGCATACAGAACTTGTGTTATTATTAGTGATGCCATGTGACGAAAATATGATTGTTTGGTAAGTAAAACACAAAAAACGTTTATGAAGTGGCAACGTCTTACTTTTTATTTGCAAATAGTGTCGTTATTCACTACTTGTTAAGTGAGTTAATAAGTTACAATAAAAAAGTTATACGGCAACATTCTTCTTTTTTATTTGCAAATAAGACGTGCGTATAAACGTAGTAATTGTAATTTTCTGAAGCTGCTCCTAATCATTTTGTAAGTCCGAATTAAAAATTAGGAATCAAATCATTGTTCAAAGTCAAAACAAATCTAATACTTGATACTTTTAAGATACTCGTGCGCTTAGAGTCAGTAGGAATTTTATAAAAATTGTTTTTCTGGAAATAAACGCCATCTTGTTTATTTAAAGGGCATATTTTCAAATGGTATAAAACAAAAGCAGAGGCAAACATGCATATGTATGTATGTATGTACACATACATATAAGTATTTAGTGCTTATAATGGTGTCCACTTTGATACAAAACTATTTTAAATACTTAATATTGAAATTTATTATTCGGGAGAATATCCCGACTAATCGTTAGAAACAATTAGTTTTTTTGCAAAATGCATTGAAAAAATGTTTGATGTGGCTTTAGCTCTTCATATGCCGACATTTCATTGGTTGCTAAAACCAAATCGTCAGTGAAGTTTTCTCATTTTTCTTCAGTTTAATATCATTTGGTTTCAGTTCAACGCGAAATAAGGGTTGGGGGATCTTCTCCCTGTTTATTATGTTAGAGACATTTTTAACCTTAAATCCTTGGAGGGTGAGAGCATCTTTTATTTCCTCGGGAACAATATAAGAATCTATGCCCTTCAATACGATCTGTAGGCCTTTAGCACTCTTAAGCTGGAATGTGTAGAAACTTGTTTTACTTTTTTCAAATTCGTTAACCATTTTGCGGAAATCTTTTTCGTTTTATTGATTCAACAAAATCATTGTGAAACAATTTTGATTACTCCGACATTGGCGGCAAAAATCCAGCGGTAAGGCAAGGTAAGCCATCATGTACCCGTATACACAACTTTTCTTGAGTGCCATCAAAAAAAATTTTGAATTTGTTGGACTATATTCATGAAAGTTGCAATAACTCAAATGAGTATTGAAAGAAAGCGCTTTCACATAAAGTTCTTTGGTATGCTTAACGCTAAAAAAAATATCGTAACTTTATTAAATAGTTTGATATTTTTCAAAAACTCAAAAAAAGAAACTTTGGAAATTGTTAAATTATCCATTTGATTTAACATCCGTAAGATAACTTTATTATTTTTAGTTCTTTTTGCTCGCACATACATACACATACACGTACACATAAAAAACACCTTAAAAATCCATGCAAACGCGAATACACTGACTGGTACGCTGCTGTGCGTCTAACATGTTACACACCAATAGAGAGCAATAGAATCATTTGTACAAGTCAAAATTTGTTGGCGCCAAACATCTTCCATGTTATAGAAAACTAAAAATTTTTTTGAGAGAGAGATATAGTAAAAAGGATAACGCAATAAAATGAAGAAAAGACTCATAGTGCCAAAGGTATCACACAAACGATAATTTATATCTTTAAAAGAGTTTCGCTGGCAACGGAGTAGGGAAACCCATCCAAAGGCTTTGAAAAAAAAGTAAAGTTTAGGTGGATTAGCATCAGTTTACTGTAGTGATCCCAATTTGCTGTATTACAGAGATTGACAACGAGTTGATCACCCCTATTCTACTTGGCGACGGCAATGGAAGACAACGCCGTTTTTTTTGTTGTTGCAAATCGGTATTCCAGTTGGCAATATTGCCATTTATCAATAACTTTTAGCATATATTTGGTATTCTGGAAGCAAAATTGACGTTGATGTTGTCTCTAATTGCCTTTAATTTTGTCGTCGGCATTTTTGGTGTTGTCTTGAGTTGCTGTTATGTTAAATTGCTGTTGTCCTAAAATTGCCGACGCCAAATAGAATAAGGGTGAATAATTAGTACAAAGCAATCAAAAATGTATGAGTTCGTATGGGTTCAAATTGCCGTTTACTTCAATAGTACAGAGATGGTGTATTTTGTCACAGGGATGTCAAAGTGATCACTCATTGCCATTCTTTGGTGTAATAATTAGCGTTTTCTGAAGCCACATACAAAAAATAGTAACAAGTTTTTCGCTGGTCGCGGTGCCATTTCATAAATTTGGTGTTGATAAATGGGTGTTGTACTCGGTTAACATTCAGCGCACTTCGCTCATTTGACGATCGCCATAATCATCCTTCATTTCAAGATGAATGGCGAAGTCAAAAAGCAAAATTGTCGAATTTGGGATGATACCCATCCACATGAGATCCAAAAGCGACCGATCAATTTCGAAAGTCACATCATCGGTCCATATTTCCTTGAGAACGACGTTGGCCAAGCCATCACCGTCAACGGCGAACGCTATAGGTCGATGATTACCAACTTCTTTTGGCATAAATTGGATGATATGGACACCAGCGAGATGTGATTTACGCAAAACGGCAATACATTCCACACACCTCATACCACATTGAACATTCTGCATGGGTATTTTGGGGGCATGGTCATCTCACGTGGACGTAATGTTAACTGGCTACCGAGATTGTGAGATTTGACCCAGTTATAATTTTTCTTATGGGTTTTCTGAAGTCTCAGGTCTATGCGAATAATCCACAAACCACAGCGGTCCTCAAAGACACTTATTTCAAGAAGTCCTTTTTGCAGTTTTTTCCTGTTAAAATTATATTTTTTTGTTTTCATTTAATTACAATAGGAATATCAAATCGCAGCGGATAGCAACTGGTATATAAATAGATATTGGCCCCCATTGGGTTTCGTATGGTGCCTACCTGCTTTACAGCATCATATCACATCACAACACACACAAACAAGTATTTGAACACAAACTATACATTATGTAAAATTTTTCGTAATTTTTTTTTTTAAGAATTGAAATTGTTTTAAAAGAATTTTTTAGAAAAAAAGTAACTTGTAAAAAAATTTAAAGAAATCGCAATCAAGGAATTTTAAAGTAAAAAAAGTTTTGTAAAATTAAACAACTTCAACGAGGTAGAAATGCGTGTGACCGGCAGTGTGGGAGCTTGCAACATTTTAAACTAAGTAATGCAAGGACTAACAGGCGTCACAATTTTTGCAAAAAAAGTGTAAGTTCAAGTTAGAAAAAACCAATATTTGAAATATAATAATGGGTTTGAGTCTTTTAAACACTTTTCGCAACTTTAGAATATTTTTGGCATGTTTGTGCATGTATAATGAATTTAATTTTCATTCTGCTTTCCGTTCACTTGAACTTTAGTCAACATTTTGTTTTTTTTTTTTTGTTTTTTGAAGTTTGTCACAAAAAGAAGAAAGACATTTAATATTAATAAATATGCTGATAAATTGAATTCGAAGAATGTTTTGCTGAAAATTTTTATACAAACTGTTTCCACAAATAGTGGAATATGAAATTCTATTGAAAAGTAAAATGTTTATGTTAAGGTACCCGTAGACTATACAATATTATTGAGTACTTCAGTGCATTTATTATTGGTATTTTCCCTTACACTACTCAATAGGTTCCTCAATAATTTTAGACAATATATGGCGCAACTTTTCTTTGAAAGTAAAGACAATATTATACTTTATTTTAATGGGATTTCGTTATTTTAGAACGTTGTCCCTTTTGCGCAATATAAATTGAAAGACTTTTGATTTCGTTCAATATATTGTGCCATCTACAAATATAATGGGCATATAGCAGTTTTATTGTACAATAAAATTTATTGAACAAAAATATTACAAATGTGTGGGTGTCTGTAGTTACGAGTAATTTCTTTTACTAAATTTTCTCAAAAACCTCTAAGCCTAAAAATTTTATGCGTTTAATATTATAGATTAATTAATAACCAAAGAACTTTAAAAAGATTAATAAAAGTATTTATCGTAAAAATAAATATTTTTAAATTTCTGAGAAAAAAGTAATTCTCAACTGGAGCATCTCACTAATTCAATTTCCGCCAAATTGTCTTTAAGACTGGTCAAATGTATTCTTAATACGTTCCCGGCGAGTCCGTCCCCTTTTTAAAGCTTTGTGGTTAAATACTATTTTTTTATTCTTTGACTTTTATTTGCTTAAATACTCACTGTATCTTTTATCTCGAGTCTATTTATTTCAGCAAATCCTGAAAGTAGAAATTTAAAAAAGTGTGTCTTGTTTGCTTTTTATTTATTGCATTTGTTATCCTTGACAATGCCATACAGTAGATAACAAAATATCAGATATAATAATTTAACAAATAATTGACCTCGAGCTTGAAATAAAAGTCTTTTGTTGTAATTAAAACTATATTTTCTTTTTTTTTATAGCAAAATGAAAAAAACATTTCCGAACTTAAAAGCAGCTTTTAAACCCGGTAATGTCCCGCTTCCCAACAAGAGTGCCTTAAAATTTGCCAGCAACAGCACATGGTAAAAGTAAACCGACAACTAGTAAAAACAATGAAGAGTAAAGACGGTTTCAGTTACAAGATTCATTTACTAGATTCTAACGCCATCGAACGAGAAACGAAAATATTTAAAAAAAAAATTCTTGAAGTTTATGATGAACTGTCAAAAGAGGACAATAGCAAGTGGCTGTGGCTCGTGATGATTTAATAAATTTAATTAATTTACATCAGCCACAGGATAAAGAAATAAAGATAGAAATACGAGAACGATTGGTATTCGAGCAATAAGGAAAATATCAAAAGTATAGAGAATCAGTGGACTTTATGAAATGACACTAAAAACTAAAAAAAAATTATAACTTCCAAAAAACTTTCATATGAAATTTTTGGAATTATTACGAGTACATTTTTTGGAACTCTTTAATTTTATGAAAAGACTTAAAATGAACCAAATGGAATGGAAAATTGTTCTTGTTTTATATAGAAAAAAAAATATGTCCAAGACCGTCTTCGTTTTTTGAAGTATTTTTGCTTTGTCGCAAGAACTTTTTCCTCTGTGGGGTGTATGCAAATCTGTGCCTGTGTTCAGTAGCTTGTGGAAAGTTGTCAGATCGAAAAAAAAGTTGGAAATTATGTTTTTCACTGTATTTTTTGCAATATGATTCATATAATATTTTAATCAAACCAATTAAAAATATCCATTGTCTCGTACTCAGCTTGTCCATCACAGAGTGACAATATTTTTTTTTTTTCATCAATCATAAGTTATAGAACAAAGTTATTAGCTTCGTTTTGTAAAGCAATGCAGATATACTTAACTATGCGAGGGGAAAATCCCTGCGTCTGGCCGAAGGCTTGCAGGGCAGAAATAAGAAAATAATATATCAAAAAAAAAAAGTGAGATAAGAATTTGTGCATTTCCAGGGCAGGGCAGGGCTCAAAGAGGCATTATGAATTATTTCGTTTCGGTTTTTCTTCATTGATTGAGACTTATTTAATTTTTAATCGACTTTCTTACGTTTGTACATGCATAACTTCATCATTTGTAAACCGATTAAAAAAAATTTTATTGCAAGTTGATCCCATAACTTTTTTCGAAAATCGGACGGGCAATTTTTCCGCTCAAAATATTGTTTATCGTAAAACAACTCCTCCATTTAAAGACCGAATTTTAAAATATTTGCAGTTTGCTCCCCATAATTTTTTTCCAAAAATCGGACGGACGATTTGCATTCACTCGAATTCTGATTATCGCATAACTCCCCCATTTTGAAAAAAAAACTTTATGTGAAAGTGTAGTGCAGTTTTTTAAGATGGTATTTCAATCGTTCCTTAGAGTAAAATATAAGCTAGAAATAGATTATGTTAAGTTCTTAAATTAACCCATAGTTGCTGGGGTTTTGTAAACTGTTCGATTGGCTCTTTGTATGGACAGTCGCTTTTTTTGCCAGAATTATTTTTTATGGAATCCAAAATTTGGTTTTTATTTAATTTCCCAATTTGGCAATAATATAGTTTTCTTTGCGACTTATTTCAGTTTGGTGAAACGAATTTAAATTTTTAGGTCCTGTCTCACAATTAATTATTTCATTTTTATTCAATATAGTGTCACAGGTTTTGAAGTTATTTAATATGCAGCTGAATTTTGAGGGGATTGAAAATTTTTGAAATTTTTTTACATTGTGATTTTTTTAAGACGACAGAAAACACAATTTAATTTGATTCTCCAAATTCTATGGAAATGGTGTACATACATACATAAATATTTGCTGATGCAATTCAGCTGATTTTTAACTTACGCAACTTTATGTGTATTAAAAACTATCAAACGTAGTTACATATATCCTGAATATCATATAACAAATACACATACATACATGTATATTTTAATCCTGTGATAGTTTTACAAAGGACGACGTAAAGTTTGTGAGTTAAAAGAAAAAGAGGTCTTTCGTTCATGCCACAAACGAGCAAGAGAATTTCTGTTAGCTTCATTATTTGTTGGTCAAATTGTTTAAAAGTGTCACAATAAATTGCCAAAACATGTTATCTTGGCTATAGATTTATGGTTTAAAGTTTCCTTACTATTTATTTATAATTTTTTTTAATAAAATATGAAAATCGTGGAAAAAAAGATTGCGAAAATTGACACATGCATGTAATAAAACATAATTTTCAAATAAATTTTTGTAGCAACAGCACACAACCACCAATGAATCAAGAATACATACACACTTACATACAGACATCGTCATCATAGATGTTTATTACAATTCGATTACAGTCAGTTACCACTGTCTTTGTTTCCTTAAGGACCTTGACTCAAGAACATTTGATCTCTTTAATAAAAAGTCTGTCTCTATAGGTTTTGTGTGTTCAAATATCTAAAGCGTTTACAATCGTTTTTCCATTCAATTTATATTGTTGTATCGTAAAAAAGAAGACTTAACATTTTTTTTATAATTTTATCTCTGCTCCTACTGCCACAAATGATGATGATCAACTGCTCCTTCTTGGCTTGAAGCATTTTAAAAAAGCACTTTTACGATGTCATGAGTTAAATGATGATTGTACGATTGTAAAAAAATGCTTATACTCGTAGTATTTAGTTGTCCTTTTTTATTGCCATTTTTATTTAGTGCTGATTGTGGTGTTTTAATAGTTGCAAGTTTTATTACTTAATTTTTTCCAAGTCCCTTTAATAATAGTTCCAAATTAAATGTGGCGTTTGACAAAAAAAGGGAAATTCCTGATTTATGGATATAAAAGCTGATATCCCCAGTAAGCGATATCCATCTCTGATAAAAAAAAAATTTAATTTTTTTTGGATAAGTAATCATATATGTACTAAAGTTAATGAACTGTCTATAACATACAACGAAGCGAAAAGCTTCTATTATTCATACGTCAGTATTTATTTTAGTTGTAGCGTTTATAAACGGGCGTAGCTACAGCGGGGTTACTCTCTATTGCGATACGTAAGCTAGTTCGATGCGTATGATGTTTTGTCAGCGCAAGATATTTGGTTTTAACGAACGAATTTGACAATTACGGAGTGCATTGATGCCAGATTTTCGAAAGTGAAAAAATCAGATGCGCGTAAACTCAATAAAGGGTACCAATTATCCGATTATGTACCATTTTTCTTACGCATCGCATACGCATCGCAATAGAGAGTAACACCCCACATCTTTCTAGTAGGGGTTTACAACCCCTAATGATTTGAAGGGAATACAATACTTGATCGAAGAGGAATACCATGTCATAAGGGAAAAATTCTGCAACGAACAAACTGTCTGGCTAAGTCCCCTTAGAAGGATGTGAAGTGTTGATACTCATGTTACTCCTTTAATAGATAAACGTAATGATGACACATACATTCTAATTGCTCGTTAATATTAGTAAAAGATATTAAATTCGTATTTGCCATATAACAATAGATAATGTTGCTTAAGTTCATTAATGATGATAAGTTTCATACATTTTGCGATAAGAAAAAATGTACTCAGCAGCTCCGTACAATCATTCTTTACACATTCGTTGTATTACGTGTGTTCAAGTGCTCACTTGAAAGTTTTAAACACTTGAATTGTAATCTATGGTCATATAAAGCTTTACTAACTTTAAACAGTCTTTTCAGTTGTGTATGCGTTTGGTGGCAATAGATGTTCATTTGTTAGAAATGTGAATGAAATTCGATAGGAGACTACAAGAACTGAGAGAAAAAATTATCAAGTGACTGTTGGGAAAGGGGTCTTCCAGTTACAATGGCGATGCTCTAGCGAAGCATGGCTCTTCAGCATATAAATAGCATTCATATAAAGCCACGAAAATGCAGAGAGAAGTAATACAAACCCCTTATTATGGTTGTCAACGTCGACGTCACATCAAGACAGCAGTTCTGAACTCCTTGTAGGCAATAATTAACTAATATTGATGGCCAATTGTAATTTTATAAGCCTTAGTAGTAGTAATATCCTATCAATAATATTTAATAGTTCTAGATAACGATCCCACAATTGCCAATATATTGATGTCGACTTGGTGTGACGTCGACGTCGACAATCATAATAAGGGGGAATATCTAGTATCTAACATATCGTTCCCTTCATGCAACATATGTAGTAATATCTCAACAACAACAAAATCGAACTTGCACTCAAACAAAAAATTGTGAGCTAAAATTTAGAAAATTTTTTGTTAAGGACTGTAGTATTAAAGGTGGGCCGAAATTTAAATTGAAGCCACTAAAGAATAATACATGTTCATTGTTTAACAGTGGCGGTGGCGTGGTGTAGTTGTTAAAGTGCCTGCCTACAAAAACAAGTACCCTAGATTCTCGTTCCCTGGCAGAGTCCAAAAATTTTGCACAGTGGTTTCAGCTCGCTCTAATAAATCCATCCAAGAAGCACACTGGCCGACCGACCCTCTCTCTGGAAAACAGGATAACATCATGATAAAGGTCAGGCGGCCAGCCACCACCCCTGGGAAAAAAGGCGGAAATCAAAGATTAGCAAGGTTCCTCACCACTACACCAAATACAAAGGCAGCGTTGTTTCTAGACAACGACAAATGGCAATCTCCATTATCTGCAACTGCAACAACTCGTGTAAGATGGAAATGCTTTGTGGAAGCCAAATAATCCCAAGAGGGGTAATGGAGAAAAAATTTTGTTTAGCAATATTTAAAATTTTATCCAAAATGTGTTCATCAACTGCGAAAAAAATATCCCGGTAGAGAAAAATAGTTTCATAAAAATGCTGATATTATGATCATGTGGTAGTGCAAGTTCGAAAGAACGACTAAAAAATTGGTTTGTCATTGCAGGATGTTTTCTTTTCTTCTTCCAAAAAATTATTTTATATTTTTTTTATTAAGATATTTACCATAGGGAATAGACTTTACACCTGGTAGGGGTACAAATTTGACATTAATCATGATTTCTTTTTTCTTATGTGAATATTATTGCATTATTAAATAAATAAAATAAAGTTTTAATTTAGATTTAAAGAAATCATTTTTTTAATAAGAAAAATATAAAAATCAAGAATAAATTTTCTCAGATAGTTAAAAGATGTACATAGTTCCTTAAGAATTACTTCCATTTCTATACTGGGTAATTAAATAAAATGATTGGCTTGATGACAATTTAAAAAAAATTTATAAATAAATTCTCAGGCTTTCGTAAACATTCATATCCAATTTTAATAAAATATTACAAATAATTTTTTTTCAAATCGCATTTTTTAGGCTTTCAAGATAATTTCAGTTATCACACTCTTATAGTCCTATTTTATATTACCTAAAGCACTATTTCTATATAGTGTGTATTACCATCCTCTCTTTTTCAAATTGTATTTGTTGAGCTTCCAAGATTATTTCAGATATCCCTTTGTTAATTTCCATTTCAGTACTCATCGAGCTACCATTTCTATATATAGTGTTGTGTAGTACCAGTCGCTTTTCCATTTCTCCATCTTTTCGAGAAATTAAAAAAATATCATTTTTCAAATCCCATTTATCAAGCTTCCAAGATAATTTCAGACATTGTACTCTTTTATTTAAATAAAATACTCCTTGGAACACCACTTCTATACAGTATATAGTATCAGCCCTTCTCCATTTTTCTAACATGACTACTCATCTTCTCAAGAAATTTAAAAAAATCATTTTCTTCAAACCACATCTATCAAGCTGCCAAGATAATTTTACGCAGCCCACAACACTCCTTGGACCATCATTTCCATATAGTGTGAAGTCTCAGCCCCTTTCCATTTCTCCAATATGGCCACTTATTTATATTTTTCTAAGCGAGTTTTAGTATTGTTTTAACATATTAACATGTGTTTAGCCTTCCGAATTACTATAATGTCATTAACAACCTCTTAGAGCATATCTCCCTTTGCATCATTATGTTGGGACTAAGACCTGTATTTAGTCTTCAATTTAGCATTTTGGTTAACTGCGAAATTGGCATTGGTAAGAAAACATGGTTTTTATTTCTGCTAGTAAAATTTAAATTTGTCTTCATATACGTAGAAATTTGACTCTTAGATAATTTTGATACCAATCGGCCGAGTCTGGATTTCTAAGTTCCGATTTTCCAATTTTACTTCCACATCGTATTATGCATGAAATAGTCCGGTACCGTCTATAGCAGACAATTTATAATTTAACTTGGACATGAATATTTTTGTGAAAAGTTAGTAAATACCTCCCAACCTACTATCATTCCTACTTATCTCTTTGGGATGCAGGCTTCAGCACATAACCTTACTTGCCTACCTATAACTACTTCTTCATATCTACTTTCCTAAGATTTTCCTGTGCAGCCACCACCATATATGGCTGCATACCAACCTACAAAAATCACCTTAATAACTGCCCATATATCTATTTTCAAGCCAAACACTCACATGCTTGATGTACTTCATATGAAAGCATGTGGCCTCCTACATACCAATACATACTCATGTTACTATATCTACATAGTAACTAGAAACCTCTTGGAGCAAGCTAATAGGCTGGTAGGTAGAGGATAACTAGGTAAAATCTAGGATAACTAGGTAAAATCTAGGAATCAATAAGTTTTTAATCAGCCATTAGGTTTGAATGTCAAAGTCTAGTGCAAACTTCTTTCAAGCATCCAATGCGATATAAGGATATTTTTAAGGATTTACTTAGTTCAAATCGTTAATTAATACGAAGTATCAAAGATATTATTCTTGCAGGAAAAAGCTAAAAATCCGGCTGGCTGAGACCTGTTGTATTGTTTTTTGCCAGAAAATCATTCACAGGCAGCGATAAAAGAGCAGGTGTATTATCGTAAGCAAAAACCATGAATTTAGGTTGGCTTTGTTTTCGAATGAAACCGAGATTATTTTGGGCGATTTTGAAAGGGATCTTGGGGCATTCGATCTCAAAAGTCAGCATGATCCCTTTTGAATCTCCAATAAAATTTCAGTTTGTATTTGCCAAGTACATCATTGAGTTATTATTATACAACGAAAGAACGCTTTTTTGTTCCGATTTTGTTCCCATTTTTTAAGTCAAACTAATATCATCATAAAACATTAGTTCTTAGATTCCAACACCCTGGAATCAATATATAGAAACATTATAAATCCTCAAATGATCAAACGCTCTTGATTGACCACACACTCAAAATAGAGATCAAGTCATCCATAACTGAATCAATCCAAAGCGGTATCACAAATAGGATAAATACGGATTTTCTTTAACTAAGTATAGAAGGCTTAATACAAGAACGGTCTCGGGCCTATATAAAAAAAGTATGTAGTTATTCCGTTAAGATTTGTGGGCAGCTTATACAGCAAATTGTTGAAACTTTTTTTAAAATACATTCAATTTGCTTAAGGAGGTGTGAGTTACTCTTTATGTATATTTTACTGGTTGCTCAGGCCAGATCATTAAGGCTCTTCGAGCTGAGTTTTTGGGAAAGTAATAGTATTAGGTGAAAGTTTTCTGATGATATGATGCGAGTTCCCGCTCAAATATATTTATCATGGATTGATTTAAGGCATGCATGGTCGACTGGCTTTGGCTCTTATAATCTATACCAGGCGGGCGCAGAATTTTTCAATTTCAATCCCGGAACAAAGTTGGTTTAACAATTTTTAATAATCAAACTTTTATATTCTTCCCTTTCCTTCTTTATATTTGGCTTTTTATTTTGGCTTTTATTTTGAGACCGACCCTCCCGAATTCATTGAATATTCTTCCGCTTTTATCACATCATCTACAGCAACAATCAACATAACGAATACTCATGAATTGACACTTGATTTAAGAACAGCCGCACGCAAAGAAAACATATGATCTGTAAATGATCATTGCAGCCACATTGTGTTCACTATAGCAATTCATATGATTGAGACAATAAAATTACTCTCGTCGACACATTTTTTGAATATTTATTTTCTCCTTGATCATTTTAATTTGTATGATTTTGTAAAATAGTATTATCATTACTGCTTTAATATCTAATGATGAGTTTTCCTACAATATTGTAAAAAATTATTTTTTAACTACAACTAACTGCAACCATCCCCTGCTTTACACGGAAGATAAGTTCTTCACAAAATCGTTTAAAAAAGACCGAAAAATTAATATTTATGTGGAAAACCGAATCTTTTCATATGAAATTATGAAAAATAAAAAGTTTAAAATTTGTATATAAACAATATACTCATAGACAGGCACATTCAATTTTACTTTGGACATAAAAAAGGTGAACTCCCATTTTTTTAAATACATCTTAAATGTTACCATAATTATAATTAAGTAAAAATAAATTCGCGTGAAGTCAAAGTTTGACATTTTCAAATTTTTTTTTTCATTTTTGATTTTAAAAACCGTGTAAAATCGAAAACGTATTGAACGAGTAGCATGTAAAACGAGGGATATTTATACATGTTTCTGTTCAAAAATCCTTCTTCTTCTGTGTATATACATAAATTTGGAAGTGTCAAAAATTTATTTCAAATTCAATTATGAATTAAAAACTTTGAACTCGTTTTCAGTAAAAGCGGTTTTTCTTATTTATGACGTTGTTTGAACAAATGAGATATATGCTCTAGGATAGAACACCAACATACCTTACCTTACATTTTGAACACACCTCGTATATCTTCAACAGATACTCAGATCATATTCCAAATATATTACAAAAGTATTCCGTCAACATTTCCAGGTATTTCAAATGAACAACGCAATAATACGAGAGCATTAGCAAAAGAAAAATAAGGTCATTTCCCCTTCCAAAATTATATGTTTCTATTAATTCTATTATTTCTATATTTCTAAATTAATCACTTCACTCGAAATTTCCAAAACCTGAATCTGCGTCCGTCCATACAATCTTCAAAAAATGCTTATTCATATACATACGACTATTATTACCCCAATCTATTTGTAAAAATATTCTTATATAAAATGATTTAATCAATATTATTGAATTAATTGATATTAAAACACACCATTAGTTTCGTAATTTTCTTAATGTTCACATATAGAAAAAAGTACCAAAAATTACCAAAGATTTCATTAGTTTCTAGCAACTCTCCTTGGCTTGTTGCTATGGACCAAAAATCATATTTACATACATACAATTTTATTCATCTCATATTGATTTCCTTGAAGGTATTCAAAGGTTTCTTACAACAATATACCACTTCCTTGAATTACTTCATAGATACAGCACTATGTTTGAATTAGAAAAATGAGGGGTTAGTAACTGGTTGCTGCTGATGTAATTATTTAATTACATAAAAGAAAGCAGAACAAAAGAAACCAAAACAAAGGAAAACCCTGTAATCATATGAGGAAATTCTCACGTCCTTAATCAAACAGTGGGAAACATGGAGAAACATGAGAGAAAAAAATTAAAAATCGATTACGTTTGTAATATGTTTAGCATGTTTAAACAAATAATAGTTTTTGAGTTACCGAGGAAAAAAGGTTGGTTAATATAATTTTATTATACAATAAGCCCTGGTGAGTTACCTTGTTCCGCTTTCCAAGGCCGATGAGCTTCTTCGCCCATTCCTATAAGCGATAGGGCCTCTTGAATATAGATTTTGAAGCACTGGCCCATATATAAAAGTTGTATTTAATTTTAGGACGGATGTCGCTGGTATAAATAGTATGGAGATCAGAAGGAGTTAGGTATCTCCTACACCGCCGCAAAAAAATCGAAGTACTTGAAAAAAGTGCTCAGTCCTTTGGACATCCGAATTGTCTTTTATGCCAAGAACATAAGCTGCTTCCTCAATATTTATATTACCCACAATTAAAGGTAGAGCAGCTTATACAGTCATTGGGGTCTTATCAGTCGCATTAACCCATTCAGCTATTTTTCTGCCACCACGCAGATCATTAGCATTTCATATGCTTATATATTTATGTAATTCTCATAGAAATATATGATAGAATTTTTGATATTCTCATATTACGTTTGAAAGTTTTTTATAATGATTTTTGTTATGTTGTCTTTGATAGCTGTTGTGGTTTGTGGCTTATTCGCATAGAACTGCAAGTTCAGAAAACTTCATAAGAAAAAGTCTAACTGGGTCTAATCGCACGATCTCGGTGACCAGTTCACATCACCTCCACGTGAGATGACCATGCCCCCGAAACACTTATGCAGAATGTTCAATGTGACATTAGCTGTGTGACACGTAGCGTCGGACTATTGAAACCACATGTCCATGGTGTGTATATCAACCAGTTTAGGTCAAAAGAATACGGTAATCATTGACCTATAGCGCTAGCCGGAAACGGTGATGGCTTATCCAACATCATTCTCAGAGAAATATTGACCGATAGCCCCGCCAGTCAGAAATCTACAACAAACAGCCGCTGTTAACTGTAAACTGTTTAAAATACCCTATTGAAAGACCCATTACATAAGCTTACAGCGTTATCTATAGATGATTTGGGTTTGGCTCTAACGTAATTGAAGCAAATAGACAGCTTAACGTAGAACAAATAGCAACTCTTTCAATAATTACTTGAGAGAATATCCCGAATATCATCATTCTTCATTTATTTTATCTACAGAATGAATTCTGAGACTAAATTTATATCTATGAGCATTGGCTGCATAGGCCATCAGCTCACATCCCGAAGAATTTTAATAAATACTCTTATTTGTGTTCATAATACCAAATACGCCCACTTATTGTAGTAAAGTATATTAGACACTTTGGTGGCAATTAAGCTCACAAAGCATGAAAAGAATTGCAATGAAAAATTGTGAAAAATATACGTACTTTATCCGGAAAACTTTCCTAGCGTCTGAAACGAATTATTATCCCTGAAATGTTTGGTCTTTCGTCCCACTGTGTCATAATTTCCACACAAAAACTCAGTACTTAAAATATAATTCTAACAATTACAGTTATACATTCACACGCACATAGACAAAAATATTCTTAAAAAAGGCTCCATTTTATTGTATTAATAAGAGGACACAAGGATAGAAAAATGTTCGATTCATTTAATGCAAAAATAAACTGTTTTATTATATTTATTATGTACGTATTTACCTCCATACGAGGTGTGCTTAAAATGGAAGGTTACTTTGTACTTTTAGAGAAAAACCTTTAATTCTCTCAAACAATAATCATGTATGTAGTCCCCTTCAAAGTAGTTCCACTCCAGATATAATACACTTGTGCTAAGGCCCTGTCCAACCCTCGATGTACTTCTAACAAATACTTTTTGGTATAGTCTTATATATTTTTTTAGCTATGGTAACCTCAATTACTGCAACGTCTCGTACATCTCTCTCCTCTACTATCTTTCGTCGAACGGCTAGCATGTGGAACGAGCTCACTACAGATGTCTTTCCTGTCATACCCGACAATTGTCTACAAACACTACTCCCTCTAGGCACTGCATCATCCCCTGAGTATTGGTCCAATCGAAAAGAAAGAAAATATCAGTTGCTTTAATCCTGCATTGCGTGGACTGAAAGTAAAGAATAAAGTGAAAAATTGCGCATTTAGAGATGAGTTCACAATTAAAGGCGCTTTTATGGTCTCCAGAAAAGTAATATTTGCAAATTTGATAGTTGGTAGGGATGATATGTTCAGGATGACTGTACCAACATTAGATTACATATATGTTCCCATCGATCCTATAAGGAGCATAGGGCCTCAAGCGTTCGTACATTCCAGGATCCAAATCGTGTGCTTGTTTTCATGCTAAATGTCGTCATCGATAGGATACGGTTTCGTTAATCATTATATTTCGGATGAGAAAATGATTAGTCTACTGCATCCTAGTCTGATGATGGGACTGCCATCTAAGCCAACAGACTGGCTGAGTGTAAAACACATTTGTATAGTGAACCGCTTAGGATAAGAAGATACGTTGCAGACGACTCTCACAGTTCGCCGATGTTTGACGGGTGTCAGGAACATCGCCCAGGGACCACCACGTGGAGGTTTGTGAGTCGACTTGAAGTGTAATTGATAAGGAACGCTCTGGATTCACCAAGTAGAACCAATCAGAAGTTTTGCCTTATCATTATTATTATTAGAAATAGAAAGATAAAAATCGGCCATAGTTGTCCATTGAAATTCAAAAAGTCACCTTCGATTTTGAATAAGCCTCGTATATGTATCTTTGTGCATATGTACTCGTATGTGCATGAGCGGCTACTGATATTTCCAAGATTCGTTTATGTTGTTGGTATTTTTATACCCTACACCCAAGTTATAAAAGAGTTTGTTATAGCGTTTGCTACAAGTTATAAATAAATAAACGCGTAGAACTTAATGCCCCTATTGCGGTTCACCACTCAACTCAGTTTGGTCGTGTAGAGTCAACTCAACTTATGCACAACCAAACTCATTTTAGTTATTGTGTATCGCAATAACTAAAGTGAGTGTGGTTGTGCATAAGTTGGGTTGACTCTCACACGACCAAACTGAGTTGAGTGGTGAACCGCAATAGGGGCATAAATGTACCAAAAAAAAAATATCAGATTTGCTGAGCCCAATTCGCATTATTAATATCGACACTTGTATATTTCTTCAGAACCTTTTAATGTACAGTGTATATTAGATTCGGCACAGCTCAATGATGTGTTATTATTGTTTTTGTTGTGTTTGTTGTTTTTTTACTACATTTTATTACGCCACCCCCCTCCCATTTTGTGCGTCCGAGTAATTGCTAATGTAAATATTATATTTCTATCTACAAATTTTGTATTGTATTCTGTGTACTGACACTTGTTGCTTCTTCCAACATCTCCACCTCCTTATCCATACCGATGATGATGTGCCTAAAATATTCGAATAGAAATTTTGATATGATGTTGGAATGAAATTACGTTTTTTTTTATAAAAACATATATATAAAAGCGAGGAAAATGACATTCACTGATTTGCCATGACGATGACTAATTAACCAAATAGATAGATTCGTATCAATGATGATGTTGTTGATAAGAATTTACTTTAAGCTTGGCTGACTAGTTGTTTAGTTACGTTAAACTGATTAGCTAAAACCGATATACGATTATTTTTTTGCGATGTAACTTTGGCGAATTGACTGTTTTATTTAAAATTTTCGTTCGATTTAGATTTTTCAATATTTTTTTTTTTTTCATTTGTTTCAAATTGCAGACTTTTACGATTTAATAATGGCTAAATATGGGGGAAAACGGCTAAACGATATTGAATGCGAAATTAATGAGTATTAAACATTAATAAAAGAATGGAATTCTTGCATTATTTTTACAAAAAAGTTAACAAGTTTTTGAAAGTTAATAAAAAATAACAACTCAAGAAATAAATTAAAAAAAATTCATATATATATATATATATATATATATATATATATATATATATATATATATATATATATATATATATAAATATCTGTTATTTTATTAACGAACTTTTAGGACTTTATATAAAAAAAAACAAATTTATTTTATTTCAATTATGCTCAAAAATTTTAAAAAATCTTTTGCCAAAAAATCATTCTTAATTTTGTTTATGAATCAATTTTATATAATAAATATTACAATAGTATTCTTAAATTTTTGAAGAAACTTGCTTAAAATGCCATAAATGGAAAAATGGCAAAAATAAAAGTGGCTAAAAAATTAACTTTTCTTTTGGCTAAAGTGGATAAAAATATTATTAAATTTAGACAGAAAACAGCTGAGTTGACAACACTCATATTCATAGTTGCAAAAGCGGTTAACGCATCTCAAACAAACATAAAGTTGGATGAACTGAGGTTGGGGATGCGACGCATATTTTCACTTTTAACAGACGTCAGAAAATGGAGAAGCTTATCAATTCGCGTGAATATTTTTTACTCCTCTCAAGATCTACTCTTCTTAAGATCTAACTTGTTCTAGAATCTTTATTTTATCTAACTTTGTACTATTTCTCACTTGAATTGAAAATAAAAAGCCAATAGTTGTATATATGATCCTTTTACTCCTCTGTAGAGCATAGAGCCGCAACAGGTTGATTTCAAAGAGCTCGATCATCAGGGCGATGTTTGACTACGTTCCACTGTTGACTTCTTGTAAGTGGGTTCCATATTCTTTTTTTTAATCGAACGGACGATTTCCCCGCTCGAAAAATTGACTGTCTCATAACTTAGCTATTTACGAAATTATTTGCAAACATTTTTTTTATTTTAAAAGGCTTATTTGGAGTGTGGTCCCAGACAGAGCAGACGTATTATTTTTTTATATATTTTTGTATTTGTTGTCTTAGGGCTACTACCTTGTAAAATTAATATACCTTGATTTATAAAACTGGTAACTGAAAATTTGCTGATTTTGAAGTGGTTGTTTTGTTTTATGTAAATAATAATTACACCACTTACCATTCATATCATTTTCGTTCAACATTTTGCCTAAAATGAACGAATTGCCATAGTTATAGTCTGGACATTTACGTTGCAACAGACAATTATCAGCACTTTTACCAACTATTCTTTTTTGTCATGACAATATTGTGGCACTGCCACACTCGGTCAAACGAAAGTGCGAAGAGTTAAATTACAACTTTGAAAAACACTATTGCACTCAGGATTTAACATATATTGTTAGAAAATGTTTATCGAATCTCAGAAGCAATTATTCAAAAAGTTGTTAATTATTGTTGTCTATATTGCCTGCAGATAGAGAGACACCACACAACAACAAAAAAGAAAAAAAATTTGAGTACTTAATGTAATACGGCATTTTCTTTTCTACAAAAAGGGGCATATTTTTTACCCTCTCAAAGGGAAAACAGGGAGTCTGTTGTTTCCTAATAAGGGCAAACTTATTAGGAAAAACCAGCCAATCCATTAAGTGAGTTAATCATTTTAAATTAGAGCGATAAATAGTTTATTAATTGACAAACAAAATTAAACTTTTAGAAGACGAAACGCCTTTTTTGAAAATATAAAAAATTTAATAGTTATAATAGAAACCTTGTTTTTAAAGAATTTTAATAATTTAAAATAAGGATTTTTATTATTGAATTGAATGCCTGAAGGAAATCCTTACAGGATTATATCCTTCAAATCTAAAATAGCAACAGAATGCAATTCAATACTTACGCGCTGCCAACAAGTATCACGAGGAAAAACCAGTCCGCCCACCTCCAACACTTTTGTGTAACATACACCTACAAATAATTGCTGAGAAGTTAGCAAAGGACAATAAATGCAAAAAGGAGAATATACATAAGTACATAAATTTATAGCAACCAACAGCTCATTAACATATTTATGATAAAATTACGTCAATGACAACGAATTAATTCAAGGACATTTCAATGCAGGGCCATAAAATGCTATACAATATGACTAAGAATACTATTGCGTAGTAGAACATTTAAATTAAGCACATTCCAAGTTATGGCAGAAGCATTTCTTCAAAGCCCTATAGATTTCAGTGGATGGTGGCGCATACACATCAGATATTCATTTTCTTAAACACACATTTGCCTCAAAAAAAAGGACAAACCGCGACGGCAAATAATATAAATATACGTCTGCATTCATATATCTATATGAAAAAAAAATAAACCAGCACCTATTTGTTAAAACAGGACAACAACCAATGAAGTTATAAAATGTTTTCAAGTATTAAGAAAAAACCTCCGAATAGGTTCCTAGGGCGCAGGCTCATTTTTAAGGAAACAACTTAGACACTCCCCTTTTGCGAACTCGTTTATAAAATACACGACTCGTAAAAAAGCATTCAAATGCATTTCATTAAAAACTGAAATTTATCATCTATTTTATAAGGTGTAAAAGAGAACAACTTAAAGAAATCTCGCCTCCTTCAATAGTCAAAGACATTAAGAATAACATGTCCTTAGAGTGTCTATGAGGGAAAGGTAATAGTACTCGTGTTCGTATTTGTATGCGTTTATTGTTGTTTTTTTTTTTTTTTGTTGCCAACCAAAAAAGTAGGTCTCTTTCTAACCTACAAATTTCAAACAGTTTAATTGCTGATGACAATTTATAGTCCTGCTTAACGAGACCTGTTTTAAAATACCACTAGCCACCCCAAAACTCTCAAACGCAAACATTTATTTATTACATGAGTATTTCCACGAAGACATTTTATACTAAATATTTATGGACTGCTACTGAAGAGAGCAAAAGGACTACAAAAAAGAGAATCAGCACTTTTGTTGGCTTTTTTCTCTGCATGAGTAATTGAACCAACAAGTGTTTTCAGTACAACGAAGAGCATAAATTTGTGGACACTCTTTTTTTATTTTGGTAGTTCTTATTGTTTGTATGTTGTCCTCGTTTATGCTCCTTTTTGTTTCGTTTTTGGAACGTAATCATTGTAATGTTGATATTGTATGCTTTCTGTGTTTTTTTTTTTGGATTTATGAAAGCGCAAGTTTCACCCATATACAAGTACAAGTAATAAGTTTTTGTTTTTGTGCTTCTTTCCAGCATTTAACAAGTCATTATTTTCCTGTTTTATTACACTTATACCTCGTATAACACATATGCAGGCAGCAGTAGAACTTCTTATTTAATATACATGGACGTATCATGGTTACGGCAACCATGTTATGTTTCTAAACAACTGTATATGCAAAATTATTTTCACTTTAGTCATTCGATAATTTGTAATTAAACTGCTAATAGAAACGAAGAATACAGTCGATATGCAGTTTATGGACATCAGGTCTTGAGAAATTATCAGAAAATTCTCACTCATATAAAGATTCCTATAAATCCAAAGCGTGCTAGTCCGCATAGTATTATTTATATTTCTTGAAATGTTTATTATAATTTTATGTCACAATAAATTGGCCAAGGCGAATTCATGACAGGTGGAACTGACAGTGCAGCTAATAATTTTTTTAATGCTTTCATTGCTGATTGTGGAAATTTGTGTTGATTATTTTGATTACTTTTGAATATTTTCCTCTGATTTATACTTTTCTTCAGTTGTTTTTGTCATTGTGCAATAACAGAGTTTTATATGTGATTTCAAATGTATTTCTTCATAGAGGAGTATAAGATAATTTATTTTTTCTTCAATTTGGTACAGCGTCTTAACAAAAAACAGAGTAGTGAAATGCTCACTCACCGCTCAATCATGTTTGTGATCATGTAGCTTTAGAACAATTATTTTATTTTTGTTCAAATACATATGAAAAACTTGGTTTTTGTCTTGCTAAACAAAAGTGAAAAAACTATACTGTTTTCATTTGATTGCTCATGTATGAGCACTATTAATTTCGGTGATTTATCATAAATGAAAACAGCTCTTTCATCAATAACTGAACTGACTTTAAAAATTAACTCCAAAAAGTTTGAAACCACTAAAATATTAATATATGCATTCCCTTCTAAAATCTTTGGAGACGGGGTCAGGGAAAATATTAATCGCAAGAAATTTTTAAATTCGAGAATTATCTCAATCAAGTTTAGCTGAGTGTATGGCTGCATTTCATTGGCGCTAGCCAATTCATCAGTGCTCTTTTTTAAATAGTAATTTTGGATAATACCTCGAAGAGTGAATTTAATAAATGTTGTTTTCAAAAAAAATTATAGTATATTTATTGGCCAAAAATATCAAGTCAAGCAACGTGCTCAAACTAGCCTGAGGACGTGTCTCGGAGGATCTTTGGGATTTCCACTAAAGGACGAATTTGCCTGTGGTCCTTGTTGTGCGCGAGCCATTGGCGTTAAAAAACAAATCCAAACAAATCGTATAACCCAATTAGTCGCATAGACTAAGTCCCAGACCAACCACTGCACGCCTGGGAGCGATGTTGGCAGCCCCAATTAATTCCAATTAATTTTTCATGCACTCGAGAATATTAAGAATATTTATGAACTTAGATCAATGTACTGAAATTCGAGTAAAAGTCGTTTTATAAAAACTTGTGAAAAATTATTGAAATAGTTCAAACAAGTGTGAAAAATTATAAAATTGTATATATGTATTGCGAATTGGATTTAATTTTTTATATTGCAAATGAATTTTTGAAAATTTGTTTTCTCTTAGCTTGAGTATATTATAATTATTTTCTTATACTCCCATCTCTGCCCGAACACATAATGGTTTTTTATACCATAATCTGAGTGATCAAAGTTGAGCCCTCTTATGATCAAATTTAATTTTATATGCCTAAGAATGTGAATTGGTACTTCAAGGGTTAAGTGTAATTAATTTGAGCAACAAGCCGCGACCTATAAAGCAAATGAGAAAGCTTAAGGAACTTGTTTCATATCTTACCTTTACTACATACATACATATTTTCGCGACTTAATCAGTGTTTTATACTGAACTTTTTCCAGAATGCAAACTTAAATAAATGCCATTTTTGTCTTTATTTACACCGAACGAAATATCTTTGGTATTCAAATAAGATTGCATTGTAAGATTTAGATGTATTAGATTTTGTTTTAAATGGATGTGGTGATTAATTTTTCAGGCAAAAGACAGAACATAACGTTCCGTTAATGCAAAATAGATATATCTCATAAATTTATCAGTCATTAGTGAACAAATATTCCCCCATATACTCTTTATATGTACGAAAAAAAGTTATAATCTTGCTTGAAGCTAAGCCCAATTTATACTAAAGATATTAAGACATTCTTGAAAGCAAAATAGCCTTCTTTAAAAAACTTATAATTTTTAAATCAACCAGAAAAAATGTTGCCCAATATGCTCTATTATACTTACATAAAATGTATTTAAAAATATCTGACTTATATCAGAAGCTAAACCAAAGTTATACCAGAAATTTCGCTGTGGCAATAAGAACTTTATAAACTCTAATCAAAAAATTTTTTTAGATACATACATATGTCTATTTTGCATTAAAGGAGCGATATATTTGTTGTAAATTTTTTAAAAATATCTAAGTTTAAAAACTTACTTTTACTAATAAAGGTTGGTTTGGTATAGTTTGTTATTGAGCCTCAATAACATTTTTCTTGATTATTTAAATCCATAATGAGATAAGGAATATAAAACTATTTTTTTACTAATCCCAGCAAACATTCTGTTTAATAGTTTGGCATGCTGCCCATTTGTACAACGGACCTCTCCACTTAAGCAATGAAATTATTTGTTTTAAATACAACGGCGAACATGTTGGTTATGATGTACAAAAAGAAGATTTGCTTTAAAACTTTGTAAAAGAACTTTTTGGAACACAACTTTACTTAAAAACGAAAAATTCCAAATTTAACTGCAAGCGATTTTTAGTTTTATGAATAGATTCCTTTTTGGATCTGCTATACGAACATAAAAATTCGTTTTGCTATTTTCGGTTCCCCGATCTTTTATTTTCTTTTTGTTTATCAGCAGCAATAGCAATAATAACAAAAAAATATTTTGTCATTGTGGTTTTCTGCTCCAGATTTTTTTCTACTCTACTTTATCATTGATGAACACACAATTTGTTTTATTGCTGTTTTTGTGTGCATTAAGATCGTCACTAAAACTATTACTAAATATACAGTTGTGGAAAAAAAGAGTAGTACAACTTCTTCATTTATATAAATCGCTTATGAAAGTCGTGATCACTTTGACATCCCGATTATATGTATATACCGTTATGGCTCATCCGCCGATGTCGACACAACTTTGAATTGCATACTGTTAGCAATATGGGGTTAAAAAGGTGTCCAAGTTTTCCAAGTTTTGCCGACTGTACACACATACCTATACCACAGCTGTTAAGTATTAAATTATTTCTTGATTATATCAAGTTTTGCAAGATTGATTACAATTACAAATAATCAAAATATAGTCGGGATTACTTAGGATTACCATAAAATAATCAAATCAATCACATGTAATCAGAAAATAATCTGATGAAATTTATAATTACTTTCGATTATGTTTGATATCTCGTTTAGAAAATTTTTATTAAAAAGTATATATAGAATCAGGTTATCAAATCAATTGATTTATATTGATTCCTTGTCGTACATGCTTAAGAAAGTTGTTTATAAGTTTGAACTTTAATTTCTATTTTGATCCTCTTAATTTATTATTATTAAATTTATTTTATTTTTATTTTATATGCATATTAAATTGAGTTTATATTTTTTGATATTTTTTCTTCTTCTTTATTTGCCAATCCGTATTCGGATGTTAGCGATCATACAATTATTATAAAGTAACAAATATTTTTAAATAATTTTTTTATTCAGTTATAGAGAGTTGTCTATTTTTGGCTGCCCTCAGAAGACTTCTTTCGTCTTCGTGACCTATCCATTCTGGAATGTTTTTCAACCATAATATTTTTTTCTTCCTCTCGGGCGTCTTCCTTCAATTTTAGTCTGTAAAATATTTTGGGGTATTCCATATTTTCCATTTGGCATTTTGCAAACCAAATAAGATGTTTTCCGTGTTTTTATATTTCTTATTATTTCACGTCCGACATTCACACGAAACGCGATGAGTCCATGGCATCTTTAATATTCGCCGATAAATCCACTTTTCAAACGAATTTAATCTTTTTTCAACTGACGCCTTTATCGTCCATGTTTCTGTCGAATATCGTAGTATGGACCATATACATATTACATTCTATGACATAACATTCTATGTCGTGACTAGTTAGTGTTTTACTATAAGTATGTAAAAGTAGTATCTGTGGCCATTGTAATACTACATTTAGTTTCTCTGGACATGTCCCATTGATGGTTAATCTGAACTCCCAGGTATTTAAATGTTGAAACTTTTTCTATTTCCAAATTATTTATCCATATTGATGTATTAGTTTGGAACTTTTTTCTGCTCACAATCATGTGTTGAGTCTCTTAATGTTAATTTTTAACCCATATATCCCGCTAGTTTGCGTAAGTGCATCCACCAATTACTGTAATCCCGACAAGCTGCTAGCTGGTAATGCAGCGTCATCGGCATGTCGTATGTTATTTATAAATTTAATTTTTATTCTTTCCAATAAATGATTCCCTAAATATTTTCTCCGATTATAAATTAATAAAAGAGGTGATAATATACACCCTTGTTTTACTCCCTTTCGAGATCGGAACATTGTCAGTCAGTTCACCATCAACTTGAATGTTTGATATCTGTTCGCAATATAGATTTTTGATGCATCTTATTACATCACTTTCTTAAAGTCCAATAGAGGTTAATTTTCAGTATATTTTAAATTTTTAGGGGCATTCTTTTTCTTAAGTTTTGGGTAGTAAATTTTTAAAGGATACATGTGCTTCTCCTTATATTTATAATAAACAGTAAACACCGCAATGCGAGTCTTTGAATATGAAAGAAATTAAGAAGAATTCAAAAAGTTTGCTAAATAATACAAAGAAAATTGACTTTAGCCATCATCAATGTACATACATATTTCCTTGAGGTTTGAAGTCAGAAAATTATCGAACGCAAAATTAAAGAATTACCAGGGTTGTAATTAGGGTTGCCAGTCGGGCTTGTTTTGGCTGGATTGTCTAGCTTTTTAAGTACCTGTCCAGTTTCGAGCTAAAATAAAATTTGTACAGCTAAAACAATTTTCCACAAAATGTTCTTAATATTTATTGCCTTAAATTTGTTGTATAAATTTTCTTGTGCTAACATAATAATATACATACATATGTATGTATGTATTTGCAATAGCGTCGTCATTTCTATTTTCGCTTTTTTTAAATCCTATTGTACAATACTGAGTTCATAGTTTCTGTAACTACTTAAGTATATTATCTCTTGTGTTTTCCCTATTCTATCATCACTAATTAACATTACCCAACACTTGAACAGCTGATCTCATACTAAATCTTCTTGGAAAAACTGAACTGAACTGAAGTGAAATGAAATGAACTGAAAAAATTTAAGTTTAGTCATATTTTGCTATGTTAATAGTATATTAGAGTATTATATAAAAAAATTAAAAAATAATGTAAACATATATTTTTGAATAAAATTAAAAAAAGTAACTATTGTTTAATAATCCCAGTTTTTTTAATTCATATGTCCAGGTTTTTGTTACCCTCAATCTGGTAAGTCTAGGTGTAATACATAATACATGTACTTAAGTATTATTAATAAGAAAAAAATTGTAGAAAATAAGTGTGTCGGTTTAAGCAACAATTAATTAAAATCAAATACTGGTTGAATTTTTCATCTGAGCACTCGATATCGAAATTCGGGGCAAAAGACCCCGAATTTCGATATCTAATGAAAGTACTAATGAAAGTACTGGGATTATTTGTTGATTACATTCAATTCCTTTTGATTACTGCATCGTAATCACAAGTAATGCCGATTATTTTTTAATTATTTGTAATCGTAAAATAATTGGTAAACTTAAATTCTTAACCAGCGAATTATAAATACTTATAATCATTACGATTATTTTGTAAAAGTCATTTAACTGATTATTAAACGTAATCGGAATTTAACAGCCGCAAGTGTAGAGTACAAACACACAGATACTTATAAACACTTTTTTAGATCTCTTGAGTATCTGTGTGTATGACTATGATGTGTGGTCACTTATGTATGTACATATGATGTCGTAGTTTTTAAACATACATACATATGTATGTATGTATGGCTGTATGTAAGTATGTTGCACGTGTAGCGACTATCTATGTATGTTTGTTGAAAGTTTGTATTTGTTAGATTAAATTTTCGTAAAGTAGTACGAAAAGCGAATTTGAAAACCACGTGTTTTTGTCAGTTTCCTATTTTGTTGTTCGGTTATTTTGCTTTCCATTTCGTTCCAATCCCAGGAAATGAATTGTGGATATTATTAGATCTTTTGTTGCTTTTCTTTTAATTTTCGTTATTCATTTGTTTAGTTTCTCTCTTTTTACTCGATTGCACACACACGTACGTGTATGTACATACACATATGTACCCTGAAGGAAATGTCACTAGTGATTCACTAGTGATTCACTATTGACAAAGTCACCAGTACTAGTGACAACTTATACCCCAGCCAATGCTTTTTTCTGTTGACATTTAACATGCACTTGTCATTGAAAATCCACTACTGACGTTGGAACTAGTGACGAACTAGTTCCAATGGGACCATATGACGACCGTAGAACTAGTGCTTCTCTGTAGACATTGTCACCAGTATTATTGACATACTCTACACAATACTTCTTTCTATTGAAATTTAAGATGGATTTATCATTGAAAACCCACTACTGAAGATGTCGTTCTAATGGGTCCATGTAAACAATTTTTGATATACATATATCCCTACAGTTTTAGTTAAAATAAATGATTAAAAGTTCACCATAGAACAAATAAACGCAATTAAAAAATGAAGAGGCATAAGCTTGCTCTCAGAAATTTCTCTGCTCATCAAACAAAAACTTGTTGACAACTCCGTTGACGATGTCTACATATGAGTCACCAAAATAGTCGACAAAACTGGTGACTTGGGTACACTTGTCCCCATGTTTCCTTCAGGGTATGTACATGTACATAAATGAAAGTGGATACTCATCTATACAAACATAAATATTTCGCGCTTTTTTAATGTTGTTGTTCAACACTCCACATTTAGGAAAGTATGGACATTTGTTTATAAAATTATTTATTCTTGTTCATTTTGGCGTTTCAAATTTACACAAACTATTTAGATACATACACATGTACATACATATGTACATACGTACGATTATGTATGTATGTATATATGCATGTAAGCATTTATTTTGTGTGAGGAGCTTTTTATTTTTATGGGGAATCTTTTTGGGCTTTATTTACATTTTTTTATTGTATCTCTCATATGAATTAGCAAGGTTTTTTATTCTTTGAATGTTAAAAACACCAACGGAAGTGTTTATGCACATGCGTAAGTATGTATGTAAGTATGTCTATTTGTTTGTATACATATGTACATGCATACATATGTATGTACATATGTAGATATGTATGTGTGTTTTTCTATGGGGGCTGGCTGGAAAGTCCTGCTACTAGTCCATGCGCGCATGTGAAGTACAGTACAAATGAGTACAGTACGCCCCCATCTTGTGTGCAACAATTTGAGACTGAATCTGTTGGAAAATCTGAATTTGTCTCAACATTCGAGTAAACTTTTAGAGATCGAAGTAATTAATTTACGAGGGTTGCCCAATAATTCCGTCACTTTTTGAATTCGACGCCTCTTAACTGAGAGAGCAGCGCTGCTCCGTCAAGAGGCTTCTTTCATTTGACTCTTGTCAATATTTTACCACGCCATTGATAACAGACCACTGCATTGATTTCAGGAGAAAATGGAAAAAGTGAATTTCGTTTGCTCATAATTTTTTGATAAATACTATGGGAACTCAGCACCATCAACTTCCATTCCATTGCGGCCGTACAAACACGGAAAATGCGAAACGTTCTGTATTTCCAACTGAGGTCTCCACATCCGAAATAATTGAAAAACTTCACGATATGCTGTTGGCCGATCGGAGATTGAAAGTGTGGCTCAGTGGTTTCAAGTTTGAATGACCAATTGGGTATGAGAAAGTTTTCCGCAAGATGGCTGCCGCATTTGATCACAATTGACAACAAACTCAATTGTCTGACATCATCGCAGGAGTGTTTGGCGTTGTTCAACCGCAATATGGACGGGTTTTTGCGCCGTTGAGTAATCAAAGCTGAAGCGTGCATCCATTGCCAAACAGCGGTAAAAACAATGAGAAAGGTGGGTTTGCCAGCCAAGAAATTTATGGCGACCATATTTTCTGGGATGCATGCGGTATAATCAACATTGAATACTTTCAAAAGGATAATGAGGTTTTGAAAAAAAAACGACAGCATTTCGCCAAGAAAAAAGTAATTTTTCAATGGGACAATGCAAGGGTGCAAACAACTGCAATTTCCATGACGAATATCCATGAATAAGGCTACGAATTGATCACTCATCTGCCCTATTCTCCGAATATATTCCCGAGTAACTATTTCTTGCTTATAACATGATGATGAAATGGCTCGGCGGAAAGAGGTTTGACTCCAACGAGATTTTGATGAGCTCGACAATTCTTATTTTTTCGAAGTGTTAAAAAATGGAGACAAAGTTGGACAAATTGCACAGAACTTAAAGAAGAATATAATGAAGAAATAATTGTTTTTCGTTTATCCAAAAACCACGGAATTATTGAGCCACACCCATGTTGTCCTCATGCGAGAAAAGTATTGTTTTTCCTATAAAAATACTTGTGTCGAATAAAAATTATGGACACACAATTGTTTTATTTCTTAATTTTCATTTTATTGTACTAAAAATTTATAACATGCAAAATGAAAGAATAACAAAACATACACAAATTTCATACATATTCGAATATATGTAAATACATATGTTCATACATAAGTATATATGTAAACACGTACATATAAGAAAGTGAACGATGTTATGGAAAAACGTGCATAGACTTAAAAGCAGTCAGATATTTTTGCTTATTTCTTATCACACAAAAAATTTGGTATTTCTGTGATGCAGATTCGCGATTCTCTTAAAACAATTTTGTTTGCTCCGGCTTATTAAACACAATTGTTAAACGAATGAATAACTTCTACTGAACGAAATTGAGATTCACTATCAAGGACTTCTACATTATCCCTTTTACTATCTTCTGATGTGATTTCATCATAATCTAAATTATTGTCGTCTAAAATCCAAGCAATGACTTCTTTGTGTACAATGTGACAAATGTGGCTGTTGCAATAAGCGAGGAGTTGCGATAATTGTGGATTAAACAAAACGAGGACGTACTATACACTCTACAATGGATTTGGATTGATTCAAAACTATTAAAAATTTGTGAAACAAAACATGGTCCATTTAACTCCTGCTTTGTATTAAGTTAGACTAGTCCCAAAAGTAATCCATGCAACAAAACAACGACTGTTAATAGTGGAAACACGACTGCTTGTTATGTAAGTAGCAACAAATGCGTGATTGCAAAACGATATGGTAGTGAAATTACCCATGCAGGCTGGGGATATAGCCCGCCAAACTAGATGTATGTAAGCCCCATTAACAGAAATCGCAAGGATATTTCCAAACTCATCGCGGTGCTGAGGCTCCCTTAGAGTGCATTCTGTTGCAGCTGTGATAAGGCAAACAGGGAGAAGTTTTTCCATCTTTGATGCAAATGACCGTCAGGGAATTATTTGAGACGAGCAAGTTCTAGGCAAGCATTTTCTGTATGACATGGCGGAATTGTCAGAGTTCGATATTTCAATGCTACATAGTGGATCTAATGCCATTCGCGGGACCTGGCCTTGAGTCCTACTTGGACGAGTAGTGGTTTTTTTAAAGCGGGATCTTGCAATACATTTATAGCGATTCTGTAGTTGGATCAGCCATGTACATACAGACATATGTATGCCAACCAAATAAACAACACGATGTACATACATTTACATATGCACGTGTAGAAAAAAAAACAGATTTTTAGCAGAGCAAATACGAGTCGATATGGAAGGTAAAACTTTAAAAACTTTTATCACATTTTGACAAGATCGATTTTTTGTTGTTGTTGAGATATGATTAAGTGTGTTAACAGGAGCGATATGTACATAAATACATAATAATTCTTAAGAGTATGTACGTGCAAGTGTGGTGCCTTTTGACCTCAAGATATTAGGCCGGCCGGTTTTGTCAAAATAAATAATATACGAGTTGATAAGTGCTTATTTAGCGATAAAGTTGCAATAAAGTTGTACATATGTACGTACACACATACACATATAGTACATACCGTGTACTCGTATAAGCTGTCAAACAAGTTTCAAAATCAATACATAATTTTATTTATACGAAATAAAATTAAATAATATAAAATAAAATAATATATAAAAATTATATTTTTTAACAAAAAAAAAAACTGTAGTTCTTTATCCTGTGTGAAAAATTAATACAAATATTTTCTCCCTTATTCTATTTGTCGTCATCGTCATCGACGTGAAAATAAATGTCAGTTCCTGACAAGAATTGAGTGTTATTGACGGCCATTTGCCACTTTGTAAGCCTAGTAATAGTAACAGGTTATACATACATATATATAATTGTTGTAGACATCGATTCTACAGTTGCCGAAATTTTGGTGTCGATGTCGATAACGACAAATAGAATAAGAGCGTTTGTCTAATCATTTCTTGAGAGAAAAGTTATATTTAATTTTTGTCCATTAAATTTTATTATGTAGATTAAAAACTTCCAATTTGTTTTCTATAAAACTAGTTTCTTTGGAGTTATGACGTTGTTTGAGCAAACGAGTAATATGAGTGAATAATTCTGGCAAAAATATTACAAGACCGAAGACCATTTTTAAGCCACAAGGCTTTGAAATTTGCCTTCTAATCATTAATACACCGCTTAGTGTGAGGTTAATAAATATCTTAGGACACACGATAGGAATATGAAAGTGTTATTCTGTAGCCTAGTGTAAGCAATATGATAGGGGTTGCCAATGTAGTCAAACTATTAAAAGAATATTTCGAATGGGTTTACGAATTATGGAGTTTTGCGTTAACTGACACATTGTTCATCCGAGTTTCAAAGTAAAATTTACAGGACCCCTCTACAAATATGCCAATTGAAATAAGAAATAGATTTCAAAAATTACTCCACAAATGGCAAAGTTATAGGATAATATATGATGTAGTATGTACCCAATTTTTGTGTCAGTTTGAATTTGTTCGTAGTATCAAACCTTATAATCATTATTTTCGATTTCCACATAAATTTCTAAGAAACTAAACTGCACTCTACACTCTCAAATAATATAAGTTTTTGAAAATCGGATGAGTTATGTGATAATCAAACAAACATATGGATGCAAAAATCGCAACGATTGATGCAAATTGTACGTAGGGTCTAGAATTACCCATAGACTATACAATATTATTGAATATTGCCTTTATTATTGCAGCTTATCTTCAAACTATCCAATAAGTTGTTTGAAATTTACTTTTACCTGAAATTAAACAAAACTATACATCGATACATATCATGCCTTAACCGCCAAAAAAAAGCGTAAGTGACAAACGCAAAATTTTACAAGAGTAGGTTTTTATTAACTGACTTTTTACTAAGTTGTATGTCTACTGCAAAATTGATTTTGTTCAAGAATTTCTTTTGCCACTTCTAAAGTTTATAAGACTTTAAGATATAATTTTAGTCATCGTAAATTATCGATTGCGATGAAGAAGAGAAAATCAAAAATTGAGCTGCTTAAGCTTTTTGCGCGGTAAGGGCGCGATATGGGAAAGAAAATTCGTCAATTCAGTTCGTCGTGAAATATAAAAATTAAACAATTTTGCATGAAATAATTAAAAAAAAAAATAGCAAGAAAATGTGGTCCTCTCTTTTGGTGTACAATATAAATCAGAAGACTTGCTTTTGTTCAATATATTGCGTCACCTCTTGCTAATATAATATACACACAGACAATTTTATTGTAAAATATATTGAACAATATGCATTGTTTGTTGTGGCTTTAGCTGTTCCTATGCCGACATTACATTCGTCGCTAAACCAAATCGTCAGTGAACTTTAAACATTCCATATTAAGTATGTATATTGAACAATAATATTGCAAGTGTGCGAGTAAATAAAAAAAATAAATAAAAAAATTTCTTCTTTTAAATGATATGGTATGATATTTTTTTAGATATAAAAAACAAAAAAATTTTTGTTTATTACGATAAACGAAACAAACATAAAGCTACGTACACACGGTTGTCAGATCTTACAATATTGCCAGTAAAATTGTCTGAAAATGTATTACAATCGTGTGAACTGCCAATTTTTTACTTACAACGTTGTCAGAAAAACCATTGTCAGTCCATTGTAAGACCACAATATTGTCAGGCATCTGACAACCGTGAGAACACCTATCGCAGGCATTGTCAGATAATTGGCAGACATTGTAAGGTAATTTTTTATTGGCAGATGTCGAAAATTTATGCACCTGACAATAACACCATTGTCAGAAAAATATTTCTATAGAAATAAAAATTAAAAAAGCTAAAAAAATAAAATACCAAAAATAAAAATGAATATGGCTTCTGATGATAGCACAGACATGATTGTCAGCAGTTTCCAGCCAATTGAACTGCCATGTTCAGTTCAGCCACAAACGGAGTCTGATGGAGCCAAGAAAACAAGGCCGAAACAAAAATCCTATCGAAAAAAAGGTGGAACCGTTTGGTCTCATGAAGATCAGCTAAAGTTGATCTCGGAAGTTGAGGTACGGCAAAGTTTATGGGACGCCGGTTGCGCCGAATATAAACTTCCCAAATATGTTTTGTGGCAGGAAGTGACAGATACCATATCTGTTAGTGTAAATGATTGCAAAGCGAAATGGGCAAATCTGCGTACCTCTTTCAATTGCAATCTCGAAAAGATTCGTAAAAAAATCAGGCCAGGGCACTGATGACAATTTTCAAATTGCTTGGCGCTACTTTAAACCAATGCTGTTTTTGGAAACAACAAAAGTACGCCAAGCCACACAATCCGTTTCTTCCATGCAACTGGTAAGTGTTGACATACATATTTAGAAATAAAGTGTAAAAAATAATGTATGTACTATGTGATTTAATATTTTTTATTCCTACAGAAATCTGCAACCACAGATGAATCGATGCTTGTTGGATTAGGGTTCGATGAGGAGTTGGCATCGATTTCGCCATGTCCATCAGCATAAAAACGCAGCTGAAAAAACACCTCATCATCGTCTACACCAGCAAGCAATGGTGGTCTAAAGGAGATGGCTTTAGAGGCACTCCAGTCATTGCGATCCGCCGACGCTCAACCAAAGGACGCATGCACGGCGTGCGGCGAATATATTGCCGCCGAGCTGATATTCTTTTCCATAATGTATCACACTTTAATAATTTAACTTTTTTTGTGTTATGTATACATAAATTCAGATAATATTTTCTGACATATGCTTTGAATTTTCTGACAATGCCTAACAACAGATCTGGCAATTTTTGTCATCCAATAATATGACAATCGTGTGAACTGACAATTTTTGTTGGCACATAAATTCATTGTCAGACAATTAACTGACAATGAAATTGTAAGATTTTCTTACGATCGTCTGAACACACAATTTACTTCTGGGTGACAATTTTTCATTGTCACTACATTGTTAGTATGTTGCCAGGTCTTACAATATTGTAAGATCTGACAACCGTGTGTACAAAGCTTAATGCGGTTTTGGGGGGTCGCTATAGTCCCGCTATCGGGTTTATTTAGTACGTATAGCTGAAATCGAAAATATAATGTTGTTTCGTTCTGCTAGTTTATCGCAATAATTACATTTATGTAAGGTGTGCCGCCATAACCTTGTAAATAGTAAAGTGGTTTTGTGTCAGACGGTAGAGGACGGCTCGATTCTTACCAAGGACTTTGGATGTTTCTGCAGACAAGCCAAAAAGGATAAGTTTATAAAACAAAAATGAAATGAACAAATAAAACAAGAAATGAAAATCATATACGAATAGTTATAAAACTTCTGCGAACGCCGTCGTACTTTTAGCAAAATTATATTTTTGCGCGTGTATTATAATTTTGTGATATACTTATTTACGTGCACACGTTTTTCTCTTTATAATTTGTTTTTTTTATTATGCTTACTGCGCAGTTGTAACAATATCAGTGATACTGATCCAATTGCCGAAGGTATGTATGTCGTTCAGTAACGACGACGTCATCACTTAATGAACGGTATTTGTCGTTGGCATGGTCTGTTTCATCATACACATGATTTGAGAAATAATAATTTGGTCTTTCAATTAAGGAGGTGATTTGTAATTATTACTTTTTTCAAATAAGTATGAAATATTGTACATAAGTATGTACATACTTATGTACATACATATGTATGTATGTATGTATGTATGTATGTATGTATGTACATGCATATAAGAAGAGTACATACTTAAATTGATGTTCTTACGTTGTTGCTAATTATTCAATTACAATTTGGTTTTGAATTGCAAACTGTTTTCTTCCAAATTAATATTTCACTTATTCAGCCAAATATTATGGGTCTTGTCACATCCATACAGAGATTATTTAATGAAATACTTAGTTTTTACGATTATTTTTATCATTCAATTAATTTTAATTTATGAATTACGATCGAGTTCTTTTTTATATATTACATACTTACATATGTATGTATATATGTATGTACATGTATATGTAGGTAAAATTTGGTTTTATATTTCGATATAAAATTAAAATTTTTAGTAATAAAAACTATTAAATTATATAAGTACTATGTACGAGTATATGATTTACCTACTGAAATCCTTGAACACAATGCAAATTTAACTAAACTTATGAACTAAATTTTACGTTTATTTGTCAACTTTAGGGAAGGCATACTTATAAAATATTTTAAAAACTTTTTTTGTGAAGCAGTTTTCATATAAAACTTTTTAGAGACTACATACATATTTTTGAAGACCTTTCACATTTACAAAAACAAAAGTTCATTGAGCATAAAAACATAAAGACAACAGTGGAGCAAAATTACTTTACATTTAATAATAATATGTATGTATGTATGTAAGTATACTTATGTATATGGGCAACAAACGCTCTAGGGATTGGAAATCCAATATCAGCTATTTTCGAAGAACTGCATAAAACCCAATTCTGGATGTCATTTTATACAAAACTAGCTGAGCCGGTCCGCGTCGCTGGCCCTAAGCAAACATTAGTGTTGTATTACCACACGATTTAAATTGAGCGTTTAACGAAATTTACGGCCTTTAAATAAAAATCCATGGAATACATATCATAAAGTTTTGGAGTCCATACGTTACATATATAACCTGTTTTATATACATATGTATGTATATAGATCTTTCACTTATTGTACAATGTTGCACCTTAGTAAGCGCGGAATATCTTGTGTTATCGAATGGTGTAAATATTTTGTAAATAAACCGAAAACTCGGATTTTTTAATGCAACATTTGTAAAGTTTTAAAATTCTGATATTGGATCATTATTAACATAGGTTTTTTATAAATATCTTCGGAACTACATAACCGATTTAAGAGTTTGATATCTCGTTTTGAAAAACATGACAACGGCTTTCCAAAAAAGTAAAATAAAATAAAAAAGCACAAAAAATAACTATATGTATTTATATATCATTGGTGGTGCAATATGAAAATTGGATTTTGCCACGCCCCTCCGCCCGCAGACCGAAAATCAGACTTCACAGTGTCACCCGCCCGGGTATTCTGAAGGTTCCCTGAAAATTTCGTCAAAATCGGCCCAGCTATTTTGGAACCATTACGTTACATACATACATACACACATCCTATTTTATATATAGAGAAGATATGTAGGTATACTGGAAGGAAAAAATTCTGGATCTCATGGACAAGCAATACAAGAACATCAAGAGTTTGAATGGAAATGATTACGAATTACACAAAGAACCAACAGCCATAGACACGCTAATACACGATTGGAACGAACAACACTAACATGTGGGTGCTATAAAAAGGAGATATGGTCAATATAAACCATAGCAGAAAGATTTATATCCGTGCCTAAGGGACAGAATTAGCAGGGCAATCAGGGAAGGCAAGTGATGGAACAAAAAACAGGAAGAAAACAGTATTCTTGGGCTACATTGACATACATACATATGTACTTATATGGGGAAAACAGCATACAAACTACCAAAATTTTATGAGGAAACAGCATTAACACAGCATTCATAACAGGATACAACTTGGGTAGAATATTACAGAATAGCAGAAACGAAACAGACCAGTTGGACAAACATGGGGTATACAAATTAAACTGTTCATACTAGTATAGTTACATCAGATAAATGGGACGGAAGATCAAAACAATATTTCGAGAACACAGTTGGTAAGTAACAGAACCAGGATCGGAACTGGAATTAAAATTCGCCAACCATACATCTGACAATAAATGTATACCAGAAAAACGTCAATACTGCTGCATTTACAACTTAAAGGATGACGGCATGGAAAACATGAAAATGTACTCTTACAAACAGAAAACATTTGACGATATTAGTCGGCAAAATAAAACAACTAATAAAATGACTACAACACATACAGCTGCAGAAATTTAATGCGTCTACTAAACACCAGTGGCGCTGCAAAAATTCTAATTAAAAAATTAACAAAACGCCCAATAGCAGAGTTGCATAAGAGTTAAGCCCTCTCTCTCTCATTTTCACCACCTATACCCTCTCTTCCACGAAAGAGCTACATGAAATGGATCCAAGAATGATAAAATACAGATTGCGCATTCAGAGTGTAAAAAATTTTTCGTTCTGCGCATCTACGTCACATCAGCCAATATTTTAACAAAAACAAAAACAAACAGTCAGATTTATATACACAAATGAAAGAAAAGTAAGAAAATTTTAAAAATAAAAGCAATTAGTGTTTTTATATTTATTAAATATACATTTATTTAAAAATCTAAATCATTTTTTTTATTTTTGTGTGTATATATACATATGTATGTATGTCGTATCGCAATAAATAATTATTTTATTAATTTTTCGTTTTCTTTGTTTAGAAAACGCGTCAATTTCGATTTTTATAACTCCAATTCTAAAATACATACGAGCTCGAAAGAAGATTTTTTTTTAATGTCATCGCTGCACATCATGTCTTCTGTTCACTGAGATGGTCGACCCATGTGTAAGGTTGAACGTTCATCTCATTTCTTGGTACAGAAATATTTGGCTCTTCATCTTTTAATCTGTGACATACATATGTAGCCAGCCAAGTTTTCTAAACCATCATAAGCCATCATCATATGAAGCTGGTGTTATTGTTGGAACTGATACACGTTTTAAAATTCTCTTTTCAGCGAATCCTTGAACAATACAGATTTTTATAAACATATTTTAAAGTTCATTTTATGTACATACCCATTTCATACTGCAAGCTTTTTTCGATGTCATCAGGACAAAAATGCAACATGCACATATAAGAAGTATTTGGATTTATGTTATTTCCTCGTCCACAAAATTTCACCCATTGCTTCTGAATTTTAGCATTACTTGGAAATAGGAAAAAAATAATTTCAAAAGCCTTGGAATTGTTAGTATGTACTATTGCAATTAGCTACAGCGCACTTCTTTTTCGACTCTTTTGTTTTCCTTTATATATTATTATGTTTTATTTTGTTATTTTATATTAAATTCAATTTTCTTTTTTTCACTTTTTCAGTTTTAAACTCCTTTTATTCAAATACTTTCCTTTAAACTATTCGCGCCAAGAAAATTTTTAAGCTGGTGTGACGTCACACTAACAACTCATTTTTGTTTACATTTGAAAAACATGCGCAATGCGCAATCTGTATTTTATCATTCTTGAAATGGATCGGTATATAAACCGAGGTACACGAAAACATAACAAAGAAACATACAACAACCACAACCGAAGGACCTATGTAAGGGCAGCGAACGATTAGTGAGGGAAAGAACACTGAAGATGGCACCGTCTGTCTACAAACAAAATTTGAGGTGCGATGACGGAAAATCATTACAAATTCAATTTATAACCTGCTCGATTTTTGTAATTCAATTTAAAAAAATTTCACAACCGAATATATTTTCACAAAAATTAATCTCATATTTTTATTAAAAGTACCTTTCGTTTTGAATGATTTATAAATTACCTGGCACTACTAGGGGCAAATAGAAATTGTGTACATGTGTATATATTTATTTGAATAAAGTACGAATAAGTTATACTATCAATCACTCCTTTTTTCGCATATAAGGAACTATTACAAACTCTGAAAAAAATCACTCGTATTTGAAGAGCTTCGCTTCCGACTGAACAGAAAATACCGGAAATAGGACTTAACTTTGTGAATCACGTCACCAACGTGAAATTTATAAAGAAAACGAAATTTGAAAAACCTATAAAAAATTTGTTTTTGCTTCTAATAAAAATTCCAAAACTTTTAGTAGGCAAAACAACGTTTGAATTTCTAAACGGTTGTACGGTAATAAATTTGTATGAGAAATAAAAACAAATTTTTGAAATTTTGCTTTTGCTCTTTATACAAATCTCACTTGGTGACGTGATTTGCAAAATTGGGCTAATAATATAGTCCAATTGTGATTATAATGTTCAAATTTGTATAAAATGCAAATTGATGTGGGACAATAATGATTCAATTATTATTATTTTTTTGCAAAAAAACATTGATATTTTTTTTTGTGAATGCCTGGTTTTTTTTTTATTACTATAATTTTTTGTATCATTTCGATTTTTTATTTTTATTTAAATTAAATTTTTTAGCGATTTTTTTTTTGAGAAAATGTTGGTCATTACTTACATACACAGCAAAAGGACAGTTGTATAGTTCTAGTGCCAAATGCCGACTAGAAGCTCCCGCCGCCCTAAATTTTTTTTAAATACATGAAACACTCGTACGTGGTGGGCATACTTTTTTAAATCAAGGCACCAAAGTGAACTTTATACAAAAAAAAAAAACAAAATTTAAAAAAATGTATAAATTTATGATCGACAAACTAACGCCTGAAGTTCCGTGAATTTCTCCGGTGCTAAATTTTAGGAAATTTTTGATAGTTTGTTTGCGTTCTCTATATTAAACATCACTTTGGTGACGTGATTTACAATGTCAGGACGTATGTATGTGTGTTGATCCATAAATTTCATTATAATTTTTATCTGCGGAAAAATTTGGCTAAAATTTCATAAAATTTTGCGATTTATTCTGTAAATCGCAACCGAAAAAAATTACGAGTATTTCGTGTTTTTTAATCGAATTACAACAATTTTAAACTGAGTAAACAAATAACTGAAGAAACACGAAAAAAGCAATTAGTATTTCGAATTCTAAGTTTTTTTTATTGAATTCAATCAAATTAAAAAAGGGTCTATCAATAAAATAAAGTGTGTGTGAGGCCTATCGATACCATTATGTAAATCTCCGCTACATTTTCTCTGGGTGCCGCTCATCCTAAATATCCAAAATGTCATGACTCTGGCGCGTACAAATCAGGTTGACTTTAACCGCTATCACAAATTGGCTTCAAAGGCCGCTGTGGTTTGTGGCTTATTCGCATGGGCCTGATGGCAGTGTCTAGTTGACATCACGCCCACGTAAGATGACTATGCGCTCAAATCGATCGTCTGGCCAACGTCGTTCTTAAATGTACATATATATGGCGCGATGTCACCGCCAGTCCAAAATTCACACCAAATATTGACAATTTTGTTTTTTGACGTCCGTATTCATCCTGGAACGATTATGCCACCGTAAAATGGGCGAAGCCAGCGGAACGGTGCTCATAACAGAACACCCATTTTTGATAAAATATCTTAATCATTCGCACGTGTTATTGAACACCATATCCATTCATGGCAAAACAGACTGAATAATCGAGAGTCAAATCGACAGGTGAAATTTGTCCGCTATGGCCGCTATCAACTGAACAAGTTCACAAATCCCTATTGGAAGTCACGTTACATTTAAATTTAAAAAATGGGTTTAAAAAACATTTCATAGTTTTTTTTATATTCTTGCTACACGTATGAGGAAAAATTATTTGGATAATTAAAATTACTATTGTCAAAGTTTTAGAGACATCGTAATGAAAATCACTTTTAAGCAATATTTATCTATATTTTTTTATTACTAACAGTTTATTTATTGCCATTTTTAACGTTTTTGATGTTTAAAATATTTAATTCCAATTTAACTTGGAATGCACTAAATCACATGATTTGTAAATTTTTCATTTTAGGAAATTATTCGATCATTTCCGCAGTAATATTTTTATCATTAGGTTTGGCAATACAATTGGCATGTATGTATGTATGTCCAAACCAAACGAAACTTAAAAGCAAAAGATTGAACCAAATTGTTTGTTGCACGTACTTAAAATTATTATTTTTTTTTGTATTCTAGGTTGGCGATGATAGTGTATTAAATTGCCAGACTATTTCCTTCAGGAGCTACTCAAGGGCCCACCTACCCCTCCTAGAGAATTAATAGTCTCCATCAATATACATACATACATATATCAACTCCTTAAAAACTAGATGCAAGCGTCATTTAAAACTACACACACAAATTGCAGGTCTATACAGTCAGTCATACTAAACCATTAACACGTGCGACAGTGAGGCGCAAAATTCGAGAATTATAGCAACAAAACACAAGCCAGATTGCACTTAAAAATATTTACGATGACGCAAGAACTGTTGCCCAGCCCCCAGAGCTGTTTTAAATGCATTAAAAAAGTTATTAACTCAATCAAATTGTTGCAATGGATACGGTCCACTTAAAATAGGGCACATTAAATGACGATTACATAAAATTTTAATATATTGCCAATATTTTGTCCGACAGCATTTCTGACCCATTATAGATTTTATAGAATTGGGTCCACTGCTACTTAAAGGCCGTCTTCTGATTGCTTTGTTTAGAAATTTGGTGGCGTCTGATTTCTTTGGGAAATATTGCAAAACAGAATTTGGCCGAAAAATCAATTGGTTTGACATTTTCATGTCGGTTGTTATCTCAACAAACGAAATTGCGGCAAATTGGGGATCGCAGAGCCATTGTATTGTCGAGAGTACAATATATAACCCAGAGAGTGACAGCTTGGTCTGGGTTTTGAAATGATAGCCTATTTTTTTTCTTCAACAATTCTGCAGGAAACGCCATTTTAGTCAACCGCGGGCGCTACAGAGCCATGGTTACAGACTTTTTATGGCTTGAAATGGAAGGTGTGAACTTGGATAATGTTTGATCTCATCGGGATGACTTAATATGTCTCAACTGACCTTCGTAGACTAGTAAGTAGTGTACTAGACTCGTAGTGCGAAGGTCCCAGGTTCGAATCCTGCCGCAGAACTCTGGCAGTTTGTGTCTGATAATTAAAAGGGAGCGCACAACAAGCCTTCACTGGCTTAAGTGCATGTCGTATGACATGGGCTATCACACCCCTCCAATCAACCTAACCTAACCTAATATGTCTCATGGCTCATCCACGTATTTTGTATTTAGACCACCCGAAACTATTATTTATTAATATTTTTTTCTGCTGGTGCATAACAATAGGACATAAACAGATAACATATACCGATAACAATTGCTATAATCGATGCCAATATTATTGGAACTGCAACATTAATGCAATTATCCGGAAGAGTATATGACAGTGGCATGCAAGAACGAATGCCTATAAAAATAGTGGCAGTTCCCGCCGATAAGCCAAAATATTTAACAAAGTTTTCTTATTATTCAAAAGAGCAAGGCCAAGGGTATGTAGCCTGTCATAGTACGAATATATTCATAGATGGAAAAATTTGGCATAATATCTTGAACAACCTAAAGCCAATGGGGGTTAACAAACTCCAATCAGTACTTTAAATAACATTTGTAGCAAAATCTTTGAAGGTTATTTGAGGTTGTTAAAATGCAAAATACTGAATAAAATATCCAAAAAATGTTTTCAAATAATTTATTTATGTATGTATGCATATACATACGAATATGTGTGTATGTATAAAAAATGTTTTGATCAAATGAATTTTTATGTGACTCAACCTCGTATTCGGTTTAAAAGTTTATTCACACAATAGCCTAAAATCGAAATTTGCACTATTTTCTCAGCAAAATTGTCCAAAGATCGTTTGTCTATAAATAGAATTGTTTGTAAATTTATTTTATTCTTTTTGTGAATCAGTTCCCAGACCACACACGTTACAACCGTTGGTACAACTCGGCTGATAGTTGAGCTGAACGTTATATCCACAAATGATACAATGTCGAGAAAAATCAATTTTAATTCTTGTATTTATAGTATATCTTTATAGCAATAATTTAAGAGGATTCATCAATTAGTATTTTTAATTTTTTACATAAAATTACTTGAATAAAAGTTGATAAAATTGATTTTTAGTATTTTTAAAATTTAAAATATTCAAATTAGCAAGTATTTCGCTATTTATTGTCAGCAACTATAAATCAATTTTGTTTTCCCAATTCCATAATGCCGCAAAAATTTATAAAATTCAAAAGATTCACGTATAAAAAATCGCAGGGACGATCATTAAGAAACTAAAGTATAAAATGGAATGATCTATAAACGAGATGTCTACAAATATTTAAACCAAATATATATACCACAGACCAAGAAATCAATGATCTTCTTCGATACCATGCAACACAACCTTGTGGACAACAGAACCAAGTTGTACGAAAGGTTGTTCAGTTAACGACGCACACAATTGGGCATCAGCAGACTTTCGTTACAATGAATTTTGGTGGAAGCGTCGAAAGTGTTTCACGTATTGCTGTTGCCTGCTGACCGTTGGACAAGATTAACTTACTGTTATACTCGGATAAACTTGTTGCAAGAAGAGGATGATTTCGTATTAAAAATCATAATGAGTGACGAAGCCCATTTCCACTCAAGTGGAAATGTTAACAAAGGAAATTAGCGTTTCTGGGGCACAGAGAATCCAAATGAAATGTATAAAGAGCCACCATTGCATCTCCTCAAAGTGTCTGTTTAATGCGGCATTTGCAGTGAAATAGTGATTGGCCCTTATATTTTTTGAACACGCCGATGGCAAGCAGATTCAAATGAGTTCTTTTTGCCGCAAGTTGCTGCATTGAGTCTTGATCATTGTTGGTTTCAACACGACGAAGCAACCGCTCATATAGCTAGGGCAACGATGGAGATTTCGAGACACAAATTTCCAGGTCGAATGATTTCTTGTTTTGAAGATATGAACTGGCCGTCTACATCGCCAGATCTGACAGCACCAGACTCCTTCCTTCGGGTTTATTTTTTAAGTCTCACGTTTATCACAACAAACCACGAGTTTTACTAGAGTTGGAAGCCAACATTGAAGAAGAAATTGCCAATTTGGACCCTGCTGTTATGCGAGCAACAATTCAAACTGCGGTAAAACGAGGGCAATTGTACATCAACTTGTGATTTTTTATGAAAACAGACCTCTCTTTTTTTATATATAAGAAAATGGCATCCAATTCAAATTATGACATTAATTTTGCGTAACCTTTTATTGACGTGAATTATCAAATGCAGACCTCGAACTTGTATCAGATCAACTAAATTTTTAACGTTTATTAATTATAAACGTACGAGATAAGATGTAAATCAAGGCAAATTGACACAAGACAACCCCATCAAGACAACAACACGAAACTGCAGGCATTATTTTGTTATGAAATGTCAAAATTATTTTACAGGGAAATTGAAGGAAATGAAAAAAAAATTACAATGGCTGCCAGCAGAATGTATGAAATTTTTTGGGAAACACTAAATTTTAATTTTCCACACAGGCAAAAAATAAAATCAGGCCCGAAAACTCTTATGGGGTTTTATTTCATTACAATTCCATAAAATAAAAACGAAGTAAAGTCCCCACAAATGTAATAAAATCCCAGAAATCGTAGTTTCTGCCTCATTTTCGGTTTGAGAAGTTATTTCATGCTGCCAAAATAATTAACAATTAAAATTTATTTTCTAGAATAATTTGGTTTTGTAATGTTTTTTTTTCTGTTAGAGAAAATAAAATGCGTTTAAGTTCCCATTTATTTCCCATTTTCTATTTTAACTGGCAACACTAGATCCGTTCATTGTAGCTTATGAATATAGAAATTCGCCCAACTTATCGATAACAGCGATAACAGCGTTGGTCGTGCAGCCGTATTTTTGCGATAATGTCAAAATAATAATCTTCTTATAAACGTGTGCAGTATTTTTGTTTTGACAGATTTTGGCCGGTAGCCTGCTTTTGATTAAGTTTTTAAAGAATGAGTTAAAAAATTCACGTTTTTAATCACATAAACACTAATCGTAGCTGCCGCAATAAAATCGTTAGTAGCAGTCTTGCAGAAAAAATTTAACAATTTTTAATTAATTTTTATGGTTAAAAGCAAGCAATGACTTTGTTAATATACTTTTTTTGTTAGTTTATGATTAAGATAATTAATTATATATTGAGTATTTTAAGAACCATAAACCCATTTTAAATATTTACTTACACGTGTAAATTATCATCAAGTTTACTTACCTGAAAAAAGAAAAAATTATTTAAAAAAAAATTCGTGTTATTATGTTAACAAAAATAATAATAATAAAAATAATATTATTAATAATAATAATAAACTTTCCCATTCACCCTTTCTTACTTATGTCATTGGCTGCCATCTAAAAACAAATACACATGCATATGTGCATATTTTAAAAAATTCAAGCAAATATGCTTCCATACACAATGAAAAAAATGGACGTTGTTCTTAAGGAATGACACTTTCATTGCTTCCAAAGTATCCGTTGGTACATTTTTTCGATATTCTATAAAATTAAGTGGAGAAAATCTTGAATGAAAAAATATTTTCAAAAATTTTTAAATTAAACTATTACTTTCACGTAAGAAGAAAGCGTGACCAGAGGTAAGTTTCTTTGCTTTCCAGGCTTTTATTTCTCGTAGTAAAGAGCTTATTCGTTATATAATATAAATATATAAATTGAAAAAATCTCTACTCCTCATAGTACGTTGAAAATATGTTATAATACAGTTAAGGGCATTGAAAATAGAGCAAATTATCCGCATTTTCATCAGTTCTTAAAAAGCTCCTTTAACTACATATATTTGTCTATACCAAGGCTTTTGCACAGTATTTATTAGTTTAGTGCCATTTTAACTTTATATACTCACGTGGCTAAGGGAGTAAATTTTTTTTTTAATTAACAAACACAAACTGCGAAGCTACTTGGCTTATCTGCAGACACCCGGAGTCTGCGGCAGGAGTCGAACTTGCGACCTTCGGACTACCAGTCTAGTACACTAGCTACTAGTCTACGAAGGCACTCTAAGTTGTCTTCATAACTTCTCATGATGAAATAATATCACCCAGTTCGAGCTCAAGTCCGATAAAAATATCAATGTTGAAAATTAAATAAAATTGTAAACAAAAATTTTAAATGTACATATATATTACAAATGATTTTCTTCATATACTCGTAGAGTAACATGTAAAATATACTGTGGGACGCGTAGCATTCGAAGTACTTTCAAAAAGTCACTTCTTAATAACATCTTGAATATGACTTCAAATAAAATGAACAGGATCAAACAAGGTCGAGCAGATGTGAATGACGACGCTCGATGAAAATTTTGAGGATGTGACGAAAATTGTTATGGAAAATCGTCGAATCACTATTAGAGAAAATGCAGAAGAATTCGGCAAAATTTTTCGCATATTTTCGGCATGAAGAGTGTGGCAGCGAAATTCGTTCCAAAATTGCTGAATTTTGAACAAACAAAAAAATCTCATGGGAATCGCTCAGGAAATGTGGAATGATATTGACGACTATCCATATTTGCTTAAAGGGCTCATAACTGGTGACGAATCATAGGTATATGATTATGACATCGAAACAAAAGTTTAATCGTCCCAATGGAAGAGCCAAGGAAAGCCAATACCAAAAAAGCACGCCGAGATCGATCAAATGTGATTTCTTCGATTACCGCGGCGTACCGCACCATAAGCTATTGGTTGTACGGTTTATAAGCAGTATTATCTTGAAGTTATGTGCCGCTCACGAGAAACAATACAAAAAAAAACGTCCGAAAACAATAATGCACCTGCTCACTCGTCATTGCTGGTTCGTAATTTTTTGGCCAAAAAGACTAACATAATCAAGCCTCAGCCACCGTATTCACCAGATTTGGCCCCGTGCAACTTTTTCCTGTTACCAAAATCGAAGAGACCCATGAAAGGACGGCCTTTTGCAACGATTGAGGAGATAAAACCCGAATCGCTGAGAGAGCTGAAGGCCACACCAACAAGTGAATATCAGAACTGCGTCGAGGATTGAAAAAAAAACGGGAATACTTTGAAGGGGACAAAACAGAAATTGATGAATAAATAAATATTTTTTGAGAAAAATTAAAAATTCACCCATTTTATTGATCAGACCTCGTATGTAAGTATTTTTTATTACCTTTAAGATGTAGATGTTTTTTTTCACTCTGCTTATTGAATTCAGTTGAACTTGGGAAATACTTCATAACACGGATTTTTTTTCATTTTAGTTTTTTTAGCTAGACCGAAACCATAATAGATACTTATGCACTAATTTTACCCCTGCCCTCGTAGATTTACAATATAATCGAACAACTTTATTATCAGCAGCATCATTGTTAGCGTCAGCTTGAAAAGAGCAAATAAAATCAAATTTAAAAACCAGTTGCATTTCCATTAACAGCTGCATCAACATGCCAGGCACTGTGTATGTATGTAAGTACATCCATATCACTCTTTACCTTTGAAAGCACAAACAACAACAACAACAATGTATGAAGCCGTGAAAAATGATATAATTAGTGCCATAAGTAAAGTTTATTAATGGGAAAAGCGAAAAAAGAGCATCAAGAAGTGGAAAGTGTTGCCAGAATATATTTTGATACTCGTATGTAAATAAGTACTTATATCTAAAAAGAGGCGAAATTACTCAACTCAAAGGAACTGTTTCTACCAATGGAACTTGCATTTTCGATTATGATGCCTTGAAATATTTTCTTAAAAATATGGGGCTGGAGTTTTAAATATTTGATTTGGTATGACTTAGGTTTTCCCACATATGTATGTATGGTACGTTATTAAGCTATTAAATTGCATAAATTAAGAAGCATCAAATAATGACTCGATTATGGAAAATCATATTACGAATGGCGAGTAAAACTCGTAAATTTTGGTTACTTATTTGTGCTTTTCTCACACCTGTGAGCTTATGGGTGCCGGTCGGATGAGGTTCGATTGCTCTCTATTTGTAATTTCTTTGATTTTATATTCTTTTTCGTAAGTATTTCTTTAAACCATCTTTGTACAAATGTAGGAGAATCACATCAATATTTCAGTTACTTAAAATCTAAAATCTATGCTTATAAACCGTTTGAAGTTCACTGAAAATTTGGTTAGCAGCAATTAAGTACCGATATACTATATACTCGTAGCTATGAACAGCTCAGCCCACAACAAATAATAAGTAATTATTTATACGATTATATATGTATATGTTCCTCTTACTCCGCTATACGCTATACGGTTAGTTGGAAGCAATTCCAATATAATAATTTTCAATATTAAATATCTATAACACTTAATAAATAAAATTTGTTGTGGCTTTTGCTCTTCATTGGTCACTAAACCAAATCATCTGTGAAGTTTAAGCAGTTTGAAAACATTCAACTCATTATACTCAACGTGAGTCTTTTTTATTTTTCTTGCAACATTCATACAATTAAACGCCCGTTGGTCGTTAATGATTGTATTCAGTCAGCAAAAATTAAAAATAACATCTTTATTTTAAATACTTAATATTGAAACTTATTATTTCGGGATATTCTCCAATTCTTTTAACGATTAGTTGGGGAGAATATCTCGAAAAATAAGTATATTTCAATATAAAAAATAATTATATATACAAATTTGCATGTCAGCATGGTATTTTTAAATGTAAATTAATTGAAAAAAATCTACCATATGTACATAAATTTTATTTACTCCCCATGCGAGAGGGTGATTGATTACCCACAAGCTGGTAACTCTGAGTGGAGGACTTAGTTTGAAAGAAAGCAATTAATTACAAAAAAAAAAAAAACTCAAAAATGATAAATATTTTCCACTATTCCATACATTTGTACTATTGCACAAATGTGTGTGCACACCTAAAGATTTATAGTATATAAACATGTATGTATGTATGTACATACATACATACATATGTAAAAATAAACATATTCCCGATTAAAACTCAAGAGAGCTGGAGCAAATGTGCAAAAATAGAGTGTCTACGGGAGACCCAATTTTATAACATTCTAATAAAATAATTGAGATTGCGATCGACTGCGTACATACATACATACATATATACATTAATACATACATATGTACATACATATGTATGTATACTTATATATGGAATACTTTTGCGCATTAGTTTTATATTTGTGTCTCTTTTGTATTTTTCGCATAAAATCCAAACAAGAAAAAGGGCAATAAAAGAAAGAAAAATTAAACAAATTAAATAATCTTGATAATTATTAATTACTAAAAGGAATATAAAGTAAATGTAAAAACATTAAGAACAAAACAAAATAAATTCCTAAATCAAAATCTAGAATGTAAATAAAAGAATGATTAAACTGCATGTGTAGAGCTGGAGATGGATGCATTTACTGGTACAGTGCAAAGAGAGCCAAAAGTGAGGAAATAAAGTACAGTGGTAGTAAAAAAAGTACCCACATTTTATAATTAAGCAGCAAACAAAAGACAGAACATTAAATGACTTATGTATGTACATATGTCAGTATGTACTTATCTATGTATAAGTACATATATAAAACTAAATATTTCTCTATATATGTAAGTATGTATGTAAGTATGTACATACACACATACATATGTAAGTATGCAGATAAGTATGTATGTATGTATGTACATAAATATTCAAACTTTTTAATTGTTTCTTTATGTTCTCAAGGTCGTTTAAGAACAGCTGTAACTACTACTATATACGCACGTGTATACATGTACATACATACATATATATGTTTGTATGCATTTGCAATTAAATATAATTTTGAATATACTACACACTATGTACTACATACTACATACTACATACTACATACATACATACATACATACAAATGTATGTATGTGTGTATACAAAATGTTTGAATGATTAGAACACGAGCAGTTAAAGATGACAATTGTTTACTCAAAAGCAAATAAATATTAACATTTTTCTTTCAAGCCACACTTTTTTAAGAAGTTACTCGTATTAGAAAGAACTTGAAAGTTATGTACATAAGTATGTATGTATGTAGATAATCTAGCATAGATGCATACACATACATAAGTATGTACATAAGTATATCACAAAGTGACAACGGGTCACTAATTAGCAGAACGCAATCATTTAGAATGTATTGCATGCAAAGAGATCGTGAATATTGTGACAGGGATAACAAAGCGATATAGGCCATTCGCCTATACATAGTACACAAGTATGTACAGTCAGAGATTAACGTTTACATACACCTTTGTAATTGTGAAGAAATATTTATATATCGTTTATATATCGTTTTATTTATCTCAGCAAAATAGTCATCCCAAGATCATCGCTGCTGGCGTGAATGAATTGCAGCATTGAATGCCCTACGAATTCTGACTGTACATACAGTCATCGTAAACCTTATCCTGACAATTCGTAAAATATGGCTTGTTTCATAAAACTTCAGCCAAAATTAACACATGGCTTCACCATGGTAAAAAATAATTATTTCAACGATCTAAATACACATGCGAGTACATACTCGTACATACTTATGTGAATGTACTTATGATAAATACTTATATATCGATCGATAATACAATTTTGCGAAAGAGGAATTTGTGAACAACCGAGTTGCTGTTTAAAATGTGTGTTATTTCCCAGGAAATTAATTAATAATATGCCTGATCTTGCCACAGACAGGATGCATATAGAAGAATGACAATTAGTGACTTACGATTATGAAGTTGACACCATATTTTAACGCAACTAATGGTATTTCGATTTTTAACAAAAATGTTATCCAGAATATGCCCCTCCTATATGTTTATGTTCTACTCTAAAAAAATTAGTAGTAGTGGTCCAAAGAAGAACATGTTCATTTCCAAATATATTACACATAAAGAGTGTGAATATGTTACATGTTTTGCACTCAATTTCATTTCAATAACTACTACTAATAACAATTACTTTGTTTATACATACAACAGTGGGTTTGTACTTATTCTTGCCAAAAGTTTAAAAAAAACTAATCAATTTTAGTATATTGACATTAAATAATTTTGTTCTGGCGCACCGTAGGCCCTGGTAGCTAGTGTGTGTTTTGTAAATTAGGGTATATTTTATACATATTATTCTAATAAATAATAATAATAATAATAATAATTTTGTTCTATTGTGATCTTAAAAAAGGCAACATACTAAACGTATTCTCGATTTTTTTTTGGTGATATTTTTTTCTGAAAGGCATATGCCATAAATCATTCCAAGTTTGCATTAAATAAGTATGTACGTATTACCAGAAGCAAGAAATTATCTAATACTATACTATAGCGCAATATGTATCGCAAATATTCCTTATGTGACAGTGATGGTAAATCACTCGCGATCCCCTACAAAGTGTGTGTATATACATATGTATCCTGATTTCTTATAGGCAGTAGAGTCTGTTCGTCTCTCAACGTCTAGAATGTCGTTTGGCTTATATCCGATAACATACATATATAGAAGTTATATAGCGATTAAGATCAAGATGAGTACCAAGATCAACAATAAGACAGAGGTATAGACGAAAATGAAGGCGAGTGTCGTGCTGATATTGAAAACGAAGACCAAGATTAAGACGGACTTGAAGGCGAAAATGAATGGATAAACTGTAAAAAATTACTAAGATCAAGACGTATGTATGTGAATGATAAATAAAAAATGTAAAAAGGAATGATGATGATGAAGTTGAAGACGATAGTGATAGCGAAAATGAAGACGGAGGCGAATATAAAGAAAAACACAAAAAGAATGATTACAATAAAAGCTGCAAGGTAGAGATGTATATGAATAATGTAAGAGATTAAGACGAAGAAAAATATAAGGATAAAAAAGAAAAGAAAAGCTAAAGAACAATTTTAAGCTAAAGCAAAGATGATGTTTACGATCGCGGTAAGGACGAATAGGATGATGATGAGAATAGTGAAAATGAAGTTGAACATTAGGCGAAAGAAAAGAAAAGCTAAAGAACAATTTTAAGCTAAAGCAAAGATGATGTTTACGATCGCGGTAAGGACGAATAGGATGATGATGAGAATAGTGAAAATGAAGTTGAACATTAGGCGAAGATAAGACTCACTATTCCGCTGCAAATGCATCGAGTTGCAAATTAGCCTCCATAACTGTCACCAAGGCGAATTAGCTCTACCAGGTGGTATTACTAGTGCAGCTGACTATGACTTCTTGGAGGCTATAGTATTGGTTTATAATAAATATTTTGGTTTCTCAGCAAAAACAAAACACACATGACACCACCTCATATTAATGCGCCTTAACTGCCACTCGCTTCGTTCAAACCAAAAGACTTTTGACGAAAAATAAACAAAATTGGAAAACAAACAGTAAAATCTGAACAGCGTTCTGCTGATATTGTCGCTAAATTCCTTTCTTTTTTTTATACCGTCATAGAAAACAATAACAGAATTATGGTTTTTTTCGAAAAAAAAACCTACAATTTTTTTTTTCTGACAAAGATATTAGAACCTAGTGTTCTAATATCTTTGTCAGAAAATAAAGCCAACCACATTAAGTACCAGTTGAATTATGTGGTGCTGAGGCAGATTATTTAAAAATCTGAGCGGCTTAACGAGTTTTTCACTTGGATTAATGACATGAACGTATGTACATATATATATTTGGATAACTCGACCGGCCGGCTCTTCTGTGTCAGCCAACCGGTTCTTATTGTTTATTTTATGTTGTCATATTCCAGTTTAATACTAATTGAAATCTTTTAGTTGCTCTTACTTTTTTAATGCTTATGCTTCACTACTCGAAAATTTTATTCAAAAGTTAATCATATTCCCGATCGTACGTCATCAATTAATACAATTTACAATAACATAGACAAAATGTTAATAATTTGATGTTAATTAATTCTTAAAATTTCTAGAGATAAAAATATACAACCAAAAAAAAATAATAATAATAAAAAATAGAACACAACTCCGATAACGGACTGTGGCAAAAAGTTCCAAGATGCATGTGTAACCGCATATTGTTGGTTTATATTTCATTTTACAGATGGCTAAAGTTTCTCCATTAATGAATTAAATGAAAATTTTAATGAATGCACTATGAATTAAAACTATTTCATTCAATTAGTTATCTGGCTTTATTGAGACTTATTCTTTTTCATATGTGCGATTTATTAATTTTATCAAATACATATATGAATTGAGTTAAAATTTTAATTATTTTACAACTAAAATTTTTGAACATGAAAATTAAATTTAAATTTTCAAAAATTTGCTGTTATTCTGATATACATATATAGTGGAAAAAAACAAATTTTTTAAATTTGTTTAATTTTTTTCTTACTCTCAACAATATTTTGTGTATAATTAATTAAAATTTCCATTGAATTCATATCTCTAGTACAATAAATGATTGAACAAAACTTTTAGTTCATCTTGAAATCCTTAAAACTTTTAATTAAATTCATTTTCTTTACAATATGAATGAATCCATTCAAGGATTGTCAATTCATTATGAGTGAATTAATATTTTAATTCAGTAAATTTTTTTGGTAAAAACAAATGCATTAAAAATATAACAATTCATTTTCCCGAATGATTCACTGTTTCAATTAAATAAATAATCATTCCTTTACAGCTCTGACATGTATTCGTTTTTAAATATTGTTTGTGTATGTACAGGGATTTGTCGTTTTTTGTGGACCGATTTTTAAAAAATAATTTTTTTTATTAAAGGTTACACTCTCATTGGTGGTCCAATTTTGTCCAAGGACCAGGAAAATGTTTATGACCCATACTATTTAATTAACGTAAGTTTATAGGGCTGACCCAGGCCCACTAAGGTTATTACTACACCCATGATTTTGACAATTGTATTCTCGAGTTTGTTGTAAAAAATTCGCCTTGCATAGACCTTACAAATGAGTCTTGGGGCTGACCATAATAATGAGAAATAATTGATATGCTTTAATGGTGATCGCTTTTTGACCAATATGAGAAAGCACAGGGGGAAGGGCACCTCCCCCAACCAATGTTCAAAATTATCTCTAAAAATTAAAAAAAAATCCACAAAAAATTTCACCGACTAAAAATAGAATCTAAAAGACTTTTTAATTACATAAATAATTAATGTATGTATGTACATATGTATGCCGTAAAAACATTACTGAAAGCTTTAAATTAAAGCTGACGTTTAACCAGCTTTAAAGATCTCAGTGGGTAAGATTTTAGTTACGTAAAATTTCCCAGAGTGTAGTTTCGAAGTCGGTTAAATTTTTATTTATTATTATTTTTATTTTTATTCTCTTTAAACTTGCAATTAAATAAATTCCTTACTGAACTTGTTTACTTACATATGTATTTAAGTACTTATGTACATATGTACATGCTTATACATAAGTACATATGTATGTATGTATGTACATACATATTTATTTCAGTAATTAATTTATGATACACCCAAGAAAACGAAAATAAACTAGTATCGCGCGTATCCATGCAAAAACGCATGCGAATTTTAGTAAGTACATGGATTTCAACGATGAACTGATTCCCTAAATCTGAACGAACACATGCTCGCCAATGACATATCAAACATAAAATTATGCGTTATTCACCTAAATTGAACCAGTTCATTTGCAGCAGAACCCATCCATGCATTAACTCTGTACTTCTTTTGCACTCCTTTTTTACTGGGAAAATTTGCAATTTTGACATTTAAGTAACTTGTAGCAAAATGTTTAAGCTGTACAGATTCATACTATTCGTATGTGAGTAGTATGTACTTATGTACTTACTTATGTAAATAGAATATTGCTTCCATTATTATTGTGCTTATAGTAGTTGTTTTTGTTTCTTCTCTTTTTTAATAAGAAATACAAATATTGGAGTCACAACATTGGGAATATAATGAGGAGAGACCACGCTGTAAAATGAAATTGTATACAAATGGGGCCCCTAAAATGAATACTTTTTTGTGGAATATGAATAAGATGAGAGAGTGCATGTACATATGTGTGTCCATATGTATGGAATTGTATGTATGAGTTCATGCACAAGCTCTCACAAAACTTTGCAAATGGGGGAGCTGATTTTGTATTGGGTTCTCTTATTAACTGAGAATCGCTTAAAAAGTGAGGCAGGCCTTTTAACATTTGGGGCTGCTTTTTCTAACTTTTCGTTTTGCTCTTCGTTTCCCACTATTTTGAACGCGTTACTAGAAAGTGTATGTGTGTGTGTGTGTATGTAGCTTATACGGGTTTAGTTTGAAAACGAATCTTTGGTAATGTTCGGCTAAATGTTGTTGTTTGTGGATGAAGAAAGAAATAATGACAAGAAAACGAGAATGCTGATTATTTGGAATGATTTTATAAGAACTCAGAGAATATATATGTATACGTATATATATATATATATATATATATATATATATATATATATATATATATATATATATATATATATATATATATATAAGTATATGCATATTTATGTATATAGGCATGTGTTAGTGCTTGTGCGCCTATATATTTGAGGAGATGATTACATACTACATAAATACATATGCAAGTGCGATTGCTTGCTTGTTTAAAGATTGTATTGGTATTTTAACCACTAAATCGTGTAGATAGTAAATGGCAACGAATCAGTTGTCAGTTCGCATCCAACTTGTAAGCAGGTAGAGACCGTGTATTACGTTTTGAGCTTAAAAGCCACGAGGTCGTTTGTCAAAAAGAAAATAGAATGTACCCAAATAAATGAAGAAAATCCTAATCAATTTAAAAAAAATTAATGGTTCATAACGAATTATCAAAATTTTGTATTCAAGTTTAATTAAAAATATAAAAATAAGCAGTGAATACACATTTGTCGTTTAAAGTTTGAGGGTGGGTAAAGTGATGCAGTGTGTAAAGGTGTTTGCAACAAAAAGCTATTGTTTCTTAAAATTTTTGTGCTAATAATCGCTTTTGTATACATACATACATATGGATGAATATACTTATAACGAGGATCATTGCAAATTTATACCATAAAAATGATAAATAACGAAAGGAAATAATGCTAAGCGATTTTTTTTTCAATCGCTCAATATACATACATATATTTACGTAAATACATTTATATATGTATATATGTATGTATGTATTTATGTACACATACATATTTATAAAAGAAAGAAAAATGATCGTAAAATAAAGATCAAAATATTTTATTAAAAAAACATTAAAAGAGAAAACATACATAAGTACATATGTTCTTATTTATAAATATAAATATGTATGTACATAAGTATGTATAAAAAAACAAAATCGAATTGATTACAATTATTTTTAATTCCCCACACTCATTTTATTGGCTGAAATAAAAATCTTGACTTGCAAATTAATAATAGCAAAACAAAGAAATTCTGTACCAAAAAAAGCATTTAATTTTTTTGCAGAAAAAAATAATAAAAAATTTGATAAAGTTTCATTTAAATAATAATATAAAAAAGTGATCTATGCCACATTTTGTACTCTTGGCATCTGTCCTAAGAAATCAGCCATTACTTTTATGATGAATTCAAATAGTATAAGCATGATCACTAAAGAGAGAGTGTAGACATAAATGTGTGTATGGTAAATTTCTCTTTTAATAATTTTGTTTTATTATTATATTTTTGCTTGTTTTGTACACGCTTTACTATCTCTAAAATTTTACTACACAAGAGCAAAAAATAAAAACACAAAAAAAATTAACTATATCGAGTATTTAAATAATAATAAAAAATTCAACAAGTTTAATTCGCTACAGTTTTATATTGGTTTTGTGTTTGTGTTGCCATTTTATACATATGTACATATAATATTTTTTATTTCTTTCCTTGCCATTTTGTTCGTGTCGTTTTCGTTAGTTTGTTTAAAAAAATTATATACTATATATGTATGTATGTACGTACATATACATAGTTATGTATATAAATAATACATACTCGTATGTATGTATGTATGCATGAAAAAATGTGTTATAATTACATTAAAAAAATAAAATAAAATAAAAGTAATATAATCAATAAATTTAAATAATTGCAAAAATTAAGGCGCAAAAACCGCTTTGAGACTGAAAAAAAAAATTAATTCGAAAACGAAGAAAAATGAAAGCAAATTACATACGAGTACAGTGAAATGAAAACACTAAATGATATTCAAAATAATGAAAATGCAAACAAAACTCACATTGTTCTACTACAGGAAAAAAAAAACAGCCGGTAAATTTTCCACAAGAGCATAGAAAAGAGTTGTAACAATAAAATAATAACAATAATATAAAACGGAAAACAAATATAAATAAATATGTAAATAAATATATAAACAAATATAAATAAATATATACTTACATATGAATGTAATGTATACAATGTATAAAAATGTTTTAGGGTAAATTAGTGCCTTTGAGAAGAAAAACCATACAGATTATGCCTGTACTATACAAAAATAAATTAATTTTTGCTAAACAAATAGTTATTAAAAATATTTCCAATAAATACTAGTGCTTTTTGCATATTTAATTGCACCATTCGTCATTGTTATTATGCATTTTTTATCAATATTTCTATAACAAAAAAACGTTTAACTGATTTTTTGCACTCAAAACGTATTCTAATTTCACATTTTTCGAACAATTTGAAAAATGTTTTTTATATGTTTTTAGAACACTCCAAGCAGAAGTATTTGATAAAAAAATCCTAAATTGTCAATTGTATGTATGTACATGGGGAGTGTATTTTAGCTAGGAATGCCAGCACTGCATTCCGTGAGTTTTTACACTATAATTTGCAAATATTAAAATTACAACAAAATTTTTTTCTGTTATATTGTGTGCTTCGTTGTAACCGAAAAGCCTTCCGTAGAGGCAGTGACTGGACATTTTTTGGATTCTTATTCCCTTGTGCACGAATAAAATTAATTTTAGTTTTTGATCTCCCGTAAATCTTGATACACTTACATGCAGATAAACTTGCTATTTAAATTTTCTTTTTCGATTGACTCTGCATATGAAAATCTTCTTGAAATTTCTTGTTTTTTAATACTCAACAAGAAGTTGCAATACTGACATCGCATTGCTTGAAAAGGAATTACCAAAAAAAATTTAATGGAATTACTATTGCTACGTTGAAGTATTACAATTATTTTTGTATTTGTTTTATAAATTAGATTTCAAAGGAATTGTAATACTGTACCAAACATGTATGTACTTATTTCTACAAAAGAAAAAAAAGGCATTGTTTTTCTTTTTTGTTGGTTCTCAATTTGATAACCTCTAACAACTATGGGCAATACAAATAAGTTTACGAATTTATTGTGAAATCACATTTTATTCAAAACATTTTCAATACAAAGCCACTAGTATTTCTTATTATTGTTCAGAAGGGCTTTATAATTAAGTTTTTGCCAGCAGAGCCGAAAGTTCAACAAAATATTCATAAAGTTAAATAAATAACATAAATAAAAAATAACTCTAACAACAATAGCTAAAACATTAATATATGCGTTACCTGCTAGTGAGATCTTTAAAGCCACTGCCAAGAAAGATATTAAATGTGCAAGATTTTTAATTTATAGCTTGCAATTATCTTGGGACCAGATACAAAGTACAAAAACATGCATACATATATTAATATTTTACTTATTTCGAACCGTTTAGAGCCTATACTTGAAGTCGGTTAAATTTTTTTCAAAAACTTTCAAAATTAAAATATTTAGAGATCATTTTCATACCAGTGTGGGGTATACACTTTTCCTTGCTCCTCTTGAGTATTGATCAAAGGGCGACCAACTCTGGCGCATAAACACTTTGAGAATTCTCACTATTATAGTCAGCAAGGTGCACAGTAATTAGGTAACAATTTGTATGCGAGGTACCTCTCCTCCTGCTCCTATTTTTGTTAAGATTGCAGCATTGGCGGCAGCATAACCCATGACAATTTCGATCAGACGTACTATTATTTAAGAAATATATTAAATATTTCTCTGCATGTGAGGTATATTTTCCCCTAGTCCTTTCACATATTAGTTAAAATTGGACAAACTATGGATTTTACAAGAAATTAATCTTCAACATCGGTCCGCAAATGACAAAACAAAAAAATTGCTGTACACAAAAAGCAAGAATAGTAAAATGGACTACCAGCGGGAGTATTATGCACATATTTTGACTGTAATCCCACCTCTATTGTCACACAATTGCCAAATTGCGACCACCTCTGGATCATAACATTTTTCAGGACTCTCGCCGCAACATCTTTATACTTTTAGTTTTTTTAAGGCCCCAAAACGATTTGTTTTTGATCTATTAAAGTTATTTTGTCAATCAATATATCATTTTTGTTCATATATTTGCCACACTAAAGCATATTCTGAGTGACAAAAAGACGGTTTGTTCGGTAGAGGGCGGAAGTGATGTACGTTTTTTTCTCAATTTTTCAATGGCTCGATTATGGATGGCAACCGAGATTCAGTTGAGTTGCCAGCTGATAAAATTCATAATACTGATGGTGACTGTACGTAAAATTCAAATGCTTATTTCTGTTTTTGAGGTTCGGTTACAAACGATAATCGAGCCATAAATTCCATTAAATGCAACATAATTAAAATAAAAAAATCTTTTAAATGTCTAATGCGAAGGACATTAAAAAATTTAATTGGAAAAATATAAACTCTGTTGAAAAAGATTAGATTAAAAATTATGTAACTAAATAAAATCAGGAAGAGTGAACGAAATTGGCAATAATCACTGAAATCAGAAAGCGAAAAAGCAAGCAAAATTTAGTGTTCCGAAAATTTTATCATTAGAGTGGTTTTTTGGGTTTATCTATGACAAAGATTTAAACATTCAAACATTAGATATAAAATCTCCATGCATTTGATAAATAGACCTATGAAATGCTGAAAAAAGTATAGAAACACATGTGAAAAATTTTATAGTTGTTTTGCTAATTCTGACAAGTCTACTACTAGACTCCAAGACACTTAGTGATTGACGTACATACATACACTTACATATGTATGCACATATACTAAATGTATATGGCCTAAAAAATTAGTTTACTCTTATATATTATTTGCTTCTATTAATAAATAAATGAAACGTTTTTTTATGATTAATGAACACAAATTAAACGCATAATCGAGCAAGTTTGATTTTAATTTAATTAAAAGAATTTGTAAAAAACAAAGTAAAAAAGAGATAAACAACAAAAATTTTGCAAATACACAGAAAAAGGTAAAATAAAAAATATTTATAACAATAATAATAATAATAACAATAATAATAACAATAATAATAATAATAATAATAATAATAATAATAATAATAATAATAATAATAATAATAATAATAATAATAATAATAATAATAATAACAATAATCTCTAAAAAAAAGTACTATAAATAATTTAAATAAAATAATTTTGCGCATAACAACAAACATAAAAAATAGGCGCAGAAACGTACATAGAATGAAATCATAAAAACAGCGATGACGACAAATTCAAAAAGAAATAAAAAAATTTATAAATACAAATAAATTCTCCCCAAAACTATTACCTCAAAGAGTACGCGAAAATTATAGAAAAAAAATGTAACAAATAAAGTGTAAAATAGACAACGTAATTTCGCATACACTCAAACACGTCTCTAAACTTGAACACATAAAAACGGCAATAATCACATGTAGGTCCCCCTCACTTGTCCCCCAAAAGACATACTAGTGGTACAGTGAAAAGATCAAAAAAAATTTTAATAAAAACCAACACAATCATATTTACATATATATGTATGTATATGTACATACATACATATATGTACATACATACATATATGTACATACATATATTATTACAAAATACATACTATATTGAATTTTTGTTTAATATACCACATTAATTAATCACAGCAACACAAATTTTATCAACGAAATATTAATTTTATACCATCCATCCATTTTTTTGTGTCCTAAAATCAGCGAAATTGTAAAACGAAATTACAAGACGGAAACAACAATTAAAGATCAATAACATCATTAAAAAAGTTATTTCTCTTTCAATCAATTTGCAGCAGTGGATTTTTTGGCACGATTCCCTTTAAAAATTAACAACAACAAAAAAATTATTAATAATAGTAAAGAAACAATTACAAAAGCAAACAAAAAACAAATACGAATAATAGAAACAACAACACCAAGAAAGCGTTATTGAATTTTGCTGCAGAACTTTCAACCTGCTAAAATAAAATTTGTTACCGGGGTAAGTTTCTCACAATAAAAATTTATTATATAAAATATTTTCAAATATGAATTAATTACACCGTGCGACAGCATTTTTTCCTGCAGATAAATCACTATACAGCCATTAATTTAGAGACAAAGAAAAGCAGTCAAACTGCGTATTTGGTTTTTCACTTCTCAATCTTTTGTCCTGTTTGAAAAAATTAAAATTTTTTTTAAGAATGATTATTTAAAAAAATTCTCCTCTAAATTAAAATGTATTACATTTTAGAAAGATTGATGGTGGCAAATAAACGGGAGGGCTTTGCAGAATGTCCTTTAAAAATTTCCTTGAAAATTTTTATGAAATATATTTTCAAGTCTTAGGTAGACTCTATTAGACCTCGAAATTTTATAATTTTACCCCCTTTTAAATCAAAAGTTATGATTGTATTTTTCACGCGAAAAAAAATTCTCTAGATTTTTTTATAAATTAATTTTCTGCATAAACTGATTACATATTTATAAAAAAAAACAACCACATACTCCTACATTTTGAGCCACTAGCAATAAAATCGTAAATGTGTGTTTATTGCGGAGTTTATTAATTGTTTATATATACTTTACAAATACAAACTTTATAGCAAAAGGAAAGAAGAAAAAAATTTCCAAGATTTTTAAAATTTTTCTTCAAGTTGGTCAAGTTTTTTTGAATTAAATTATTTGATGTATCCAGTAATCAAAAAATTAAATTTAGTAATACTAAATTATCACTTCTTCATTTCCTTATCTATTGTATGGTTGTCTGGACTCTACATTTTTCATAGAGGCACAGCTTAAAATATACTTATCTGTGAAACTTAAGGAAACAGGAGGTTTTAAATATTTCCCTTGGAAGTTTTTCCTTTCTTATCATTTGACAAAATTTTATTTCTATGACATCATACGTAAGGGGAACTGAAGGAAATAATTTTATAATTATAATATAAATAATTGTAATATAAAATAAAATATATGTAAATAATATAATGCTACAGAGCCATCCCTTTAATGTGGCAGCAGTTTTGCAAAAAAAACAAAATAACTTTTAATGTGAAAAAAATTTACATTACCATAAATAAAAATTGTCCTTTAAAATGGACCAAAGATAAAGAAACGAAACTCTAGATATATAGTGGTTTCTATGCAACCCAAAAAATGAAAATTTGTCCTACGGTTTTGTATATACAAATGAACCTGGAGATATTTCCTATGAAATATGTATGTTTTAAAAATATTTACAAATTTAACAAATTGGAGTCAAAAAATTGCAATACTAAATAAAAACTTCCTATTTTTTTGTTGGATTGGCTACGCATAATCTTACATTTTATTGGCGGTAACTAAATCATCAGTACAGTTTAGCCGAATCATGTTTGAAAAGCTTTCAAACTTATATAAGTACTTATACAAAAGCCCACCAATATTTAGAATCTTATCGAGTACTAATATTCGTTTTCTGCAGCTAGCTTCACCTCTTAAAGCGCTGTCAAAATTTGATCTCCTATTGCTTTGCATAGACGCCGACATCTTAAAAACGCTTGCCGCTATTGTTTAGGTCTGCGTTCTATACAAACAAGACGACAAACAATTTGTATTCGTTTTGCAATCTGTTTTTATTACTACCGGTGTATTTACAATTAATCGCCCTTCGAATGGTAATGAAAGTATTTGTTGGTCAAACCAAAAGAATAAAATTTATAACAACAATATTCATCAAATTCAGATTTAAATCAATATCAGAATTCATTTATTTTGTAGAACATCCTGACCTATTGACTTTCTTTAAATATTAAATTATTACCTTTTTTTATTAAGTGAATATTTATCAAATTCATTATTCAAGATATTCCCCAAAATCATATGACGATATGTTATTCCTGACCCAGTCAGTAAATTCCTTTAAAACTTACATCTTTTTGTTAAGAGAATATTCATCAAATTCATTGTTCCAGATATTATCCAAAATAATTATTAAAAAAAAATGAAAAAACTTGGAGAAATTTTTCAAAAGAAAAACCTTATAATTGGTTAAAAATTATTAAAACTGTCAATACAAAAAATAATCAAAGTGTTTGTTTATTCTAATACAAGTCCTTTTCAACCTAAAATTTTTGTCTATTTAACTATTTTCAATATTTCGCAAGAACTTCGACTGGCATCCTCGGAAAAAATTTATATGTTATTTAAATTATCCAGCTCTAGATCTTTTTAGCCGACTTCAAAAAAAGAGGAGTTTGTCAATTCGTGTATATTTTTTACTTTTTTTAATGTTTTTATTTTTTTATTCGTAAACTGCTTTTAAATTTTTTTTAAATTTTATTTAAAAGGTTTTGCGAGCCAAATTTTTCTTGAAAATTGGATTGGCCCGAAATATTGATTATAACTCCCCCATTTATGGACCCATTTAAAAAAATAAACTTTTATTTGAAAGTGTAGCTTACAGTTTGATTTCACACAAATTTAAATGGGAATCGGACGGACAAAAAGGCTGCCTGAAATAATTATTATAACACAACTCTACCATTTAAGGACCTTTTTTGAAAATTTATTTATTTATGAAATTATTTCAATCTTTCTCGGGAATAAAAAATAAACTAGAAATAAACTATTCCATGGTTGCTTCAGTTTTTTCATATGTTCGATTGGGCCTTTGTGTCGAAATCGGCTTTTTATTTTCAGAATTATTTTCAGTATATCTTAACTGGAAATATATTACAATAACTCACAATGCAGAAATTCGTCCTTAGAAAAATTTATGATCTCGGACTTCCTTTTTATAAATATATTCATATGAATATTAAAATAAAAAATAAAAGTTTATTTCAAACAGGTTCAAACTTGAAAAACAAAAGTTACTTTAAATGTGCAAAAATATAATGCAAAGTGCAAAATATTCAAAAACATATAATCAATGCCAAATTACGAAAAAGTTTTAAAATTTATAATTTATTACTATACGTCCAGGATCTTCCTCTGCACAAACGATTTCAAAATTATTCGGACTGAGATGTAGATGGCGGAATTGGAATTAATGAAAGCTTATAATTGACTTCTAATTGAAATTTGTGAGATTATTCGAAAAAGTTGGTTGACCGTAATATTCCGGGTATGATTGTGACATGGTTGGGAGCGCAAAGTAGGGCAACGGCACCAGCCTAAAGGAAAAAAGGGAGAAATGAAGCATAACTTCACCTAGCAAAACCATTGGGAGGGTTGGCACCGTGGAGACGTATTTGCTGAATATGAGGTGGTCGGAAGCCTCACTAGTCTAGTCTTTACGGCTGCAACATAAAATGGCAGCCATTTCAATTATTTGAGACATTTTTAATGTCAAGAACACATGGAATTATTTTGGTTGATTTTTTGCAATTTTCATTAAGAAAAAAAACACAAAATGAAATAAAAGCTGTGAAGTAAAAGTAACTTCAAGGTCAAACTTTGTTTTTTTTAATTCAATTCGCTATACGAACGTTCAAAGTTTCGCAATTCACCCAATAAAGAAAAAGCTTAAAAAAATTATGAAAATCCTGAAATTATGATCCGGAGAAGCAGTACGTATTCGGATTATTTCAAATGATTTTAACATATACTTTGTGCATTGAATGATATTCTTTTATTTGACGCTTATTTACCGATTTGGAAGTTAGACAGCAATAAGTGAATGTATCAAGGAGAATGAATAGAACGATTACAGGCATATCGAAATTTTTACCAATTTTTTTTTTTGGATTGTACATGCAACATTAACAAATATTTTTTGAATAATAATTATTCTTAAATATTTCTTAACAGTTTAATTATGTATTTTGCTACAATTGCATAATTTAGCGATGTGTTCCATCAAATGAAAGAAATAATAAACTCCCACTAAAAGCTAAGACTTCAGGCTTTATTTTAAGGTGCAACATGAGTTCTTATGTTTCCAATTAACAAAGATAATTGAGGTAAAAAAATTATGTTTGGGAAGCAAAATGGTTTATGGCATCTATGAACATTTTATTAAAAAATCTTTTTTGGCACAATTTTTTTAAAGCTCATTTAAGCTTAAACTTTACTGTGATCATAATATAGTTGTCGCAAATATGCCGCTCTCATATTATTTTCACTGAGTGTACAAATCTCATAAGCAGAATTGGTGAAAAATACAACAACAAAAAATATCTAAATACTTAACAATTACCTGAATGTTAGTCGTACAGTGTAACGACAACATTGTTGCCCGCGTAAATATAGAAACACACAATAATTTAAAAGGAAATACGATAGAAATTGCAAAAGTATGTATTTTACTACGTAATAGGGAAACATTTTTAACATTTTTAAAATTTTTTTCTATATTCTCAAAAAGCATTTGTGAAACGCATTAAAAAGTTCATTAAATGCAAGTGTATGAGTAGAAGAGAAAAAGGAAAAAAATTAAAAGCCAACGTTGTATAATCACAATGAATATGTGTACATTTGTGTATAAATTAATTAATATAGTAGATTTTAATAAAAAACAATTAAATCGTGTTGTGAATAAAATGCTATTAATATATTTTTAATAATTCACTCAAAAAATTGCGATATACATAATTGTAGCCAAATTAATATATTCAACTCGTTGTACTCGTATTAAAAAAACAACAACTAATTCATGGCGAATATTATTCTATAAGAGATTTATTTTATTTTTATTTCCCTCCAACATGCAATACATGTTTAATGGTGTAAAGAATCACATAAAATTAAAAGATTTTTCAATATTTGAAAAACTCTTTATTGCATTTAAAATCAAGTCCTCAGAAAAACTGAAAAGGGGTGTGTTCAATTGGAATTTAATTTTAAAATTACAACAACAGCAACAAAAAAGATTTATAAGTTCATGCAACAATACCGTTTATGTTTATGAACGTTTCTTAAAGATTTAGTTTTTTTCTTTTTTTTTTAATTTCAAATCTACTTCTTACGACTCAAAAGATACAGCTGCATGGCGTACTACGGAATTATGAACTAAAATTCTACAAGTTGAGTGATTTTCACGTTTGTGATTATTACGTACCGTTGAAAACAGCGAACCGAAAGTAATAGGAGCCTATTGCTGCCCGTTGGCCACACAATCCAAATGACTAGAATTTTTATTGTTTTATTTTATTTTTAAGAAAAGCAATATTATTGCATATGGTCGTTGCTTTTTTAATTAATTTACAGCAACAAAAAGTAAAACAAAAAACATCAAGCAGCAGAAAAGTCTTATTTGCTGCAACAAGTTTTAAATTACTTTAGTATAAATAATTTCAACCCTTGTTTTTATAATTATTTAAAAAAAAAATATTTCCACTATGCACACAATTCACAACATGTTGTAGATGGTAAGTTGTAGAAAGTACAACCACGGGCAGTTGTGAAGAGTATTTTGTAATAATTTTTAGTTAAACTTCAATACGTCAAACTTTTTAATAAAAATAAACTGGAATGGAAATTACGTGGAATGGAAGTACGTGAACACTTTCTAGTAACATTTGGTAAAAAAAAATTTAATTGGAGAACAACACTAATGAATAAGAAATGGCAGTTTTAAAAGGCTGGACAACGGATTTGTCTTTTTTTCTCGTAAAAGTCCTTCTGTCTGCTACAATGCAGACCTTGAGGCAGAAGTATTTAAAAATTTAATCGGTTTATGTGTGCTAATCCACAAAAAAAGACGTATTGTGGACGTTGTAATAATGTCTGTCAAATGATCATAGATTTGTCTTTGACTCAAAAAGCTAAAGTCATAAATCAACTCTAGAGATTATAGTAATAACAAAATAAGACTCAAGGCAAAATAATTTTCTTTGAAAATATGAATTTTTCCGTAAAAAATCTTTAAATCTGCATTTAGTAATTTTTGAGGAGTAAAATCTGCAAAAATCCCGATAGATCTCCACTTCTTTTAACAGTCGTTGTCAGCCATCTTGCCGCTAATTGTCTCTACAAGAAGATAGTTTATAAGCTGTGGCACTGGCCTTATTGGCAAACTTTTTTCAGTAAATTTCTTTGTGGTTAATATACTTACTACGTTTATACGAGTATTTACAAATAAAAATAGTTTGCAAATACTCAACTTACTGTTTATATGGCAGATTGCATACGAAATTAAATATACATTTGTGTGCCATAAAAACAATTACTCGGCAACACTGTTAGGAGCATGTTTACCAAAGGCAGTCCGAGTTTATTTCTTTACCGCCGAATTTTCTGCTTCGCGCACAATTTCGACTTGTATAACTTTTCTATTCCACAAAATTCTAATTACTCTGATTGTCATATGTTTACAGGTATACCTAGACTTTCCAGACGGGCTAAATTCAGCTTGATTGTGAAGCTTTCTTAAAGTTAAAAAGCTATTTATTAAGCTGAAAATTCTATCTACCCTTTTTTGTATTTTTTTTCATATTTTCTAGATTTTTGTTTTACGTTAATCATGTTAAATAATTTAAAATAAATTAGACTGAATGGAATATAAATTACGCGGTTTTGAATTTGTTTTTAAACCAATATATTAAAATTTTTCAAAACCAATAAATATTTATATTATATTAAATATTTTCTTGTCTGCAATTTTTTTTAGTAATTGATTGTTAAGCATATTTTTTTCAAATCAAGCTTTTTTATTCTAAATGTCAAGGATTTTTAATATATAGATCTGGCAAGCCCAGTACCAACCGATCGAAGAAAAAGCGAAAATTGTTGGAAAAAGTGGCAACTTTCTGTGTTTACAGTTTCGTTATTTGTAAATGAAAAATCTATTTCAAAATATTCAAATAATTTACTCTGACCATAACGAACTTTGTCTTATTTAGTTCGTTATAACCGAACTCTACTGTACTGCATATTTCATATGAGCGAATATTTTCGATATACAGATATTTCAATCTAGAGTCAAATATGTTCGTTTCCAAAATATAAAATATTAATAATTTTAGCAAACCAATATTTAGATACATATGTACATGCACATACATACATATGTATGTAAATATGTATGTATGCACATATTATGTGTATTGTGCTGTATGCATACATCAGTTTGTGGTAAGTTTATCAATATTTATATCAAATGTCTAACTCTCTTAGACTCTTCAAGCGATAACGAGCGAACATGTAATCAATCGTACGTACATATGATAATGATAACTTTTTTTTTATCGAACTTAACCATATGGCGATCAAAAAATATCGCACTGATACAGACATGCATGTACATACATATGTATGTACATACATAAGTACATGCCAATATCTTCTTACAATCAAGTAGAAAGTGTAAGACATTAAAAAAGAAACAACATTTTTTTTAGTTATTCTTTTATGTATGTACATACATACTTATGTACATACATAATACCATAATACCATACATTTATACATACATATGTACATGCATTCTTATATACTATCGAAAGCCGAAAGAGAAATCTACTGGAATAAGAAAAAAGCAAAATTCTCTTCCTTTACCTTTTTTTTGTATATTCAATTTCTTTTTTTATTATTATTATTATTATATATTTTTTTTTTTTTTTTGGTTTGGTTTTTCTGGTATTAATTCACTTTTATTAGTTTTTTGTTGGCGGTTTTTTTTTCGTTGGTAATACATGCCACAATATTTTTGTAGAGTCAAACACGGTTGAAGAGAAAAACAAAGAAGAAATAACAACAACAATAACAAACAAACAAAAATGAGCACCAAAAAACCCACAACATGTGTATGCCCACTGTAGAAATGAAAACCGCACTTTGCTAAATTCTTAGTGCTTTTTATTATTTTATAGACAGCTTTTCAGCTTTTCAGAATGTTTGTTAATGTTTTTTGTATTTAATTTTTTATCGTTTTTTTAATTCTTCTAATGTTTAGAATAAAAAAAATGTCCATATAAAACAAACCTAAAGTATGAAGACTTTTTTGCTACTATATAAGTACATAAGTACATATATACATATGTATATCGTGTATGTATTTATATATGTTTATAATGTAAAGTGATTTAATTAGTAAAAAAGTGACAATACCACATGACGTATCAATATAAACACAATTTATGTATGTATGAGATATAAATATTTGATACATACTCATGTGGTTTTTCAACGGCGGGAATGTTGCATACAATTTCGAATGATATTAGCAACATTTTAACATTGCGAACATACTATACAGTTTGTCAAGTAAATGTTTACACTGACAAATAAGGGGATTTTCCTTAAATATTCCCTTATTTGTCTTGTTGTGCGACTAATACAAAATAAAAACATTAAAAATGTTAAAGTATGAGAGTCATCTCCCAATATGATACGAGTAAGTTGGGCTTCTCTTATCGGTATACCGACTAAGAAGCCTCCTGCTTTGGGAGCTGATTTCCATTTTATTAAGTATGAACAGGACGGACGTCATTCCGCTCAATTCAGTTTGCATTCAGGCTAATCTTAATGTCTGCCTTTAACACTTATTCTGCAGCATTTAGGTCAGCCTTCTGCAGCCAAGCTGAGCAGCCGCCACGGGTCATATTGTCATATAATATAGTTCAAAATTTTCTTTTAATCGAGTAAAGACCGCAACAATTTCATTTCTCTACAATTTTCAGACAATTGGGGACACTCGAAGAAGGTTTGCTCAGCGTCCTCCATGACATCCTCGTTGGAATTGTTGAACCTTTTCATTTTGAACGAATATCTGTTAGTCGGGGTTCGACTGTCAATTTTTTTTCTATATACACATACTCTTATGTACGAGTATACACAGATATACTAACAATATTTAGTGTGTAAGAAATTGTGTGGCAAAGGATACCGAAGATAAACTTTTTAACTTTTGTCAATAAAGCTTTCAACATCATTTGATTTTCGTTGGCAGCATTAAAATATGAATATATAATTTTAGAAATTTTGTTTTTGCAAACATATTTATTGTTTTAAGTAAAAAATGTGATGAATGAATGCGTATCAACACTTCAGAGCCATTATCTCCACTGTTTGTCAAACAATTTTTATTTAATGTTTAGTGGCTTTTAAGGATCTTTAGAGCGGTACTTGTGCTCCATTTAAATCGGTTAAATATTTTAAGACCTGTAAGCGTTTGAAGCAGACATGATTCGAGAGCATTCGATCATTCGGGATTAGTCTTCAATGTAGCGTTTCCTGACTCAATGTCTCATTAAAGACAGTTTAATTATTTAGTCAAACAAAATTGAATCACGCTAACTCTAAAGTGAATACGTATTACTTGGTGTTATAAACTTGTCAAAATTTTTTTTGATTTCTCTGATAATTTTCACAAACGAAAATATTTTTCTCAGTATAATGTTGATAGAACAAATTTTATGATTTGCTGGCTTGAGAAAATGGAATATTCGATGAAATAACGAGCAATAACGTAATAGATATAAAGTCTAAATTTGATTTTAGGGGTTTCGAAAATTATAAGCGTTTCAATGACAACTGCATTGAATTCTGAATACTCGTATGTGTAAATTTTTACTATTGCACAACTACTAAAGGATGGATGCATCAATCGTATTAAAATAATATTTTAAAAAATTATAATAATATTGCAATGTGTCTCCAGAAGAGTACAAATGCGAAATTCCCAAAAATCTTTTATTTATGCCAACATTTAGTGCACAAACTGTATGGATTATTCATAGTATGTATGGAAGGGTCAATGAAACAGCTTTTGTATGGGAATCGGATTTATAAACTTTTTATAAATTATGTTTATAAAATGTTTATGTTCAATTGAGGCATACCTGATTGGAAAAAACAAGTTAAAATATGCCGAAAAAGCAACAACAAAATAGCAGAAAAAGTTTTATTTAATTTTTTTTTTTGCTGATCGATCTTTGGCAGAAGCACAAATAACAAGTGAAAATGATAATATAGAAGGCTTTTTTACAATTCACAATTTTATGCTTAATTTAGAGTTTTTGGTCTGGTGCAAGACTATCGTATCAATGTTCATTCTTAATCCAAAAAAGGAACTTGGTAATTACAAAAATATACCAGAAGCATAATATTTATTTATTTCTTCATATATTCATTCCTAATACAAACTGTTTATAGTGCAGTTTATATTACAGCATCTTAAGTCTACTATGGTTATATATTTGGTGATTTTCATATACGAGGGCTGGTCAATAAGTCAGTACTTTTTGCTTTTCCCCCTCTTAACTAAAAGGGCAACACTGCTCCTCTTAACATTCAGCTGTCACTTGGCTTCTGTCAAAATTTGAAGAAGTTTGCGTTTGACAGCTATTGATAGTAAACTGGCGCGTGGTATGAGAAGAACATGAAACAAAGTGAATTTTCTATGCTTGTAAAGAAATGGCTCGCCGGAAAGAGATTTAACTCCTATAATGATATCATCTCACAAACAAATATCTATTTTGAAGGATAAAAAAAATGGAGAATCGTTCAACAAAGTGTATAGAGCTCAAAGGAGACTATATTGGAAAATAAAGTGATTTTTTATCCAAAAACAGCATTTTATTCGAAAAGTCACGGACTTATTGACATGCCCTCGTATTTTAGAATTATCATACTGTATTTGAAGGTTTTTGTATAAACATATTAAATTGAATGCTTCAAACTGGTTGAAGTTCACTGATGAGTTGATTGGCACCAACGAAATGTCGACATATGGACAGACGAATCCATAACCAATCACAAATTATTTAAATTAAAATTATTTGTATGAATATTTCGAACGAATTTCAATAATAAATATTGAAAACACTTTATAAAAAGTATATAATTCTTTTAATCTACATGACAACCTTATTTTTAATTATTAATTGAATCAATTAATTTTATATGAGAAAGAAAATCAATCGAGATTATTGGCAAATTCTTATTTTTTTCAAATATAAAATATATTTCTAATATTTGCTTGCAAAGAAAAAAAAGTAACAATCAAATAATTTTCGTAATGAAAATCAAATTCATTAAAAAAATCTAATTGAACAGACAACAAAATGAATAAAATTATGGAGGAATTTAAAAGCGGATATTATCCATTTCTTGTCTAAATTTTACTCCCAAAAATGATTAAAATATCTTCTTAAACAATTGAACGGCCATTTCTATCGGACCAAACCCCAACCACGCATGGTTTCTCAAAACAAAAAAAAAAAAAAAAAAAAAAAAATACAGACAAATTGGTAACTACCTCCTGTTTTGAAGTCGACTAAAAAGAGGACATCCGCTTAATGAGAAGTCAATGTGAAAATCAAACGAGTAAAATTTTAGAAATGACAATTTTTATGATTTTTCCAGCCAGTTTAGGATATCTCCACGAGAGATAGGCACAGTCTCTAATCGCCTATGAAGAAAACCAGTTGTGGTCATACCTGCCAGATTTGACGATTTATTGTAATTTTGACGTTATTGGGCCCCAATCTCGGACAATTTTTATGATCTTTGGGTATTTGAAGAGTTTTCAATATTTTTTATTTTAAATAATACATGTAAAATGTTTCAAAGCGGAATCACGTAAATACCAAATTTGAGTGTTGAAATGGAAAAATTGAAATAGAATGCAAATTGAAACAATTAAAATTATTGCATACAAAAAATTTTTTCATGCTGCAATTACAATTGCCATCCTTCATTGATCTGTTAAGCTCGTCATCCATTGATGATTTTTTTTTCGAAAATGGTTGAACAGAAATAATAGCATCATGTAGACTTAAATTGTGCCATGCGAGATCATTTTGTTTGTTAAAGTAGCAAGTCATCAAAAAAAAAAAAACAAAAAACACTGAATACGACCTCCGCAGGTTGTCAACATCGAACTGCCCTCACTGTAAAGCCCTACCTACATAATAGAAAATATTGTTAGAATTTATAACATGATTTCGTCCGTCTGCAGAGAATAGTAAAAGTCTGTCACTAATCAATCAATACTAGTCATCATTTGCACTATATTATACACACTTTTGCGGTCCAACAGATTGATTCAAACGAGGATCAAAGACTGAAATTTTTTATTGCATGATTTCGTAAGTGCAACCATAAAAATGCACAAGACGGCTTTTTTAATTTATTAAAATTTTCTGAAGTGCTGATCACGCTGATAACTATCACGCTCTTTTGAGCAAATAGTTTGCAATTATAAAATGCAAAAACTTAGTAACATATTAATAAATGTTTATGCAGTTTGGTCGAAACTGAAATACCTGTTGCGTTGGCAAAAAAAAAATTAAATATTTATAAAAAGAAAATTTCAGAAAAAATTAGACAAACATTTTTTAAGAAAAAAAAATCACTTAAAATCAGCATTTGAAATGTCTTTCCCAACAATTTTTTAATGACAATTTTAAGTTTAAATATTTTTTTAATTATTCTTTGCATAAACAAATAAAATAGTGGGCATTTTGGCCTTTTTGCAGTTTTCTTTAGCAACACTTTTATTATCATTGCCTTTTTTATTTTTACTTTTATTATTCCTCTGAAATTCATGCTTCATATTCTAAAACACTTTTTCGCCATAAGAATATTAAATTAATATGACGTTGGAAGGTTAAGAAACTGCAGCCCACGAATACAACTTCATGTTGCTACAAATTTTTTCCCCAAACAAAGTGGTTTAAACAGGTTTCAATTGTAATTTGTGGCTTTTTCTCCATATGAGAAAAGTTTCACTTAAATTGCTTTGAAACATCATTATGATCATTTCAATTATTATCATCTAAATTATTGTCTGCCCCTTATGGCGAATGAAACTATTTGCCAAAATTTTTTGTGATAATAAAATAAAACGTAAGTTTCGTTTCTGAGATTTTTTGTTTGTTTTAATTTTGGAAGAAAATTACATACTCGTATGTATGTATGTATATTAATAAGAGTTTATAGTATTAGAAAAAAATTGTAATATAAATAAAATATTACCTCTAAAAACACATGCATACGAGTACATACATATGTATGTACATGCAACATACAAATATATGTACATACATATGTAAGTATGTACATATATATAAAATATGTGTAATTGCTTCCATTGGAGGTTAAATTAAATTTTTATTTTATAATTAGCACTCGGCTGTTACTAGAGCTAATATTAAGAATTTTAATTTTTTTTTTTGCTACACACTTGAGGGCCTGCGTCCACTACAATACACAACTGAAAAATCTGTTGAGAGTTGATTTTTAATGATGAAAAATTTTCAAACTTAATTCTAGATGGAAGTACAACTACTTGTTGTAATTTTGGCACTATCTTTGAAAATTCGAAACTAAATTCGAATTTTCGAACATGCTGTAAACTTAATCATTAAACATTTTCTTAACAAATATTTGATTATGTAAATTATTACGCCATGAAAACGAACTTCCAAATTAAATTCGAATTTTCGAATATAAAATTTGTATATTAATTTTAATTTTGAAAATTTCAATACTTATGACTTCAGTGCAACATGGTCACATTAAAAAAAATTTTAATTTACTAGTCCAAAAAAGCTCCTTACTATCAGCTACATAACAAGGTGGCGCAAAATTTATGTTGTAATTTGAACTGGCTGCCATTTTATTATAAATGAAAAAAGAGAGCTCTGTTTTCATAAAAAAGTTTATTTAACAGTATAAAAATGATGACATTAAGTGGCCACCTCCCGAGTTGAGTTAATTGTTCGAAAAGTACATTGCGTTAAAACAACAGACTGAATTTTTTTTAAATAATTACAAAAATAATTCCACGTCATTGGCTTGTTGAGAAATAATTCTCTATACATCTACATTATAAATGTCAAAGCACAGTGGCATTTGACGCTATCTGGAACTATGGCAGCCAAATCAAATTATAATATACTCTTGCACCACCTTGTATGCGGAAGAAGCCAGGGGCAAATTAAGTACGGCATTCGATATCGATCGAGATTTCAAACGAAATTTCATTCGATATAAAATGTCGTAATATGCACTCAGAAACTGAACCGAAGTTACACCAAAAAGTCTCAATATGGAATTTTGCAAGTAAAAAATTTTTTCTTGAAATGTAAATAAGTTTCATTAAAGAAGCGATATGTGCATTATTGCAATTGGACTTTGTTTTATTAATTATCTTGTGTAAATCGAATGTGAGCCATTGACTTTGTATCGTTAGTGAAAATAAAAAATACATAAAATTACTCATAACACAATTTATGTAACAGTAGGCAAGCGATAACGCGAACACCCATTTGCATACGTACAGCATTTTTCCTATTGATTGACTTGGACTAGACGTCTGTGAACAAACTTCTATTTCAAATGCTTATAAAGAAAAATAGAATTTCGATTCTTGCATCCTTACAATGAAATTATTGGCGTTTTCGTTTCTGAAAAAAGTGTAACATTTTCTGCCCTTTTAAAATGAAAAGAGGGAATTTCGTGTTCTTTAATAAGCGCAAACTTATGACGAAAGAGCATGGGACCACATGCTTAAATTTTTTTAATATCACAAAACTAATTGTTTAATTTAAATATCAGTTCTCAAAAAATAATATTTGTAGTACATACATACGTACATACATACATACATACACATATACATATGCATATATTTTTTAATTAAAGAAAGGCTTTGTTCCACAATAAGCCGCAATGTCGAAATGAAATTATAATTTTTACAAATCACATTTATCAAGTGTCTGTAAATGCTGTAATTACTTTGAAAAATTTACTTACACTTAATATTCAGATGAATTTTCTTTTCTGATATCGCGAGCACAGTTGCCTGATTCGTTATTTTGACGATTTTGGCCCCAAAAATAATTAGCATTTCGATGATTTGACGATTTTATGCGATTTTAATACTTTAAAAGCAAATTTTTGCCTTAGAATTAATTTTTGCATATAGTATGCGAGGGCGGATCAATAACTGCGTGACTTTTTTCGATAAGGAATCATTTTATTTGTCAGGATAGTCTCCTCTGAGCTATATACACTTTATCCAACATTTCTCCAATTTTTCTATCCCTTCCACAAAATAAGATTTGTCGGGGTTATCAAAATTGTAGACCTCAACGGATCGTCCAGAACGTTCGGCATCGTGCTTGTACGGCCACAAGCTTAGCCTTGGTTTGAGTGATGGCTTTTTCCCGCAAAAATAATGCTTAACGAGCACACAAAATTCACTTTTTTCCATTCTCTCCTCGAATCACAGGTGTAGCCTGCTATCAATGGCTGTCAAACTAAAAAAACTAAAACTAAATAACGCAGCTTGTTCACGTTTTGCAGGACAAATAACAGGTCAAATGACTCGATGCTTCTAGGCAGTATTAAGTTTGCCCATTAAATTTTAATGCAGAGTTATTCACCCTCGTACATTAGAGTTAAAAATAATGTTAAACAATTTTTTCAAATCAAAATCATGTAAATACCAAATCTGAGTCTTGAGATGAAAAAATTATTGAACGGTAATGAATGAATATTTAAAATTGAATTCGCACAAAAGAAACTTTCAGTTCTATTTAATTGATTTGTTGAGAAGAAATTTAGACCTTGAAGAAATTTATCTAAAAATTTATGTTATTTTGTCAGACCGAATACTACTAAGATTAGAATATTAGGATAAAATTAAAGTCTTTAACGAAACTAATCCTGAACATATAGACAATTATCCTTATTACAGTTGTCAACATGAAAACAAAACGATATTGTTTCAAATTGTTATTCCAGTTGTCGTTATCGAAGATTATCGATGACTTGATGATTTAATTATGCTTTGAGGATGCGAATGGCGAGTAGCAAAGTTGCGAGAATCTTGCCCAAAGCACACTATGGAATATCGGAACTAAGCGTCTATGGGGCGACTCGGATGAGAATAAATGAGTGGCTTGTTGAGAATAATTAAGCCCGAGTTAACTATGTTGATTGGCTTCTTGATGTGATACTTCAACTTAGAGCATATTTGCATCGGATTAGTGCTGCAGAGGAGGGCGTATAAAGCTTATGACACTTTACCAGGCATTAGTCATTGAGTAGAGAGAATTGAGGAACTACCTTCATAGCACTGAGTTCCTATATTGTTACAGGTTTTCGCTTTTCCATGAGATGAATCTCCTCCTCTTTTCATTTTGGCGACTTTGACGATTTTGCTTCCTAATTTATCTGGCAGCAATCAGCGTGAGTGGTAGAGATGCAAGTATATACATATATTTAGATGGAATATGCATGTGTGTGTGCCAGTATATAAAGATGTATGTGCGTGATGTCGTCCAGGCAAGGAAAGTAAAGATGACAAAATGATTCTTTGTTTTGACAAGTACTACAACAATTTGTTGATTGATTTGTGTAAAAATAATTTATGTACTTTAGAAAATTTTTTTCCTTTTCCAAAAATTTGGACTTATTAAAGAGCTCTTTGAAAAAGAGGAATGAATTTAGAACTTTATATCAAAAATTACTTTTTTTGCCTATACTGAAAATATCGGATAGAAAACAATTATAAAAGAATTCACAATAAATTCGAACAAAAGTTTGTCGAACTAGCCAGTAAAAGAACTTCCAGAGAAGTCAATAAGAACTGCAGCTTGTGGTTCGAAATTAGTGAAAATACGGATCTATTCCAATGATTTTAACAAAACCTTGTGAATTCAAAATAATGGATTTTTAGGATCTATTTTATTGGATCTGAAAACATTTACAAAATGTTATAACATTTTTTTTAATTACTTCAAATGCTAAACGTCCCACTGTATATTTTACATTGCAATATGTATGAAATCATACTTTTTTAAACATATTTAAGTATTTTTTTTTAAACTCAACTTAATTGTTTATATTAATATTTTTGCGGACTATATTTGGAGTTAAGGAATTCTATTATTGTATTTGGAATTCTCATATTGTATTTGATTCGTATGGTATAAACATCCGAGGTTGAATGTTTTCAAACTGCTTAAACTTCGCTGACGATTTGGTTTAGCGACCAATGAAATGTCGGCATATGAAGATCTAAAGCCACAACAAACAAAAAATTTAGCAAGAACTATGATTGTTTTAACGATTAGTTGGGGAGAATATCCCGAATAATAAATTCCAATATTAAGTATTAGAAATAGTTTAATGTGCTATTTACTATTAGAAACAATAGTTTTGAAAGGAAAATGGCTAGTCAATAGTCAGGATTCTTTTTCTTACGTTCAAGCAACAGTTTCAGTTAATTATTTAAGAAAAATTTTGCTTTCATATAAATCTAATGAAGATTTTCTCAACGTAACTTTCTAACAGGTTGAAAATATACACTAACGGACACTTTGTACTACACATACTGCCATATTTTTTAAATAAAGGGTACTATGAAAAAGTACAACAGTAGTTAAATACCCAGCCCTGATCAAATCCATGTAATGGGCTTTGTGCTCTCTTTAACTCAGTCAAATATTATCAGAATGGAAAATTTTTTAAATAGAAAAATACTTGTGCATGTTTGCTGGACTTTTGTATAAATAAAAACCATGATTATCTACTAACGAATACAAACAGTTTGTGAAAAATCATACATGTGTGTGAAACTTTTCTCTCTCTCCCTCTCTCTCTTTCTCGCTCTTGCTCTATCTGGCTGTCTTGAATTAATTTACAGTTAAAAGCCCTGCTTGTCAAAATCTATTTATATCAGTGACCTTTTGTAATAACGTGTTGACATATTTATTTTTCTAAACGCACTTGTACTCGTGGTTTCTCTTTTACTATTTTAAGAATTTTTTATTATTTCTACAATCATATTTAATTCAAAGCAAATGCTTTATATGTAAAAGCATTTAATAATTTAGAGTTCAAGTGATTTAATAAAGTCATAAATTTTACATTTGTAATTACATACATACATACATACTTATGTACATCCAATTATGTATGTACATATGTATGTAAGTCAGTGTGTATGTGTGTGTACGGTGGAATGTGTGAACTCGTATGCCCAGCGAACACGCCAGATTAATTATTTTGAAATTAATAATGATTGCAAACCGCACTTAATCTCTCTCAAATTTTACACGTTTGGAAATGACTTGAAATTTCGAGAATGATAGGATTTTAAAAGAAAATTGCTTCTAATCAAAATCTAATCGCCAACATTTTATAAATTTATACGTATAATTTTATTTATATAAATTTATGTATGAGGGAGGGTACTAGTTCAAGAAGCGACTAAAGCCATAGAACTAAATATTTAAGGGTTAATTTTGTTTATCACCTAGATTAGGCCTTATGTTATTTTGCTGTAAATTGTTGTGTCTTTTAACAAAAAACAAAAACAAACGCTGTACTTTGGTGAAGTACAAAATTAGGACCGCAATGAATTAACCTGAAAGCTTAAAATAACGCATCGTTTACACACTCAAGGGCAAGTTCGAAAAACTCAATAAACTAGAACCCCGATTTGCATCGTTAATAGAGAGAGAGAGAGAGAGAGAGAGCGAGGAAATGCGGCGCAATTCGAATTAATTTTGTTCTGTATAAATGCACTGATAATTGTCAGAATATCCAATTTAAATTCCAAGCCAATTGATTTTCTACTGTTTCTCTTATTTCTACTATTTTTTTTTATTTTATTAAATCTACCATAGCACTTTTTATTGGGAACTCAATTCTAATTTCCTAACACGCAACTATGCTTAGAAAAACGTTTGCTTGCAGATTTAACTTGGATGTTTTTTTTATATTTTTTTTTTAAGAGAAGTAACACTCAAGCAATGAATGCCTACTATTTTAAATGTACTTCTCGTGGAAAGGGATAGTAGTTGAGAGAGGAGAGTTGGTGAAAATGCGAGGGGTAGCTAAATTCGAATACAACTCTGCTATTGCGCGTTTTAATAACTTTATTATAGCAACGTTGCAGCGCCTCCGGTGTTGCGTAGACGCATTAACTTTATATTCTTACTATGCTACTGCTAACGAAGGACAGTGCTATGATATATGGAATAAATGCATAGAACAGTATCAATCGCTGCTGGTACTGTTCAGTGACCACAGCTAGGCCTTCATCTCTTAAATAGCCCAGTCCTACAACAATTAACACAATGCCACACTAATGCTTATCAGATAAATTACATGTTATTGTTGACTTGACCTGAACAAAGATCGAACTCATGTTCCCAGTCATTATTTGTTTTGTAGTCAACGCGCTGACTACGTCAGCCAACAGTACCTTCCTAGGAAGGCAAATCGGAAAGTTGCCGCAAATCGATACGACGCTAAGCGGGGCTCCAGTGTACACTCATACTTTTTGAATAACACATTCACACTTTCCTTACTTGCTGCTCAACTTGCAAGAGATTTCAGCCAAGTAAAATGACAAATTAACAAATATTGTTGCCCAGTAAAAAGTTTTACACAAACTTACTGGATTGTGTCAAAGTAATGATGACAGTTTAAAACTATTTTATGTTCATTTCCAAAGAAAATAAGTTTTTTTAGAAAAATAACCTCACTAAAAAAGCAATAAAATTATAAATGCCAACTGTTTCAATAGAAATCTATCCCATTGCTGTTATTGGTAACTTGAGCTGTAAAGCCAAGAAAGAAATAAATATAGAACCAAAATTAGACAACAAAAATATTGTAAAATTAATAAATTCATGTCGCTTTCATTCATATTTTTCGTTTTTTCATTAATTTTTTCGTTTTCACTTGCCTCTTTTAGTTTCCAAAATGAAAAAAGTTTTTGCTGTAAGTTGTCGCTTCGACGACATATTAAAAATGAACTTTTACTTGACTGTGTAAACATTCAGGCAACTTGCAAGACAAGCGATAATGCTTGATAATATATAAACTCCACTTGCAAGTGATTAATTGCTTACATAAATGCAGGATAGATTGAAATAAAAACTCTAATATACATTAATTTTTTTAATTATCGGAGTCCACTGGATTATTGATTGGGAGCTGCGTGTACAATTATCTTCTTTGATCACAACAGGTTTGTATTGACCAATCTTACATGAGTTTTGGTTCTAGAAACTGGCAGAAATTTGAACGACGGAAACGGGTTGCTCGAAGTATACAAAAGTTGGAAGGAGGTAGGGGAATCTTCTTTTCCTTCAAAAACGTGACCAATGGTGGACTAGAATTTTAATGAAAGCCGCATGGAGAGCATCCTTATACATACATATGTATATAAGTAAGACTCATTGCCTCACCCATGTATGGTAAACTATAGGATCATCGCAGCGACGAGTATGATGAACATAAATATAGTGCTCCTTCAACGCGACATAAAAATACCTCAGAAAACATATGTATGTTAAAAGATGATAGTTTTTAAAGTTCGACAACTTCCGCAGTCTCCCGATCTCACCGTGCTGGACACGTATTGATAATGCTCTCATGCAGAATGCTGAGATAAGTTGGAATCTGCCTAATGGATAGAACACGTTGACATCTTGACAAAAGGAAAACGACGCAACTTCTGAATTTTTCCAGAGTGCAGATTGGTGACCTCAGTTGTCATGATCAAGAAGAGGAGGGGACAATTTATCATTTCTCCTATGCCTCTGGCATGCACTGGAAGGACTTCGATTGCGTTATGTGTATATATGTATAATAATTTCTCATCGATTGGTTTTTCGTTCTGACTCCCCTCAAGTCGATTCGTGACCTCTCTTCGCCAATATTTTCAATGTCACTCCTTCGGCTATCCTTTATCTTATCTTCGAGTTATGAGCTGACCAATTTTCCCTATTTATTTGTTTGCAACCTAACCTAGCCTAGCTTCCACATTGAACCTTTTGGTATAACATCAGTGAATCTTCAGATATGATTCCTGCATGTAAAGAGGATACTGAGAATACTTTTTCATCAATACCTAAACAATTTGGTCTAAGTGTTACACTAAAGGAGAAATATGTAGAACCTTTATCCGCTCTCAGGATTAAAGTTTAAGGGTGAGCGGACTTGCTTTCATTTTCTGCAGCTGTTTAAAAGTCACCACATTATGACAGCCAGCGCGTTAGCAGGTAATGAAGTGACTAATAAATACCGGACAGCTAAACTTAAACATAATGAAAAGTTGTGAATTGTTCTCAGATGCTAGAATTTCCCGAGTTTATATGAATTTCCCGAGTTTGTATGAATGTATATTATAAAAAAGCGCTTTTGGCACTATTGAGAATTATTTATAAATAATTTTTAAAACTACTTCAAATTTAATGATCTTTTTCTAAGTTTCACAAATATTTGAGAATGCGACTTAATATCAAATGTCATTTTCTTTTCCCTCAAATCAACATCATCTGTTTGTAATTGTCTTTCGTATCAAATGATAAAACTATTAAATTTCAATCTTTTATCCTAATGTTTGTTGGGTTTTGTAATAATATAATGTATATGTATATTTTCGTATCAAAAAAAATCGTATTAAATTTTTTTGTTTAAATTTGCTCGTCATGATGATATTAATTGTCGTTTTTTTAACTTAAATAATTATTCTAAAATTTCATTTTTTTTAGCTAAAGTTTCAATAGATACTGACCAATAATGGGGTAGTCGACGAGTATCAATTTCATAATTTATCGTTCGGTTTTGCGATCTTTGTGGAATATTCGCATACGTGATCATTTGAAATATTTGTACAAATTGTTACTGGATTTAACTAGACTGCGTTCGTTTAGTTGTAACAAAAGAGCAAAAGGAAGATTAAAGTGACAGCTGAATGCAAGAATTAATTTCAAGGTGAAATTATTTGCCCAGCTGATGTTTTTCTTCTTAATGAGTGCGATTTCGCTGGTTTACGTATCCATTTAACCAGAAATGAGCTTTTTCGCAGAACACAATTTTCCGATAAAAAGTGGATAATGCACTTTCTTCAACCGAGCATGAATTTTGATAATAAAATTAAATAATCTGCAAGTGCTGTTCGTTTGTAAATGGATTCATGGTTAATTTGTAAACAAAACTGAAAAACACAGTTGCCAAAAAGAAAGTTGCTAAAAATCTACCCTTTATTGACATGTGAATAGCGTTACTGCGATGCCCCGTACTAAATATTCGTATATCAGAAGCTACAAATGGTTGAAATTTTAAAACTTTCAATCTTGCTATTAAGTCCTTATGGATCTTGGAAACTGCAAAGCTGCATGATGGAATATTCCAATACACATACATATTTACATACACATACGTGAAAATTGTTTTTTAATTTTTTTTTCTTGCCAAAGGATAAATCCGTTATAAATTTTTGTTTCAAGAATATTATTTTAAAGTTTTCCATAAAAATTTTCTTTAGTTTTCTTATTTTAACTATGATCTTAATTAAAATCAATTTATAAACTTCAATTGATTAGCGTCATCTAAAATGCAAAAGGCCAACACAACATATGCCATAATTTTCAAACTCTTATAAATACAAGGACCTTAGGCTTGAATTGTTATACATACATATGTATATCTTATCTTATATATATAAAATAGGATGTGTGTATGTATGTATGTATGTATGTAACGTAATGGCTCCAAAACGGCTGGGCCGATTTCGACGAAATTTCCAGGGAACCTTCAGAATACTCGGGCGGGTGACACTGTGAATTCCGATTTTTTATATTCTATCTGTGGGCGGAGGGGCGTGGCAAAATCCAATAATTTATAAAATGAGAACGTAAAACTGTAAAACTTTTTGTCAGTTGTTCGTATTTTCGAGGAGAAGGTTTTTATGGAAGAAAATTTTGGTAAATCCCTCCGGAAAAGTCGGAAAATTGGAAAAATCGAAAATCGAGTTTTTGTATGAAATTTTGTTTGAAATTATTCCTTAATGGCTTTTCAAATGAAAAAATAGAAAGTTTGTCTGAAGGCTTACTATTGAGGCAAGGCGAAGTTCGCCTGGTCCGCTAGTAATAAATAAAATAAAAAGTTCTTATTTCTTTCTGTAAAACTATAAAATATGTTGTCTTGGCCTTTTGCATTTGACTTAGGTGATGCTAATGAAAGTAAGTTTGTAAATTAATTTATTAATTTCCCAACATGTCCATAGAAATTTTTCTTATAAACAAAAAAACTTTTAACTCAAATAATTAATACTCATATAATGAAGAACAAAAATTGTTAATTATATGAGATCTATTGGTTTAAAAAAAATAATTTGTCGGAGATAGTCCCGCAAATTTGCCATTCGATTCTATACAATTTACAAAATTTCTTAATTGAATGTTTAAATACACTTCGTTGGACTATAATGTGCTGAAATCGAAATTTAATTTGTTAATACGCCCTTTCGAATTGGATTAACAGCGAAAGGCTAAACATTTCTAAACACGATCTATTATTAGCAATTAAATACTTTAACGTTGTTACTCCCCTTTACATTTTAGGTGACGATACACATCCAGCTGTTAAATGTTATATATTTTTTTCATAGAGAGTAGTTTGTATTTGGAAACTCAATTTTCAATTATTTTATTCTACTCTCACTCATGTCCGTCCTAAATAAATTTTGTGCTACACGTTTTTCGCTCATATTCACACTCTTGATTAGAAAATCTAAATGCGGGAGGGAAACTTTGTTAGAGAGACATAACAAGTATTTAATTATTCAAGTAAACGCTGACAACGAACAATTACAGTATTTGTAGTTAGTGAAATAGTAACTAACAATACTAATAGTATATGATATGATGAAATTGATTTATGACTATGAAAAAAAAAATTTAAATTATATAATAGACGATTAAACAAAAATTCAATTATTGTAAATTCTGTTGTACGAAACAAAGAAAAATACTACAAGAAATTATCGTATTTTATTATTTATAATAAAAGGCTTAGTACACATGAGGCAAAACGTTGAAGCAATATCAGTTTCCTCACTGGGATTTAAGAAAAAGATTATTTTCATAAAAAAAAATATTTTTTATCATTAAATCTGAAGAAGAAATACTTATATACAAGAGAAGAAAAACAATATCAGAATATTTATATAATAAATAAAACTAGGCACTTTAATATTTTAATTATTATATTAAATTATAATTTAATATGGAAATTCATTATTTGGGATATTCTCCCCAACTAATCGTTAGAAACAATTAGAGCTTTTTGCAAAATGCATAGAAAAATCAAAAGTTTGTTGTGGCTTTAGCTCTTCATATGCCGACATTTCATTGGTTGCTAAAACCAAATCGTCAGTGAAGTTTAAGCAGTTTGATAACATTCAACCTACTATGATTCATATGCAATATTGAAATTCTCATATTGTATTTGATTTATGTGGCATAAACATCCGAGGTTGAATGTTTTCAAACTGCTTAAACTTCACTGACGATTTGGTTTTAGCAACCACTGAAATGCCGGCATATGAAGAGCTAAAGCCACAACAAACTTTGGATTAAATTATAATATTAAAAAAAATTTATTATATTAAAAGAATTGCAAAAAAATTCAAATTTTGAATGAAATTAAGGAAAACGATAAAAATCTATTTATCAGCAATAAAATTTTTTTTTAATATTGACGAGATAGAGAAGAAAAATAATTACGAAAATGTTTTACAAAATGTAAAATCTATACGCAAAACATGGCATTGACATTGTTGGGGCAAACTTACATAAGGCAAATCCTGATAAATAAGTTCATGTTTACATTATTAATATTAAATAATTACCATTAAAAGTCTTTTATTTTTTTTGAGAAAGGCGATATAAAAACCAAGCCAATAAATAATTAAAATCGTACATGACAAATGATTTTTGTGTGCCATACGCCCTCTCTGTACCATTCGTTATAATTCTCATTTGGTTTTATAATAAATTTAATATAACTTCAAAACTATTTTAAATAGTTTTATCTTGTTTTATTTTCCAAATGTGCAGAAGGAGACCAAAAGCTCCATAAAAGAACTATCAAAAGGGGCTTGTATACATTTGTAGTTTTTCTCTATAAACATTGCATCTTATGGATGTTCCGTGGGCTTACGAAAAGTTACAATTTTTGCAGCTCTTGTTATGTTTTTTAATTTGTTTCTATGCATTATTTCAAATGCTAAATATGACTATTCTAAATTTATGTGATGATAACTATTCTAGTTTTGATAATAGTCATTTGTATAGAAAACTTTTCTGTGTGGTGTATTGCCCAACCCAGTGGCCATTATATTCCCCAAATAAAACCCATCGTTTGGGTTACACTAGCAATATATACTTATTTTGTTAACAAAGGATTATATAGTGTTTATATTTGATGATTGTGAACCATATTATGATCAAGTAATATAATATAATAATTGTGTTCTTAAACGACTTGGAAAAAGGAGGCGGTTAATAATTCGTCTGTGTTTTTTAACGCACAATTCTATCATTTGTGAACTAATTAAAATCATGCTTGCAGTTGGGTCCCATTTTCATCCATATGTGATAGGACCAGGAAGAAGTGTACCTAAGTATCGTATATCTTCTACCTGATCACAAAAATGAGTGCTGAAAATTATTGTGGGCTATTCTGCATTTGAGGTACGCGCGCCAAATCACACTGACTGAGTAAGACCAGGGGAAGGTAACCTCCCATACAAAGTATTATCTATTTAACGTATTTACCTGATTATAAGAGTGTGTATTGAAAATCAGTGTGGGTTTCATAGCATCTAATGCACGCAGTCACAAGAATAACTGACTGGATATAACCAGGGGAAGGATACCTCTCATATATATTAATATATAATTATTATATATCTGGCTGAATATAATAGTGATAGCGTTCACAATTTAAGTATTTTTAGTTTGAAAGGGATTGATTGCAATTTGTTCCCTCTAATGTTTTATTTTAATTTTTTTTTTTAATCGGAGGGACTAAATATTGATTATCGCATAATTCCTCCATTTATGGACCGATTTGAAAATGATCTTTATTATTTGAAAATGAATACTTGCATTATCGTCCCTTGGAAATTTAACTGAAAATAGGATGTATAAATTGGCCTCTCGATAACTTGATTATCGTATAACTCTGTCCGGTTAGTTCTTAGTATAAAAGTTGTGTTTCTTCGCGAGAACTATGTTATGATGAAATTATGGTTGCATGTTAATATATTGATGGATAAATAAATATAATATGATTTGATTGCAGTTATTTTCACCTCAACCATTTATTTTTTCTAAAGTACTTGTATATGCATTAAAATTTTGTTATTAAATACTTTCTCAGGTCAAGAATTGTCTCATAGTATATTGGAGCTAAAGTCAAACTTTGCTTCAGTTAAGTGTCTATGTTTTTAATTTTATTGATCACATAAAGAGCATAGGGCCCTTTTAATTTTAGTTTTCAGTTAAATTTATTTGTTCTAATTATGAACTTTTCTATTACTACGTTTATACGCACGTCTTATTTACAAATAGAACTATTTGCAAATAACTAATTCACTGTTTATAAGGGAAATTGCATACAGAACTTGTGTTATTATTACTGATGCCATGTGACGAAAATATGATTGTTTGGTAAGTAAAACACAAAAAACGTTCATGAAGTGGCAACGTCTTACTTTTTATTTGCAAATAGTGTCGTTATTCACGACTTGTTTAAGTGAGTTAATAAGTTACAATAAAAAAGTTATACGGCGACATTCTTCTTTTTTATTTGCAAATAAGACGTGCGTATAAACGTAGTATATGATCTCTCTTATTTTATTTTAGAAAAATTTTAGTTTTTCTTCCATTTGAAATTAATTTGTACTAGTTTAATCAATTTAAATAAGCAATTTATTTAGTACAGCTGCTCTAAATTAGTACAAATTAGATTCGTCTACTAAAAACATGTTTTTAATTTACTCTTATCGGCTGCATATTAGACTCTTGTCACTTTTATTCTCTTAATGGTTTTTCTATGACGAATAATCAGTGAATATCATTATAATATTCATAAATACATTAGAAAGGTCAACACAAGGAGAAAAAAAGAATTAAAGTATAAACTTAAACATTCTTCAATTCACTTAAAACAATTTATGAAAATTTGAAAACAATCTCATTTTGTGGTTCATAATGATTTTCTTCAAAATAAAGAAGACGATTAAAGCATCTTAATGCCTCCATAAAAATATCAATGTTGCCTCCAATCGTAACCGAAGCTGTTTAGTTGCATATTGAGGTTTTTGATAATGAAAATTTTTAATAATATAAATTATAATTTACTCGTAAATAAATCTTAATGTTAATAAGCTGCACGCCCACTAAATTTAAAGTTTATAAATATTAATGAAGCTTTAACCGCATTTATTTAAAGGTGCGTATTATATGTATGTCGTTGCATTATTATATAAAGCTGAATACTGTAGTTTGCGGTCGGAAAAGATCCATAAATTTTTTCATTAATATATAGATTCATATTCATGACTAGATAAAACACCACGTTGAACTAGGGTTAGGTGTAAAACATGTAAAAATTGTTTCCTAATATATTCTCTAATAGTCATCATCGCACCTTGACAACATTAATGGTTGCAAATGTTTGCGGTTTGTGTTGTGTATTTGGTTGTCAATGTGGCGCTTCGCATAGAACAGAGTGAGCAAAAATAAATGGCGCGCAATTTTAAATATTCACTATTTTTAATATTTATTTTCTTTCAATTAGTTCTTCATTAAAACAAATAATAAGATAATAATTATTTGCATTTCTTAACCAGCTTTACCCTCTCAAAAAAAATGCATAGAGTGGGGAAGCCCCGTCGAAATTGGAAACCAACATGAAAAATAATCCAAACGAAGTATAGCGAAGGTACTTTTGAACTCTGCTTTGGTTTTATAATTTAAAAATTTTTTTAAATAAATAAAAATATTAAAATAATTTTTTAAATATTCATTAAAATTAATAGAGAAAATTTTAATATTGTATTTGTTGCAGTTGTTGCAGCTGTCTTTACGCTCGACATTTTGTTAGTGCAAGTGCAAACTCATCAGTAGAATTCAACCTGCTTTCGAAACAATCAACAATGCATGTATTTTTATATACAATATGAGAATTCTAAAAATTCAGTCGTATTTGAAAATTGCAAAAATATGTAACCATAGAAATCTTTATGCCAACAACGCAACAAGCAACCTATAGCCAACTTCCCTCTTTTTTTCTTCCCCTACAATTGTACAACGATTGTATTTATTATAGTTATATTTATTAATTATTTTGGAATACTTTTTATTATGGACCAACAATCAGGTAGGATGACTCCCACTCATGCATGCTGGAATTAGAAAAACAGATTATGTGAAGAGGAATGGATATTGGGGGTGTGTAGCGACAGAAAAGACTTCAGCAAGGACGTTATACTCCATACAAATTGTTCTGCTAAAGAACAAATTCTCTCTAGAATGCGAAAAGCGACTAGTTGGCACATCGAACATGAATGGATGCGCTCCCAATGAAGGATATGTAGGCCGTATAAAGGTACGGATTTTTGGGAATCAGTTCCATGATCTTATTACATCTTTGCACTCTTCGGTACGCGGCAGAGTAACTTCAAAAGATAATCTGAAGCATCGGCCCACATTTTAAAGTTGTATTTCATTTAAGGACGAATATATGTAGCTGAGATCGGGAGGAGTGAAGTCATAAAACGAAGCTTTTAAATTTTTCTTTTGCAATATAAAAAAATCTGCTCAGTCCAACGAAAATCACCTCGATTTTCGTGCCACGAACATCAAAAGCTTCTGATTCCTTATAATTACAGATGGGGCAGCACGTTCGGTTGGTGTGCATACAACACTAGGTGTTATGAGCATTAAAGTGGACCCTATCAGTCGCTTATAGACTAAATGGTTTCGAATCACGAGATTACAAAAATTTTTGTGTACAAAATACCTTTTCAGTGATTTGAAATCACTTTGATGAAAAGAGAAACATAGAAAGTTTCGTTTCTATTCAAAACATTATAAAAATGTTAATTTTTTTTTCGTCCAGAAAAATGTATGGCATTTGAAATTGAAATGTATTTGTATTTTTCCCCATACTGTTTAAACATTTTGTATATATAAATTAGTTATTTATCATTCCCTTAATTTTTCCTCCAAACACAAAATATTTTTTTTTGGAATTGTCTAGTGTTTATTTTTCTAAACCAGCAATTTTTTTTAGCAATCACAAGAAGTGTTACCGCAACCAAAACATTTTTGTAATAAACATTTTTAAAAAATTTAACCAATACATATTATCTTTTTTTGTGAAAGTGAAAGTACACATTTAATATGTTGTTTTTTAGATTAAGTTCTTTTCGAAGCATACATTTTTTGTAGAGTTTGGAGACTTTTTTTGGCTTCTATTCTCTTTTATAAACGTACGTACATGATTTTTATACATAATTTCTTTTCATGCACTTCCAATTAATTGACTTTTTTTGCTGCTGATCGAACAATTCGATTCAAGGTTTTTTTTTTTATTTTGAAATTCAAGTAATTTTTAACTAAATTTTTTAATTTAATTTTTTTATATGTATATGATTTTTATATAAATGAGCTTTAGGTCTTTTTTACAAAAATTATTTTTATTATGATTCAATATTTCGACGCCTCTTTGGGCGTCTTCTTCAGGAAAAATTTTTTTTTTTTTCCTGAAGAAGACGCCCAAAGAGGCGTCGAAATATTGAATCATAATAAAAATAATTTTTGTAAAAAAGACCTAAAGCTCATTTATATAAAAATCATATACATATATTAAAAAAAAGGTCGAAAATAAATAGTGTTAATTAATTTAAATTTTTTGGTACAATTTTGTTCATTTTTGCAACATGAAACGGAGTTTTGCTGCTCCTTCTTCAGCTTATTCTTCTTTGTTCGTGTTCTTTGCTTTCACTATTTTAAATATTTTTTCTAGACCAAAACGGCAACGCTGATCACAAGTAAATAAAAGAGAAGTGAACATCTCTCTATTGAATTAATTAATATAATGAAGACATTAGATTATAGATAGATATGAACTTATGTATGTATGTATGTATATCAGGCGGCTGTGGTAACCAAAGAATTAAAAATGTCAACAAATGAATATTTTGATGGAAATTTTAATAGAAGGAAAGTGGGTGCATTAAAAATTGAAGAAACTTTGTTCTAGTGCTGCGAATTGTTTAATAATAACGCCGGCTTTTAATTTGACTTGTAGTAATAACCGGTCTGAGGCACGTTTTTGTGGCCATAAAACCACTAAAATAATAAAATTTACTACAGTCTCTTAAAAAAGTTTTTGATAAGAAAAATTTTCCACTACGTGATTATATAAACCTTTTAATTACTGATAAATACACTTTATTCAAGATCGAATCTTGCATGCGCTACAGTAAGAAAAAAATTTTTATTAATATATTCTAAAAAAAGGTGGAGAAATGACATTTTAGAAACAACTCGTTTCTATACGACTTTTTTGTTTTTTTTTACAATTTTTACTAAGTTTTCATACTTTTTCGGAAATTTAAAGTTTTAACATTTTACCATTTCGCAAACCGTTTTTCAACCATACAGGTATCGTTTATGTCTATTTCAAAAATGTTTTCACATTAATAAATTTAAATATTTTCGAAGCCCTTTTTCGGAATAGCAATTTTTCCCAAATTTTTGTTTTTTGTGGCGTCTCCGAAATCTTTTTAGCAACCAAATCAATTTTGAATCAACTTCGATGCATTTTCTGATTTTAGAATTTTTTTTAATGTTTTAAATTTCATGTCATTTTAAATTTTTTTCAATTAAATCGTTTTTATACTTTTTGAGAAATTTAAAATAAAGTAATTTAAAATTTTAAATTTACAGATTTTAAGATTTCGAATCTGCTTTTGTCTTCAATGGAAGTTTTAGACTAGGATTTTTTTCCAAATTGAATTAATATGTATGGTTACAAAAAGTTTTCCTTTTAAAGTGGCTACGAGTAATACTTTCATTTTGAAGTTTCTTGGGAAATGAAAATTTTTCCGAATTTTTTGTTGTGCTTAAATTGTCTTGCATTTTCTATTATACAATTTTGAACTCGTCTTAATATATTAACATTTTTTCTGACTTGTAGAAATTTTTATTCATAATTTTTATTTTGTTGGTTTAAAGGTTACTACGGTTTAAATAAGTTTTTTCCAAGACTTGGTGATTGTTGTCTTGATAACAGCTTTTCTTTAAGCAATTTTCTGAATCCTGATTAGCTTGACTTAAGTTTTGCTATAATTTGCATTTTAAGCAAATAGAAAAAGCTTTTGTGCTTTTTTGCTTATTAAAAACAACTTTCTTAAAATTAAAGTGAATTTTTGAGAATGTCGGAAAAATTTTGGTATTTTTCGGAGTTTGTGAATTACATAGATTTTCAAACATTTTTTCTCCCCCATTTTATTTTTTAAAGCGATTTTCAACCAAAATGTATAGTGTAAATCGAGTCTATGTTTGCAATAATTCCTAAACTATGACATATTTATTTAATTTTATTAGAAATTAATATTCGAAATTGTTAATTTTTTAATCGAATTTAAATAAGGGAGGAAGTTATCCATATATCGTCCGCTTTTCAAAATTGTTTTTTTTTAGGATTTGCTTGCAAGTTGGTCCCATATATATTTTTTTTTTTTTGAAAATTGCCCGAAAAATTTATTTCTCTTTTTATGGACCGATTTTCAAAATTATTTTTTTGTTTGAAAGGGTTTCCAAATTTCCGAAAATTGATTATCACATAAAATTGATTATCGCATAACTACTCCATTTATGGACCGATTTTGGTTTCACAGAAATTTAACTGGAAACCGGACTAACCTATTTTCAAATTTTTTATTTAAGCTGGTATTTCAATTTTGTCTGGGTGTAAACTATAGACTAGAAATGGATTATATGGGGGGTTATTATGTATTGCGATGCGTAAGCTAGTTCGATGCGTTTGATATTTTGTTCGCCCAAGATATTTAGTTTTAACGAACGATTTTAACATACGCTTTCGTATTACAGAGTACACTGATCCCAGTTTTGCGAAAGTGAAAAAATTAGATGGAAAGGACGCGATAAAGGGTACCAGTTATCCGATTGGGTACCATTTTTCTTACGCATCGCAAACGCATCACAATACAGAATAACCCCCCTGTTCGATTGGCTTTTTGTTTTGAAGCCGGGTTTTTTTTTTGCCAAAATTATTATATAAACTTGTCACAAAAAAACAAATATATGATCGAAAATAAAATAAAACCCTTGTACGAACACAGCTTTTAACACAGTTGAAAGAGGATTTAAAGTTGTATTATAGAACACTGAAATGAAATTGAGTGTAAAATATTCTTCATAATTCTTTAAATGTTCTATGTGCAACATGTTTAGAATAGGAGTTATCTTTTCTCCTTATTACACATTCTTATTTAAAAAAAAATTACTAAGTTGCATAATTTTGACTGAATTTATTCGACACAGTGATTAAACTGTCAACAGGATATCTGTTCCGAGCTCATGAAAAATATAATGTCAAGAACTCGTTTTCACCTACATCTATTATTTACATATAAAATAATAATAATAATAATAATAATAATAATAATAATAATAATAATAATAATAATAATAATAATAATAATAATAATAATAATAATAATAATAAGTCTATAAGAGCTGATCGTGGCAGATTCCGATTTATGCTCAGTTATTGAGTGAAATGATCATAAAGGCATGTTTGATGATTCGGTTTGATTTGCTTTTTTATAGCAAAATTTCAACTTCGGACAGATGAAGACAGAAGTATGATATATGATAAATAAAATACGATATATGTACATCACAAAGCATTACAAACGGAATGACAAACTTACAGTTAAACCTGTAGTGTAGGGTATTAAAATTAGTATTGAAATAAAAACGTTTTTCAATGTTAAAATCAATTATACAACACGTTATTATTAATGATTATTATAAAATAATATTAGCGATTATCATATAATTAATAAGCAAATTTAAAGATGAGCATTTAGAATTTGCTTTGTAATTTACAAAAAATAAAAAATAAAATCAATTCTCCACTTGGAAACGATCTTTAAACAGTTTGGAGTAGGTCATTGAGCTGGCGATAAACTGTGTAAATAAATTCTATGAAAACAGTTTTATACGAGTAGTACATACACAGAAAGAAAATTTTTATTTAAAATTATTTTAAAACTAATAGATAAGAAGGTGTGTGTGTGATGTGTGTATGCCACCCAGTAAAAAATATATGGATTAATCCATAATCGAGCAATAAAGGAGTAATGACTTTGTCATCCATTTGGAGTAATAAGCGAGCTATCGAAACTTTTTGTTTGTTTTGTTGTTTATGCTTCGCTTAATACTCCAAATGGATCAATGAGGGATGTATCAGTTCGTTTTTTGGTTTTTGTTTCTTTGACATAACTGTTAATTGTTGACGTTTTCGTTTTGTTTTTCTATTTAGTCAGTTTAGTTTTAAAAAGTGAACGACGCGTTTAATTTTATTACACATATTAGATTCATAAACCACGAATTTCAACGCGAATATAATATACAATAAATGAATATTTTCTTGTTTCTGTAAAAAATAACCAAATTTTTATTTTATATGAATATTTACTCCATTTATGCTCTTTTAGGAGACAAAAACGATTACTCCCTTTATGCTCTTTCAGGAAACAAAAACGATTACTCCCTCTGTCGGCATTTTCAAGATCAAAGGGAGTACTCCATAAGGAGCATAAAAGGAGTACTCGTGTCTTAGGACATGCTGTGTTAAAAATCCAATGAGATCCGGAGTTTTATGGAGTAATCCATTGCTCGCAAAGGAGCGCTCCAAGATTACTCTTTGGATGATCCTATTTTTTACTGGGCATATCAAAACATATCATATACAGGGTGTTTTTTTTAGAGGTATAGAACTTCGAATTGAAATAAAACACAAGAAAATCTTTTTAATGTCCATCAATTTGGCTTTATTGGAAGGATAATTTTATGCCATTAACGTTTAAATATGATTTCGGGCATGTGGCCGCCGTGGCTGGCTCGAATAAAGCCAATTCTACAGGTCCAATTTTCAACCACTTTTTCGAGCATATGGGGCCGTATGTTGGCAATAACGCCACGAATGTTGGCTTCCAAGTCCCCTAACGTTTCTGGTTTGTTGGCGTAGACGAGCGACTTCACATATCCCCAAAGAAAATAATCCAATGGTGTCAAATCACACGATCTTGGTGGCCAATTGACAGGTGACGATGAAAATCAGCATCGAGATCAATCTCATTTTCGGCCCATACACCAAAATCACGACGCATTGCATGGTCTCGCGGCTTTAATTCTTGCACAAGCTGGATCTTGTAAGGTCGCAAGCCAAGATCTTTGCGCAAAATCTTCCATAAAGTTGATGGACAAAGCTCCAATTGCTGTGCACGGTGGCGAATCGATTCATTCGGGTCCTCTTCAACACTTTGCTCTACAGCGGCAATTGTTTCTTCGGTGCGCACTGTTCGACGTCTCTGCGGATGCGTATTATCACATAGAGTAAACGTAGTGCGAAAACGATCCATGGTTAACCGAATTAATTGCTCTGATGGACGATTATGTCGACCATAAAATGGACGGAGCTTGCGGTAAACTTCGCGAACTGAACCATTATTTTCGAAATAAATTTGCACGATTTGCAAGCGTTGTTCTTTTGTCAACCTGTTCATGATGAAATGGCAAACCAAACTAAATATTAATCACTTGACAGCTGACAAAATGGCCGCCAGTTAAAAAAGTGATGCCAACTTAAAGTTCTATACCTCAATAAAAAACACCCAATATTATACTCGTATGTACATACATATGTATGTATGTATATAATAATGTTAAATTTTTACTACAAAACCATACGACAAACAACAGGTAATTGTCGTTCTGAAACGTATCTGTACAGTAATGGGGTCGTTATTGAACTACACGTACATTTTCAAAAAATAAGTTGAGTTTTGCAGACAAAAAGACGATATTATTATACTGGCAGACAAATTTGTAACATATTCAAGTAAACATTTTTTGTTTCAGCTAAACGCTGATGAAATTTTGCGTTTTTTCTGCCTCACACGGACGAATGTTAATTTAATTTATAATTTATTAATAATTAAAATCCCGTTCTTAATATATTTTTTCTAATATAATAAAAAGACAAGTGCCTTAGTCATCTAATCTCATATAGGAATTAAACTTGAATTAGCTTGACAATTTATAAAGAATAAAATATTTCACAAAGATTTTCTTTATATATTCCTAAAAGTAAAAAAAGTATTGTACTAAATCGCTTTAAATTTTGATAGTCCCCGACAATTAGACGTTCACCCTTACCGTAGATAGAAGGTGAACAAAATGTTCAAGTGAATTACTTTCTATGAACCAAAAATGGCGAAAAATTCAACAAAATAGTACCTAAAGGCAACTACGAGTGCGAGTATGTACAATAGAAAATTGTCGATTAAAATTTTGAAGAAAAGGAAAGTTTCATTCACGATAAGTATGGATAAACCGTCAGTTTAACGAACAGATGAAATGACCTTATTACTATTTTCTTAATTGTACTTGATCATGAATATATAAAAATTGTGCGCAGTGAGTGAATCACATAACTCGATATGCTCGGGTTCAAATCGCACCCTAGATTAACACATAGTTTCCAAAAGGTGCGCAAGGTGCATAAAACCTTGATGAAGTGCTTTAAACATTTGTTTTGTTTGAAATACTACCGCCACCATGGGTGTAAATAGGCCTGTCTGTGGGAGGTGGTTCTAAACACTCCCAAGAAAAAAGTTAGCACTCTCCAGATTTCTTTCGTTCTTGTGGAATTTCTTATAAATGATATAATTTTCCCTCCGTTAAAGGGTTGTTGGCGCAATTTGATTTTGACCAAAATACATTTTTTTTTGAATCATTTATTATCAAATTCTTTAATTTGTTTTTATGTAGATAAAAAAAAATAATTTTAAAGTTTGCTGAAACAAAATTGGGTGTTTCATAAGGTATCCCCTCTACCAGTCGTGATATTATCATAAAAATCTTTCAAACGATTTTTTTTAAATAAAACAACAACAAAGCCTTATGCCAATATGACTGATAGCACGCAAAACTATTTAGCCAATTATTGGGCATTGTGAAGCAAAACGGCAATAACTTGGGCAAAAAAATATTCAATAATATTGGCTACTTTAGGATCAACATAAAGAAAACTTCATTTGGGCTACTGCCGCAATGAACACATTTAGTTACAAACATCATTTATTTAATCGAGGATAAAACTTTTGTTTGAGTACAATCGCACCGAATGTTGCCAATCTAACATGACTCGCCATACCCTGCGTGATTTTTAATATTCACTGGCGGATATCATGGTATTAAGTATGAATCGAAAATTCTGAACACATCGAGTGCCGGCCGCCATAAGCCCTAAATTAAAGTTAAAATTTTTTCTGCGGCCCTTGTTTAAAAAGTCAACAAAACTTGCATATGTATTCTATGACATGACTTTTTAAAATAGGTATTAAATGACTCAAGTGTTGTTTTTTTAATCTATTCTATTCTCCACTTACTTTCTAATATATTTCAAAACTTAACATTAATGACAACTGCTGGATATTTAATTAATATTTTCCTTTTCTTATCTTCTGTTTTTAGAGCGTATCGAAGTTGCAAATTGTTTCCAAAAAGCACTCCATTTATATTGGATAGATTGTAATTTTTTTCGTTGAAAGGTGTTAAAATTAAAAGCGCAAAACTGCAACTATTAAACGAACCGTACGCCATTATAATGGACGGCTTTTCCCATGATTGGCCGACGCCAACACGTACAGATAATAATGCCTTGCAAATGGATCTGGTTGCAGAGCTGCATGATGGTGGTTTTGAGCCACAAACGCGTGCCAGATCGAATACATGGCCATGTCCAAGACCAGAGAATTTCGTTGATCCTCCGGATGAGCTGGAGAGCACAAAAGCCAGTAATCAACATTTAGCTGGAGGTAAGTGGAAAAATAGGTGAAGGGGGTTGTTATCTTTTCGAAGATCCTTTATTATTATTTTTATTAATATTTTTAGATTCACAACAAACTGTTCCAAATGTGAGTGCCACTAAAAAGAATTCCTCACGTCGTAATGCGTGGGGCAATTTGTCATATGCTGATCTTATAACACATGCCATTGGCTCTGCCACAGAAAAACGCTTAACTTTGAGTCAAATCTATGAATGGATGGTACATAATGTGCCATATTTTAAGGACAAGGGAGATTCGAACAGTAGTGCGGGCTGGAAGGTAAGTTTTTTTTAATGTTTGTTTTCTATGTTTTCGACAAATTTATACGGGAAATTTTTTTTGAAAACTGTAATGCAGTATTTTTGTGCTTCTTTCAAGAGTAATTTAACTTTAAAAATAAGTTCGCGGATATGCTTTATGCATAACGTAACAGCATATATTTCCGACTTAAAAATATAATTAGAAATTTTTCACAATTTCGATTTTTATTAAATTTGCTCTTGTTTGCAAATTATATGTGCCATACCGCTTATGGTTCTGAAGTTATAGCCCTCCCAAATTGGACATAGCGGGCTTTGTTCTGAAAAATTTGTATTATTAAACACTTCATAAGATTAGATTGCGTTTTCAGTTTCAAATGAAATTAATACCGTTGGACATTTGCTCTTTAAGCAGTTAATCTGAATGACCTGCCTTCTTGTTGCAAGGTCGTCCCTAATTAGAAAATGTCCTTTATTCTTACAAAAATGTTACAACTATTGAATCCATTGAAAATCCAATTTGAAATTTTTAGCCAACAAATATACCGAAATTTAAATATTGTTATAAACACAACTGGTAGGAATGGCGAATTTTTCGTTGCGAATAATCGTCATTGGAAATGAACACAATCAGTTCATTGCAAAAAATTCCTCGTAGATAACGAACTCTCCGATAGGTTTATTTCTCTTTCTTATGCCGAAGAATGGATGTGCCGTTTCGCTTGCATTTTATCAAATAATGCTATTTTCTGCTTAAACAATTACATATTATTATTTTTTTAAAATTTATATCACATTTACAAATTTTATTTTTATAAAATTTCTAATTTAATAATATAACTTTTTTTAAATTGTTCTTTGTTATTATCTCTTTTTTAGTAATGATATACAAATTAGTGTGATTGGTCTACGATTTAAGCCCAAATGGGCCATAGGTGAATTAATAATCGCAGGACTAAATAAAAATGGATGTAGGTTTAATAAAGCATCCAAAGATTGTTCAAGTTTCCGGATCATAAGTCAGGTCATGCTAAAAGCATTAGCGACGATCCGTTAAAATTATAAACAGAATACACGAGCTTAAGAAAAGTTTAACTTATCCATCGCCCTACTTGTTGCTTTAAAGTATGGCTCCTCATTTTTTGTTCTTAAATATGTTTTCTCGATTCTCTGGAAGCCAAAGGACTTTCTCTAAAAAAGCTTACACAAGGCATCTTCTTGTTAATCGTTGGTTTACAAAAACAAGACTTTTAATAACTTCCAAAGCAGCAAGTTTCGTGAAAAATATTTTTCTAATTAATTTATGAATAGATTTAGATCCAAATAAAATAAAATTTAAATGACATTAAAAGCTTCTTTTTTCACGTTCAAATTAGCAATCATTCAATGAATTTAGGTAACATGGTGTGCGAGTAAATGAAATTTGTCGTTAGTCCCAGCTATGTTTGTAGTTTACGAGTATTTCCTTAAAAAAATAAGAAAAATCAAGAGATTCCTTTTCAGCTTATGGGAAAATAAATGACAATTTCTCATATTAAAGGTCTTTGCAACAAGGAGGTAGATCAAGAAGTCTAACACTTTCAAACGACATCAGCCTTATTTCAATCTGATAAAGCGTTCGAAATTTTTCACAAAAATGCCCCATATGTCCCAACCTCGGAGAGCTATAATATTGGTAACATAACTCGCATCACACTGGTTTATGCATCATATAATACCCAGATAAAGGAAAATATGTGTGTACATACATACATATATGCACTTACATATTCTTAAAAGAAATCGGTGGGAATCACAAATTAAACCGGGATTTTAGTCTCATGATCAAAAAAAAAAAAAAAATAATAATAATAATAATGAAAAGCGTCAAAAAGCTTCTCAAGTTTTGGGACTATCAGAAAAGTAGTTTTTCCTCGCTGCTTGTACCACACCTTTTCTATTGTTTTAATTTTACACTAACAAACGAAAAAAGCTCATTGTATTTTATTTGTATATTTTATCTCTTCCATTCTATTCCTCAATAGTTTAAAACAATAATCAACAAGCAAATTGTGGCCCTGAACTTGATTTTGAATTTTGTACATAAATACAAACTTATGTACATACATACATATGCATAGATATATATACATACATATATACTTATATACGTATACATACATAAGTGCGTTCACATTAGTTTACACTTTAAAAGCCCCAAACGAAAAACAGTATAATGATAAAATTTCAAAGAAATATTTAGTAACAAAAAAGAAAAAAAAACAATAAACAAAATAAAATAATGTAGAAAAAGCAAAATGGAAAAACAAGTCCATAACAAAAAAAAAACCATCGGCAGACACTTAAATGACGGGAAGCATCAAAAAATGAAAACAAACATTGAAAAGTGACAGACGAAACGAATAAACAACAACAGAAATTAATTTCATCCGTTTAAATGCAATAAAGTAATGAATTTTATTTGGATCCATCTTCACATTAATTGCTTCGTGTCGAAAATATTTGGTTATTTTGACAATCATTATTAAATGTATGTAATTTATTGCGTAAACAAATATGTTTGCATCAAGAATCCAGCAACAGGCAAAATAGTGCAGCCAGTCTGTCTGTCAGTCAACCGAAGAATCATACAAAAATTTGAAACCGAAAAAAAATTGTCATAAAAATTTTGTTTGTTTACTTTTTTCCAAAAGGCAGCAAAATTGCCCATAAATGTTATCATATGAGTATTAACAACATAAATTAAAGGCAGTGATTCAAAGGTATTGATTCATTAGAAAGTGCTATATATTAAACAAAAATATGATATTTTAATTTTGAAAATGTATGTGGTTTGACTGTAGTTTTTTTTATTAATTTAGATTTACTCTAACCAAGCAGTTTCTTGAGAATGGATCATTATGGAGCGTCCATTGAATAAAACGAGTTTAGGAATTCGGTTTTATTTGAAAGGTAATTCATTGCCATTTTTACTTGCATATGATGTCTGTCATATGGCCACCGTGATTGCACCGGAAGAGGTCCAAACTGAAAGTTCGATTTTCGATCACTTTTTGCATTAAGGCATCCGAATGATAGCGAGGCGAATGTCTGTCATATGGCTACCGCGGTTCCTTTTTGCATTAATGGAGGCCGCATTCCAATGAAAGCCTGGCCAATGTTGTCTTATAATTCTTCAATAGTCCGCGATCACACAAAAAAAAATAGTGCAGCGGTATTAAATTCTATGATCTCGAAGGCCAATTTACGGATCCATTACCGAATGTTGTTTTCAATAAATCAATTGTGTAATGCACACTCATACCTCCACCGTATTAAACAGATTCAATTCTGGAAGGAAAAACTCAGTGATCATAGCATTAACTGTAATGTTCGGCCCGCATTCGTTTTAAAAATAAAATACAGACCAGTGCTTCCACCAGCCTATAAAATATACCAAACAGCGTCTTTTTCAGGATGCAACAATGGCATGAATATTCTCTTCACTCCAAATGCAACAGTTTTGCTTACGGACGAAAACTTATACATATACTTTTTTTTAAATATATACAATGAATGCTTTACTGGTAATAATTTGTTCTTTTGAGTAAATTATAAAAAGAACAAAATATTTCATTGCAAACACACCTATTGTTTTATAAAATTTCAAAGAAATATGCACCATCTCCTTTGCTTAATGGACCATCCATCCACTGTCAATAGGATAATGTCTAAAATATCGATTGGGTCGATAGTCTTGCAACAAACTATCGAAAATATCGAAAACAAAGCTATCGGATGTCTCCCCTAGCCGATATTAAAAAAAATTTTTCAAACTCTCGATAGTATTATCGATAGTTTTGTAGCTCTATGGAGAGGTAATATTTTCAGCATGATGAGCCCATGATACTTCGCTAGAAGTGCAAAATTATGGCTTCTAGACTAAGTGTATTCGTTTTGAATCCTATTACAACATATAGCGCAAGTGCACAAGAATCAGACTAAAACTTTTAAATAGAATAATAACCATGATAGTAAATTGAACTACAGAAAACTTGGTTTTAAATTGTTCAATAATTTTGTCCTTATTTTCTGCGTTAAATAAATTTCGGACGCCAAGAGTTATAAAAATGAAAGTATGTTCTGTGGATGGTACTAAAGAGTGATTTTTTGATTTAAAAAAAATGCATTAAATTTATAGAAATGCATGAAGTCGATAGAACGATCGATGTAATTCAATGTTTAAAGATGATTTCATGTAAACGTTGACCGCGGCTGTGCTTCAAATAGATCATATGATGGGTTCAATTTCGGCATACCCTCTCCAAATATCGGCCGGTATCTTATTAATGAATTCTTTAATATTGGCTTCCAGTGCAGCTACCGTTCGGGCTTGTCCCTATAGATATGAGCTTTCACATAGCCTCGCAAAAATAGTCTAAAGGCATGATCCAGGCAGCCAATTGATCGGCCCATAACGTGAAATAAACTGTTCTCCGAACTCGGCTCTCAATTGGGCCATTATTCCGCGTGCTGTGTGGCATGTCGAACCATCATGTTGAAACCACATGCTAAAAAAGTCCAGCTCCTCTATTTTGGGTAAAAAAATTTTAATCATCGCACGGTAGCGCTCGCCATTCTGAGTAACGTTCCTGCCTTCGTCGTCTTTGAAAAAGTACGATGCCATCGGCCAATACGGCAATTTGGCGTATCCATTCAAACAGAAGTGAGCTTCGTCGCTGAACACAATTTTCCGATAAAAAAGTAGACGATGCACTTTCTTAAGTCGATTCATGGTTAGACTATAGGCCAAACTTAACATGTTTAACGGTAACATATTACACGAAAACAGCTGGGCTACCGAAAACAGTTTTGCAAAAAAATAAAGTTGCTAAAAAATCACCCTTTATTATATAACACAATTATGGGTACCTATTTTTGCTAATAGGATTTTTCCAAATTTATCATTTTCTTAAATTGTTCAATAGATAATTGAATTCAGTTAATGCTTATTTTGAATTGTATTTATCTGGAGGCAAATAAAGTTCCGCAGAAATATAGAAATTTAATTTTAGTACATATATCTATTAGTTTTTCTTTCAATTCTGCTTGTAATCTTGTAAATATAATTGTAAACTGATAAATCATTTGTTAATTACAACAAGAAGTTTCCTATGCATCAATCCAGATCACAAGTCAGCTGTTTCTTTCAGCTGTTTTTGCATAATTGAGCAACAATATCGCATATTACAAACTTTCACATTTTTAAGTATGTAGTTAAGTATGAATACATGTTGCAGGAGGTGAATATTCATATAAATATGTACATACATACATACTTATATACAGTAATGACTGTTTTTGTTCGTTTGATTTGTTTATTTAGCAAAATGTCTTATGATTAAGCTGTGATTTTAAACAAACAATTTTGATATGCATACATACTTAATATACTTCTACAGATGAAGTTTAATTTACATTTTGGTTAATATCCTTTTTTGTATAATTTCAGTACAACTTTACTAAAATAATTAGCAAACGATTTTTTTTGCGAATTTATTTCAAAAAAGTAAAAATAGTTCATATTCGATCTGATTAACAAGTTTTCAATATCTCTAAAAAATCATAAATTAATATAATGTATGTGCATATGCATGCGTGTATGTATTACGTACATGTGATTGCATCTAAGTATTTGGAACAAAGCCTTAATAATACTTAGAACGTATCTACAATACAGCAACAGGTTCTTAATACATACATATATGAAATACATGCACAATAGCATTTAGTACGACATCATATTCAATTAAATGTCAAACAGTGTTAACAATTTAACTGCAACAGCAATAAAAATATCGATGAGTCCAAGTATGTGCATCGATATGCACCAATATTTTCACGCACACTTCCCTATAAATGCAAGTATATATGTATGTATACCAACATTTATATGTTATAACCCAGCCAGCATTTGGAAGATTGATTTGGCCAAAATCACAATAACAAAGATAATCGAAAATGATTCCAACTCACTATGGGCATACTGATATACTGATAATACTGATTCAGTGCTTTTAAAAAATAATGCATTGCGGGTTTTTGCCTACTGATTTCAAATCTGAAATTAAAATTTTTTCATTCAAGATAACGGATCTGAATGGTGGTCAAAATTATAAAAAAAAAATCATCCTTTTAATAATATTCTAAAAAAACTAAGAAAACTCTGGGAACTTGTGTTCGATTTTATATAAACAGATACTTATTTGAAATTCGAAATGTTGAAATCAATATTGCGGCTATAATGATATTTCTTAAGAGAACACCACTGTTTTCTAACAACTCGTAAGATTGGAAGCGTCAGAGTTTAGAGATTTGGGGTCACAGATTCCGAACCCGACATGCAAATTTGCAAATTAAAGATGCTAATTAAAGTATGGAAATAAGAAGTTTTGGAATCAAATTCTAACTATTCGAGTGTTTAGAAAGCGACTAGCTTTTAAAAAATTACTAAATGTGTGCAAACATTAATTGATCATGTAGATACTTGCAATTTATTTTGGATACATGTTCAAGGTTTATTCATTCAATTTCATCTTCTGTTATAAGTGGTAAAATAAAACAATAAGTTTTAAGATTCTCATTGTAATGTCGATTTTAAAAAATTAATAAAACGAATTATTGTCGTAAGGCATTCTTCGGAAAACTGACCAAATTTAAGTGTTTAAAATTGCAGGAAAGTTCAAAAATGTGAAAAATTTTAAATTTTGTAAAAAATCGAGAAAAATTGCTCGAAAAAGGCTAGTAATTGATTATGTCTACTGCTGCAAAATGTTCCGAAGATTAGTCGCAATTGTTCAGAAATGCGGGTCATAAAAAATGTTCGAGAAAAGTCACGGCTGGGTACGTTTTCTCCCAACAAAATAATAATTTTTGACTTGAAAACGTACAAATACTGTTAAATAATTTTAATCGCGCAGAGTCGAAAAAGTTTCGAATATGATCAATAATATCATAAAATGCTGATTGAGAAAATATGCACTGTTTTATTTTTTTTTTTGCCATCAAATGCACACCAGCATACCAAAATGAAATAAATAAAGAGAATGTATGTACGTGCATGCGTGTATTCTTATGTGTGTATCACCAATTAAAGCATATAAACCAGGGAAGGAAAATGTATCTTTTTGATTTTGTACCAACTTAAAAAACAAAGTATACATTTTTGTTTCTTTTTCAGAAACAGAAACTTAGCAAAAGGTGCATGTAAGTTCCACAAGTACAAAAGAAAAATTAATTAAAAATAACGAATATAATTATCTTATTTTAATTGACTTCTTAATTATTATTTTTCTTAAAAATTTAATTCATTATTTGTATAAAGAACAGCTTTATTTGCGATATTCCGCTAACCTTGGGTTAGTATAAATATTGTTTTAATATCTATATTTCCTTGCGAAGTTTAACTAAATAACGAAAAAAGAACTAAAGCCCAAAAAAAACTATAGAAATAAAAAAAACTAGTAACACATACATATGTATATGTAAATATTATTTGGAGGTGTACAGAAGTCTTTTATATATGAGAGATCGGTTGTTTCAAAACTAATTTGTGCCAGGTTGGTAACTGCAGAAACGTGTAGTTTGGTTTTTTTTGTTTCCATAATTGCCAAACATTCATGGCATGCATATTTATTTAGCAAATACAATACTACAACAGCCGAGGTAAAAAAAACTGACAATTTAAAATTAAAAAGACAATTTAAAATTAGAAAAAAGAGAAGACATACGACAAAATTTATATTTTTAATTTCTGCATAATAATTCGCGGCAGTACCGTAGTATCAAAAAGTACCATAATTTCCATACCTGATATAAACACATTCGCGCTAATGCAGCCTCTCTCACCTCTCTTTGAAACCATGCATGAGTGTAATAACTGTTATATGGATATTTATAACCAATGTTTCGCGTTGTTGCTATTGTTATAAAAATAAGTATATTTAAAACAACAATAAAAAAGGGGGCTCGGTTTTAAATTGGGGTTATGTTTAATATTGTTAGCAACATGCGTTCACGTACACAAATGTAAGTATGTACATACATGCATCATACATACATATCTATGCATATAAATACATACATATACATGCCTGTACATACATACATATGTATGTGTGTACATATAATAAAATGGTTGAAACTCTTTTCTTTTGATTCCAATCACAATAAAGGAACTTTAAACGAAGAAATCTTATTTATTAATGAAAAATTTTCCATTGATTGGCAAAATAAATAGTAACGCACACATTTAATAATTATGTATGTATGTATGTACATATGCATATATTTAGTATATCGTATGTACATACATATCTATACTTAAATATCAACATGTGTATGAGTGTAGTATCTCATTGTAACCATTATCTGTGATTTTTGTCAACAATTATTAAATTATTTGTCATACATATACTTATGTATGTACTTAAGTATATATACTTATGTATATATTTGTCATGTTGTTTTTTTATTGGGTTTTTAGATTGATCATTAAAATATTTGACAGTTTATTTGTTCTCTTGTAGTTACATATGTCTGTATGTAATATAAGTACATAATTACATACCGACATATGTAAGTATGTATGTATAAAGTACGATTTTTTTCTTGTGTTAGATACATTCAACTCTCCATAATTTATAACTCAGTGGGTCATAAAACATGTTAATGTTAATAATCAAGACAGAAGCAGGAACAATTTTATTAAACAAAAGTTTGATAAGAACTATCGATTTGTTATTTCGAAGCTTTTTTGTGCGTCTACTTCTATACTTACAGCATAAAGAAATAGAAGTCGCTGTTACAGGAAAAATCATTAAAAAATATACCTAAATTATAGACAAATACGGGTATAATTTTTAACTATTAGTTGGAGTAACATGTTCATGTGTTCGTCGCTGCAAAATACTTCTTACTATATTACAATTTAAATTATCATTTACTGAAGTAAGAATGCGAAATTTTTTTGTTCCTAATTCATTCTTAGTCACAAATTGTCACATTAAATCATTTTGCAAATGGCAAAATGCAAATGGTACGGCGGAATGCAATAATGCGAAAAAAAACATTTTAATTCTCCGTTGGAGTCTGACTGGATTTAACATCGATCGAAACTAAATATTGTCATGGGAATTTGCTGATTTTAGAAAATTTAGTTTTCATCAGATATCGCGAGAGGAAGCCCTTACGGCTGTTTATATTTTTATATCTGGTGGATTTGGATTTTGATCGAACCCTAAACCTAATTAGCTTTTAAGAACGATTGGTATTATCTCGGTTGACGGTTTCGACTTCAACTTCGACCGTTATGTACTAAATTAATAAAGGTAACGAGCAACATTTTTCTTTAATGTATTTTAAATTGTTGAAATCGAGTCGAAAATCGACAACCATGATAAGGCGTAATGTGAATTGCAGCACATTATCATTTGAATCGTTTAATTCGTTCGAGAAATAAAAGAAATTTTGTTTTCCATAACCCGGAAACTTCTTAAATCGATTTAATGGATTCGCTGCAAATTTGATCTAATCAAATCAGAATATTCTAGTCAAATGGGTTTTTTTGAATCTGTAAAATTTTTAGAACTTCGTCAAATGCGTTAAACTTTATCTTTATCCTCTAATGGAATATAAATACATACATACATATTTTGAAATTTCAAATACTCGTACATAATTTTTTAATTGAATTGAATAATTTATGAATGTGATTCCACTCCATTTGGGAGTCCCCAACTTATGGTTCCTTAATTTATGCATTGCCTTCTTCAGTTTAGGATCACATTCTATGAATCCGTATGATTTCTTGGGAAAATATTTTTTTACTACACAAAATATGCTGTTTACACAATGTGAGTTATTTATAAAGAATATCCTGCTGTATTTGAGCTGATCACGAGATTAATATTTTCGAATTTTCTAATTGCAGTGTAACATGGCACATGTCATATCACTTTTTTTGGGTGTAAGACAAACATGATGTGATATGCTACCTGACATCATCAGGCATCGTAAATTTAATATAAAGCACTTTACATTTAAATGGAATTACATGCATATGCACGAGTATGTGTTTGTAAATGTTTGTACTGCGGAAATCACATTGTAACGTTTGATTCCATTTTGTTCATTAAAATAATAAATTTCAGCTGAATTATCAGTCGGCTGGGCAAATAGCCGAAAACCGAAGCCAATATCCTTCAGTTCTAAAGCCGAATCCAAATTAAATTAGTTGACTATTATATTTCTATAGAAATATACGACTCATTAAAGATAACAAGTTATCAGTCAGGGAAATACAATATAGAACTAAGCAAAGGCTGTGACTTTGATTTATTTTCCTAGGAAGCTTTTATAATGAACTGGTTTATGAAATGAACATATTATTTACAAGCTTTTTAACATTATCGTGAGCCAAATAATTTCCTCGATTTATTGTATTCACATCACAATTGTTGTACTCTTCACTATATGCAATTTATATACTGTATGTACATACAAAAATCTTGCTGGGTGTTGTCAATTATTTTAATTACTTATTCTAAGCAGTTGTGAAATATAGAAGTGTTAGATTAAAAAGATAATTTATACCAATCAGATGGATCTATAACATGCAACGTCCTGATTAAAATTGAATGAAATTATGGTCCTGTGTCTGTGTCCGGTAACTGGCTGAAATTTCTTACATCGAAATAAAATAAAACTTTTATTTCTCACCATTTTGTTGCATCATATCGAATCGACTGCTTTTATTCCTTTCTGAAAATTTCGTATACAAGTGGTAGCTGTTGTTTTTGTATTACAGATAAGCCGTCGTTCTACCTGCGTAATAGGTCGCAATGCAGAGGAGGAGTTAGAGCTTAGGAGTTCAAGCGGCTTAGATTAGGTATTTTAATAAAAATAAAAACATAAAAATTTCTGAAATCGACAAATGAATTAAATGTCAGTAAAAATTAACTTAATAAACAGTTAATATCAAAAAAAGGTTCCTTATTTAAGCAGCATTTGTTCCATACTTTGACATTTTATTCTTAGTCTATTCGACTTATATGAGATCTATAATTTAAATATTTTTTGAATAATTCAGAACATTTACAACGATGACTGAGAATACACAAGAATTCAAAGTGATCCCGCAATCAGCAAAAGAACTGCATCCGTAAATGTAATCGAATCGACTAACAATAATTAGTATTCTAGAGTTAAATAAAGTAGCATTAAAATTCGAAATCCTAATTTGCAATAAAAATAAAAAAACAAAAAAAAAGTTTTTAAATCAATGACAAAGACGGCTGAAAAGTAAATAAAATATCATTTCACCTCTAAAAAGGATTAAAACAAATAATTAAAAATTTTTTTTTTTATAAAAATTCTTACTGTGAATATGCTCTTCCCAAAAAGCGTTAAAAAATGTAGTGATTAAAAAACTTTTGTTTTAATTTTGTTATATTTTGCTAGGCTTCTCATTAAGTATAAAAAGTTTTTAGTATAAAATGTATATCCAACTTTCCCAAAAATTTCGGCGAAAGTTTAAATAAAACTTCCCCTTCCAAAAGCTCAAGCTGGTTACGCTACTGACATATAAAAAAAAACGAAAGGAAACTAAAACTATTGCAAATAAAGAGAATCAATACCGGTCGCATTTTTATAAACGCATATGAAAACAAAGTTTTTTATATCAAGTAAATTAATATTTTCATTTTTACTATTTCTTTGCCAACAAAGTAGTTTAATAAACAGTAAATTTGCATAATGAAATGAAAATTAAAAAAATAATAATAAAATAATAATGAATGATTTATTGAAGAATTAAAAATGAAAAATGCGCAATCACGAAATCTACAAGTTGTTGGCTGGCATTTTACACATTTCTGTTATAATTGACTACTAAATTTAATTATAGTGCAAAAAAAATCCATAGATTTATATTTTTCATTAACACTTGTTTGTGTATTTTTAATTTAATAGCGCACTTAATAAATAATTATTTACTGCACTAGATTTGCAAATGATTTATTTTTATAGGAATGTCATTGGATTCGATGCATTCACAAATGGCGACACAAGCGAAATACTTAAATTAAGTCCTTGAATTTAATGGAACGGCTTGATTAGAACTCTTAGAAATATACACATGAACCATTCCTTTATCTGACAATACAGAGCGTTTTCATTCTTAGCAAAATATGTCAAAATGTCTTTTGTCACTGTCCACTGAAATGTGTGACAAACTTGTGTACTTACGAGTACTTGTATCTGTTTTCAATTGTGTATAAACGTTCTATTTGTACAATAGCCATTTGTTTAGTATGCAAGAGAAATGGAAAAAGTCCTGCCATTGGCTAACAAAAGATTTAGAAATAAATCTTAGGGAATGGCGTAAGCTTATGTCATGTCATCGTCTTGCATTGGCGGAAGTAGAAATAAAGTCGTTTTCCAATTTAACGAAAGTTAAATTTGCCAGGCCGGTTCGTTAAACTGAAAAGTTCGTTATATCCAGCACTTGTTTAAAACACTCGTTTTACATACAATTGGGGTATTCACAAAGTATGCTAATGTCATAATGTCATACAGTTGTAAAAATTTTTTTTAAACAATTTAAAAAATTTAGAAACAGGAATAATTTATAACAGGTTGTTAAATAAAATAAAAATTAAATAAATTTAAGGTGGACACAATCAATCAATGTACTTCAATTTCTCGAGTACTGTTGGTGGGTTTCTTTGGAATAGATTGGAAAAGATTTTCTTTTTATTAGCATCTTTTTAGCCCTCTAATACTAATGAAACTAGTAGAAAAAGCACAAAATATTAAAAAGCCTCAAACTTTTTACTTCTCTTGTGTTCTTTATTAATTTTGTCAACAATATAAGAATGTGTATAATTTCCTTTATTTTCAAATACATCAGTTATAAGTATATCATTTATTCATTAAACTGAGTGCAAAATATATTTTTTTATTCGTTATATAGTATAAGGTACGAGTACTCCATATGTTCGTCATATGCGATGTTCGCAAAAACGCACGTTCGTTAAAGCGGAAAACTACTGTATTTTGTTTTAAGGAAAATTACATTTTGTTGATTTAAATTTAAAGAAAAATATTATAATGCGGACCTTGAAAATTCTATGGAGAAGGTTTGCAATGCACTACCCTACCGACCAACCTTTCTACGCCCATGCTGTTGTAGCCTTGAAAAAAAAACAAATACATTTCTTCTATCATCCAGGAGTGATTAATAATTATCGCCAGAAGTTAATAATTTGTGTCCCCTAAATTACAAATTTTGTTCTTAGTAGTGGCGGTACTGCTTGTAGTTCTGTGGATAACAATCCCTCCCACCCCCTGCATCATCCGAAAGAGACTAAGGAGAGACTTCAATGACCACATGTTTAGAGGGAGTGTGCACACCATTCCTGACTATCAAAAACTTGTTTCTTGCTCGTACCTAGAACAAGAATTTTTTTTACTTTTTATTTCTAACACATGTCTTTAATTGCAATAACAATAACATCGTTGCTAGTTAGAACTTAGATAATGTACCAATTTCTAACAAACTGCACATTCATATGACATGCAGTTTTTTATGTATATTTTATTTAAATCAAGGCAAACCTTTAACAACAACTAATAAGAATATATATATTCTTGAATAAAAGCCAGAGAACAAATGCAAAACTACTTCAAGTGCTGTATATTTGAAGAACGTAATAAACGAGTATCACGATTATTAAAAATTAGAATTATAAATTCAGGTACAACGAGCACTTGCGCGTTCATTTCCATACATTTGAATAAGTTTGTCATCAATCGCAATAATTATATATATTTTTTTTAATTCTAATATTTTTCTTGGTGCAAAAGTATTTTTTTTTTAATTTTTTTAGTATGAAGGTATGCACATACACAAATACATACACACATATGTATGTATGTATGTATTAGATTTTTGTATGTCATGCAAATTGTCGGACTGCCAAGTTTAATATGTATTAATCACAGTTGCATTTATTTTGGTGTGCTTTAAGTACCTTTACCTTGTTTGTACACATGTTTGCATATACCGGGTGGTCCAAATACAAGTACCATTTTTGAAAATTAAATAAAAAGAACTACATTTAATTTCCTTTTGTGTACGAATATTTTGTACAAATATTCCCATTATTTATTCAAGTGACTGTCGCAGTTGGCTTGGCATTAGCTTATCCTGACAGTGCGATTTTCCAAGATATTCTCATGAATGGCTCAGATGGTATTAGCGTTAAGGATGTGGATCGTTTCTCCATTATTTGCATAGCATCAGCCTTTAACGGCAACTTCCAACAAGAATAAGTCTAAAGGTGTCGAATCGCAGCTTGGAATCAGCCAATTGACATTGCCAAGACGGCCGATAACACGGTTACTGAAATTAGCACGTAAAAGATCGATTGTTTTATGAGCAGTATGATACGGTGCATAATCCTGCTGAGGCCATCCTAGAGTTCATGGCATAAAAAGTTCTCTATTACGGCTATGGCATTTCCAGCAGATTTTTAGAAGAAAAGAAATATAAGCAAATAGTGCCATCATTTTAAAATCCTCACCAAACTGTCGCTCTATGTGGATGCATTGGCCTCTCGATAATGAGGTGCAGGTTTTTTGATCCCCAAATGCTGCAATATACTTTGTTGTCACAGCTGCCAAGATGAAAATGCGCCTCGTCAGAAAATATAATTTTTTTTCCAGAAACTTTGGCCAAAACTTCTTTTTAACAGACGCTCCACACAGTTTGGGCAATACGGCGTTCATTTAGGGAATAAGTTTGCAATATTATACAAAGCTGTTCAAGCGTAAAGCGACTCATTTTTTTCCGGTGAATTATGATACTGACAGACTGTCAACAAATCGGATAGAAGAATCGATGTTTCAAAATATGATTTAAAAAGATACCTTTATTTGGAGCACCCGGTATTGTTTTTGTGTTTGGTTTTATATATGAATGGACATGTATGTATGTGTGCAATAAACTCGTACGATTTTATATATGTATGCGTACATGTGTGTAAATACTTCTATATGGTGTAGAGCAAAACTACTATAATCAAGAATCTTAATCACTCAATTAATTAGTGACGACAATTCAGCGTTTAAATACAGTAGGCCGCAAAACTAAGGACACAGTCACATATTTTTAGACTCGTTTTATTTAATTTTTTTTTTCAATAAAGAAAAATAAAATAATGAACGAAAGCTTAAGGTCCAAGAAACCCAAAGCATAATTGTTGAATTAAATTAAGAAAAGTACAGATCATTTCCACTAAGTAACACCTGAAATATGCGCATTAAAACTAAAAAAAAAATTAAAACATTTTGTTTCAAAAACCTACAAACACATCGAAAATATTAACTCATGCATTGTCCGCCAAGACATTCTTTACATATTTGCTACTGGATTTTACCAAGGTTTTTAGCATAGGAATATCTGTCCTAGTTTTCTGTTACTCAAGAGGAAGATTCTGTTTTACTTGAAGCTTCCTGCTTTCCCTCACAGTTTTTTTAAAACTTTCATCAGGGCTTAATTGGTTTAAGGTCGGCACTTTAAATATCATGCATGGTGGATTTAAGAGATTAATATCATCATCTAGAACCATTTTGCTCGCATCTAGGCATTCAGCACCTTATATTTTAGTCTGAAAGCTTCTCCTTTTCTAGGTCATAATTTTAAATGGCACAATCAGAACAAAGTGTAAAAATTCGTTTGCTTCAGAACTTTCAAGTTTTATCCAAATCCGTTTCTGACAAATAGTTTACAAGTGGTTTATACTTGGAACACAAGGCATTAGACGCTGATTAGCTAATCAGCGTAGTGTAGAACTGGACAATTTTGATGTCTCTATACGTTTCCTTTCATACATCATTTACCTTTGTATTCGGTCTATTTTTGTAGACGGCCGATTACAGGCTCATTTTTAATTTTCTCTTTATTTATTTTGTTTTTGATGACTTTTCATATAGTGAAACGACTGCGACATATAATTAACTGATTTGTTTATAGGATTAATGGTCTTTTCATTCCAATTAATTAAAATTTGTCTGTTCCCAATTGTATTATTACTGTATAATTATGTAAACGCCAAAATAATTTTATATACAACTACAGTGGAATTTGATTACAACATACATCGGTTATAGTCAATTACTGCGTATGGTGTAACGAACAATTTTTCCGGTACCAACAGCTTTGTACAAATATTTCAAACAAAAGTATGTTTACTGCAATACAACGATTTTTGTCTGTAACTCTGCTGTATATTCATATATACACTGTGTGCTCACATGTCAATATGTATTTATACATATATTGTTTTATGAACTCATATGGCTGTTGATATATGCATTTATTGTATATGGTACATACATTTAACCTTGAATACACGCCCCATTAATTCTTAGTTCGTGTGCATTAATTTAGAATTTTGCAGCTGTCACATGATAAGTATCATTGTTGCATTAAACACCTCAGCTTAGGTTAGGTTGCACACGCCTTCGTCTATGATTCTAGTTGGCACACTAGGGTTCAATTTTGTACCTTTGTGTTTGAATACGTAGAGGATCTCGGGACCAGTGCTCCGGCGTTAAACCAAACCGATTTCCGAATAAGAGTTAATTATCTTGTTGTCACAGTCCGATAGGGCTACCAACCCATATATGTACATAATTAAGCTATGTGTGCCATACTCTCGCCCAATGAAGCTGGGCAGTGACAGAGAAGGTGTTTTGCCGCCTCTTCCCCCTCCTACTCCCTCCGACATTATCCGCAGAAGTCATGAAAGGGAAGATTTTATCTGCTAGCGTATGTACTTATACGACAATGTCCCGTCAGTACTGCTTACAGAGTTTTTGCATGATTTTGCATGGGACAAATTTATCTCGCTACTATACAAGTGGTTTCTGAGGACTATCTATTTTTATCTTCCTTGTGTAGTTCCTGTTGTAGAAGTTACATAAAGCGTTTTTCAACAGCACCTCCACTAGCCAGTCGATAGACCCATCTTGCATTGGGTTACTTCTTTGGCTAGCTCGTGCGCGCTGATGTTACAGAGGAAAGCTCTGGGTTGGAATGACTGGCCGTATCAAGTCGGCGACAACTGCAAGAGTACGTGTGTATTTCGGCTGTGCTGTCGGTACAAATTCGAATGTTTTTATTAAATATTCTGTCGTACCTGAGCCAATTGGCTGTGCTCTTAAGTGCCGATATTAAACACCTTCAAATCTATTATTATTGTAACAATACAAATTAAAATATTTGTTGCTAAATAAAAGTTGTAATGAGAAACTAAAAATAAGCCAAGAAAAATCTAACAATGCGGAAACTAAACACATTCACATAATTACATAGAAGGCAAAGCGCACATGCATTAAATACTGCTGCTATAAATATAAATAGAAAAGATTCAGATAAACCACAGTTCATCACACGTTGACAAACACACACACACACACACACATACTTCCCCAATATACTAAATACTCAACACATATTGAATGAGTTAATTTGTTTATGCATGTGTAAGTGCATGTGTTCGCACAGTGTTTTGAATTTGTATGCGTTTGTATTAAAAATTAAATAGACAAGCCCCCCAATTTACTCTACCATCTAATAATATCAGTATGTTTGTATGGATGTCTATTGTTTGTTTTTATTCTATTTTTTGCTGTTGTTTGCTTTACCAATAATCAAGTATAATTCACTTACAACAATATAAACAAAAAACAAACACCAACAACAGTAAGTAGCTGCAATAAAAAATGTGACTACTCTTTAACAAAAGAGCAAGTGTTAGTTAAAGCAGAGTTTTGCGCAGGTATGGGAAACTAAGATTTCTCAAATGGTTGAGAACTTTAACTTACAGTTGTGTTTGTGAAGATAAAAGAGTTCTTTGAAGGTATTATTTAAAAAGTAATTAAAAAAGAAGTTTTAACTATTATTGAAATTTTAATCAATGTAACATACATACATTATTCTTATTGGGTTGTATTTGCCATTAAATGTAAATCGAAATTTGAATATAATTCATATTCAAACTTTGTTATCTACCCCGCTTTTGAAGGCAATAGCGCTCGAATAAGAAACTTTCAGCAAAATAAAAGAAAATTCTTTTGCATTTAAGCAAGATTTTCGCTTAAACGGACTGATGATGAAAGAAAATAGTCTCATTTAAACACACTATAAAAATTGTTGTTTGAACCGTAAATAGAAAATATGATACGTATTGAAAATAAAAAAGGAATTTGATTGACGATTTTGAATTATATTATAAATTGAGATTTTATAGGCCAACATGTTGTTTGTTCTGCGAAATATTGCAATTTTACAAACAAAATGGTTTTCGTTGAAACGCTTTTTCGTTTAGGCGGATTTTCTTTTAAGGAAAGTAAAGTGCTTTGAAGTTAAATAAAAAGAAAAGTTGAGAAATTTGGTGTCAACCTGACAGCATTACAATTCAGTCCAAATATGGAAAACGATACAAACTCTATCTCGTAATATTGAGATGTCTGACCTCTTTGAAATTCATTTGTAATACTATATCTACAATTATATTAATTTATCAATAAATTTTTGTATTGAAAAAAGTTGTCGCTTTCTTATCCTCTTGTGACTTTCCTGCCTTTCGCCCAGTGATCCGTAAACACTGCAATTGGTGTACAGATATCATCACGGTTCCTGTTGGCCATATTTTTTTTCCAACAGTACAAATAATAAGCTTCCGCTATTTGACTTTCCACATAGTACCCGAAAACATTGATATCATATAGATATCAAATCACCAAAATTTAAAAGCAGTAAATCAAAATTTTTTGCACAATTAGATGAATGTAGGATTTTCTTAGCATATGAAACACATTTTCAGTAGAATGGTATACTCTGACAGAAATGAAATGTTTGCAATATGAAGAATTATCTTTGAAGCAATTAAACTTTTTTTATTTGATGATGTGAAAGAGATGATATATTAATAACAAAGCACTTCATCAAGAAAATTGTGCACTTATGTACATGCTAAAAACTAATTTTACACAAGACAGAAATGCTGAACAAGGATAATTTTTTTTCACCTGTGTTACAACTTTATTAAAATATTGTGCTAGAAATCGCAAAAAATATGAAATGACAATTTTTTGCAATTTTCTTTTTGTGCCAATAAATTGCAATAGTACTAAATGTTCCATCCGTGGTGTTAAGAGTAAATAGTAGTGGTTGCATTGTTCTTGTTATTGTTTATTTAAAGTGGTAAGTTTGTTTATTTTTCTAATGCGCATTTTTTCTCGATCTACTGCATGTAAAGTCAGTAGTATGTAAATACATACATACTTATAACACATGTATTTACATGCATGTGTACATACATATACACACATATGTATATGAACATTTACAATAGTTTTGTGTTTGTTTGGCTATTATGGCTTTTTAGTATTAAAATAAAATACTATTTGCAAAAATATTTTTGTTATTTATTCACTGTTTAATTGCAGTATTTTGATGTCATACTCGTATGTACATACATACTTACATACATATGCACATACATATGTAATCTTGATCGAAGCAGTTCCCGGAAAATTTTATTATTCTATAGAATCAATTAATTTTATTAGTTTTAATCATAATGCTAAATGGCATATGTAAATGGCTACTCAAATACTCGTGTATGCACAAACAATTTATAAAGTATTTCAAAAATTTTGGGCTAAATTAATAATATATTGCGAGAGATCAGTAGAAACTTATTTACATACATATATGTAAGTATTTTTTTCAGTGATATGGGACTCGGATAGGGTTGCCAGATTCAATATGAGCACTAACTTGACAGTTAGTGCAAATGAGCTTGATTTTAAGAAGAGAACTGGACAAATTGAAATATTTGCTTAAAAACTAAAAATACGGGATAATATCAATTTTTTTAATTTATTAAAAATTCTTTATTTATTAAAAACCGAAATAAAGGCTGTTTACTAGACCTGTGTCGGTCACGAACGAACGGATCAAATTGAACGAATCTCTCAACTGAACGAAATGATCCGCTCTTTTTCTTATCACTTTGTCGTTCGTTCGTTCGTTTTCAGAAGTCTTGTCGTTCATGTTCTTTGCTTCTGTCATGTTTAGTGCTGTATTTTTATGTCTTTTCAGGGTTGTTTGAGTACATTTTTTTCAGGCTTAAATAATATGTAAATATGTATGTAAATTTTTCCTAGTATTTGATAAATAAAAATTTTTTGTTTAGTAAAAAAAATTTTGTTTTTTTTTATATCTTTTTTGTGCTCTAAATTCGTAGGCTAATATTTCTATTCCGATCAACTTCATGGTAACAAAAGATCAATGTACGTACATACATGGAAATTAAACCCTCAATGAATGACGAACTCATTGCCCAGCCCGAGCGCTTAAAAATAAATATAAAAACAATGACACATTCTTGAATTAATTTTTTATATAAAATGAAAATAAGAATTAGATGTCATTTAATTAAAAGACACAGTCTGAAATTGTTTACATTTTATTTTGATTTGCTAAGTATATGTACTTTTCGTTCAATTCAATCGTTCGTTCATTGGTTCTAACTGGAACATTTAAGAAATGACCGATTGAACGAAGATGAACGAACGGATCTTTTTTAATCATTGAACGAAAAGGAGCGGTCACTAAAACGAACGATTTGGCACAGCTCTACTGTTTACTTACAAAAAAAAAAAAAGAATAACATAAAAAGTTCAACAATTCAGTCATTTCTTTACAGGAAAATTACATAAAATTCATTCAGTTCGTTACTTATAAATGTACGTTTGTATATTTTTAACATACATAGGTGTATGCACAGTAAGCGCCAAAAGAAATGTCTTTTATGTTTTAAACAATAAAAAAGCAACAAAAATAGAAAGTTATTTCTTAATATTGTTTAAAGCGATAACAAAATTTATTTAGAAAAAATAAAACTAAAAAACCTTTTATATTCTTTCCGTTCGAGTTCAATTCAATGAAAACTAAATTTGGAAAAAAATGGACTTAGTTCGTACTAAATACAGTGATGAGTCAAATTATGTGTGTTGATACAGGGATAAAATTATATGTTGCCAACAATTAAACTTTACTGCCAAAATACGAAATTTTTTAGATGTAACCAACTGCAAATTTTAATTTTGAAAATGTTCAATTTCAGCTTGACAAATATTGCTTGAGCTTGAAACTTGACATGCACTAAAATATCTTGACAATCAAGCTCATTCCCGGCCATCTGGCAAGCCTAGACTCGGAGAACCTAAAAGTGATTGTGGCAAGGCCATTACATTCGGAGAAAGTAACTGCTCGGTGCACATTATGGTCTGGAGGTATCATTGGGCCGTATTTGTTGGAAAACGGCCGTTACCGTCAATTCAGACCATTATTGCCGTAATTGAAGATTATAAATTGGACGATATGTGATTTCAAAGAGACGGTGCCATGAGCCACAAAACACGACCGATTTTGGCTTCATTGCATGGCAACGAGTAATTTCACGTTTTAGTCACGTCAATTGGCCACCAAGATCATGCAATTTGACGCCGTTCGAATTTTTTTGTGGTGCTATGTCAAAGAACGTGTCTAAGCCGATAGTCTCCTAATGTTGGAACATTTGATAACCAACATTTGTCAAGTTATCAAAGAACGCTGTTCATGTGTAAGACGTTGCCACTGCATTTTTCTAGACCATTCAAAAGTAGCCATACTTTGGAAAATTTTAATTTTTTCACACGACAGTTGTAACAATAAAATGTTGTTAAAGGTCAGTTTAAGGACAGTTTAAGGTCAGTTAAAGGTACCTTTAACTAACGTCTATCTACTTTAACGCCAAGTTGTAATAATGGCCCTTGAGAAATTAGGTAATCAATGTTAATATTATTATTATTTTCTGAAGAATATTTTTACCCAAGTTTTCATTTTACTTTGGGCACAAAATTTTCATACAATTCATGTGCTTAAAACTCAGCACCTGTCGTAAGTTTTTTATGGAATTAATTGATTGTGTGAAATAATTTTAACGAGGACAGTGTTAAAAATTTGCGGCTACTTTGAAAATTAAAAATAAAAATCAGGTCTCGCTTTAATATAAAAGAAAAACATTAATTTCCTTTTAATTCTATTACATATTTTTATTATAATTATTGACATAAAATGTTATAAATTTTGATTTTCCTATATACAAATGTTACACATTAAAAGACTAACTTTATAAAAAATAAGAAAATTAAATATTTATATAAAAACCATTAAAGGCCTTTCAAAATGCCACTTGATGTTAAGCAACAATTAAGATACTACCACAAAATCGCTAAAAAAAAAGGCAACAAATAAGTATAAAGCTAAAAAGACTATAAAAAGAAACAATTCAATAAAAAAAAATCCCACATATCAACCATATTTAATGGTCACAAATATGAAAATTATTAAAATACAATTATGGCTAAATTGAATATAAAACAAGAAGAGGAGAAAAAAATACATAATTGTGGCCATAAAAATTTAATAACTTTATAAAAAGAAAAACTTTAAAGTAACATTAAAAGTCCACTCAATAAAAAAAGCTAAAAGATTATAAACTTTTCTTCTCTTAAAGAACTGTCGTAAGTAGATGAGCTTTCTTTGACCAGCAGCAGACATAAAAGGAAGGATTAGCACGCGTCCAAACAACATAAAAATGCTCTTGTACTCGCATATGAAACTACAGAAAGTGGAACAAATACATTCGTATGTATATTTAAGCAAATAAATATTTATGGCCAGTCTTCATATACTCGTACGATTGTTAAGAAACAAATAAAAAAAGGCACCAAAAATAAAATAAATGGGAGGTTGTAAAGTGCCAAAGATAAATAGTTTTTATGGACCCTTCAACAACTTAAAAAGTACTTAATTTTCTTTTTTAACAACTACTCTTTTCTTTCTTTGTACACAACAATACTCGTATTAGTTCCTTCTGCATCTTTGGCAAAAGATGAACTGCTTAGATATTTATATTTGGGTGCAACATGTATGGATAAAGCTAGAAATTATTTCCAATAGAGATGAGATTGTGACTGATTTCACTCACGGCCAGATAAAAAACTATCATAAAAAATTTCTTTACTCTCTGAGTAATTATTCATATCGCGCTATACAACCTGACGTCACCGCAATTCGGAGGAAAGAGGCAGATATCTAAACTTCTGGTTGAAAGCGACCACAATTTTCACATAAAGCTGGCAGATCAGGCGGCAAGTTATAGCATTTTGTAACGATCGCAATACATTTCAAGAGCAGTTTGTTTGAAATTGCGACTGATATCGAATGCCTAAATCCGCCTTCCGGAATCCTTTTTGGCATCATACGAAGCAGTAATTTCCTATAGCTTTTACAGCAGTAGTTGATAGACAACAGGTAAGAGAGAGACTGATATTTCGGGCTGTGAAATGATCATGCACCTTGTATGATTAAGATTAGATAGCTTTAACTCGTGGCCGAAAGCCTGCGCATGATCCATGTGGTTGTGTGTAAAAATTTTCACTCCCATTCAGAAAGACGTTATTCCCTTTGGGGCCGCATTGCGACATTCGATATCGATCGAAATTTCAATATAATTCAAATGGAAATTTTCCTCGATATCGAATGCTGTAATTTTCCTCCTGAATTTTTCGATTTGTATTGCGGGAAAGGAAGAAAATATTTGAATTAATATTGAAAAATTTCTCGATAAATCTACTGAAAGTGAATTACAAAATTAGACTTCATGATCATATATGATCACTCGTGGTTCATAAAAATTCTGTGATCCTAAACTTTGTTTTAAAGAGGAAAGTGAATACTTCTCTGTTTTTAAATCTCTTACTCGTCTTACTTTAACTCCCAGCTAAAGACTTCTTTCAAAAGGCGTCTGTCTCTATACAGTCATAAAAATATCAGTCTTTCTTGTTATTGGTTTAAATAATTAAGTTGTATTTTATTCTATCTTTTGGCTCATATGTTGGCAGTATTTAATGATTCATTTACTTAAGAGGTATTCTGACATTTTGGCTATGGTTAATAAGACTCGCTTATCATGTCATAAAATATTAGTTGCCTCGTATGTCAATTATTTTTTTCCTTTTTTTTACTCCATTAAATTTTACACGTTTATTTAAACGATCGAAAATACTGGCATTTTATTCCTTGATATTTAGCACACTGGGGTTGTAAATTAAAACAAGGCACAGTTGAATACCATAGTTTTCTTGTTGAGGCAACACTCTACAGTCGGCGATTGAGATGTTGTTTTCAGTACGTAAGTATATGAGAACTTCAAGGGCTTTTACCAAAAAATATTAAAACTATTATAAAGCACTTCAAAGTGATTGATGATTTCATCATTTAATCGCTTTTAAGTCATAATATTCAGGATCTTTCCCAGAGAATTGTACTAAAAAATAATTAAAAATATTATTTTTTTAATACTTTCAAGATTAAAATAATCGCTTCTGTTTCAAACTGGAAATATTGTACTTCTTAGTCTTTTTTTTAATTGACGTTTTGATAAAAAAAATCGTGTTTGGTCTATTTATTTCTAAGTAATTGAAATTTAGCTTTTAGTGTTAATAAAAACTTTTTGCAAAAAAATTTAACCGACTTTAAAATTTACCAAAAATATACTTTTATACAATACAATCGTATTTTATTGTTAAAAATTTTTTTAAAGGCGATTTTTGAAGCTGTTAAAATTTTTTGTGAAATAGTTATTTTAAACTTTCGAGAGATCAATTAATAACATCTCACTATTATAGTCCGCAAGATATTAGATATTTTAGTATAGGGAGCTACTACTTCCCTTGGTCCTATTATATATTGGTACAATATCTGCATATCAACTATGGCGCAACTTTTTTACAAATATTGTGCAATATTGGCAACACACTACACAGGATATTGCATTTCTTTTTGGTTGTGCAATAAAAATCTAGTCTTTAGGTTTTTTTTTAAATATATTAAGCCTCCTTCCATTATGATACACACCTGTGATTTTATTGCAGAGCTTGAAAAATTGCACAATTATATTGCAGGTGTGAGGGTCGCATAACAAAGTTTTTCATATGTTCACATTTTTTATTGCTTCATATAATGTGTATTATATATATATATATATATATATATATATATATATATATATATATATATATATATATATCGATTTAATTGTATAATTTTGTGAGATTTTCCAACGTAAGAAAAATAATGATCCCTTTCCAAGGACTAACGGACGTATGCAAAGTTCACATCAGTTATAAGCAGGGCTGGGCAGTATTTGAAATACATGTATTTGAAATACGTATTTAAAATACAAATACGTATTTTGTATTTTGTATTTTAAATACATACAGATTTTTACGTATTTTGTATTTTGTATTTTAAATACATATCCTGAAAGTATTTTGTATTTTGTATTTTAAATACATTATCAGCAAGTATTTTGTATTTTGTATTTTAAATACTGCAAACCATGTTTTTTATCCGATCCACTGTTGTAGGAAAATTTCAATTTCTTTAAACCGTTAAGAACAGACAATTCATCTATAAAAGGGATTAAGATAGACTGACTTCCAATATTGGAGCATGGTAGTAGACCAGTGTCTCTAATTTGACATTGGCATAAGTAGATGAAAAGAAATCTGCAAACAAGTTACTTATTTCAGCATCCTCATCTGATTCATTTTCATTTAACTTCATTGTAGGTGGAAAGAAGTAGATTTTCTTTTTAAATTTACAAAATTGTGAAACGATTCTTCTTAAGGTTGTTTTTAATTTTGACGATATAGCTGTTATAGCAATTCTGATTTTATTTGTTATGTTCGGCACGAGCAACTAGTATTTAGCAAAGTCTGATGCTGATCCAGATTTTTTATACCTTTTATAAAATTTATTTTTGCTATTTTTAATTTTAGAAAGAGCTTTAGTATTCCATGGCGGTCCAAAGGAATCTGAACAGGTTTTTCTTGGAAAACATTGGTTCAAGATCAAATATATCCTTTGTAGAAACTCATAATAATATGATCGATGACATCAGCTTTGTTTTCAAAGTTAGAAATTGACAGTAAACTACTCCAGTCAGTATTATAAAGTAGCTAAGTTATCCTGCTATAATTCCCTTTCTTGAAGCATAAAGTATTGACTATCGATTTTTCCGCAGAATGAGATGTATATAATGAAAACCATGAATTTACTAAAATTATAGGATGATGGCGGTCTTCTCGCAAAGTGAATGAATCAGTGCGAAGAACAGAGGTGTCAACATAATCATTTACAAAAACCAGGTCTAAAAATTTAATATAATCGTTATAGATGCCATTCATCTGATAAAGATTCACATCTAGTAAGCAATCAATTTCTCATTGGCGCCAGATTTATAGGGCGTGAATTAACCATTATCAGTAGAACGGTTCCAGGAAATAATAGGCATATTAAAATCACCAACTGCAATGATAGTATCATTGTGATTAGACATTCGCACAACAGAGGAGATAGCGTCTGAGTGTTTCTGGTAAATTATTTCAGGTGAATTAGAAAATTCTCTTATGTTGAATTTTGTCAAAACAGCCATAAATTCAATATCCAGAAACGACGTAAACGATAAAGCTTTGGAAGTGAGCAGGCTAGAAACTGCTATCAAGACACCACCTTGTTTTATGTTATTGCTACGATCACGTCTATATATAGTATACTTAGCAGCAAAAATTTCCGTGTTCAATATAAATATGTATTATCATTAAGTAATGTTTCAGTAAATGCTATAACATGATAGTCAATTGAGTAACTTTGATTAAATAACGCAGATAACTTCTTATTAATGCCACGAACATTTTGGTATATAAGAATAAGTTTTCAATATATTTGTTTAGTTTTTTTCAATATTTGTTGCCGTTGAAGGCAATTGAACAGAATTCCTTTGTCTTGTTTTAAATATAAATTCGCGAACGTAAATACCATTAGGCCAGAAATTTGGAGAAATAACTATATTAAACAACTCATCCGGTATAGTAATCTGGAATAATGCCACTATTCTTGGTTCAGAGTAAGAAAATTTATACACTGAGATATCTAAGTTGATTCCAGTTTGAGCAGGACTAGTACATCTATTAGATAGGTTATTAGTAGTTAATAAAAAATTAACAGGTGTTCTTTCGGCGACTGTAGACAATTGAGTGGGTTGGCTCGTACGTTGAATAGAAGATACGATACTGTCATTAACAATACATAAATAAATACATGTACATGACGTGAAAGTATTTTGTATTTGAAATACGTGCAATAAATGGAAGTATTTTGTATTTTGTATTTTAAATACATACAGATTTTTAAGTATTTTTGTATTTTGTATTTTAAATACATATCCTGAAAGTATTTTGTATTTTGTATTTTAAATACATGATCAGCAAGTATTTTGTATTTTGTATTTTAAATACCGCAAGCCATGTATTTTGCCCAACACTGGTTATAAGACACGTTTATTAAGCAACCGTGTGCAAAACGATACTTTAACTACTTTATGATTTAGAGAATTTTATTAGCAAAACAGTCTTTATTTATAATTTATGATGTACAAAAATGATTACAATTTAATGGAGTAGTCAAAATGTAAAAAACTATTTATTATTATGAAGCAAAACGCACTTTTTTCAAAAGTTATGAATTTCTATAATGATAGTTAAACATACCAATTAAATAAAATCAGCAAAAATATAATGAAAAAAGAAGAAATTACAAGATTTTTTTAATTGAAAAAGTGTTTATATTTGCTTTAATTAAAAGTCCATCACAAATATGTATATTTTTTTATATTTAGATTTTTATATTTGACATCTTCCATCAAATGAAAGAAATAATAATTATCCACTAAGAGCAAAAGGATTTAAGCTTTCATTTAAAGTGCATAATGAATCCTTATTTGTGGCATTTATGCAGATATTTTAAGTACAATATGCTGTTTCGAAAATATCAACTTAAAGTAGGTTTGTCTGGCTTTAAAATTTTCATAAAACAATTTTTTTGAATTCATTATAATTTAGCAGTGGTTTATAAGGCTGTTTCTTAGAATATGGCCATAAGACTTCAAACTTTATTTTACGGTCTAACACAAGTGCTATCAGCTATTCGATATTTTTCGAAAACCGAAGAGTTTAAAAAACTGTATATTTTCAGAAACTGGTGTTTCTTTATTTATAAAAATATATAAATTTTTTATTTTTCTTTTATTTTAATTAAAAAATAAACCAACTCAAATTTGCACACATTTCAGTCTGAACATTAAAACTGGATTAAATTCAAAATTCAAACGATTATCAAAATGTACATTCGTATTAATTCGTATATATGTATGCGAAGACATATATTTAAAAAAATTATTAAAGATTAAGATTTGAATATTTTAATTATGGATTTTTGGTTGGTATTTCAATTTTAATGTTTTCATTTGTTTTTATTGTTGACCTTATCGAAGAAGTATAAAAAATACATACATTTACTTATCGTATAAGTTGTATTAATTGTTGAGAGTGCTGTATATAATTGATTTTAATTATTCAGATCTATTAGAAAACTCTGATCAATGATCATTGGTGCCATATACAAAAGTGCTGCATACGCAATTTAAATTTGATAGTGGAAAAAAAACGTTTAAATGTAATATATGTAGATTAAAATATTCGTAAATGCCGAACTCCTTGATACTGAAACACCGATTTTCTTATAAGTCGAAAAGCATTTTTTATGAAAACCGGTTTCAAAATTCGTAAAAATTAAATAAACCGGTTTCTTGAAAACCGGGTTCAAAAACTATAGACCAACTTTTAAGATAACTTGAAATAGCTTTAGAATCTGTCCCACGAAATGCGAAACAAATTTTTTTTCGAATATTGGCAACAAAGAAAAATTAATTTTTTAAATTAATTTCATTTAATGAAATTTACTTTAAATATTAATTTATAAAATACGTTGAAAGAAGAGTGCAGGGTGTTTAGACAGTATTTTTATTTTTAAAGTGCGTTAGCTAATTTAATTTAAATTTTTGTTTTCAATATATTATTGCGTTCAGTCATATGCCTCAATTAAAGTATATGCGACTTTGGTGTTCACACATGTCCAATTTAGTTTACTCACCTAATAAAAAAAATCCTGATTATATTGGCTGCAGATAATACATTTTAGTAATTTTTTATACAAAATATGTTTTCATGACATTAAATTATGTCATAGTAAGGAATATGATATAAGGGATGACAGGGGGTATAGGCGGCATTCCCCTACTGAACTTGTATTTAATTTGATTATACAAATAATTATAAAACATTTTTTAACATGATTAGTCTTTAGCAGCAAATTTATGATACACAATTACTGAGATTTACAAATTCACTTGGTGTCTTTGCCACAAATCGAACACTTCCACTAGGGAACTATGAGGTCCTTTTAAACTATCAACTCTCAATTGGCTAAATATTTTTAAAATACTCCAGCTGGCTGTAAAATATTTTTATTACCATATCATCACCATCTCTATTTTAATGGTTCCTCATAGCGATACTTGCCACATCTTAAATACCATTTAAACTTGTTCGTTGCAGGTTTCCTTCAAGAAACAGTCAACAAGACCTACAAACGTAGTGCAACCATTAATATAAAAAAAACTACTCAATGGAATGTGGTTGTATACTGTTCTTGATTTATTTTTAGTTTAGCTTTCAATTCTTTTCATTCCATAGTTTTTGTTTAAATCGTTTCTTTTTCTTTCACTCGTTGTCTTGTTTCTTGTAAAGTTTATTTCAAATCCGTTTGTGTTCATTGTGCTCGTATTATTATAAAAGATTTCTAATGGTTTTTCTTTTCTTTTCATTTTCAAATCTTTTGCTACGTCTTCTAACGCGTCGAAGGGGTTTCATTCAAGTCTTCTTCTGTTGCTTTCAGATTTTCCTTCTTTTCAATGACCATTTTTGTAATTCGTATTGAATTTACATTGTGTTGTAATATTCAGTCGGTTATTGGTTTTAATGTCTACTGACCAGGAAGTTTTTCTCTTTTTATTGTATTGCAGTTTGACAAATGTTCAAATGGGATTTTGTGTCATCATTAAGTGTCATAAATTTCCCAAATGACGTGTAAATTGTGTTCGGATGTTATTTAGTTGGAATATAAAATCATACAAATTCTTATTTAATAGAGAGTTAAGGAAAAAAATATATAATGATATTTGCTAGATTTATTTGTATGGGGATGAATTAGCAAAAATAGAAGTGATTAATAAATATGTACATACATGGTTGTCAATAATTCCCTTTTTTATTTTGTATTATTGTACTAAACGGAAACGGGTCAAACGCTGAAAGTTAAACAAAGATTGGAGGACATCACAGTAAATTTTTTTTTCAATAATTTCCACTAAATTGTATCTTTTTGATGACCAGTTTGCTGTATAGATCTAATTGAAAAAATGAACTCCGTATGCTTTAAAAAGTTTATACCAAATTCGTTTTTTACTCCTCGAAAGGGCAAAAAATGTTACCCTTTTTTTTAATTTGTCGAGCACTGAAAACAACTACAGTCGATTTGAGGAATCAACGAGAATTTGCGGCACATCATACTAGATTAAGTGTGCAGTTCGCACACTGGTGAATAAATTATATAGCCCAAAGAACTAATTACACCCTACAAATTCCTGCGATGTTCTGAAATCCGGACTTCCAAGAACAAACCGTAGCTTTCAGCAAAGCCTGACACACCAGCAAGCGGCACTTCCATGGTCCCTTTCCGTTTCTGTAGAAAACGACTACATATTTAGGTTGATTGGAGGGGTGTGATAGACCATGTCATACGACATACAGTTAAGCCAGTGAAGGCTTGTTGTGCGCTCCCTTTAATTATCTCACACACAACTGCCGAACCTGATACCTTCGCACTACGAGTCTAGTACACTACCTACTAGTCTACGAAGGTCAGTATTCTCAGAGGTTAGAGAAAAAAATTCATACCAGTATATAGCGAAGACTTAAAAATTGTTATTTTGTTTGGAGCCGACTTAATATTTTGTTAAGGAATTAGTTCATTCCCTCAAACCGGTATATCAATGCAATTTTTTTTTTTTTTTTTTTGCAATTGGACCAGTACTCAGGGGATGACCCCTATTTATGCAGTGCATTGTGCTGGAACTAGGAAAATAGGATAGGGTGAGGAGGATAGCGGGAGTAGTGCTTATGGATATTCGACTTGAATCTCTCCACGCTGGGTATGGCAGGAAAGACATCTGCAGGGAGCTCGTTCCACATACGAGGTGTTCGATCAAAGAACGAATTATTTCTGAAATGCGTAGTGCGATTCGCTGTTATATCGACCACAAATGGATGTGCTCTTAATGAGGAACGTGTTGCTCGTAAGTAGGAGCGGATCTCGGGAATATGTTCCCTTACCTCATCAGAGCACAGTCCATTGAAGTAACGATAAAACAGCGTAACACAACCCACGTTGCGACGATGCTCCAGTGAGTCAATAGAGTTGGCTACACTATTGTCACCTATGAGTCTTTTCGCCCTCTCCTGAACTCGGTCCAGTAGCTTCAAAATAGACTTTGAAGCACCGGCCCATACATGAGAGTTGTATTCCATTTTCGGCCGGATGTAGGTGGTATAAATAGTGAGGATATCAGAAGGGGTGAAGTATCTCTTACACCGTCTTAAAAAACCGAGGCACTTGAATGCTTCTTTGGCGATATGAAAAATGTGCTCAGACCAACATATCTTCGGAAAGACTAAAAAAAATAATTGTATAAATTTCGAAATCGAAACGCCAAATTTATGAAATTGTTTTAGAATAAGTTAGTATTGAAATTTATTATTTGGAATATTTTCCCTAAGTAACAATTAGAATTTCAAAAATTGATGGTTTGTTTTGACTCTAGCTGTTCATATGCCGACTGGTTGCTGACAATTTGGTTTAGCGACTTAAAAAATGTCGGCCTATGAAACTGAATTCTTAAAAAATGGAAGGTGCGCAGACCTTGGCCTGTGTTCCACCTATTTTAGATTTGTCAAAATTTAGTTACTTCATGAGTTTATCATTCATAATAGAATTTAATCTACAATTACGAAAAAGTAATAATTAGTTTTTCCTTCTTCTTAAAAAAAACACAATTGGAAAATATTATTTACCTGAATTGACAAATTCAGTAATTGAGCTTGAGTCAGGCTAATTAATTTTCGAATATGATAAAGTTCAAATATACAATAAGAGCTTTAAAAAAATTTAGATGAGTTCAGAAAAAAGCTTTCAAAAATTTCAAACAAATGAAATGCTTTATCTATTGAAGAATAAAATTGTGTGTTTAGTTGTCAAATTTCTTGGAAGCGGTTTTAATAACTTGGAATCCATATTATATAAGACACTCCCAGCGTGTTAAACGTGTAAAAAAATTTACCAAAATTGCCTTAAATTTAATTAATCTGCGTTTGCGTTAAACTAATTCGCTTTCAAATTAAATTGATTTGAATTTGGCTTAAACAAATAGAATGGAAAACGAATGGTAGAATTCCATATGGACTGAATGGGAACATTACCCATCAAACATTTCGAACAACATATGAATGAACACTGATCTCACTATTAAACGAAATTCGTTTCACTGGAAAAGCTCGATATGAACAAACATTTCCTTAATGGTGAGATATCATGAGCAATCAAGTGTTCGGGTGTGGACATGTGTTTATGAAATTATGAACACGTTCATGCCATGAGGTGCATCAAGCACATTTACAATAACGAATGTAGGTGATTTAAATATATAATTTCATTAAGAAAGCAAATTTTTATTTATGTCAATGAAAATTTAAAAATTTCAATATTTGCTTTTATACAAGAAAACATTAAGTAGAAACATCACTTTGAATGAATTAATGAATAGAAGAAATTCACATGATTGATTAACGTGTGCACCTCAAGCTGATTGGTGGTCGCTCACTAAACACGACACTCGCGTTGGCAAGCAATACCATTAAAGTTTAAAATAAATTCTTTTTAAATACTAATATTAAAACACTTAAACACACAATTATTTATTTATTTATCTACACCTAACACTTTTATTACGCGGTAGACATGTACGTTTCACATACTATATTAATTACGCAATTAGGAAATTTACACAATTAAGGACGTAATGAAGGTCAATTTAGCATAAAAGAACCCAATATATTGAGCAATTAGTGATCTATTGCCTCTGTTCAGTGATAAGAGGAAATTCTCTACAAGGACAAAAATAAATGTTGCGAAAAATTTTGTAAATAAAACTTAAATTTTACAATCGTACATTGTATGAGAAATTGTTAAAATATATTTTTTATAACCAATTGAATCAAATGAATTTCTTTATTAAAAATAGGTAGAAAATTCCTTTAAAATTAAAACATCTTGAACTGTCAAATACTAATTGAGTCGGATATGTGTGAACACCAAAGTTTAACGAAAGAATAAATTCATTTGTAAATAATATGAATGTGAAATTTCAAACAATTACACTTTTTAAGCTAGAACTTAAAATTGTTCTCAATGGGAGAAGTTCTTCTGAGTAAACAGAGCCTAAATTCGATTGTTTATTTTTTTCAGCTCACCTTAACATTTATAAATTAGAAAAAAAACTAATACAAAACAAACAATCTTATAAAGTGGACCAAGTCCAATGTCCACATTTGTGGACATTAACCAACAGCCCTTTAGTTAAACTGTAATAAAAAAATTTGTGATATTCGCATTAGCGCTAAAAATTTGTGTAAAAAATATATTGGTGCTGTTTCAGGACAGAGTGGAGGAAAATGCGGAAAAAAAGAGTTCGGTGTATTTTTTTGCTTTGTTCTTAAGGCACGTGCACTTCTTTTATTTAAATATGTAGGAATTTGGAATAATATTAGCAAACTTATAGAGTGATTGTTTTCCTCTTTGGGTTTTCAATAAAGGGGGTTTCACGTTGGGTGCGTGAAAGGATTTTACGGATATTACGTATTCAAAAAAAAAAATATATATATATTAGTTTCGAAGTTTAAATTGGTTATAAAATGTTTTATCTTCGTTAAAGAGTTCTTTGCAAAAACATTACTTTATGATTTAATGAATTCTCTTGACAACACCAATTCGAAATTTATGATTTAGAATAGCGATTTTAATTTAATTCGAGTAGTGACATTTGCAAGAAATGAATTATTATATTGGAGAAAAAGAAATGAATTATTATATTGGAGAAAGCATACAAAACTACTTTGATTTTAAATAAAATTTGTCTTTTATTTAAAAAAGAAAAACAAAATGAAAAGCGTATTTGATTATGAAACTCTTCTATTTGTCGTGATTGTTTATACAACACTGAAGCAGTCCATACATTGTACAATATTATTGAGTAAATTAATATTATTGTTAACATTTTTGAGGCTTTGCACTAGACTATTCAACAAGTGGTACAATATCTTAAAAAAAGAAATAGTGCAACTTTTTTCACAAAAAAGAAAACAAATAAAACCTACATACATATATTGGGATAGTGGAGCACTTCCGTTGTCATTGCACAGCTTCCAAACAGGAGAGACCTCGATTTTTTGCTGATGACACTTTGGCGGACATTACTCACCCCATGAGTATTGACTGGAGAAAATTGAGGAACCACCTTTATGGCACAGAGTTCCTATAGGTTTTATTTTCCCTATATGTGGGAGCGCACAATGAGCCTATTACTGGCTTAGCTGAATGTCATTTTTACATGAATACGATTCATATATTTTCTATTTTTTCTTTTAAACATTAACAAGAAGTTTAATCTGGTTAGGTTTTTAATATATTACTCAGCGTTACTACAGGTATTGCTTACGTGGTTCCATTTCGACATTTATACTATATTAAGGATATTATCAAACCCTTTTCTTAAATCTAGGTCGCTACTCTTGAAGTTGAAAAACGACAACGACACTCAATTATTTCAAATACTTATATATTTGTTTAAAAAAATTTATTTTTTTTTTTATTTCCTTTAATATCAAAACCATCACCAGAAAAAAACATCCTTTACTTTTTTCCAACAACATCCGCTGACATGTCATTCATTAGTCATGTTTCGTGTACGAATGAAAATGTGTTTCTACTCGTATTATGAATCACTATTTATATAATGATTTATTCAATGCGCATTTTTGCAAGGTATTGATTGGCTCACTTCCACCTTTTGGTAGAAAATCAGGATGATAATAGGAAATATTTATTTCCCTTGAAGTGGGTTTAAAAAGTATTGGCACACTCTGTCCAGCTTAAAATATAATATTTAATAGAAATTTAGTTTCTCTAATGCTAGATCTACTTGCATATATAAAATAAAAATCCTTAAATAATTTTTTATGGTTATTTTTATTTAGGCTCTAGGTCATACATTAAATAAAACTCCTTTGTTTTATTAAATTTTATTTTTTATTCGATATTTCGATCACCATCGGTTCTCTTCTTCAGGAATTTGAGTAAAGCAATATTTATCTTTTAAAAGTAAGTAAGCTTTTTGATTTTAAAAGATAAAGATTGCTTTACTCAAATTCCTGAAGAAGAGAACCGATGGTGATCGAAATATCGAATAAAAAATAAAATTTAATAAAACAAAGGAGTTTTATTTAATATATGACCTAGAGCCTAAATAAAAATAACCATAAATTAAAAATATTTTTGAAATAAAAAACTATTTCCCACACATTATTTCTTTCAAAAGTAAATAATAAAATTTCATATGATTACGGCAACCAGACGTTCTGTATTATGACCAGCGTTACTCCATATGAAAGCTTTACTCTCTGCAAATAATACTAATGGAAAACTCGTAAAAATGTCAGTATTCCTCCTTAATTTTTCGCCCCATTTAGAATTGAGAATTATATAATTTTTAAAATATTTGTTTTTCAACAAAATCTTAATGACATGTTCTCGAAAATTTTGTTCAGTGAAAACAATAGTAGTCATTCGTTATGAACCACATTTTAATCACTAACAAAAATCTTTCAATGCATAATTATACTCCATAAAGCTGGTAATATTCTATCCTCGTTTTTGAAAATAATTTTTTATAAAATAAAATTTATTTCTTTAAATCTATACGGACACACTATTTTCTAACTGTTGGTAAGTTCGCACCCCGTGTGTACAATCTATTCAAAATTGTAAATATCACATCACATTTTAATACAAGTTATTTTCTTAAAAAAGCTCTTTTTAACATAATGAAGATGGTTTTAAAATCGGTGATTAGGAATCAAAAAAGAACATCATCCTGCAAATCTATGTTGAAATCATTAGAAATAAAACGAATTGGCACTACTTCCGTATCATAATCTCAGCATCTGCATGACTTTTCTAGACGATATTTTTTAAGTAAATTTTACTTAAGCGAATTTTTTTTAATTTTCGTTTGGAACAAAATTCATGTAGTTTTTATTTTAACTCCATTAAGAGTTATTTGTTATTCCTGATATAAATAAGCATTGGACTTAAGTTATTTTGTGAGAAATCCTTAAATATCCCAGTGAAAAAAACTAGAAGTCATTCTTAAGGAATGACATTTTCATTGCTCCATTTTTTTTTTCATTAAAATTATAAAATACTTCTAAAAGTTTGTTAAATCATGAATTTCGTTAAATCTGCATAAAAATATTATTTTTCTTCAATAAAAAAAAAATGAAATTACTTTTACATAAGAAAAAAGTAATCATGATGACTACTGGCAAATGTGTACGCCTTCCAAATGTGATGTTTATTCTTAATTTAATATAAACTCTGCAATGAAAAGCTTTTGTAAAAATCATTGAAAATGATACGAATTCACACTACTTCCGGATCCTGATCCCGGTATTCTTATTAGTTTTTTTAAGCCCTTGTTTCATTGGGATATTAATTATTTCGCTCGCTGATATTTAATTTTCTCATGTTCTGTATTCTGATTTAAAAATTATGTTCATCGTACTTATGAGCCTTTAATTTCCAAGAAAAGAGTGACAAGAACTACCAATTCATTTACGCAGATATAGAAATATTTTTTTTTTTTCGCAAAAAGCTACAAGTGACAATGCTTTATCTTGTTAACTTTAGTTATAGCTGATGTTACATTGGCAACATAAAGGAGAAACGTTATAAAAATGCCTATTTCTAATGAATTCTTAATAAAGAATTTTATTTATATAAATTTTTTTCATAAAATATCTCCTACTTTAACAGATAAGCAAAAAATACTTTTATAAATACGAGTATGTTTGTTGAGAACTATCTTCATGGACATTGAACTTGTGTCAACAGCTATAAATATTTATTAAGGAATTTGTATAAAAACTAATCCTCAGCAGACTCGCAAGCAGAAGTAAAGAAAGTAGTTTATTAATAAGTAGAAAAATTGTTTTTTTATTTTAAAACAAGAAACCATTTTTATTTCGCCAGTCCAGAAAGAAACTTTAAACGGAAACATATTTCTTTAATTTTGAAAATGTGTTTAGTTTTTTTTCTCTCAGTCAAAATGACAGTTTCCTCATATGAAATCAATGGAAAAAACCAAGCAAGCAAAAAAATGCCAGAAAGAAACATTGACCAGCCAACAGTAACAGAAATTACATTTTAAAAAACGCATAAAATATAGATTTTGTGTAATAAGTGTCATATTTTGTCTACAAACAGTCTGAACTTAATGAGTGAAATATAAAAAAAAAATCAAATAAAAATAAACGAATACCAAAAAGGAAGTTTTCTGTCGCAAGAGAAACTTAAAGCCACACATTTGTTTCTATAAAGCAAATTGTCGATAAATACATGATGAGAGACAGACAAAAGTATAAGTTTTCAAACTTATGACAACATGACAATGACTAGGACAATGACATCCGAAAATGCTTACTGAACGCACACACGCGATAACACACACTGGCACACTGGCAACCGCAAATGTTTCCTAAATTATATGAAAAAAATTCACAACTTGTTAGATAAAAAGATAATTTGTACTTAGAATGCAAAAAAACAGGAATCAGTTAAATAAATAAATGCACACGATTTGAGAGTTTTTGCATTGAAGCATAAATTGCAATAAAAAAAAAAAAAGAAAAAAAAAACTAGAGCCAAGTTCAGCAGTGAAAAAAGTAGAAAAACATTGAACAAAATTTATTGGGTGGGCAAAATGCAATTTGAGTAACAAAAGGCGAGACTAGTTTTCATTCCAATCATTTCCATTGAGGAACTGGTTACTTTGTTGGAAGCAAGAGATTATGGAAAAAAAAATTATGCTTCTAGACGATACCAAACACTTTAAGCAGATGACAAAAATATATATATGTATAAGTTCCTTTCACTCCCAGAGGGAGCATAGGGCCATAACAAGGTGGTTCCAATAATCTCGATCTTCGGCTCGGTGCTTGACTTCGTTCCATTTCATACGCACTCTCGACAGTTCTGTTGTCAGTTGCCGTTTCCAGGTATGCGCTGGTCTCCCGACTCGTCTGCTTCCCTGTGGGTTCCAATCTAGGCATTTTTTGGCAATATCATCGTTTGGTTTACGGAGGGTGTGACCTATCCAACTCCATTTTCGCTTATTTATTTCCATTGTAATAGGCTGCTGGTTTGCCTCCATCCAGAGCTGGTTGTTGGATATTGTTACAGGCCAGTAAATGCGTAAGATTTTGCGTAGGCATTTGTTAAGAAATACCTGAAGGCATTGTAAGTCACGTGGTGCCATATTCCAGGTCTCGCATCCATATCCATATAACAAAGTGGAAGATGACAAAAATAAGCTAAAAAAATAATTTGGACTAAAACTCAAGGCACTGATTTCAGCTTTCATCAAATGCCGGTAAAAAAATAGACAATTATAATGCTGAGATTTGGATCCAAAAGTAGTTAAAATTCATTTCATTTTTAATGATTTTAGCATAAGCTTGTCATTGCAGGATCTTCTCTTTTTCACTTCCCATTCACCGATTTAGAAGTCATCTCCAATATATTGAAAAAGTGAAGTTCTTTATGTTCCTTTCGTGAAGAAATTAATTTTATACGAAATTGAATACTATGAATTCGCTTCACATCTGGAAAGGGTTCATTATTGTTGGGAGGAAAATATTGTTTTCGTGTTTTTTATAAATTTTTTTTTATTTATTTCAAAAATTTTTAGCAATAATTAAAATTTTCAATAAACATTTTTTCAACTCAACCTCTTAGGAAGTTAAAAAGAGGCTCTAATGGATTTTTGACGAAATGTCTCCTTAAAAATTTATCAATGAACTGAAATTAAGTTTTTCCACCAATAAAATCATTTCATATTTTCAATATAATGTTATACAAAATTATAAAAATATTTAATTATTCATACCAGTTCTATTAGCTGCTGTAGGATTATATGTGCTAATGATTTTCAGAAATTATAAACGTTATTGTTGATATTATTCCTAAAAAAATTAAATGGCTGACACTATCATTTATTGGCTCGATTATGGATGGCAAACGAACTTCAGTTGAGTTGTGTTCCTATCAATCTCTTGGAAAGTGAATGAGAATTGTTATCACTTCACCTGTCTATCTTTATATATTTATAAAGGCACACAACAAGGGTATTAACATTTTGAAGTTAGGACTGAAGTTGGCATAAGCACCACCGCAAGAAATAAAGGAATTAAAAAATATGAAATTAAAACAGCGTAAAGTCCCATAATACCGAAGAATTCGGCACAGCGTGTCTATAGTTATAAATATAAAAACCAAAATCTCCCCTAGTACCTGTAATTAATTTTTATTTATATGTTACCCAATGCGTGTACTCTATGTTCCTTAAAGGGTTAAATACTTCCAGCTATTTAAAGTTTTTGTTCATAGTCAGAATATTCTATTTAACCCCAGAATAGTAATAGAACCTAAACATTAGCATTTTAACCAACATGAGTTGCACTACTTGCACTACGTCATCGTGTCCAACACATTGTTGTAACAGCTCTCTGGTTGCTGTTGCATAATTAGGGCTATGGTCAGCCGTGAACAAATGATTAATAATTTTGGAGACATTTCATAAGCATGTATAAAACCCTTAATGAAGAATTAGAACCATTTAAGCTTCACCATAGGGACATTTTACTGAATTTTTGTCACAAACTAATATTTCTGACCGCGTTTTGAAGCTGAAGTGCCCACACAGTTTTTAATTAGAAACTAATAGTTTAAGACTCGTGCAGTCTGAAAGTATTGGAAGCAACTCTCTACTGCGGAATGCAATAATAATAAGACCACGAGAATGGGAGCTTTGACCTAATGTGTTCTGCTGATCTACGTCAACATTAATAAATAATAATTAGGAAATAATTGGGCACTTATAAAATAAACATATAAAATTTTACTTACTTTGGAATTTTCACATGTTTTGTGTAAGGATGTTAGGCTGCTGTTTGTCAAGGACGTCTTGAGGGATCTGTCCAATCTGTAACAAGTTTTAAACTTCTTAGACATTTTATTTCAAACACAAAAATACAAAAAGTATTTAAATTAACAAATAAAATCTTATTTTCAATATAAAACAAAAACAAGCAAAAATTATTTTATAAACTTCAAAAATTATTTTCACATAAATTTGAAGAAATTAATAACAATAAAATGTTCCTATAAAAATTTGACAATCTATTTTTTAAGGGTTTCTGTGTTATGGCAAAACATTGGATGCGCTAAGATGTCGGCTCTTTTCAGCTCAAGCCTATTAAATATTATTTACATAAATATAATTATTGCAAATACTTAATATTGAAATTCATTATTTGGGATATTCTCCCCAACTAATTGTTAGAAACAATTAGAGCTTTTGCAAAATGAAGAGCTAAGGCCACAACAAACAATATATTTTTTTATAATTATTGTAACTAAAGCATCTTAAAATTCGTATTTTATCCATTTTGAACCATAAGCGCATTCGAATAGTAGAAATACTCTTTTGCGCATGCGTTGATACTTGGAAAAATCTATGTATCAAGAGCGCCTAAAAATATTTCCAGTTATAAACCAAAAATTTTGTGAATTTGTTGGTGTTTCATCCGTCTTTATTAATGTAGGACAGCGTAGTTAAATTTCAATAGCAGTTCCATAATGTATTGCTTTGTAATATGGAAGTCCGTCAGTCTATGATTGAGCTTAACATGATCAATCAGTTGTCTACATATCAATACCATTTAAATATGAGGGTTTAAAAATTGTTGACGAAGAAAATTATTATTGCAGAGGATAATTATTTGTAGAAGCTTCCTACGTCCATCTTATCAGACTGGACCTCCAGGCTTAAGTGATGCATTTTGTCAACAATCAGTCTTGCAAATATTAAAAATTTCATCAAATAATGCATTAAAAAATGCTTTGAGCATACTCATTATTTTCAGTGGGTGATATTAACGAAAAATATTATTTATACTCGGCCTACAGCTCTAAAACTTTTAGTGGCAGCCGCATATTACAACCAAAAAGTAGTTTATTCCATGAGAGCGAAAATTCGTATTAAATTTCGCCAAGAACACAACCTCGTCGCAAAAACAAGAAAATTCAGTCGCCAAAGGAACTTAAAAATCGCCATGGCGACAAGTCCGCAAACGCACAAGCGGGAAAACATAGACTGAACGAGTACACAGTTTTTGACATATTGACTGTCGTGAACATATGTAAGTTTAGCAAAGGAAAATAAAAATCATGTTTCAGAAGGACATACATAAGAGAATATGACTTAACAGAAGCCTAGGAATGAATTAAAACGACATCATGCCCTGATAGTATAAGTTTTAGGATACAAAGGCATCCAATGTAATGACAAGTGTGCGAAAGCATGCTTGGCTCTGGACCTAGTGAACTCATAGAAGAATATTCGTATCCTATTAGATTTGGTGTCAAATGGATCCAAAGGGTGGGGCGGAAAAGAACGAAACTCAGGTGGTTCGCAACTGCCAATTGTAGGATATCCAAGGTTTTTTTTTGGCACTCATAGAAGAAATTACTAGCACTTTTGGTGGGAATCATTACGTGGTGCTGTACAATCAGTTGTATGTCGAACATGTAGGGAATTTTTATGTTGGCCTCTTTAACGAAGAGCCTCAGTCAATTAGCCCAAAATTTTCTTCAAGACTTGGACTGCCTGCGGGGAGTGCCACTTACTGATCTATTAAACTTTGTAAGTTCTGTTTAGTTCTTAGGACCTTAAATTCCTGTAGTCTGTTAGTGTGTATAGTTAGTCCCCTGGGCATCACAATGAACCCTACAACGCCCAAGTGTATCTGCGAAAAAATCTAAATAAACCAAAGAAAAAAATAATAATAAATAAAATGCTAGATTGTAATGCAATTAATGTTATTTTTTCCAACACAGGAGTTATTTTATTCTTTCACAGCCAACTTCACGCTTAAGCCACAAAACCAGGAATTCTTATTTCTACGATCGCTGAACAAATTAGATTTATTGCATATGAACGTTCATTATTCACAAATTAATTTTGGAACATCGAAAACTTGTTTGTAATTTCCAGGCGATATGGAAGCAAATGCGTTGTGTAATGGGGCCAATGTCTAGTAAATAAATATAATTCGATTTGAGGGATCAATTTTGTATTTTTTTTTTGTTCGTTTGTTTTGAAAGGTGTTTGAAATTGTGGCAGAATTATTTGTCGTCATTTGATTAACAAACACTTAAAAAAAAAATTATCAAAGTTCTTTTTTTCCTCTTTAATTATGCCTTCATTTATATTAAAAAGTTTCTTCGAATTTAACTTCCATGGTACAATATCTGTACTATTTCCTCTTCCGCTAAGACATTACATAAGCGAATGAGTGCACACACTCTCAGTCTCTATTACAAAAAGTTACAACTTCAATGTTCATCATACAACATATTTGCAGGCGCCAAAAAGTCTTTCAGCAATTTAACGGATTAATAGCAAATAGCAAAGGGGCCACATTGGATTAGCAACAGCCTTAAATGTAATTTTTTCCCCATTTTTTTGGCAGGAAATTAGAAAATAAAGCATTTCGCACGAAGTCTGTATTTTACGAATTTTTACTGAGTGATAACGTCACTTTTATTAATTCATGATACTTTACACAGTTTTTTTTTTATCAGTTTGGCTGTTGGTTCACAAATTTAATATGTACGTACGTGTAAGTGTGTATTTTTTTTATCAAATACACACACATACATACACACGTACATATATTTCATAGTTTGCATAAGTATTTATCTGTTCTGTCTTCATTTGCTGTTTAACAATTGTTTACGGAACTTTTCTTTTTCTTCTTTTTTTAGCTGGCCTTTATTAACTTTTTCCTTACTTTATCTTACATTGGAGTAATTTGATATTGAAAAAGTTACTTTTTGACAACAAAAAAAATATATTTATATATAAAATATTATAAAAAAAAAACTTTTGCAATTTCAATATTATCGCCTCATCATTAACTTTATGGACTTTATCCTTTCTATATTATTGAATCATATAAAAAAGGAGTGATAGAAATAAATAAAATTATAGTTTCAAGTTACAAATATTATTTGCTTAATAATGAAGATTATTAGCTTTTGGAGATTTGCACAAGTTCAGAGAAAATAAAAATAGTGCACAAGTTCTTTTAAGGATTTCGGTGCTTGCAAAACAGTGGACTTTTTTCAGTTCTGTTGAAAATTTTCTCAAAATGGCATACTTTTCTTAAATATTAGAAAATGTAAGAACTATATGACTTTATTAATAGTAGAGGTCTTATCGAGCATTTATTTAAAATATCTTTTCGTTCTTCACAACAGTCACGAATTGAGATAATCATTCAGTAAAAAATTTAATTCATTCTAAGGAAACGAATTTTTTTATTGCTCCTTTCAACTTCCTAGGAAATCAAGTTGGCAAAATTTTAATGGCAATTTTTTAATTATTGCTATAAATCTGAAATTTTCTCAGATGCTTGCGATTTTTAATATAATTTCTTTCTTTTTATAAGAAAAGTATTTCTTTCTTAATAATTAAGATAATTACTTTTACATAAGGGTAAAGAATTCACAACTATTGGCAAGTTTTGTATCCTTTGCAAATGCTAATTCTATTATTTTATTATAAGGCTTATAATTTTCGATATATGGCTTCCAAATTGAAGAATAGGAATCAAAAAAGAGGACATTCTGCACAATTCTATTTGAAAATAATTGGCAATGTTCGAAATTAGCACTATTTTCCGGTCGTAATGTCACCATTTACTGGACATATTGGAAGCTCGTCGGACTTTTGTGATACAGTTACCGAGATACTAAACAGAGTTTTATGGAAACACGTCTTTAGTTCAGTGCTTGTTTGCCGAAAAAAGTAAATGGTGTCACTAAAGGCTTTAAATAAATTGAAAATAATTCAATACCGTTTGGATTACACTCCTCTTGAGCTAAATTTTCGTTCTATAAAATTTTACCTGAAGGTGTAAGTAAGACCAATGCAGCTCTGACCGGACCACCCTGTCTTATTGAATATGATGAACATATTTAGTTCTCATTTGATCTTTGTAAGCCTGTAGATCATATTTTTTTGTCACTTTAAGAGCATATGACTTTTAATAATGATGTATTGTATATGTATTCCCACGAACTGCCTTTTTGTGCTGAAACTCCCATGTTAATTATTTTAATAGAAATCATTTTTTTTTTGTCTAACATTAGCTGGAAAGATTTGAATCCTTATAATAGATATTATAAATTCGAAAGTTTGTACATTTGTTACTCAATTAAGGAAAACTGGCTGAAAAGATTTTTACTACAAGCAAAAGTGGCGAGAATGATTTTTTTATATCCCCATAAAGAAGATTTTTAAGAAAAAGCTGGCCTAAAACTTTCATTAAGTTTCATAACGTTTCATAATGCAACTGGATGAAATGGATTACACGAAGAGTATTAGACCTTTGTTACCATGCAGGATGATTGTTAACCCTCATAAGCAGTCTTGAAAATTTATTTATTTATTTATTTATTTTTTTTTTTTTTTTTGTAATTGTAACCCAAATATTAGAAATATTATTGAGAGCAATTGAAGCATGATTAAAACGCTGAGAGCCTGGGTTCGATCCCTGTTCAGGACAAGTCATCAACATCATGAGTTTTTTTTTTTTTATTTACAATAGAGTTGGCATTGTGTTTATTGTTGTTGCAACTGTTTAACTGATTAAGGCATAGCACTGGTCACTGAACAGTATCGGCAGCGATTGATACTCTCTACGCTAATGTACACTATATCACGGCGCCCTCCTTCGTCGGTAATATTAGCAGGATCGTCGGCGAAGTAACACAATTAATAAATTAGTTACACATGCAGCTTAAGAAACTTAATGCGCCTCCTTAACACAAGAGGCGCTGCTACTCTGCTATAAAAAAAGCATAATAGTAGAGAAATTAAGCTCTCTCTCTCTCTATGTCTTCTAATTTCAGCACCTGTCGTTTCTATCCTATCCCTTTAACAAAGAAGTAACACCTTAAGTTAAGTAGTAGGCATTAAATGACTTAAATTATAGTAAAAGATTGGATTTATCACGCCAATGTGTAGTTGTCTAGACGACTGGCTATATTTAGTGTCGACTTCCATTTACCGACTTGCTGTCGTGATGGTTTTTATTTTAAATAATATGATCTAAATAACGTGATTTTCAATTAAAAATATTTGGATTTATTCAGAAAACGGGATTAAAAATTCAATTCGAATTAAAGACAGTACGAGTTGAGTCAAAAGTTTAGATTCAAAACCACCAGCCGTTGGGGGCAAAATATCGGTTTGGCAAAACTCGGCCTATAAAATTTTGATATAATTTTATCTTTTTATAATTTCTATACAGATTTTCAATAAATCCAACTTTTGCTTCCTAAAATTATAAAACTTTTATTTGGGTTTTAAAAATTATTTAAATTAGAAACAGTTTCATTTAAAGAAAATGTAATAATTTAATAATTTCTCTAAAATGTCTGCTGACAAGTGAAGCTAAAGGTGTTGCTAAAGAATTTATTTAACTCAACGCAATTTTTTAAATATATTTTTTATCTATCATTTACTTATGTAGTGTGCACACATGCATACATACACACATACGTATATATTGATAGTGAAAGAAAATAATTCAACCTGTTATATTAGGAAAAAGAAACAGCTGCAAATATTCCCAACATCAAGCGACATTGGTGGCAAAAATGTACAATTAAATGCCACAATTGGTTTAAAAAACGCAAAAAATTTTATATTCCATGTGATTTGTAGTACATTTCGTACTATACAAATCGCTTTTTAGAGATAGTAAATTTAGATAAAACTTTTTCTAATTTTTTGCTTCATTAAAAAAAGCGAGTAAAAATGGCCATGGCCACCAAAGTTAGTTTAATGTTTACAGTGAGAAAAATCAAGGAATAAGGATGATTGAAACTTGAACAGAAAAATGGTTTAAAAATTAATTAATTTTAATTTGAAATTGGCAAAATCTCAGATAATTAACTATAGAAGACCGACCAATGTTTTTAAAGGTAATTGCAGTTGAAAGACAATCTCATAATATATATATATATATATATATATATATATATATATATATATATATATATATATATCGTCAAAAATCAGAATCAAAAGGTCCAAAATTGGCCAACTGAATGTTCTTATACTGGTTGTCTTAAGCCGATAGCCTGTAGTAGCTAGTGCTTTTGTATATTATTTATTATAGTTTTAATTATAATAAATTTGAAATAAATAAATAAATAATAAATAATACTGGTTGTCAGAGACAGACACCTCGGATATAAGTGGCTTGTTATCATACATCATATACATATATTACATATTTAACTATCGAACCTGAAAATCGTGTTTTCGAGAGATCGCAAATGCGCCTTCAATTGTGAAAACAGTGAGTTTCTAAAATCCATTGTTTTAAAATTTTTCATGGATGATAAAATATCCTGCATTTGATCATCAAAGTAACGAATCTGAAAAAAAATTCACATTCAGTAGTTAATTATGGCCGTTGTTTTTAAGCACGATTTTAGCGAATGATTATGAATGTTTTATAAACAAATATGTATAGAGCGAGAGGTTTCAGCTTAAGACCCTTTGTTGTCATTTTAGACACTTAATAATTCTCATTTAATTTGTATAGCTGATTGATATTGGGTCATCTTTAATACGACTTGTGGCTAAATAGATTCTAGAATAGATTGTGTATTTTACATAATTTTTGAAATGGAAAACAACTTCTACTAAAAAATTATTTTTAAGGAAACTTTTTCATTTATGAAATTGCGCTCGCATGAGCTGGATTAGGATTAAGGTTTATTTTATAGAGCCTTTAAACAAAAGAAAAAGAAAAGTCTTGGACTAGAAAGTAATATGACAATTAAAATAAATACCAAACAGATCCTACTTATAGAAATTCTAAATACGAGTACTTAATTGGCGCAGAAATATAAAAGAGAAAATTAGGCCTTCGCTCCCCATATAAGAAGTGTAATAAAAATGCTTTCTAAAAAATCAAGGAATCTGAAATTATATTGGATATTAAAAAAGTTGGCTTAGGAAATCCTAGCTTATAATTTTCATATACAATATAATCCGCTTAACAGCGATAACTGAAAGCCAGACTTTTTTCGAAATACCCAAATGTTCGGATTTCCGAGACAAGAGACAATAGTTTCAATGTTTTTCTCTTTAACGACAACACACAAAAGATAAAGTTTTTAATGCATTCACAACTGCTATTTTCTTTTAAGAAACGTTTTTACTGTTTGTTAAAAGATCTTTTGAACGAGCTTTTAAAAATTATTTGCGGTCATCCATGTATTCCTGTTACTTGCGTAAATTGTCCTTCCTCAAAAATTGTCGGGTCTGCAGATTTTCTCTTTTAGTGTGAATTTATTGTTCATTGCAGGAAAGCAAAAGGATAACTCTCTTTACTTCTTGTATATAACGCAATTCGTTGCTCTGGTAGCTTTCTCCAAAATAATGCGGTCTCATTTGTGTTGAATACTTTAGAAAAAGTTATTCCCATCTCTGCCAGCATTTTAATAAAGTGTTGGTTGGAATGCATCGCTAATTCTTTTTATTTAAAAATTTAATTTTCCATTTTTCTTTCTTTCAAAAGATTGACACAAAAAATTTACAACAAAATATTTACAACTGCCGTGGTTGTATTTTATACAACTTAACATCTATATGATGTTGTGACTTGAGCAAATAAAAACAATAAAACTTTTTTAGGTATTGTAAAACTGGGGCTCATACAACATTGAATACCCTTAATACTCGCGAAGGTTTTTAATATTGAAACAAAAAATGTCAGTGTTTTTTAATTTGAATTTTTAAGGGACAATTTTGCCATGGTCTTGCACCACATAAATAAAATATTTAAATCATATGAATTTTTTTGAAAATTAAATTTAAGGGCGAAATAAATTATGTGGCACTAGTAAAGAACAGGAATATTAATATTTATCAAATACAAAATGCCCTTTTAAAAATTTTACTTAAATTGTGCTAAGTTACGTTTCGTCCTCTCCTTAAAAAAAAAAGCTCATAAATCTAAATTACAGGATTTTCTACACATATATGTTCTATACGATTCATGTTTGTATATATAATTTGTCTGCTAATTCAAATATGTACGTCTACACAGGCATACAAGAGTTTTATTTTTATTACCAGAAATCTATATGAATGAATATTCATTTGTATTAAGTTTCCCTTTTTTTTCCGCTCATTTCATATGAAGAAAGTCTTATAAATTATAACTGTCACTATAAATACTTAAAACATGTTGTAAAGAAATCATCCATAAATTGTTAGCAATTCCTTAATTTTTTTTTTTCTCTCATGTTTATCCCAAATTAGGTCATGCTTCCAGTAAAACAGTTTTTATATTTTACGATTCATAAATGAGCACTTATTTGCTACATTTAGTTGCACAAGTTGGTATCTTTAGCAGAATTATTGTAGCCATGGTGATGTGCTTAATTCTGGACTAAATGATGATGATTTACATGACTACATGTTATTTTTATGTTCTTTTTTTTTCTGCCATTCAATTTCGGCCATTTAATTATTGAAGAAAATTTATATTTAATAATTTTGATGAAGATTTTTTTTTTGATTTCCATTTCAGATTTTTTTTAAGCAAAATATTATTAAATGATAAAACCCTTAGGCTTTAAAGCTGTAACGTTGTAAATAATAACTTCAATAAGCTTAGAAGCACATCTAAGCTTGTTAAGGAAAACAATGAAAAATGAAAACTTCTATTCAAGGCCACTAACTTAATTAAGAAATACTTTACAATATCTTTTACAACATTCTTAAGATTTTAGCATCTTGAAGATTTCGAAATCTTTTTTAGAATAATAAAAACAAATTATTTTCAGTATCATAAAAATAATAAATGTTGGAGTGGTATTGCCTGAAGTGGTGGTGCCTAGGATATTAATGCAATATCGTGGCAGGATTTCAGGATTGTTGATTTGCATTCATAAATTCGAGAATTAAGATTAAAAGCATTAAATGCTAAAACTTTATTTGATTTTACGATATTTATTTATATGGTTATTGGTATTTTTGTACTGCAGCCCATGAGACATTATATTCCTTCTTCTAGTTTTTGGTTACAAACGAAACCAATCATTCTGTTCAGTAAGAAGTTTTGTAGGTTAGATTGGCAGAGCTGGTCATAAGGCTCATTCCTACAAACTTATGGAATTCAAACTCCGAGAACCAACTAGAACTTACAAAGTTTAATTGATCACTGAGTGACAGTTCAAAGCAACTGCCTAGATGTTGTCCGTTGAAGAAGCTCCTGCATTGACCACCATAGGGGAATCCTAGATCGGACAAAGTAGTACTTGATATGAGAGGTACCCCTTCCCCTGGTTAAAATGGGACCACCTCTGAAGCATACTCTTTCATAGAAAAGAAGAGTTTACAAACTCGGTCCACAAATGACGAAAAATCTCTGTACTATTGAATACATAACGTCTTTCTTTTTTTAAGTCGGTTAAGAAATGTTAAAAAATATATGTTTCATTGATCTTGAATAGACAGTTCACAGAGACTACTGCAGTATGAGAAGGTTAAGACGATGCAGGAGAGAAAATCTTGAAAAGGAGTTATCGCTTATATTTCTTTATCGTGTTGAAAGCAGAAATATAAGTTCTTGTATGAGTATCACACTAATGTACCATTAGCATTGATCAAACTCGATCTGATGCATAATCGTGACAATGAGATTTCGTGATTGCACGCTTTAAAATTTTAAAATCCTATAATTGCTGTCGTACAGTAAAACGGTCCTAGGTTCGTTATTGTGACGAGCTCCACGAATGAAGAGCACGTGCTAATGATACAACTTGTTTAGGAAAACCCTCATTCAGCATTCGATATATGTATAGGACTACGGGGAGGTACCCAGGACTTTCACCTTATAGATGAGAAAGATTCTGTTGGTTCATATCAATACGAACTAATGGCTTCCGGCTGTGATTGATCCAATTAAACGTGGGCTTCATGTGGTTTCAGCAAATGCCTACATGATCGAATTAAAGACTATTCCTCGGTACAGCCGGATCTAGACACGGGGTCATTAAATATTGGCCTTCTGACATTTCATCGTTGTTATATCCCAAGTTTTGAAGCAAAGGATGGGCCTTTAAAAATAAAACTTTCACGAATATCAACCCATCCTCATTAATTAATTGTTAATATGATAATTGTCTTATTGTAATTCAGCGACTTGTTGTTACTTTTTCAAATTCAAATTTCGCGTCTAACCTAAATTAGCATTTGTTAAATTAACATCATTAAAATTGCACGAGCAAATAGAGGAGAATAATCGCGCAATTCCCATATTCTAGAAGTTGTGTAATGAAAATTTCATTAATAAAATTAAAAAATAAAGAAAACTTGTGCGTATGACACGATGATTGTCATATGACTCACGTATTTTATTTTCGCAATTGCGTTTATTTATAAACTTTAATTAATATTAATAGTCAGTTCGTAGAACATGTAAAATTATGTATGAAGACTCATTCATGGTTCAATTATCACAGAGAACTTTACACTCTTCATGGAAATTATACTCATACACATGAATGAATTGTGTGTCCACGAGTGACCCTATGAACAAAATTTATGTTGTATCACATTCACTGCCTCCTTATCAATATTTAATGTGATTGTTTTTTTTTTTTGGATCGTTGCTGACTGAGTCGTTTTGTATAGACGTACTAAGATGTATGAATAGAAATGTCATGACATTTGATTAAAGCAGAAATAATATAATAATAATGATTTGTTTTTCTATTTCTGTTTTTTTTTTTTGTGTTTTGACTAAAAGCGAAATAAGCTGCTCTTTTAATTTGGGACTGTTTTGAAAACCTGAGATTTGCTCTTGTAGATATATCGGATTGTATTTAGTAGGCACTCCTTGACTTTATGATCCTTAATAGAAGTTGAGTGGGTTCAATAATTTTTAAGGGGATATAACTTCGCCCTGCTCTTAGCAACCAAATCACATTTGGTTACAGGTGAGAGAATTTTAGAACCTCAGAAAGATTTTTAGAACATCAGTTGGTGAACTTTGTCATCTCTGAGCTCATCGTGATACCTGACCACATTTTCTTAAAAAATAATTTTCTAATTACTCACATTCTATTACGAGTAGGTTGCTATTACTTCACTTAAGTTTCTTGTGGCCAATAAAAAAATTTATAGTTACAGCTGTTATGTGTAAGTTTCCGTTGCCAATTGCTGTTTGCAGTATAATTTTCAGCAACTGGCAACTCAACTCAGGTTCGGATGTAATGAAATTTCTGTTACTCCGGGTTTTCATCTGGGGCTTAACTCTGTCTGTGGAGGATTCTTTACACAAATAATACGGAATGAAATAGTTGTTTGTCGTTTTATTATTTATTTATTGGTCACAATTCTTATGTCTTTATTGAGTCACTTGTCAATTGACGGCCACTTTCTACAATCGTTTGCTGCTCAGCGACACTTGCCTGGCTCTAACCACTCCTTAACTCCACCTTTCTACTCTTAGCTATGCAGGAATGTCGTTTAGGCCTATTAATTTCCCTAAGTTTTCGGGGTATTTAAATCTGGTAGAACTATCCATCACGATTAGCCATGATTCCATTCCTTAATACTTCTTCCCCAATGTCATATAATGCGGATGTGCTTCTTCTCGCTAATTCCCAAACTATAATAAGATTAGTGTCACTAATCCACATTTACCAATGTCACTGTTTACTTTCGCTTTGTTCTCTCATCAGCTTTTGTTACCACGTATTTGGGGATTCACTTACGCAGCACCAGAAAAGAAAGTGATCACTATTCAGACACAGACCAAAATTCAAAAACTATTACTACAATTTTCTCTTTATCCAGCTCGTCTGTACGTAGAGGTTTTTCTTGCACTGATCTTATATTAGTGTACGGGTGAGAGAAGAAAGTAAATGAGAGAACAAATGGAATTTCAAGTACATGCACATATGCTCGTTCCTCAGTATATCTCTTGTCTACAAACTGAGAATTGCTGCAGGAAAAATCTCCTAATGTATATATGTATAAGTCAAGTAAGTTCCAACCGATATCGGTTGTGTTTACTTCAACCTGTCAATTGTCTTATGCTTTTAATGGTTGTTGTTCTGCAGGTTGTTGTTTTATGGTTGTTATTTGTTAACCTGTGTGTTACGTTGCTTGTTTGATTGTTGTTCGATTGCTGCTCCCTCTCTCTTGACTTCTCAACGATATTTTGTACATTCAGCTTAATTTCGTCTATTGTTACCTCCGCGCTGCTCCCCCACTGCTTCACTTCCTCTGCTAACTATGCTCTGCCACTTCTTCAGTTCTCACTGCTTCCGCTTCTCTGCCAACTCTTTTCTGTTGTGTCCCCAAGAGTTAACCAGAAAGAATGTCTCCTGACATGTCCCGGCAAGTGCTTCTAATTTGAAGCCGTTGTTTTTTTCTTGTACCCCATTTTCCTCCTGCATGGAATGTGTATCTTCTGCTGTACCTCTTCAAACTAAGATTTATATATCTTCGACTTTCTGTTCGCCAGAAATTAAATAATACTTTTGGCGAATGTTATTTGCCCCACAATGGATGTAAAACATTTACTTTCCTTTAAAACACCACCCATTCATGTAAACGTTGTTTCACGTTTTTTGTTATGTGTGGGTCCAAATTCCAAAAATGTTGGTACCTTACACGATTATGATACATAATATAACTTTTGGTTACATCGTTCTGAAATCGGAAGATATATTTTAGTGTCCCCACTGTGCAACATAAATAAGTATGTACATGCACATTCGCTGCCGTCATTAAAAAAAAACTTTTTTTAGTTGCAAGAAATTATTAGACCGATGTAAACACAGTTCATTAAAGCTATAGCAATTGCTACATATCGATGACTAAGACTCGGCCAAAGTGGTCATATGCCATTCTTCATAAAACCAATTCACGAGTTTTTTACTCACTACAAAATAAATTTTAAAATAATAAAGCCCACATTTCCATATTGTGGAACTAAATCAACAACTTTTTTAAAAATAGATAATAAAATCTATGGAGTTTTAATTTTAAGCTGAAGTCCAGAAATTTACTGAACATTGAAATTCGAAAGAATTGGCTTATGGAAATCACTTTCAAGTGGAAACTCATGCCAACAAAACCCGTGATTGATTAAATTTATAAAAAGAAATTAAAGTTCCTCTTCGAATCAGTCAATTTTAATTATCAATCTTATTTTTATTTAAGGAAATGATGTTCTAAGGAAATAAAAAATAAACTTAAAATATGCCTCCACCTCCATCCAAAAAAAAAAAAAAAAAAAAAAAACTGACTTGGTAGTGAATGAAATTATTTGCACGTTTCTTTTTAGAATTTTTTATTAAAAATTCCACAACAAATTTCTAATCACACAAATATAAGGAAAGTATTTACTTAAAATTTTTGTGTATGCAATTGTATTTGTTTATATTAATTATTTGTTTGTTTATATTAATTAAATATCTGCATTCCATCAGCTTCGAAAAAATATATAAAATGTGTCTGAATTAAATGATTTACCCGAATGGGCACAAATATCAAAGTATGACTTGTGAAATTTGCGATGTAGAAATTTTCGAAATATTAAATATCCTTTCATAAAAAATTCCTCAAAAGGAACTGTTTTAAATAATCTCTACTTTTATAAAAACTACCTTTTTATAAAGCGAAATATTTCTAAAAATAAATTTGCACTTAAAAAATTTTTAATTTAATTTTTATAACGAGTTGCCTTTTTGTGAAAAGCAACATTTTAAAGAAACTTATATTTTTTTATTGAAAGTACTACTTATAAAAAGTATATTTTTTTAAAAGGAAGTTTTTTAAACATGTATCCTTACACAAAAATTAGCTTTTTCGCAAAAGTACTCCTCTTTAAAACAATAAATGTGTGTAAAAGCTGATTTTTTTTTTTAAATAAATATTTATAAAAAAGCACCCTTAAAAAACATTCCTTTATATTGTTGTATGTGTAAAAAGGTACCTTGTTATAAAAAAGTACATTTCTGCAAAAAGTACCTTTTTAGTACCTATACTAAGAAAAGTCCCCTTTTCTAAAGAAGTGCATTTTTTATGTTGAAGCACTTTTATAAAGAAGCTCTCTTTTATCACAAAGTATTTCATATAAAAATGTGAAATTTAAAAAAAGCAGAATTATGTGAAAAAGTAACATTTTATAAAAACATTTTAGTAACATTTTAGTAAAATTTGATATAGAAGTAAAATTTTAGAAAATCTTTAGAAAAAGTATTTTTTATAAAAAAGTACATGTTCATAAGAAGTATTTTTTTATAAAAAAAGTTCTTTTTGTATAAAAGTACCCTTTTATGCCTATTACCTTTTGTACAAAAGTATATTTTTAAGCAAAATTAAATTTTTTCCAAAAATACCTTTTTGAACCTTATTATAAAAAATACCTTTTTATACACAAATACTTTTGTATAAAAAAATCCCTTTTTATAAAAGAAAATATCTTTTTATAAAAACTTGCCTGCGAAAAAGTGCAGTGTTATAAATGTACATTTTATAAAAAAATACCTGCCTAAAGAAAAGCACCTTTTCTTAAAAAATACCTTTATATAAGAAAGTTAATGTTTATAAAAGGTACTTTTGCATAAAAAGTAACTTCTTATAAAATTTAAGTTTAATAAATAAAAAAAATTACCTTTTTAGAAAATTTACCATTTAATGAAAAAGTGCGGTTTTATAAAATATTACTTTATATAATAAAAATACTTCTTTTATACAAAATTGTATACTTCTATAAAAAAGTACCTTTTCGTAAAAAGTTAATTTTTATAAAAAAAAGTACCTTTATATAAGAAAGTAGTAGATTTGTATAAAAAACAATCATTTTATGAAGAGTAATCTTTTTACAAAGAAACCACCTTTTTTATATAAATTATGTTTTTTTTAAAGTAAATTTGTACCCTTTGGCAGAAAAATTTTAAATTTATTTATTGGTCAAATACCTAATTTTTGTACCAATTGTATTAAAAAAGTGGCTTTATTTGTGATACAAATTGTTGTACTATTTCTTAAAATCATTTCTCCATTTAACTGCTTAAGGCTTCTGGTAGGAAACTTTAAAATATATATAAGTACATATGTACATATGTTTCTAAGACATTTCCTTTAAATATAATAGACCTAATAAAACTATTTATTGATTTTACTTTATTTAAATTTTATTACAACCATATGAATGCGGTGGCCTTAAAAAAGTCGAAGAAATATTTTTATATTTAAATTTATATGCTCGTAACATCCTTTAATATCCTTTAGAGGAAGAAAAGAGAGAAGGAATAAAACTGCCAAAGTAAGAGAATACAGTAAAGGTTTTCAGGATAATGTAACAAAAGTACTAAGTGATGTCTGTGTCTCGCAAAAGTGACGCCAAAGAAAAAGTTTTTTTCTATTGCCAGCGTCCAACTCTTTTTTTTTACCGAATAAAAATTTTTGTCTTCCCCCACTAAAAGCAACTAAAAGTTATGATTTTATTCCTATTTTTAAGAAGGAACAACAACAACAACAACAAGAACACCCTCAATTTGCACTAGCGAGATACACATACATAAAAACATGCACATGATAACGACGGAATCCTTTTTTCTATTACGATTTTATTTAGAAGTTGCTGAACGATGTTGGTGGTAACGATGGCAGGGGTAAAACACACGTTGATAAATGGCGCCAATAAGGCGTAATCATTAGAAGATGTAAAAATCGTCATCAACGTGGCAACGTTTTTGGGAAATAAAATTGTTGTTTTTTTTTTAAGAAAACTTTTACAGAAATTGACTGTTGAGCGGGTTTTCCGCACATTTATATCAGCTTTTTTGTATTCAATTTTGTATTTATTTTTTTTCTAAATTTTTTAAACGAACTAATATGATTTTGTTTTTTTTAATCAATTTTTACTTCTCGATTCTTTTAACGCTTTGACGACCACAGCCGCCCATGATCTCTAGATCAGAATTATGAGACATGAGATTATATCGCTCTATATTTAATTACTTCGTGAGCATATATTTTTATTATGTATTTACGATACCTAAAAAAACGGCAACATCTTGCCAAATAAATCCCATCCCTGGTGCATGCTACGAAAATTATGCTCTCAAATGAGGCCGCAAAGCATTATTTCGCTGGCCGCTTCATACATTTCGAAGTTTCTCCCAATGGCTCTCGCTAATACTCGTATTTAACTTAGAATTGGTCTATAATTATAGTTTTTATTTATGGGATTTTTTCGAAATGATCTTTTTGAATTAATGTCCGTCCACACAATGAAATTCTGATTTTGAAATTTTATTTTTTCTTATATGGAAATTTCGTTATGTGTAGAGCGAGAACCAGAAAGACAACTGCACTTGCACTTAATCCTGTATTCTTTTCTATTCGCCTTTTCTCTCTTTCGTACAAACTCAAGTATTGCAAAAACAATAATTGCACGTGTGCACCGACGGGCACTTAATTTAAGGCCAATTTTCTTTTCCTAAACTCATTTTCCTCTAGTCCTATAATTGGCCAATTACATTGGTCAATACAATTTTTTATTGTCCTACAACTGAAAATTATTTCTTGGGTTATTTGGGATAATGAATCGAAGCTGCAATCCTTTTTTTTTTAATTTGCTTTACGAGTATTTTTCGTGTTATACGGTTACGCCAAGAAGCAAGCAGCTGCACGTCCAATATTATCACAACTGGATAAAAGTTTATACTAGTATTCAACTAAGCCAAAAATCCGAAATACTAACATAAAAAATTATCATTAAAGTTATTAAACATTGCATTTAAATCTCTTCAGCAGTTTAAGAGATATTGTGGAACTTGTATAAAAAAAATAAAAAAAAAACGCATTGTTTATTGTGGCTTTAGCTCTTCATATGCCGACATTTCATTGGTCGCTAAACCGAAACGCCAGTGAAGTTTAAGCAGTTTGAAAACATTCAACCTTGGAAAATATCCCGAATAATAAAGCATGTAGATAAATATGCTCTAAACATAACGAGCCGCCATATTTCATTTAAATTGATTCTCAAATTTTGATTTCATTCACTATAAAGTGGCGGTATTTTATTTAAAAAAATATTTTTGGAAACACCTTTGCCGTCGTTAACTGCAGTAATTGTGTGAATTTGTTTAATCTTTTGCCGTTGCCTACGCTTTAGTACCCTTCCCACGCGGTCTGTTTCTGTTGATCTACCAGATGTGGCATTTGTGCCATAATAAGAATTTTTAAAAAGAGATTAAAAAAAATAAAAATTCTGCATTGTGCAATTGATGTTTTAACAAAATCCAACGCATGAAATGCCACTTTTACATGCATATCCCAATTCTCGTTAAAAAGAATGACTGTCAATTAATTGCGAATAAATACAAAAATTGTGCAACGATTTTAATGAAATATTTGTCAACCTGTTTGCAGAAAAATTGGAGGTTTTGTTATAATTTTTATTTTCTATGATTTTTTAAAAAACAAAAAATTTCATTATTTTTTCCACGATATTTCTAAAACTACTGAATGTATTTTAAGGCAATGTTTAATGAGCTTAAGGATAATGTTTTTTTCGATTTCGGATTTTTTTTTATATAGTTCAATAGGATAAATCATAATCATATGTTAATATTGGTCATGCAGCTGCTTTCTTTTTGACATGATGGTATATCTCAAAAACTGAAGTCAATTAACGGTCAAAAAATAAAACATATTCGAATTCATCATGCCAAAATAACCGACAACAAAAAGTTTATCGGAATTTGTAGACTAGTATTGTTTGCCACCCTGTAAAGGATTGTGGCAAAGCGCTAATATAAGGTGAAACATACAATTTAATATACGCGTGCATCCGTTTAATTTTTTTATGACTGTTACAGTTTTTATAGATTTTCCATTGATACTTGCATCAGCCGTATCTAAAGGGAATGAATGAACATCAACTGCTGGCATTTGTGGAAATGTTGCTTTTGCAACATATTTATGACTGCATGTTATAAAATATGAATTGACAGTTTAAGTGATGATGGTTTTGTGTGTCTGAGTGTATGGTGAAATTTGCCACTGAGGCAGTCTTCATTTTAGATCGAAGTTAAAGATACAACAACAAAAATGTTCCAACGAAGGCTGCTGATGTAGCGTCTTACGTTGTTTTAAAACACCAGCCAACCAACATCCAATTAGTATGGTTTTTCCTTTAGTTCCACTTTCTTTTCTTTTAACTGAATGTAAACTACGATAGAAAGAAGAAAAAAAAACGACTATAAAACTGTCGTCAGACAATTGAATGGCATTTAAGTTGTATGAGTATAATTTCAGGGAGGAAGTCTTGTGTTCCATACACTATATGAAAATTATCTATTTTTTTCCATAACCAAGTAACTATAACTTATTAAACGAGAATTATTATAGTTGTGCCATGTTTTCTATAAATTTATTGAATTTAGTAGTGACATGCTTACATACATACAAACGACATTGTTACAACATTATTAAGCTTAGAAATACAGAAATGAGAGAAATCTATTGGTAAGGGGTTGATTTTTTTCCAATAATTTTTTCATTTTTTTTAATGGGGATGTGCAAAATTTGCAAAAATGAAATCATATTGAATAAGAGAAAAAGAAATTGGCATTGTCGAGCACAATAATGGTAATTGCGAAAAGTGATTTGTGTTTGATTTTATTGATATCGATTTCACAAATTAAACAGCAAATTTAACTCTGGAGCAACGGGAAAAGACAATAATGTGGCCAGTAAAAATAAGACCATCCCAAAAAGTCATGAAAATGTTGAGATTAGAATGCGGAAGTATTGCAAACTTGAATAATATCCAATAATTTTAACATGAGTTTGCCATTGCAGTATGTACTCTTTTTCAATTCCCATTCACCAATTTAGAAGCTGTTCTTCCTTATAAGGAGAAAATTAGACTTTTTGTGAATTTTCTTTGCAGAGACTAATTTTATATTGAATTCGGATTGTTTATTTGCCACTGCTGACAACAAGCCTCAGATCCGTAAGGCGTACAAATTAATTTTTGCTTATGGGAAATTTTTTTATTATAATCTTTTGCAGAAAAACAATGTTTTTTTTTGTAGATTTAGAAAATACAAATTTTTTCTTATAAAATTGAAATTGATTATCATAAATCTGTAGAATTAATTCCCATTTGAAATGGAAAATTTTTCAATTGGATCCTGGAAGTCAAAGAAATGCTCTAACGTATCCTTTGGAAGCAATGAAAATGTCATGCCTTAAGGACAAAATCAATTTTTTTTCTTCAGTGGGAATAAAAATATATTATTATTGTTTTTAATTTTGGATTTTTTTCCTTCTCTTTGCAGAACTCTATTAGACATAATCTTTCTTTACATAATCGTTTTATGCGTGTTCAGAATGAGGGCACTGGCAAATCATCCTGGTGGATGTTGAATCCTGATGCCAAGCAGGGTAAGTCAGTGCGCAGACGTGCTGCTTCAATGGAAACGTCGCGCTATGAAAAACGTCGGGGGCGTGCTAAAAAACGTGTGGAAGCTCTGCGCCAAGCTGGTGTTACCGCCCTCAATGATAATACCCCCTCCCCAAGCAGCAGTATCAGTGAAGGCTTGGATCATTTTCCCGAAAGTCCCTTGCACAGGTAACTATTTTATGCTAAACTTTTTTATAAAAAAAAATAAATTTAATTAGTTTTATTTGTTTACGATTTTAACAATTTTATTGTTTTTGATAGTAGTTGCTTTTATTTGAAATAAGCTTGTTCTTTACTGCTAACATGTTTACTTTTTTTATAGTTAAAAACCAATGATTACTATTACAAAATATAGTTTCAATTTTGTTATTTAGTTCAGCTGTAGTTTTAATAAACGATAGTTGCTTGAAACATTCTTTTGATTTGGCATTTTTGCTCTTTAATTCTTCATATACTATAGTATAAATTTTCTTATATTAAAAAGGCGTTATATTCAGCCCTGCTCCACGAACCATTTAAAGCTGTCGCACAGTGCTTCGTTTCCATATTGTAGTAAATTTGCCCAAATAGCAGGAGTTTTCGCAAGGACTGTATACATCCTTAATTTTAAAAACCACATTTTAATTATTGGAGTAATCAGGATAAAATGAAAATTGGCAAATATTTATTAAATTTCATATGAATTTTAGCTCTATAGCGAATTTCATTTTATTCTTTGCAAGGACATGTCCATCTCCAATATGTCCATAATTTAAAAAAAAATTAATTTTATATTGAAAATGCTGCAAAATTTTTTAAATATATCGAAAGTCATGTTATTTATTTTATTCGTTGCAAGGACATGCCCATCTCCTTTGTATATTTCGTATCTTTCGGAGCAAGGACATGCCTACTAATCCATACATCAATAAATTTTTGCTATATACATACATAAAGATATGATTATAATGTAGCAATAATTAGTAAATATTTATAAAATTATACTTTTAGATGCATTTAATTTCCTACAAAAACTTGATGACACATGCATAAATATGTACATGTCCTTATTCATGATACGAGTACTTATGGCGTTTTCTTTTATCACAAAAATGACGCTCATTATTTGCTCTGCCCGCAAATTTGTGTTCTTTCCTTAAAAAAAATGTGCAATAGTGCCAAAAGAATATCATGTTCTTTTCTAAAGAAGTTAAAGGAAAACATAAAACATGTAAAGATGCAAAATGTTTTTGGTTTCCAACTGTTTTAATTATTTTACTTATGCCCTTTCAAATAATGATTTTTTCCTCTTTATTTCCATTTTTCAATTTCCTTATAGAGCACTTGCGAAAAGTAATCCACATTTTATTGTGAGTTTTTCTTCAAGCCTTTTTTGAAATTATGCCTTCTGGTCTTTTACTACTATTGGAAAAACAGGGATGGTGAATTTATTTTTTAAATTGATACCAACAGACAACTACTTTAAAAATAAGTTATATGTTGTGAATTTAGCTGGTCACATGTTGATATTTCATTGGTGCCAACCAAGTCATCAAAGAACTCCAACCAGCTTGAAAGCATTTAGCTTCTTATGTTTATAAAAAAAAATTCAAATATAATACGAGAATTCTATTATATGAAAATTACAAAATGTAGTGAAGTTCACTTACACCATACACCAGTTAAAGCGAATTTTCGTTGATAATTCTAATAAATTTAAACAAATTTTCATAGAAATTACAAAGAACTTTTCAATCATAAAAAAATTTTCCTTTTTTTAAAATTTTCCAATATAATCGTTTAAATTGTTTCGCTTATTCTCTAAACCGTCAAAATAATTATTCAATATTATTTGACAAAACGATAAAAATATATGTAAAATTTTTAATATCGGAAAATAAGAAATAAATCTCAGTTATTTAAATTTTGTCTACTTTTAAATATTTATTGCAATTCTTGAAAGTTGACATTGAAGAAGAAATCTCCAATTAGGAGCCAAACGTTTTGCGAGAAATAATTGAAAATGCCGTAAAATGAACTCAATTATGCAACAACTCGGGAGGCGGTCATTTAAGCGATATATTTTGTTTTTCAAATTAATGCCATCACTTTCAATAAAACTTTTAATGAAATATAAAAAATGGCAGTCAGTTGAAATAATATTACTTTGGGGCCCAGCTTCTATAAGTATGCGTACTTTAAACTAAAGGTGACTGATAAGCCAAAGGGAAGATCAACTTACCCTTAACTTTTAACGTGAGATTCATCATATGGAGTTGCCAGATTTATTGCTCTTTGAAAAAGTAGTTCTAAGAATCGAAAACAAATCACGGTTGTTTTATAAAAAAAATTTAGTTTGTTTATTGCATAAAATCAATAGAAAGAGTACATCGTTGCCATCAAGTACTAAATTAATTTGTCAAAAATAGCCGGTTTCTGCTCCAGTATTGCCAGATTTTCAAAAAGGTTTATTATATTTTATAGGCTTTTTAAATTATGTAGCTAAATATTTATAGTTTTCGTAGCAAAAATATACTATTTATGTACATATATTAAATAAAAAGAATTTTAAAGTTTGCGCCTAGAAATTTCTCAAAATTTTTTAAGCATGACAATATTCGAAATTTGAATTGGGTAGAAACAAATATTTTACTATTATATACTTCGAATAAACTGCAAATTAACACCTTTAATTTTGTTGTTTATTTTTTTATTTATTTAATTTAATTTCAAATACAAATTTTGCTTTTTTAATTTTTAATTTTTCTTAAAAAAATTAACATTTTGATTTAAAAATCACAAAACCAAACCATCACAGTGGTTTTCCCATATCACCGGATTTCCGCCAACGTGCTTCATCCAATGCAAGTTCCTGTGGCCGCTTAAGTCCTAGAACAAATGTTGTTGGCCTTGAATTTGAGTGGGGCTTTTCTCCTGATTATCAAAATTCAGCCCCAGCTGCCACGGTGGATAAATTGGCTGGCTCGATAGCCGAAGAATTGACATTACAAAAGGATCTAATGCAACAACAACAACAACAGCAGCAGCAGCAGCAACAACAACATCAACAAGGGTCAGTTTTAATTTTATAATTTATGTTTATTTATTTAATTTTTGTTTTACACTTAAAGAAAAATATCTTAAATTTTACTATAAACATTTGATTTTCAAAGCCTTTTGTTGAAAGCATGTATTGAAAGCTGTGTTTTTGTGGTGGCATGTTGAAATAATTAATGTTGTAGTCTTAAAAGAATATATGCAAACCAATAGAAATATTTCTGAAAGCAAAAACAAAAGCATGTTTAAGCCACTCTCAGATAAATAAAGTCAAGTTTTGTTTGTTATTTTATCAATCTTTTTGAAACCAAACGATCATCATACGGATGGCACAGGTTCAGTGCAGGTTCGGGCATGCGCACTCAACAACCATATCCTAATAATACGCAACAAACAACCTACAATTTAAATGGAGCCTTATCCCAGGGCTACAACAATCTAGCAAATCAACAGTGTATGTTGCATCGTTCATTATCCTGCGCCTGTTTGCATTCAACACGTGAAGTAAGTTAAAACATTTATATGCAAAATTTTTCGAGAAATAAAATTCAAAAGTCTCTTATCTACCTCCCTTTAGGGTCTCTCACCAAACTCAGTAACAACTATGTCACCCGCCTATCAAAATAGTGAACCCTCATCAGATTCCTTAAATACCTACACGAATGTGGTCATTGATGGCCAATCCGCCGTGACGTCCGATAACAGTGGCTCCAATATCTTAATGGTACAACAGCAGCAACAGCAGCAGCAGATGCAGCAACAGCCACAACAACTTAGCTCAAATTTAGAAGGTAGATAATTGCAAATTACTTATGAATCAACTCAATACCTGTTTTCCTGCTTTTGAATTTATAATTTTATTGTCCTTGTGTAGGCACATGTGTTTTATTAACAGCAGCATTGCGCTACACCCAGACCTGTCTCTCAAGCGATAATTTCTTCAATTTATGCATATTAATTAATATTTAATTCTTGTGGACTTTCATTCATTTGCTTTCAGATAATAATTGCACGTCAACTTTAATGGGACAATATTTGGGTGCCTTAAACAATGAAACGGCACCAATTGAAGAATTTAACATTGAAAACTTTCAAGGTGGCTTGGAATGCAACATTGAAGAGGTGAGTAAATTTCACTTATTAAAAAAAGCTTTTATGAAGTTATGGCGCCCTGAGCTCCTAAACACGTGGAGCAAGGAATGACACTTTTTTATATATTCGCGAATACGAATAGTAATATCTGGGACAATATTTGAGAATACGAATATTAAATTTGAAATTTAGAGATTTTTATCTATGGCCCGAATCTTCTTGCGTCAAAAAATCTAGTTCACGGACATTATAATTTGTAAAAATTATTTTGTAAATTAAAAAATTTTAATGGATGTTATTCGATTACCTTGCAGAATTATTATCACCGGGAAAGTACTCGAACACACCTAATAACAATAAATTGGAAAAAAATTATCACACCCCTGCATATTTAACCTTATTAAGTCATACCGACAATATATCACATTCTTGTCCTTCATAATCGTCATCATTTGTGGTCACTTGATCCTTAAAAGGTTCCACCATTTCGTATGTTTAAGGCATATCATAACTACTGCACTCCCGCTGACTCTGCTCGAGTTGTAAGCGATTTGAATAGGTTTTTTGTTTGTCACAAGAAGACTATTCTTTTAAGTTCCAAAATATTTTTAGCCGACTTTAAATAAGGGCCATTATAGGTGTATGACCAAGAGTATGTTTTTTCATAATTTGTAGAACGATTTTGGAAATTGTTTTTTTTTCATTTGACACACGTGGTCGTCCCCTTTTCACCAATATGTGATTAGGTCAGGGGGAAGGGTAGCTCCCATATAAAGGGAAAAATTATAATGTTATATTTTACTTAATATAATAATAGTAAGATCGTTTAAAACTGTCGTGGGTTACTTTACGATCCAAATAGAGTGGTGCTTTCCATACATATCAATCCGTAATTAGCTTTAATGCAGCCGACTATGAGAGTGAGAGTGATCGCATCATAACTAATTGAGGTGATAGCCGCATACGATTTTATTTCTCATTCCAGCGATATATAAAGACCACATAAGAGACCACACTAATGTTACCGATCGTTTTAAATAATAAAATAAGTTTTTCATCTTCATCAGATGATCAATTATTTCTAGCATATTCAATTTGAAAAGGAATCGTAGTACATTAAATTTGAGTGTGAAACCTGTTACATATTTTTTGTGCAACATATTTAGAAAAGAACATGTTTTTTGCACTACTGCAAATTTTTCTTTTTTTTTTAGAAAAGAACACAAACTTACAGGGGAAAATGTATGTGTACATTTTTGACAGAAAAAGAAATACCAGTAAACATTTTCCTTTAAGTTAGAAAATCTTCTTGTTTTCTAATTTTAATTTATAAGCAATAATTTGTAATTATTGTGGAGGTTGGTCGCCTACAAATTCCAAATTTTTTCATCTTTTTTGAGTGGAAGTTTTAATAAATAATTTTCTAATTTGAAGTCAACTCTTATATCTTAAACCATAAGAATTTTTAAATCCTTTTTCCTTCTTTCATTAACAGTTAATACAACAAGAAATTAATTTTGATGGCCTGCTGGATATAAACATACCATTGACAGCTGTCAGCTCTAGTGCAGTGAGTAATGGTGTTTGCAATGCTGGACTCATGGTTGGTGGAAGTACAACTGCGGCTGTATCAGCCTTGACTGCGCAACAACAACTCCACCAATTGCAGGCACAATTACAGCAGCAGCAGCAACAGCAACAACAACAACAGCAACAACAACAACAACAACAACAGCATCAACAACAGCAGCAACAATTGCCATCAATATTAAATAACAACAATAATGTAATGACAACTGGCTTAGAATTGCCAACACAAACATCCGCAGCCAACTTAAATGCCAGAGTACAATATTCTCAGCAGAATGTGGTGACACCACCATCATGGGTTCATTGATATCATCGGGTCGATTATTACTCCTTACAATAAAAACAAAACTCAAACGGGACATAAAATCGTTCGCACACACTTAAAGGCGAAATTCGTACAAGATTTTTGAAAAGTTTTAAAACCAACAACAACAACACAATTTAGTCCAGGCAGCCAGGACTTAAGAATTCAGTTTTAACTCACGACGACAACAGACAGACGGGCAGACAAATAGACATGAAATTTTAATATAAAATATAATTAAATTACATTTTATATTGTCCATAAAAATTTGCAAATATTTTTATTTAAAACTTTTCTTAAAACAATCAGCGTAAAGAGATCAGAACAACAATATCACCTTATGTATTTCTTAAAATTTAACAACAACAATCGTAACGGCCACCTTAAGGACAATAGTGTAAATAATGAAACAGCAACCATCCACCATGCACTGTTGAAAAAATTTATTGACAAAACAAAGTAAGTATTAAATTTCTATTGAAATTTCTAATTTAACAGATTAAATTTATTTAAAATTATTTAATAGGTCTTTTTTAAATACGTTAAATTAGAACTGACATTCGTCCATAAATTATGTTAATAACACAATTTTCCAACAAATGAATTATGAATATGAATGATTTTTTTTTTTTTGCTTTCCGTCTCTCCTCTTGGGGGAAAGTAAATGTCTATAAGATGTACGAGTAGTAGATGAATAAATTAAGTCTATTCCTAAGTTTTTTTTTGCGTAGACATGTTAAACTACTTGAATTCATTTTTACTTAGATTTTTTTCGACAACCTCTAATACTATGTACCACCACCCATTCAATTTATTAAATTATGATAGAGGTCTAAAGCGTGGAAAACAAAGGACGGGGAGGATGTATATTTTTTGTTTTGAATATTTTACAATATTAACAGGAATTGTTGTCACCATTTGGCGGTAAAGCAACACAGATTTATGATCTCTAATTACAAGCAATATTTTAAAGCACGTACTCCTATTTTATGTCAGAATTATGAAGTTTTTTTTCAACTGAGAGTTCTATTTGGAATTAAATAATACAATGTTTTTGTATGAAGGAAACCCCAGCTTTATTCAAAAACCAAATTGAAATTGAAATCGGCAAGTGCAATTGTTTTTGCTTGGCCGTGTCATACAAAACGATTGACATCCATCAGTTAATTGGCTCCATTTAATACAATAACGATAACATAGACTTCTTCATACTTTAAAAGCTACATAAAAAAAATTGATGGGCAATATTGACATCGTCTGTCACATAGCTTCAATGTTTTTAGATTAAAGATTGAAGCTAAGATTGAAGCGATGCGTTCAGCATTCGCTTGAATTGTTTTTCTTAAATTGAACTCATCATACCAAATATCAACATATTTTTGATAGGTTCGAATTCAAATCCCACCAGGCTTCATTAGAGTTTACTGATGAAATATCGATACAAAGAAAAGCTAAGCCCACAACAAAAAATAAATTTATACGTTCTAGTTTTTTGACCGTTTTAGTTTAATTAATAAACTTAATTTATTTTTTAAGCTTAAGGTCTTTTAATTTTTATTTAAATTTTTTTTTTAAATCTTTATCGATATTTCGGAAATATCCACAAAAATTTAAATAAAAGTTAAAAGACCGTAAGCTTAAAAAATAAAGTAAGTTTATTAATTAAAAATAAATTTAATTAAAATATTATTTAAAAAGTTTTATTTCTAATTATCGATACTCTTTGAGTATCCTGATCAGGATATTGTGTTTGATTAAAATTAATTAATATTAACCGTTTAATAACCATGATTAAATAATATTAAAATTAGAATTATATAATAAAAAGGGGCAAAACATTAGATATGATATTAAAAAATAAAACTTTTATAATTCAAAAGATTTTAAAAATAAATGCATAAAGTTTTGGACGTTCATTTAACTATTTTTATGCGTCGTTTCACTTACTAAAAATTTACCACTGTTGTACTAAATTTTAATTGATTTTGGAATCTCTTTTATTTTCTTGTTTTCGTTTTTAAATCAACTGATTATAAGAAATTATATTTTTAACAGAAACGATCCTGTTCCTTTGAAGAAGAATTATTTAAATGAACAAATTGTCAAATGTCAAAATTTCGGTCAATAAATACGCAGTAGAATTAATAATTTTTCGTTAAAGTTTTACTATATTTTTTCGTTGATGTTATCTAAAGGAGAGTTTGGCAAAGTGAATGAATATTATTTGAGTAGTAAAATTTACTATTCCTGTTTCTTTTTTCATGAAGAAAATAAACATCAATCTAATCGTTCTAATGAGATTTTAACTCCAGCCCACAAAAAATATGTTCATTTGGCGGTATCAATACTATTCAACTAAAAGCCGTTTCATTTAACAAAAAAAATATAATTTGTCAAAATTGTAACGTGTCATCAGGGTCCTAAGCTGGAAATCTTGAAGCCGTCTTAAGACTTTTAGTATCCTTTTCCTTACTTGGAGTGCATTAGTTAGTTTTGATCATTTTTTCCCCTTGATAAGAATTTAAATTTCCTTAAATTTATTTTCTTTTTCAATCGATTAACTTGCTCCACCTCCCAGATCACTGCACGCTCCTGGTTTTTTCGCTAATATTTATTTCCACTCGTTTGCAATTGATAACAAAATATAAAAACTTTGACTGTTTGACTTCTTATAGACTTAAAAGCGTTCCTTTTTTTCTTTTTTTCCTTTAAATTTCAATGAATAGAGAGAAAAACCTCATATTTATATACAACGCATTAAAAAGAAAAAATCGAAAAAACAAAACATAGAGGAAACCACCAACAACTTAACTACTTATTTAAGTCCTTGGTAGTCATTATTTTTCACTCATTCCACTTGCTTTTCCCCCCACCCACAAGCTGTTCTAATTTCTAAGCATTTGAAATTGTTAATATTTTTTTCCTTTCCGCTTTATGAAATTATTATTGTTTGGCGTTATAAAGGACATAAGACAGAAGATGAATTTAAAAAATAAAAAAAAATATATATTTTGCAAATAGAATCTTCAATTCAATTTGTACTGAATGAAAGATGAGATTGAAAAGGGTGTCTGTCTCTCAATGTGTCATAAAAAAGGGAAATGTATTTTGTTACTTTTGTTGTGCGATTACAACAATTATGTGTAATAAAAATAATAATTTGACTAATAAAATAAAATTTGTAATTGCGCGGAAAATAAATAAAAAATTGGCGGACAACTGTACGTGTATTTCAATAAATTATTGGGCTGTCCTATATTTCCATACACACCTTATCCTTATGGTAGTTTTTTAATCTATTTTCTCTAAAAGTGAAAGTTGTTTTTGGCTTTTTATACGAGATTTCTTCCAGTAAAGTAAAAATTTCTTATTTTTATGACATAAATTCCTCAAGTTTATTAAAGATTTACTAAATTTTAGAAAATATTTTTTCATTAAATTCCTTTTTTGAATCCAATTTTTATTGCATTAAAGTACATTTTTCCTTTTTTTAAAAGAAATTTTACTGAAATTAAGGAAATTTTTGTACTAAATTTTAGGAATTTTTTTTACTTGAATGTAGTTTATGTCGTTTTTCTTTCAGTGCACCAAAACACAATGGTGCTATTAACTCGTTTTTCTTTCAGTGCACCAAATCACAATGGTGCCATTAACTCGTTTTGAGTTTAAGTCGACTTAACCATGTTAAAATTTATAAATTTTTGAAAAACTTTCTCACAAGCACAAATATGCAGAGGAAAATAAAGCAAATAATGAAATAATTAATACAAAGGATAACGAAGAAAGGATACAACGAGTATTTATTTAGCTCTGAATTAAAGTTGAGCATAAAACTTGTAGGTGCAACATATTTAGAAAAGAAAATGTTTTTTTATGCACTGCTGTCTTTTTTAGGACAGAACATAAAACATGCATGACAGGCTAAATATGTGTAACATTCCACTAAAAAAAGAGACCTCCTAAAGATGTCATTAAAATGTTGAACTTAGGATCCAGATACTTGAATAATTTCCAATGATTTTAACATGGCCTTGTTATAGGAGGATGTTCTTTTTTTCGATTCCTATTCACCGATTCAGAGGTCATCTTCATTATGTGGAGAAGTGATTTTTTATAATTTTTTTTTTTTTTTTTTTTTTGCTGAGAGACTAATTTTATATTAAATTCGGTTTGTTTATTTGCCATTGACAATAAGGCTTAGATCTATAAGGCATAGAAATTCGCCAGTAGTCACGATTTCTTTACACTTACATATATGAAATTAATTTTGTAATTATTGGCTCAAGAAAAATATTAAAAAAAATATTTTTTTATGAAAAGGAACTATTATCAAACCGACTTTCAGAAATTTAAATTAAAATTTTTTTAATTGGATTTTAGGAAATCGATAGCGGATTCTTTGGAAGCAATGAATATGTCATTCCTGAAGAACAACAACAATTTCTTTTTTACTGGGATTTTTGTCAGCAACTAAAACGCCATAAGCTTGTTTTAAGTGAAAAATTCAATAAGGGAAGAACATTTAGGGCGCGAATTACTTGAACACTGTATTTTTTATTATTGAAATTTGAGTAATAAATTCCTCATGCCAAAGCACGAATAAAATTATAATAAATACTTTGTAAATTTTTCCTCAATTTAACATAAAACTTTTTTTAATAATTCAATATTTTCCAAATAAAACATGTTAATAATTTACATTATTTCAAATTAACTGTCACTCAGTGCAACAACAACAAAAAATTTAAACGACAAACTTTTCCTCTGCTAATCAAATTGCATTTAGAAGCTGCTCCCTTGAAAAGATCTAAAAGCGAACGAAACTTACAACAAGAAAGAATTTTCATTCACTCAAATAGAATTTGAATTAGAAACTTTTTATAAAATTTGATTTTTATGAGATGCATGATTTGTGTCAAACTTTTTTATCATTCAAAGAAAAAAATTTTTTTCATTTGTTGGAACATTTCACTGAAACTTTACGAAGCCACTTGTCTAGAAAAGAAAAAAAAACCAAGACAATTTATACAACTAATTGTTGGATTACAGAGACTTAGCGGAAAATTCAATTTGTTGGACATTATTTAAGGCAAGAGATAGAAAGAAAAAAATATAAATATAAAAAGAGGAAAAAACTTCTTTATATGACATAAAAAACTTTTTCCACAACGAATATAAAAAGTAGAATAAATGAATAGAAGTTGACATGAAGAGAAAAAAAATTAAGAAAATGCGTACTGACAGCTTACAAAAGTTGCCAAGAGAATTGCAAGAAAGAATGAATGAATGAAAAAAATGAAAGACAAATGAATTACTTTAACAAAGTGGCCCTAAATGAAGGTGGCGTGGCATGGCGTCATAACCACCAATGGTGGTAATGTTGGCAACCAAATTCACTGGCCGTTAAAATTGTTTGTCGTAAATTAATTTATCTGTAAAACTGATATAAAAAGATTCTTTAGCAAAGAATTTTTTCTTTCATATTTTTCTCCTTTTTTTATTTATACGTTGCTGCCAACCAGAGAAACTTCTTTTACTCGTTTTTTGGTTTTTTTTCACTTTGAACATTTTAAATTATTTACTCCAAAATAGCGCTACAGCCAGGAGCTCCAACAGGATATACTCGTATATGTAAAGGAAAGTGGTCAAAGTAGATAATAAATTTAAAAGAATTATAAACAGTTAACTCTTCATGCTCAGCTTTTGCACACTTTTTCATTAATAATTTAATATACAGAAATTCCTTTTGCCTCAGGGTGCTGTAGTTCTTTTTTTCAAGGGAATAATGACGGGAGCAACAACTATGACGCTCTTAACGCTTCATTCACTTTAAGCTTTTATAAAAAAAAAAAAAAATAAAAAATAAAAAAATGTTAGCGACAGGTACTTTCTATCCACAAAACAGTTTTCTCTTGACAGCAATCATCCCTTTAAATGTTGAAATTTTCTCCCTCTTACAGCTTCTTGTTCAGATTTAAGAAAAAACCCTCTAGGATATAATTAATTTTTCATTCAACTTCATAATGTTGAGAGTAGAAATTTAAATTTTTTGGTCAGCTTCAAGTATCAGTCACTCACAACAACATTATTAGCCTTTTTTACTACCACTTAAGGGAGGAAGTTATCACTTACTTAATTTATATGGCAACTTGAAGGCGAACTGAGCATATCCTTTTAAAAATATATTTAGAGAGATAAATTAAATGGAACTGCAACTTAATGTTTAGCGTATGTAATTGACAATTATAGTAATTTGAGAATTTTATATGCGTCACGCAAAGTAATTTAAATAGGAATTAATTTTATAGAGGCGAATTGGCGTTTTGAATTTTGAACTAATGCCGACTTAAGGAACTTGCAAATTCTCTTGCATGAATTCTTAAGTTATTATTGAGTCCAGCTTGCTGGGGCAAATTGATTTGTTTTGCTATTAAAAGTCTCAGATTATTCTTGCTCTGACGCATGATATTGTTATGCGCAATCATATTACAATCCGAAATTATTTTATTTTAAATACATCATAACTTAGTGTGCCCATAATAAGTTTAGCAAACCTTCATTCCCGAATTTTTTCTCGAGTGTCTTTGTCAAATAAAAATTACTCTAGTTACACGCTAGTGCGTCAGTCCAAAACCCAGGCCTATTCGCATAGAACACATATTACACTAAACCATTCCATCTGTTTTTGCTCCCTTAAAGCTTTGCTTCACTTAATCATAAAATAATGAAACCTGGAACATTAGAATACATAATAGATGTAACTTTATAGGTGAAATTTTACTATAAATGCTTCCCGAATTGCAAATTTTAGCATCTATTCACTGATTCACTCATCATTGTTAAGGGGCACTTCCACTATAGTAAGAGAGCTGAAATGGTGGTCTTGGTGAATAAGTAATCAAAAATTACTCAAAACGGCACCTTTTTAGGGGCACCAGAGTGCCCCTTATTTATTAAGGAGCACTTCCATTATAGCTAGAAGCCTACATTTCGTATACACGTACATCTCAATCATATAATCAGGAAAGTATGAAAATGGAAACTTTTTATTTAGGGGCACTAAGGTGCCTCTCATTTGTATGAGGCACTTTCACTATAGCTAGAAAGTGTAGATTTGGCAAATAATTAGAAAATAAGTGGAAAATAATCAGGAAACAGGAGCAGCGGAATATCCCTTATGATTTCGACTGTAATCCTGGAGGCCCTGGAGTGCAAGTACAGATATACACACCCGTTACGTAGGGTTGGAGGAGTAAAGTTTCCGTTCTATTAATTTTTACGTGGTTAATATAAAAAAAAATTCGGTCTTCTAGGACTTTAGAAAGTGCACTCTCTTCATGTACAGCTCGATCTATTAAACCTAAAAGATGAAGAACTTCAAGGCTTTTCACTTGATACAGACATCATCATATTAAAACACTGAACCGTCGTCAAACTTTAAGTTCAAATAAGTTTTATACATATAGAGAAATATGTATATATACTTAAAAAAAATAATCACGTGAAAAAGAGGAATCAGATCCGCACAAAAATATAAAACCGAAAATAAGGTCAAGCTCCTATCTATAAATTTCGTCCGTTAAATGTATTGTGATCAAAATGAAGACCAAGTACTTAAGAGGTAAAATATTATCCCATTTCAAAACAACCTGTTAACTTGGCAAGTGAGATGGGAAATTCAAAAGGTCATGGACTTATTGACCCGCCCTCGTAGTTTCTTCACCAACTATATTTTAAAAGGTTTTACACCCAAATCCTTCCGCACAAGTAGAGAAACAAATGCCCAATTGCTGCAAACGGCGCCGCAATTGGGCATTTACGGTCATCAACAACACTGGCGGAAACAGCTTCGTTATTTCTTTCTGTCCGCAGTCTAGGTATGCGTCTCGATGGTTTAAAGTCCAATAATATAAACTTGGTACGAATTAGCTGCCTCAGAAGGTCGCCCAAACTGACCATAAAATGAAGGAAGTGCACGATGCACTTTCTTAACCGAACATGAGTTTTGATAATAAAATTCAATAATCTGCAAGCGTTGTTCGTTTGTAAGTCGATTCATGGTTAAATTATAGACCAAATATGTTTGACAGTAACATGTTACACAACATCAGTTGAGCTGCCGAAAACAGTGTTGCCAATAAGAGAGTTATTGATGTTCAAATGTACAATAACATGATTATTATTATAATTGCTGAGAAAAATAACAACAACAAAAAGCTATTTATTTAGTCAAACATACATTGTTACCGACAAAGATAATATAGTTGTGGTAACTATAAAATACTCTGTTATTTCTCATGTGTACTCTTGCATGGCTTTTTCTTTGCTAAAAAAAGTGCAACATTCTTGTCCATTTTAAAAGAAAATAGGGAATTGATGTTGTGCAGGATTTTTAGCAAATTTCATACAGTCCTGTAAGGGAGTTAAAATTTTTTAAATTAGAGGCATAAATTCAAATTTTAAAAAAAATTATCATCGAAACGTTACACTTTTTTCAGAAAAGAAAATGCGATTAATGTGGTTAGTTATTAATGAAAAGCTTAATCTTGATTAGCAAATACTCGTACAAATTTAATAAACGTAACTATTGCTGACACTCAGAGATTCCTTTGGGAAAACAACATTCAGTTGTAAAAGTGAAATTTTTTTTACTTCAAAATTATTTCAAGAATATTCCCAATATTTAGTATTTAATGTTTTTTTATATTAAATCTACAAATAAAATTCAATTACATACAATTACATAAATATTAAATACAACGCCATAAGACTCACATAAAATTGTTCATAAAAAGTAAAATTGTTGGTGACAAGCCATTAAATCTGACATGGCTGAACAGAAATCAAAAAAAAAAATCAAGAAAAGGAGAATAACGTTCTATAAAAATCAAATTTATGTGTAAAATCTGTTAAAATTTTATGACTCTACTAAAGAAATATTGTGTAATAATGCCAAAAACTAGTTTAGAATTTACGATTATAGTAACACCCCTCAAAGTCACTACGGACAGACATTGTCCTTAATAAATATCTCGACAAGTGGTAAGAGATGTACTTAAATTTTATAGCATAATTTTTGGCGCTTATTTATGGTAAATTCCAAAGCATAACATTTAGGCCGATTTTGTACGCAAATTACTCTCATTTTAACACTCTTCTTATCTTAGTGCCCATGAATATTTTTGTCACATTTTCTTATCATCAACACCATTCTTTTGAGAATTTCATGTTCTCCTGTTGTAGCTAAAAATTGTAACAATGTACGAGTAAATAAAATAAAAATCTTTTGTCAAATATCGCAGACCATGTTCTCATTTGCTCTTTGTATATGTGTACATGTGCATATATATATATATATATATATATATATATATATATATATATATATATATATATATATATATATATATATATATATATATATATATATATATATATATATATATATATTAATTTTATCTACACGATTTATGCCATTGTGATAATTACGGAATGATAAGCTTTAAATAAATTTTTTCGTATTTGGTTTTATTTTTTAACAAAATTTCAAGGAAGAGGAGTTTCTATATTTTTCTGTAAGTATGCCGATTTTTTCGACATTGAGAGACGGATTTCGAAAAAAAATAATTTATATATGAGATGATATTACACTGCAATGTAAAATAGGAGCAGGAGCCTTCCACATTAAATTTTATATCTGGCAGACAACTGGTGGGAGTCTTCAGACTCAAGTATTATATCCCACAAAAACATTTTTTCCATAAACATTTAAAAATAAAAACTTGAAAAATAATTAAGCCGACTTCAAAAACTATCTTTAAAAAGTTAGAACTGCGTTAACTGCTAAGCTCTTTGAAGATGTTGCCTAGAAAATTAACCGCTAGACAATAGTTTCGATTTCTAACTTTTCTTCTAAAATCAAGAAGTCTACAGAAAAATTCTTTGGTAGAAGGACTAAGCCTTAAAAAATTGGTCAATCTATCGTATTAGATAAATATTCCGTTTTATTGATATCGGTGCGTGCTTAAAATCCTCAGGCGATATTCAAAATTTTATAGGAATATGGAAAATGTTTGCATTGAAATTTTTTTTAATTGAAATATTGAGAAATTACTTAATATTGAAATTTATTATTTGGGATATTCTCCCCAACTAATCGTTAGAAACATTCTAAGCCTACTATGATTATGTATTTGTTGTAATTCATATGCAATATTGCATTCTCATTTATGTGGCATAAACATCCGAGGTTGAATGTTTTCAAACTGCTTAAACTTCATCGACGATTTGGTTTTAGCAACCAATGAAATGTGGGCTCTTCATCTAAAGCCACAACAAACAGTACATTTTTTCATATTGAGAAATTATTTAAAATTTCAGATTGTAATGGAATATGAATACTTTTTTAATTTTAAACCCACTGGCATTTTTTACATTTACTTACTAGGTATGAGCCATAGCTAAGGCTCGTATATGTACTGTTTTTCGCAGTATTGTACTGTTTTTCGACATCAAAAACTGCGTACTGCTTTTCTCCCTCAAAATACTGTTTTTCGATACATAATAGAAATAAAAACGGCGAACAGCGAACTCATGCAAAATTATTGTTTACTTTAAAAATAAGCATCCTAGCTTATTCGCTAGCCGAAAATTTTTGCGTGGGCAGCATTGCAAGAAACACCAACATGGAATGAAGTCGAAGCCGTTATGAACAAGTTGAGCAAATACAATTCGTACAATGCCAATGAAAATGCGGTAAATTTACACACCCAATTTCGATATATCAAAAACTATTGTACGAGTGACAAAATTATGCAATGGAGAGAAAGCAATGTTTCGATAGTGGATCGGTGGGTGGAGATATTTATTAATCTCAAAAACGCCGATTGCGAGAAATGGTCACGATCGTTGAATATATTTTATGTTTTCCAGGAACTTCAGCATCAGTGGAACGAATCTTCTCTGCAATGAACAAAACTTGGACGTCAGACAAAACCCGATTAGATGTGCAAACATTGAAGGCGATTCTGACCGTCAAATGTAATTTGAAGAACAAGTGCGTTGATTTCTACAATTACCTCAAAACGAAGCCGGCATTGCTTATTCAAATTGCTTCAAACGACAAATACAAAACAACCACAAAAGCTGATTCTGATGGAAATGATTCAGATGATGGAAATGCTTGTTAATTTTTTTATATATTGAATAAAATATATACTGCGAAAAGTACTGTTTATCCAAATCGATTTACTGCTTTTTTTAAAAATTTCAGTGAAATGTACTGTTTTTGGTCCAAAAAAATATACGAGCGTTAGCCATAGCACATATCGCTCGTTTAATGGAAGACAGTCATATTTGAAAAAAGTCGAACTTAGCAAAATGCATTCAAAATTTTTAAACTGTTAGCTTCCATTTGGAAAATTTTTGTTATAAATTTGGCTTAGATTGAGATACAATAACGATTTCTTAAGGCCTTGGTAGTTTAAACATTTTGATTTTTTGAGATATGACTATGTTGCATTTAGGCATAACTTGGGGCGTTTTCGTTTCTGATTAATTTTTAAAAATTCTGATTTTAACTTTAATAAAAAAATTATTAACTCACTTAAAGGATCGTATGCTCCTACCTAATATGCCAGCGGTTATCAAAGAAGATTTAATTCCATTTTTCTCTTTGAAAGTGCAAACACTTTTACATCCTTTTATTAGAAAAGAACATGCCATTAATTTTAAGGCCATAACGGCACTTTTTGGAATAACTTCAGTTTAGTCTCAGATATAATTTCGGTTTTTTCCCAATATATACAAAAAGCATATTGAGTAATATTTTTCTCTTAATAACTTTAAAATTTAAATTTTTGACACGACATTTTAAAACTAAACTTCCACGGTGCACTGTAGCCACTAAAAAACTTTAAGTGTGTTTTTCGATAATAATGTGTATTCTTTACTTTCTACAATTTACGCGTACATGCGGCAAAAAGGGGGAGGAGGGTGTAAATGCAGAAATACATCAAGTAGAAATATCTTATAAAATTTTTTCATTTAGCGATAAATGTAAGTGTGTATTAGTTTCTGCATAAATGCACAATTATCGCACATACGTACCTCACCTGAGTAAAAAATTTACAACAGTTTATTGTCAAATCAAGTAAGAATTATTTGGTTGACAGCTTGGCAAATATTAAAATATTTAAGTGGTTTGACGATACAAATACTGTGTGACACCATATTATCAAATCATTAAATGGGGGAAGGAACCCCAAGACGGATAAGAAATAAAGTGGAAAAAATTTAGATTGCAACGCGGACGCATTTTAAAATTAAACATTTTTTAACACTTTAAAACATATTTTCAATAATTATTTTTCGCTGAAGAAATAAATTCATTTAAATGGACTTTTTGGCTTAAACAGCTCAGGCACCTTAAAATTTGTTCTTTGAACCGAAGATTATAAAGATGATACATGCCAAAAATAAAATCGATACGTTACGATTTTGAATTAGAATTTAATTTATAAACACAAATTTGATTACTTGCGTGCAATAGGATTAAAATGGGTCGGTACTTCATACTGTTTCTTCGACGGTAAATTAAAAATTTTTCTTCTGAGCGATGTTTGCTTCATTTAATCTTGCACTTTTGCAAACCGATTTCCATTTTAGCAGATTTTCCTTTAAGCGAAGTCAAGTGCTTTGAAATTAATTAAAAACAAATATTTGTTTACCATATTTTAATAAATTTTTTAAAAAGCAATTATTGACCAAAAACAATAAAATATTAAATGAATATTAAAAACTGAAGCCTAAAATGTCATCTATTAAATAAATATATCCAATTCTACTAAATAACTTTTAAACATATCGAAAACTGTTTATTTTCTGTAAAAAGAAATAAAAAAAATCGGGAGATTCCTTCTTAGGATATTTGAAAATTAAGGACATTATCGAATTTAAGAGGTCCTTGCAATAAAAATTGGTTATTTTAACTAGCTTTTTAAGCGGAGAAAGTCTAACGCTTTCCAATGACACCAATTTTTTCTCCTTCAATTCGATACCACATTCCAAATTTAAAAAGTGTTTGATTTCACCAATTTTTCACAGAAATTCTCCAACTTTGCAGGGCTATAACTTCGGAACCACAAGTAATATAGCAATAGTTTATGAATCACAGAGTGCACAAACAAAACGGAAATACTACCCGTGTCGACAATCCTTGGAATTACCGAAATGGTAAATACATCAAATTTTGTATGCCACCCTTACACAAAAATACACCATATCTGTGTATTTATGGCGTTTTCGTTTCTGACAAAAATGTTACACCAATTTTGCCCCTTCCTGCATGTTTGTGTTCTTTTCCAAAATATGCAATAGTTGGGAAAAATGCTAATTCTCTTCGAGTTATGTTGCCAATGAAGCAGTTAATATGTAAAATATTTTACACTCAACTTCATTTTTGGATTAGATACTACGCTCTTTTTCAATTATGTTACTCACTGTGTTTGTAAAAATAAAGGGTTTAATTTTATATTATTTTTGCTCACATTAAAAAATTTATAGTTTTTTTATACATTAAATATTTCATAATTTAAGAAATTGCTTCAAGCATAATCGTCATCCGATAGAGACAATTAATTTTTATAAATGATCAGTGTTGTTTCTTTGCAACCACATAATAATATGTTATAGATCATTTGTGCAGTGTAGGTTAGGTTAAGTTAGGTTAGCTTGATTAGAGGGGTGTGATACCCCATGTCATACGACATAAGTACACTTAAGCCAGTGAAGGCTTGTTGTGCGCTCCCTTGGGTTTAACCATAACATATTGACCCAAAGGTCTAGGGAAACTCCGTGTAACTCACAAAGTACAATGTAAATATCGCTAAAGGATGCGCAATTTTTATTTTAGTTCTATTGCGACAACACTTTTCGAGTGTATGGGTAACATGTGTTCCTCATTATTAGGGCGATTTGTTTATTTCAAGAATGAAAACGCCATGAGCATAATCATGGCTATATGTATATATATATTTAAACTTTTAATGAAAAATTTGGCCACAAGTATGATTTTAACTATAATAACTCATACGATTTTATAAATGTCACGATTGGTGAGCGACTCTTTGTCATCCTCTGCAATACACCTTGTGGTGGTATTGGTAAGGGAAAAGTTCATTTAAAACCATATTTAATTGAAAGAATCGCCTATTAAGGCTGATGATCAAGCCCTTCATCAAGCTTTTGAATTAATTTTTAATAATGTTTCAAATTTTCAAATACAAGCAACTGAGTGATGTATGCGAGAACTATTATTTTTGCCCAAATAAAGAAATCTTTTAAAAATATATCCGTAAATTTTACTGAAAGGTTGCAAATCGAAATAAAATGGAGGTTGTTCTTCGGGAATTAGATTTTCTTTAATATAGTTTTTTTGACTCGATTAAATAAAGAGTTTATAAAAAGTTTATTCCTTTCAAATCTGATTTTTTTACTATTGGCAAGTTTTTAGCTTTTGAATAGACCTTCAATTTTTAGTATGTTGAAGATGGCTTAGAATTCAATGTTAAAGTCATTAAAAACAAGGATTTTGTAATAAAAATCTACCAAAATCACATAAAAATGGTTAAGCTCATTTGCATTTTTTCTCTTAAATTTTATGACTTCTTAAGAAGTTCTTTTTAACTGTGTCTCTCTTAAAAATTTTGCTCTCACTGGTACTCCGTGTATATATTAACATAGTTCTGTGATATGCTCATGCGTCATAGGTGGGAAACGCATCAACGTGTCATTATGAATTAATTCTCGTATTCCCAAATTCCAGTTCAAAGCCAGTCAATAAACATATCAATAGAAAAACGAATTATTATGTGATTAAAAATTAAATATGTGTGTATCATAAACAGTAAAATATAAAATACACTTCGAGATTAATAGCATTTAAAGTACTTCCAAGCAATCGTTGTTTCATAACATGAGGAACATGACTTCAGATCCAATGAACAGGATAGAAATAAGTCAATAAAATTAAATATGTGTGTTTTTATTAAGAATGATTATCATAAACAGTAAAATATAAAACACACTGCGGGATTAATATCATTTAAAGTACTTCCAAGCAATCGTTGTTTCATAACATGTGGAACATGACTTCAGATCCAATAAACAGGATCCAAAAAGAAAAGGATCCGAATTTTTGCTGCTTCCGCATAACAGATTATGGATCTTGTTGATTTCACTAGAAATTCATTATTTTATTGGGTCTTTACTGTCTTGGGTGTACTTATTGATGTTAGGAATACATCTTTTGAATAAGAACTCTTAAAATATATTATGCAGTACTAACAAAAGGAAATTGCTTATTCATTCACATATTCATAAATGTAATTTTATGTAGAATTTTATATATTGTTTGCTTAGCACCTTTTTTCAGACAAGATTTTGCTTTACAATAAATATTAAACACTGTAATTTACACGCACCAAATTTCAGACTGCCACAATTGTATTGTAAGGAAACAACTTTAGGGGTTTATTTATACACTTGCACACATCAGTATGCTTTTAAACGCCCTTTGGCTGTTGAACTTAAAACAAACGTATCATGCAAAAGGATTACAAGGATACAAACTCTAGCAGTAGTCTTACGAATAAGAATGAACAAATGTGTAATGTACTACATACACGTACATATGTATGGCATTAAAGAAGGAGTTGTATATACGAGTATTTATGTATTTATATTAAATATTTCCTTCCAGCTTGACTCTTATTGTTATCAATTTTATCATCTTGTTGTTTTCGGTAAACATATGAAAAAGAAGTGCTTGTTTCGTTGAACTATTTTTGCTTTTTGACATTTTAATACCTCAACTGGAATATAGTTACACTTGCACACACGAATATGTATCCTTTTGATTTAATCCAAGTTATACTGCCAACCATAAGACATGCTTGCAACAAGTGTTGAATCTTTTTTGTTTTGTTTTTTTTTTTTTTTTTTTGTGGTAGTTCTGGTCTCAGTGGAATCACACATACACATATATTCTTGTATATTAACGCTTCTGTATTGTATTTATTGTGCACGAAGAAGAAAGGTCCTTAAGGATTTTAAGCAGCTTGTCAAGATTGTCTATGCTTTAGTTGTCTTTGGTTGGTGTTTAAGTGGATTTAAAATTCTCAACCCTATGGCTGGTAAGACAAACGTCTTAACATGGCTAAGACTCGTTTAATGTTCTATCATTATTAACGTTTGGAGTTGGAGTATATAAACGTACAATAAATATAAACTGCAGTCTTTTAAGATTTCTTTTTTGTAAAGGAAAAATACACTGAAGAAAATTGTGAAATAAAAATATGTATTCATGAAAACAAAGAACTAAACTAATTTTGGTTTAAACAAATAAAAGAAAATGTTTTCGAAATTGGAAAAATGTCAGTTTGAAATTTTCATTTCCGGTTTTCAACATGAGAAAAAAATTTATAAAATTAATTTTTTTTAAGAGAAACAATTTCCCACAAGAATCAATAATTTTAATATTTTCGTTATTCGTTTATTTAGTTCAAGAAAATAATAAAAAAAATTTTTTTTGGAGTTTTCCGCTTCACTTGAAATGCATCATATATATTCTGCTTCCTTATAAATGGAAGAGCCTTTTCAACAGGCGATGACCGTCTAACCGGATCGCCGTCTGACTAATGTCAGATGTTGATGTACTTATATCAATAAAGCTGTTTTTTACACATCCCAGAAAATGTTTTAGTCTTATCGAAGAGTTTAATCTTTAATTTAATAACTTCTCATAGAGGAAAAGACATGTTCAAGCTCGGCTTCGCAAGAAATTATTCCTTTGCAAGCCTGGCTTTGCTTTTCAAGGCATTTCATCATTGCCAGTCTTCGAACGAGCTCAAGGATTTACTCCTCTGTGATATGCCAGGACCCTGCTTAGCTTTGTAAAGCATGTCTACCCACTTTCGCCCAGGAGTAAGAATTTCTTCCTCTGTGATATGGCCAAACACTGCATCGCTTTCTACTAAAGCATGTCTGCATTACCGGCCTTCGTCCGGGCGTAAGAAATTTATCCTTTGTGATATATTCGAAATCGGTTTCACTCTCTAGAGCAGGGGTTCTCACAAGCTCTTTCTTTGGGGCCCCCTTCATAAATTTTAATAGTAGCACGGCCTACCGCAATGTATGTGACACATACTTATGTAGTATATGAATAAGTATTTGTTTAGCTCTTCGCGGACCCCCTGGAATTTGTATACGGACCCCCATTTGAGAACCGTTGCTCTAGAGCAATTCTACGTTATTTTATGAAGCGCCTAAGTATAGGTTAGGTTAGGTTGATTGGAGGGGTGTGATAGCCCATGTCATACGACATACACTTAAGCCAGTAAAGGCTTGTTGTGCGCTCCTTTTTATTTATCAAACACAAACTGCCAGAGTTCTGCTGCAGGATTCGAACCTTGGACCTTCGCACTACGAGTCTAGTACACTACCTACTAGTCTACGAAGGTCAGTAAGTATAGGCCGGCAATTCAAATCTATTTTAAAAATCGAAGCCAGGAACTTGGAAAAGAAAAAAAGTGGAATAATTCCATATTTTTTTAATGAAGTAACACCAAAAAATAATAACAATAAAATTTAAGTGAATGCAAAAATTTTAGCAGAAATAAAAAAAATAATTAATGTTTTTCCCTAAAATAATAATAAATGGGAAAAAGAATAATTACTCCAAGATCTGCTAGAGAAAATAAAAATTAGAAATAATTACTTCTGAAAAACTAAAATACTGTCAGAGATTTTCTTCAAACTTTCACTAACACCCTCGCACAGTGTTTCGACATTAATATTTATATGAGTTGTTATAATTCAGTCTTTTTTTGATTTTTTTTCATATTACTTTTATAAAAAAAAAAAAAATTTATACGTTTTAAATGGATAAAGTGAAATTAATGACTATTTTGCCTTTTCAACATGTAAAAGTCATTTAAAATGTTTTGATATGCAGATTTTGCAAATTTTTCATAAATTTGTTTGTTTGTTGATTTTTAGCTCAAAAAATCCGGCAACGTTATTCCACATCCTGAATACATTTTATATGAAATTTTCGAATCTAAAATATCTAATAGAGCCAATGGAAATGTTTTGATGATCTAATAAATTGTTTGTTTGTTATTTTTGCTGACTTTACCTCAAAAAAATCTGGCAACGTTGTTCGACAATCTGTACAAAATTTTCCAAATAATGAAAACGTTTGTTCTTAATTGTTGTATTGCAACTTGTAAAGCGAAAATGGCGAATTTCTTTGTATGATAGTTGATAAGCTGCCAAACATATCGAGCCTTAACCGCGAAAAAAACGTAAGTGACAAACACGTAATATTATGGGAGAAGCTGCCTTTGTAAATTAAATTGTGCTGTAAGTTTGATTCCACTTTTAGTGGTTGAAAAATTTTCGGAATTAATTTTAATGATGGTGAATTATCGATTGCGATGAAAAATTTAAAATCGAAAAATATTAATCCAGTAAGATTTTTTGTCGGTGAGGCCTCTATATATGCCTCTATAAATGGTATTTACCAATTATAAATTGTTTATGGTCCTTCGAGCCGAAAGTAATTTTTAGACGTAAATAATTTTTTTTCATAATTTTTTTCTTTAAGCATGATAATTATTTCTCTATGTGCATTTAAACATCTGTTGCTTCAACCATTGTGTTTGACGTGAAAGCAATTGTTTTCCCATCATAAGTCAAGGGGTATGAACTTTTCGTTGCGAGAGTACGGTCGTAAAAATGTTGCATGATGGTATTTAATGGTTTTGTAAATCAAAAGATTAAGAAGGCGCTTTTGCTTTTTGCAGTGACTTATTTAAGGGTAAATGATTTGTAATTGTTGACAATTTGTAAACAATTATTATTAAAAAGAATTTTGAAAGGGAAACAATAATTTAAGACATTGACAAAGGATTTAAGGGGCAATAAGCAAGTAATAATTGTAACGAAATTATGTATGTGTTAGTGTAAAATTGAAAATTCTGTGGAAGTGCAAAATAAATGTAGTTTTTATTTTTTCTCTATAACATTCTTGTGGTTTCGCACACTTTGTAATCAAATTAATTTTGTAAATTGAAATGTTCTTGCCTCAAACAGCCACCACCATATTCCTCCCTTAAATATAAACTCGTTAAAAACTCTTAAATCAGACTCTATTACTGAATTTATTGGCTTATTATAAACCGAATGCGCGAGAAAAAAAAATAATGCCATGCAGTACTTGAATCTGAAGCCTATAAATGTCAAATGTAATGATTTCCCACATTGTTTTCTTTTCTTTTCGTGTAACATATAAAAAAACATGCTTATTGAAACAATGTTGCCGTGGTTCTGCCACATAGAACAAGTAGCACTCTGCAAGGGACCTTTTGATGTCTTTAGAATTTTTTTCATTCTTTTATTTTATAATAAATACATTGTTGAACAAAAAAAATTCTTTCTTTTTGCAACTTTAATAATGCCAAACAATATGGTGTATATGGCGTCTACTTAATAAGAGATGCCACAAACAAGTTTAAAAAAAAAAGTTGGGCCTTGTTAATTTAACATCTTGTTGTAATAATTTCCAAAGAAACATTCTAAGAACCCCCAAATTATGTTGCATGCGCGCACAGTACGCATACAAGTCCCCTTCAGTTGCTTTAAAGAAGAAGGGAAAAAAAGAAACCGCAAAAGATAAATTTTACATGAATTTTAATCGCGCCTTTAAAAAAAGCACACAATTGCATCTCAAGTGTGTCTTAAAAATATTGTAAAAAGAAAATTGGAAGAAGAAAAGATTCGTGTTGTCCTTATACATCATAAATCTCTTCTTCAAATATGAGAAGAGGAGGTTGCCAGTTATGGAAACGAAACAAGGCGATCAAGAAAATGGGGCATAGAAGGAGTCACACGCACACACCATGTCAAAAGCGTACCGATTCCTATGCCGGTTGTATTTTGATATTATAGTTGTTGCCCTAATAAGGCCACCTTGTAAATTCTTTGGCACTAAAGTACTCACTGTATCAACAAATATTACATTTTCAAACTATTTTTAATATCCAAAATTCTTCCACAGGTTTAAGAGGCTCAAGCCAAATCTCATTAGCCTCCTCCATTAGAAAAAGGTATTTATTTATTTTTAATGTGTTTTATGGCTCGAAATTACTGAAATGAATGAATGAAAAATAAATAAAAATCATTCTCTAATACAGTTGGATGAGATTTGAACTCGAGCCTATAACGAAGATAATACAGGGTCTGTGATAAATAAACATTTTCAAACGACAATACTCAGTCCGAGTTAATGGAAATTAAATAACTAAGCAATGCACAGAGTTTACGAGTACAAAAAATTAGACTGATAAAAAATAGAAATTTCTCGTATTCTTTTTCCCGTAAATCTTACGTTTAAATTGTAATGATGTTTCAACAAAACCAGCCCAGATGGAAGACTTAGTTGCTGAGGAGGTGTGTGGCGACACCCAAAATGTGCGCATGTTTACAGAGGAGAGGAATATAGTCAAGTTTATTTTGCGTGTCATATCTATTCATAAAATATATTCTCTAATAGGATTTGATGTGATTTGAACTGGAACCCATTAAGAAAAAGTTTCGCGGCTCATTCAAAATACTCTCAATATAAAATTATAAAATTTTCCAAACTTTCCTCTGTTTTTAGCTGTTAAGGATTGTAAATTGTTTATGTTCCTTTAAAAATAATTATAGTTAGATTTACTATGGAGATTTTGCATTTGGTGGCTGTGAACTCGTAAGTCACATTAGCCACCGAGTTTTCACGATTTGTCCGTGAATACCAAGTCAGTATTTGTGATAATAGGTCTATTAACTTGCCACACATATACAAACTTAATATTAAAAACTGATCTCTCTGAAATCGCACCAATGAAAGACAAATGCAATCTTCAGGTTGGTTAATGAAATTCAAATTGAAAAATATACCGAAAATCAATTTGAAAACTACACCCTCTTGACAGAGAGTTTAGTTTAAAAAGATGATGCCTATTTCTAAGACCACGAACCCATCGTCGATTCCACCAGACAGACGCCATAAGGATAATAACTAATCGCTTATTAATTTAATTTGCTTTGAATGCAACAGTTGATTATTCAACACCCGCAGTTTTGCATAAATTTACTGCATTTACGAACGTTCCCATGCTATTTGTTAAGTTAATTACTTGAAATTACTATCAGCTTCTATTACTACGTTTATACGCACGTCCTATTTGCAAATATAACTATTTGCAAATAACTAATTCACTGTTTATACGGGAAATTGCATACAGAACTTATGTTATTATTAGTGATGCCATGTGACGAAAATATGATTGTTTGGTAAGTAAAACACAAAAAACGTTCATGAAGTGGCAACGTCTTACTTTTTATTTGCAAATAGTGTCGTTATTCACGACTTGTTAAGTGAGTTAATAAGTTACAATAAAAAAGTTATACGGCAACATTCTTCTTTTTTATTTGCAAATAAGACGTGCGTATAAACGTAGTATATGTAAAGCTTGCGGCTCCGTTGCAGCACAGCTGAGATCAAAAACATTTTCCTATTTCTTGGAAACTAAATCAAGCAAAATCTGTGAATTGAGTTCTTCAGACTACATACAATTGCTATCAAAAGTTTTGGTAGGAATGGTAAAATTAGTGTCGAATTTGTGTAGTATATTTATAAAAATTTACCATGAGTCTATATTTAATCTACAAATAATACTTGTAGTTAAAAGGAATACGCAAAATATTTACATTTTTGAAAATACTTTCGTGTAATGTAATGAAATTAATAAAATACAACTGAATGAGAATTATTTAATAAACGATTTGAAGTCAATTTGAAGTAAAAAATAAAAATGCCTTTTCTCAGTAAAACTCCATCATACCATTTAAGGACAATTTTATACGTTCTTAAAGGCATTCAAAAATTTTCGCAAAATTAAAAAAATATACCACAGCAAAAATTAAAAATAAAAATATTTACAAACAAAAAGGCCCTTGTTTCAAACAAGCAAAGAGAAAACCTTCACCTCACACACTGGTGTTCCACTTTTGTTCGTCAAAGCTGCTTAGGTAAACGTTTATTCCCCTTAGGAGAAAAGTTAAAAAAAAATCATTTGGTAAATTCTGTCACCCAGGACTACTTTCAGCATTTTGTTTGCTCTCATACAACACTTGACAACCAAGGACCTTTTTTGTGTATGGCAGAATATTTTATGAACACGAGTTCAAGTGACAAATACTTTGAGAACTTTTTTCAACACTTGTATTTAATACAAGTATCTTTTCGTAGAATAGAAAAAGGCAAATTGCCATAAAATTAACGCCATTTCGCTACCTCAAATATGTTGAGTATATGTCTAAGTTCTATCTAATACTGCTTTTGTTATTAAAATTCTTATGTTTTTTTTTGTTGTTGCTCTTCTCCTTATTGCTCAAAATAATTCAATAAAAAATTGATGAACAAGTTGTCATGGTTTAATGGCTGTTGTGTGATGTTTAAAAAAAAGAGGAAAAAGTTTCAAACTAATTTTTTTCTTAAGGCTTTATATACGTTAAAATTATATGGCCGACACCTTTTGTTGGAGGGTGGCAGGTGACAGCTAAAAGTTTTGTATTAATTAATTTTGCTTAAAAAAAATTTTATAAATTTTTTCCAAGCAGGATTTTATCGTTTCCTTTATTGGCTTGTAACTGCCGTTGGCTTAACATCATTAATAAATTCTGCTTGAATTGAGCTAATAAATATGTAATGACAAATTTTCAGTTGACCATAAGAAAGGACATTTTTATCTTCCTTTTTTTCCCATAAATATCCTGAAAACTGTAACTTGGTTTTTTTAACAACTTTAAAAAATTTTTTCGTTCTTAAGTCGAAAATTAATATTTTCCTGATATAAATAAAATCACATGAAATGCGATAATGATTTATTGAAAAATAAAACTATTTTTTGGTTTTCTATAGAATGATATGGACGAATTCAGAATGAAGAAAAAATAAATAGTTGAAATTTTGCATTTGCTTGGAAATATTTTTTATTATTTTTTTGTGCTCATAAAAAGAAAACATTTAAGACCCAATTATAACAAAATTCTAATTCTTTTCTTTCAGGTTACATCTGGTCGCCTAATAATACTTACATAGAATAATTATAGAAATCTTATACATAAACAATAAATAACAAAAAAACTTATTAGTTTTTAAGCATATTAACAAGAAATAGTAGCAATTTATTTAAACAAAATCTGTCTAACGTAAATATAAACCAAGGGAAACCTATTAATGTTTGGAATCTTGATTTTAAAAATATATAAAGAAGAAACAGTTGTAAGGGCCATCAAACAGTCAATTCAAAACAATTCATTTGAACATATAATTTTATATAAAACTAATATTGGAAATTATTAAATAATTAACAATATCCATTCGTTTGAAATTAAGGAAATGTAACAAATGCTTTGAGAAACAAATAAAGCCTTAAAGTATGCTCAACACAAATGCCATTCATTATTGTTCTCTAAAAGTATGCTACACTTTCTCAGTTATTTGCAACATTAAAGAGTTATTCAGTAAGTAAAATTTTCTATTTTAAGAAAGAACGCTCTTTATTATAATCATTATTATTATTTCCAATGTTTCTGTATATAATAATACATACATACATACAATTTATTTAGTTCTCATTTTTCTAAAATAAAAAAACAATAACATAATAAACAAAAAAATACGTAAAACGTAAAATAATAATTAATATTATATAACATTTGTAATTGTCAATATGTAATACCCTATATAAACAACAACTTAACTATTAATTATAAAAATTGTAAAAGAAAACCTTCAATTCATCATTAATAGACATTGTTTGAAATTAAAATATAATTGGTACTACTATCTATTACTATTATATTAACAGAAAAGAAGAAAGTCCAACCGTAAGAAATATAAATTTATTTAAAATTTAATTAGCACAATTTTTTTATATCAATTAATTATTTTTTAAGTTGTTAACGTTCTAAAGCAACAATGTTTAGAAAAATATAAAAATTACCGGAAAAATTTTTGAAAAGAATGATTGAAATATTGGATGATAATTGAAAATAAAATTAATAATGTAACAAAACTAAAACTATGTATAAATTAAACAACAAATTACTCTTTAAGTTCAAATGTAAATATTTTTTTCTATAAAATAAAATAAAATAAAATAAAATATTAAAAACTCAAAAACCATCATTTTATATTGAACATTGTAACAGAAGTCGTGAATTGAATTATTTTTTTATGTAGACAATAAATTTTAATTTTGTTGAAAATTTTTTAAAATAACTTTTAAATCATTCCTTTGTGTTGCCCGGACAGATTAGATGGCCAACAAGATACATACTCCCAGCCTATGTGTTAAACCAAAAATAATGCTCGGATAAAAGAGTTTATCCCCTAATACTGCAGCCCGATGTGTCTGCCAGATTCCTCAGAAGCGGCCTACCCATGTGAGTCACTCTCTCTACCGACATTCTCCTCCTCCTCGTTTCAAAAGCTCCTACAAAAGTCAATGTAGAGGAGACACAGTCTCCTGGCATAGACTTTTATATAGCAACGTCCAGTCAAAACCCCAACACTTGTCCGCCATTGGTTCTGAGCAAATCCCTGTAGGACTGCAGATCTACTGCATATCATATCAGTTTCGAGATCTAGCAGCTGACCTCTGTGCGATTCCATATAGTCTCTACCGAATCAGTTCCCTGGAGTATTCAGGCGGAAAGCCTTCCAGTTAATCCGTATGGGCATCACTCAAGCGGGATCTGTCCCTGGCCAGTTCATCACCTACTATGTTCGCGGACACCTTTCTGTGCCCCTCCACCCGAAGTAATCCAGGTTTAAATGTCTCACGGTATTCATATAACAGAGCAGATGTCGTGTATGTAGAGATCTCACCGCAGCAGCTTTGCTGTCGGCACATATACGGATATCCTCAGCGTATATCTTATGTCTCCTCGACCAGCAACTTGCTTTCCCTCAAATATGGTTACTCCAGTAAGAAAATTAACACTGAAAATGGCATATAGCCAAGACCGGTCTGCTTCCAGAGCAGGGGTGACGAAAAATCATTTCAAATTCCGAAAGATTTAAATTTTGCATTTATATGTACACATATGTATGTGTGTACAAATACACATAGTTTACAGATATACATATATGTATAATAAGATCGCTTCCAAGGATCCATTTTTAAAAAAGTTTTTAAGTTTCGATCAATGCCAACATAAAATATTCTTTCTTCATTTGTGAAGAATAAGGAAAAACTAAAACGGTTTGAAATAAGGGACCTGCATCTTTCATTTACATTTCTGATGGTCCTTTCTAAAAATTTTAAAGTTTTTTTTTTCTACGAAAAAGTTTTATCTTCAATAATTTTAATTACCTCAATTCAAACTCTATATCCTGTCTTTCACATTCCTCATTAAAATGGCAAAATTCTTGTTTAATGTCTTATACTATGTTCAGACCTACACTTTGATTGAGCAATTAAAGTCTTAATTGAACTCAATTTGCTATAGAAGAACACAATTAATAAATTTCGCAATTAGTACTTAATTGTATTATAACTTTAGTCAAATTAAACAACCCTTGCAACGCTTGTGAAGACTGTTCAGTGAGAAGAGCAAATTCTGTACAATGACAAAATTAGGTAGGTTAGGTTAGGTTGATTGGAGGGGTGTGATAGCCCATGTCCTCCTTTAATTATCAAACACAACTGCCAGAGTTCTGCAGCAGGATACGAAACTGGGATCTTCGAACTACGAAAAATTAAATATCATGAGAAATATTTTTATTTAATTGTTTAAATATAGACCTATTGGGAAAATATTTTGCATGAGAAACTACCAAAATATATTTTCTATATTCGATATAATCAGGTGAGTTTCTTTATTATAAATGTTGAGACAGAGTTTTTTAAATTGGATAAGCGTGAACACCAAAGTCGATAAGTGAAATTAAAATTTAATTGCCTTAATTAAGGTCTATGTCTGAGCATAGTGTTAAAAGGAAATAATGTCTTCTTTTATTATATGTTTCGGTTTAATTTGTACTTCAAACTAAAAAATTCTATTCAAGTTATAATGTTAATAGTATTTGGTAACAGTTCTACATAAATTTTTCTTCTGACATTAATTCAATAAAATTTTTCAAGGTCTACAAAATTTCTTTCATATTTTTTGCATTTCTCAGCATAAATTTTCTATTTCCGTCGTTTCGCTATATCAGGATCATCTAAAATCATCGAAACCATTTAGTTTTCAAATCGTGGTATAATTATAATAAAAATTATAATAAGACCATGAGCAGTTACAATTACGTCATAAATTTGGTCATCACCAATGAAAGCTCCGGGATGACCTAATTTTTTTGTAATAATTATAACTCTAATGTATAAATATGTATTTATAAAAAATATTTTTAGAAAAGATTTTGTCCACTTTTGATATCTCAGAATCATAAAATTTAGGGAAGAAAATCGTCGAATCGTCTAAATGCTATTTTTGGGGCCCAAAATCGTGAAAATCACAATAAATTATCAAGTCTGGCAGCTGTGCACAAAGATAAGTGTATTTCTTAGCTGAAGCTTTTTATTAAAAGTTTTTAAAGAAACTTTAATATAAACTGTTATACTCTAAACATATCACAGAACTGGTGAAAATAATTTAGTATTTTAATTTATGGCCCCATTATGAGAAACGAAAATTTTTCTAAATGTTTAAAATTGTTATGCAAATTAAAGAGAATTTGTTTGAGATTGGGATTTTCCTCAATATAAATTTCAAATGTTTTGCAACGGTTCGTTTTACAAAATCTGGTATTTAAATGATATGTATTTGCCGAAAATGCAACAAATCAATACTTTTGAAATTTTTGTATGATGAACACTTTTCTAGGAGAATTAATTTGATATATTTTATTGAGTTGTTTTGATTTCAGGTTTTTAATTTAATTAATTGGAACGTACTCCTTACTGTGTTATTATAGATTAGTATGTATAATATTATAATAAAATTCGTAATGTATTTTTAATTAAGAAAAAAGTTTATCGTAGGCACTGTTCCAAAGTCAACAAGGAAAAACCAAATTTTTTAATTCCAACCTCCATAGCAGAATATAACAACGCTAATATTGGAGAGGCCGCTACAACCTCTCTTAAGTTCGCATGTGTATTTCACGCCTGTCTCCAGTTATTTTTTATTTTTCAAAACTAAATACTCAAAGAACGTTATTTTTTTAAAGTTAAGCTGTTTATACGTTTGCATTTCTTCGATGCAAGTACAAAACCATCAGTAGACTTCAACCAGCATGATTCAAAAGTATTAAACTTCTTAACCTTATATAAAAACTCTCTACGAGAATTTAAACAGTTTAATTATATTTTTATTTAATAAACACATATCTATAGCCATATACAGATGGGTGGGGACCGGCAGCGTTCTAGATAATCGATTTTTTCAGTTTTTCGCTTCATTATTGATTTTTTAGATTAATTCAACCGATGCCCATCTGTATAATAAAAATATTATATAATATAAAACTTCCACGCGCTTCTAAATTTATAACTAATTATGTTTTGGGACGGTCAGATTACCAGTTGTCCCAAAAAAAAGGATAAATTCGTACTAGTCAAAAGAGGAGAAAATTTTTAAAATGTCGACAGCACTAGTTTACAATAACTAGAATTCCAACTGCTATATACATATGAATTGGTTGGACTCCTATGACAATCAAATGTCAAAATCGATAGAACAATATATGAAAAACGGACAGATAGGCAAGCAACTAACCAGAGGTAGAAAAGACTAGTTTATTGTTAACCACATAATTGCCTGCAAGGTAATTATCACACAAAGCATTTGAAACCATTTCCTTATTATTTCTCAACACCAAAGTTCATACATCTATTCAAGTCACAAATCTCTTAGTAGTTAAAGCTTAATAACAAAAGCTGATAAATTTTCAACAACGAAGAACTACTAAAATTGGACAGCTTTGCTACTGCTGCTAAAGTAAGCTAAAAGAAAAAGCTTTTTGCTTGAATATAATATTCTCTTTGTAGTTGAAGATAATAAAGAGGAAACCGGATAGGCAAACCAGTGGCAACACGAGGTAATCGGTATAAACTGCACACAAAGAAGCTTTCGCTTATAACGCACTTGTTGTCGAACGAGTTGATTAAACTAAAATATCCCTCATCTCCAATAGTAGTTAACACACCAGTCTTGGGTATAATTAGTGTGGGATACAAAAAGTTCTATCTTATTTATGGTAAATTTTCTTCAAAATTATTTTTATAAGCAAAATTATTTTCATAAAAAATATACTACAATGCAAACTAGCGTAACGCAACAGTTGCAAAAAGAAGAAGAATTATTCAGCAGTTGCATTTAAAATTAATTTCAACTTTAAGTTTTATATTAAAGAATTTTATAGTCATTCAGTATAAACTTTTTAGTTGGAAAATAAATTCATTAATTATAATTATATATATACATATTATTATGCAAATTTTTAAACACACGATTGTACTAAGAAAAAAAGTTCGTATTTAAGAAAAAAAGGTGGAAATATTCGACAGTTCTGTTAGATAAAATTAAATCATTTTTTTTTTATTAGTCATTATATCATTTAAGGTCATGCCGTTCTCCTTTTTATTATGTAGATACTGCCAAAGCAGTCAATATCATTCTCAGATATAGGGCACGTTCGTAAATGCAGTACAGCGATGTAGCAGTAAATTAACATATTCTTAACTGCAACAGTAGAACAGATGGTGTCATATATAATAGTCACATAATAAAAGAGCATTATTTAAATTATGTATTTCAGAATAAGAGAGAAAGGTTGCTTCTCTGTTTCAGCGCATTACTGCATTTATGAACGTATCAATATTTTTTGTAAAGAACTAAATAAAAAGAACAAATTATGAAAGCAACGAAATTTTGGAAGCAGTATTTGCAATAAGTTAGATTCTCTAAGGAATAGTTGATCTAACAGGGACAACAGTGTTAGCAGTTTGTGATAGTATACATGTAGCAGAAAAATAAAATAGACTCACGTTGAGTATAATTGTTTGCTGTATTGTTTGTACAAAAGCATTCTAAGCCTACTATGAATATGTTTTTTGTAGTAATAGAATTCTCATATTGTATATAAACTCTAATTGTTTTAACAATTAGTAGGGGAGAATATCCTAAAATAATAAATTTCAATATTAAGTATTCTATATCCATAGTTTTCATTAGATAACAAAATAAGTATGTAGACAAACATATAAACCTACATAAATACATACTTATGTACATATGTATGTGTGTATGTATACATACATATAAATCTTTTAGCAGAAAATACTATAGTTTCGTGAACCAGAGCATTGAATTGGCTGTTATAATCCATATAATATTTGATCAGATATTGATTTCGCAACAGCTTCAGGGACAAATCATTGTACAATATGAAGTCGTACTGCACCCAATTTTATTTTTTTTCAAATACATCACTTATAATAGTTATTTTTTTTTAATAACTGAGTAATTATCAAGACCCATTAATAAGGTCTATGCAACAGTCCAGGTTATTGTCGAACTCCATATATCAAAATATGCAATCATTTTTCTGTCAACTTTTTCATGAGAAGTTTGACAATTGTATTCTCGGCTTTGTTGTAATCAATTCGCCTTGCATAGACTTGATAACTACAAATGAGATGTTTGTCAAAACGGAAAATTGCTTCATGCAAATACATCTGTGCTATCATATACCACGTTTATACGCACGTCTTATTTGCAAATAGAATTATTTGCAAATAACTAATTCACTGTTTATACGGGAAATTGCATACAGAACTTACGTTATTGTTAGTGATGCCAGGTGACGAAAATATGATTGTTTGGAAAGCTGCTATAAAAAACACATGTTTATAAAAGTGAAAAAATTAATAAAAAAAAATTAAAATGGCAAAATCGAAAAGAATAATATTTTTGGCAATGCAATTAATACAAAAAAGAAAAAAATTATTGCACAATTATCTCAACAAAATTCATCAAAAGTTTATGATAGAATGTAGTGGCAACGTCTTATTTTTTATTTGCAAATAGTGTGGTTATTCACGACTTGTTAAGTGAGTTAATAAGTTACAATAAAAAAGTTATACGGCAACATTTTTCTTTTTTATTTGCAAATAAGACGTGCGTATAAACGTAGTAATAATAAAACAAATTACCATAAACAAATAAGATTTAATGGAAGTTGTTGCTTTTAGAAAATCTAAACGCTAAATGCTTGATATCAAAAAGAGCAAAATGTAACACAAAACAAATCTCTCCAACATGTATGAACCGACAAGATCTATTCAACAAGTATTTTTGTGTTTTTGCAAAAGCACACAATAACAAAATTGACTTTGATATTGCAAAGAGTAAATAGCACATGCGAATACATCAATAATTCTCACCTTCAGCTCTTTCACGAAGCTCTTATAACAACAACAATTTAACCAGCGTTTGGATGCAGCAATAAATACACACGCACGCATACTTCTGTATGCACGATATGTATGTATGTAGGTAAGCATACATACGAACAACAGCAATTCTTCTACGAACAACAATTATTCTATAAGAAAAGCAGCATCAAAACTCGTACGAAAAAATCACTTTGCAAGTGAAACAAGAAAACTTTATTGCAGCGATTTGTCAAGTTATTTCAGTATCACTTTGCAGACTTTTAATAAATTTTTTAAAAACTAATTTAATCACAATATAATTTCACTTTTATTTATATGTATAAAAAACAACCGACACTAGCAAAAGACACGAACAGACTAAATTATTATTGCAATCGATGATGTTGGAGAGGAGGAGGAAGACATTTTTGGTTGAGAGTTAAACAACGAAATAAACGAAGGGCGATACTTTGTCCATTAGATTTAAGTTTTAGTACTCGGCATGTGTTTGAAGTTGAATTGGGGATTTGTTTTGGGATGTTGTATGGAACGACATACAAGACAACAAATATAAAAGTTGCACTAGACATTTTGCAGTAAACAAAACTTGACAAAACAGTCTTTTAGATTTCGTGCAGCGTTGCTGGTATAATTATGTTTATATAAGACTGTTATGCTTTTAGTGTAAAAGTGTAAACATTTTTAATTTGGTTACTTTTACTAAGTGAATATTAAAATCTAAAATGATAAAATCCGCTACAAAAATGGATAAATGAAGATATTATTACTATTTGTAGATTTTTATATTACAGAAGCTTTTTGGCTTTTTTAACAGACAAATCTTAAAAAGAACGGCAAGCATTGGGTCTTGATATGTAAGTATGAATATTGCAGAAAACGGCTTAGTCCAGAAGAAAATTTAGAGCTATTGATCATTACATGAAATTGTCTTAAAAAAATCTGTATAAGGAGCAAAACAACGGAAAAAGTGACCAAAGTTGGAAACTCCGCACAAAATTTAAAATTATTTTTTATTTTTGTACACTAATTTAATCTAATAATTCATTGGGAATATAAAAATTTAATAAAGAGATATATTAATTCAAATATAACAAAAAGGAAATAGGGAAGATAATAAAAAATTAGTGGAAATTATTTTATTTAAGCATATGCATACATGTATATATATATATATATATATATATATATATATATATATATATATATATATATATATATATATATATATATATATATATATATGTATATACATACATAAGTATGTATTTAAAATTTTGCCTTAATAGTTCCATTACCACTAATTTATGAAGTTTTAGTGAGATTATGCTTAAATAAGGCTTGTTGTTTAGCGCTACAGCGCTGGTTGGAATTTTCCTTTAAATAAGTACGGGCCGATTTTTGTTCTAACTCCGCGTTTAGTGAACGTTGAAAAACTAATTTAAAATTTTTTTAGTGCCAGTGAAGAGGTAGTTTTTTATCACAAAGCGGTAAAAAATAGAGCAAAATATTTATTTTCCAATTTCATTTAGTTGTTATTTTAATTATCATTTAGTGCACTACGTTGATCTATGATTTACATGTTGCCATTCATCTAGATATAGTAGTAATTTGTAGTACAGCTAACAAAAATTTTTACTAAATTTTTCATATTAATTTGTCTGCATCAAACTTGTTGCTTTTACATTTATAAATGTCCAATACAAAAATAATCCCTCATTCATTGATACATATAAAAAACAACTAACTAAGCTCTCATTGTTTTATATACAAACAACAACAAATGGCAAAAATCAATGCTCTCTAAAATGTATGAGGCGATGAAATGTACACAAATCTAAAGGCCATGTCACATAAAACTTTTGCTTCGCGTTGCGTTACAGCTTCGCTTTGACATTTAAGTTGAAATATACATACTTATACGAAACATGTCACATAAAACACTTTTAACGCAGCGTGACGCAAAAAGTTCGGCAACTCTCAACTTTTTGCGTGCTTTGACAATCAAAGTTATGTATGTATGTATGTATGTTTGGAATATCATATGAAAATGTGATGTGATATGAAAAATACTTATTTTTTTATTTTTAAAATTTATTTCCTGTTAAAGAATAGGAGCTTGTTTTTTTAAAACTAATTTATAAAATAGTACCTATTTGCATGCTATATGTAAGTATATAGCATAAGATTATTTTATTGTAAAAAATCAGTGGCAACGTATTATTAATAATATTTTAACTTTTTATATGAATACATACATACATATGTACTTATGTATTTGAAAATCCAAAAAACAAATGAATTGATGACAATAAAAAGCTTTATATGCTATACTGGTGTATTTTCAATAAACTACAATAGGTGATAACAAAATAAACACACAAAAGCAAATAATATTTTGACTTTAATTTTTATAATAAAAAATAATTAGCAAAATTCATAACCACCTTTTTGGTAAACATACAATGCGCGCGTTGTGTCAAAGTTTTCATTGTGTCATACACCTTTTGCGTTACGCTTTTCTCTCAAAGTTAAAAACGTCACGCAACGCTACAAAGTTTTATGTGACACGGCCTTAAATGACCAATTGCATGAAAAATCTTGTTGATGTTTTTGCAAAAGCACACAAAATATTTAAAGAGTACAAAGCACGTGCGAACACATTACACTCTCTCCTCAACACCCCTTTAAAAGAACAGTTATGACAACAACAATGTGAAACGGTATGTTAAACACATCTGAAGCGGGTGGTGCACACATTAAGATTTAGCTTCAACTTTTGGCCAGTGTGTGTTTGTTTACGAAAATTCGTCACATGCATACGTCTTGTGTGACGATTTTTTGAAAGCAAACACACACAACTGCAAAAATTCATACTAAAAATGGATCTGTGTATCGCCTGCTTTAAACGATGTAGGAAGCAAGAACAATTCTAACAAACGACATGAAAAAAACCAATATACATATGTACATACATAAGTACATACATGCATACATAAATTTTAAGAAATTTTGCAAGTAAAACATATAATTTGGAACAGTTGATTAATAAATAAAAAGTGTTACCTTAAGAAAACTAATTAACCAATTCCTCAGTTTATTTATACATATGTACATATGTATGTATATACAATGTACATAAATCACTTAAGACATTTTGAATGAATTTATTAACAATTAAATTAATCACCACAAAATTTAACTTTCATTTCAATAAAGAACAACCGACACTAGCAAAAGACACGAACCAACTAAATTATTGTAGTAATCGATGATGTCGGAGAGGAGGAAGAAGACATTTTTGGTTGAGAGTTAAACAACGAAATAAACGAAGGGCGATACTTTGTCCATTAGACTTAAGTTTTAGTACTCGGCATGCGTTTGAAGTTCAATTTGATACTTGTTTTGGGATGTTGTATGACGTACACGACAATAGGCCCAACAGATGCCGAATTTAAGAAAGTGAGTGGCGACTATTCACGTTAAGTTATGCATCTTGGGATATATGTATGTATGTACGTGTACTTAATCACATGTATTAATGCAAATTTTTAAAAAAGCGTTAGAAAAAAGCTGGGTATAATTAAAACAATACCACTTACTAAATTGTAATAACTATTTGTCACTCTAGTAGGATGATCACTTTCATAATAACGTTTTTACGCTGAGTATACCTATATTTATTGCAACATCTAATATTTTAGAAATAGTTTTTTTTAGCTACACATATTGTGTTGAATAAAATTGATTTAATATTATTTTTAATATTGAAACCTAATTAATAATTCTAATAACATAATAATTATATTTAGGTATACATATATTAGCTAATCAACAGCAAAATCAATTGTTATTTCGATTATTGCTTAAATCTTTTTTTCAAATATCATTTTTATAATAAAAAATAATATATTAATATGAGCGAGGAATTTAGTTTGAATTTAACTAAAATTTAATCTTTACATGATAGTTTCAATTATTTAATTCTATTACATATGTACATCGTGGCCTTACCAGCAAAAACGTAATTTTCGATTATCATTTTTTCATCGCAATCGATTGTTTATCATTATTAATATTAATTCTGAAAATATTTCAACCATTAATATTGAAATAAGAAACTAACAGCAAAGTCAAATATAAAGTAGCCCTCCAACTTACTGCAAAGGGAGTTAATAAAATATCTTCTCTTGTAAAATTATGATCTTTGCACTCTCATACATACGTTTTTTCGAGTTTAAGGCTCCATATATTAACAACTGGTTTTCAACTTGAAGAGCATTATTTAATCTAATTATTATAAAATTTCAATCTTGAGTAAATTTTTTTGTTTTACTATAATTTTATAATTTTTTTAAATTGCTATCAATTTTAAAAATCTTTTAAAGATATATACATAATAATTCACTTATATGTAATCCCTTTGGCTTCCACGCATTCCAATGATATGTAGCCAAGTGCACAAAGATTGTAAACAACATTTCTGCATCGGATGTAATTTTTAGTGATGACACTAAAATTATCTGTTTAGCTGGGGGCAAATTACGGCATTCGATATCGATCGAAATTTCAATACAATTCAAGAGAATTTTGTTTGAAATTTCGATCGATATCGAATGCCGTAATTTGCCCCCTGGTTTTTAGCATCGTGTAAAACTTTTTGGAGGATGTTAACATCTTCGGAAAATTACGGTACATACTTACATACACATACATACATAAATGTATGCTAGACGTTGGTTAGCGTAAAAAAGTCTATAAGGGTACTAGTTCATATACATAAGTATGTACATATGTAGATTTTGAACTGCCAACTACTGGCACACTTACTTTATGATTTAAGAAACAACAAATATCAAAAATTATATTTCTTAAAAAAAGGTGAAAAATGTAAATATGTACTCGTATTTACTTACATACATATGTATGTACATACATACATATGTACATGTGTACATACGGACACCATACTTTATTGCAAAAAAATTTAGGCAGTTTTGCAAAAATAACAAAAATAAAATAGATTTTTTTATACAGAGTTCAAACCACATGTGAATACTTCATACATGTTCTCTTCCCCACTTTAACGAAAAAGTTAGGACAATAACAATTTAACAAGCTTTTGCATGTATCAATGAATACCAACATACACAGACACACACGGTATGTATCATCATTAAATGGTTCAAAAAATTCTAACAAGCTACAGGAAAAACAACAACAAAGCGTGTAAGAAAATTTGCATTGTCACTTTGCAAGTATGTACATACATACATACATACTTATGTACATAAGTATAAAAATATATCATTTCAAACAATTGTTTATTAATTTAAAAAAATGTTACATTAAACTTTAATACAGTAATTTGTTAAATTATTTCGGAATCACTTAAAAGACTTAATAAATTTATTAACAATTAAAATAATGACCATAAAATTTCACTTTCATGTAAATAAAGAACAACCGGCACTAGCAAAAGACTTAACTAAATCACTTAAGCAACCGCAGTTGTTGGAGAGAAGGTCGAAGGGCGAAATTTATGTTCTCCATTTCAAATTCAACTTTTGCTTTATTTGAAGTCGGTGTGTGTTACGCTTCAAAGCACTGAATAGGACAACGAATATGGAAGCTGCAACAGAAATTTTATGGAGTCCCGCAAACAAAATAATATATTTTAGATTTTGTTCAGCGTTGCTGTTTTGATTATCTTCAATTAAAGTTGTTGTATTTTTAGTGTGGAAGTGTGAACTTTTTCATTTCGGTTGCCTTTTTGCAAAGCAATATTATAACCGATTTGATTTTGTAAAATTAATAATTTTATTAAATATCGTCTTATATTTTATTAAATATTTGTTTTAGTTACACTTTTAAGATCATATCAGCCAATACTTAGAATTATAAATAAATAACTATCTATAAGGACACGAAAAAGTAGTGGTATTGGTATTACAGTAAGCCGCGAGTAATTACCTCGTACGAAATTCCAAGATTTTGGGTAATTATGCAGGGAAAGCATTTAAATAAATACGGTTAAATACTCTCAATGAAGCAATTATGCAAATATTCCTAGTTATGTATGTACATATGTCTGTATTGTCTTTAAATAACTTATTAAGGAAATAGGGCCATGAAATAATAATAATAATAATAATTATAATTATAATTATAATGCTAATAGTAATAATAAAAGAGCGCCATTAATATGTTCTTAAACAGTAATAACTCATTTCACATAATTTGCAGGTTCGTAACCAGTAAGTACTTTGGGCAGTAAACGAAGTAAATTTTCGGAAATATTTATTTTCAGTATAAAGTACATAAGGTTAAATATTTTTGAATTAAACGCATTGGTAAGTAAGCGAAAGTTAATTAATATTGGGTTTTTTTATAAAAAAAATAGTTTACAACAATAGGATTTAAAAAGGAAGGCAAATAAGCGTTAAATGTAGTTTAGTATTGGACAATCAAAATGTTTTACCTTTATCTTTCCTGTATCTTTCTCTATCGCATGAATTTTCCAAGGGGGTCGTCTTTGTACGTAAAGTTGAAATGAATGTATGTATATACAAAATTCCTTAAAATGCGGACATATTTACATATATGTATAGTATTTCCAAAATTGTGACGTTTAGTATGTGTATGATATCATTGAGAAAATGATTGTTAAGTGTGAAAACTTTTGTTGTTAGTATTTCTAAGCTTTTCTACACTAATTTATTCCTTATCAAAGGATTTGTGTGAAAAAGTACTTTTTTTAATGTGCTCTTTTTTGAATGTTTGAAAAGGTTTGTTTTTGGGAATATATACCTACATATGTATGTATTTGGAAATAATTATATATCGTTGGCTTAATATAGAAAAGGCGTATCTACATTTTTTTTGAAATCGCGTTTTTAATGTATTCTGGTAGACCACTGTCAAATACACCTTCCCTAAAAAAAATAGTGGGCTATGATTGCAAATAACGGATTTATAGTCCTATAAAAAAAGCCCTAACTCATTCGAAGTTTTTTTTTTAAAGAAAAAAGCCATAAGTCATTTAAAGTTGAATTTAGAGTAGACTAAAAAGAAATTGCCATACATTTTCTATGGTACTCAAAAATTCGCCAAGCTATTCTTATGGTTTTGCTTTTGCATTTACTTAAAAAAAGGGATTTCCCCGAATTTGTCTAGCACAAAAATAGTTTCTGTGCTACGTTGCTTCCGTCGGTGCGTTTTTGTTTTTTGTGTGTCAGTTCAATTTAAGTTTTTGTGTTGGAATGAATTTTACTATTGAAAGTTTTAATAACATGAATTGTGCAAAAGAAAATTCTGATTCAGATGATGTTCCGAAGAGGAAAAATACTGCTAACAAATCCAAATGGAAACAAAATGTAAATAAAAAAAAAAGAATGGAAGGTCAGCAATATTTGGGTATATCAAAAAAAGAACTTTGTCAAAAACCTTCTAGGCAATTAGGAGAGCTATGTTCATCACGATTTTGTATAAAAAGTGCGGTGAGAAAGTGTTCGACGTTTAATAAGTCCACGCGAAAAGAAATTTTTAGTTTGTTTTGGGAGATGTCCTGGGAGCAAAAGAAGCAGTATGTTGCAGGTCTTACAAGCTTTTCTGAGACAAAAAGGGATACCTCTGAAAATTCGAGACGAAATCAGTCCATATCATATTTCTTGAGTCATAATTCAAACCGATTACAAGTGTGCCGCGAAATGTTTTTTTCAACACTAGGAGTAAAGGAAAAGATGGTTCGAAATTGGATTAGCGGTGGCGGTAAACACGGTACTCAATGCAGTCCCGATAAAGCTTTAAATTTGCGCAAAAATGCTAAACGATCATCAGTAACAGGTAAGCACAACAAAAAACGACGTGACTTTCCAAAAAAATGGCTAGAGGAGTTGCCAAAAATGGAGTCCGATTATTGTAGAAAAGATAGCAAAAAGCTTTACTTCGAATCGGATTTTACCTCATATCAGGAGATTTACAAGCTTTATGTCGACGAGTGTGAATCCGAAAAAGAAAATGGGGACCTAAAATTGTCGTACCCAATATTTGCGCAATTAATAAAGAAATTAAATTATTCGATTTTTAAGCCTAGAAAAGATCAGTGCAATTTATGCGTATCACATAAAGCTAATAATGTTTCGGATGAGCAATACGAAAAACATAGAGAAGAAATCGAAAAAATGCGTTTAGAAAAGCAAAACGATATAAAAAATGCTGAATCCGGTTTATGTGCAGTGTTATGTATGGATGCGCAGGCAGTTAAATTAGTACCTCAACTAATCGCGAGCGCTGCATATTATAAAATGAAGCTTCAACTACATAACTTTACTGTCTATAATATTGTAACGCATGAATCAGATAATTATGTATGGGACGAAACGGATGGAAATCTAGTCTCATCCGTTTTTGCTACATGTATTATTATGCACTTAAGGAATTTTCATGCCCGATCGCCAGAAACCCATCTCATTATTATTTACTCGGATGGCTGCTTTCACCAAAATCGTAATACTGTTTTGTCTAACGCCTTGTTGACTTTTTCAAAAGAAACCGAAATAACAATTGAACAGAAGTATTTAATAAGTGGCCATACGCAAATGGAATGTGATGCAACCCATTCCCTTATAGAGAGAAAAATAAATAAAAAACAAATAAACTTGCCGTCTCAATTTGTTCAACTAATTAAGGAAGCTAGAAAAGTTCCAGCACCTCTACAAGCGCACCATTTGCGTTATGATTATTTTTTAAATTTCGAAAATATTTCAAAGGTTTACACATCAATACGACCAGGTAAAATATTGCACACTGAAAAAACTCTTTAGATATGTATAATCAAACTTTTCTAAAATTTCAGGCAGAAGCATTGGAGATCATACAGTAAACATGCTTCGAGCCTGACTCATCAGGATCAATTTATTTTAAAACAAATATAACAGATGAATATCAGTTACTCCCACAGAGATCGAAGTCTACGATTGAAAATGTGTCCCCCGATTGTCTTTATAAAGAGAAAATAGCCATATCTAAAAAAAAGTGGGACGACTTGCAAGGTCTAAAAAAATTCATACCAGCAGATTGCCACCATTTTTATGATAATTTACCTTATAAAACCTAATTTTAGTATACTAACATCTGCCTGAATTACGTATTTTAGTTTTAATTGTTTATTTTTTTACTTCAAACATGAATTATTATATTAGTTTCTCCTAATTTTAAGTTACGACAAAAAGCCCTAACTTACATTTATTTTCAAAAAATTAATATCAAAAAGCCCTATCTAAAATAACTTCTAAGAAATTAGAAATAATAAAAAAATTTAACCAGAATTGAATTTGTTGCTTGTTTTGAATAAAAATTTAAATATAAATGTTTTTTGTAACTTAAGTTTTTAAGGTTTTATTCCGTTTTTTCCTTCTCCTGAAAAGTAACGAAAAGTGTAGATACGCCTTTTCTATATTAAAACATCGATATACAATTATAATTATATATGCTAAGCTAAGCCAACAACAAACAACAATTTTTTTTAATATTTTGATTTTTTAAACTATTAAACATTAGTATTAGAATTAGTAAAAGCTTGTGCATGTGGTCTTCTACAAGTCAGTTACTACGTACATACATACATACTTATGTCGTTTTTAGCCATAGAATTCTGGTATATTCAAGGCCTGTAAATCTCACATCTCTTTTGGGATGTGCAAAAAGTTCGTTAAAGCAAAATAAAATTTTGCTTTTTATAATAACAAATGCCGTGAAAAAACATTTATATTATAAAATTTTTATAAATCTATATTTTTCTATATATTTAACGAACTGGCCATTTAGTTCTATTGAGTTCCTTATATAGCGAATCAAAAATATATTTTGTAATCAGTTTAACGAGCAAATAATATTTAATTAAGTATTATAAGTATGTAAATATGTACGTACTTACATACTTATGTATGTAAGTACATATATGAACAAATAGAAAAAAATTTGCCGTTATTTTGTTTTGAGTTAGTACACAGGGCGCCTACGCATTTTGGGTGAATAGGTATGAAAAAATTAGCACTATCACTAGTGAAGAAGTATTTTTTTATAACCAAGCGGGTAAAAAATGATGCAAAATATTTATTTTCCAATTTTATTTAGTTGTTATTTAATTAACATTTAGTGCAATATCCGGATGTTCCTATTGATATTCATGTAGAGAAGAATCAATGCCAGAATATTCAGCATCAATATGCAATAATGCGTATGTACATATGTACATATGTATGTATGCATGCAAATTATATAGCAAACCTGTTGCTTTTACATTTATAAATGTCCAATACAAAAATAATATCTCATTCTTTGATATAAAAAAATAACTAACTAAGCTCTCACTGTTTTATATACAAACAACAACAAATGGCAAAAATCAATGCTCTCTAAAATGTATGAGGCGATGAAATGTACACAAATCTAAATGACCAATTGCATGAAAAATCTTGTTGATGTTTTTGCAAAAGCAGACAAAAAATTTAAAGAGTACAAAGCACGTGCGAACACATTACACTCTCTCCTCTACACCCCTTTAAAAGAACAGTTATGACAACAACAATGTGAAACGGTATGTTAAACACATCTGAAGCGGGTGGTACACACATTCTCCTCGTCTACATTGGCAATTTTGTTGCATGCAATTCTGCTGCAGAATTGCTTTAGTGTCCACATTAGAAAAAATCTACTATTGCAATTCTTGTATAAAACGTATGTACATATGTAAAACATCAAATACAACAACACCAAACATCAAGTTGAATAGTGAGGACAGCAAAGCAAAACAGAATTGCAGAGAACATGAAACTCTGTACCCCTCCCCTAGCTTCTTACCTCTCTCTCCTAAAACAACCAAGAATTGCTGCAACTAAATTGCAAGTGTGGACAGTGAGATTAAGATTTAGCTTCAACTTTTGGTCAGTGTGCGTTTGTTTACGAAAATTCGTCACATGCATACGTCTTGTGTGACGATTTTTTGAAAGCAAACACACACAACTGCAAAAATTCATACTAAAAATGGATCTGTGTATCGCCTGCTTTAAACGATGTAGGAAGCAAGAACAATTCTAACAAACGACATGAAAAAAACCAATATACATATGTACATACATAAGTACATACATGCATACATAAATTTTAAGAAATTTTGCAAGTAAAACATATAATTTGGAACAGTTGATTAATAAATAAAAAGTGTTACCTTAAGAAAACTAATTCATCAATTCCTCAGTTTATTTATATGTACGTACATACATACATACATACTTATTAATAACTACATAAATTAATCACCACAAAATTTCACTTTCATTTCAATAAAGAACAACCGACACTAGCAAAAGACACGAACCAACTAAATTATTGTAGTAATCGATGATGTTGGAGAGGAGGAAGAAGACATTTTTCGTTGAGAGTTAAACAACGATATAAACGAAGGGCGATACCTTGTCCATTAGATTTAAGTTTTAGTACTCGGCATGCGTTTGAAGTTGAATTTGGTATTTGTTTTGGAATGTTGTATGGAACACATGTAACCGACATACACGACAACAAATATTGAAAATGCACTAGATATTTTGCAGTGACCAGCAAATAACAGAAGGCAAGGAAGTATTTTAGACTTAGTGCAGCGTTGCCGTTGTGATTATTTTCAATCAAATTGAATTTCTTTGAGTGTAAGTTTTTTCTTAAATAAATATTGTTTATACTTATGTATGTATATTCAGTAGTTACCCTGCTTAACAAACATTCGATTGTGGGAACATCTATGTATATACATATATGTATGTATGTATATATCGAACAACAAATATATTTTGTACTCACTTTAACGCGCAAATAATATGTAAATAATGAATATGAAAGGAAATGAAATCATTCATATTTTTTTGTTTTTGTTGCATTGTGCAACACTCAGCTATTGCAACTTCAATCCTATTGTAACGGCGAAATTATTTACATTGTTGACTCTATTGGTGCAATGCTTAAAACATTTATGACTCGACTGTGGCAACTTTCCATTTTTGCTCTCCGACTATTTTTATGACACAATCTCAGAAGTATCCGAAGAAAATAACGCGTGGATTTTAGACGATATAACAATATAAAAATAAGTTATGCAATAGAAGATGAAATGGCTTCAAAAGGCAATAAGAGCCATAATGTAGGATCCCTTGGTATTGAACTTGTTTTGCTTAAAGTGAAATCAAAAGAGATTTTCATTCATTTGTAAATTGTATTCAGTTAACCAAAGAAAACAAAGTTTGGCTAAAATAGATTTTATTTCTTCAAGAGCTTCGTGTATCTGCACTACACAAATTATTTCATGTGACAAGAAAAAAGGAATAATATCTGACTATTTTTAAAATTTATATACGATTTTCTATAATGTTGTACATTCAAATGTCATATGTATATGATTATTTTTTGTTATGAACTTTTAATACAAGATGAATAATTAAAAAAAAATTAATTATTCATCTTCAAGTCCACAACTGTCATTAGATATAATATGGTTTTGTTTTTTTTAAGAAAAAACGATATTTTGTCTACCCGAATATTGCAACAAACTCAACACCCTCGCTCCCAGGTTGTTGCACAAAGTGGGAGCAGTACTTAGTTTAGTATGCAGAAAGTTAAGCTGTTGATTATGTGCAAAACTTGAAGCAAAAAAAAACCGGTAATTCTCTTAACATTTGTGAAATTTGTATTTAATGGGCAGCAAAAGCATGTTAATTCTACTACAAATGAAACACTGAAACCAACATTGCTCTAACAGTTTTTTAAATATTCTTTTTTTCAGAATTTGTATGTGGAATGTGTTTACCAGCATTGTCATTCTAGCGCTTTTAAAGCTAAACTTAGATTTTATAATTTTCATTAAGCTCCAAAAATTTGCATGAGGTGCAAGCTCATTTTGGCCATTTATAAATGTACTTATATAGTATAGCCTTATATAGTTAATAGCCATTTTTTTTTCAATGAACTATCGTGATTTATTTTTTAAGAATGATATTGTCGGATAAAATATGAAAATGTGAGAAAATAATAAATTTGCAGCATAAACGTATTAACGTTTAAACAAATTGCCAAGACATATTTCACAAGGTAATCCTGTTAATAATCGGGATTTCATAAAACATAAACAAAATTTTTAAATGACAAGTGATCTCATTAAAAAATATTACAAAAATATATCAGTACTATACGAATAATAATTTTTCGGAAACTTTGAAAATGATTTAAAGTTGCTATAATATACAGAAAAAGTACAAAAATAGAAATTGATTTCAATTAATTTACTAATTGAATCAAAATTATCCAATAATTCGTAAAAATTTTTAATATGGGAAATGTTTCTTTTTACTTCTTTTCGATTGCATGAAACTGCGTTATATGAGTGCAGTTATGAGAATTTTTATGTTTTTTGGAGGAGTTGCTTTGTTAAATAAATTATTTTATTTTATTAGTAAAGTGCATTGTTACTTTTAACTTTTTAAACAAAATTGTTAAGAAAAATCTTTAAAATAAGTTTAGCACTAGAATTTCTTTAAGCACTTTTCTAAAGACGATTCAGCCCCATAAATTTTAAAAATTTGGTCACACTGCTGTTTATCTCAAATCACATTCTTTTACTTTACACACATGCACACACACACACACACACACACACACACATATATATATATATACATATATATATATATATATATATATATATATATATATATATATATATATATGTACATATATATAATATATAAGATTACACTTTTATTAATATCGTTCAAAATGTGATTTTTATCAACTTCTGGATAAAATTCATACAACTTACAATAACTAATAGATAGTGACGATATCCATTTTGAGAAAAGTAACCAAAATGAAAATGATCACACTTCTAACTTAAAACATACCAGCCTTGGTTAAACATAATCTCAATGGCAACGTTGGACTAAATTTAAAATACTCCCTTACTTGTCTTATTTTGTTTGCTGGGATCAGCAAATGTCTAGTGCAACTTGGAAATTTTTTTGTCGTGTATGCCGATTGGAATTACGCCATACAACATCTTAAATTCAATTTCAAACGCATGCCGTTGTTTACTCTCCGTTAAAAAGTTCTTCTTTCCAACATCTGCGACTGCTTCATTGATTTAGTTGAGTCGTGTCTTTTTCTAGTGTCGGTTGTTTCTCGTTAATTCAAAGTGTAGGAAGGCTATGGCCATTAATTTAATTGTTGATAAATTCATTGAGTCTATTAACTGATACTGAAATAATTTGAAAAATTGCTGTGTACGTTTTCTTAAGGTAAATTTATTTTATACATACATACCTACATATGTATGTACATACATATGTAAGTATGTAAGTATATTAAACAATTTGTTTTATTTCTTGCACAATTATTTTATTTATTACATATGTATGTATGTATGCATATGAAATATTTGTTACATATACTTAAGTATGTACTTACATAAGTATACTTACTTACATAAGTACATACATAAGTATGTATTTACATACATATGTATGTATTTATGTAGGTACTTCCAAAGTTATAATGCAAATATTCTTATAACTATTGTTGTTGTTTTTTTTTAAGTTTATTAAAACTGTTCTTGTTTTTTATATCGTCTGAGATGTGTTTACAGACACACAAACATACAGTGTGTTTGCGTGTGCATTGATTGCTACATACCAAATTGTTATTGTTATAACTGTTTTTTGTATTTGGCAAAGCAGAGAGTGAGTGATGTATACACATGTGTTATGTACTCTTTTACGTGCAAAGTCAACTTATTTCTTGTGTGTGATTTTGCAGAAGTACCAACAATAATTATATATGCAATTCGATAGCAATATGTCTTGTCGGTTTATATAGTTTAGGGAGCTTTGATTATTGTTTTTTGTTGTTGTTGCTCGTTAGAGAGCGTTTTGTATTTATATTAAGAGTAAATTGTGCATACATACTTACATATATACATAGACGTTAGATATTAATTTGTCTTAAGTGCCGTGGCACAAATTAGATCCGAGATGTCACGAAATTTTATGAAACATAACAATTCGATAAAATTTTCTCTCTCTACCTCAACAACGAAAGAAGATCTTAGTTTTTAATTTTTTTAAACGTCAAAATCTTCATCTTAGGTCTGCTTTGTGGTCCTGGAGACGTACAAATTTAAACGTCAATCACCATTTAAGGCCATGTCACATAAAACTTTTGCTTCGCGTTGCGTTACAGCTTCGCTTTGACATTTAAGTTGAAATCATAAACTATACATAGACCCGACAACTTTGTAAACATGCCTAAAGTTTGTGTGAAAGGGAGAGCTAATCTAGTTGTTTTTATATAGATATCTCTTCACACAAACTTTAAGCACGTTATACAAAATATGCAAAATATGATTCGGACCCTTTTTATACGTCAAAGTTGAGTACTCTGTGTTGAATACTCTGTGGTTGAAATGTACATACTTATACGAAACATGCCACATAAAACACTTTTAACGCAGCGTGACGCAAAAAGTTCGGCAACTCTCAACTTTTTGCGTGCTTTGACAATCAAAGTTATGTATGTATGTATGTATGTTAGAATATGATATGAAAATGTGATGTGATATGAAAAATACTTATTTTTTATTTTTAAAATTTATTTCCTGTTGAAGAATATGAGCTTGTTTTTTTTAACTAATTTATAAAATAGTACCTATTTGCATGCTATATGTACATAAGTTTTTGGTATAAGATTATTTTATTGTAAAAACTCAGTGGCAGCGTATTATTAATGATATTTTACCTTTTTATATGAATATATACATACATACATATGTATGTATTTGAAAACCCAAAAAACAAATGAATTGATGAGAATAAAAAGCTTTATATGGAATAGTGGTGTATTTTCAATAAACTACAATAGGTGATAACAAAATAAACACAAAAAAGCAAATAATATTTTGACTTTAATTTTTATAATAAAAAATAATTAGCAAAATTCATATCCACCTTTTTGGTAAACACACAATGCGCGCGTTGTGTCAAAGTTTTCATTGTGTCATACACCTTTCGCGTTACGCTTTTCTGTCAAAGTTAAAAACGTCACGCAACGCTACAAAGTTTTATCTGACACGGCCTTTACATATTTGTGGTGTGACTGCGCAGCGTTCGTTTGTAACACGCCGTCCACACTTGCAATTTTGTTGCATGTAATTTTTTAAAATTCTGCTTTGGAATTGCTTTAGTGTCCACGTTAGAAAAAAATCTGGTATTGCAATTCTTGTAAGTATAAAACGTACATATATAAAACTTCAAATACAACAACAACAAACATCAAGTTGAATAGTAAGAATTTCAAAGCAAAAGAGAATTGCAGAGAACATGAAACTCTGCACCCCTCCCCAAGCTTCTTACCACTCTCACCTAAAACAACCAAGAATTGCTGCAACAAAATTGCAAATGTGGACAGCGTGTAAGCATGTCTGCAAGAGATGAGCGATCGCGTGATTTTTAAAAACCATCGTGAACATCGAAAGTGATTTAAAACTCTTTTCTACAATTCACATCGAATAGTCATATTGATGTTTTCTTACTTTTTTCTATGCGTTTTTACGCTTTACATACATACATATGTATGTAAGTATATATTCATATGGATACGAATATTTTTGACTACCCGCTATAAAAGAAGCAATAAAACTAAAAAATAAAATTTGTTTTAGCGATATCATTAAGATTATTGATAATCGAGTTTTTATCAAATCTCTACGTTGCAAGGTGCTGAAAAGCTTTTATGTCTGTTATTGCCATGATGAAGGGCCAATCCTGTCTGAGACCAAAAATTGGCGGCCTTTTTATATCGTGTAAATATGATGCCAGTTGTTGAAGGCCTTTGCAAAATGTTCCAAAATGAAAAAAATACATTCTCGAAATAAATTCTATACTTTCCAACCCAAAGTAATATCAGTTCTTAATATACATAAATTATCCATGTGAATTTGTAGACATTTCATTAAAATTTATTGTTTCTTTCGAGAGATATAGGTATTCCACACTTTCGATAAAAGAAATCCTTTTTGAAACACATACATAACTATGTACAGTAGAATCTTAGAAAAGTTAACTCTCATAAAAGTTAAACGCGCGGATAAGTTAACAGTTTTTCATAATCCACGTGCAGCTCTAAAAAGTTAACTTTTCGGTTAACTTTTTAGAGCGTGTACATACATATATACATACATCTAAAGTAAGTTTCTCGAAATCAGTTGAAAGCATCAATAGCGTTATAAAATGGTTTGAGAGCAACAATGATGCAAATGGTATGTCAGACCTAATCAATATGCGTACGAAAATGATCAGAAGCACGGCTGCCAGATTTGACGATTTATAGTCATTTTGCAATTTTGCTTTCAAAACTGGATAATTGACGATTTGACGATTTTTTGAAAAAATATGACGATTTTAGTCTTTTGAACAATGGTAGCTTTAAAGGCTGGAACACAATGTGCAGCTGAGGCTGAAGTTGAGGCAATAGCTGAAGTTGTAGCTGAGGCGGAGTTTGAAGTACGAACACAATGATGAGGCGTGAGTTCATTGTTGCCAATTGTACTTAATCAAAATTTTATGTACAAATGTATTGAATTTGTATGAACGATAAACATTATTGGCATCTCTGGATATAATAATATGTTAACACAATCTGTTAACTATCAATGTTAACATAATAAACAAAATTAATTTAAGTTTTTTGTGTACTTGTTCAAAAATAAAAATATTGTTTTGTGGAAAAATAAAAATATTCTGTAAAAAAATGTAAACGAACATAATATGTTAAAGAAGCGCTGTTAATTTGAGGCGCTGTAAAAAGTTAAAATGTTCGAACTTTGCGCCTCAGGCTTTGCCTCAGCTTCAGCCTCAGATTTACATTGTGCTGGCATACATTTGAAGCAATTTATTTTACTTTTAACAGAGAGAAGTATACTTCTCGCCTCACGCCTCAGCTGCACATTGTGTTCCAGCCTTAAGGCATTTCTTTATGTTAATAAAGTGTTTATCATTTGGTATGTTGTGCGCATTTACTACCATATTGTTTCAAAAAAAGATCAACCATACAAAAGTAAAGAAAAAAGGCAAGGCGAAAAAGTTCACGATCGTTTTTCTTTTGCGGGTATACCTACTTAAATGTATGTATGTATGTGAAAATGACTCGGTTGAAGAAGGATACCTTCCAAAGACTATTTAAAATAAATAATTCAAATTGTTATAAAATTGTAATTAAACCTGACTTAATAAAAATGTTAAGCTCAGATATTTAATTGTAACGCTTTTAAGTTCATCATAAATTTTTATTTTTGTACATATGTTTGTATCTATACGATACAATTAAATATTTGTGGATATGTAGGATTGAATTGTTAAGTTTTTTTTATTGTATAAAAATATTTAATAGCCTTTTGCAGACATCGTTTTCGTTCATTCGTACAGTTACATACATTTAAAACAAGAACAAAATTTTGAGTTTTGATTTCAATGTTATTATGTGAACGAAAGAAAACATTCTTAAATCAAAAAAGGCAATAAGTATGATTGATTTATTTTTTTTGCCCTATTGTTTTTTAATAATAATAATAATAAAGTATTTAAAAATTACATTTTTACAAGTTGCCCGATTTTTTTTACGATTTTCAAACACGAAAAAGACGATTTTTTTATTTTTTCTCCTCAAATTGACGATTTTTCCACAAATTTTTCTGGCAGCCCTGATCAGGAGCTATTATATAAAAGAAAAGAAACAAACAAGCCTTGACTGCTTCTTTAAACCTCTATAAACTACTTATTTTTATGCGAACAAAAAAAAAACTGAGCGGGACTGTGAAATTGAATACGCAGTACAAACTAAAAGTAAGTTTCTGTAATAATGAAAACTATTATATATGTAAGTCTTTTAATACAAATGTAACATTTGGTATATAAAAAAAATTGTTTACATATTACATACATACTTTATTTGTTCCTTTTTTCGACTAAAAAAAACCGCTTAGAAAAGTTAAAAGTTCGAAAAAGTTAATACCCCTTGGGACATTTTGGTTAACTTTTTTAAGATTCTACTGTATATCCAAAAACTCTTAACAAATATTGTAGACTCCAAAACTCGTTTGATATAAATACGTTGTAGAAAATTGTTGGAAAAAGTTTTTTTTAATGCTTCTAGAATTAGTTTTTTAGAACTGATCCGATACATGAGTTCTCGTAAACAGTATTTTGTCTATTCCGACAATTTTCTTAACTGTACTCGATATTAAGAAAAGTTCTGCAGATGATTTGTAAGCCCAGCCAGATTATTTTACCAGCCAAGTAAATTTTGAACATTGATAATGATATATTTTTTAAAAATTAAAAAAATCCAACTTTTGACTACTGGTCTTAAGACACATAGTTAGGAATTTCTGAAATTTCTAGCTCACTTAGTGGATATATAATTTTTTCTGATATTGTAGTAACATATCTAGTGTCTGTTTACATTTTAATTTTCATACTGAAGAATATGTAATATTGTCTATGGATTTGAATAAACAGCTTTAATAATTTTCTTAATTTATTAGAAATGTTTGTGAATATTTTGTAGAAATACTATGCAAAAGCAAACTATTGAATGCTTAAATAAAAGAAGGGAAATTATACCTTTAAGAAAATAATAAAAAGCTCCTTCTGTATGAAAATCTGTAACCAAATAAATTTCGATATCTCCCATTCAGAGAAAAGTTCCTTAATATGGCTGTACTGACTGGTTGTGGAAATAAATAAAAGCATACCAAAGTTATTGCCATATAAAATACATTTTTGTTATAATCGTATTGAAGTCTTTGTATTGGTAAAGACAACTATTTTTGCCTGCCTCACTTGCGCAGGTACTGAAATCCTGCATTTATTTTATAATGTCCGTACTAAATATTTAATATCTGGCAATACTCTGACATCCTTGCAATACAGGCTCACAGCCATATGGTTTATAAACCTTTCACAAGGAAAATTTACTAATAGTCATAAAGATTGTTATAAATGCTTTATCAACATTTAATAAGAAAATTGACTAAAACTCTATTCATAAACGATCAATAGCCTAAAAGCATTTAATAATCCATTTATAAAATCTTTTTTATTTTATTGTAGGTTGTACACTTCTATACATAAAAAATATACTACGGTTACTAGGGCGGAACTAATTTGTATGGGCAAAAATTTTTTGAAGTTTTGCATTGTGACTGCAAATGATCTCCAAATTAAGTTTGCAAAGTATTTGATTGATCTCTTCATTCGTATAGGAAATACCTTATCTTTACTCGTTGTTTTCTTTTACATACCAATTTATAAGCTTTATTATCATGTTAGAAACTTGTAATTTTTAAAAATACTTTGTTGTATTAAAGAAAAACATTTTTACATATTTGATTACTCGATTGAAATTCTAATCATTTTCATACTACAAATTGATTTGTGAACACGATTGCGTTGCCAATAAAATGTGTACTGTTCATGAGTATACTTTCCCCTCAAAGGGTTGTTAGCCTTAAAAATTTTAATGACTAATTTGAACTTTAAGCCTACAATAATCTTTTTGTAAAATAGAATGTCAGAGTAAATTTTTTTACTCTTTGCTTTTTTCTTTTTTCACTCTTATTTTCACTAACTCCCATTGCGTCTGTTGTCTGCTGGACTAAAGCTGAAAGTCCATACCATCCGTTCTTTAAATATGCGTTATATGCGTTTCTGTGCATTCTATGCGTTTTTATTTTGATCAGCTGTAGTGTAAATATTTTTATCAAATAAGAACATTTTTGGCAAAAATAAAATGTGAAATTGTGACTTTAAAAGAATTTATGGAATTCAGTGAGTTGATATACATACATAATATTTTGGGCCTACGAAAAGCTGCAAAAGACCGCGGAACGGAAAGTGAGTGGTATTTGTGCAGCCCCAATAAGATTCTCCTCAATTGTAATTGAATAAAAAGTAATAAATACAACGGAGGTGACTCTCAGTACATAAAAGTAATCGATAACTAGAATATACATTTATTTAACGAAAGAAGTATGTTACAAATAATGTATTTCATTCTTGAAAATAGTTGTAAACTTTATAACGAAAGCTTTTTCTTTTATTAGAAACTTTTTAATACAAAAAAAAAAGAAAATTAGAATCCTCCACAAAATTTTTTTATCGATATCATTGAAAATAAAATATAATTTGTCATCCTTGGCCATCAAAATCAGCTGAGCTTTTTTCATTATGCATAATCTGCTTAAGCGTTCTATACGTCTATACGTTCTATGCGTTTTGCTCTGCAACTTGTCACATACAAGTACCCCGATTTTATTTTTTTGACACGTGCATAAAACGCAACAACGCATAAAACGGATGGTATGGACTTTTAGCTTAAGAGTATTGGTTTTCTTGACATATGATAATTGAAAATTACTTTGATTCGGAAGATATCTCTTCCCCTACTCCTTGCCAGTTAGATTTTTCGTTAGACTACACACTTTAGCTCTAACGTAACCCACACCAAGTTTGGGTGCATTCTCAATTTTTTTAAAGAGAAGTTACACTCATGCCTACTACTTTCTTAAGGCGTTACTTCTTTGTGAAAGGGATAGGGTAGAGAAAACAGGTGGTGAAATTAGGACAGAGAGAGAGAGAGAGAGATAGCGAGCTTAATCTCTGTATTACAACTCAACTATTTGGCTTTTTTATAATTTTTATAGCAGAGTTGCAGCGCCCCTGGTGTTAAGAGTAGACGCAATAAGTCCCTTAAGCTGCATGCGTACAGCCATTTTAATAATTGTTATACTTCGAAGGCGATTCTGCTAAAATTACCGATGAAGGAGGGCGGTTTGATGCAGTAAACATTAGCGTAGAAGAGTGCCCAATCGCTGTTACTGTTTAGTGACCAGTGCTAACTATGACTTCATCACTTAAACAGTCCAACGACAATTAACACATGATGTTAATTTAATGACTTGTCTTGAACAGGGATCGAACCCAGGTTCTCAGACATAAATTGCTTTGTAGTCATTTGTAGTCAACGCGGTAACTACTTCAGCCAACAGCATCCTCATTATGTTATAGTCACCTTCGCAGAACAACTTGATCAGAACTTAATTTTTCTGAAGTAAGCCATTTTTTGAAAAGATTCTTGATGAAAATCTACCATATGCTGTCGACTATAAAAAGGGAAAAATATATTATGGATTAGATGAAAACCCAATTCCATAAAAATGATTTCCACTTGTATTCGTTAACCTATATATAGCTGCTTTTGTTCCATATTTTGCAATAATTCCTGATCAATTAAGCATTACTGAAGTCAATTTTCATGATTTCACACAATAACTCTAAGTATTATCTATGCTTATATGTTCAAACATCAGCTTTTGCTTTTGTCCTTGATACAAAGAGAGAAAGCATTGCATAATTCTAACCATAAAAAAAGGAACATCAAAATGTATACATAATACCCGTATCTAGACAAAACACCATAAGCCGCAAATGCTCATAAAGCGATTATGGTTTTGTATCATGCATTTACCAAGCATTTGATGTTGCTCACCTTATTGGGCATTTAGGAATGAAACGCGTTGAAAGGTGAAAGCCAACAATGGTAGAAAACAAAAATAATTGTCAAGATATACAAAAATAATATGAGCAAAAGTGAAGTTAAGTACCCAAAAACAACTTTCAAACAAACTAACATTATCAAAAGTTACAGACAATTGCAATTGTTTTAGATAGAACACATTGCTTTTCCAGTAACAATTATTATGACAACAATAAATACTTAAAACAAAAAGTATTTCAGTGTACAAAAGGGGAAAAGTAACGAGCATTAGATATTTCACAATTTGAAAATTGAATTAAGAAGTGCTTAATTACCCAGAGCAGGGAAGTGGATGATTATGGTATGGTTACATGGTTTTTGCAGCAAACAAGTTTTAGTTGTTTTGAAATACTTTTTTCATAACTTTAGTTGTATTAAACAAATTTCGTTGGTCTTATTCCTTATTCAGGCTTAAGACTCTTTGCATTATAAAATAAAACAAATCCCTGTCGCCTCATTATTTTGTTCTTTCAAATTAAAACAAAGTCATACTTAATCGTCCTGGGTTGGTCACCAATTTAAACTTTAATCCTTGATCTTGTCTATGATACAACAAAAACAATTCGAAAATAATAATCTTATATGTCGACGATATAATTCACAAGTTAAATAGTTTTCACTTCTATTGGCAGTCCCCAAAGACTGGCCCGCAATTTTTTCTTTTAAATTAAAACAAATCATGCTTAATTGTCCTGGGTTGGTCAACCAGAGCATATTGAAAGAAAGAAAATATATATTATTATAATATATTGCCTTACTGCCAGTTAAATAAAAAGTGAAATGTGTCATTATGGTGTCGTAAACAAAGTCCTTGATTCTTATATGAACTTTTATTAAGCTTAAAATGCATAAACACAAACATATAGACATGCTCATTAGGCCACATAAAGCAGCCAGACCAGCAAACAATAAGGATACTTTAAGGATACATACATACATGTTGATAAGAACAGAAGTTTTCAAATGAATGTACATACTATTGGGAAAAAGGATGTAATTGTGACAAAGCAACAAGTGCAGAGGTCTCCTTGGGTTACAAATGTCTCAAAAGGTGAGTTTATGTGAAACAACATTTTCTAATAAAGAAAATATTTCAAATGTTTATGGATGAGTATAATTTGAACTTTTATAAAGAAAAAAAATTATATAGATAATATATTTATAAAATGTGTCAATTTCGCTTATCCAAAGAAACTTTAAAGTTGAACGTTTATTTATCCCCATTTTCACGGCAAAATAAATACCTCGTTTGAAAACCAATCAATAGAAAAGTCAGCAATAAGGTTGGAAAATAATTTATCAAATTGGAAAAATTGTAAAAAGTGTCAACAGGCTCTTTTGTAACATATTGACTTCTTTCGTTTCCATTTCTATGTATTCCACTTACATACATAAATGTTCATTCCCAACAAACACAAAAAAGACACGTTTCCAATACAATTGTTTGCTTTATAATGTAATTTTCATATTAAAAAAATTAATAATGAAAACTTTTTAGCAACAAATTGAACCGACTTCAAAAATAATCTTTAAGAAATTTGAAACAACTAAGGCGTTATATGCTTTATCTAGCGAAATCGTTAGTAAAGGTGCCAAGAAACATATTGAAGGCAAGATATATTTTATAGCTCTCGGCTTCAAAGATCTCAATAAGTAACGCATATATTAATATTTTACTTATTTTCAAAATTTTGAAGTCTATTTTTGTAATCGGTTAAAGTTTTTTATTTTAGAGATTATTTTTAAAGTTGGTACCATTCCTCCTGTTATTTTCACATATTGGTCAAAGTTGACCGAATCTGGAACATATCGAATTTGAGGATTCGCTGTTTTGTATTCGTAGTCAGCCCGATGAAGGAAATGGTAGAAAAAAACTTTTTATGGGACCTGCTATTCCCATTGTTCCTCAAATCGCGTGCATTCGCTTTTGAAAAGTCACCCAGATATACAATAATTACATTCTAATTTTTATGGAAGGTATCACTCCTCTTATAGTAAACGATGCCACGTGCCATACATGTCCGCTATGAAATAAAAATCATTAAACAAAAAAAAATTACTATAAACAAAAAACAAACTTTTGAAATTCTCAAACTAATGGTTTGACCATTAAGTCGCAAGAAGAAATAGGAGAGAAAAAGCTAAATAGACGAATACATACATGGGATTGTTGTTAAACAACAACATAAGAAATATTTACTTCTTTAATTCTCTCTTCATACAAAAGTGTATTAAATAATTGATATTCCTCAATACTATTACAAAAAGTGGTAAATGAATATGGTTTGGCGACCACCCATAGCAGTAGTGCTCCGTTCTGCTTGTGTAATAATTGGGTTTTTCTTCATTAATTGAACTCGGGCCAGACAAATAAAATAAATTTTAATTTAACTAATATATTTAGTTGAAAAAATACGTAAGAACTGCTCATTTATAGATAAAATAATAAAAAATGTAATTAAACTATTTCTATATAATATATTGTCTGTTCCAGTAGGTTCTTTCAAACTTTAACAGTTGAGAGCGATCATATTGAACCAATTGGCAGTCATTTATTCAGTCTGTTTTGCCAAATCACCTCGGACAGATATACCGTTCAATAAAACGTATAATAATGGAACTTTTTTTCATCAAAATGGAGGATCTGTTCGAATAACGTTCCGCTCGCTTCATCTATTCTACGGTCGCATTAATCGTCCTCCATTTCTGGATAATGAGTACGTCAACAAACGAAATTGTCGAATTTGGGACAATACCAACCTTCACAACATCCCTAAGCGACCAATGATGCATCACAATAAAAATTCACTGTTTGGTACGTTGGGCAGGCCAACACCATCAACGGAGCATGCTATATGTCGATTACTACCAAAATCCATTAACATGAATTGGTTTCAACAGGACATTAAATATTTTGCATGAGCGATTTTAGGGCGAGGTCAACTCACGTGCGGTTGATGTGAATTATCCACCGAAATGTTACAATGTTTCTTGTGGTGTTTACGTAGGTCTACGCGCTTAATGAAAAACTCATTACAATAAAATTGCCCTAAAATGTTTTTAAATATTTTCAAATTTGATTTCAGATCAACTTCAGTGTGTTTGCTGGGTTGAGAGTGTATGATATAATACAAATTATCTTTTCTTCAGTTTTCAATAAATATTTGAAAGCACATACTGAGCGATATTTTTATAAATTGGTTTTATTTAATGTTAAATAAGAAATAACTTTACGCACATCCCATCTATTGTATAGTGACACACACACACACTCGTGTGCTCCTTTCTATTGCTTTAAGGATATGCTCTATTTTATTTTCATTTACTGTTGCATAAATATACATACATACATATGTACGTTTATGACTCCAACAAACCAGTCAACACACGTTGCGAACGTTAGTAAAACTTGGATAATAATTCAGTTGTTCGTTTCTTTCCTCTCGTATACAAGTTCATTTGTAAACAACGTAACTCTGTTGTCACCAAAACTGTCATCAGAAAAAGTTACCACAAAACTGTCGGTGGTGGCGGTTGAGCGAAAAAATGTAGGCAGTAGGCGAAAATCAGCTGCAGCCGATATTATTCTTAATATGTTAAGAAAATAAATCTTTTGTGTACATTATGTCCCCCCAAGAGACACTGCTTACACATCCTGCCTTGGTGGCTTGGTGTTGTCCTTCCTGGAGTATAGCGTTATCAGATTTCCGGCATTTTGTGCTGATAACCTCTAAAAACTTGTATGTTGCTACCCAATCCCTAAATTAACAGGGTAACGGGAGTGCATGTAAGTATTTAAGGATAAGGCTTGCCTATGCTTGTCTGTGTAGAGGTGCTGCCGATGCCTTAACTTTGCACGGAGGTGTTTTTAACACATGGCTGACCAGAGATCCTATCTGGTGCCACGGGAACCAGTAGCCCCTAGGACTTGTCTCAGATTGGTTAACGGGTCGCTGTTGTTAAAACCCAAATATACGTGGGAAGAGTTATGGGTCGCATGAGTGTGTCTACAATATGGGGCCAGTGATCGTATTGTAGATGCTCTCTTCAGGCCATATATTTCCATGTACTGATGCTATTCCACAGGGATGCGATGGAAGGTGGTACAAGATAGAGGACTTTTTACTGCTGGGCCGTTGGGGTGGTAGGAGGGTAGGTAGCTCCAGCACTTCAGTAAAGTGTCTGTACATTGTTCTGTCGCCTGTACAGAATTTACTGCCATACTGTCCCCACCTGGTGCACATGTAGTTCCTCACCCGATGTGTGCCTTTGAAAATTTAGTACTCGAACTCGATACAAATTCAATTTAATAACTAATACAGTTCGATCAATTATGTACATGAAATTTAACTATAAAAAATATATTTTTTTGATATTGACTTTCAACAAATAAATGTGTTGACTTTTCAGGAAACACTCTTATTTTGCATCATATACAAAGAATTTCGCCTGTGTAGCCCTGCAGCTATAAAATATTAGCAAATTTCTTAATCCTTCAAATAATTTAATGGGATTTTTTTTATAAATAAAAATTGCATAAAATTGCGTGAATTTAAAAAAATATAATTTCATGTATTAATTGGAAGAGAGGTTTCATTTGACTTAGTCATAAAGTTTTGTAAATGCGGCTGATGGCGGCGGCTTGATTAATGAAAATAAATGTGGCGGCGGCTGCAATTAAGTATTCGAATTAGACCTCTGGTAAATAATTCGTAAAGTTGTTACTGGATGTTTCTGAGGTTTTAGTGAAGCAAATAATGTAAAGTTTTTTTTTTATTTTATTACGAAAATATTTTGAATTATAAAAAATTTTTTTAATTTATTGTCTCTTTTAATTTTTTTAACGATATTTCGGTACTCATCGAGTACCATCTTCGGGATATTAATTTATTTATTTATTTGAAAGTATCATGAAGATGATACTCGATGAGTACCGAAATATCGATTAAAAAAATTAAAAGAGACCTTAAGCTCTTAAAAGATAAAATTTTAGATTCCAATTAACTTTAAAATTTCATATATTTAAATTAACAAAAATTTTGTTATTTATTGCAAGTAACACTAAATAATTTTCTTCTTTTTTTAAATTCATAATTTAGAAAATCCAATAAAACTGATTTGCTTAATTTGTTTATATTCCTAAAGGACACCCTTGAACAATATGTCTTGCTACACGGTCACTAAAGGTGAATTCACCCATTCGTTTTGAACGTTCGGAACGCTTTTTTATATGTAGTTTGAAGTCTCTATTTTTTTGAGAGGGAGAGAGAGTAAATTGAATGCGGAACAATTTTTGCTTGAATTCGTTTTTACTCTCTTTCTCTCTCTCTCTCTTTAAAAAATAGAGACTTCAAACTACATATAAAAAAAGCGTTCGTTACGTTAAAAACGAATGGGTGAATTCACCTTAAGAAAATAACGCATAAACGTTACAACCAGTGTTGTCAGAAGTGCATTTTGTTTTTAAAATGTTAAAAGCAGATTTAAAGGTTTTTAATCAATAAATTCAGATTGCTAAAACGAAAAATAAATTCATTCTAATTTGCATCGGACATTTTTGACTTCTATTGTAGACACCAGGTTAGTTTTTAGTCCACCCTTTCATATTTAAAGATCTATTTTCACTCGGTATATAAATTTCCGTAGAGTTGGAAATTCCATATTTTTCAGATTTATAAATATAATTTATAGTGAGTGGTCAAGCTTAATTAAATTGTTAAATGGATTTCAAAATCTGTTATGCAATAGAGGGAAAATAAAATTTTTCATTGTTCTGACATATAAAATTATCATTCGCCATCGACCTAATATTAATTTAAACGCATCTGAAGTGAGTGGGCTCTATTCATAATTTTTTTTCAATAATCTAGTAAGGATATTGAGCAATTTTTTTCTTAATCACTGCAATATCGTGGAAAATATGGGAATTATTCTTTTCGCCGAACAAGGTCGAAGTTTAAAGAACAAAAATGTTCACCTGTTCTTAATGAAATTTGTGGTTTTTTCGTTGTACCATTACCATATAAAATTGCTTGAAATGTTTCACTTGGTCTTGCTTTTACAAAATGTTAAAAAATTTATTTAAACGATATTTTTACAATGTTTGCAGGTATATAAAAGATATACTGGCAACACTGGTTACAACCGCTTTAGACGATATTATCTTTCGGCCAAAACAGACACAATCTTATACAACCAGCGCCCCACATGATACAACTTCGCGTACAATTTGCTCGAGTTGTACGCCAGGTTGCAACGTTTGTGGCGTGCTAAAGATAAAAATATCTTAGAACAAGAACGGAGGCTTTCTCAAAATCTTGCGCCAAAAGTCGTTACGTAGTAAACTATTTAAAATAATTTATCATGACCAAGTATAGAATCCTTTAGCTTAATGGAGCGTTCAGACACTCTTTCCCTTTTTTGCATTTTTTCTCTTTTTTTGCAGCTGCTCATCTTAACGCAAGTGCTCCTTTGTAGAACATTTTTTTTTTAATTTTTCTTTTATCTGTCAAAGTAAAAATGAAGAAAAATGGCCTCAAATTCCAATATTTTTTAGTCTGCTTTTTTCAATTTGCTTTCCACTTTTATCCACGTTGTCCTTGCAAGTCCTGCGTGCAAATTTTGCAATATAGTACAACACTTCAGGGCTTCTTTTGTAATTAATATCCTTTGCACGCAATGCACATCTCAATTGTTATTTGATCCTTTGTGTGTCAGTTTTTATAACATCATTTTCATCTAAGACACAAACAAGTACTGTGAATAATTGAGGAAAAGAATGTACATATAAGAGAAACTGGTCAGGTGTTTTCATCATAAAAGTTGTTGAATTAGCCTTTGATTTAACAATTGAAAGCTGATGTTTTCAAAGGAATGAGCATTTCAAGGATTCAACTATATTAAAATTCAGTTTGTCTACATTGCTTTTTTATACAATTTTGCTGCACTGTGCCTTTGAAGATAGTCGCTTGGTCATTCTGAACGGATGTGATACGTGTACAGAGAGCAAATGTACTATTTCTTGAAACACCTACCAACTGTGGTAACAAGTTGACCACAACCAATAGGACATCGTCATCCGTATTGCTCTTGTTACTGTTGCTTCTATATATTATCATTTTAATTTACTAACGAGTAAACGACAATGTTTTTAATGGTCACTCTTCTATCCCAGTCGTACTCTCAGGACCTTTACACAAACTCTTAAACAAATAAACTTTTCCATTCCTTCTGCTATTGTTGTATTATAATAGCCAGCCTCACTGGCAATAAGGATTATGGCATACGAGTAAATTCATAAGTATTAAAGACCGACACCAGTTTATTTATGTAGGACATGAAGGTTTAGTTTACCAAAGGACAAAAAAAGTTAAACAAAATTTAATAACACTAGTCAACAAAATTTTGCAATAAGAAAGATGTTCATTAAATTTAAATTACGTGCATGGAAACCCTAATTTGAACACCACATTTATTTTGATTTGATCAGGTGTCGTTTTTGGGGCAGTAACTGTACCCAAAAAATGAATATTGGCCATTTTTAAGTTCCATTTTCACATTTGGTGTATTTATTGTTCGAAGATTCCATTTTCCGAGTCAAATGATTTTCAAATAATATCAATAATGATCCTGACAAGTTTTGCTGGTACATGGCGACATTTATTTTAAAACGCAGTGGATAAAATTGACGCAATTAAAATCGAAGTTGTGTGAACAGTATTTTTACTTTGTCAATAGACAAAAAAAAAACCAAGCGTGGCTTAAACACATCTGTTCTGCCTCGAATATATGTGTGGGTCTTCTTACTGGATAAGCGAAAAGATCTCGATCTGTGCCTTTTGCAATTTCTATAATTTGGACGAAATCGGCAAATCACTCTGCGATTTTTCTTTTTGTCTACTGATACAAAAGGTATTCAAATTAAAACAAAAAGTACAACTAAGTTCCGATCTGTCCGCTACGCCAAAAGCAATGGAAAACGAAACATTACATCCTAAATTTGAAGAAACTTCTTCATCTAAGGAGCCACATCTAAAGAACTTACCATTACATGAAGGCGTATCAATAAGCTAGTGTCTTTTTGAATGAAACACAGTTTTTTTGATATTATTTTTTAACTTAGTTTTTTTTTAAGGTCTATACACTTTGTCCAACGCTTCTCTATTTTTCAATTTCTGAAAATTAGAGTTGTTCTGGTTCCCAAAAGAAGAATTTGATGATTTTATCGTTGCAGTCAAAACTGTCCGACAAGCTGTTTCTAAATGCGTATGAGAGAGCAACTGGCCAGCCTTGGAACTTCACATGTTTGCATCCTTGCATTGTCCTAGTGGAAAAAAGCTTTTTCTTGACCAAACGTGTTCATTATTTTTAATTATTCAAACAATCGACCCAATAAATTGGCATAATATTCGTCATTGATTGTTTTACTCTTTTGAAGGTAGTCGATGTAGATTATACCGCCTGCATTCAAAAAATGGTCGCCATAACATTATTGGCTTACAAACCCACCTTGGCCTTCTTTGGCGCCGATTCACCCTAAGAAACCCATGGATTTTCTGATGTTTTATCAAAAACGGCACAAGAACTCGTCCATATTGCGGTTGCATAACGCCAAAAACTCCGGTAAAATTGTCACGCGATTGCTTTTGTTTTGTCAATTGGCTCCTATCTCTCGGATAGATTCCTCACACGCAAGTGATCATTTTAAATTGAAACCACTGAGACATGTGAGCCGCAGGCATAGGCTTCCACAGTCATTCGCACTTTCAATTTCCGATCGGTTAACATCATATTGTGAAGTTTTTCAATTGTTTCGGGTATGGAGACCAACTAGGAGTCCAAAAAGTTGGGCATCTTCCGTGCTTGTGCGGTCAAAACGAAATTCCGTAAAACACTTGTTCACCATTAAAGTTGATGGTGTGGAGTTCAAATAGTATTTAAGAAGCTTAGCCTTCCTTGGATTGAGTGATGGTTTTTTCAGCAAAAAAATGCTTAATGAGCACACGAAATTCACTTTTTTTCGGTCTGCTATCAATGGCTGTCAAACACAAACTAAATGATGGAAATTGTTCAAATTTTTACGGGAGTCAACTTTCAAATTCGTTTTGACAGCACCGGTGTTGGCCTTTCAGTTAAGAAGCTGGAAATTACTCTCTTGGGTAAAGAATATAAAGCAGGAGAGTAGCATTAATTTATCGATGGCTCGAAAGTAAGTTTAAAGGGTGTACAGTTAGGGGCGGCTCTAACATGAACGAGTGGTATGAGAGATTTGAATGTTATTGCCGTAATTTTAGGATAACAACTAGGACAGTTGTTTTATTTGTGAGGGGGGCAGGAGAGGTCTAAAAATTATTGTATTCGGAAAAACTGGCTGCAAAAAGGAATCTCTTATTCCAGATCAAATAAATATTATTATTAGTGCTGATAATATATATTTACCATCTTCTCACATGAATCTTGAGTTGAAGAAAACATTCGTAAAAGCTATTCATTTGAGTAGCGATGAAAAAAATTAAAGGAGGCATATACTTATTTCAGATCTCAAATCAGGCAATTAATGAAATATTTAATGAAAAGGGAAGAATAATGATTTGAACGATAGATGGAACCGATAGAACGATTTCAGCGCAAGTGGAGTCCACGCAAGCTGGAGGATTACTGTTTCACATTAAAACAAGACATTCCTGAAGAAAAATGCAGCAGAAATTCATAGCGAAATAACTCGATTTTTTTTTAAATAAAAACAGACATTTTATAAAACATCCTTAAATAGAATTGCACAAAAAACTATTCACACTTGTAACATTCTTATTTTGTTTCCGTTATCATTATCCGTGTTCTAAACTAGACAAAAATTTTCATGTTACATAAAAAAGCGTTTGTTTTGTTGACCAGTGTAATTTAGCATTAAATATTTGAGGTATAATTTAAAACTTTGTTTGAAGCGAGACATTAGAATTGTTTCGAAAGTTGAATAAAAATTAAAACTATTTTTTTAATTAAAGATTTTTATGCTCGAAACAAATTAAAGGCATTCTGTTATGAAAACTTTTTCAAAGGATGTAAATCTTCTAAATGAAATTAAAGGGAAAGTTTTATTTAAAGAAAATTTAAATAAAATCTTTAAAAAAAATCTGAAATTTTACATTTTATTTCCTGAAAAATTTTACAATGTTTTTGATCAGCTTAAATAAAAAATAAAATTGGCTCTGTGAAAGGGAAACACTCCTTATGCTTTCTTTTAGAAAAGAAACTGGCATTGGCGGCCTTTTGCCTAGATATTTTGTGGAAGGCTTCTCAATCATGTAACGAAGGGTGACAGACAATTTGCAAACAAGGGAATAACAACGAGTCACTAATTAGTTAACCATAATCAAAAATTTTTAAGGCGTTTGAGTCAAAGTTGAGCTCATACTTTTACATACAAATTTTACACTCATGTAAAAATATCATAAGTTTAACCACCCACTAATCCTTGTCAAAACCAGCTGTTTTAGTTTTTGGAGGTGTTTTCAAATTCTCTTTTGATATTGTATTCGTATGCACCTAATGAAATCCTGGGCTTGTAACCTTAGATTGTTTTTTCATATGGAAATTTCGTTCAGTTTAAAGTACGAATAAGAAAACAAAAGAGAAACGCAAGTACATTCAACTTCTTACCACTTTCTATTTGTCACTCCTTTCTCTCCCTCTCTCTCTCTCTCCCACAAACTCAGAAGTTCCAGAAATGAAAATTGTTCGTGTGGACAGCGACTAAATATGCTTTATGTGCACAGTTGTGTTCCATAGTCAATGAATTTCTATCATTTGAAAACACATACACTTTTTAAAGCTTTTGAAAAAACTTGTAGAAACTTTAATCAGAGACTGGATTGATCATCTGACAAAAAATTTCAGCAGGCTTAACAAGTTTAATTACTATTGATAAGCATTTAATGGAGACTAAAAATTGTTCAATATTATATATTAATTGTTAATATCTTTGCCGTTTTGCTCTGAAATATTCATTAATTAATATGGAATGTGTGATGAATAAAACTGGCGCAATTTTTTTTACTATAAAAAGCAAAGTTAACATATTCATATATTTATGTAAATATGTTTATATTGTACAATGTTGTAATGTAATGTAATGGGGGTTTGGCCCAGGATGGCCTTTTGCCATCTATTGTACTGTCCCTAGCCGTCCCATTCGTTCGCAAATAGGATCAGCTCCTTCAATGGGAGCATTAGGAGATCCTCTTCACTCAGCATATATTCACGTACAGTCCTGTGTCTTCTGTGTCACAATGCCCCACAATTTGCTATCAAGTGTTCCATCGACTCCTCCTCCTCACCGCAAAATCTGCAGATATCCGTATTAGATAAGCCCATTCTGTATGGGTGGGCTTTGCAGGTGCAGTGGCCTGTGAGCGCCCTTACTAGCATCCGTAGGCTTTTCCTGTCCAGTCTTAGAGCCAGATCCGCCCTCCCAGCGTCAAAGCGTAGGAATTTCTTGGAGTGACCTAATTCATTGATGTCGTTCCAATGTTGTGCAATCCTGGACGATGTCCATTTTGAAATTTCCCCATTAAGGAGACTTTTATTATTACAATATAATACAACGATCCTCCATTATAATATAAACACACACAGACGATATTAGTACACATTATGAAAACATTGCACAATTATATTGTGAGAGTATGGGTCAGTTGGTCAGTTGAATGATTTATTGCAAGAGCTGCTGGTACAAAATATTTAAAATTAAATTGTTGATTAGTGATTTGAATAAATGTGTAAATTTTCTTTTACTTCATTCACAGCTTGAGGTCGATTGAATTTGTTTATTAGTATATTCTCGAAATGTAACAAAGTGCAGCTTTAGGCATACCTTCTCTATTAAGCCAAAAATTGTTATGACAACAACAAAACAAATCTCAAAATCATTGTACATACTAAAATGTCTCCAAGGGTTGCTTCCGGTTCAACACATATCCTTTATTCTTATTACAAAAATATGCTTTGTTAATCTCTGAGGTGTTCTATACTCGTATGCTTATTGGCGAGTAAAAGCTTTAAGTATTTATTTGTGTGTGTGTGTGTGTGTGTCTGTGTGCAAAAGTTAATAAGTGCGTACCCTTCGTTTTCTAGCGACATAACAACAGCGTGTCCTTTTGTTTCGTACCCATCATATTGTTAAAGCAAAATTTTTGTTTGCATTGGTACTTAAATACAAAGAAGCCTTTATGTGTTTATGTGTTTGTATATTTGACTGTGTGTAGTTGATTGTAATTTGCATTAGAACGTCTAATCATGTGTATAAATTCTTATCAACCTTGAAAGTTCAAGCATAATTCTGTCAATCTATATGGGAATAAATGTGCTGATGGAAATGAAAAGTAAATTTAAATTTTACTTCAAGGTATAAATACTCCTCATAAGAAGCACCGACGCACAATGATTTGATGTCGCAGAAAATTTAACAAAAATAAAAGTCTTGTGTTAAAAAGAATCGTATGATGCGTTGCATCATATAGCCCCGCTCAATGATATCGGTACCTCCTGTATACACTTTTTAGAATATGTATAATGATTTTAAGTAAATTAAGCGCCAAAGAATAATAAAATTGTTTAAAGTCGCAATAATTTAGTTTTACAGCTGAGGTAAGCTTCAGCCTGTCCAGGAGGTCTGTTTCCTTTGTAAATGAAAACACGAAGCCGATGGGTATTTTATTAGTCAAAGAACTTAGTGCTTTATTAGTGGAACTAAACTTAACTTATGCTACTCTAGGTTAATTATTATACTAAATATAATAGATTGCTCGTTGTTTCCACTTCAACTTCACTTGTTATCGTTTCACTAATGTGGTCTGTCAACTAGGATAAAGCGAAGTCCGTTAGATGGTTAGTTTTGGTGCTGTTAGCTAAAGTAGTTAGCGCATTGACTACAAATGACTACAAAGAAATTTATGACTGAGAACCTGGATTCGATCCCTGTTCAAGACAAGTCATTAAATTAACATTATGAGTTAATTGTTGTTGGACTGTTTAAGTGATGAAGCGATAGTTAGCACTGGTCACTAAACAGTAACAGCGATTGCGCACTCTTCTATGCTAATGTTTACTGCATCAAACTGCCCTCCTTCGTCGGCAATGTTGGCAGAATCGTCGTCGAAGTAAAACAATTAATAAAATGGCTACACAATACAGCTTAAGAAACTCAATGCGTATCCTTAACACGAGAGTTTCTCCTACTATGCCATAAAAAAAACGCGGAATAGTACAGTTGTAAAGCAGGAATTAAACTCTCGCTCTCTAACCCTGTCTTTTAATCTGACTACTTGTCTTCTCTACCCCATCCCTTGAGTGTAACTTCTTTTCACAAAAAAAAAAAAAAAAAAAAAAAACAGTCTAAGAATGTATGAAATATGTGCAGTTTCTGATATTCAAATAAATACGATTGACGAGGACATGAAATATGCAGAGGTTCGTGCACTCAATTAAATATTAAATTATTTTTTAATGAAAAAAATATAAAGCACCCTTTTTAAGGGATAGTAACTATATGTCTGACAGTTAAAAAATTAAAATCGTTTGCAAAAGAAAAAATAATTGAGTCGATTCCACGAAAAATAATTTTATATCAGCCAAAAAATCACATCTGTTTCAATAAAAATTATGAACAAAAAAATCCATCTAGTGCATTTTGTGACAACAATATAAATTTATTATAAAAACTGCTCATACTCATATGTTTTTATGTTGCCTATTTAAGTATAAAGCCAAGGCACTTATTTTTTAAATCTTAGATACATTTTTTTTTCGTTGTTACTTTTGCTTGAAACGAAGCACTGTGCAAAGTACCATTTTTATTAGCATATATATTAAATTACGCCTTTATTTAGTAACTATAGGAAAAAATTAAAGGACATTTTTTAATGTATTAAATTCTTTGATAAACTTTTACTTTGAAAAATCGACTGAAAAAATTTTACAAAAATCTCTTAAAGCTTTTTTACTTTCAATTTATCAGAACCACTGTTTTTGAATTTATGCCATTGTTTGCTACTTTTTTATATCAAACTAAGCATCTATTGCAGCCACTACAATAACAATTTTTTCGGTGCTTTCATCGTACATCATCATTGATGTGCCCTTTTTGTGCTTTCCGCCAATGCATTAACATAAATTTGCATAAATAAGTCGCCAGGACATTGTTAACGAATAATACAAAGAAAGTGGAAAAACAGCAAAACATAAAATAAATCATATCAATTCAGACACAAGAGCTACTGATTCCCTGAATCAATTTGTAATACCGCCCTTAAATTAAGTTGCCACCAAAAAAGAAGAAAAAAATTAAGAGATGGAATCCAATCAAATAAAATTATATAACTTTAAAAAAGTTTATACTTAAATAGGATACAAGTTTGATGATAATCAATAACAATTAAAACAGAAAATGCGTACAGGCTGCTTTCGCACAAATTCTCAAATCGATATGTCCTCTGACTAATTTGAAGCAGCAGCTCATTCAGAAGAAATATTTTGAACATTTTGACGATTACTAAGATGTAGTGGAAATACAGTTATTACTTACAGTTATTAATTAGAAAAATAATACAATCGATTTACTTGCGACCAGGTTTGTTTACTCGGCTTTAAAACGAGTAAAATTATGTGAGTTCAGTTAGGAGGACATTACATATGTGAACTCGTTTTTACAGAACAGGGCCATTAAACTTAAAATGAATGGACAATATCTAAAGTAACGATTATATAGATGCTTGGCTTCAATCGAGCACCTCGTTCGTGTCCAAACTGCGGCAAACACTTTGAGTAGATGTATACAGGAATTTGTCAAAAAGGATAAAATCCATTAACTCACCGAGTTAATGTGACTGACATAGAAGAGTGATTGCTATTGTTGTACGAAAGTCATGGTCCTGTTGCAAATTATTTATAATGTTTTCCATTTTTTTTAATATATTATTTTATTATTTAATATATTTGTCTATATCTCAGCCATTTATGAATATATATTTTTTTTCTTAATGGAATTCAAATAAATTATAATATTTTATCTGATAATCAAATGTGAAAATTACTTGGGCCCTTAGGATTAATACAATTCGTAGAGACATCCTGCGCACAGTCTTACTGGCAAAACCCAAGCATACTGATAGACGTACAGAGTTAGATTGACTCTTCTATCTATAAGGAATCAGAATATACAATTTTTTGGCAGATGCGGACACCCTTTCCACCTCGTGGTAAAGAGCATAGAAATCGAAAAGCCATATTTTTAAATTTCTCACGCAACTTTCCCTGTGCACTCTCGAAACATTTATTGCCAGCCATAAGGATGTTGTAACCCATAGTGGGTACCTTTTATTGGTCTACTGAAGCAAAACTTCAATATTCAATTTGATCAAGAAATCAGGGACATTTACAATTTTATAATTTAAAATGTATTTTCCCCCTTCTTATTTAAAAATTAAGGAATTTTTATTTATGTATATAAAAAAAATTTTTTCCGCTCAATGGTCAACACGATTATTTTTCCGTATAAAAAAGTATATTAATAAATATTGCTCAATAGATTTTTTTTTGGACATTAAGATCTACCCTTGTCCAAATGTCAAATTTGGACATTTCTCTACATAAGAGAGGAAATAGAAAAAAAAGATTCAACTTCTAACCGTCTTGATTATGTTAATGCCAGTTGCTAAATGGTAAATACTATTGCCACTACTTGACTTTACGTCAAAATATACAGGCTCAAATACACTCGTACGCTTAGATGAACGTTAGGAAAATGAAGAAAGAACGGAAAAGAATTCAATGCTTGTGACCAGGGATGGAAAAGTTGATACGTTTGAAAATTGATGATATAATTTGATATACGGAAGTTTTCTTTATACTTGTCTTAATAATTAAGGAAATTATAATGTTGAAAAAATTGAAAATTTTCTATTTTTATTTCTCGATGCAAAGCAGTGGACTATTTATGTCTATATACCTGAGAGCATTTCTGTAGCATCGTAGTTTTCTAATGGCTGTTCTAATTTTGTTTTGTTATTTAAACTATTATTGTGTTATTTAAACTATATTGATGGTTGTTGTCATTCAGCTATTTCCCAAGAAAATCTATTCATGAATTAGAAGCTATAGTGCCAGTAAGAAAGATGCAGGATATTCTTTGACTAATAACTTAAGTTGCTAAAAACTGTTTTAAATTCTAATCATATAAAGAAATAAATTTTGATACTTTGCCAATCAAAAAAGTACATAATAAAAATCTTTTTAGATACCAGGAACAAAGAAGAAATAATGTTTTACACGTGCGTTTTGGCATAAAAATATAATCTCGAACGAGGTACAGGATCTAAGTCCAACTCAATACTCAACAGCGGATGAGCAGCAGCAATATAATATATGCTCATGAAAATCGAATTAAGGCTAAACCTGCAGTACTACTTCCATAATACCTTACGCAAGCGTAAGGCTGCTGCTTTTAAGCGGCTCTTTTATTGAACTAAAAGGCAGCACAAGTGTTTCAACTACTGCCTCCTGTTAGACATCTGTCAAATTTTGATTGCCATCTATCCAATCTTTGTCTTCAGGACTTAGACTATCTCGCGGAAAAACCATTAACTGGTTCACTAGGCCTTGTAGGAAGTTTTCTTTGTTCTAAGATACATAAATTCTATAATTTCACAGGAAAGACTTTACGTTAAGGTCAGTCCTCTGGGCATTACGTGGACCTCATGGCCTCCGAGTGTGAACCGCTAGGATTCCTACCGGAGAAATGGTATCATACCATTCACCATTGGAAAGTAAGGTGGCATTTGATTGAGTGTGATATGGAGGACGTTTATCTAAACTGATTGCGCGATGACTTTTCGCTATTCATATCGAGCTTTCTCAAGGATCGAACTACACGACTTGTTATAGATGAAGTCTTATTTGATGAGTTTGAGATTAATTCAGGTGTACCGCAAAGCCCCGTTCTTTTTCCTGCCCTATTTCTTATTTTTATTAATGGCTTCTGGACTTCTACACCAATCCTATCTACTCTTTAGCGGATGATAGCAGCTTATGCCATTCATAATCACTTGGCAATAGGCCAAGCGTGTTGGAAATTGGGTCTAGAGTATGAATGATATATTTAATCACGGTCTTCTTCCAATGTCCTAATGGGTCTAGAGTATGGGGCAGACTGTAATGCTCATAAGACCTAGTGTTGTATGTTTACCCATGATCGCATGAGCGATCGTGCTGCTTCAGTTGTAAATATGGGTGATGTAGGTATTCAAGAATCAGAAGCTCTTGGTGTAATTGGAATGAAAATCTGTTGTGATGTTCGATGGACAAAGGACATTTTTTCATGTCGCTACAGAAGCATTTAACTTAATTGGTTTTTGAAGACGGTGCAGCATATACTTCATTCCACTTGATCTCCTTACAGTTTATATTTCCTATATGTATGTATGTATGAATGTCTATTTGAAAGTTACTCAGTGTGGAGTGTATTTTGATGTTTTATCGTTATTGCATTGTAATGTGCTCTTATGATTTCAAGGAACTTGTTCCAGAAACCCGCTCTAACTTACGCACAACTTGTTCTTCTTTACGGTCATATCCATTTGATTTCATGTGTCAGCATTACGTATTATTTAGCCGAAGAACCCGAATGTATAATAATCCGTAGACGCCTTCCCTGTCACTATCAGCGTAGAAAAGCTTAAATCGAATGTCCACTATTTTCATATTTGCGGCGCAATGCATTGCTGATCAAGGATCATCGGTTGGGTGGCTGGTAAAATAATAAAATATATAAAAATTGTGAACTATATGACAACTACTTTTTTGAAGAGAACAATATAATGTTTATTAACTAAAGGGTGGCCTCGGAATGCAGAATTTTTCACTGTCCCTTTTATTTAAATTTAAATCAGTAAAATTTCCATTGGTCGTTTATATCCTAAGATTTATAATACAAATTTAAGTTGAAAAAAGTCTCTGCTTAACTTGGAAATAGTGTGTAATTGATAGCATCCAAAACTCATATATTTTATAAAAAAACACGTATTACATTAAAAGTAAGAAATGTTGTACAAAGTAAATTAGTGGATTGATCCAGCCTCGTATGTTGTGAGAATGAAATTGAAAAGGGTATTCAAATTGAATTTACTTTTATTGAAAATGACAGCAATTATTCTTGCAGGGAATTTCATCGACAAAAGAGCTGCAAAGCTAAAAAGGAAATTATCCCTCTAGAAAATTGTGTGATTTACTGGCCAATCGACCACCAATCGATGAGCCCTCAATGATTATTCCTTTTTTGCCTTTTCATAAGACTGCTCTTTAAGTTTTGCTTCGCATACTTACACACATACACGTACATACATGCACAAATTCATATGTTGTATGTATTCAAATATAAAAAGTCTTCTAGTATTTGTTGTGTTTTTGCTGATTCAAGTCGGTAAGAAAGTTTTTTTTTAAAGGTCTTCTTTAAGCTCTAGCCTAAAAACTCATGGGCTTCTATTTTCTTAACTTTTTTATTATTCCTTCTACCCAAAACGTTTTAAACACTTCCACTCTCTGCATACTATTCTTTTCATTTCCTTTCCTTTTAGTTCTTAGAAGTTTCGCTATTAAATTAACCTTGTGTGTATGTCATATTTAGTTCAATGGTACTGTGGTGCTTTTCAATAGAATATTCCAAAATATGATGTTTCAATGAAGGATGTTATAGGAAAAATAATAATAAAAAGAAAATTGCTTTCTGTTTTAAAGTACTTGAAGTTTAATCAATTACTAAATTATTTTTTTTCCCAAACAATTTCTAAAGCCAAATCTATGAATATTTTAATTCACGATATCATAAAATATGTTTGTATTAGAAATGTATCGTCACCTTTACGCAGTTTTCTTCGAAATATAATACTTTTTGGGATTCTAATAGCTGTTTTCCATATTCCTTAAGTTTGCTTTTAGACTAAGAATATTTATGGCGTTGTCTTTCACTCCCATCCTTTTATTTTACAGACATAAACAAAACACATTTATATCAGATTATGTCAGATTTATTGCATCTTTAAAGGATAATAGGAAACCTCTTCCTTGAGCGTTCGATAGATTAAGATCTTTTATTCCAATACCATGTTCAGATACATACCTCAATTGAATGAATTAAATTTTAAATTGAGTTAACGACCTTGGTGTTCACACATATCCAATTTAGGTTACTCAATTAGTTTAAACAAAAAAAAACTTTATTGCAATATTTTATTTAAATTAAAAAATCAATTGATTATGTCGCCTTAGGAAATATATTTTTAGGAATTTTTTTTATACAAAATAAGTTTCTAGGGGTATATTTTTTAAAATATTTTTCATGATAATTAATTTTGTCATTGTGCAGATTTTTCTCACTGAACAGTCTTAATAAGAGACACATCGGGAATATGAGTAAATTTATGGTGCAATGGCTGCATTATTTGATTGAGTCCTTGTTCGTTAAATTGAGCTCAATTAAGGTCTTAATTGCTTCGATTTCTCAATTGCGCGATCAGGGTGCATACCTGACTATAGTATAATATATTTATTGCTAAATAAGAAATAATTGCGTATAAGAAAATGTCCGAAAGGTATAAAAGTAAAACTTAACTTTGATGCCGGCATATAGACCAAAACGTAACAAAAAAATTTTTGGTGGCTGCCACATCTGCCACAAAACAGTGCTTAGTTTGATAGAAAAACTTAATTAAAGAAATTTCATACAATGTTTAAAATTTAAGTGCAAAATGAAAAATATGAAAAATCATTAAAATCATTTTACCGTCATAAGCGATCACTGAAATTGATTTCTTTCATATGGAACGAATATGAGTGTTTTGGTTCAGATAAAATAATTGTTGGAAATCAAATATAGTTTTCTTTTGATAAATGAATATGAGTACAAAGGATATTATAGCAAGATATAACTTCATTATGCCTGTTCCAAAAATGTCATTAAAATTTTTCTAAAAAGGGATCTTAATATTTATTTTAAAATTTAAAAAATTTTTTGAAATAAATTAAAATCCTTTTTTTCCTTTGCAATTTCAATGAAATTCTTGTGGGAAAATAAAATTTTTGTAATACTAGGTAACTTAATTTCGCTAAAATCGTGTAAAAGGTATACATATCCTTGCGAGGATTTTTTCTGAAATAAAATCATAACTTGATACAAATTAGCATATCGTCACCTAAAATCCAAAAGGGCGTATGTGAAAAATTGATTTCGATGTAGTTAAAAAAAATTTAAAATTTAATTTTTTATTACTGACCTTCGTAGACTAGTAGGTAGTGTACTAGACTCGTAGTGCGAAGTTCCCAGGTTCGAATCCTGCCGCAGAACTCTGGCAGTTGTGTTTGATAATTAAAGGGAGCGCACAACAAGCCTTCACTGGCTTAAGTGTATGTCGTATGACATGGGCTATCACACTCCTCCAATCAACCTAACCTAACCTAACCTAACCTAAATTTTTTATTCGAATATGCACAAAAATACTAATTTTGTTACGGAAATTTAAAAGGCGTGCGACTAAAATTTCAACAACTTCAACCAGAAACCCGTAATTATACTTTTATTAAAAACAAAATATTATATTCTAAATTTAAATTTTTGTGAACCAGTAACAATGAAATAACAAAAAAAATATTATTAATTATGGCTGAAAGGTGCTATTTTTAACTGACTTAAAAAGGGAGGTTATCAATTCGCGTGTGTGTGTGTTTTTTTTCTAATGCTTGTACATCATTTGCGATTCTATTATAAAATTTTTCTACTTGATAGGGTTTGCTTGCAGATTGATCCCATAATGTTTTTAATGACAAAAATTCTCCATTAATGGGCGGATTATTAAAATCGTACTTTTTTGAGAGTGGGTAGGGTGATTCGTTCGCCTGACATTTGTGAGCCGGTTTTAATTTGAAAGTGCAGCTTGTAGAATTTTTTCACAAAAATTTAACTGGAAATCGGATAGACAAAGTGGTCACTCGAAATTATTATTAATGCATGATTCCGCCATTTATGGTCATATTTTCAAAGTTTTTTTATTCAAGAAGATATTTGAATCTCCCGTGGGAGTAAAATATAAACTGGAAATGGATTATATCGGGTTTCAAATTAAACCATGTTTACTTTGGTTTTGTAATCTGTTCGAATGGCTCTTTGTATTGAATTCGGTTTTTATTTTGCAAGATTTATTAATTTAAAGATTTCTAATATTTAAAAAATGTTTAATGTTTTTTTTTTTTGGTTTCAGAAAATTAAAACAATCCCAAAAAGCCGTAAGTACATACTTATATTAAAAAAACACTATCTTATAATTTTTTTGTTGTTAAAATCAAATCTGGGATGTTTTATTCTAAAATCTGCCTAAAAGGAATTGAATAATTTTAAATAAATTTTATTTGCTTCTCCCATAAAAAATCTGAAAAGTGTACTTTGCGGCTTCTTGGATTTCATATGACACATTTTTTTTTTAAATCTGAGTCCTCTCATTCTATTTTTCTCCAATTTTCTTCAACCTCATATATTTGATACATATTTTCAGTAATGAATATGACCACTGTGCAGACTTGTTAAGAAACCTAAAGAAATTTTCGCTTTCACTTGGCATATAACTTGAAAGAAAAATTAATGTCTTATATACAGTATGTATGTATATAAAATTATGTTTGTTGTTGTATGCAAGAATTCCTTCGCGTTATGGTGAATATAATTTTCATTTACAAAAAAAAAAAAAAATAATAATAATAAAAAATAAAAAAAACGGGAGGAGAACAAAACTTATACGCAAAAATGTCAAACTGTTGCTGCGGTTTATGATTATATTATATTAAATTGAGGAGACTACTTACAATGTCAGCTCGTTGTCGTCCCCCACTGCTTAACGTAACCGCAATGTTAAAACACAACCTCCACCATTTACCAGTATATAGACACTTCATAGTCCCAGCAATCATTTGGTCCTCAATTTCAAACTAAGAATTTAAAGGCTTTAAAGCTAAAATCGTTTTTGAAAAATATAATGTTATTTTTTTTTAATTGTGAAATTTATGATTTTTTCCCAACTTACGAATAGTTGCGAATATATAAATATGTTGCTTTTACTCCTCTGGGGAGCATAGGGCGGCGAATATGGATTAGAAATAAAATAAAATATATCACTTTATGAGTATTTTGCGCAAATATTTGAGATTCTCTTATTTAATTTTAATTAATCTGGCCGCTGGCAATGTGTTGTTTTCTAATCCAGCTTTGCATAATATCCTACACGCTCTTCAATTTTAATTTTTAAAAGGGTGCCGCCAAAAATTACCGCTTAGAATCAATCAATTCTTTTCACAAGCAAGACTTGCTCTTATCAGTGATACAATATTTAACAATTTTGGGATTTAAGTTTAAAATTGGATTGGAAAAAAAACGAAAATACTAAGTTTTGAATAATTATTAATTAAGTCCACTATGCTTCCCATGTGCGAAACTAATAAAAACGGATGAGTAGAACAAACGTATGCCTTTAGGTTTGTTGGGAACATGCAGCTGATGCTGAAGCGTGTGTCCGTCTCCACTTGCTTTTTATGATGATGTTTAAAGAATGCTTTCGAAAACATTTTTGTAATTAAAGCTAAAATATAAATTCAAAACATATACATATACATACATACATATATGTATGTATGTATATGTATATGTGTGTTCATAATGAAAATTAAAATTAACTTTTAAGCCTGGGCATGAGATTCGCCCTTGAGGCCGGAAAAAATTAGGAATAATTTTAGTTCAGGAATTTGCGGCATAATTGAAAATATTTTTTTATACTTGCACCAGAAAATATATTAATAAGACCAATTGAATTGTTTAAACTTCAATTAATTAAAATAGTTTTCAATTTGGAACGATTTTCCCTCTTTCTAAATTTGTTTTGTAAATTGTACAGTTTTGGTCATGTGCTGTCTTCAATGTTCTCCTTCTTACTAAATCATTTTCCTCATTCATTTCATGTTTCTTTAACCCAAATATTCAAACTAAAGATAACAATTCCCGTTTTATTTTTTCTTAACGTAATTAAAAAATACTTATTTAAGACTATTTAATCATGAATTTTTACATTATTTACAGCCTTGCTGTATACGTTTTACAACATTCCAAACCAATTATTAATCGTAAATTTCCGAAAACAAGGGTCAAAAATGGACAATCAAGATCCTGTTCCTATTGTTCGTTGTTCGATGTCCTTAAATAGTTACTTCGGTTTTGTGTGTCCATTCTTATTTCTCTGTATACCTCCCGATCTATTTCGTTTCACTCCATAGTAGTTGTTCGTTTGGCTATGTCTATCCCCTTTCCACTTCTTTCTGTCGTCATACTTATGTCCCTATTTTTACCATTATTGCGTGAGCGCTTGTTTGCCTGGTGCTTCCTTTTTATACGCGAAGTAATTTGTAATTCTTAATTTGTGGCTTCACCTCTTGTTTTGATGTTTGATGTTTTTGCATTGGCGGCTTTCATTATTTTGTTTTCTGGTTGCGTAATTCCATGTTTTCCAATACTTTTAGTCGTCATCCTTTATGTTGCAAATACAGTTTTTCTAATATGTCCCGGTCTACATTCCTAATTAAATATGTAGTTCGCGAAATTCAATTCTGGTATTGATGCTGAGTCCTTTAGCTTCCTTTTGTAGTCCCCGGTGTGTCCATGAAATCGTGTCCCGATCTTCCGTCCCGTTTGTTCGTTGTAACTATATTGTCATGAACAAATTAATTTGTATACACCCTGTTTGTCCAGAGTTCTTAATTAAATGTTGATTACAAAAATTACTACTTAGTCAGGTTTTTAATTTTTTAATTAAATTTTTAATTGTGGGCTGAGACAACACAATAATACTTCTGTAGTGGCTACGAAGTTATTGATATTAGAGAACCTCTTCGGAGTGGTAGAGCGACGACTCTTAGAATATGAAATTGTATTTTTTCGCTTCTTCTATTTTCTCTTTACACGCAAGTTTCTTAAGTAAATAATACTCCCACTCTGAAGGGGTCAAACAACGTACATTTGAATACTAATGGACAGTGCTGACCAGTTCTGTTAGTGTAATAGTTGGCTTCTCCTTACTTCTTCCGTAATAAAAAATTAGACATGTTTTTGTTCGATTACACACTAAGATGTTGATTTTGCAACAAATAAGAAAATTTATCACCGTTAGTCACGGAAGTGAACTTGGCATTTTTCAACTAAAACGTTGTCTATGACCGAGCTGTAAAAGAATGATTATTGTTTGAATGAACACTGAATAATTCAAGTAATGAACTGTTATACATATTTTGAATCCAAAAAAGAATTGAATTAAAATATGAATGCATTCATAATGAATTAACAAACCTTGAATTCATTAATTTTGTAAAGAAAATATGAAACGAATTAAGATTTTAATGAATTCATGATGAATTAGATTTTTTGGAATTATACATCTGAAAAAAAGAATTGAATTAAAATTTGAATTAACTCAAAATGTTTGAATGTAAAAACAAGATTTTAAGAACTTATTTTGTTACATGTACATATTTAGGCGTTGTTTTGTCTAGCAAACTCTTTGTGAATTTGTATGAGGAAAAACAAACCTTTAAAATTTTCTTTTTATTTATATCAAAAAATTTTAAAATTTTAGTAATATTTGGTAAAATGAGCGAGTCAAAACCTTTTTTAATTCATCACGAATTCTATTAAATTTTATTTCAAGTCATTCTCTTTACAAAATGAATGAATTCGACGATTGTTAATTCAATTCCTATCTGGGGAAAAATTAATGCATAAAATCGTTTGCCATTTCTGATAAATTGGAAAAGCAAATATGCATCACTCTTTTACAGCTCTGGTCTGTGAACACCGTTTGCCTGTTTTATGTTCATTTATATTTCATATTTAAATTTTTTTACTACAAGGATTGTGTGAATGATTTCAAAACTTAAGAAAAAAAAAAACAAATTCAAAATTCCTGTTCAATATTTTTCAAAGTACCTTGTTTGTATGTGTATGTATGTATCTGTTTGCATCTAACTGGGTTTCAAAAAGAAATACTAATAATGTAGATGAAGTGAGAACAAAAGATGCATCAACATTATTTATTAACTGATTCTGTATGTTGGCATGAAAGCAAAATAGTGAAGTTACTTAACAAATTGTTTTGCACCTGAGACAGACGATTTTTCAGTAAGAGTGACTAAATCACAGATACATAAATATGTACATATTTCTCTGTATTTCTATGTGTATAAGTATGTGTATGTAAAATTCCATTTGAAAAAAGAAGCATAAATAATCCTCCAGATGATGTTCTTGTGGCTATAAAAGCATTAATCACTTCCAGTTCTGGAAACTTGTCTCATGACTTAAGGACGCTTAATGTTTTTATTTTTTTTTTTTATTTTTGATTATTTGGCAAACAAGAAGTTTTATTTGACTAGAGAAAATCTCTTTGGAGATTCACATTGTCATGGTGAACTTTTAGGGATAAGGTTTTTCTCTCATTAAGTAAAATTACAATAATTAATTTCACATAAATTTCTGGAAGGTAAATCCACCACAAGCTTTTAGTGTCTTGCCTTTTGTTTTGAGAAATATATGGTTGTGTTCTTGTAGTCAATTAGAGATAATAAGCGAATTTATAATATTTCATTCGCCTTGACATGGATAAATTGATCCAAATGGAAATTGAAAGCGATCTAAATTAATTGGCTTATTCGGAAGAACTCAACACTGGCTCAAGATAGTAAACAACTCGGCTTGAAAACCAATGCGGTGCAATTAGAATAGGTTATGATGTCCCGCTCCAGCTATTAGAAAAAATTAAAAGCAGACAAAATAAAATCCTTCACATGATTACATCCACTCCCCGGTATGAAAAAATATCTCGTATTCATAAAGACTTGAACATTTGATTCTTAAACAATAAAACGTGTTTTTAAAACTCGTGACAATATGCATTAAGAACTTGAGTTCCATCCAAACCCACTAGCATGCAACATTCTAAATTATAGAGTTCATAATCGATTGAGAAGGAGGGACACTCTTGCTCTTAGTCGAACATGAGACGATTAAACTCTGAAATCTGTTGGAAGCATTTCTAAAACTTTTCAATATATATAGGTTTCTGGATTCAATTTCGTAGTCAAATCTTAAGAACTCTGAGGTTCTTTTAATTTCAGGAACTACACTATTTCTCTACGCAAAGCATCACTTTGCTTGATTTGGAAAGGATCTCGCTCTGAATTTTTTTAAATATTGTTTGGTTACTTATACAAACGTTGCGGGAAAGCTGACGATAATATTATCGTCTATATTTTTTTTGTACACAGAAGATATTGCTCATAAAATTATATGCTCTGTCCCACTTCCAGCAACAGTCTTGAAGTAGTTGCTTTGCAATAATGGGAAAGTTACCCATAAATTCTATAATTTCTTTAAGTAAATTTTGTGCTTAACTTTATTTTCCAAATGCTTTTCATGAGGAAAAGCTCTCGTTATACCCACTTCTTCGTTAGACACTGATACTTTAAATGGTAAAAAACTGTGCCACTGGTTACAGAGATATTACAATGAAGGGCAAAATTAATGTCATAATTTAAACTGGCTGCTACTTTGTTATAAATAAAAATTAAATTATGTCGCTTAAATGGCCACCTCCCGAGTTCATGCTTAATTGCGCTCCTTTTATTGCAGTACATTTGTATCCAAATTAGCGACTTCTTCAATCTTAGATTACAAGACTTGCAACATGAACGTTAATTATTGCGCAACAGTTCTATAGCAAATAGTGAGTAAAGCGTCTGCCCGATACATCAATATTGCGTTAGCAAAAATATTGAAGCTTGTGGTAGACGATGGCAATATTATTCATCAATTTTCCTTTCAATTTTTCATTTGTAATATATTTTTCGTTTTGGATTAATCCAAGAGAGTGTCATATAACATATTTTTTATATTTGTCGGTATACTCCTCGCCTTTCATCTCCCATGAATTTGGCGATGACTGAGGGACACACTTCTATTATTTCTGTTGTAACATTTTCTTAATTGTAGCGAAAAATTTCACGATGTTCACTTGAAATTCACACAAAGTTAAATGAACATTGACAATAGCAATGCCTCACTACGTCAAACTGCTTCAATACCTTGACAAAAATCAAAATCAGTTTGATATTCGTCAATATTACATACAAAGTATGTGTGACGATTTTATTTCAAGCAAACGCAAGCAAACACATACTTACCTATATTGAAGCTGAATATTGATGTGTCTGGCAGCTGCATATCGCCGTATTTCAACTGGTTAGTTTTATGTTTTTTATGAAAAAAATATTTTTGGGCTTTTTGAATACATTTTTCACTGCTTCCAAATTTTTACGCATGGAAATGCAATTTGGTAATACTGCAACATAGATGGACTTCACTAAAATATAGTCTTATTTAAAAATATAAAATCATACTTGTACTAAAATCTTATTGAGATTTTCAAAATATTACCATTGTGGTATTTGGTATATAAATTGCGTTTATTGATATATAAAGTAGGTATTAGAAAATACTTTTAGCTTCGTAAATAATTATGTAGTTGTTGTATCTGTGCTGAAGCTATACAATAACATACTGACAAGTCTGCTCTTAACATTGTCAAGTACTTTTTCGCTATTGGCCATTCTATAGGGCAAACATTTTTGAAAGTGGGCCCGCTATACCAAGGGATTGAAAAAAAATGGCAAAAACGCTGGTACAACAAAAGTTGATGTATGATAAATTGTTCTGATTATAAGCCATCTTATGGGTAACAGGTGCCATATTTGAATAAACTTCAAACATAAAATGTCTGGTCTCTGGATATTTACGAAACATTTAATGAATTAAACTTTTAAGTTTATATAATGCTATTTCAAAGTATTAGAAATTTATGAAATGTTTAATGAATTTGCAGGATGTAGTAACAGTTCTACACGTTTTATGTGCTAAAGTTTTTCAAAAGTTATCAAGTCGTGTTTGTTATTCTTAATATAAAAAAATAATACTAAAAACTTTAGTATTAGAACTTTCAAAATTACACCACGTACAACCAATACAACAGTTAGTACACCCTTGTGAGTCGTTTAAATGATTTTAAAGCCAAACAAAACTTAAATAAAATGAATTAATATCAAACGTTTGCCAGGAAATATGATTTTTGTTTAAATGTGTAAAGCATTTTATATTAAATATGTTACTCAGACGTTTATTAATTTTAGATATATTTATATTATGTTTCGGGTGGACTTAAGCAAATTTCAAAAGAAATAAAAATAGAATAAATATTTTGAAATTTAAAAAAAAAATTACTTAGTATTCCGTTCTTTTTACAGAACAATTTTCGCAGCTGTTTTCAATATACTTATTACTCATACATTTAGAAAAAATATGTTCTCTAATTATTACGTCCCACAAAGTCAAAACTTCTGTAGCGTCCATGGGGAACTGATACTGAACATATTGCGCGTCTAGCCACTTGGGAATATAGACCCGTTTGATTTCTAGCACTTTGCATGAAAGTGCCCTGTTACTTTAATGCGGCTTTTTCATAAATAGTAAACTTTTCTAAAATTCTGATAATACTGATGTCAGACTTTGGGAAAGCCAAACTACAAAACTGACACAGTTTCATCATCGCTGATATGAGTTATAGAAATAGTCCTAAAGGACCTCATGAATTATGGTTTTTTATTTAATTCTAATAATAGAAAATTTAAGATTTTATATTTGATATGTTGCTAATACTTTACTATCGATGTGTAATTTAATATCACTGGCATATACATACATATAATATATAGGTATAATATATATAATAACTTTTTTCGAATTTTTATTTTTTTTACTAATATTTTTCTATTGACAATCAAAACAATTATCATTCAATTTGGTTGTGGCGAGACTCCAATAGAATTAAATAAAAAGCCATAAATTGTTAAGAACAATTTGTTTTTAATAAATGAATTGGGAGTTGATAGTCATGCGTGCATGGTTTTGGGTCATTATCACGAACGCTTATTAACGGAAAATTGTTTATCACTTCTGTACACGCAGAAGACCCATAAAAATGTCTATCATTACGACCGCTCGCGTAGAATTTAATTAAAATTCAAGTCTTAAAAAAATACGTCCTTTTCATATCGTCTACTTTCTACGTCATGGCAGTACATCGTATGTGCAAAATCCTAATATTCGGGGTAGCAATAAAAAATACATATTATTACTTAATTTATAATTTATGTACATATTCTTAATAACAAATTTATACTCTTTAAAGTTATAAAAAAAGTTTGGCAGTCTTGGGCAGCTCAATTGTACCCGAGTTAACTGACCCACTGCATTTCAGGTGGAGATATATTCCCTAATAAAAACTGCGAAATAGGATTTTCGGGGTTAGATGCCAGGTTGATCGACATTTTTTGCCGCTATTAGGGCCTTGATTCGAAGAAGTTGGTGCTGTAAGAACAATACGGAATTAGGATAGTATAACTCCAGGGGCATGAAGACATCCAGGGCAACAAGACGACTGGCGAGTGTGCTAAAACAGGCTCTGTTGTATATCTGGCTATCTCACGAAGGGAATACATATACCCTTGATTTAATTACCTGATGGAATTAGTGTATGGACGCTGAGGAAAACAGAGCTTAGGCCAGGACTCTAGGGCCTACGATTAGAGAGCAGAAGGACGAGACAGCTTTTCTCGCTAGAACTTCTTTTTGACATCATCACGGGGTACTGTACAATCGGCTACATGTCGCCGCATCTAGGATTCTTTTATGATGGCCAGTGCATGAGCTGCTTCAACACAAAGGAGGAAGAGTCAGTTCAAAATTTTCTATACATCTGCATGGAACTCCAGGAGCGCAGACTCAGATGCTTGGGAAATCGATTTTTCAGACCTGGACCGTCTCAAGGAATCGACACTTATGGATTTATTAGAACTTGCGGGGGTTACCAGTTGGCTCTTAGGAGCTCGAAATCCAGAATTCCGTGCGAAAACGTATGGTGTAGTTAAGTCGCTTGGGCGTCACAATAGGCTTGAGGATATTTATTGGACATCTACGCATGCACAATAAATCAACGTAAATAGACTAAACTGGACCCAAGTGGATCGGATTTTAATCGACGACCTGTGCAAACAAAGAAAACCTAACCGAGCTGAAACTAATCGAACTCCATTTGATTGTCCTGAAGCAGAGTCGAAATTACTCTTACTTTTAAGGGTATAGGGACAAATAACATTTGGATAATTTTGCTCCGTTCTTTGCATTATTCTTTTAATATTTCACTGGTGGTTACGACGTCTTCTTGTAACGTAAATTAATGCCAGAATCGGTTGATGTCTAAGAACTGTTTTAATTTAATTTTTTTCAACATTTAATATTGAAATTTATGCTATTGTACACAAAAATATTGGAATAATAAAATTTTCAAATTTATTTGTTATAGTTTTAACGGCTCATATGCTAACATTTCATTGGTCACTAAGACAACTCATAAGTAAACTTTAAGCAGTTTGAAAGAATTCAACTTTATATACTTGTGCCAAAAGCACAAATACAATATGAGAATTCTCTATCGTATATGAATATGACAATGTTGTGCATAATAAACATATGAGATTGAATGTTTCCAAACTGTTTACAAGTTCACTGATGAGTTGGCTTAGCGACCAATGAAATGGCGGCATATTAACGGCTGAAACCACAACAAACAAAATTTAGTTCATTAAGTTTTTTTTCTGTAAAAATACAAGTGGACTTCGGCTATCACTGGACTTGGTTCCATACAATTCGCATTAGACAAAAATTGTTCTGTAAAAATTTAAAATCGATATCTTTATACCGCCACTACAGGACACTTCAGTTGTTCTTGCAGGCAGCTGTCACTTTGTTTGCTTAAATTCGATTATTTTTTATTTAAATCGAATTCTTCTGAAAAAGAATGTGGAAAGGAAGAAAAACAATTACTTTTAATTAATTTAGAGGCAATTAATAATCAAATGACTACTGAACACGAATATAGTTGTCAAGCTTTTTTATTTTATTAAATTTTATACGATTTTTTTTAACAAAACTAAAATTTTTTACTCTTTCTTTACTTCTCAGGGTTGTAGATGTGTTCATGGTGGAAAAAAATTTAGTTTTTTTTAACAAAACAGCTTTGCCTCTTATAATATTTTCCCGAAATTAAATAAGAGAGTTAATTTGGCAAATGTCAAAATACGTGGGAAATTAATTAATTTTAACTGGATTTCGGTAGAAATCTCGTCTTGTCAGCCTGACCGAAATTCATAAACTTGTCGATAAAAGGAAAACTTAATAAAGTTGACATAAGGTAGTCTTATTTTATACATACTCGTACATGGGTTATGAATTTTGTAGTAATAGTTAAATATGTTTTACTTTATAGTGATTTTTTTCAAATTATATTTCTTGTATGTGTATAAAGCCTCAGGGTGTAAGCACGCCAATAGTCACTTTTTTATTATATGAAAGAATTGTATATACATATGTCCCCATCGGTGCTATAAGGAGAATACGGCTTCCATTTATGTTGTTTGAGGTTTCGTTAATCATTCTATCTCAGATGAGCAAATGATTAGTCTGATGATAGGGCTGCCATCTAAGCCAACAGACTGGTTGAGTGTAAAACACATTTATATAGCGAACTACTAAGTATAAGAACAGACGTCCTCTTGCAGCCGCCCCAACTAGGAGAACAGACGCTGCAGACGCCTCTCACTATTCGCCGATGTTTGACGGGTGTCAAAAACATCGCCCAGGTACCACCACTTGGAGGTTTGTGAGTGGACTTGAAGTGTAATTAATAAGGATCAACCCATAGTGCACAACATTTGTCGTTGAAAGAAAACAAACAATGCGTTTTTTCAACAACTCAGCTGTTTGCATACTTTCATAACGGTTCCATAAGAGTGTAAATATGTAAATATATACACGTTTGTGTGTGTTTGTGTACGCATAAGGGTGGGCTGTATTCCAGTTATACATTTATTTGTTATATTACCAACAAATACTATACGTATAACACAAACTGTTGCGAGAGAAGCAACAATTTGTTGCTGTTGTCGTTGTCCTGCATTTGTTGTGGGATTATTTACCAATAGTCTGTTTTTAGCTTTCGAATATGAGTGGCAATTTTTTATCAACTTGAGAACCCATTAACGGCTGCATGAAGAAGATTTAAATAAAGTATCAAAGTTATAAGGGCTTTTCTTAGGAGGTTATGTTTTTTGTTGTCGGTGTTGTTGTTGTTGCTGTTGTTGTCATAAATTTTTTTCAGCTATTTCCTTTTCGTTTTCGCATCGTTGATTTCATTTGAATTTAGAACAATTTCTTGTAGTAGAAATGCTTTTCACTTCTTTTTGTTGAGTTGTTTTTTGTGTGTCGATTTCTGTTTTTGTCTTGTATATTCGAATTCTTTCGCATGTCTTTTCTTCAAATGAAAATTAGATGATATCTTTTTCTGTTTCAGTTATGATGATGTTGTTGTCGTTTTTTGTTTTTAATGAAATACGAAAAAATTTTAAATGGCTTTTTGTGCCACTTGCGTGTACAAAATTACACACACATATAAACGAGTAAATAAACATGTTTATGAGGTGCATCTGTGTACTTTAGAGCATTTGTTGTTGTTACCACAAAGAAGGGTGCGTATGAGTATTGTAAGTTTTGAAATATTTGTTAAGTATACGCCTTATGAACAAAGAAATTATCAAATTGAATTAAAAAGGAAAATTACATTTTAAAGGAAACCGTAAAAGTTGCAATACCGCGTACAACTTGAGCATGTTGTATATGAATTTATAAGTCATGTTCATTGTTCGGGCTGCTGGTTGTACGTGTATGTCGTCGTGTCTTAGTTCTACAAAAGATCAAAATCTTTGAGGGCCAAATAAACTCCACTAACGACGTGCCAAACTTGTTTCTTGCATTTACACTTAGACTGCACAAGCATGAGTATAACACGTAGGAAGATAAATTTGTCAGTTGATAATTGCTGGCGATAAGCTAAGACTTTGAACTAACCGCTCTATTTTTAATAATAATATTGCTGTAGTCTTTTTAATTTGCCTTCCATATAAATTTCGTTAAATTCCATTAAAAATATTTTTCTTTATCGAAATTAACTTTCCGCGACATCTGCACTCTATAAAAATTAAAAAATTTGATTATATATGTAAGTACCTATTTTGCAAATATTTTAAAACCCTTCAAAATTTTTGAATTTTTGTCAAAGTCGCTGGAGGCCAGAACAAATATTGTACTTCAGTTGTATAAAATAGAAGCCCAAATAATTATATTCTCAGCTGGTGTTTTCTTTTTTAAATTTTTTAAGAACTATATTCACGATACTTTAAAAGAAAAGCACAATTTATAACACAAGCTCGATTGCCTGAAGGAAACAAAACAAACAAAGGAAATCGAAATACTAATAAAAATAAATTAATTCTAATGAACTCGGAAAGTGAATGGGATGTTTAGAATTCATTAAGGAGCCTGTCGCAAAGTAATGAAGTCATATTTTAAGCTAATTATGCAATTAAATTTCAGAGAGTGGAAATTTTTAATTGGACTTTATTTTTAAATTAGTTTCGCTGTCGACACTAGTACAAAGAAAACAATTTTCTGCACAGAAAATAACAATTAAGAGACTTATGCCATATTCAATATAATTTTTTATTGAATTTGTTATTTATAATACAAGGTATAATTTTCTTTAGATTCACGTTTATTGTTTCGTTGTTCTATTTGAAATAAAAATGATTTTTATGTCTAGATATCATTATAACTATTGAAGAGTATAAGGAAATATTATTAAAAACATTTGGGTGATTTATGTGCCACCAAAAATGTTCTTGTCAGTAATCGCCAGTCAATTTTTAATATTTGATAATATGTATGTATATCAAAGCATATCGAAATTAAATTTCACTTTGTCAAGAACTACATTGATAAGATAATTATCACATGTGAATATTGTCCTTCAGAAAAAATGATCGCTGATATGTTGGCAAAACTTTTGCAAACTACAAGAGTTTAAACTGTACGTTCAAAGGCTTTTGCTCCCCTCCATGGAATGCGTTAATGACAGTTACTAATAAAATCGCTTACAAATTGTAATTTTTATTAATAAATTTATACTGATTTAGGGAAGGTCCGCTTGTTATTTCTAAATAAGTATGTATGTACATACACATACATATATAAGTACATATGTATAAAAAATGAAGTAAACCAAAATTTTATTACCTTCATAAAACACTGTTGCTTTTTTAAATTCTATTCCCTTTAACTATAGACTTTTGTAATATTTGTTTTCTAGGGATACTCTGTCGTTTAACAATCAGCCGATTTCTCTCCCTCTCTCTCTCTCACTCAGCGTTAGGGTTTTCATATAAATGTTTAATTCCCAATTTTATCGAGGACCATCCATATTTCTCAAAATAAATAAAAGTCCCCGTCTACAATTGCAATTTTACATTCTGAAAACTTTTTTAAATTATGTTTTGAAATTGTATTCGTGCTCACAGAATGAGATTTTGGTCTACACATTTTAAATTCTTTTTCATCGAATAATTTATATAACGTGTAAAGTTCGAGTCAGATATCTGAAGAAAATTTTAAATATATACATGTACCGACTCTATTCGTCTTTCTCTCTCCCCCATAAACTCTAGAATTTCTGCAACGAAAATTGCGATGTGAACAGGCACTAATAAAATTTGTAATAAAATGTTTTAAATTGTTCTTTGAACCGCAGATAGAACAGAATGGATGTATGCGTTTTCGTTTCTGAAAAAAATTGCCATAAAAATATAAAATGATGCCTTTTCTAAGCTCACAATAGAACAAAATTAGTTGCTTCAAATATTTAATTTTCCTATTGTATGTGTGTAAAATTTATACAATAAAAAATATGTGGACAAAAATTGAACAAAATAGTATTTTGTGGTTGGAAAAATTTATATTATCTAGTCCTGATATTAAGTTGAGTGCAAAACAGGCAACATATTTCTTTGTAAATAAATAGGCTCTTAGGTAGTCATATTTATTCATACGATACGTTTTGCTGGAACTAAGAAAATAGGTTATAGGTGGTCCGAATCTTCCCAGAGAACTGGTGGTTAAAGATTCTTAATTTTTAAAACCTTTTGTTGAAACAAACTAATTGATAAAATAATGTTCTTACATGTTTTACATACAACATATTTAGAAAAGGACATGCTGTGGTTTTTTTTACAATAGATAATAAACATGATAGAGGGACAAATTATGTGTAATAGAAACGAAATCAGCATAATATTTAATCGGGCAGTGGTGTGTTAAATGATTAATTTTTTGTTATACTTGCACTTGTAATTTTGCAAATAAAAGGCTTATTGCTTAAACGTTTAAGCTTAAGTGCTGTGAATTTAATCGAAAATATCATTAATGATACATGAAAACATTTTCGTGATGTTCTCAATTAAACGGCACGAGTTTATCAAAATTCTACTGCATCGTTAGCTACCGTCATAGATAAATTTTTTTGTATTGGTTTTTTTCTCATAAAGTACAGTTGATTGCGGACATCAGAAAATGAAAAATTTTAGCAGTTGTTCTTTTGTTTAAGCAAGATTTTTGGACAGAAGAAAACTCGATTCTTGCACATACTTGATACTTGCACACCTCGATTCTTGCAACATAGAAATATTTTTTAATACGCAATGATGCTGAAGCAACCGGTGACGTGGTACTCAATGCGAAGCAAGTTACATCGGTGGACTTTGTACAAAATACACTAAAATTTTAAATTTCTTTAATTCCACATATACTATGTATCTGCTGTTATACGAATACGTTGAACTTAAAAAGTGTATATATATATATATATATATATATATATATATATATATATATATATATATATATATATATATATATATATATATATATATATATATATATATATATATATATATATATATATATATATATATATATATATATATATACTTATATATAAATATTTTTCTGTCACGACGGAAAAAAAAATGAATTTTTCATTTTTAAACGTCAAAATTTTAAACTCTGTGTAATGTGTGGTTCATATTATATATTTTTGCCAAACAAACTGCATACATATATGTGTGTTCGCTTAATTCTCACAAGCTGATTCGTGAGTAGAATGACCTCTGCTCCCTCCATCAATTCCCCATAAAAATTCAACATTAAGAAAGTCCTACTGAGCTTAATTTCCAAGTTGTAAACTTCTTTGTGGCAACACTGATTTCTATACTTTGACTTAGTCTCTCTCATTTAAAAACTGCGTGAGCATTTGTCGTATAACAGTTAAATCGTTTAAAATAAGCAAAAAGCATCAAAAAGAACAATTCCAAAAACACGCACCACAGTTTGTTTTAGTGCTGCGGATTGTCTGCAACGATAACGCGGAGGAATCGGGATAAATGATATAGAAATTTTGAAGGAGTATTTTTGCAATAAAATAGTGCTGGCAAAGTTGTGTCATAAGGATAATAAAATAACAACTACATACAACCAAAAAAAAAACCACCAAGTAAATATAAAAGTTTAAAAAAAGTATTGTTGATACATATGTATTTCGTTTATATAAGTATGTACATATAGTATAGCTATCTGCTACAACAACAATTATTAAAGTCATCGAACGTGAACAAATAAACCGACAAGACTTTTCTTGCACAGAAAAAATAAAAACTTAAAATTAAAAAAGAAAGCAAAAAAAAAAAAAAAACAAACAAACAAGCAAATATAGTTTAAAGACTTGCATAAAATGTAATTGAAAGTATTTCAAATTCGGGAAAATAGAACTGAGATTAAAGGAAAAAGTTTGGAGAATTAAATTAATAGCACCAGAAGCAATAAGCGAAAAGAATGAGATAAAGTGAATTTATTTTTTTTAATAAAAAAATGTTTAAAAGTTTTTGAAATTTTACCCCATCTGTTGAGTCTTTTGAAGTTTAAATTTTTATTAAAAAATAGATATAATAAAATTAAAAAAATTAACAAATTGTACGTGTTAATTATATAAAAATAAATAGAATAGTGTTTTTTTAAGATTCAAAGTGTATAAATACAGAGGATTTTAAAAAGATCTTCGTTGGTAAAAATTTTAATCCTTTTTTTGGGCCATACAAAAGGATTAATATAACTTGAGGCGACGTAAGATGATAAGTAAGTGAAATTATATAAAAATTTTTCATACATATATAAATTAATTCAGATTGAAGATCTCAAAATTAAAACATATGGTATGCATATATGTAAGTATGTATGTAACTGATTTACCACTCTTATTTATGTATGTTCTCACACATACTTAAGTATATACATATAAACATATACATATGTACATATTAATGTACATGCTTACGTACATAATATGTATATTAAATGAATATAAAATCATGATATTGTGGTAAAACCCCTAGTGGAAATTTTTGTAAATTGTTCCAGACACATTTATATACACACGTACTTATGTACATACATATAGATATGGTATGTATGGATGTACATTTGTATGCGCCTCATTGCTTGTAAAAATAGTCCAAATAAGAAGAGGAGTATAGCACATCAATAAAAGTAGGATATTTCATTTAAGAGTATCTAGTTCAGATGATAAGACTTTACCATACAGACGTGTCTAATATTAAAGATATGAGTAATATGCACATACATACATACATACGATATGTTTATAAAACACACCCATCCGTATGCCACGAAAGTGAGTACCAAAGCCATGATTTCTTTTTGTTGCTTTTACGCCATTGATACGGGATAAAAGACATTACATAAAATAAAACCAGCTGTTTTGACTTTTTTGTTGTTTGTGATCATAAAAATATATCCCTCAAGTAATGAGGTGTGGTTGTTTATGGGTAAATGCCAATAAATAAAGAAAACTTATGGCAAATTTCCATTCATATTTTTTTTTCTCTTGCAATTTCATATAATTATCATTAAGTACAATGTATATCATACATACATACATATATAACATGTATGTATGTTTATAGATATATACACACACATTCATACATATATGTAGATATATGTATACATATTTATGCATGTACATATGATTATTATCTTTAGACGATGGGTAATGCACGTAATTTTTTATATAAAAATCTATCATTTCATACGAATTGTATGACAATGTGATTGGGCCTTTACGTACATATATAAACGTAGCCGAGTTTATTACATACATATACATACATATGTATATGAATTTACATATGCACATCTATAGATTAATTTTTCATTTGCAATTCATATCCTTCACTTCTGCGTTTTTGTGGCTTCGTAGTTCCCAAATGGCCATCGTGGTTATCAAAAGACTTTTGGAAAAATAAATATGCAATGGGCTTAGCCCTTTTTCAGCCACAGCGCATCAGATAAATACTGTCGATAAGCATATTAGCAAAAATCTTTGCAATTGCATAGAAATTGCCGAAATTTTAATATTTACATATGTACGAGGTCTGTTCAATAGATAAAATTTAGAAAATTTGCAACAAAAAAGAATTGTAATTGTAATTGTAACTGATACGCCGTCATCCTCTACAACTTCTCTAATAGTGATTCGACGTATCTCCATAACAATTTTCCTCACTGTTTTCAACATTTTCACAGGTTTTTTATGTGATGAAGCTTTCAGGACAAGTATCATCATTCACATTTTCTCCACTTTCTTTGAAAAGCTTGTACCACTTGTAAACATTTTTCGGACTCAGAGTACAATCAGCATATGCCACTGTCCACATTTTAAGTACTTTTGAGCACCTAATTTTTCACACAAAATTTGATGCAAATTCTTTGGTCAATTTTTTCCACAAAACAAGCAAAACACGTCTAACTTATGCCTCTCACAAACAAACTAAACTATGCATATAAACTAAACTAGGACCATATGTTCGAGACAAGTGTGCAAACATAAAAAAATCGCTAATCGAATACAAGCAGTCCGTGAAAATTCATATTTTTTTATTGAACAGACCTCGTACATACGAAAAATTTAATTCTTATCCTAAAGCGGGTAAACATAGAAAAGTCCAAAAAGAAAGTTGTACAGTTTAAAAAAATATATATCCATGTGACTATTTACTATGTATAAACTAATGGTAGCCAGGCCAGTGGCCGAAATGCGAACATAAAGAAGTTTTCCAAAACTGTTTTATTTATGTATAACAGTCAAGCTCGACAATCTCTACTTTGAAGGCCCATCCATAATGTGTACTTAGTGCATTTTGTTGGAAGATCCGCAGATGCATTCATATGTTCTCATAATTACGATCCTTCTGTATGCATTTTACAGCCTTAGAGAGATCATAATAATTAAATTTCCATGTCATGTGCCCCTATTGTGCCTGAAACACACCAATACAATTTTTTTCTGACTACATCCTTCTACGCCTTTCATAATCAGATACAAATTTGTTGCATAAAGGCTACTCCCATCCCTGACATACGGGCAATGCCATAACAGAAGATTTTTTTTAATAGTTTTATTTATTTTGTAATATGTACATATGTATGTATTTAATTTATATTTTTACAGCTTAACAATATCATTTTGTTATTGTTTTTGTTGTAATGTGCGCATCTTTTTTGAACAATTCCGGCATCTCGTCGTAAACAATAAATATAACGGCTTTTGAAAAAAGAAACAATTACGGGACAAGAAGTTATTGTTGTAATTCTGCTTGAAAACAAGACCAAAAAATTTCCTAAATTGAAAACAAGTTTTTGACAAACTTTAACTGCTTATAAAAACTAATGATAAGTATTTGAAATTTATTATATTTTGAATGTTTCAATTCAAATAAATATTTTTTTCAAACTAATTTTATTTAGGAAGAAGTAAAGGAAACTTAATTAAACAAGCAGATTTTAGATTAATCCAGCGTTTTTTCCCAACTGATTTATCCTTTCAGACAAAAAAGCATTCTCCTTCTGTACACTATATACGGTTAAGGAAAAAACTCGACATACACCCCTTGATATGCTCTTTTCAAAGAATTCGGAAAGAATTTAAAAATAAATTGATGCAATTATTTAGTGTATTAAAAATAACTTTATTTTTAACATAAAATTTTAACTTGTAAGAATGACAAGAACAAAAATAACAAAAAATAAAAAAATTCATAGGAAATAAGTCAACATACAGCAAATAAATTATTTACATTTTCCACTTCCTTCATAATACTCCCAACATCCCTTCTTGAAAGCTTTTTTGGTCGCCCGGATCGTGGATTTCTTTCAGCAATGTTGGTATTTTCTTAGTTGCTTATAGTTGCTTGGACTGTAGCTCTAGTTAATTTTACATTTTTGGCAATTTCTCCATAGGATTTACCTTCCTTGCGGAGTTTGATCCCCACAATGCATAGCAGAGCCAATTCAGCAGTTAACAAAGCACTGTTAGCAGAAATTTTAAATTCGATGAAAAGGATAAAATATAAGGAATTTAGAACATTAAAAAACAGGGACAGAGTGGCTCCGAGAGGCAATTGATAATGTTATAGTTATTAATATGGAAATGACGATTGTGAGAACAAGAGGAAATTAGTTTGAAATAAAACTAATTTCTTGAGACAATTGATGGGCATTAAAATACGACCCTATTAGTAGTATATCTGATTTCATTTTGGTAATTAAGAATATCGGTTTTGAAAAGTTATATTTTAGTGAAATTTCTTAAGAATGTTGATGAGCATTTTGGTCACCACGTTCTACAATATATAGAAATGGTAGTCCTAAATTGGTCGTATTTAGGACCCCTTGGACTGTTATTAATAATAACTAGAAGTAAATTTAACAAGTAAAATTAAATAAAATTAAACTTCAATTATGTTTCGCATTCCTCTAGACTTACATTACTAAATGAAAAACAAAGAAAAATTATCAATACTAGTTTTGTAATCAAGCAGCACTGCAATGCTGTTGAAAACTTTGTTTAAATAGAAAAATTTTAAAACTTTTGCTATTCAGACAATACACTTGAACATGACGGCGAAAAGATCGATATTATTGTTGCACATATTCATTTCAACATTCTCTCTATACAAATAATATTTTATGATACTAAATTTTTAACAAAAAAATGTTTTTTTTTTGAACAGCTTCGCTAAATGAATATGCAGAAGTGCGCAAAAGTTTTTATAATGGAAGTTTTTTTTTTAATAAAAGTTTTTCCAGGAAACTGCATGTTTTGCCTTCTAATAAAGCGCATAAAATGGCATTAAAGGTGTGAGGATCGAGTTTTATCAAAATCATTTAACACGTTGAATAGTTTAATATGTTTGCAGTGTAAAGTCCCATCAAGGGTATGGAAATAAATACATCAGTTTATCATGTTCAATACACTTATTAAATACATTACACATACATGTTGAAGTTGGTTTTAAAGTAATTAAATATTTTTCGTATCGAAAAATTATATAATAATGATATTGTTGATTGAAAAAATTTTCATTTAAAATTAATTAAATAGATATCAGACAATAATTCATATACACATACACACATACTCTTGCATACAGATTTCATCAGAAACACATACAATGAAAGCAGTAGACCTTCGAGAAACGACATAAAGTTAAAAAATTTGTTAAATATTTTGTTTTCCAAAAAAGTGCGGTCTCCACAACCCGAAAAATCGAATTAAAAAAAGTTTGTATGGATATAATTTAAAAAAACAGTGGCTTGTATGTAAATTTTTTACTCAAGTCGACTGTTTGGAATGTGGAAGCTGCAATTAAGTGAAATTGCTATAAAGCTATAAGATTAATATATGTACTTAAATCGAATAAAACTTAGACTTAAAAATATTTCATAAAATCCCCCAATGAATTTCTTACATTTAATGAAAAATTTATTGGCTTTGAGAACATATTTTCTAAAATTTAGCAAATGAGGAACGAACATTTTTTAGTTTGGAAAGATAAATTATGTTTAGGAAATAATTTGCCTGATAATAGTTCATAAATGTTTAAAAGCTTTAAATAATTGCCTGCAATTTTAGTTTACACTTTCCAGTAATTTTGCAAAACTTGGCAAGAATTAGGAAATTTTTTTTTTTCAAAATGTGCCTGGATATTAAGAAAAGTGTTCACAAACTAAAGACAAAACAGAAAAGTTCAAGTCATTTAAAAGAATATGTATATGGAAGTAAAGCTCGTACATATGAGTAATCACTCTTTTAGTGAAATGTTAATAATTTAAGTATTTGTGTGGGATGCCCCAATAGACTATAGGGTGTAAAAAAATTATTTTATAACTGGTTGTTGTGTTATGGATTTAAGAAATGTAGATTTAATATAAAGCATTCTCTTAATGAAAATCTAAGTGGGAAAGCTCAAGTTCTACATTAACTCTTAATCTTATTGTAAATTCAAAATACTAACGGCCATATAACAATATTATCAAATGTGTGAAGAAAAATTTAAATTTAACTAGCATAGACAAGAACCATTTTTTGCAAAATCAATTTTTCAACGAACAGAGTTCTGTTAATCAATTAACTTTAAGAGTAAATTTAAGGAAATTTAGAAAATCTAGGATGTTGCACCAGATACATATTACTAGTAATCAGCATGTTGAAAAGGTGATCCAAACTATACGTGATGAATACAAAATAAAAGGACATATAAAAAACGTTCAAAAACAATACAAAAAAAGTAGCAGAAACAGGCATTTTCTCGGAAAGATTAGTGGCCATTATGAAAAAGTGTTGAGTCATAGGTGCTCAATAGGGTTTTCTACGAAGCAGATTAGGTGGTATTTATGGAATAAATTTTTAACTTTAGAATAATTACTTTAAAAAATTCACATTTTCGAAAAATCTATCACGAACATTAGTACACTCAGAAAAATATCCTATGGAATTAATACTAATAATGATTATTTTAATAGTTTTTTACTATTGTTTTTAGTCAATGGTATAAATCACTTTAAATTAATAATATTCAAACTATTGAATCAATAGTCGGTTTCTACTATTCTTTTAATACTTTTATAGTTTTGAATTAATAATACATCGAATTAATCTTTGATAGTATGTACTATTGTATTTAAAGTGGACCGTATTGATTTAATTCGGCGAACCGCATTAGAAACTAATGGGAGCTCCAATAAAAATAATAAGAAAATCCTATTAAAACTCAGTAAAAATCTAGTGAAAACACACTATTATTTTAATAGGATCGTCATATTATATTAAACTTAGTATACTATTAATTCTACTTAATAACCTGATTGAAGAAATAGTACACCGTATTAAACTTTAATAGTATGCACTATTATATTTAAAATAGACCGTATTGATTTAATTCGGCGAAACTCATTAGCAACTAATGAGAGATCCTTTAAAAATAACAAGAAAATCATACTAAAATTCAGCAAACTACTAGTGAAGCCACCATTGTTTCAATAGGATTTTCATAAGAGGGGCACCATATTAATTTGATACGGTGTTTTCACTGATTTTTAATATGGTGGTCACATAACTTGAATAGTTTTTCACATTGATGTATAATAGTTTCAAACTTATTGTTTCTATAGTACAAAACTATTAAATTCCTATTGCTTTAATGTGGCGAATTAATAGGATCCTTTTTTCTGAGTGTAGGCACATGTCTCCCATTTTTTAAATAGTAAATTATAAAATAATTCGATTTATCGTATTTTGTGAGAAGAACTCCATATTTCATAAATAATTTCTTTTGAAAGAGAATTTGCTGCTCTTTCTATTAGTTTCTGTTATTTGATTAACTACTAGTAGCGAAATAGAAAAATGAACTGTCTCTTATTTATGTAGAAAAACTTTTTTGAAAAATTTTACATAAAATTTTCATTTATAAACCATCCAGCATGTATCAGCGACTTCATCCGCGTCCGTAAACGAAATTTGTCTGAGTAATCAAGATAGTAATTGAATATAAAATGTTTACTGCTTTTAGCGTATTTACATATATAAATATGTCAAGTTAATAAGCTTCTGCTGACAACGTTTGATGTTCTTAAATTCTGTATTAATAATTTTTTAAAACTATATGTAGCATTGCCCCGAAATGGTTTAAGTCGCGTCTGTTATGGATATAAGAAATCGTAAAAACACAGAAATTTAGACAATGATCCATAAATAGTCAAACCGTGATCAAAGGTTAAATTTTTGCTTTTAGACTTTGGTTTTGGCCGATTGTAGATTAGAAGTGCGATGGATTGTGGAGCAGTGGTTCTAATTTTGAATAACCACTTGAGTATGAGAAAGATTTCCGCAGTAGTGTTTGGTGTTGTTCAACCGTAATATGGACGAGTTTTTGCACCATTTCGCAATCGTAGACGAAACGTCGATCCACCCACAAAACACCATAGACCAAACAGCTGTAAAAACAATGGCGGTAATATTTGCCATTGATTATTTTGTCGATTTTATAAAGATTTGAAAAAAATAACAAAAGCCTTGCTTGCTCTTGTGTTGGAAATAAAGCAATTTAAACAGTGATCGATATATGTAAATAAATTTAGGGATATTGATGTATACGAGTATATAAAGGGTACCGTATGGTTGGGCCTGCCAGGCGAACATTTTTGATTTTTTGTTGAAATTGCTTCATACATTTTTGCAAGGGTTTTCATAAATGTTCCAAGGAAATAATGCTAAGCTTTTGTATGACCAACAACAATAAAATATGGAATGAAAATCATTGAGATTATTTATGCTCAATTGACATGGCAACCGGAAAAACAATGATTTATTGTTTTGTTTGTTTTGTAGACAATAGTGGTCTTTATAAGATATTTTTAATAACAAAACTAAAGCCCTGTGTTCTCTGTGGCTAAAAACGAAAAAAAAATAATAGTATACGAAGAAAGTAGTTTACGAAGGCATTCTAATATGTATATAAAATATACTAACATGGCTCCCAGACAATATAAATAACATGATTTAAATGCCCAATAATAACCCTTGTTGCGATATCCAAACTTCAATTGAAATCAGTCTATTCGTATAACGAATTGACGTCACCGCAAATTTTGCAAAATGAGTCGATCAGTAATAGAATAAACCGTTTCAACGATTGTTAATGATCTCGAAAATATCATGAGCATATTTTTTCCTGCGGAAAAAGCTTTTTAATCTCAAACGATAATTTATGATCACCAAAATTATATTTTAAAATTTTATAATCGTGAGAAATGACATCATAAATTTAGAGTAAAATAAATTTTGCAGTAGCCATACAACTTATTGCGAAAGCGCTTAATAAAAACACTTCTTCTGTAAAATTTTATGTTTGTCTCTTTAGCTTTTTGGCGTTTAAGGCACGATATGTTCGAATTTAATTCCATCAAGCTATTTCTCATTGAGATTCTTAATAATATTTGAATTATATGGATTACCTATCATTCCCATTTATTTTTCCCAATCTTTCTAAATTCATGTAAATATAAATTTGAATTTTACTAGCAGAGACTGAAACCATATAGTTTTAACAGAGCACATTCTGTAGCCAATAGATCACTGTTAATACTTTAACAGTTTAAAAAAATTGGACAAGGCTCATTTAGATAGAGAAATAGAGAAATTTGGACCAATGATATTAACATAATAATATTATAAGAACAAAAAGTGTAAAATAAATATTAAAGAACAATTAACAATAGTTGGAAAAAATATAGTTTTCTTGGGAATACTGGAATTCATATTGGCTGGCAGAAAGAAGGTGTGCTGATTCAATACACTTTATGGAAATTATGAAAATATAGTATTGAGATATCTCAAATAATTTTGAAACTTTGAAAGAGAATGTAAAGAATATTAATGAATATATTGGAGGAATCGTACAAATACCGTATAAGGGAAATGATTAATTAATTGCAGGACATCTAAAATAACTTTGGAAGGCTAAAATGGATGATTTTCGGAGCAGGAGATTACGTTCTTCGAACTAACTTTAATTTGCATTTCCTTATTTGTTTATATCGCTAAGTATATATTTTACCTTATAGCAATTTACATGGAGTTGGTTCGAATTTTTATTCTAATTAAAATTGGTTCAATTTACGACAGTGGTCTGTTAATTGTAAGAACAGCTCTGCTAAGAATGCGGTTTGTGTCCGTGCTAATTCAATCAGAATTTATCTCTACACATATGACAGTTGGTATAATTATCTTGAATTTTAATTAAAGTTTAAATGTCGCCAAAGACGTTGCAATATTGTGTGCAACATGTTTCAATTTATAAGCGAGGTTGTATCGTTGGAGGGCCTTGTTGTATCGTGATACCACGAAAGATAATTTTAATGGTTCTTTGGGATATTATATAAGGCTATTCCAACGACACAAGACTATTGCTTTTTTCCTTTGATCGCAAGGCAAGCAACATTTTGCGGGATATATTACAAAAAAATAGATTATTCAGCAGAAATGTCGGTGTTAAATGTACAACAAATAGAAAAATACTTCTTAATTGAAATAGTTCAAATTCGAAAAATAATAAGAATCGCTAATACCAATCCCTATTGCTCAAATTTAAAAGAAGAATGTATTAACCAAGACCTTATAAATGGGCTTTGGAATTAAAAATAATTTTTTTTTGTGTGCGATTGATTAAACCTCCAAAAATACCCGATGATATCCTTATCCAAAGAGACTTGTGAACATGAAGTTGCACACGAGATCATGCTCGAATATTGGACTAGACTCTTGGCCGAGTTCTAGCAGCGGTCGCAACGTATTTAGCCTGTGTAATGTGAAAATATTGTGTGTGTGTGTGTGTGTGCATGTGGCTTTGATCAAGAAATAGATCTGTTTTTGTTTGTGGTCTTCAGTGCAATTTATGTGTTGTAATTTTTTGGGGAGTATTTTCAAACATCTGAATAGGTTTTATGTACCTACATATGCATGTTTACATTCATACATACGTGTATGCATACTAGTGAGCTGCACAAAATGTTCTAAAAGTTCTATGTTCTATTGCACACTACTTCCAAACACTGTATTTCATTGTAAACATAAATAACAACACAAAAATAACAAAACATGAATCTGACCAAAACAAACCAATCAGCATTTGAAAAGTTATTCTCTACAGTGCTTGTGTTTTCAGAAACAGTAGAATATCCAAACAAATACCGACAATGAAGCAAAGATACGGTAAATCATAGCAGAAACACCGAGTACAATAGAACATTGCGTACTCAAAACTCGCTAGGTCTACTATCAAAACATTCAAGCATGTTTTGAATGTTCTACTTCAGTTTTAATGTTCTATAGCATCTTTGTTCTATAGCATCTTTATTCTGTTCCAACATTGTTCTACTTAAGTTTTGTTCTATTCTTCATTTAGTGTCCACATTATAAAAAATGTAGTATTGCAATTTTTGTATTTCTTATGCCTTCTTTTCTCTGTTCTTTATTTTTCTTTTGTTTAAAACGCCAACAATGAAAATGAATAAAATAAGACGTCGAATACAACAACACCAAACATCAAGTTTGCAGAGAACATGAAACTCTGTACCCCTCCCCAAGCTTCTTACCTCTCTCACCTAAAACAACCAAGAATTGCTGCAACAAAATTGCAAGTCTGGACGGGGACTAAGCAAAACAAATATCTTTGGAAATATATGTTTTGAAATGAGAGAGTAATAAGAACACACTATTTGGAATTTAACGAAATTGCTTGTAAGCCAGTTTTCGTATGCTTGTGCAGCTCTCTAATGCATACATGCTGCATGTAAATTTGTTGCAAAACTAAGGAATAAGAATTTCTTATTTAGTGTGGATGAATAACAATTATCCTAAATCAATGTATGAGACTCAAAGCAAACACAGAACTTGCTTTAAATTCATTAAAAATAATTATTAAGACAAATTATAACTAGTAACAAGATGAATTAATTTGACAAGGTGCTATTGTTATGGCAACAGCAAAAACAGCAACAAAAAAACAAACGTGTGTACTGTAAATGTCAGGAAGTATATAAAGTATAAGGATTGGGAGTAAATTGAATAGTTTGCAGGAAGTATTATTACAATTTAGAGATTTTGGTTTTGTCTATGCAATTTATTCAGAGAATATTGTGTTATCTATTTTGTTAATTGTCTGATTAATTACTTGCAGTCAGATTGAAGGGGATGAGGCAGACCTGCTGTGCTAGAATTTTCTTGTGTTCCTTTTAATTGTAAATAGAAAATGTGCTATCGGTGGTAGAAAATTTCCTGTTTTAATTGTTCAATTTAATATACTCTTGTCCTTTACTCGGTATAAGCCAGTGGCTGATCTAGTTTAATTCTTGCTGCTGTCAAATTATTGAAATTAGGTTAGGTTAGGTTAGGTTAGGTTGATTGGAGGGGTGTGATAGCCCATGTCATACGACATACACTTAAGCCAGTGAAGGCTTGTTGTGCGCTCCCTTTCAAACTGCCAGAGTTCTGCGGCAGGATTCGAACCTGGGACCTTCGCACTACGAGTCTAGTACACTACCTACTAGTCTACGAAGGTCAGTGAAATTAGTTGTTCAACCTTTTTTTTAAACTTTAAATATCTTCTTCAAGTAAAGGTTTTAATAACTATCGAATTAAATATTGGACATTAATAAATTAATCTCATTGGCCGAAATTAGATGACTTTTCATAGTAAGGGGCAAAGGTTACCACTTATACAAAGCAATTATTATTCATCCTATATCTAGAAAACTAAAATATTAAGACTTTCTTAAGTTGAAGAAGATTATCATGATAATAAAATGCACTTCCGAACAGAAGGGTGGAAGCACAAGAAGAGGGAGATTGGTACCCCCATACAAAGTAATTGCGCGGTAGAAAAACAAACAAAAAGTTCTAACAACTAATCCTGGTAGAGGGGATCAAAAAACATTTAAGTTGTCCTCACCCCTCCTTTTTAGTATAAAGAATGTTTAGCGATTTTATGTAAAACACTACGAGAAATATTATTGTGGACCATTTAAAGCAGATATGGATATTTTTCGCCCCCTTTCTTGAAGGGTGACAAAAAATCCTCTTAAACAGCGATAGAGAGGGTTGAAATGTTTCACAAAAGTATTTACCATAAAATTTTTCCATGGGTAATCGAATATGCTAAATGTAGAAATTCAGATTAACCGACTGAAATAAAAAAAAAATCTGAAATGTATTTGAGCGCTAATTTTGTAATTTTTGCACAAATTGTAACTGTTACATATTAGATGCCAGATGTGCTCGGCAATTTTACAATATATAAAACACTGTAAGGAACATTTTTGTGGAACATTTTAACCCACTTACTGTACATTTTGACGCTCCTCGGTGCATGGGTCTTTTTTGTCCCACACAAATTGTGTTTTAAAGGATAAGTTTGTATAAAAGAAATATTTTAGGTAAAAGTTTACTATATTTCGCCAACAAGAGAAAGCAGTAGATATATTAATTAATACGATATTTCTCTTATACAAACTTATTCCTAGTATTATGGCTACAAATTAGAAAACTTTAATTTTAGTGAATTCGTTAAACAGTTTTTCTATAATAATATTATAAATCCTAATACTAAATTTGACGGCTTTAGAAAACAGAAAATATAACTTGAGCTGTGAAACGCATGTATTAATGTCCTGCTTTTGGAGAACGTAAATATTTTTATTCGCTTTTTATCTTTTTTTCTTAAGATTTTTCTAAACTGAACCATGAACGTTTGATGTAAAAATTAGGACACAAATACACGCACAAAAGGTATTTACCTGAATCCTTAAGAGAGTATATATAAGTATGTATATAGGTAGATATTTTGTTTTATTTTTATATAACATTTTTGTTGTCCATACAAGTTAAATATTTACACCCATAATCATTAAAACGTGCTTAAGTTTAAACACCCTCTGTATATTGTTTCTCATAAAAAATTCATTACTCTAAGCCAAATTTGAATTTTCCGTATCATGTTCGTTAAAATAAAATATTTTTATATTTATTTAAGTAGAAAAAAGATTTAATTAAATTTTGGTTTATTTTTAATGATGCAGTTAAATTGTCAAACAATTTTAATATCAAAGCTAAACTTTTATGCGTCAAATAATTAAACGCGTCCAAATAAGTAGAATTTACAGGATGGTTTATGGTTACCAATATTGGGAAATTGTTAGAAGATTTTTTATTTGATTCAGAAAAAAAATACTTGAGTGTTTTGAAATCTTTTGATGTATGTACAGACGACTACGAGTATATAAAATATTTTTAAAATTATTATTTATTTAATTGTGGGGAAACATAGGTTTTAACTTTTTAATCCAGCATAATTCGATGTACATTATTTTATTTGCAAAAGAGAAGAAAAAACCCATCATCTTAATATCACAATGATACTTTATAATTCAATTGAAGGCATTAGAAAAATAATTTTACAATTAAAACCCTTTTTAAAATCACTTGGAAATGTGCTAAAATTTATTTTTTTTTTTTGCATCAAAATCTTTAAATTTTTATGATTTCTTTATAAACTGTTTCTGTGGAGTCTCTTCCAAATGCATTTGCTCTCGCAGCTGCACAGTTGCTATATGTTGCTTCTAACTGGGTGCTGCTACCATTTCAAGTGCTGTCGTGATGTTGACTGTTCGGTCCGGTCCAGTGGAATAAAAGTTTTACGTTATAAGAATGCCTCCCATATACGTTACAGTGTATAATATATAGTGAAACGTATAACATGTCAAGTACTTCCAAAAAATCGCTTTTTTCATAACATCTTTAGAATGATTTCAAATCCAGTGAGTAGTATCCAAAAAAACCAAACGTCTTACAATGATAAGCCTTTACTTTTCTCTACTTCCGAATCACAAGCTGTATAACTTATTGGCTTCTTTGGAAGTTCTTTTTTAATGGGTTTTTATAATCTTTTTTTTGACATTGTCAAATGTGAATAAAAATTAATTTAAAATGTTTATTGAAATAAATACTTTGCTCTAGTCACATTATATTATTATATCCATGTATAAAAGGCAGGAATGAACAAAAAATAATGGCTGTTATCATTTCAAACCATGTTTTATCTTCGCGTGTACTTTACGCCAATGGTTTGGAATTGTGCTGGTGTCGTACAAAGTAAATTATTCCGGCCAGAGTTCGATTTTTGATTTTATTAATACAGGATAATAATGTTTTTTAATATTTCCATTAAAGAAGTAATATAGAGAAACTGCTTACAATCATATCCCTTAATAAATATAATTAACTTTATTAATTTTAATTGACAAACTAAGGGTTAGAACTCGTGCCAGATTAAATTTCAATTAAGTACTTTGAGTTTTATAAATGCACAGTCTAATACTCACTACGTTCAGTTAAATTGCTTTTAATATAAATTTTATATTTGATTCAAAGAAGACATACTTCATGTTTATGACCAAAAGAATTTTTCTAATTCAATTTGGGATAGTCTAGAAAAATATCTGGCATATTTGGCTATAAGAGATGCAATTGGTCTGAGGGCTTATACAATTCCACACAATTACAACATGCCAACTAACACGACATCAGCTGGCCACATGTGGATAGCATTTCAATTCAATTACACACGGATGTTTAAAGCCACAGGTTTTATTTCAATATTAAAGCCTAAAGCTCAAAATACATAAAAAATGTGACTACAAACGACAAACAACAATATAAAGGCCACAGTTTTATATAATATTGTGCAATATTTTTATAATATTTTATTAATTTTCCAATAACTCTTGTGTATTTAGAGGCGATTTTTGATTTTTGCAGGTTAAATGTTCTATAAAGTATAAATGGTATAAAAGGATCGGTCAATTGTTCACCTGCCCATTTTTTTTAATATTTTTGGACTCAATTTGATTTCGACAATAAATGACGGATTTCTGACAGTGGAAATGCAACGATTATTTTGTTAAACATATTAAAGAGTTAAATAGGTTTTTAAGCTTTTTTATATTTACACGAGGGCTCAGGGGATGGTTGGCACCTACTCAGGCAATGTACTATACTGGCACTATGAAAACAGGTTACGAGAGGGAGGGTAGGGGGAGTAGTGCTTGTAGTCTTGAGCTTATCCACGCTTAGAATAAAAGGAAATGCATCTGTAGAGAGCTGGTTACATATACGAGCAGGTATACTGATGAGCAGTAACAAGCACCAGCGAAATCCAAGCATTTGACTTGCATAACTCGGAACAAATTAGTTTTGTTTGAAAAAATAAATCGGGATAATAACAACTTAAGTAAACTCTATAAATAATAGAAGAAAAAATAAACATAAAAATCTAAAATCTTTTTACTTTGAAATTTATCTATCCTAAACTCCTGTAACGCATCGTGATGATATTTGGCCACAAACTTCACTGCCACTCATTAAGAATATGCTGATAATGGGCACTACTCGTTGCTATTTCCCAATTGACTTCGTGAACTTTGTTTGTAAATCAAACTGGGGAAACTTCTAATCGTCTGCATACGAAATGTAGCTATTAAATTTGACTACAGTCTCCTGTTGTTACTTATATGGAAAATATAGCCAAGGACTTGCACTATTCGAATAATAGTTTGAATAAAAAAAAACTTTAAATCAAAATTTCGAATAGATTTGGAGAGACTAAATCGTAATTCGCAGTCGTTCATTTAAGTGAAAGCTGAGCTATTAAAATATTTTCTTACAAGACTCTCAAGTTCAATCGTGAAAATTTTTGGTGGTCTGTAATTTGGGTACTTGGGCCATATTTAGAAATATTCTTCGATGTCATTCATTTAGTCCATCTAGTTTCCGCTTCTCAACTGGGTTTTGTGAATTTCTTTAATAAGTTTTTCAAAATCAAATTTTACGGGCCTTTTCCATTTTGGGACACGTAATTCGTTGCCACTTATATGGGTTACCTATGACACAAGATTAACAGAAATTATCTGAAGCGGATTCATATATGGCAATTAGTAAGTTTAAATTTTTAATTTTAATTAAAATATATTAATGAAAGTAATATAGATAATTTGTATTGCGCTTTTTATGATAATTAAAAAAATCTTTCGGATGTTGAACATATTACGTGGAGTTCCCAAACAACGAAGTATGTGTCTAAAAATTCGTCACACGACGCTGGTATGTTTGGTTTTTAGGCTTTTGTTCGGATCCCAAAGGATCAACAACTAAAGATGTATATAAATGTGATTGCAATTCGTCACAGAACATTGAACATTTTTTTATTTGATTTTTAAACTTTTGTAAAAAACTTTGACGAACAGTACAGGCTCTATGGTCTGATTTTTATGTGGACCAAATATGTGACAACGAGTTATGTATCCATTAAATATGGTTAAAATCCGTTGAAGAAGGTTGGAATAGTTAAATTAAAAAATGTATATAATATGGCGGTGTATGCTCTTACCTCGAAAAATGGAAAAATATTTGAATACTTCTTAAACAACAGCGTCATGCCACATCTCAAGATAGTGAAAGTAATAAAAATTTTAAAGCAAAATAATTTATTTTAGTCCACAAGTTTCCTACAATTCACTGCAAGAATTTGTATTTGCGTTAATAATGCCAAAAGCAGAAAATTTTTCCTTTTGTAGGGATTTTTTTTTTTTTTTGAAAATATCAGTTGTAGAGAAAAAAAACCTACAGATTTGTAATTTCAAGCGAAATATACAAATTTTAATTTCTTTTAATTTTATGCCTATGACATCCATACACGTGTATGCACATTTAGTATTAAGAATGTATATACATATGTATATTTTTTTCATTTAGCCAAATATTTTTAAATAGAAAGAAACGCTTTGACACGTAAGGGCTTTTAACCAACCCTTCCCAATTTTTAAACCACATTAAACGCACTTCAAATGAACATTTTATGTATGGAGCTCATTTGACAATTATAAAAACATGTTCGGTTGTACAAATGGATTTACCTTGTTTGATTTACGTATGTATTAGTGTATGGAATCTGTATCATATATACAGTGTATCACAAATATAAGTGTACAGTTAATTAAATTGTGTGTGTAAATAAAGTTGCGTTGCCAAGGCGTCTCAATTTGATATTCTTATATATAGAAATCATATTTAGATTTGTTTTTAAGCCTGTGCTACCATGTTTATATAAATGAATAGTTACATATTTCTTACATACATACACATATTGTGTTTGTTTGCATTTTTTTTTTTTTCAATTATAAAAATTTAATAATTGTTTTAACAAGTCAATGTTTGCTCACTACAAAAAATAATAACTTTTAGCGTAAGGAAAAATGTAGTTAATCTTTTTCGCTTGCAGATTGTAACAAGGGAATTTTTTGCATTTACATGGGGAATTTTCGAAATGTTCAGTGGCAACACTGGTTTCAAAATAAATACAAAGGAGTTAAAACGACTTCTAGAAATGTTTTGTAATAAAAAAAAAAAACATCTTAAATATAATTGTAGAATTCGCGGCCTTTTGAATATATCACTCATTTACTCAAGCATGAGATCATTATCCCGCAAATTATATATTTCTTTAATACTTCAAAATTAATCGTCATATTTAAGTGACATAATTTTAGATTTTATTTTTTTTTCTTGGGACAGCCAATTAAAAATGTTAAAGAATGGCAAAGAGTTAGTTTTTAGAAAGTGTTCAATTTTTGTATCAAAAACAAGAAATCATCCTTGTTAATGGGAAAAATTTTTATAAAACTATATATTTTTGTAAAACTTTTGGTTTTTTTTTAATTTTACATACTTATTCTATATATGGTACTTCCAATGGATTTGAACTCTCTCGAATTCTTTTCCGGATACCTGCCATTTGTATGTGTTTTTTTTGTTGTTCTTTTATTTATTTCTAACAAAATATATGTTTCTGTAATAGTTTTAGGCATGCAGGCATATATTTTTACGGAAATAAGTACTACAAATAAAATGCAACTCTGTGACATAAACAACACCTAGGTGTTGTAAACCGTAATCACAAAATAAATTAATGTTGTGTTGTACCCGAAACCAAACAACATTTAAGTGTTGTAAACCATAATCGCGGCATCACTATTACGAGCACTAAAACTTACTTTTAAAAATTAATTTTGCAATAGCCCTACAACTTGGTGCAAAGGCAGGTAATAAAAATACTTCTCCTCTAAAAATTTTGTGTTTATAAGCGACAAACAAGCTTTTGTGGCAATTAAGGAACGATTTAGCTTTTTCACAAGTTGGCGAATATATTTTATACGTACATTCTGTAGTAAAGAAATATATTTAATTTTTTGTATTTTATATTATTTTATTTCATGTAATTTTATTTAATATAATTTATTATTTTGTGCATGTATTATCACATTAACTGAATATCATTATAAATAATACTTTTTATGTCATGTAATTATACAAATAAATACATACATACATACTTATGTATGTCATATCTCAGAAATCAAATTTTTTAGTTATTGAGGAAAAAGTATTCCTCAATGTCCTGCTTATATGTAGTAAAATATCAAAATCATATCTGAAGCTAACAAAAATGTATACGAAAAGTGTCGACTTGGCCTTTAAATTAAGCTGCTCTTAATGCTGTTGTCTTATGACATTATCAAATATGGCATTACTTTTACGCCACACTGTAAATCATTCTATTTTATTTTGTTTTATCTTATTTTATTCTGTATTATTAAATTTTTCCATTGCATTTTAAGCAAATTTAAAAACTTTAAGCTCATTTTCTGCATGACTTGTATTTTTTTCGACTTGTGACTTGTTTGAAGACTAAGAACCTCGTAATTTTTTTTAAATTGGTATGAAAAAAATTCAGTTATAAAAGAAATTCCTATTATTTTTGATATAATTTTTTAAACATTTAGAAACTTTTAATTTTACAAACTGAAGCGATATGTATTTCTAAAAAATGCATCAAATATAATTTTATTATCAAACGTACACTGACACTAAGTAAGTAGATCCTATTTGCATAAAAGTGCGCAATTTCAGTACTAAATTATAATGTTGAAAGTCACACTTAATTTGAACAATTCTCGTTCTCGTTGCTCATTTCCATTAAACAGACAAGAACAATGCAACAGCAGCATTGATAATTTAATAAAATGTTTACTACAATGACAATGTTTGTGCAACTTCTGTTGCAAAAAGCAGATTCTATTGCTGTAAATATTCATTTCATTCAGTTTTTATTAAATTGTATTTTACAAATGTCACACAGAGGAAACATTGTTGCATGTTAAATTGGAGCAGAATTGAAGCACACTTACATTTCTACATATACAAAAATTACATTTTACTTTGCTACCAATTTGTTTGCTACAGACGTTTGTTGTGCCACAAACGCATTGTGGCACAACTTCTCATACTTTTTAACAAGTTCTATTTGTATTTATTTATTTTTTTAGATTAGGGACGTGAGATAAATTGTGTTTTGCGATTTTTCTTGGTACCATTAACATTTCTAATGTGAAAAACATTATGGCCTTTAATTTGAGCAGTAACAAGTGAAATTTATGTTTAAAATTTTTCTTTAGTATAGTACAAAATGTCCAAGTATTATCGATACAGTGGAAACTCTTTTAGGGGACAGCTTTTGTAAGTGAGCATCTCACCTAAACAGACTAATTGTCTATATTTTGTCCCAAATGATCATTAATTTAGGCGCAACTTTCACTGAGCGGACAATTTGCTTTGGATATCAAACATACGGTATTTTTCACCTAACTACATTTCGGTTTCCTGCACATCTACACTTAACTGCACAAAACGTAAGCTTCTATGAACTTTGAAAGATCAAGTCACTTTCGCTTATCCACATATTGCAGCTCGTTTATCTCAACATTGAAATGTATTTACGAATTATTTCATTTAACTGCCTCGCGGAATGTAAGCAAGAAATAGCAAATTGTATGAAGTTTCTTCATATGGAAAAGAGGTAGATGAAGAAGAACTTAAATAAGATTTCAACATACTCGTGGAAGGAGACATTCTGCAATAATGTTGTCTTATTGAAAACGCAAATTAAAAATAGGACAAGATTCGTAAGAAATCGCTACGTACTTCAAAGCAAACAAATGCTACTCAATACTTTTATTAAGCCTTCATTTTGCATATCATCGTTATTCCATGTTAAGAATTTCGAATTTATTTTAACTGTCAATTAAAAAAAATTTAATTGTTTTTTTTGTTGTTGTTTTCTTTACACAGAGCACTAAAACTATTGCAATTTATAAGTTTTAATAATTAAGGGAATGTATTTTGTTTTAATTTAATATGTACACATTCTTTTTGCATTGCACTTAAGAGTACTTTAAGGCAGGTATGTGAATCGCATAAGTTTACATGTGATGCTACTATGTAAAAAACCGTTAAGATCGTTTTTGCCTTGGCTCACAAAATTGCTTGCAATTGCGCGTGCAATTAAACGAAAAACATTGTATTAAACAGGATGGTTAAGAAAAACAAAATTAATTAAAACCACGAATCATTCATAACCATTCTTAATGGACAAAGATTTAGCAAATAATTTTCTAAGGAAAAAAAAACCTATAAAGTCCTCTGGCTAATTGGACATTCATGCAGAGGACGATATTGACTAATACTGATTTTGCGGCCAACTCTTATCACATTTCATGAAAGAACTAAAATTCTGTGGGTGTGTGAAAATAAATTTAAATATTTATAAGTAGTAGAGACACAAACCATTTCAATATAGTTCATTTTTCTGTTAACAGAGCATTGTTAACTAGTTAACAGTCAAATAAAATTGTATGAAAATTCTTAAATCTAAAAACTGTTACAAGTTCCGTATTAAACAGCATATGGAAAAGACGCTGCTTAACATGCATGATGAAAATAAAATGGAAAAAAGTGATATACAGTTATAATCCACTATATAATTGTGATGCTCCAGACGAACTTCTAAGTACCACATTTGGAGGTTTTTCTGAAATACTTTTGGAACCTTAGAAAACTATATTTGGAAAAAGTCCTTAAAAATTTGTATGGAGTGGGATGTACCTATACATCACCGCTTCTCCAGTTATCTTCATAAGAATTTTGTTTTTATTATCGCTTCTTGGTATTGTTTCAAACGTTTTTTGGATGACCTTTTATTTTACGTTCATCATGTACATTTTTCAACATATTTTATATGTGTTATTTTAGATGGATGTGGTAACGATTCCAGGATTTTTTCTAATTGTAGTTTAGGTTAGTTAACCGAAAATTTATCAATTTTAAAGAAGACGGTTTTTGTCTCTGCTACGTGATTTTAAATTTACCTCCACACATATTTTTTATGGCTACAATATTGCAAGACTTTATTTATGAATGGGTACCATTTTTAAATTCCCTCGCAATTTGAATTTTTCTCTTCACACTCCACAGTCAGATAATCACACCTTGAGTATTTTCATTCTTGGAATAATGCTTAGAAATCTATTTGTTTGCGGCGTTTTAACACTATCACCGACAACATTATTGAATTCTTAGGCATACACTTCAGCAACCAGCATGAGAAAAAAAAACTAGAACTGAAGCAAATATAAAACAATTTGTAAAAAGGGAGCAAAAGAAATCGCATTTCCGCTTATGAAATTATCATGAAAGAGCGAAGAAAACATTTCCTTTTTAAATTGCTGCTTTCAAAATTAAATCCTTCAGGTAAGAAGACCAATATTGTGAACGTGCCTACGCTAAATATCTTAGGATGTTCGTATTCTAAAATTCTATGTGTTACGAATGTAGAGAAAGCAAAAACAAAATTTTAAATTCACTCACATGAGGATGTGAATTTAAATGAGTTCTTGTGGTGGCTGGAAGGAAAGACAACTACGTTACCGTACAAAAATTATAGAAACGGTAGCAATTTGGTGAATTGTCTATTTATTTAGTGCACTGATGCTGAAATTTTATTCTGCTCTCCATTGAAATTAATTTAAAATTTACATTTAAGAAAAAAACGGGCATATGTATGGTTAAAGATAAAATATTAAAAATTAATACAAATTCATGCACAAACACGTCTTAATTTCTTCTAAAAGTTCTACGGTAGACAAAAGTTTAAAATGCTACGAGTAAAAGTGACGAAATCCATTTCAAAAATTAATAGCGACATAGATTTCAAGTTGAAGCTTTTTAGGGAAATAGTACATAAATATATTTTGTGGTATGGCCAAGCCAAAGTCAAGTATATTTCCTGTTTTTTCAATAACGATTGACATTGAATAGAAATAAATGGAAGCCAAGTGCAAATATCATTTTTTGTTTGAAAACCGAATGTCTGCCACAATATATGTAACTTAGAGTTAATAAGACTATTTTTTTTAATACCATATAAAGAGTCAAACTTGAGAAAATGCGATTAAGGTTTTTAAAGTTTAAGTTTATTTATCCAAAGTTTTTGGTACACACACAATTTCGTTTTAGCTTAAGCAAAGGATTCTTATTTTTTCCTTCATATAAAGAGGTTATTGAAAAATAAGTTTTCTTCAATAGCGCTTAAATTTTGGCCATATCGACACTTTTCGTTATAATTTCAGATCAGCTTCAGGCACCAGCCTGTATTTCTTATGCTAATACAGATGACATTCAGGAATACTTTTTCCTTAATAACACAATAACTCAGATTTTTAAGTCATGCCTATTTTTCTAGAAAAATTTTAACATCTTTTAAATCCATTTATAAAATTATCTATAGCGCCTTTAAAAAAGTTGTAACTTTTTCAAGACTACGGGCATCTTTCTAACAATAAGAACACAAAAATTTCCTTTTTTTCTTTGAATTTGGAATGAACGTATGCCATGCCACGTCACATCTGGTTTGTCAACAGACTAGTTTCGACTGAATGCCATTTTCAGTGTTAATTATTGTTAAAGGAATTTCATTCGGGATGACGGAAGATCGTTCCAAATTCACACCAACTGCGCCGGAAGAAATACAATTGCAATTATGATTGTCGTCGTCGACGTCACAGCAAGTCGGTATCAATATATTGGCAATTGTGGGATCGTTATCGAGAACTATTGGTAAGATATTTTTACGACTATGCCATATAAAATGACATCAATATTAGTTAATTATTGCCTATAACAAATACAGAGCTAATGCCTTTTTTTACTAACGACGTCGACGCGACAATCATAATAAAAGGGAATATTTATAGTGTTTTCTTAGAAAGATAAAAAACATTGTACACAATTTTGTTATGAAAAGAAAACGCCAATAGATTTACTGCTTTTACAAACTCTTTGCAAATTCTTTATTGAACAAGGAACGCCAATAACGTGAGGGGAAACCATAAAGTTTCTCATAGAATATCCATTGTGCCATCTGATAGACCCAACAACAGCTTAAAAAAAATACGAACCATTCTGCACGTAAAGCTAATATTCATGGAAGGAAAAATAATATATTATTGTCAAAATTTCTCTAATTTCTTTTACGTTTTTTACAGAACAATGTTTGCAATTTGTTTCTAAAAACATCCTCCACCAAAAACTTACGTTGGACAAGGATTCTCAGACATTTTGTATTTCTGCTATACAAAGAACATATGTAAATATATACTTTTTTCTATACAATTTGTTAATGGAGTCATAAATTCAATGCAAATGAAAAATATAAAATTCTTTAAGAATTGAACACTTTGCAAAGGAACAAACTGTTGAATGATATAGATATTATCAAAATAAGATTTCAACAGGTCGGTACACTATGCCATATAACGTGCCAACAACTTTTTAAATTAAATCGTAAGACATTTTCTGAAGGATGCAATTTTAGACTTTATGGTGAGAACTTGAGCTCTATGTCCTTTGAATTTCGTTTTATTTAGTTACTGCAAGAAAAAGATCTATTTCAACAAGTTTACAAAAAAATTTGTAGAAGAATAATTTTTCGTATTCATCCATATTCTAAAAAATTTATCCAAAAAACAATAAGGAGTACATATGCCGGATGAGTTGCTTTTCAATAATTAATCACATCAATCCTACGAGTACATTCCAATTTTTCTCCCCGATATCTCAATGAAAAAAAATTTACTTTTCTTAGCAGCAGTTCTAACTTCTTTCTAACATCGTATGTACTTTTACATAAACATTGAGGAAAAAAAGGAAAAATGCACGAACACGTCCAAACACCTCTTAACAGTTCTTAACACATACAACCAGGCAGACATTTCTTGTATATCTTTCCTTTGAAAATAAAGGAAAATCTTGACTTTACCAATACACACGCACATGAATGTTTAGCACTTGTAATCAATAAGAGCAGTAAGAGTGTGTGTCTATGTTTGGGTAAAGAGATTGGGAGCAGGTTCTGAAAAATCGATTTTCCTACTCGATTTGTGCAAAGCTAAAGGGTGTTGGAAGTAGAGATTAAGAGAATATAAGGATTTCAATATTACAAAGTATCTTTATGTTAAAAAAAAATAAATAAATACTTACATAATACCTAGATTTCCATGACAATTGAATAAAATTAGATTTGTAGTATGCAAAAGGAAAGGAGATTAAATACAATGGCTTTAATCAAGCGTTATTGCGATGATAAAATTTCAGCACTTTTCTATACTGAAATTATATGCCAAGAATTATTAAATTTTTAGGTAAAATTATATGGTTTCTTATTTGAAAAAATTATATGTAAAATTGCACCTTGAATGTTGCTATTTTGTTACAACAGTGGCTTAAAATATTTTCTTTCATGTCCGTATTTTATTCGAATTGCTTTCATTTGTTTCAAAACACTTTTGGAATTATTTTGCCAAAACAATTCGTTGTAATTTTCACGAGTACAAAACGAACACCACAATTTAAATATTGAGAAATACTAAAGTATTCATACGTGAACTAATCGTATCAAATAAAAGTTTTATTCATAGAACTATTAAAATTTTAGAATAATCAATATTTTTGGCAATTTTATGTTTGAGTGAATTAAAATTAACATGCCTTAAATAAGAAGAGTTTGCTATCGCAACTTTCATACTGTATTAAATATCAAATCTATTATTGTTTAGCCTAGCCACACCTTTCTTCAACCTAATCACACCTCTGGCCAACCTACACTAACCCATCCCTCTCTCTCTCTCTTCAACTTACATACATTACATTTTCTATACTTCCAAGTCTCAGATAAGCCTCATGCCAGAAATAATCTGCAATTTTACCAGACAATCAACAGAGTTGTCTAAAACTCCTTTAGACATTTAGCAGAATAGTCGGCAATTTTCTGTCAGGTCGTTTCTGCTCATTTTCTGAAATATTATCCAAGCCTGGACATTATCGGAAGGAAATATAATATCCTTTAAGACATTTAACAAAATAATCTGCACATTTTCTGACCTGCTTCACAACCTTGTGACTTTTATCGCTCACTTCTGCACATAATCTGACTATAATTTTCATAATAATTCTCATTTATTTCTTAAAGTTTTTTTCACAAATTATATTAAGGGCATTATCCTAGACCATAGCAGACCAATCATATACTTATCTGTGGAACAACAAACGACAACAATTGCAACAACTCGTAAGATGGAAGTTGCTTTGTATAATCCAAATGCTTCCAAGAGGAGTAATAGAGAAAAAAAAAATCTTATTAAGAAACCACTCAGTAAATGCATGTTGGTGCCTCAGCCGATTACATGACATAATGTCCACGGACATTATTGTATGGTGTTTGGAGCACAGGCGCAAGGATTTTCTCCTCTTTTGTATTTCGAACACCGTCTTCATTTTATAAGATTTCCCTGCATAACCGACTTTCGGCCTACAGCAAGGACATATACCAAGCAATTCGCAAATGCCTAAGAAAGCGAAACCGGGATTGGATATTTCAATGAGAAGAAAGTTTTTGCGGCCGGTCAAAGGCCAACTATTTCATAAATGCTTCAAAAAAACGAAACCTATCCTTAATATATCACAGAGAAAAATTCTTGCATCCGGCCGATGGTATGCACTTTCACACTTTAGACTTAATTCATATTTTTTGGGATCTATTTCATGGGAACTTCTTTGAATTTCTCGGTAGGAGAGTTATTTCATTAGGAGGCCCCAAAGTCATACTTCATTTGCAAACTTGGGAATAATTTAATTTTCTTTCAATAAATTCTCTCATTTCTTTTAATTCTTATTCTTTGGGAGTTGTTTCATTTGGAGTTATTTTTTACAAAGCCGTAATTTTAATTTCTTTGGGATTGATTTCATTAAGTTTTGTTGGGATTTATTTCACATGTTTCGGGTAACGTGTCCGTTTTGAATTCTATTATTGTGACTCATCTCGTTCAATCAATACTTTCGTGATTCGATTAACCAAAAAACTAATTGAAAATTCATAAAGGCGAGACATGCAATCATTTGAAAATGGAGGATGACACACGCTATTGCCCCGTTAAACATGAAAAGACAACCATAAACCAACAAAATAATACTAATAATTATGACAAATACGCTGGAGAGGTTATAAAATGTTTCTCCTAATTTTCATCTACGAGTATGAAAGTTTTTCCACAGTTCAAGTTTGTTTTCGAACTTCCCCCACCCCACCCATATTTCAACAAAATATTTTCCATTGGCTTTCCATGATAGTACGTATGTATTAAACATGATTTAGTCCTTTATCCTTATGGACTTTTTTCTCCTGATATTATTTACAAACAAAATTTAAGGACGAAAGTACCAGCTTATGATTTCAAAATATTTTTGGGCTTTCTTACGCAAAAACTTTGTTCTAATTTGTCGTTAAGAATAAGAACTAATGCTTATGTGCGTAAACATATACTTACATATGTATATATAAAGAATTAAAAGCCAAGAAATGTAAGATTTCAGAAATGACTAAAGGTTTGCGTAGATTTCAAATCATTCTAGCAAAACTCATTGCTGGTATTACTTTAAATTATTATGAATCTCAAATTCCTTTATTGACACTCGTTATTCACGTTTTCAACTTCCTTGTGGCTGTCAAATTCTTGATGTGTTTAAATAATCAAATTTATTTTTCCTTGAAGTTTTAGTTTTTCCGAAATCAAAGTTTTTTTTTTGCTAGAATTTCACAGTTCAAATTGTCCATAAATGAAACTAAAGTTATCATTAATATCTAATTACGAACATTTTTTCGAATATTGAGAATATTGAAATACATTCTCTTTATATTTCTATTTATTAAAAGAAAAACTTGTGCCAGAAACTTTTAATGAATTTTCGATTTATTTTTAAATCGAAGTTAAAACACAAATTTTGTTTAGTTTTATTAAATCTTGAGTTTTTAATGTCCCCTATTACGATATACAATGAGTTGTTAATGTTATAATTCAATTCAATATTTTTTTTTGCATTACGATTCACAAAAATTTTATTTGCCTTCGTTACGTTATTGTCAGCGTTAATATGACAACTTTAATCAGTTGTTAGAAGGGTTTAATTTTTACGAGTGCACGTAATCAAAATTTGTTTGTAATATTTTCTCAAATTTTATATAAATTTACTCGTATGTGCTTACAAAAATTTACATTTCGGTCGAAATGTGTGTTGGGCTGCATGTATCTTGTGTCTTTATTCCAAATCAAGCAAAAGCATTCTGCTGCCTTGGGGACTTTTTGTTTGGGAGCGGACGTTGCGGCTTTAATATCTGGCATAGTGGACCTGTTCTTACGAGTGGCACTAGCAACATCGAGGCCCAGGGCACATCCCGTGGATTTATGGATAAGTTGACCTTAGTCGTTCCTAGGTAGCCGTAAAGTTTATTACTTGTCAGTTACCAAGATTTGTTTTTTGTATTTATCCAACTTTCTTTTCAAATTGGGCTTAAAGTGAAATCAAACCTACAAAAAGAAAAACAATTTTTGTTTTCAGTTTTGTCAAAAGACGCTGCCTTTCTGGTCCCATTCTTGAGGGTGGGACCAAGGGGATTCAATTGAGCAGCGGACTTCTTTCCTAAAGTGCCCCTATTCTCTTCCAATGTCAGGATTCAATTCTATTAAATCCGCCATTCGGTTAATTTTTCATTCAGTATTTATCGCTTATTTTATAAACTTGCTTACATTGTTCTCTCCATTAGTAGTGTTCGCGGCAAGAAGATAATTGATGAAAAGTAGTTGTCAAAATTTGACAGCTCATACAGCTAAACTTAGATTGGTTGTATATCTGAATACTGATAACAACAGGTCACTGAAAGTTGAGTTGACAACTATTTACAACTCAACTATAAATTTAAATTTGAATCATAATGGGGGCGGGCATAAATTTCCCAATACAGCACAACCTCGCTTATCGCAATCAAAGTATATTTAGGCACCCATAAATTTACTTTGGCGCAACTGTATTCTTTTATTCTTCCAAACGGGTATCAATCGTTTTTAAAGACTTATTTTCAATAAAATTTTAATTGCATATAAAAAAATAAGGCCATATTATTCTTCTCTGTACTATGGAGACGATATTGATTTATTCAATAGTATTCTGGGATCTAAGTCGATGAAGATTAATAGCCAGTTTGAATATGTAAATGACGTAAATCCTTATGTCAGACGTATTTATAAATAATTTTTTCCTAATGCTTTTCGAATTTACTTGCTCTGAGAAATATATATTAACCAGAAATATATATTATCTCTTTAAGATAATCATCAACAATTTCACTAAGGGATCATACACGCAGGCTTTTAATTATGGCCATATTAAATGGATTAAGTGGTGGTACGTAATAGAAATTAAAGTTAATTTAATAACATTCGTAACTTGTAAAGCTTTTTTATTAAAATTAAATTTTCTTTAACAAAAATTTATTTTTCCTGTTTCTCTGAGGGAATATTTTAAGTTGTGGCCCTACCAGACAAGATGACGAATTAGGGTGTATTTCAAATCCAAGGTATTTAAACCAAATTTTGTAAACTTTCAAGTTATTTTACCAAATATAAATTTTCTTTAACTCTTCTGCATGGTATTGCACTTTGCTGTACATTACTGCAAGCCACTGTACTGAACTGCACAGTACTATGCAGTACTGCACTATAGACTACTGTATGATACTATACTATGCATTACTGTACTCTACAGTACACTGCTATACTGTACTGTATTATATATACCGCATATTTCAAGACTGCACTGCAGGTGAAGATAAGACTTATTTAATTCAAGAAAATTGGGGAACTAATGCAGACGTAGACTTAAAAATGAATCGAGTTTTTTGTAACAAAATAAAAAATTTCAATAATTTATGATAATCGAGGATTTTTAAATATTTTTTATTGGACCAGTACTCAGGGGACGACCTCTATTTATGCAGTGCATTGTACTGGAACTAGGAAAATAGTATATGGTAAGGAGGAAACAGGAAGTAGTGCTTGTGAACATTCGATTTGAACCTTTTCAGTAGCTTCAAAATAGACTTTGAAGCACCGGCCCATACATGAGAGTTGTGTTCCATTTTCGGTCGGATGTAGGCGGTTTAAATGGTAAAGATATCAGTAGGCATGAAGTATCTCTTACACCGTCTTAAAAAGCCGAGGCACTTGAATGCTTCTTTAGCGAATCATTTTCAATGATTTTCACTCATGCTTGTCATTCTGAGAAAAGTAAACTTTCTACGCTGTTTTTCTAAGCATATAATTTTATATTAAATTATGATTGTTTATTTACAAATTTGGAATAATTTTTTACATCTGGAAGAGGTGCGTATTATCCAGTAGTCACGATTTCGTTTTTCCTTTTGTGGGCGGAATTTGGTCACTTCTTGATTGAAGAAAGAAAAATAATGTTTCCTTGTAGATTGAAAGAGGCAAGAAGTGTTTTTTTATATAAAAAAGTATTTGTATATCGAGTGCCATAGTTTCTAAAAGTAATTTATATAAAAAATTGTCAACTTGATTTTCTAGGATGTTGAAAAAAATGCACTATTGTATTTTTGGAAGCAACGATAATGACTTTCATAGTTTTTTCACTAGGTAATTTAGAGATATTAATTAAGCCCCATATATGTTTTTTTTCTTATTTATAATCAAGTATAATATGCAAAGTCTGAATAAAATATTTAACACCAAGTCGACATAAAACTACCAACTTTATTGAGTAAAAACTTACTTAGTGCACTTGTTTTTCAAAATCACTTAATGTCACTCGAATGCACTTAAGTTTTGAAAGGATACTCACACATTTATGCATATATACATACGTATTTATTGTAGCAAAAACAAATCATTTATCTATTAACACATAGATACGTATAAAACCAAATATACAATGACATATTTGTGCGACAACCACACTAAACTTAACACCTACGAATGCATAAAGCCCTTCATAAAGCCTTTCACTCAAATACCTGATTCCCAAACTGATCTATATTGAGGGCCAGCGATATATACTACAAAAGTTTCATATTGACAGAAAATAAAAACTGTTGCCAAAGAAATTGGTTTTATTTAAGACCGACCAGTGGTGATCGTTCTTTCAGTGATTTTTTTTTTAATTTGATGGGCTGTTTTAATTTAGAGGCCTGCAAGATCTCTTGCAACGAATAAATGTTAACATAATGCAATACTATTGCAAATGGTTCATCGAATTAAACTTCTCATGTCATTTTTATCAAATAATTTTATTTAAAAAATATTTTTATTTGTAATAGCAGATTTACGAAATTAAATTTAAGCCTGGCTTAAATTTTTCGTTGAACTACAATTATAATTTGAATTTAAAATATTTAAATATTGTTGTTCGCAACGTTACTAATAGTACCCTATTAAATTAATTAATTAGTATCAATTAGTTTGGAAATAAAATCATTTCGACACATTTCTTTCAGTATAAAATATCGAAAAAAAGAGAACTTAGATCTGACTAAAATAGCTATTGATCTAGTTTAAGTTGGGTCAATATATTTACGATATGCTTAAATTTTTTATTATTCTTTCGTGATACCTGTAAGTGAATGAAATCAATAGATATAGATTATATTAACGAGTGTTGAGACCGTAGGAGACAACCGGTAATTCCCGAGAAGGTGATAGCGTGGGAGAGGCCCTAACGATGGATATTATCTTGCATAGTTCCTAGTTAAAAGGAGTAGTCACATCTTCAGTACGATATGACACTGGGAAAACCCCTATATAGACGATTATAGGGAATTAAGCTGAAATCTGCCCTTCTTAATATGTTGAAGATGCGTTGCACTTTAGTTAAAGTCTGTAAAGAAGAGAATTTTGTACTGAGAAACCTACGATAAAGTCATTCGAAAATGTTAAAATCACTTTTTTCTGCACTAAAACCTTTGCATTTCCATTACTTCTTTGGAAGTTTTTTTGAATAAGTCTCTCTCAAAAACGATTACTCTCACACCTACTGTCTGTATATATTAATTTAGTGACGAGAGAGTAAACGAGTCATGATCAAGTAATATTACCAAGTTCCTGTCCAAATCCACATGACCAAATGACACACTGACACTTTGAGATGAGCATTCATCTCATCTGACGATGTACTACAGTGGTCTCATTTACATACTTATATATACATATATATATATATATATATATATATATATATATATATATATATATATATATATATTTTTTTTTTTTTTTGTAGACTATTTCAAAATGAAGGTTTTTTTAATAAAATACGTACCATTTCTAACTTTTTATTTCTACTTCTCTAAATAATTTGCATTATTTTATTCGAATTTAAAAATACGAGGTCTGTTCAATAGAAAAGTTTAATTAGTTGGCACATTTGCCTCGAATATATGTTCTTAGTTGAGTTTGCTTGTGTTTAGTTTTGTTTGTTTGTGAGAGACATAACATATGATGATTGTACTCTGAGTCAGAAACATGTTTGCTGCGATACAAGCCTTTCAAAGATGACACTCGTCCTGGAAGATCTATTAGATAAAAAAACGGATGAACATGTTTAAACCAATAGAAGAGCTAAGGTGAACCATAACCAAGAGCCAAGTTCGATAAAATGTCAAGTCTTTACAAATATAAAATCTAGGATGAATTGCCTTTAAAATGAGGTATGTGTCGTCCCGTAATAATTTATAGTTTTTCCATGAGGTGAAAAATCCCTCAGAGAAACAGTACTGTGCACCAAAAAAATTCAAATTAATTTTTTCGATAGACCAAAATGTTTTTGGTAAAAAGTCTTTACAAATATAAAATCTAGGATGAATTGCCTTTAAGATGAGGTACGTGTCGTCCCGTAATAATTTATAGTTTTTCCATGAGGTGAAAAATCCCTCAGAGAAACAGTACTGTGCACCAAAAAATTCAAATTAACTTTTTCGATAGACCAAAATGTTTTTGGTAAAAAGTCTTTACAAATATAAAATCTAGAATGAATTGCCTTTAAAATGAGGTATGTGTCGTCCCGTAATAATTTATAATTTTTTCAATATTGGCTTACAAATTTGTCCCAAATATGAAAACATATTTATATTCCCCAAGTAGGAATACACATTTATAATAAATATGTCCCAAATGAGAAAACGTATTTGGCAAATATGTCACAAATACTAAAAAGATATTTATAAATATTTAATAACGTAAAGCGTTACGTCGAAACATATTTAACTCGGCATATTTATCTTCACTCACTTAACCATAACCAAGAGCCAAGTTCGATAAAATGTCAACGTTTTGATCACTGTTTTCTTCGATTCTTGCCATATGGTCGTAAAGTTAATAAGGAGTATTATCTTGAAGTTATTCGAGAAACAATACGAAAAAAACGTTCGAAAACTATAATGCACCTGTTCCCTCGTCATTGCTTGGCACCGTATTCACCCGATTTGGCCCTCTGCGATATTTTCCTGTTCCCAAAATAAAAAAACCCATGAAAGGACAGAATGGCTGAAAGAGCTCAAGGTCGTACCAAAAAGTGAATATCAGAACCGCTTCGGGGATTGGAAAAAACGATGGCACAATGGGGAATACTTTGAAGGGACAAAATGGAAATTGATGAATAAATATATATTTTTTGAGAAAAATGAAAATTCTCCTTTTATATTATACAGACCTCGTATGTATATTTTCTCATATTTAAGTTTTTGTTTGTTGTGTAATCACTTATGTTTGTTGTGTCAATTTATTCATGGTAACAAAACTAAAATATAAAAAATGATACAAAATTATGAAAAAGTTTTAAAAAGTGTACAAAAGTTTTTGTTTGTTCGTCTACCCAACTTTGCCTTTTGCATATAAATTTAGTGCTAAATGCGAACATTAAAGTTAAATGCCCTTTAAATACCTTTTAACAACTAAGGATGATATTTTGTCGTTATGAATCGTATGGCAGAACATTTTCGAAAATTTGTATTGATATAATCATGTCAAACTTTGTTTTACAATGCAAATGCAAAGAAATTAAATTTAATATGTTGTGTGGCAAAGCTATAAAAAAAATTGCCAGTACAACAAAATTTCTGAATATACATACACACACATATTCACGCATACAGACAAATAGAAGAGGTGCCAATGTGTCCAAGTAAAAAAAATGAAGCAATAAAACAAATTTCATATCTTGTTTTTTTTTTATTCCTAATAAATAAAAAAAGTAAAACCAATATTTGCATATGTCAAATCAGACTTAAGGCTTTCAATTCAAAAATATGTGGCCCTGCTGCACTCTGTACCTTCCGCAGAGATGCTGAAGAATAAGAATCTGGGCTTTTCTGCACAAAGGAATAGATGTATTAAACGAACAAATTAAAAATCTTCAAGCTCGATTGATGCTTTTACGAAATAGATCAAAATAATGGAGTTTGATGTTTAATTTTTGTATTAGTCATTTATATTGGAATCGGCAAACATTACGCGATCACTTATTCCTATCGTACATACACTCCTTCATCCATTTTCGATTTATATTCCCACATTTATGGCTCCTTTTTTTCCAAATTCGCTGGTGAAAGAACATCATTCGCATCATACCTGCAAGATATATACAATTTGTAAGCAACACCTTCCAAATTTTAATTGTCCTGTGCGGACAACCATCATCAAAACACGTAACAACTCAGTTTGTTGTGTACGCGTGTTAATCACATGTACGCAGAGATTCATACGCATTAATTCCCTTTATGTAAAAGGTAAACAACTAGAACGTCATGTTTGTGGCCACAAACACGTTCGTTTGAATGCCGTTGATAAAAATTTTACAGGACCTCATGTTCATATGTACTGACAGGCGAAGTTTTATTAAAAGCATAAGGAAATGAATAATGAAAAAAGATTTTCTAGTTTATTATAAAGTTGTAGGTGGTCGGTGATGGGTACGTGCATATTCAGCCTTTACTTTGGTTTTATTACTTAACGACAAATTGTTTTCATAAAGATAAAAGTCTGTGGCTTTTAGAATTGGGCTTATAAAAGTTACACTTTTCACAACTTGACAGTCAATGAAAATTTAATTGAATTGAATATGTGAAAAAAAATCTGTTTCTAAAGCATTTGCAACAAGCTTTATAATCACTGTAATAAAAACTGAATAAATTTTCAAAACACATACTAAAACACATAAAATGTATATCCTTGCTGGTTTAATGCTTTAAAAAATCGATTTTCAAACGACATCTTTATTTTTCTAATGCTGTTGTAGAAAAAATAAACGACATTAAAAGCATTTGGGATCACATAAAAAAAAACAAACATGGATTTTGTGTATTTCTAAATAGAAATTAACATAAAAGGACATTGGATTTTTGTCTGCTTTTATTTGATAGTTGCTTTTTCTCTATTCTGCAAACCTTTTAAATTTTTAAATATTCTTACAAAGGAGAAATATGTACATTTAAATGAATAAGTTTATTTCAAACATGTATAAGTGTATGCAATAAAAGATTTTTTTATGAAATGGGTCAATATTCACAAAAATTTCGTTAAATTTAGTAAATAAAAGTTTTGTTAAAAGGCCAACAATGTCTGTAAATGGAGACAAGTTGTATAGAAGATTATTCATGTCGAATATAAGTTGTTGGCGATGTTGTTTATATACAAGTACGTTTTATATTCCACTATGTTTATGGACCTAATTTTGGATTTCGCTTAAATTAAGCGTTGCCTTATTTCAGTGTAAATTGTGTTTTTTTGCAACAAAAAAAGAAAACAGTCGTTCCCAAATGATACAGCCGCTCATCGTGGTGAAATGCAAAAGTTAGGCTCTCTATTTGTAATTCTTTCGTTTGTTGTTTGATTGCTTTAATGTACGCATACGAGATTAAATGCATGATCACCGAAAGTCTTCTGATGAAACGGCACTAGTTAGGAAATTGTGTTTTTCTTATTTAAGAAATTAGAAAGTTCTATTGAAATGATCACTGCGTAGACTAAAATTTGTAGCTTGACGCTCGCTTAAACAACACTGCGCAATATTGCAAAATAATGGGACATGGAATGTGGCTGAAAAATCCTCTCTTCTGAAGAACCGCATTTTCTTCCCGACCGTTATACCAAGAAACAAAATTGCCAGGTGTGGGGATTGGAAAACCCCAATGCATCTACAGATCTTGAAAGTTTGGTGTAAATTTTAAATGATGGCACTATTGGACTTCCTCCTTTTGGGAAAATACTTGCAAACGCCATTTCAGTCAACGGTGAGCGCTACAGAGCCATGATTATAGACTTTTTATGGCCTGGAATGGAAGATGTGAACTTGGATATACATATTTCGGTTTCAGCATCATCACATTATTACAGATCATCTAATTTTTTTTAACAGTTGCACATGGACCATCTCCTACATATTTCATCCTCTTCGATTAATAAAAACTGCACATGCTTAAAATTGTTTTACACAGCTTTTGTTGCCCTACAAATGAAAATTTTTTCTTATGTCATTTGGGACGTTTGAGTCGAATGTTCATTCCATTTTTCCTAACCAATATATACCTTTATGACCAAAAGAACGCAGTTTCACACAAAATAGTTGCATAAATTGAAAACAATATAGTGGAAAAATTCACAGTCTTGCTGTAATTAATGACAGCAAAAGCGTTTCTTTGAATTAAAATGAGATCCTGAGAAAAAGTGGCCTTTACTTAAAATATATACACATACACTAATATACGATTTAATAATTGTATGTAGTATTTGATTTACTACTCTCTGACTTTTGATTTACGCCAATCCCTGTGCGAGGCATTTACCTGAAGCCTAAACATTATGATGCATTACCTCTTTCAATTTCACAGACATTAAAAAAATTATGCGTTTTTTGTTCGCCTTTGAAAAACATTAACATCTACTCGTACGTAATATAATTCAGGACACAAATCCTTAAAATGTAATGGATTGAAGGCAATTAAAAAATAAATTTGTAATAATATTTCACTTTCAGTTAAATCCTAATTTTTGTTATTTGCCTGCGATTTTGTTAATGTTCTAAACTGTTTTGCAAATTATTTTTTAAGCCTTTAATTAGCTAAAAAGGCTGTAATACTTTAAGCTAAATAAAAATTAATTTTAACCGTTTGTTTGCCATTTATTAAGTGAATTTTGTACAATCTTTTCATCCCATACAAGTATGTACGAGTGCGATTCTAAAATTATTCAAATAATTTCGACACTCAAAAAATTCTAAAAATAATTGTAATGCCTTTGACATCTCCTCAAATTGCCCAATTTTAGGAATTTCTGCTTGTGTTTGGACGATATGTAGTTAATAATACTGCAATTCGAGACATACTTTCACGTAAATTCTTAGTAATGTTGGCCATTAATATAATTGTGATTGGAATGTTATAAAAGGATTGCCTAGTTGCTTTGCATATTTACCAGCAAAAAGCCATTTTTTACAAATATCTCTTTTGTTTATCGTAAAACAAATGGTTGTTTTCATGTAAACATTGTACCATCGATTTTCTTCAAGACCAATTCAAAAAAGATGAACACATTTCGAAACATTTAAATTTTGAATGAGAAATACCATCAAAAGAAAAATCAAGTCATCCGTACCTGAAACAAACACAGCAACGCCAAAAATACAATACGAAATAAAGGCTTGATTCAATAACGTAGTCAGGCTTGATTTTAGGCAACAACAGGTAGAGTTGACTTAAGGCAAAATAGTAAATTTTCCTCGGATTAATCCAAGCGACACTAGTAGGGCTGATTTTTTTCTTTTGAATACTGGAACAAATGTGATTTAACAATTTTAAATAATTAAAGTTTTTATAAATTAATCTTAATTTCTTTTATATGTGTTTTGAACTCAGGAATCTCAATTCATTACATGGTCATAAGTAAGAGCCTCGTATACCACAGCCCCAATAATGTTTAAAATATTGACATTAAAGAAAACTTGGACTTTTCGTATTGGACTTAAGAACTTCAGGACAAATTCAGAGTTAAAAGCCGTGTTTTACTTCCGAGTTATCTGAATTTATTTCATTAAGCACAAGTTTTACTTAAAGAACTGAAATTTAGAACGAGTTTTTATTCCGGTGAATGGATCATTAGAATAAAATTTAAATGTTATATCCCGAGAAAGTTAATCCTTGATCTAACTGGCCTTCGTAGACTAGTAGGTAGTGTACTAGACCCGTAGTGCGAAGGTCGCAGGTTCGAATCCTGCCGCAGAACTCTGGCAGTTTGCTTTTTATAATTAAAGGGAGCGCACAACAAGCCTTCACTGGCTTAAGTGTATGTCGTATGACATGGGCTATCACACTCCTCCAATCAACATAACCTAACCTAATCCTTGATGTAAGTCATCTGCACGCAGAAAAAAATACGATTATTATAATGACAACTGCAAACTAAGTCGGTGAATAATGGAACTCCTGCTCAAGGAAAGACTTTTTCATTGCTTCCAAAAATCCAATACTTAATTTTTTCACTTCCGAAGAAGTCTAGTTTTTATCAAGACTTCACTTTGTAGTAGCAAATGGTTTATTTTTTATTTAATAAGAAAATATTTTCTTTAAAAAAATACCGACACTCTGTTGAAGAAAGCTTAATTAGTAAGCTTTCTTCAACAAGGTTATACAAAAGATAATAATAACAAGCTTACGAGTAAGTCAAAATCATTTGGAAAAGACCTAAATTTTAATTTTTTCTACATCCAAATCTCTTAATTTTCGTAACTTCTTAGGAAGCTCTCTCTCATAGACATTTACTCACAGATGGTCTCTGTTCTCTCTGCATATTAGGGACATATTATGAAGCTCTCTCCCAAGTCATTTACTCTCATAGATGCTCTCTATTGCTGCATCGTTGACATTTTTCCTGATGAAATAATATTTCCAAGTTCGAGTTCAAGTCTAGTCATTAAAAATATCATTAAGAAAAATTATGTGAACAAAACTTAAATGTATAACAAGTTTTATACACCCCACATAATAAAATACACTGAGGAGCTATTGGCATTTCAAGTACTTGAAAAAATCGATTTTCTTCATCTTGTGTTACTTCAAAAAATTGTATTTTCATAACAACTTGAACGTGACTTCGTATCCAATGAAAAGTATCCAAAAAAAGCACAAACCTATGTTATTAAAATCATTGAGGAAGATCAACAATTCCACCCATATCAAGATTACAAATTATGGATCTTATTGACTTTTTTGCAAGTTCTTATTTAGTGGGTAAATCTTTAATCTCAGCTCATGTATTAAGATATAAACTTTTCTTACTTTAAATTAGAAGTATTATTATATTAGAAAGATTTTTAAAACTATATGCATATTTGCATATTTATTAATGAGAAGCCAAGTTCAATTAAGTTTTTTACATTAGATATCAAATATTTTTCCTTTCTGTTAAGAGCGTCCGCAATACGGAGATCTTGTGTTCCAAATTCCTGTTCACGGACACCTTGTAAATTTTTTTTATCGCGGACACCCCTTGAAGCCCAAGATCTTGTTTTTAGGTTGAATTAAAAATGCAAAAAAGTAAAAAAAAATAAAAACGTATTTTTTATTTTGATTAAAAGTTTTATTATAAAATTTTATAAATACGTTTAAAAATCCATTATTAAAATCAACTTAAAAAATTTTATTTTGCTATGCTGCCAAAATTTGGAAAGCGCTCAATAAGTATCAGTGCCTTTTGATGTTGAAGATAATGATTTAACAAAAAGAAATTCTACTTTTATTTCATTTTCATCAATACATCTGCAATAAAATAAAAGGTGGCTTGAGTGAGAAACATCAGTTGTTTCGTCACACTGCAGCGCAGAATAAAAACTTATATTATTTTTAAAAACAGTTTTTTCTCAACTTTTCACACGAAACCCTTAGACGATTGCTATGGACACCCCCTTCCCCCTCTTTGGGAACCGCTGCTTTAAAAGAGCAGGTGTTCTTCAATCAACAAGGATGTATATTGAGTGACTTTTAAAGAGGTAAATGTTGTTAAGCAGAGATGTCCACTTTATAAGCAGTTCATATATTTGTCAATTGAAACTGATCTTTTTTTTCCACTGGTCAGTGAACGTCCCGTATGTGGCAGTGGGAGAGTAGTATGTCACCCACTGTGTCGTAGGAAAAATCAAAAGTTTCACACAATTGAAAATTATGAAATAAAAGTTCATATATTTAATAGTTGTTAGTATCACGTAAATATCCTTAAAAAGGACTTAAAGAAAGTATAGTATATATATATATATATATATATATATATATATACATATATATATATATATATATATATATATATATATATATATAATAGAGAAAAAGGTTCTCACTTTCCGAAACTAAAAATTAATAAAATATTCTCATACGTTTAATTTATTGTCTTTTGTCCCTTTTTTCGATATCCTCAGCACTTTTATCTCAAACAAATGTATTTGTGTAGTAAATGTGGCAAATTTATGGCTTCAACATATTTCCTTTATACTTTTCCTTTTCACTTGTTTCTGTTTATTTATTTATTTATTTTTTTTAAATAAATATCTGGGTTGGAAAAATATGAAACAATATAATCGCGCATAGTTTTTCATGACTTTACAAACACAAGGACACATGTCACTGACATTTAACGTTCTGTAAAATGTATCACTCTCATGTCATGCCATATGAACATAATCTTTACGAAGCATGAATAAATGAATGAACGAAATGAATGTTGAAGTATGTGTGGCGTCGTATGTATATGACCCATAAACTTTCTAACCAAACATTCATCCGTTCAGCCATCTGGTCTGGTTTTCATTGTAGGAACCATCTAATCTAGTCAAACCTTTATGGAATGGACACAATCACCGTAATATGATTAGTTTTATGTGGTTGCATACTTTAACGGTGCATGAATGAATGAATGAGTGAATGAATGTCAAGCCACATTGCGTCAGTTTGCTTTCATGGCAACTTTATCTGTGTGTGAGTGTGTGTCAGTGAGTGTGAGTGTACACGTATATATGTAAATATGTAACTTTGATTAAAGTTTAGGGTGAGATTTTAACGTATCTTTTTATTGGTTTATATACTTCCGTTTGTCTTTCTTTAAAAGCATAAACTTATTCGTTACGCTATAAAAAAGCTGGTTTTAGGGATCATTTTGTAACTTGCGGTCATTGAACTGCGATAAATAGTTTGGCTAATGTATGTATGTATATGTATTGTTATAAAAACTAAATAGTATTAGCAAGAAATTTGAATTTTTATTAGAAACTTACTTCTTATTTATAACTTATTTTATTTAAGGTTTTCATATTTATTTCTTTGGTGATAAAATAATGTGTGGGAAGCCAAAGTGGTTCGCATTTATATACATACATACATACATACGTTACGCATAATAAAGATGAACATTTGTTAAACCATTAAAGTCACACAATATACTCTACATACATTCATACTTATTTATGGATGCTTGTAGTTGTTGTAAAATGAGCAAAAACTTATCTGCCACACCACAAAACAATATCTTGGGGTTATACATATTTATCATTTTATATACTTTTAAATATTCCTAATGTGATATGGCATTAGTTATGGTTCGGAGGAGATATGCCAAATATGTACAACCAAAACTAAAATAAAAATCATCGCCCAAAATTCAACAAAAGGATGACTCTATTATCGACTACATTGCGAAATGGGAAATTGCTTCAACCCGAATAATTTTTATTTCAATTTAAAGATTTTGTAAGTGTTAAAATTTTTCGCATATTTCAGCTTAAATTAGGAGAGTTAATGTCAGTTCTATTTATTGTTTATCATTTGATTTTCTTCCAGTTCATAGTTTTCAATGCCTTTTTCTATGTTTGATTTAAATAAAAACTATAAACATGAAAAATCATACTGAAATGTAAAATGAATGTTTTACCTCAAAGCTCGTTATGATGTTGACGGACAAATAACCATTTTTTCGTTATTGTTGAAAGTTGAAAGTGTCAGATAAGAACGAACATGACCTTATCTTTAAACTTATTTTTAATGTAAATTGATTGGGTCACTAGCATATCTGCACCGCATTGATGCTGCGGAGGAGGACGAATGCAGAGCATGGAAGCATGACACTGAGAAATTTTTACACTTATTCTGTCATTATCCAGCATTTTTGCATTGAGATTCCGATTTTTTGCGGACGACATGCTATCGGACCTCAAGGTCTGAGAATAGCAGAGAATCGGTATTCATATTACGCCATTCCTGTAGAGTTATAAGGTTTTATTGTTCCTTGTGGGAGCTCACAACAGGCCTTTTACAAACCTATGTGTACGTTTTTTTTAATGACATGGGATGGATCTGCTCCTCGCTTCAAGCAGACTTAATCTTTTTTTAATAAAAAGTTTAGGCATCAACTAAAATTTCTTTTTTTTTTAGCAAGACATCAGCCCAAAGGACTTAAAAGTATCCAAGAAAATATGAACTTTCAAGCAAGTCCATAAGATCTACAACTTGTTATCCAGCAATAGTGAAAATTCGGATCTTCTCCAATGACTTTGACATAAGTTTGGTATTACAAGCTGTTCTCCTTTTTTTTGTATCCTGTGCACTGGATCTAAAGTAATGTTAAGGATGTTAAGAAACAAATTTTTTTAAGTACTTCAATTGTTTTTCCTCCCGCAGAATATTTTTCAACCTGTTTTTATGAGAAGTGGCTCTCAGGCAATTAAAGTGTTCATTTTTTTGGGAAAGGAAAGGAAATAAGAAGGGAGACATTAATTCTTTTTAAAACTCTACTATTGTGCATTTTATTAAATTTTGGTAGCAATGTTGCAGACGCCGTTTCTTAATTTTGTTTTATTAATGGTTTTATTTTGCCCACGAATCTGTTAACAATACCGATAAAAGACGTCACTTTGATGTAATACATTAGCGCAGAAGAGTATCAATCGCTGCCGGTACTGTTCAGTGACTAGTGCTATGCCTTCAACACTTAAACAGCCCAACAACAATTAACGCAATGCCGCACTAATGTACATATATCAGAAGAATTAATGATTCATGTTCTCAATCATAATTTTTGTAGTCGACGCACTAAGTGCTTCAGCCAACAGAACATTGTGCTGCATTGCATAAACACTTTTCCACATAATTAAATTTTTATTATTGATTTTTAAGCTCGAAGCTGCGAATATTATTTCAGTATGACTTGTTCAACAGTCAAAGCCATATGATCATATAAGTTAGTAACTGTACTTAGTTGATAATATACAGGGAGTAACTGTGAGAATAAAGATTTTGAGAGAGACACAATTGCAAAGAGCTTCGTAAGAAGTCATGAAAATGCTGAGTTTTTGATGTTGAAATATGAAAGAAAATTTATCTTATTTTCAAGTGGTTTTAAATTAGGCGTGTCTTTAAAAAATATTTTCCTTTAATGCCTTTGGCTGAACTATAAATTATCTTCAATATATTAAAAATAGTAGAAATTTTTTCGTTTAAAGAAAATATTTTCTTATATAAACAAATATAATTAAAACCTTCGCAAGAGTAATAGGCTGTTTTTGAAAATAATACTTTCAGTTAAAAATTGCAAAAATACTGTTTTTAAGTAAATCTAGAAAAATATGCACATGTGCAATTTTATCAAGATTTTCCCAACTTATTTTCTCAGAAGTCTAAAGTTGCATTAACGAAGTTATTAACGACTCCCATTTTTTTTTTTGACTGCGTACTTAATACATACAACTTAAAATCACATATTAAAAACAATAACTTTTATTTTACTGGTATGTTTTAATAAACAATTTTCTCTTTAATGTCACTTAAAAGTTAATTTTAACTAAAGTTGGTTTCATCTCTCAGGAACTTTGGCGGGAAGTTGTAATAATGGGACTAAAATAAACATTTTTTTATTATTAATTAACAGCATCATACTGAAATATATTAATTTTACTGTCCTTTTCATAAAATACATTTTGTAAACATTTGACTTACGAATAAAATATGCTAGTATCCAAACAAACTAACAAACTTTTTTCTAATGCAAGCTCGATATAAATATCGTAATCGTATACGTAATAATAAATTACTCATACGTACAAGGAACACAGATTCATTATGGTGCAATTTGAAGGGCGTTTTGGTAATTTGATTGAAAGACTTTTAACAAAATTTAACAGGAAAATTGACGATTGTGCTATTGAGCAACAAGTTTGAAGATTTTCGCTTTCGCCACGCACTAAAGAAAGAAGAAAGTGAAAAGATGAAAAGCGTTCAGCACTGCAAAATGTTCAATACTGATATAAAATCGATAGTTTCTATGTGCGCTCATTTGGCTCTGTTTACTGAATCAATTTAGATGAGCGGCACAACTCCAATATAGAATAGTTTGAGCCACAATATATTTTCACAACACAAATCTCGGTATTCTAATAAATTTTTATTAAATTTCGTGTGGTAAAGAATTTTGCAGAGTTAATAATTATGATTGTAAAGAAATTATAATTTTTTTAAAACTTATGAATTTTACAGCCATAATCATAGCAAAACCATCTCATTATTAATTTACTCTTATATCACATTTCACGAGTTATATGGACCAATCCCCCTGCCCATATCTCGAGAGGAAAACCGAAAATGGCTGCAAGTCGTGTAGAGTTGACATATCGACCTGCTCTTTAGAGTAGTTTTTTACGCAGGAAACAATTTTGATAATGTGAAAAAAAGGATTTAGTTGATTGTCTGATTTTGAAATGAGTGACATTTGAATTGTGTTCTATAAACCGATTTTTATTGCACAATTAAATGAAACTTTTAAATGGTATTGCTTTACTTACGATATTATTGGTGAACATATTTTGAGTAATTTTCATAAGTTTTTCAACAATTTATTGTTAAAAGTTATTTAGAATAATATCTTAAATAATGCTTTTGATGAATAATAATTTTTCTTACTGATTATTTTATCAAATGGTTATTGTTTTGTACTGCTGAAAAATTTTTTTTTCAAAATTGTCGTGTGAATTTAGAAAAAGAATTTAACATGTGTGTTCTGTGGGTTCATAACCGACACAGAAATCGGTGTACGTATCAAAAATAAATTAATTATGATATATAATCTCTTTTTTTTCTGAGGCCCTTTAAAAAAAATTTAATATCATACCGAAATATCCTGCCTTAATCGCAAGAAAATCTTAAACATTAAGTGTTAAATTTTGCGAGAGAAGTGTTTTTTAAGATGGTACTGCTTTAAATCGAATTAACCCTTTAATATTGACTGTATCGGAATTTGCGTTTTATGGAATGTGAGTTATCTGAAGGATAATGTTTATTTGTGCGGGTCGTGTAAACTCGTTTGTTATAATAGGGTACGTTCGTAAATGCAGTACTCCGCCATTGCAATACAAGACCCAAGATGCTCTATTACTATATATTATATGTTCCATATTTAACATATTTTTTCATCCCAACTGCTTCAATTTTACAATTAGGAACATTTTAATTCACTGTTGCAGCATACTACTGCATTTACGAACGTTTTTACAAAAACATTATTTTAATATAACTAGTTATCTGCATTAGCCTGATATTCAGCTGTTTTGTTATAATCCTTGCAGTTTTTACCATTAGTTCTGCTCTATTTGAAAAGATTCTGCCGTCACAACAAAAGAAAAACGTAACCGTATAAGAAATTTACAACCAAAATGCAATTTAAATGAAATTGTTTTTGCTGTATTTTCGCAATGTAACTCAACCGTAACTGCCGTGACACTTTGACAGATGAACAGGTGATGCGAATGAGTGTAAATAGCCCATCTTCATTAAAACACAAAAATCAAAAATCATGTTCATTACGATATTTTTGCGATTAAGGTACGATACAATATCGCACCGGTATACCTTTCATGAACTCCTTTTACGAGTATCCTTCTAATTGCAAACCAATAAGATTTACTTCCAACTACAGCGGCTTAAAACTGATATGGAGTAATTCGTGTCGTATTGAAATAAATGTTTGTAGTGTAGTTTTAAAGAGATTGGACATTGTGTCCCATAGACACGTTAGATTTTCTTTTTCGTCTGCATTTTCAGCACAAAGAACAATACAAGCATAATCCCCATGTTTATGTATGTAAGTGTGTGCTCCTATAAAAAATATTTATATACTCGTATGTATGTACATATGTGCATTTTTTATCCGAAATGGCATAGTCACATTATATAGTATATATGTATATGCTTATATATTGAGTTAAGCTCCTCTACATTGAGCAAAATAAAGTCTTTCAGTGATGGCATATCAAATTAGAACGAATGATACGACAGTTTTTTTCCCGCACATCTTCATATTAAGGGCACGGACAATTGATTAACCTGGAGTGGATAAGTCTGGAATAGATACACAACAAAAGTGTCATCGTCTAAGATTAGTTTTTGTTGTTGTTTTCATGTAGCAGTTTAATTTGATTTGTACTGGCACAAAATTAAGATTTAACAGTTTTTGTTATTAAAGCCGTTGTACCGTGAAATATAGAACAGAAGCAATATAAAATGGGTATATTGCCCCATACTCGTACATACATATATTTATATATACATATATACATTCATATATATGCATGTAATAGTTAAAAGCTGCAATATTGCTAATAAAATTGAATGTTTTCCTCATGTCCTGTTCATAATTACATATACGAAGCTTTTGCTTTTAAAATAATCCTATTAGATGCCCTCAATAAAAGCGTTTACTATTGGACGAATGTTTCTCAGATGAATCGTGCATTTGAATTTTTTTTCTTTTACAAATTTAATTACTTTTCTGGTTTGAAGCGGAGAAAAAATCAATATTGTTGTCTTATTTTATTCAGTTCATTTGTTTTAATTAAGGTGACATGTAGGCTTCAGAGCATGTTTGCATATTTTCCTAAGCTTTTTTCTGGTCTGTAACAAATAAAATTTCTTTTCAGTCAAATGTTAGTTAGTAGTTGTATTCTAATTAATTTTGAAAATATATGGAAATATGTTAGTATATAATTGATATAAGATAATTTTAAGATAGCCAATTGCTTATGTATTTTTTAAATATTTAAAGTTTGCCGAAAACTAAAAACAATTAAATAAAATAAGCAACATTAGTAAATAGATTCTGATGCCAACATTGAAAAATATTATTTCGGTAATAATAATCTAGTGATGTGTGTGAAGATAAATTTCGAAATTTGTAACTCTAGACACAAACATTTATCATTACAGGGTTCTGTTAATCGGATAACATTGGACTGTTAAACATGACAAATCTAGGATTACGTATTCCAAGTGGAATTACGTTTACATTTTTAGACCCAGTGGACAAAAAATGCCTGTTCAGTAAAATATAAGGAGTTCCTTAAAAATTTATTGAAATTGGGGAAGGAGGGGCGGACTCAAGCCACCTCATTAGGAAACTTAAATTTTTGGGAAAGTTAGCAAAATCTTTATACCTAATGGGAAAGAAGCCTAGTAGAATCCATAATTCCTAATCCATCACGTTTTATACATATATTTTTTTTACTTTACAATTTTCTAAATGTATGTACAACCAGGTAGACTTAGCAAGTTTCTTATGCGAACAACACAACATATAAATTAAGTTTCATTTCCATATATTTTATTTTTCTTGCAACCTAAACAATTACCGCCATATTCATAATAATATTTTACTTTATCCTTGATATTCCATTAGTTAACAAACATTCCTTCTACTCCCGCATGGAGCATAGGGCTTCTACAAAGCATATCCATCTTTACACGGGTTGTTGTTGCAGTTGTTTTCGCATTGTTATTATTTGTTTTTGTCTTGTATTAGTTTCGGTAATCGGATCTTGTTCCAGCTAAGTAGATGATTGGTCTGCTGTACCAGGTCTAGGATAATGGGGCTGCTATCTGTTGTTGCCTAGAAACAATCTGTATTTTGATGTAGTGGTGAGGAACCTCACTTATCTTTGATTCCTATCTTTTTTCCCAGAAGGTGGTGGCGCTGGGCCTGACCTTTGTTTGTCATGATGACTGGTTGGTAAGGAGGCTCATTGGATGGATTTTTAGGAGGGGGTTGGAGCCACTTCATTTTTAAAACCTGAAAAACTATGGTGAAAAAAATGTTTGTCCTCTGCCAATGAGCGCACCTGGGGTACTCGGTTTTGTAGGCAAGCACTTTAACCACTACACCACGCCACCACAAAATGTTCAGTTTATGATGTTCAAAAAGGATTACAGTTGCCTTCGAGTAGTGAAATATGAGAAAAAAATTTTAATATTGCAAAGTTAACAAAATAATTTTTAACCGATTTTAAAAAAGGAGAAGGTTATCAATTCGTATGCATTTTTTTACTTTTTTATTTTTTATATTTGTGTTCGCATAAATTTATCATTTGTGAACCGATTCCGGTCGTCTGTAACATTAATTATCGCATATTTGCTCCATTTATGGTCCGATTTTCAAAAAAAATTTTAATTGAAAAAGTTTGCTCACAGATTGGTCTTAAATTTTTCTTTATCACATAAATTTTTCACACAAACAAATATGCAAATAAAAATTAAATAAAATATAACAGAAAACAAAGAAGTTCATACAATTGAAAAAAGGATGCTGTCTAATCCTGAAATAAAATTTTGTGCCAAAATTGCCCATATTTACATGTTTTATGTGCAACATATTTAGGCATGTTTTTCGTTGCATTACTGCTTATTTTCTTTTAGAATAGAACACAAACACATGCAGGAGGGGTAAAATATGTGTAGGATACGAAAGGGTAATTAAACTTTCTAGAGACAATATTTGAAGTTAGACTGAACATAAATTTTTAACCCTCTTATTATTATAGCCAGGAAGATATGACATAGTTTAGGAGGTACCTTTCCACCAACGCTTTCAGCAAATACTTTTAGTCATACCTTTTCTTATAAAAAAATTTAAAATCAGTCCACAAATTACGGAAAAATCAGTATCAGTTGAAAGAAATAAATAAATATTCATTGGATTTTCAACAGAAATACAAAAAGTCTAAAAAATCATTGACTTGTATTTTGTGCACCACTATGGCACATACAACACTAATGCACTTTATAAAACATTTTAAGGTTGAAGTTAAATTTCCAACAATAAAAACGATCAAAAAATGTTTTCACATACAGAATGTTTATTAATAGATGTACAACATAATGGTATTTGAAGTAAATCTAGTGCGCTTATGTAAGCCTGGGTAACTAATAACAACCAAATCGCTTACATAATTGTCTGCAGCACAAGCAGACGTTTAAAAAATATTGTTGCCTGACAGGAAATGCCTAAATCTCTGCGCGAATTTTTTGCTTGCGTTGTTGATAAAACAGTATTAACCGAAAAACCAATTAATTTTCTATCCACAGTTGATGTTTTATTTTGTTTTATTTTCAGGTATTTGGTATAACAGTGAAAATCGCGATTGGGTTCGTATTGCCGGCCGATAGTACCCATTACACCCTGTCAAAGGGTTGAGACATACACCATTACGAAAGCCGTCATTTTCAAACAACACAATCAATAGCTGTAACACCACCAACGCCTGTCCAGCACCACCACCCACACCGCACTGTGTTTGCAATAGCAACAACGCCACAGCTACGACAGCACTAGCCGGAACTGTAGCAAGTGTAGACATCACAGACGCAGCATCATCATCAGGCTTATCATTGACGAATTCCCACATTAATCAACAGCAAATAAATTATTTTGAATTCCCACCGAAAGCATCGTTGCTAGTTCAATCCCCCCTGTCATCGTTATCCGCACCATCACTGGCTACAACAACGGCCGTTGCTTTAGCGGCAGCTACAGCATCAAATCCTAGTTCCGGATCCTGTGCCAGTACATCATTTGTTGCCAGTGCAACAGGCTGTCTATCTGCAAATAACTCACCGAAAAGCATTTATTATTATCAACACCATTATCACACCCACTCACCAACACATTCGCAGCAACAGCAGCAACACTACCATCGTCAGCATCATCATCATCAGTTGCATTATACGAGTACGCCACCACCTTTACAATCGCCACCGCCAACACTACAACTGCCGTCAGCGCCACCGACTCCAACTCCACAAACAACTTGCTATACAATTGCCATGGGCCGACGAGAGATTAAACGTTCAAACACAAGTGGCTCAACCACCAAATCCTACGACAGCGGCAGCGGTAAGTACCTCCAACTTTTTTATGTTTCAAAGATGTACGATATGTACCGGCTGGTGATTGATAGTTTTCCAGTCTATGGTTATTTGAGTCCATACGAAAGCTTTTATTTGTACTTTGATGTTTTCCTTCTGTCTTTTTGTTGATATTATTTTGACTCCGAATGATTAACCCTTTCTATACCTTCCCAAATGAGAGACAGAAAAAAGTAAATTTAAACTCATGTGTGAAGAGTTAATGAAGTTTTTAGTTTCTTTGATATGGTTGAGGTCCAAGCAAACGAAAGCGCCTTTTAAATCTTTTTCGCTCGGCCAAAAAGTTATTGCTACTGATTAAATTTAGTTCTTGTGCAGTTGTAACCCACTAATCTGGGCTGGAAAACAACTGCCACATCGTCCACAACTTTTTTGTGAAATTTTCCACTGACTTAAATACAGATTGCTTAGTGATACCGGAAAGAAGCACCCAGGTGTCACGTTGTCGTGCATATTTATACTTTCCTGTTTTTTGATTAAATTCCATGAACCTTTTTAAGAGTTCTATTTTTAAAACTCGAACAATTTCCAGCCGAATATGAATAATACTGTGAATATTTTTCCATAGTACAACATATTTGACTGTAGTGCCATTGTAGTTGTAGACTTTTTTAGTGGCACCAGAAACAGTACAGCTGTACCAACATTACCATCCCTGGTCGTAGAAAATGCTACTGAACAAGGCGAATTCATTTTTATCTTTTTTTTGCTTCTCAATGTCAAAATTCGCTTATTTTTTTTTTTTTTTGACATTGATTCGTGCCAAGGCGAATTAATTGTAAGATGGCTTTAATAAAAAAAAAATAATAATAAAAATAAAAATAAAAAAAATACAACATTGTGGCTGTTTGGCCCAGTCGTATGCCTTCTTTCTTCTTTTTAATTTAAATAAAGTTTTTATTTTTATTTTTTAATAGATGATTAGGATACATATTTAATTCAGGCACATATTTCTTTCTTTAAATTTTTTCCATTCTCGCACTATTTTTTCAATTTTTTTCCACAACTTTTTTAAAAATTAAATTTAATATAAAAAAAGGAAAATGCATAAATACAAAATATGACTTATGAGCATCCAGTTATGCGAAAAAATGGCTTATTTGAGTTATCAACACCACCTGGTAAGCGAATTCGCCTCGATTCGTGCAATAGTTTTTCCTACCCGTAAGTTTCTTAACCCCGATCACCCACATACCCATAAGTCGTAAATTCAAGTTACAATTTAGTTGTTCAAATTGTGTCTAAGAAGTTGAAAATTGTATTAATTGAATCCCGGAATATATAATTTCTCAAGAATGCCCTTCAAATTATTAACTTGTGAAGGGGAGGAGGATATATTTAATAGGAAAATAGGGAATTTATGAATTTATTATATGGGTATGGAATGCAGTGAATGTAGAAACACATTTTTCGATAGAGTAAATAAAGGCTTGAATTTGCGTGTGTGTCTATTCCATATATGTATATATAAATGCAAATATTGACACATGTATTGACACTTCTACCTCCGTATATATTACATAGTGAATGAATCTTCAAATATTATTTTACTGAGGAAATAGCAAAATTGATTAATGAATAAAAAAAATCTCGAAATTATTCTAGATATTCTCCCAATTGATTCGGTGCTTATATCTTACACTGCGGTAAGAGCAATTATTAGAGATAAGACTCCTTGCTCTCATTGTTACTGTCACAGTAGTCAAGATGAAAGGAGGGCCAGTATGGGAAATAAGACTTTCTGTTTCAATCCTTGTCCATTGTAAGTGGTCTAAGAGAAACGTAGAGTATAAGGCGAATTAAGGCTGCAATTGGCGTCTTTTTCAAAGGCGAATCTAATGGTGTGATGGCAGATCGCACTACGGTGACAACAGTTACTAGGTGATAAGGCTTTCTGCTGTAATTGTTGCGCTTAAAATAGTCAAACTGAAACAAGAGCCGGTATTGACAATAAGGCCTTCTGCTCAATGTCTGCTCATGGCAACTGAACATTTTGGAATAATAGAGGGTATGATAATTAGAGGTTGCCAAAGCTGAAACTGAGTACAGCCGGTGGGGATCTTTGTTCACCATTGCGTTTGTGCTTTTAGTAATATTTTCGATTTTTCAATCCATCGTCGATGGCACGATCCAATCAAAGGATCGTAATAATTGCATTGAAATTAGTTTTATCGACACAAAAATTGTCTTATAACGTAGACTTATAACGTAGAAGTGGAACACGTATGGTGATTTTTCTTATTGCTACGGACTATTATTAGGGAGATATTTTCTTTATTTGATTGTCAGGAATCTGATAAAGGACACTGGACTGTGCTACCACCAGAAGCATGTAGTTATATGGACTGGCGTAACTCACAAAAAACTTTTAAAAATGTTTAAATTTATTGTTTAAAAATCTTTTTGAATGTATCGATACCATTCGTACCGTACAAATATCTGAATATGTTTGTGTAAAACTCTTTATTCATGCATTCTTGTTTTTGCACTTTTCTTTCCCTGCAAATTTCATCGAAACACAAGCGTCAGCGAAATTTGGCTTCTCTGTCACCTCTTCTCGGACATTTAATTTTGTTATAAACAAACACAATTATGTAATTAAGTATCCACTCACATCGTTTTGGCTTGTACCTCCTCCATTTTGGCATCCACGAAATTGTTAACGAAAGGCGAGTGAGAAATTTTGCCATTTTAATAGCTCTTAATGAGTTTTTCATTATGTGTCGCAAGTGAAAATCTTATTATTGCATATTACGTCCTCGTAAAATACACTATTACACACACACACATACATACATATATAATTATTTAAGGTGGCCAGAGGGGTTACAGGGATCAGGTATGTTGACAGTGTGATTAATTGGATTGGTTTGCTTAAAGGTGCAAATAGTATTTAACTCGTTTGCTTGGGATGATGGAATGATTACAATATTGTCTATTGATTTTTGCGGAAACAGTTTCATTTAGATTAAAATGTATGAAACTAAAACAATATATATATATACATACATATGAAAATATTTACAATATGTCTATGAGAAAATGTTTACTAATCATTATTTTTTCTAACAATTATTTGCAAACGTCAGTCGATGTCGCATATGGGTATCATTACATTTTGGAGTTAAATATTAGAAGATTAAAATTTAATAATAAAAAAAATCTTATTCCCATTTGCTTAAAGGACGTACGTAGTATACAAATTGTGGGTAACTCCTTGCTATAAATAAGAAGCTCAAAATGTTTGTAGGTCCTTACGCGTAACATCTGGACAAAGTCCTATTAAAGAAATTTTCCATAAAATTTTGTGTTATTAAATGAAATCTCTTCTTTGAAATTTTATTAGAAGTTCATCATACGCATGATTCAGTGTACAAAATTGTGACTTAAATTTGACTTTTTATTACATACAAATATTCTTAAATGCACTTAATAATCACTACAACTGAATGATAAAATTTCGACACAGAAAATTTTTTTTCGATAAAAAAAATAAGTAAATAAAAAGAAGTAGTAGACAACAAAATACAACAAAAAAACTATACAAAAATTTACCAAAAAGATCAAATACGGGATGTTTTTCATGGCTTTCTCATAAGAAATTACTTTGAATCAACTTAGAAAACTATCAATAATAGAAAACTGAGACTGTAAATATTAGAAATTATTAATGAATACATCGGTTCCAATGTATGTACTCGTATGTGTTAATTATTTGTTTGTTTATTTGTTTTTGGTTTCAACTCTTAACATCTCCTTCTCAATTGTAATAATCGGCCACATAATTCACAAAACTGTCTCTCACATTATCGGCACAAGGATTCAAGCCCCAGAAGGCGCCGTAGCAACCATTTTCTTCAAAGCAGGAATAACGTATTTCTGAACTCCTGGCTGAGCAGCAGTTCACTATGGCCCAGACACACTCTGAAATGCCGACTGTTCCTGATGATTGTGGTCTACTAGTGGCAGGAGGTGCTCTAGCAGCAACAGACGATGATTGTTGTGGTTGTGGATCTGATTGCGAAAAGAAAAATTATTTATTAATAATAATAATCTGCCGTGGAAGATTTCTAGAAAGTAAATATCAGAATTACTCACTCATAAAACTGAAATCAAAATTTTCTGGCCTTGGATCACGAAATATTGATTCTTCCTGTGCGGGCGTTACGGGGCGGCGAGTAAAGATTGGTCTTGTAGTGGTGGTGGGGCGATTGGGATCTGAAATTTTAAAATAGAAAAGTTTTAATCTAAATTTTGACAATATATAATAAAGTTTTGAAGAAATGTATTTTTTGTAGTGGCTTTAGCCTACATTTCATTGGTCCGAACCCAATCGCCAGTGAACTGTAAGCAGTTTGTTTAAAAAAAACTGCAAGGAACGACATTTTCATTATTTGCAAAAATCTTAATGCATTTTGTCTACTTCCTAGGAAGTCAATTTGACAAAATTTTCATTAAAGTTCTAAATTATTTCTGTTTCAAGTCTGGGAAAATTTGTTCTCAATTTTAAAAATAAAAGAAATCATCTCTTTAAATGTACACGAAAAATAAATTTTCTTCAATTAATAATTCATAAAATTACTTTCACATAAGGAAAAAATTCAAAATGTTTTCATGTTTGCACTGTTTTCATTGTAACGCCTATTCCCGGTAGTTAATCCGAATTTGAAATAAAATGATTTTCTTTGCAAAGAAAGAATGCAAACAATTTTCGTTTCTCATCGTATTGAATAACGTTTCCAAATCGGTGAATAAGCACCTAAAAATCCGAATTCGTGGAACTTCCGAATCTTAATTTAAATGTCTTTTTCGTAGCTCCTTTTTTAACAGTGCAAATACATTTGTGATCACGTGGGGTTAGTGTACTGGACTATTGTACTGCACTAGTGGACAAAGGTTTGAAGTTTGGATTCCTGCCAAACACTTTGGGTGTTTTTGCAGACAGGGTAAAATATCTTGAAAATAGCTTGAAAAATATGTTTGAAATGAACTTACTCATGAAACTGAAATCAAAATTTTCTGGTCTCGGATCACGGAATATTGACTCTGGCCTTTCGGTGGTGCGGCGGGTAGCTAAATTGTACAAAATATTAAATGTTAAATCTTAAAAAAATCGAATCAAAAATTAACTCACCTTTTCCCGATGAAAAAATAACGCGATCATTTTCATCAGCAGCAACACGATTATCAAACGATATGGGTTCAGTGCCACTAGGGCCTTTGGTAGGTGGTGATTTTGGGCCGGGAACAGGAATATCTAAGCCATTATGCTTCTTGCCAGCAATAGAGTGTCTGAAATAAAAACAACTCAATAATAATAATAATATAAAATTATTAACAAATTTATTAACTTACTTTACATAAATGTATTGAATTTGTGAGGGCGCTTCCGCTGTAAGTTTGGGTGTGTGTCTAAAATAGGGGTTACGTTTGTTCAAAATATGCTCTCCATTTGTACTACGTCTAACGCGATGATGAAATTTCTTTGGCTTCTTGTGTAGTTCCTTTTTCAATGAACTCTCCTCATTTGCTGTTTCATTTAGTTCACCAAAATTTTTAACGAGTGGCACAAGTTTTATGTGCGACTTTCCATGCTTTTCCATATCCTCGGGTAAAATAAGTGGTTTTTCTGGTATAATATCAAACAAGATCTTGTCGTGTTTTTCTTCTATAACAACATCGGTGAAATTTTGCTTCTTATGGTGTCGCCGATGGCCAATGTCCTTATAGCGACGTTTGTGCTTTTCAGACTTAGTCTCATTTTTGGGAGGAACTATTACAACAATGGAAAGAAAAAAGGAGTACAGGAAAAACAATATTATTTTAATAATTTTTCCTTTTAATTCACAAAACTTTAAACTGATTTTGTTTATTCACAAGTTTAAAGGTTCAAATTGCAAATGCAATTCATTCAATTTTATTTTCAACTCACCATAATCTTCACTAACAAAGTCCTCTTTATATATTATAATCGGATGATTTTCCTGTGCCACACCATCAACCACTTTGACACGATGTTTCTGCGCAAAGACAAAAAAAAAATGTTAAAGAAGAAAAATTTTATGTTTTTAAATTTTCTAATTCCTGTTGTAATTTCCTTTAAAAATATATGTATATGGATGGGGCAAGTTCTTTCGCAACTTTAAATGCATTATTGAAAATTATCTTACCTCTAAATTATCGACATCCCTAAAATCATCGCCGACATCTAAATGTAGTGGCAAATCCACCTCTTCGCCGGGTCGTGCAACTGATTGCTGAAGAATTGCCGCTGCAAGTATGTGTAAAAAAAGTAAACTTCCGCTAAATGAAAAACATTTCCTGTTTGGCCGGAAATAACCAACAATTGTTCTACAATTTCGTTGAATATACATTTTATAAATATATTTGTATGTGTTGGAAAATTAGAGCGTTTTTATGCTGCGTTGGAGAATGGTTTTTGTTGTTAGTTGCTTGCTTGAAAAAAAAACAATAACTTTTTAATCTTTTTGATTCTGTTTTTCGTTTGTTTAATTCGTATTTTTTACTTCTTTAAGAAGTTTTGTTTGCTTCTCTATTGTTGCGTGCAAAAAACGTATTAACTTTTGGCAAATTGCGGCTTAAATTTGGTATCTATTATTTTCTGTGTTTCTTTGTTGTTGTTATTGGGTGCTTATTTTGTAGTTTTAAAAACTTTTTAAAATGTTATTTTTCTTCTGTTAGTTTTCTTCTTTATCTCAACTATTCGATAACACAATTGAAAAACTTTTTAAAGTGTCCAGTAACTAAAAGCTGAAATTAAAAAGAAAAAAAAAAAACAGAAAACATATTAAATAATTATTTGGTTAAATAACAATAGGTATGTTCATTTACTAAATATTTTTACTTAAATTTATTAGTTGTTACTGGAAAGTGTTCTTGTACTCGAAAAGTTTGCAATAAAAGAGTCAGAAATGAGAGTGAAAGAAATATAAAATTTTGAAAAATTGTTACTCGTAATATTTTTACTTATAAAAATTATCTTAAAATAAAATTTTTAAAGAAAAATTATGTTATTGAAGAAATGGTAATTGGTAATTTTTGAAAACAACAGTTAATACGTCTCTACGTCACTGTTCTTGTTGACAGTGGATGATTTTGTAAACAAAGTAATTGTAAATAGTTCATCCTGATTTGTGAATTTTTTAAGGCAAAACGATTATTTGCGTTGAGAATTAATTTTTTCCTCAATGTAAAAACAATACAAGAAAGAGATGTTTAAAGCAGCTGCTGACTACTTTTATTACAAAGTGTTTCTATTTTAAAGAATTTTTGATAGTAATTTTATGTAAATTATTACCTTACTCTCTGGTCACAAGTTTTTACTAGGAAAGTAAACGAACAGACTTAATATTAAAACGTTGTAAATATAAGTTAAGGCCAATAAATATATGCAAAGGAAACATAAATCTTAATGATGAAAATAAAATAACTTTCAATTATTTTAAAATCGTATCTGTTTTAAAAAGAAATTTTATCGCATATAGAAGACTCTCGACACAAGTGTTAAGAATTCAATGAAATTCAAAAAAAAAAATTATGAAGTGAGTTGCATTCTGTCAGAGTTCTCGTATAATTATGATATATAAACTCTGCTTTAACAGACAACAATTACAATTGCCTTGATACGTCGAGTCCGATGTAAGTTTGAGTGCATTGACGAAGTTGCAATCAAACTTGGGGATTGGCAGCGTTTAGGTTTTCCTATTTGGACAAACACTTGATGTTGCAAATAGTTGCCCCATAATTGCACCAGTGCAAAGGGGGCAACCAGATTGAGTGTTTGATAACGTTCAGACCACTTCAGTCACAATTTTAAACTTGGTCCATAACTAGAAAATATGATTAATAAACACTAGAAATTCTCGTATTCTTCTTTTAGTGTTTAAGGGTTATATTGGTTAGACTCAAGTGCTGATGAGGTGTATGGCAGCACCCATTAACATTATTTTCTGGACTTTGTCAGTCATGAAAAATAAGCACTAATGGAGTCTGATAAGAATATTAAACAAAAACACTACACAAACAGAAAAAATCATACACAACCGAAAGCAAAGGAATACAATAGAAAATAAACAGAACAATGAACAAAAAAGAAGACATCAACAACTTAAGCGCCATTTAGTAGGTGCTAGTAAAAGACAACATAAATATAAATGTTTAAATCTTATTAGTTTTGTTAAAAAAAACATTTTCGACATAAAAATATAGGAAGTAGTACACATTATTTTCTAAGTCTTTTAATATATTTAATTACCTCGATATTCACAAGTTTAAATAAAATATCAATAGTTTTTAAATTTTAATAAAATAAGGGAATCATGTGAAGAAGTGTACGTAAAATCCACGAAACGAAATATGTAGTAAAAATAGCATTTTATTGGCATAAAACAAGATATTCTCCGCCATATTCCTATATATTCAACAATGATTGATTTGGTCAAATATAAACACAAAGTCTAATAAGATTTGAACTCAAGTCCACCCAAAATAAAATATATTTAAATTTGCTTACAAATCTCACGTCATATGGCAGACAATGCATTTTAAAAGAGCGTATCCACACATATTAACGAATTGTGTTGTCTGTTTTGGTGAAATGTACATTCACCTTAATAAAACTTTGTGTTTGGATTGCTTTGGCTTCCTCTCAAGGCTCGCTTAAAATGGGCTTTAATTTATTCATATATGAACAATTACTTTTTTCTTCTTTAATACTAGAAAAAATATTAAAACGATTTGAAATTTTGATAAACTGAAAAATAGACATTTAGTTTGCAATCGTAAATGACCATCAATCCTTATGTGGCAAAGAATATTAAAATATTTGCATAAAATTTCCCACAGTGCTCCACAGGAAGAAAACAGACAGACCATACAGAAGTACGAGTGAATAGTCTTTGAAATTTCTTAGAATATATAATAAACTTATTTCTATCTTTCAATGTGTTACAAAATGAAAGGAGCAACTTTATTTGTTATGTCTTCGATAACAACCACAAAATATAATTAAAATGTAAAATAAGTTTATGGAGCGTATGATGAATAATTATTTACATTTCAATAACTCATACGCACTGGCGGTTTGTGAAATATGAAAATATTCATTTACAGTTATTTGGAAAAGTGGTTAATTGAATTTGAATATTTAATGAACACATAAATATCTATTAAGAATAGCTAAAAGGTATTAGTTGTTGTGTATGGTGTTGTGTTTTGATACATTTAGACTATAACATTACATATCGCTCCTTTAATGCAACACTGTCATAACTCAAAAATATGTTTTTTTCTTAGTTATTGATGAATTGGTGATCCTTTATTTTCCGTTTATGTGTGCGAATACTGAAAGCTAAATCGTAACTTGGCCAGCATATGACGTATAGTCATATTCCATAAATTAAAATTTTTTTTCTTTACGCATACCTCAATATCATCAGAATTCTAACTGAAGCTAAACCGAAGTTATAACAAAAAGTTTATGTGGAAACAGAAAATTTAATCGCATTTTAAGTCGTTATTTTTAAGATATCCCAGTATTGCATTCAAGGAGGAATGTGTACTCTCAATGTAAATTTATATTTATTAATAATTTATTTTTGATGTGAAAGTCAAATTGAAAACATAAATTGAGTTTTATTTTTAATATAATGCCTGCAGTATTCATTATGCTTCAGTGGTTTAAGTACATCATTTTATAACTCGATTATGGACTAGAGTTCGGTTGCCAGTTGCCAAATGTTCATATCTCTGCTAATGACTGGCAAGTACAAGTGTTTCGTTGCCCAATACCAACCCAACCTAATTAAGTTTGGTTGCCATTCGTAATGGACCCATTAATTTTTGGGATTTTAAGAATTAGTGATCAAATCGGATAGAAGACAAGCCCATAACAGCATTTGCTTCAACCCTTAGAAGAATTTTCTTTACATTGCATTTTCTTTTTAAAATGTATTAGTCAGTAATGAGTTTAAGCCGATTAATATGTTGCATATTTTTCCAATAATTTTCAAATAATACATACAGATGCATACAGAATGTTCCAATTATTTTATTTAACATGTTTGAAAGTAAAATTCTAGACTGGGTATTTGAATAAGAATTTTTTTTAATAGTTTTGGAAATAAAATTCCAAACAGGAAATTTTAATTACAAATTGATATTAATCGCTAATGGTTGTGGCATCTACAAGCCAGAAAAATACATTAATGTTGTATAATCATTACGGTCATTTTGCGTTCGTTCTTTCCATACAAGGCCCCATTTTATCTTTTATAGTTTGTGAAATACACCGGCTGTTTGTCGTATTGAGAAACGTTGAGAAATAAAAATTAAACACAAAATAATTTTCACATAAAATGAATTTTAAGAAAAAATGTGTAATTTTTTGCATTATTACAGATAAGGCTAAATTATGATGACACCGTGATAAAGAGTTAAAAGAAAACAATGCAAAATTAATACAGTGATATCTTATTAAATAATATTTTAAGAAATAAACTTTCCAATCCAATTATTTTCATAATTTTTAGAACCGTGTTGATTTCATTGAAATTTTGATTTGTCTGCTTCGAGTTTGTAATCTGAATTTAATCAATTCAGATTACAAACTTTTTTATTTCTTAAAATTATTTTCCTTAAGGCAGAAAGTAAGGCGAAACACACTGTTCTATTCTGCCAGCGTAATTTGTTTCGCTTTACTTCTCCCTTAAGGAAAATAACAATAAAAAAAACTATTAACCCGGATTGACAAATTCATGACTCGAACTCGTAAAAAAAATTTATTTCGAGAGAGAATTCTCCATCATTTTTATAAATATTAAACTATTTTTTTTACAAAAAAATATATTTTCGAAGGCCAGAAAGGAATTGTCATGAATTGTAGAAAAATTTTAATTTTTAAACAAAATTTTGTTGTCGACCTTTTCAGAAGTCGAAAAAACACACAAATTGATATTTTGGAAGCACTGAAAATGTCAGTTTATTTGTGCTGAAGTGTAAGACTTTCCTTTTCCTAAAAGATTCACATAAAAAAATCATGGCCTTATATCCACTCCAATTTTTATCCTTCTTATGAAACTTCTAACAAATGACATAATTTTCCATTTTCAGAAAAGCTCACAGGCTCGATTTTTTCATACCAATAAAATTTATGTATATCAATTTTCTGTATGGAAGCATTTCGGATGGAGTTCCATTCAACGCACTAAATGATAGGGGCCACGCTCGCTTAAGAATCACACTCTTTTTCTTAACTGAGCGGGTAGCGCGAAATCTAAATTTACATCCATATAAATTTCACACGTTTAGAAACACTTCGTTTTACACTCCGAAGCCCAAGTCTTTTGAAACTGAGGTATTGGTTTTATAAATCACACCGACAAAGTGCCATTTATATGAAAAACAGACACAAAATTTCAAAAATATTTTAAATTTGTTTTTTTTTCTCATAAAAATGTTCAAAAACATTTAAGGCGCAAGGCAACGCTTGAGTTTCTATACGTTTGATCGGTGCAAAATTTGTAAGGAAAATTAAAATAAATTCAACAAAATTTTAAAATTTTGCTTTTGTTCCCCGTTTAAATTACACTTGGTGAGTAGTTTTATAAAATGTGGACCTTTATAATTTACTAGCTGACCCGGGCAAACCTTGTTTTGCCTTCAAATTTGCACTAAATCGACATAGCAATTATTGTTCAAATAAAGGTATCGGGCTAATTAACCCCACTACACGCTGGTTAAGGACCCAACGCCTTCAGCAAAACGCAGCATAGGCTTATCGCGCTAATCTCTATTGGGCAAAACACAAAAAAACAAAATATTGGGCCATCTGTCGGACGAACTTCAAACTACACAGAAACACTCCTCACGTCCCATAGAAAATGTATATAAAGTTTAGTCAAAATCGGTGCAGTAGTTCTTGAGTTACGGTGCAAAAACACACACACAAAACTAAGTATTGCGCCATCTGTCGGACGAACTTCAAACTACACAGAAACACTCCTCACGTCCCATAGAAAATGTATATAAAGTTTAGTCAAAATCGGTGCAGTAGTTCTTGAGTTACGGTGCAAAAACACACACACAAAACTAAGTATTGCGCCATCTGTCGGACGAACTTCAAACTACACAGAAACACTCCTTACGTCCCATAGAACATGTATATAAAGTTTAGTCAAAATCGGTGCAGTAGTTCTTGAGTTACGGTGCAAAAACACACACACAAAACTAAGTATTGCGCCATCTGTCGGACGAACTTCAAACTACACAGAAACACTCCTTACGTCCCATAGAACATGTATATAAAGTTTAGTCAAAATCGGTGCAGTAGTTCTTGAGTTACGGTGCAAAAACACACACACAAAACTAAGTATTGCGCCATCTGTCGGACGAACTTCAAACTACACAGAAACACTCCTTACGTCCCATAGAACATGTATATAAAGTTTGGTCAAAATCGGTGCAGTAGTTCTTGAGTTACGGTGCAAAAACACACACACACAGAACTAAGTATTGCGCCATCTGTCGGACGAACTTCAAGCTACACAGAAACACTCCTTACGGCCCATAGAGCATGTATATAAAATTTGGTCGACATCGGTCCAGTAGTTTTTGAGTTTAGCGATCACGAACATACACGTAATTTTTATGTACATATATAGCTGACACCGTCAGCTCAAAATATCTTCGGAACTACATAACCGATTTAAGAGTTTGATATCTCGTTTAGAGGAACGAAAACGGCTTTCCAAAAAAAAAGTGAAATAAAATAAAAAAAGGACAAAAAATAAATATATGTATATGTCATTGCTGGTGCAATATGAAAATTGGATTTTGCCACGCCCCTCCGCCCACAGACTGAAAATAAAAAATCGGACTTCACAGTGTCACCCGCCCGAGTATTCTGAAGGTTCCCTGAAAATTTCGTCAAAATCGGCCCAACCGTTTTGGAGCCATTACGTTACATACATACATACATACATACATACATACACACATCCAATTTTATATATATAGAAGATTTAGATATTTTTTATTTATCACTTAACAACGTAAATTCAGAAAAGCTAAATTTACCCATCTTTTCTTAATACAGTCAAATTCGTATAAAAGAACTCCATTTTTAAACGAAAACTCTGTATAATTGAAAACAAACATTGTTTTCAAATATTATTTTTATTCAATTTCAAATCACTTCATTGCGTTAAAAATAAATCCGCTTAAATTAGAGAAACTTTTAAGCGAAAAACATTTTGTTTTTAAAAATCCAAGACTATGGAAAAAAAGAACGCTTATAAAAAAATTATATTTTTTTACCGCTGGCGCCTATTTAATGGTATTTAGTTTACAAAACAAATCCGCAGTGCGAAAAAATTTAGGTCATTCACAAGGCATGATACTTTCAATATTGCAATTTTTCAACTTCCTAGAAGTCAACTTGAAAATTTTATAATTACAAATACAAACTACTTTTACGAATACGTGAAATTGGAAAAAATTTCATTTCATAAAAAAATACTTATTTCTCTAAATCGACAATTGAAATTTCTTCCACATAAGAAAACAGAAATAATGACTACTGGCAAATTTTGTATGCCTTCCGGATGAGAAGTTTGTTCCCGGTGGCAAATACATTAATATATATATATATATATATATATAGATATAACCAGTCCTTATTTAATATAAAATAATTTTCTTTGCAAAAACTATTCAAAGTTTTATTTTTTCAACACAATCGCGATGGCTTTCAAACCGAAAATACACTGTAGTGACAAGCCCCTATGAAAAATCATTGAAAATGATCCAAATTTGTACTACTTTCGGATCCTACTTGCAGCATTTTCAACACTTTTGTGGAATTTCTTTTTTTACTGGGGACTTAATTTTAAATTGGAACACATTTCTTTTATTTTCCATTTTGGTTTTAGAGAACAATTTTTGAAATGCTCCTATACCAAGTAGTTTGTTTAAATGTAAGTCTTGATTAAACAATCGTTGAAATTTTAAATTTTCCTTTAAGAGGTGAGATGAAAACAGAAATTAATTTTTTTCCCCGTAATAACCAGTTTTACTGATCCTTATTTTGAATAAAATTTCACATGAAATCAGTTTCCTTTTACCAAAATTTCGGTCACCAGTTTTGTGCGAGTGTTGTGTTTGTGTTCACTTTTTTCCACAATTTATTTTGTGTTTTTCGTTAGAAATAATTCATGTGGAAAAGGCTTTTTATTCATGATAATGTTGAATAATAGGAAATATTAACACGTAAACAATGTTTTTCTTTACCAATTTTAATGTGAACCTTTTCCTTACCGGCTTCTTGTGATAAACTTGAAGCGTTAAGAATTAATTTTTATTAAAATATTATAAAGCTTTATTTACTATCATGGATATTTCGTTACTCTTTGAGTATCATTTTCAAAGTTTTTTAAGACCTTGAGCTTAAAAAAAAGTTTTATTAAAATTATTTTAAAAAAAGTGACAAAAAATATAGAGAATTAATTTGGTATAAAAAACTACCAGCAAACCAAAATAAGAAACCAAACTTACAGGAACGAACTTTTCCAATAGACACTTGAACTTTTAAGCGACAATATCTTTATCACTTTCAATTATATACCCGTATCCATGAAAAAATTTATTCTTTGGAAAAAATTAGGTTAAAATATATTTATGATTATTTAAATAATAGAATGTATTTACTTTTTTTATGACACTCCGCTCCTTCCTGTTTGAATTTTAAGATGCAATTGTTTAGCGAATTTTTTTTTTGTTTTTTGAAATCACTTGCGCAAATATCGAAGAAACTCATTAGTTGTGAAGAATTGACTAAATATTTGTTATAATTATTTAAATAAAAGCATGTATATGTATGTACGTGTATTTGCTTTTTCTTTATTTTAAAATTCTAACGTTCAGCTGCTTCCCGTTTGAATTTTCAACTACAATTGATTTGTGAATGTTTATAAAAATGCTATTTAAGTAAAATTTTCAATTGTTTAAAACATTGTTTTTTGTTTTTTGTGTTTTTTTGTTGCTTCTTTTGCCACATTAAATTTTTTTATTTGCAATAAAAAGCTTCTTGTTGTAGGAAGACCAGAGACAACAATAAAATCAAATGTGTGCATACAAACGTTAGAGCATTCATTTTGAAGAACTGACGTACGAGTATTTGATTTTTCTTGAGGGAAAAAGATGTTTGCAATTTATTTTAACAAACACATTTATCATTTTATTATTTATGTTGGTTAAAAAGATATTGCAAACACAAGATAAAACCGAAAAGAAAGAAAGAAATAAAAAAAGAATAACACTTTTTATCTCTTATGATACCATTTATTTAACGATATACTTTTTGTTCGAAAAAAAGACGCACTAAAATTCTTTTGAACGAAATACAAAAAGGGGGGTTGGAGAAGAAAATGTTCTTTAAATATTTAGAAAATCTTATGAAGTAATAAATATTAATTTTTTTAAATTAATAAAACATTTGTGTACATAAATTTTAATATTCATAGTTAAAAAGCTGTTGTATCGTACTTAAGATAAACAATTTAATTGCACAGTAGTTTGACAGGAGATCACTAGCAAATACTTTCAAATTATTTTCTTTTTTTTTTTTTTTTGCTAATAGCGTTTTTGTATTTTTACACTCTTGTAAGTTCTAAAAAAAAGTTCTGTTCTAAAAAAAAAAAAATAAGTGAAAGTGCACAGAAGAACGTGTTCGGTTGTAGATATGTTGCAAGCAAAACATGCAAACATGTAACATATTTCGCACTCAGTTTTATTTCTGGATAAGGTTAGGTTGATTGGAGGGGTGTGATAGCCCATGTCATACCACATACACTTAAGCCAATGAAGGCTTGTTGTGCGCTCCCTTTTAATTATCAGACACAAACTGCCAGGGTTCTGTGGCAGGATTCGAACCTGGGACCTTCGCACTACGAGTCTAGTACACTACCTACTAGTCTACGAAGGTCAGTTTTCTGGCTAAAATGCCACTACTTTTTTCAACTGCATTGAATAAATACTTTTTTTTATAAAAAAAGGATTTGTTTTATTTTCGTCATTGTCCCCCATATTAGAGAATAAAAGAAGTTGCATGCAACAAATTTGCATAGTGTAAATTTAGTCTAAATATTTCAAGTAACTATTTTTATTCTAGCATTGGGTAGCCAATAAAAAGCATCACCTTAAGAGGCTGACGGTTACAGCATGTAAAACGTGTTTCCAATTTTTATGGCAATATTTTTTTTCAAAAATTGAAACGTTACAAGTTTGTATTTGCTTTGAAAGTAAAATCATTTTTAAATTTATCTGCAAAAAAGTCATCATCTCCAGTTTTCAGGATGGAGTCATCACTGAAAAAAAATTTATTTTCTTTAAATCAGGGGATTCCAAATATATTTATTTAGAGTTATAAAATAGTTTTTACAAGCCTGAAAAAACGTTTTATTACATTATTACCCAGTGCTTCATTTCAGTTTAACTATTTATTCCATTTACGAACAAAATAAAATGTTATTGTCGAAATTAATGTCGTCTGGCGGAGACCCAAACCTATCTTGGGTCATATATACGTACAATAGCAACGTTTCAAATATATTTGAAAATTCTACAAGATAAGGAGAATTTTGAATTGAAAGTCAATTTGAAAAAATAAATTTAAATAAAGAAAAATAACTATAAGTTACATAACAGGCCATCGCAGAAACTTCCCATGTTAAAGAGAACAATCTATCAATTTTTATTATGCCACGAAAACGTCATTAATTATGAAATAAAAATTCCACTTTTTACCCCATCCATACCACTGTCTTTCGCCCTACACAAATATCTTATCAGTTGCCATCTTTTCATAGTAAAAAGTAGATCAGTCATCACTTCTTATCACAATTCTGAATTGAAAAATTTATCTACCACAAAATTGTGTCAATAAAAGACAATTAATTCATTAAAAAAAAAGAAAAATTATAAAATGACTTATTTGGAAATTCCCACTCATGTTGAATGAATGATTCATATTTTCTTTTTATTTAGTGGACGTTTCCTAAAAGAAAGAATAAGAATTCTTTAACTTCTATTTACCTGTGTTAATGAGACGACGTCAAATGTCAATCAATGTGTGATAAGATTCGTTTGTTTACCTTTCTTTCTTGTTGACGTCATTTAAATAGAACCAATTGAAATTGAAATTTGTCTACGCCTTCAAATTTTATGAATGAATCAATACGAGTACTTTATTAAGTTTTTTTTTGTGGCAGTAAAAAAGCCATAAGGTTTTGCATAAAATAGTGACTTGACACTTTTTTATTGATGTAAATAATGACAGTTTGGGATTTTCTAAACTTTGAATATCATTGAATTTTATTTATAAAATGATGCAAATACAAGCAAAAGTTAGCAGAGAAATTTCCCCTTTGCAACTTTTTATTTTAATGCAACTTATGATGACTTGGTGTTAAGAAAGTTATAAGGAGATAGTGAAACGGCAGTATTCCGAATCTGGATCATTTCCGATGATTTTAACAAGGAGTTTTTATTGCAAAAAGTTTTCCTTTTTTAATGACTATTTCAGAAGTTTTTTTTTGGAAAGGCATCATCATGCTTGTATTTGATTCGCACGCAGTACGTTCTTAAATGCAAATGGTATGTGTTCTAAAATGCATCAGTAATATATATAAATCATACACACGAAATTGGTGCATTTTGTTTAACTTATACATGTTTTTTTAGCAATAAATAATCTGGTACCATCTCAAGTTAAAAAATAAATTAACTTTTAATCTGTCCATTTTTATATATTCTTGTCGCATCAGCATCAGTATGACAAACTAATTGCCCATGCGCATTAGATGCAGCGCATTGATGCATTTTTAAACACACCTTTAATGAAAGGATTTTCAATATATTTATTTCGAAGAGAACAATTTCATATTAAATAATGACAAACTTTTTACCACTGGGAATCGGCTTCCAGCCTCTTTCTTTCTAGGCAAAAGTGTAAAATTCTTTGCCTTTTCAAAAAGAAAAAATAGAATTCATTGTTTGTCTCTAATAGATTCAAACTTATAAGGAAATATCACTAATTTCGGTAAAGGACTTAAATTTTTTAAATTCAAACGATAAATAGATTTTTCTATTAATTAATCAACAAAAAGTTTAACTTTCTTCAGAAAAGAATTCGTTATTATATCTGGAATTAAGTGTAATTCGCCTAAATCAAAAAAATTCAATTTTTTGACATTTTGTTGGTGCCAACCGACAGCTATAATCGCCCCAATCAATAATAAATTTTTGTATTGTTTTTTTTTATAAAATTGTGAAATTTAATTAAAAGCAATTAACACTACTTTTTCGGCCTTTTTAATATATCTTTTAGTTCATAAACGAGCCTGAGGCCTTTTTATAAAAAACAAAATTTATTTTATTTCAACACTACGACGTCCCTGGACGTTTTCTTCAGGAAAAAATTTTGTAATAAAATAAGAATTTTTTTTTAAATTTTTTCTTGAAAAAGAGGCATCGAAAGGAATATTGTAGTAAAATAAATTTTTTTTATATAAAAATACCGAAAGCTGGTTAGTGAAATAAAAGATATTCAATATTTTTATTTTTTATTTTTTAACACCAAGAAACGTAAAGAAAAATGTATGCCCATTTTTTCCAATTAAAGGATGGATAATTTTTTTTATATTGACGTTACTATTCCATTCTTTTGTTTTTTAAGCATTTCATTGGAAATTTTTTGTATACTTCCATAAATGTATAAATTTTTTAAAAACTTCAAGCCATCAAAAATTTTTTTATTTTTTATTTTTTTATCGAAACAATTATTTGTTCGAATAAATTACATTTATTTCAATTAATTTTTACTTGTTCATCGTTATAGTGAATAAAAGGCGAACATATACTTCAGGTGAATTTTTTCTCACGAACAAAGAATTGTGAATAAATTAACAAAATAGTACACAAAAACAACAATAACATACAAAATTGCCAATCGAAATTTTGGAAAAATGGTGCATTGTTAATTTTATTCATAATTGTATTTTTTTTCTTCAATGGAATTTCAGTGGAATTTTTCGAATTGAAGTTCTCTTTTGAATGTGAAAATTCTTCCGACAGATTGCAAGCTTAATGTATATCTAATAAAATTGACGTGTCTTATAAATAAATTTAGTATTTACTTTTTAAGTGCATAGTTTCCGCAAGTTGCCCTTTAAAAGAGTTACTCTGTACCATCGCTATTGAGTAATGTAGTCGTAATGACTAATAATTAGATTATTTCAGTTTCAAGGGTGAATTTATGAATTAAATTGCGACTATTTCAAGTATTTCATGATCACTAATTGATTACGATTACAAATAATCCAAATATAGCTAGGATTACTTAGGATTAATATAAAATAATCAAAAGGAATCAAAAGTAATCAAAAGATAATCCAACTACTTTTATGATTATTTTTGATTATTTAATAAATCCTTTTTCCATTACTACATATTTTTATTAAAAAAAATCATTTGTCAAAAACTAACCAAAATCAAATACAGCTTGATTCTTTTTATAGACAAGATATCTTGAAAATAATTAAAAATAATCTTGAAGGTAGTCGGATTATATTTTGATTACCTTCGATTCTTGTTGATTATTTTATTGTAATCATAAGTAATCCCAATTATTCTTTTATGACCTGTAATCGTAATCAATTAGTAATCATAAATTCTTAACCAGAGAATTCAAATGAAATTAATTGAATCGTAATCACAATTTTACAGCTCTGCTCCGTACTAAATTTAAGTTTAATTGTCGTTTTATGACCAGTCGATTTGCAGCAATAGTTTAATATAATTTGTCTAAAAAGAATATAATCCTATAAAAAACGAGACCTACTGCAGTAAAAGTCTGAATTTAAAAGGTCCTTGGGATAAATGCATTAAATAGTATCATGTTGCAACTATTCCATTTCAGCGCAATGTATCATGCAGTCCCACAATTTTTACATGGAATATTAATATATATTTATTTGATTATTTTTTTACATTAAATTTTAATTTTTACAACATTAATTTTATTTCCATTTCTTTTTTTTTAGTTTTTATTTTCAATTTCACATTTTGCAAACTTCCATGGATGACGGACGGTGGGTTGTAAATGCGAGTAAAATTTTAATCGCCCTTCGCGACTAAGAATGAAGAGAAATCCTGGGCAGTTAAATTATTAACTAAAATATTTCTAACTAAAATATTTCTGAAGAATCTAATTTATGTTTTAAAAGATTTTTTTTACCTTAAATTAAATATGTAATTTAAAATAAAAAACGAATAACAAATAAAAAAACTCTTTAAAATATTGTTGCTGCTTAATTTCCTTTACTTTTCATCAAATTGTTAAATATGACACAATAGACACATAAGAAAAGTAAGTAAACTGCACTGCAAAGCAAAATCTACCAACAAATAAGTACATGCACATTCCGTTCACTCACTCCTGGCTACGATTTGTATTTGTGACGTCATCAAAAATTTTAACAGAAATTTTGTTAAATTTCAAGACAGCATCTTGATACCAGGCTCTCAGAATTTACAGCAAGCACTTGTTTTTAATTTTTCTCCCACCGTTTAAGGGTTAATAAAAATTCTCATTTAAGTTAAGCCTAAGAGTATGCTGTAAATTTTCGGACACGTATTATTTTTACAGGGCGACTCAGGTACTCGCACTTGAAGATAATTTATTTAGCTGCTTGCTGAAAATACTTGGCGCCTGGTGTTAAGACTCTGGTTCACGACTATACCAAAAATTGTTTAAAATTTTGTAATGACGTCACAACACATAATACAGGACGATGTGTGTGTGTGTTACAGCCATGCAAAAGCAAGTGCAAAGAAGTTGTGTGTGCATGTTAATGATGCTGTTTTACTTTTTAGCCGAATCAAACAAATTAATGAAATATTAAAGAGCATTTATTTATTTATTAATATAATTGAATGAGTTAGACAGACAATTTGTGCATTATTATAAATATGAATGGATATTACATATATGAAATATTTATTATAAATTCAATGACTTTGAACACTGTGGGTTATATACATATATGCAATTTATATTTATATGTATGTGTATATACATAAGTATATACATATATAAGTATATATATATATTTTTTTTAATTTGAATGATTTTAATTTATTGAATTACAATTAGTTTAAAAAAATAATAAGTAAGAATAATAATTGGGAATTTGGTTTAGTTTGATTTTTATAATTTTGTTAAATTTAAGAATTTTATTTATTTATTACTGCACATAAGTATGTATATGTTATATACATATGTACATATATACATATTAAATTTATGTGTTTGTATATAAATAATTTATCAAAAACTAAGCGTAAATTATTAAAAGAACTAAAAGAAAAATGTTCAAAGTTTTGCCTGAACAAATGAATAGAAATTATTTGAATGCATTTCTATTGAATATACATAAGAGTATTTTTTTTTAATTTTTACACAATTGGCGTCCAGAAATCCTCACAAGATCTACATAAATTATAGAAAAATTATTAACATCTTGTGAGAATTTTAAAAATATTTTGATAACTTGTCTCTATAAATGAAGGACTAATTTTTAAAAATTCAACTTAATCAGCATAAAAATCGCTCGAGAATCCAAGATCTTGATTGATGAATTGAAGCGACAGCATTTACAAACTGAAAGTTATTATTTTCAAAATCCTTAGCATGATCCTTCAACAGGCAAGTCTCCGCTTATCTCTTGCATTTCAAAGTTATTCTTGAAAATCTAAAATTATAACAATATCAATGGTTTGATTTCTTAAAATCTTATATTTATTTATCAATTAGTGTGCAAAAAATCACACCCGATATCATCAGAAATTTCAATAGTACAAATTGAGAAAATTAAATTTCATAAAATTTATGATGAAATTTAATTTAAATAAAAGAAAAATTTTTTTTTATTATTTTTTTTGTAAATAACATCAGAAACTGCAATTTTTCATATGAATTGTAAATGTTTACAAATATTGTCTTTTACTCTTACAAAAACAAACGTATGTATATATAAATATTTAATAATTTAATCTAAACATGTAAAATTAATTTTATTCATGTGGTAATAGTAGAACGAAAAATAATTTATGTATAAAGTTATTATATTTCTAAAAGAATTAAATGATAAACTTCATATGTTATTTTTTGCTCACTAAAATAGCAGATAATTTCCAAGGCAAAAATAGAATCAGATAAAAGCATAATGCTTTGGAATGCCTTAAGGCCAGTGATGGAACAAACATTTGTATTACAAGTATTCGCCTTTTTCATGACATTGGGATTCATAATCATATTCACCAAATTCAGACGATCATTTGTTGCATATTTTCATCGTAAAAAAAACGTAAAGCAAATGTCCAAAAAATATTAATTTGTAATAATTTTTAACAAAAAAAAAAGAGCTTTATTTTATACTTAAAGTAATATTCTTGTGATAAATTAAATTATAATTTGATCCCATAATATTTTGTTGAAATTGGACGGGCAATTTGCTTCCCGGAAATATTGATTATCGCCTAACTCCTCCATTTATGAATCCATTTTGCAAAAAGTTGTTTCATTGGAAGTGAAACTTGCAGTTTGAATTCACAGAAATTCCAGTGAACACAGTATTATTTTCATTATAATTTTTATTTAAGAAGTTATTTTAATCTTTCCTTGGAGTAAAATACATATAAACCAGAAACGGATTATATCGATTTTGTAATTTTTTCTATTAAAGTCAGTTTTTTTCGCCAGAATTATATATAAAGCTTATTCGCCGATTTCCAAACTGTCAGAAAAGTAAATTTTTCGCTATTTAAAAAAAAAAAAAAAAATTTTATGTTAAAGATCTGTAAGTTACTACCAGGAATATATTTAATTAACATCTAGTGCATCTTTATGTGAAAGTAATTGTATCAATTGGTAATTGAATAAAAATAATGGTTGCATATGAATTTTAAGAAATAATTTATTTTTTTATAGAGAAAGTATTATTTACAAAGCCGAAAAAAAGTTTCACACATTTGTTCAAACAATAAAGATTTTTGATTAAAATTTTATAAACTTGTCTTCTTAGGAAGTTGAAAAAATCCTCCAAAGGATTTTGGATGCTCTTCCATTAGAATGACTTCAATTTTTTTGGCACAGATATTCACACGTGTGAATGAAATCGCTATTGATCACGCTTCATGCATAATTCACGACAATGAAGTGAACACATTTCAATGCAAGTTTATCATAAATACTTTCTTATAGATTTTTAACCCTAAATACACCAACTTTCTTGGGCCATTTAAGCTTCTTTTATTAGCGGGTGGAATATACATCTACGAGTATTTATATTTAACACACAATCAAAACACAAATTAAATTATTTAAGAAAAACTCCCATGCAGTTTATAACATACCGCCTGTGTCCTAGATATCTACCCCTATGGGAAAATTAAAAAACAACCCTTTAAAAGTATAAAAGTAATGATGTGTATCACGCAAGTGATTTAAATATGCAAGAAACAAGAACAAATTAACTACGACTAGTGGCTGATATTGGGTAGAAACGTAGATCTGAAATAGTGCCAATAGATGTCCTTCATTCCGCCTTCACATGACATATTCCTTTCATCTAACAGCCAGTTATTGATTTATTTTGTATCAATTTCCTTTTACCTTCAGGATTTTTTTTGTTGTATTTAAGTCAACTTTACTTTTATAGTCAAATTGCTTAACACACCATATTTGAAAATGTTTGAAGCTTTCTATCCTCTAACATAAAAATACCCTTAAAGTATTTTATCAATATTTTCAATCACTTAAATTCCACAAATTATACTAAATGGCAGACATTCGAAATTAAATATGCAATTCTTTTCTTCCAAAGATTTCATGTACAAATACACATTTTCAAAATGTCAACATTATTTTCCAAATCAATGTCTGCACGTTTTCAATTGCATTTGCAACCAAGTCAAGTCCCAAAGAAATGTTTATATTCACTAGGGAAATTGCAACGGATAAAATTTTGTTTGTAAATCAATGAACTCAGTGTGACAGAGCTGCAAAGGAATGCTTCTTTTTTTGGAATGAAACTGGGAATCATTTATGCGGTGAATTGTAATATTTTGAATGAATTCATTTTGATTTAAAAAGAGGAATTTAATTATGTAAATGCATTCATAATATATTAAAAAGTCGTATTCATTTTGTGAAGAAAATTAATTGAATTAGGAATGAATGAAATTTTTTTTCAATGCATTAATTTTACAGAAATTAATTTTTAATTTTCAGAAATATATCGAAATTGATTAAGAAAAGGTGATCCATAATCAGTGTTTGTTATGAAGACATTTCCAACCTTCTCTAAAATTTGGCTGAAAGACTCCTGATGAGCTGGTCTGAGCAACCAATCAAATGTTCAGGGAGGTTATTCTGTATTGCGATGCGTAAAATAGTTTGATATTTTGTAAGCGCAAGATATTTAGTTTTAACGAACGATTTTAACATTCGCTTTCATATTACAGAGTACATTGATGCCAGGTTTGCGAAAGTGAAAAAATTAGATGCGAAAGGAAAATGCGTAATCGCAATAATAGGTACCACTTATCCGATTAGGTACCATTTTTCTTACGCATCGCAATAGAGAATAACCCACCAGGTCTTCTTAATAAATCTTAATGTATTTAAAAGAAAACTCTTAATAATTTATTAAATAAATTAATTATTAATTTGGAAAAAAGCTGGTTACAAATCTAATCTAAACTGCAATAAATCATATCAATAAATAAAAATCTCTCAATGAATTTTTGTTATTCCTGACAAATCTGAATCATTCTTTTACAACTCTGAATGTGGACAGAGTGATTCAAAACGAGGAATCAGGAATGTAATTATTCATTTGATGGTGGTTTTATACTAAAATTTATAACTAAAAAGGTTAAAAAAGATCAGGATTTCACGAAAAATAATTTAGATTAGCCTACGTTGTGCAGGGCGCCAATCAGACATAACTCGGGTGCTAAAAGGCCCCTTTGTATTACCTTGGCCAATAATATAGCCTATGGTCCCTTAATAGATCCGATATTAAATCAAAATAATCTTGCTTATTCCAATTGTCGTCATCGTCGTCACATTAAGTCGTCATTAAAAAAATGTAAGTTCTGTGCTCGATGTGAGCAACAATTGAGTGTTAATGATCACCACTTGTCATTTTTTAAGCCTGTTGAATAGTAACAGCTTATAAATAATATATAATTGTTGTCGACATCGATCCTACAGTTGCCGAAATATTGGTGTTGACTTCGTGTGACGTCGACAACGACAAATAGAATAAGGGGGATTGTTTTCAATTGCAGAGGAATTATTGGATTCATGTCAAAGAATGCAATTGATGGAAAAAATACAAAAGCAAAAAATCTAATGTAGTTTTTAAAATTAAGTTCAAACGGAATGGTAATGAAATATATAGCAGGACACATATCGGATTAAACATATAGACACATCCTGTGCACTATTAAATTATTTCCCCCGACTTTGAAAATGGTTTATTTATAGATACAGAAAATAAATATAACGGACGTTACAAAACTTAGGATTACTATTAAAGGGGATACGCACAATGTTGCACAGAATTTATAAAAACAGGAAAGGAAATGGATGAAAAACATTTTTTTTCTTTTATTGATAATTTTCCCAATATGTCATTATGATATTTTATTTTAAAACATTGTTATAAAATTTGTTGATTTAATTGAAAAATTTCCCTGATGAAGCCACACAAACGAGTGGCAAAATATTAGAAAAAATATAAACAAATTATTTATTTTCGTAATACAATAGATCCAAAAAATCTCACTCGTTACAACATAAAGAAGAGTTTTAATACATCCTTACAATTGGGAGTTCAAAGAAATGCAAATATTTTTTATTAATTGTATTGCTGTTGTTTTATTGAGCTTCAATATCAGTATCAGAAACCAGAAACAAATCTATTAGGCTCGAAGAAAATGTTTAAAAACACCATCAAAAACTGTTTTTAATACAATGAAAATTTTTGACCTGATTCCATCCAGAGACTCTTTTGGAAAATCCTCACCAGTAAACAGAGAATTTCTAAAATTTAGACTTTATTAAATATAAAATAAATTCAATTCAGGTGAATTTGCTGATTGGTGTTGGCTATGGGGCATTCAAAGCTACAATTCGCATTCAATGCTGCAATTCGCCGCAGCAGCAATAATCTGGGATGGTACTAATTTGAAGATTTGAAGAGCTCCTAGATCCAAGCCTATGAATTAACAAACAATAACGCAAACTATTTTTAACTGATGCTAAAAAAAAACTATTTAAAACAACCTAAATTTCCTTTTGTTTTGGTAACACCACCATCTGGTGATTTGGAGAACTATGGGATCAAAAAGCCCAGCTCCAGTTGCAAATTTGTATTGTTTTTTTTTATAAATATAATTTTTCCACAACAATTAAAAATGGTTTGCGACATTACACACAGTGTAAAGTAAACGTCTGTAAAAGTTCCCATCTCATATTTCACAACGCTTAGATTTTTATTTCTCAAATTTATTCGAAAAAATAATTTTTTCTTTTATTAAACAACTTTTGTAAAGTTGAAATACATAAATAAATAAATAAAAAAGACAATGTTGCTCATAAACCTTTTAATGGAAACTAAACAATTTACAACATGAGGGCCATTGTTCAAAGAAAATTAATGGACAGACAAGAAGACGACCATTCAAAATGACACACAATCAAAGAACATCAGCAGACTTTTGTTGATACTTTCCACTTTGTTCAGCCATAAGGAGACATCATTATTCGATAGTTCATCTGCAAGTTGACGAAAATGTGACCAACATATTAATCCAGGTCAGCATATTAAACCGATGTTTTAGTTTCAAACTCAATTCTTTATGTTGTCAGATCTGGTTGAATCAAAAAATTAATCCTCTATTAATTTCTCAGAACAGGAAAGTCGGTAAAATTTGTCAATACGAATAATTAAATAATTTAATTTTTTCCTTTTGTTTAAATAGCACAGTGGAACTCTTTTTATTTTTTGCTTTAGTTCTTTAATAGAAATGAGACTGCTTCTTTAATCTGATAGTTTGACAAGAATCTGGAAAATACTTTAAAAAATACAGTGGCAGGACTGCAGATTTTCCTTGACGCAAGGCTTGCCATCAGCAACCACGTCCGTCTATGCCCAATAAAAAAGACAAAACGAAATCTGGTCACAGGCCTGTATTGCATCAGGGCACCTTAGCCACATCGTTATTTGAAAAGCATTCAAACAAAAATAGTTATTTTGAAGAATATGTCGAACAATGAGTTTAATTAAAAATCCTGGTCACGTTAATCTTTCAGTCATGCACATCCATCATCCAGTCGTTTTCATATTAAAGGCTGAACCAAGATGTCAAACTTATACTACACAAACAACAAGCAATGAATCTTGAAAAAGTTTACGAAACAATCAGTGTTTGAGTGGAGTGTATTGGCCATGCATGTTTTGAAGCACTTATCAGACATGTGCAACATGAAACGGCAGCCAACAGCAGCTCATTTGATATAAGAGACATATTGATATACTTGTTGTCATGGTTAAGGAATGGCACACAGATATGGTCGCATACAGACACATACTGTCAATAGATAATGTATGGAATTACTGAGTTAAGACCGAGTCAATTTTCTGAATTAACTCCTTATATGCTTCTTTAAGTTCAGGGATTTCCAAACATTATTTATTAGAATTACATTTAAAAGCATTTTTGTAATCCATCAATATTAGAAAACGTCTCAAATACATTAAAGATATTGGAAGTTGTTGCAAAAAAAATTATTCAAGTGATAAAGTACACTTTTGGATTTGTAAGGAATATTTGAATTCTTAATAAAAACCTTAACAAATAAACTTTGTTGTCAGTAGTGCGAAAATGAAATGCAATAGACATGGTGTAGAGGGAACCCAGAGTTGAATGACAAGGGACAGCAAACACTATTTCATGAAGCACTGTGTAAAGGGAACCTTCGATGTCATGAGGAGTAGAGAGGACTTTGCCATTTTTGTGTGATGTTGCAAATAATAAGGTAAAATAAGTACAAAAAAATGTTTCTCTGCCTTGACGATCGTTTCTTGATCCAAAATAAGGACAAGTTAATTCGCGGTCGTGTATTTTATACAGCGATTGTGTGTTTGAATGAAAATAGGTTGGTGAAAATAATGTGTGCTTTTGATAGTTTCCTAAGAAAATTAAATTTTTTAACATTTAAGATTGAAAGCGAAATTATACAAAAATTCGATGAAGGCTTTACATTAAAATCATTGGGGTATCAATATGATACAAACAAATTGACCATATCACGCATTGAAAATGACAACAAAAGCTTCTGAAAATAACATCAGTAAAGGGTACAAAACGAAAACCTATGAAGGGGGAATTTGCTTCTATGAAAGAAAATTCATTACTTAAAGAAGCCAACACATTCCCAAATACTCTATTACTTGTACATACCCTCCCTCTACTTGGAGTCTACTGTACAATAATATTATATTCATTTAAAATATAAATTTAGATATCAAGCTAATGATATGGCAGACGAGTTTTATAAGCTCAATAACAAAAACAAAACTGCGAGTGCATAAGTTGTTTAAAACTTTAAACTGTGTCCTATTTTTAAAATAATTAAAGCATTCAAATAATGGCCACCTTTTAAATGATACTTTCTTAAATGAGTGTCTTCATATGTGTATCTGCAACTGCGGCTGCATTGTCTAAAGTTATTTTAAATTTTGATTTCAAGCAAGTTCAATGTTGAGGCTGTAATATGAGCTAATATTAATGTGTTTTGTGGTTAAAATAATATTAAGAATTAAAAAAATAATGAAAATTTGTAATTAAGAAAAAACCCGGTTGTTCGAACCGAATAACCGGTTCGACAAATTCAAAACCCGGTTTCTGATAAAGTGAAATTTTTCATAAACCGGTTTTTTTGCTGACAACTCTGATGTTCATATGACATCTAGGTGGACGCAAACTGCCGCAAAATTTATTCGGATCGGTGTAACCGTTCCAAACTTGTGGGCAGTTTATGTGTACATGCGTAAAGCAAACATATATGGTACACACATCCATATATACCTACATATAGCCATTCACGCACACCCCCTCAAAAATTGTCATAATGGTTTTCTAGGACTCACACAATAATAGTTTTCCAGGTCAATCTCAATTTTAGCAAACCGGGTTGAAATCAATGCCTTCCAATTTTTTATGCGAGAAATTACATCATATTTGAAAATAAATAAAAAGAAGGTAATTCAATGACGTTTTTGTTTCTGTAAAAATGCTACAGTTTGTCGATCAATTATGGAAAAAAACATTCACCCTTATTCTGTTTGGTGTCAACAACATCGTCATCATTTTTAAGTCAACATCATTATGTATCGACATCAATATCAATTCAATAAAATATTTGCATTCTGTAACAACAACAAAGACTGTATTTTTTCGCTGTGCACTTTTTTATTTGAATCCGTAAAATCCGTGAAATCTTTTTGCGTTTCCGCTTCTCTTTGTAATGCATGTTCCGCTTCTACGGACTGATCATTCAAAACTCCCTTTAGGAATGCATTATATGCGCCCATTTTTTCTTACCTTCTGCCATCCATCTCCTAATCTTACCGGTTGACCAACGAATTTAATACTTTTCCTATTTCTTCCCACTGCGCTTTAAAATTGCTGGGAATAGTGCCTCTACGAAATCCCACTACAAGAGAGAGATTTTTCTGTAATTCTTCCACTAATTTTTCAAAACCGATTTGTATTTGTTACTTTAATTTTTTCCTGTTTTTCCATAGTTAAGTTTTTATTGCTTCAAAACAGCTCAAGTCGTTATCTAAAATGGCGACGACAAAATCAGTGCCGACTCAACACAATATTGCCGTCACATTTTATTATAGAATGCGAAACTCATATTGATAGCGAAAGACAATTTCCGATAACGACAACTGGAATGACAAATTGAAGTAGGCAACACTAGACAACATCGTTAATTGTCGGTGTTGACAACTAGAATAAGGGCGATTATTCTCTCTAATTAATTTTGAAAACATTAACTACTTTACAGGATTCCATGCTCTTTCCTAATAATTTTGCCCTTATTAAATTTCCTTTTTGCACTTTTAGAAGGCAAAATATATTACACTTTTTTGTACACATAACCGCAAACACTATAAATAAATCGTAGATTTTGGTATATGTGCGATCAGCCTAAAAATGAATTCAGTTTTGTGAATCACTGTCATTGACCCAATTGTATAGAAAGCGGCAGGAGGCAATAAAATAAAATAAAAATTGTCAGATATAAAAGTTTACGGCTAAAACTAGAGAGAATGAAACATTAATTTATTTCTCTTTTTGTTTTTTGTAATTAAGATTGTCATTAATTATTTGTTTTGTTTAGGAAAGTGTTAATATTGATTTTGTTGTGCGGTTAACGACTGATGTGTCGGACCTGGTCATTGAAGGTTTCTAACAGCAAGATACATGTTTATTAAAAACTAATAATTTGATGGCGACGGAGATGAGAAATTTTAATGAAACCAAGTAGCTCTTGGTTTTCTAATTTCATTAACTGACAACAGCATCTCTGGCAGAAGAAGGATTTTAAGGTATTATCTGTTGCTCTTTACATTATATTTTCCCCCAACCATAGAAAATCTTTCAGCTACAATCTGCTAAACGATTTTGGTTGTGAAAAATTTTCTTGTTCGAATAGTTGTGAGTTTCATTGTATGTGGTAGCTGACCTCTCATCAATGGAAGCAGAGAAATTCCAAAGTATTAACACTACCGTAAAACGTATCCTGGCAACAACATTATCAAACTTTGTCATCTTCATTTTAACGACTAAAAATTGTTTTTGCAAAATTTTATATACTTTATTGCTGCAGTCCTGAAAATTGTGTTCATGCTGCCATAACATGCAAAAGTTGGTTGCATGTTTCGTTTTTTTCCTGGTATAAATAGAAATATTATTGAATTTAAATTGTTTCAAAAATGTCGACGATAAATGCCAGGTTTATGAACAAATTGAATATTTTTTAATTAATCTTCAACAAAAAAAGCAAAAAAAATGTGTAACAGAAATGTAATCGACAAAGAGAAAATATGAATGTTGAATAAAAATAAAGTAAAATACGACAAACTCCGGCATGTAAAAACCACAAATAGTGTTCAAACCAAAAAACGAGAACCGCAGGATAAAAACAAATAATATGCAAAAAGGTAAAAATATTTTTTCCTACCGATTCCCTTTTTATGAAGCTTTTGTATAGTTGTCCAATATTTTATATTTAAAATTAATAGATTTTCTTCAAGTTAAATGAATGACGAAATATCGCTTGGCAAGAAATGTTTATATAAGAAAACTACCATACATTTTCGTCCAGGTTAAAGCAATTTTTTATATTTCCTGTAGATAAAGAGCTTTCAGCAAACGGAATAGAGTATTTTGTAAGTAACGAGAAGATGTAAATTTTCTTCAGGGCCAAGGCCAATTTTTTTTTTAATATTTTATAACTTCAAGGAAAGTTTCTTAACAATATTTTTTTAAAATTTTTCGCTATAATATTTCTAACTAATTATTTCAAAAAATATTTTTCCTTGTTAATTCAGCAGTCTATATGTTAGACATTAACCAACTCATCAGTATACTTTAATCATCATGTTTGAAAAGCATTCAACATCGTATGCTTACGTATGATAAAAGCTTTCAAATAGAATATAAGAATATCATATAGTTTCAATTATATGTACTTGAGAATTACAATAGTATATAACCATATTGTGATTGAATTACTATAAAATTCTCATATTGTATTTTGAAGTTTTTATATGAGCATACTTGGTTTAATGCTTTCAAATAAGATGGTTAAGGTGTGCTGATGAATTGGCTAGCGCTAGTGAAATGTCAGCTGAAACCACAATAAACGTAGCATTTTTTTTAAGTCTTTAAGTATTTTTGTCTTTGTATAAGACATTTCAGGATTCAGGATTTTTAAAGACAAAAACTAAATTTTGTCTTCTACTCTTTCTTTACACGCAAGTAGTCACTTAAGAAATATAAAAAAATCGTCATATGAACGCTAATGACGATTGCGTAGCCACCGAAAACAGTGCTGTTCCATTCTGCTAATGTAATTATTTTTCCACTTACTTCTTTCTTAATAGAGATAATTTCAGAAAAAATATTATATTGAATAATTAATATTTCAATTGAACTCAAAACAGTTTGAAAAGTTTAGTAAATATTTAATTGAAATTAATTAGTCTGGTTTGAGTTTAATTACAGGATTCCGATATCGATCGAATTGACAAACAAAATATTCTTGATGCATATTAAAATTTAGATTCGATATACGAATGCCGTAATTTTCCCCCAGATTAATGTTCTTTAAAATTATTATTTTTTTTCATTAAGAACGAAGTGAGGAAAAGAAAAAAAGTTAAAGCATGTATTTAATTTAAAAATATATTAAAATGGCGACTTAAAAAACAAGAAGAGACCAATACGATAGAGGTTTTTCATGATTGTCATACACATACAGTGGGGTTCGGTTACAACAAGCTGGAAATCTTGTTCGTTACAGATGAAATTCGCTATAACTGGGGTAAATATTAAGTATATATTTGTTCTCCTCTTCGAATAAATGAAAGTAAGAGATATTCAAATAGATTACATTTATTTCTTATTTTTCACCATAATAATGCGGAAAAAACAAAGTCGCCAAATTTCTCAGCAAATTTTCTAAGCCTGTGAAATTATTATTTTTCCTTATTTGACGAAGCCACCAAAATGAGTGAAATCGGCAGAAACATTTTGCGACTTTGTTTTTTTGTTGCTATAAGTGTATAAATGCCGGTATTTTTGTATAGAACACTTTAAAAAAGTGTTCGTTATAGGCGAAAATTCGCTATAATTGAAGTTCATTATAACCGTAATGATTTCTATGAAATGCTTGTATAAAATTGTTGGGACTTGCGAAGGTGTCCATTATGGGCAATAACCGGTGTATGTTGTAGCCGAACTCCACTGTATTTGTTTAATTTTCAGTTTTATGGAATCTCATTATTTTAAATGTCTGCTTCCGTGACAAGTTTTCTTCCTTGTATTATTATTTATATTTCCAATTTATCTTTGTACTTTGAAAACAATGTTGCAAGTATTTGTATTATTCTTTTCAAAATAACAAAAAAAGCATCAAAAAATTACAATAAGCTACACACGAAATACAATGTTATTGTTTTGCTAATTGGCTTTATGTGTGCGACATGTTCAAATGTGTCAAGACGTCACACAAAACACAATCGCCTTTTATTTATTCCCTTCTTTTTTTTCTTAATGATTTTTTTTTTTTGCGAATGAATTCTGATGCTGGTACTGATGATGCTTTCCCCCAGTGAACGACTCAGTATTACATGGTATATTGACATGTGAATCCTTCAAAGTTTTAATGTAGCAGAAGCTCTTGACGCATATATTGTTAATAAGGATTAAACAGAAATAACAACATTAAAAAATTTATGGGATTTATGAGGGTTCCTTGTAAAATCAATGTGGAACTAATTGTATGATATGGAATGGCCTGGTTATTTGATGGAATGTTAGCGATATAATAGAATAACAGAATCTGTATGTAGCATGTAACTGACGCAGAACTCATATGGTACAGGCCAACCAATACTTGATAAAGGTCGGTCATCACTCTAACATATTGGTTTGCTAGAGTTAAATGTTATAAGTATGTGCTCTACACTCCTTATTTATTATCGGTACATTTATTACCGAAGACATAGAAATATGCTCTAAAATATGTCCTTTAGGTACATTAAATATGCACAAAAAATCAATATAATTCGGAATGTCGTCGCTTATTTAAATATGTATAAATACGTGAATCGGCATTTAAACATTTTACAGTCCTTTATTTCGAGAAGAGTTAAAATTAAGAAGCCCGTTTGCCCCATTGCTATAATTTATCGTGATAGGAAAACTTGTAACCCAAAGGCTGTTTAGCAATTTTGTGTAAAACACTGCAAGAAATTTCTTTGTATTTAGAACTCAAATTTGCTCACAACTTTTTATCCAAAAATATTTTTGATAAAGCTTTGTTTCGTATAATGGCTTATGATAAAATTATCCGTAATACAATTTTCTTGATTCGGAATGATTTTTGCTCGTTGTCCTTATATAGTTGAGTGGGTGTGTTCGACCTTGTGTCTCTGTATACCTCCCGATCTACTTCGTGTCACTCTCTTGCCGTTGTTAGTGTATTTCTCCTCTTACCTGTGTCTCTGGCTCTATCTCTTCTCATCATCCTTTTGTCTCTTCATCCTTATATTCCTATTTCTTTGGGTAAGTGAAAAGTTCACTGGTTTGCCTTTTTGGAGGACATTTTAGCCTGTTATACTGCTGCTTAAGAGGATTACTTTTTAAAAATTTTCCAAGAATAGGAAGAAATAAGACCCGTGCTGCGAAAAATATCTTCCCAGTGTTTTACACAATATTTCTGTGCACACGTAGTACATAAAACGTAAGATTTACAAAACTTTCTACTCCAGTTCATTATAAGAATTTGATAATAATAGTGAGGAGCTTAAGGTCGCCTTTCGAAGCCCTAATTCAACTGATTGTATATTATATTCGATACACCTCTTAGAAGATTTAATTAATTTGAGCAACAGTACGTGTAAATATTTCAAAAATACGTTTTAATAATAATAAATAAAAATATTTTAGTTTCTTTCATAAAGACTAACGGCCGTATGCAAAATAAAACTTAACAGCTTTGTAAACCATTATTTTATTCAAGAAAGATTTGTTTTCTTAAAAATTTTAAGCCACCCTACGTCTCGTAAACCTACTTAAATTTTATATTTTCTAAATATAATTTTATACTTTAAAGATATCTTTAAATACAGCAAATAGAAATACATGTTGCAACTTAAATAAAAGCACTAAGTCTTCTCTTATTCCTTACTTTGATGGGAAATATCACTAAATTCCATAATTTAATTAAAATACACCCCAAAATTTAGAAGAAATAGTAAAGAAAACGATAAATACAAAAACATACTCGTATAATCAAATTAAATATGAAAGACTCCATATTCAAATGTTCACTTCACACGAATAAATAGAATCCTTTTCATCATATTTTTGTTGCATGTTTTACTAACATCATAGGATGTCGTAAGTTCATATTTGCATATTTGACTGCTCGATTGAAATTTCAATCGTTTTTGTACATCATAAACTATAAAGTGCTTGGCATACACGATTCGGTTGCCAATAAAATTTCTTAAATCATAAAAAAGTTAAAGTAGTGTTTTGCAAAGGCTTTTTTATCCTTTAATTTATATGTACTTTAAGTCTAAAGAAAAATTTGCATACGGTCGTAAAGTCTGAAAGTTGTAACACAAATACACGATATTGTATGAAACTGTTAATGTTAAAATAAAGATTTACTTACATCGTTATTTGAGACACTCAGAAGAAAGTCCTGGAGTTCGTATTTTTATTCTAAATGCCTGCAAAGAAGACATACACAAAATTAAAATACTTAGAAAATATTAGGAATACATACATATTAAAAAAGGCAACTGAAAACTTACGACAGAATTTTATAATTTATAACTTTAGAATTCGTTGGATAGAACTTATTCGATATTTTCCAAATTGTTCTTTCTCAACGTAAAACAATTGAAAAAAATTAAAAAAGCATTCGAAACTATAATTGCTAAAAAAAAAGTTCAGACTGCACAGCGATGGAAACTAATTTTTCGAACTGTTACTTACACGGGGCCTACACACTTACAGACATGGGTAACCACAGAGCAACTGCTACACTGATTGTTTCTCATTTTTGGAAAAATTCCTATATATGAAGAACATAATATTTGGGATTATGTACATCGAGTATACAAAATTATTCTGAAATTCTAATAATTAAGGCCAAGTATGCGTCTGTTTCCATTTTGGAGCAGCAAGTGGAAATATACGGGAAATTATTTCTACAATTTGTATTTGTAAATTGTTTTAAATGCAACTTAAACTCAAACGAAAGAATCGTAAACTCCTGCAAATCCTTTAAAAGCACTGGCAATTCAATAATATTTAAAAAACATTCCTTCTTTAAATAGTAAAAGGACTCTACTTGCACAATTTGCAAAAAAAATGTATATCACTCATGGATCTTAATACATGGTCTTTTGTAGAGCGTGAATTCCTATACGCTTTAAATAATAAGGGGGTTTCATTCTGCACAGGTTTTGAATTAAAAACGTTAATCAGTAATAATTTGAAACATCTCAGAACATAAAAAGTTTCCCGCATCCATCCATGTTTAACTGCAGCACCAAATGAATGCGGAGGATTGTTGTGTGTAAAAACAGCTTGAGAGTACATTTCATTTCATTTTTTTTTTTTTTTTTTGTTTTGTAAGGAGCAAATCAAAGGAGTCTTTGTTAAGTTAGTGCGCTTTAGGTTGCCTAAGGAATTGTAGGAAACTTGAAAAATTTAATTTCAGAATCCTTGCAAAGGAGATTTGTGCTACAGCTTTCCAGAAAAAAGGCAACTCATTTTTCTTTTATTGAAATTAAAACGATGTTTTTATTGGACACAAGTTTGCTGCCTCTTAATAGTTTTAATTTTAAATAAAATAGGATTTCACAAGTTTTATGGTAGCGTTGTTAACATGTCACAATCGCCTTAAAATTAAAACTTTATTATTACGACGAAAAGGGCAAATTGTTCTGCCTCCTGTTTTTGTATTATCCCGCATTTCTCCTGAAGGAGGGAATGTAACACGTAACCGGCAGGTACCAATATGGATTTTAATACTTTTCATACAAGAAATTTATCACTTTAATGTGGCAGATCTAGAAAATGTACCTTCAAGAAATTTTCTCACATATTTTCTGATACATTTTAAATGCGTATTAACAGCAATTTTCATCAATGACAGAAATTGAAATGATTTATGAGTGCAGATTTTATATTAGAAATCCATTTATAAAGGATGCCATGACAATTATCATTTTAAGTTTTCGGTAAAAGTGTCAATTGGCAAAAAAAAATATTATTTAGATTTCGTGGAAACCCCTTTATAATTTTCTAAATTTTCACTAGTAAAATTGAATTTGAGACCATTTTGCATTTGAAGTCAGTATTTGCAATTTTATTTATGTTCAAGAACAACGAAAGACATTAGAAATTGAAAAGAAAATACAGACAAGAAATTAATGAGTTTATTTATGTCTATAGCAAATGCAATTGGAATGCCGTGAACACTATATTCTGTCTTATAGTTACCTGAATACTAGGGTATTCAGTTTAATCGATTAAATTTAAGAATTATTCGAATTAAGATATAGAGTTTAACTTTATTTCATTTAATTTTTTTTCTCATAAGTGAAATAATAGAAGTAAAAGTGCTAATTTCATACTCTTTAAAAATTTCAAAAGTTCAAAATTTAAATTTACACAATATATTTCACCCGAGTTAATTACTCAATACGAAATATTTACAACAATTGCTTGTAGTGAAAGCAACAAACAGTTGCAATTAATGCCGAATTGTGTATATATGGATGTGTGTGTGTGTGCGTGTCTATTCTTCTAATTTCATCCTAATTAACGTTAAAATAGCATTTAGAAGACGACACTTGCAGTCGTCTACTTTATTTATTTTTTCTTAACAGTTAATTAAAATTTAATCAAATTTACTTATCTTTTGTATAAAAGAATAAAATGATATAAATTTCCTTTAAACTTTAATGGGGTATTAAATAAATGGAAAAAACTGAAATTAATAAGGTGAAGACCGTAAATTAAGTATTTTATTTCGAATATACATTTGTTTTTATTTTAATAAGAAGGAAAGAAGGAGGAAAAATTACATAAAAAGACAGTAATTCAAGCTGAAACAGATAGCAATGGAAAAGTAAGGAGATGTATAACATAAAATGGTATGTTCATATCAGATTAGAAATGAATTGGAAACTTTTTCTATAAAGCATTTGTAATTAATAATTTTTGAAAAAAGAATGGAAATTTTATTTTAAGGAACATGAAATTAATTTTTTTAATGAGGATTTTAATTCATAAGGGTTGCCTAATTGTACTTTAAAAAATTTTCAGATCCTTATAATTTTAGACAAGAAACATGCCTCAATAAAGTGTTAGAAACTTTCTTAATTTAGGTCAATTTCACTTAAACTGGGATATTATATTTCACTTTAATTAAATTGAAATTTCAAGGTAGTAAACATTTTGTACAAGGATTTTTTTATATTTAAGGAAAAATTAATGTTTCAATTCAAAAGTTATTATATGCTGTAATAGTTGCACAAATATTGTTGGTACTTTCTATCCATCTATAACTTTTTCTCCTAAGCTTTTCAAGTGTCTTATGAAGACATGGAAGGGAATGTCAAAACGAAGCACAATAATTTGTATTTAAAAATAAATTTTAACCACATTGGTATATATTAAAAATAATTCTGCCTTTTGTGCGTGCAGGAAATTGTAATTAATTAACTGCAATAAAAATAGTGAAGATAATTTGCATTTCCCATCCCTGCTTATTGAATAACATATGAACAAACAATGTGACCGTTGTAGTAATGCAAAATGTGGCACAAAAAAGGAATGGATTTTTACAGAAAATTAGCGAATATGATAATAATAAGCAAAATACAAAGTGCAGACAGTTTGCAAATGTATAATATTTGGTAGTATATAAAATATTTATATAGTAAATATACTATTATTATAAATTATTCAATTAATTTTTTAGGCTTAGTGGAATTTCTGTTAAAATAAAAACAAAAAAGAAAATTATTAAGTTTCACACAACGGTCACACTACATATTTTATTTCCCCAGAATTTTCTTGAATTTCATTTTACATTTTAAAGTCTGATATTTTAAAGCTTAATAGAAAAAACTTAGAACAGAGTATTTGCAACCTGCCGTAGTGGTGTTTTCTATAACATGATATGAATTTAGCAAATAATTACTTAAAAAATTTGTTTACCAAAATTAAGTGCATTTTTAATAATCTTACGAAAATTAAAATATATCTATATTTTTGACCTTTTTTATAACAATTCGGTTAATATAATAGTCAAGCTTAAGGTCTTACTTTGTCCTTAAACAATTTTATTTAATTGAGTATCATCTTCAGACAAATCTGTTTTTTAATCATAAAAATAATAATTAATTATATTTATGATTAAAAAAACAGAATCGTCTTGAAGATGATAATTAATTAATTTTATTATTAAAAAACTGAATTGTCCTGAAGATGATACTCAATGTGTATCGAAATATCGATAGTTTTAAATAAAATTGTTTAGCGACAAAAAAAGACCTCTAACTTGAATAATATATTAACCAAATTGTTATGAAAATTAAACGAATAGGAAAGCTTATTTCAAAAAATAAATTTTTCCCCTTCTATAATATTTTCTATTCTCAAGGTATGCATTACCAAGGATTATAAATGGATTATATTTATTATGAAGTAATTGATAATGTCCTAAAAAAAACAATTATAATTTTCCCAAAAATTTCACAAATCATATAAAGCCTGTATTATTTAATTGTAAAAGTTGTCATTCTTTTTTTAATAAATGTCGTTCTGTTTTTTTATTTTTATTCTCAATAAGTTAAGACACAATTTTTATTTATTTTTTGTCCATGAGATTGATTTTATTTTCCGGTTGAGTGAAAAATCAATAATTCTTATCAGTGCAACTATTTTTGTATTAAACAATTTCAACTTAAAAATATTCATTTCATTACACTTTATTTCAAATACAAAAATTAAGCTTTAACAATGAAGAAAATAACAGATACATATATACGAGTATGTGCGTAAATATATTTTTTATAATACACGTAATGGCCAACGTAGAACTCAATCAATTGTGAAATCAATTTAAATGCTAATGCAAATTTTAAGTTAAAGTGGGTTTCCTTTAAGACCCACAAGGACCGTGCAATTCTAAGAAAAGTGGTCACCAGACTTTGTTTATCCTTTTTTCCTATACCTAAAGTAAAACAAATCACAGGCCAGTAAAATCAAAATAATTTTCAATGTCCTTGTTACGATAAAGGATAACATTCGTATATATTTTTTAATTTGTGTTCAATGAGTTGAATAAAAACAAATAAAAGGGTTAAATTTGTGAAAACAATTATTGACGCATATCAAATAATCATAAATCATGGTCGAATCATGTAAATTTTTCAGTTTGAAAAATGTTTATTATATTTTCTAATGACTGTTTTGTAAATGTGTACAAATGCGAATTATATTCTGGCTGTGAATAAAGGAACATCTCAAGTTCCTCTGTAAAAAGATAAAAAAAAGTTAACGAAACCAAACAAAAACTTTGCCGATAGGAAATCAACGTCAAGCACAAATTAAATGGAAGGCCTCCGCTGTGAAACACTAATAGATTTTTTCGTTATTTGATAAATTTGCTATTTAATTATTAGAGGTGAATTGACCAGTGAAGGACTTTAACTCGAGCCAGGTTCGAGCAACTTATTGATACATTGCATCTAAAAAAATGTGAAACAAAAAATTTTACAAGCATTTAAAATAATAAAATTAATTAAATTTCACGTAGTTTTTCAAAAAACTGAATAAACGAATTAAATAATCGAATTGATTTCAATTTAAAAAAAATATTAGTTAGCGAAATAATGCACTAAGCCTTTCAAGTTTCACAATACATATTTATTAGAACATTTATCAAATAGTTCAATTCAATTTCAAACCATAATGAAGAACCTCTATACAAATTTTATATACAATTTTAGTTATTACTCACCTAAAGGATTTTAATCTTTCATTTTCATTAAATGAAAATTTGTAAATATGCACAAAAATTCCCTTGTTAAAGTTTTGCAAATCTATGTAACGCCATTAACGCAAGCGAACAACACACTAGACAAGCAGTGGGTGCGTTATTTTAATTGAAAGCAACCGTGAAGTTGCAAGTATATCCTAAATTTGCTTAACGCCGCTCCACATTATCGCAAATGGCAACATTTGCATGCACTCATCCATCAGTATGGTGTGGTGTATTAGAAATTTAATTTCACTAGTCAATTTTGCCAAGTATTTTAATGAAATTTCAATAAACCGCGAAATAAATATTAGTATAGAAAAAATGTATAATTATGTGTATTAAATAGTTACTGTTTTTAAATAAGAATGTGCGCTAATGAAATATACAATGAATTTATTTCTACAATGTGGCGCAAGAGTAATGACATTTTTGAACTGACTACCATTTTATTATAAATGAAGAAAATAGTTCTGTTTACGTAAAAAATTACTACTTGACAACAAATGTTGTTACAGCCGTAGTACGGATTCCCCGCTAAATTTCACGTTTAAAATCTTGAATTTATTTCTACACGATAAAATAATCTTGTAGAATTGTCTGCAGAAATTCATTTATATAGACACAAATTTATTAAGTTTAAAAAAAGAGCAAGAAAATAAACTTTAAATAAATTACAAAGCACAATAAATATGAAATGTCAAAAATTCCGTACCTAAAGAAGTGTCTGAACATAAATTTACGTTTCAGTTGACGGAAAAAGTCTCCACTAATGCTTATTACATCCCTGTAGTAGGCAATAAATGTCAAAAAATCTTTTTTTTTTTTTTTGAACTCGGTATTAGAAATTGACCAACCTGAATTTCCGCACTCTTATTTGCAGATGCATTTCTTATGGAAATGTCAAATTCATTTACAACTTCGTACTTGGCTTTACCGATACAATTTCAGAATAAAACGGGAATGAAATATTTACGGCCATATTATTGAATATGGAAACAAAAGTGAACAAAGTTTTTGAGAAATTAAATATAGAAAAAGCTGAATTTTTAAAAAATCTTGGACTAAAAGGTTTATTTAAATGCAATAAAATTTTGAAGGGATTTTAATACCATACGTTGGCGAAGGGTAAATTAGATTCGACATAGACAAACACATTAGAACCAGCATGACCTGATGCACATAATAATAATATGTTCGGTATAATCATTATGGCAAACACTAATGATAGTTTTCAAGTGTGATTGTATATCAACCATGTTTTTTCTTTGCGTGTACATATTTATCAAATATTGCTTATATTCTCTGAATTTTTAATTCCCGTATGCTTATTTAATTTGCGTGTTTATTCAATACATTCGGACACATAGAAACTCATACATTAAGAAAATTATAGTCGTTCGCATGTTCTACAACATAAATTTTCGCACATTTGTTCAACATTGTGATTTTCCGTCTGATCAAACAAAGAACATGTTTTGATATTTAATAATATTATTGAGCTTGTTGCTGTTGTTGTTGTTGGTGTAATCGAATTTGTTCATTTCAATAATGTAGGCAGCCTGCTTGGCTGGCAGCTTCAATAATTAAAGTGCCTGCAATCATGTTTGCGGTTGAATAAACACTTGCAAACAGAACGAAAAATACTAGAGCCTTTAATGGAACTAAATTGATTAGCACAATGGGAAATTAATAAAGAACATAATTGGTGTTAGCAGAATTTGGAGATAATGGAAAATTCTACTCAATGAAAAACTGGTAGTGATTCGTCATTTCCAAATAACATAATTTTTCCTATATATCTAATGCGTACCATCTACCATCCACTTTATTTGGGAGTAGCTGATTAATCTCTTATTGGTAAAGGAATAAGTTGTTGTTTATTTTGTGACAAACTGAATTGACTAATAGTGTGGGCAACTAAAGAAAAGGTTCGTAGTTCAGTTCCAATCTGAAGCTTTCTATATGAAAATTAGGTAAAGGATTCCGTTTGCATGAAAGCCTTATAAGGACTTGTCTCCAATAATTCCGTCACATTATTAAGAATTCATACTTAGTAAAGAGACATTTTTAAAGACTCCTTTTTATTTCTGTAAAGTAAATTTTTACTGGGTATGATTTCATTGCCGTAGATGCCAACACGTCGAAGTTTGGCAACAGCAGTACATTATCAAACGTTATCAACGCCATTTGATTTCAAACGTAATTTCGAGTTATTTTGTTCACCAGTTTTGATATAAAACTGTAATTTCTGCAAATTTATTCAACTAATGCGTCTCGAAAGTTTAGACGAAAGCAACAATTTTTAAAATTATTTTAGAAGCTATTTAGACGTGTAAGAGTATATATTGATGTCAAGTCTAGGCATAATACAAAAGCATTTTAAACTCTTATTGGACATTCTCTTATCAAGATCAATAAATCGAAGAAGAAATCAAATTAATCACGCTCGTGTCTGAAAGGTTTCATTTATAGTTGGTGTATTTAAAAAAAACATTTTTAATATATTTTGTAAATAAATCTCCCATTGAAGTAATTTTTATGGAATAAAATTTTAATTTCTTCCAAGTAGAATATTTTTCGACTTCTTAGGACTTCTCAAATTACTGCTGTATATCTGTGCAATTCCATAATTTTTTTTTGGAAATCTTAAAAGTACACGCAATATTCTTTAATTAATTGTTTAAAAAAATATATTATTTGTTGTAGGTTTAACCGTCTATATGTCTGACATTTCATTGGTGCTAAGAAACCCATCAGTAGTCTGCAACCATCATTTTTGAAAAGCATTTCAACATCTTATACTTATATAAAAAGTTGCAACTTCAATATGAGAATTTAGAGACCCTCTGACCTTCGTAGACTAGTAGGTAGTGTACTAGACTCGTAGTGCGAAGGTCCCAGGTTCGAATCTTGCCACAGAACTCTGGCAGTTTGTGTCTGATAATTAAAGGGAGCGCACAACAAGCCTTCACTGGCTTAAGTGTATGTCGTATGACATGGGATATCACACCCTCCAATCAACCTAACCTAACCTAAAGACACTCAATCATATTAGAAAATTTAAAACCATACTAAGATTAAAATGTGCTAAAATCAGAATTTGCACTCTCTACTTTCAGATCATAATCTTGTTATTTCAATAATTTTTTTGGAAGCTCCGCTTTTACTAAGCATAATATTCTTTGCAAAAAGCAATAAAAATCTACTTTTCTCAACAGCCCCCAATTCATGGAAAATACATTTTTAATAAAAGATCATTACGATCATTATGTTTTAGAAATCAAAAAATTTGTTCAAAGATTTCACAGCGTAGCAATTTAAAGTAAAAATATTCTAAATAATGTATTGAAAGGCCATCAACAGTAACGAGTCAATGGAAATGTCAATAAAAGGAAGATTCTACGGTAGCATGTACAAAGCAGAGATCATGATTCGAAAGTACAATATAATTGTTTCAATATTGGCTTTTCTATTTTTTGTTAAAATTGATTCTGTAACCTGTTGGAAAAAGTCGGATCCTTTATAGAAAATTTTTTTGTGCAAATAAAACAAATGACGTTATATTATTTACCACTTGGAAGCAATTTACAACTGGTAAGTGCGCAAGCTCGCCAATAGTCATGATTTAATTATTCTGGTGTGAAAATTTTAATCTCATTTACAAATTGAAAAAAATAAAAATAAATTTGTCTATGAATTTCAGAAAATAACTTTTCTTATAAACAAAAATATTAACTTTAATAACTACAGCAGATCTGGTCAATCTAAAACACTAAGTAATAAAAATGTCATTTCGTAAAATTAACTTTCACTTTTATTCACACATAAAAATATTACGTCTCGTAAAATATTTTTTGATGTCGATATAAAGTTTTTTTTATTAAAAAAGTAAATAAACAAATAAACTATTTCTTATGTAATGAAATTTATAATCCTTTTATTCATGTGAAGCAGAGATGCTGGCACGTATTCTGTTGTTTGAAGAAAAAAATTAAAAAAAAAAACTTTTTATTCTATTTCATTGTAAACAATTTTATGTGAAAATATTTTATAATCTGTATAACTTACGAGTCTTAATTAACAACATTACAAAAATAATGAATAACATAAACGAAAGATACCAGCAACTTTAACTTCTTGACACGTGCAACGCACACAATGTGTTGGAGATATGAAAGAATAAGGACACAACTATTGTGAGGCTTCAAATCCTGATGGTTGCTCTCTTAAATTGTAAAAAAGAAAATGTTAGATTTTCAGTTTTGCTTTAAACTTTATTTAGTTGAGATGAAGTTTATCAAAACAACTTTTTTCTCCTTTTTTCCAGTAGTTTTAAATATAGAAACATAAAATCTGTATATTTCAATCCCACTGGAAATGTCCTTAATAAGAAAAATATTAATTTTTTGTTTTACATTTTCACTGCTTGCAATTAGAGCTATTTCTTTTTATTTAGACTTGACATTTACGTTTTTAATTCGCGATCGCAATTTTCGAAAACATTTTTTATTTCCACAAAAAATATGTTTAATTTCATTATTTTTGAATAAATATGTATATTCTTTCTAGCATTCAGGATTTCAATTTTTTACATACTGTATGTAGTAGTATTTTTCTGGTTATGCAACAAATGAAAATTATATTTGGTAACGTTTTCATTGTAAGAACAGGGCTCTCTCTTCGAATGAATCTTATTTCATTATTAAACGTTGAGCCATTTTGTCACTCATTCTGTTGATTAGACTTGATTTGTAAATTCCCAAAGCCAATTTTATCTGATAAAATTTAACAGATAATAAGACATTATGATGAACTGTTGCCTTTGATGAAGATAATGTTGCCGATATTTCAGCTGCTGTCGCCGTTACAACATCAAAAACGGCAGAAACCTTCCATTATACATTCTAAGTACGTACTTGGTTATGTAAATAGTATGTATGAATAAATACATACATACATACATACATTTGTATGCATGTCATTGATATTTGCACAGTAACATTTTCTCAATGGCTGCGTGCTTTATTTATTGCTCGGTTTTTCCACATTTATAAAATGAGACTGTCTTTGCTGATATCGATGTCGTTTTTTATTTCTTATTCATTACATTTTCCTTTCTTCATATTTATAATATCATTTGCATCTGTTATACATGATAATAAGTGTTGTTGTAAAAAAAGCACACAGGAGCGTAAACAGAGGCGAAGAAAACATGAATACATTTATCGTTTACAAAACAGCATAATATCTTTATTATATGTTTTGCGTTGTTGTTATTTTGTTTAGTTTCCTGAAAAATTACCCCCCACAGTAGGCTCAGCTCCTGATCTGCACGCGTTAAGTATTTCCCACTTTTTCTTAGCATATTCTTGCTTAGAATAAAGTTAATGTCAAAGCGCCAAGTAGAAAATATTTCTCAATCCCTCCGCCCCCTCTAGAAGCTTCAGTCCGCTCCATATCTGACTAGTACCATATGCGTTGTGTGTGTTTCCCACTTTTTCTAGGCATATTCTTGCTTCGAATAAAGTTAATGTCAAAGCGCCAAGTGGAAAATGTTTTTCAAAAACACTTAAATAATCCTGTGCTCGCACAACATTTCACAGCATACCAGCAAATAAGACATGATATGAATGTTCAAAACAGGAATCAAAGACAAAATGTCATCCGCAGCTGTAAAGTTCGCCTATATGTATTTGTATTTATGTGTATGTATTGTTTTCATTTCCCTCGATGGCTCGCACTATCAGCGATAATGAATCGTGCAAAAGTATCAGGACTGACATTTGAAAGTTTAAAATTTGTCAAAAATTTTGCTCGATTTTAAGCGTATGTACTGATGTATATACATACATATATATGTATGTACATATGTAAACTAATTTAAACACAGAAATAACTGTTTAAAAAAATTCAATTAGCGTTTAACTTTTCAAATTCTAATGACATTTATCAAGCGTGATTGGTTGTCTGTGTGAACAAATTACGAATTCGAAAAAAATATCAGTTTCATTTATCTTGGGCTGTAAGAAAATCTCGACAGCAAGTAGTAGTGGCAATTTAAAAATCCAAGTAATATTGATTGAATTACTGGCCGTTGTGGAATAATTTCATTTCTTTATTGAATTCAGCATCAATATTTCATTGTTAATGATAAAAAAGTACGTGACTTATTTGCTTAAATATCTTAAGATTACAATTGTGGTGAATGACAACAGTTAATATTAAATACATGATATTAAAAATATTTTATGGAGACAGAGTTTTTTTGTTTGTTACAATACGTGTAAGTGACAGGCAGGGCAGACTGGCTTTTGTAAAATAATTCATTTTACCAAAGCCTCTTTCTCACATAAATTTTGATATATAGTCGAATTACAGGTACAATTCTTCTCGTATCTTTTTTTTTTTTTGCTAATTATAGAAACTCCCACAATTTAGATAAAAATGTACAGAATTATAACACAAATTACGTTTCTCCTTGTTTTTCATCTAATTGAAATGTGCATACGACGTGAGGTAACAAAAATATGACACTTTCCTGGAAGTGTCAATATTAGAAAATACATATTTTGCTTCCGGTTTCCGGTTTGTTTGCAATTGCGACAGTTTTGTTATAAATAGTGAATGTTTTTTTTTAACTTTTCTTGCCAGTAAAAATAACAATTTTCGGTTTTTTTAATTTTTTAATTTTTATTTTTATATCCTCAATCTAAATTGAACTACCAATAACTATTCAAATCTTAACTTTAGAATGTTTAGATATTTAAATCCAGCTAGTGTTAAAAAAAACAATTTGGATTCTGTGCTGGTCTTTCGAGTTTGACTAAGAGCGAATACTTTCTAAATTCAAAATTATTCGGTTCGTGGGATTCCTATGAAAGTCAAGTTTCTTTCGTCAAACACACAAAAAATTAAAAAAATATGGCTGATACATACGCAAAGTAAAAATATAGTTGATACAATCATAATTCAAAGTATCATTAATGTTTGCCTTAGTGATCATATCAAACACGTTATTATCTTCATCAAATCTGGTCGAAATATTCTCAAATATATTTTGATGTTTGTCAGAACTGTACTAAATGTCTTAGGGAACATGTTACTGAATTGATTAGAATAATAAACACAAACAAATTTTTATTTTTGTACACTCATATACTTGTTGGCTATGAAACTGATTGATGTAGATTTATCGGTGTGGTAGAAAGCGTTACCCGGTCTCCAAAAATAAATTTAGTCTCCTCCAAAAAAAATCTTCCACATGGATATGCTCCTAGACAAATAATCAAGCCACGATATTCAGTAGGACACATGTCGGTTTTATATTGCAAGTATCCGACACATTAGCTGATCTGCTGTAAAGGACGTCCAGAGATAAATTTGTTATACAAACATTAAGTATTAGTTGAAAATATTATTTTATCACTGCTGTCTCTGGAAAATAACCAAATATAATGTTCAAATAGCAAACCCATTTGCACCAGATTATAGTCAAAATGTTAATATCCGATCCTACAACCAGCATTTATTTTACAAAACTGTTATTACCCTTAATGATGAATGAACATAAATAAATATGTAAATGAAAAGGCAAATTCAGAATTTGCTACCAACAAAAATCGCATAACCAAATATTTAAAAACACAAAAAGGCACATTGACATACGAATATACATATGTACATATATGTACGTACATACATAGATATATATTTCTATGTGTGTATGTATAATTGAAAACCCTCATCATCTACAAGGTCATTCCATTATCTGTATCGGAAATTATTAGCATGACGAATACTAATTTGGCCATAAGTTTATGTATTTTGTGTATTTTTTTATTAACACTGTTTTGACACTTACATACATATTTGCTTGTGGTAGTTGCTGAATGTGAAATTTTTATTTTAGTGTTATTTAAACGATTTTTGTTGTTGTTGTTATTATTTGACACATTAAACTATTCGTGGGTCTTGTATTTTCTTTGTGCCTATAAATATTTTACGCAGGGTCTTCATACGTTATTCCCAATTTAAGATTCCTCATCTCCTAAAATACCCAAATTTTCTTAAAAAAAAAAAAAAAAAAAAAAAAGTCATTCATAAGGATCTTTTTTTCGACTGCTGTATCGGTTCTAAGCACAGTGATGTTGCTAAAATTGATAAAATTTCTAGGCGATAATTTCTTTGAATTAAAAAAATATTTGAATAAAAAAATATTTAAATAAATTTTTGAAGATCTTTGATAATGAGTTGCCGACTTTGCAGATAGTAGACTTTTTTGGTTTTTGATAACACTGATGCCAAACTTTTTCTAAATAGTGTCATGCCTAATGAAATATTTTGTGGGGCTGTCACATGTCTGAAATGGTATTGAAATATTAAGGCCATAAAAAAAAATTTTTTAATTCAGTAAATCTTATGGATATTAAAAACAGGTTTTCAAAATGGTAGTTCATCGCCTTAAGAAAAAACGCCTTATATTTCAAATGCAATTATCAATTGATTTGTTAAGAGTTCACAATTTTTTGCATACAAAAGCAGCAAAGTATGTTATAGAGAATCATGTGTTTCCATACTTGTGGATTCTTCATTTATTTTATGATCATATTTTATAGTCATAATTAAAAATATTAACTCATTTGACGCAAACTGCGAATTAACGTATCAAATTTTCAAAAGCAGGTTTCATTTTGTTCACCATAACAAATTAAAAGAAGAAAAAACTCATCGTATGTATTCAATATGCTTAAAAAAATCAAATTAATCGCTTAAGAACTGGTATATTTAACATTTAAATATAATTATGATTGCACTGTTAAAAAATTAAAATAACCTTTTTTTTAATTGTTTATGATAATTTTAAAATTATGGGGGAAGGATTAATTTTTCCTTCCCATTTTATTGTCTCAAACTTTTAGAACACAATCGCATCTACAAACCTCGAGAGTTTTTTTTTTTTTTGAACTTAAACTACCAAGGAAGTATTTCCAAAACTAATCTTCTCAGCTTTGAAAAACGAAACTTTTCGCAATGGATGAATAAGTAAGAACCTAAAAAATCATATATTGAAAAGATAAAATAATGATATCAACATGAATTTTTTTATCGAATTACAATTTCATAAAAAATAATATATAAAATTAAATTTCAAATGAAATATTATTTAAAAGCTCAACTCTTACTTAATGATTAAATAATATCGATATTTCGATAATCATTGTGTATCATCTTCAGGATGTTATTAAAGAAACACAAAATCCTGCATATGATACTCAATGAGTATCGAATAATCGATATTTAAAAATAAAATTATTTAACCTTTTTATTTTTATTCAGGCTCTACGTCACACATTTATTTAATTAAAACTTCTTTGTTTTATTAAATTGTATTTTTATTATTAAATTATAAAGTTGACTTTAAAATAAAAAGACTGCTTTATTCAAATTCCTGATGAAGAAAACCGATGGTGATCGATACATCGAATAAATAAATGAAGAATAAAATTTAATAAAACAACTTAAATAAATGTGTGACCTAGAACCTGAATAAAAATAAATTACATGCCTTAGGGTCGAAGAAATTAATATATATATATATATATATATATATATATATATATATATATATATATATATATATATATACGTATGTGTATATATATATATATATATATATATATATATATATATATATGTATATATATATATATATATATATATATATATATATATATATATATATATATATATACATATATATATATATATATATATGTATATATATATATATATATACATATATATATATATATATATATATATGTGTATATATATATATATATATATATATATATATATATATATATATATAAGGCCTTATTCATAAAAAATATTGTATGTTTGTTAAAGGTTTATTTGACAAATATCCCATAGAAATTTGTGAAATAAGCCCTTAATAAAAATAAAATAATTTTTATGAATACCGCAGATATTGTTTAACCATTATATAAGACCTTGAGCTTAAATATTTTAATTAAATTTTTTTTAAATGAAAAAAATATAATATAATATAATAATATTGAAACACAAGAAACAAATTCGAAAAGTTCAAATATTTTATGTATAGAATGCCGATAAATTGCAATATTTAATATAAAAAATTATTACAAATCAACATAGTTAATTGTTGTATTTTTAATACACGTAAAGAAATAACTTGGCTGATACACACTATCGTTAATGTTATTAAAGGAATAATTTTCACACACTCTCTCGAACACCACGGAAGCCACCAAATTACTTTCGTAGAAGAATGAGCGTCATTTACGAAATCCATATCGACAACTTTTAAAGAAACTTTTTGCATTTTTGCAAAATGCATTTTGCAAAAACTGTAACTGTTTCAATGATTAGTTGGTGAGAATACCCCGAATAATGAATTTCAATATTAAACTTTTTGGATTACATTAAGCGTAACGCCAGTGGACTATCGCAGGCACATCATGCTACTTTCCATTACTCAAGGACACTCATTACTTTTCATTGGAGTACTCAATACTACTCAATACTTTCACCCAATTTTTTGAATTATCAACTTATATATAGAATATATTGAAATATTAGTGTTTATTAAAAAATATGCGCAATATATAATTAAATTTTCCCTAAACGAATTTCTTTACACATCCCGTCTTTTTTGTAAATTTTAGTTAAATTTTGCTTTACTTTCCCCAAAAAGAACATAGATCTTTGATCGATTTTTTGTCAGCTGTTTTTGACGGTTGGTTTAATTACGTTAGACATATACGTAGTTGTACTTTTGTATGGCGTTATGCTTTTGCGCAGAGTCGTATTTTTCTCGTTGAGTTTTCAATTCAACTAACTCAAATAATACGATTGTGGAAATATCGAGTAACTACTTTTGGCAATTGAGTATGAAAAAATAAAAAATACAAGAACATGATAGTCAGTACTCGGTATCTAGTACCCAGTATTTGGCCAGCACTACAGTGGATGTGGTACATCCGAGTATATTCTTTAACAGATAATGGAGAATAGAAAATTTGAATTCTCAACAATAAAATGTGTTATTTTCATAACAACTACAAACCGGATTTTAAAATACGATTACTTAATAATTAAATTATATAAAAAAGACGACCCACTTTTTTGTATTCCTGTATACCTATTAGCAGCAAAATGAAAATAAAAGCAAAAAATTTATGTATGAGTATCGTTATTATTTGAAAAATTCAAAATTGTTTATCAAGAATTTTGAAAATTGAGTTTCGACTATTCATAGACCTACAATATGCGATGTGTGTGAAGGTATTTTAAATTGAACTTGTACAGACAAAAACCATATTTTTTAGTAATCACGATTTCGCAGTTAACAGAGCTCTGTTAAATAGTTAACAGAAATCCCAAATTGGCATAGGTTCATTAAAAAAGCGAAATATAGGAACTACGACAAGGATAAAAAAAAAAAAAAAAATATATATATATATATATATATATATATATATATATATATATATATATATATATATATATATATATCACGAAATACGCTCCAGGAATTTTTTAATGAAACTGTGACAATGCGGAAGGCACAATACATGTTAGAACAGCAATATAGTTTGTTTATACAAATGTAATTGAGAGGGGCTAGTACTACACACTATACAGAAATGGTAGCCCAGGGAGTGCTTAAATGGAATATAATAGTGGGATATCTGAAATAATCTTGGAAGCTGCGGTTTGAATAATTGCTCGATTGATACATGAATCACGAAGGATTCATTCGAATGATTTGTAAATGATTTATGAATGATTAATGAATCATTCATAAATGATTCGTGAATGATTCATAAATGATTGGCAAATGACTCATGAATGATTCGTAAATGATTCATTAATGATTCGTAAATAATTTATATATGATTCGCAAATAACTAATGAATGATTCGTAAATGATTCATTAATGATTCGAATGATTAATAAATGATTCGCGAATTTATCTTCACACATGAATATCCGAAATACAAAATCTGACTTTCTTGAAACATCAAAGTAGTAGGGTGTTCCAATTTTTTTCCACCCAAAGTAAAATTTAAAAAAGAATGTTAAATTTTTTAACACAATTTGTGCAGTATATACTGCTCTTGTCTGTGCATTATATTATGCATAAGCCAATGCGTTTCAAAAGTTCAAGCCTTCCCACTTTAGTGAAAAATTGCAGGCGGCAATTGAGAATTTTCGTGGAAAACTTAAGAAATAATTAAAGTTGATCTGATTATCTAGCATTAGTATAACGGTAACGTCAGACATAAATATAGACCAGCGCAACGCCAACAATAAAAAAAATTAAATTCCTTAACAAAATATAAAATTTTTCGTCTAATATTTTTAAATTAAGGCACATATTTTTAACAGAATATATTATTATTAATAAAAAAATAAAAAATTAATTATTAATTAAAGTAATTTCTTTTAAAACTTTTGATTTACTTGCCCACCGTCGAGTAAAATATTCTGCTCCTTCCCTCTATTGAGTTTTTCACTTTTTTATGTTTTTCTATTTATACTTTTTTATAAAAATTTATTTTCAATATTTAAAAAGAATTAAATTGAGAAGAGTTCTATGCGGTAATGACCACATAAATAAATAATCCACTTGTTTAAAAGTTGATTTCAATAAATCCTTGAAATTCAACAGAAAATATATATAGGTGTATATCAGAGACCGGCAAAAATCACGTTTTTTATGCCTTCACTCATGCATAACTTTTTTGTGTCCAATTATGCACCAACACATAAGCAAGCATGCGCGTACGCTCATAATCTTTATTTGTGTTAATCATTAGGAAGGCAAATACAAAAATGCCTATATGAATTTTTCAAGCAAGATTTTAACACAGAAGCTATTTTGAGCGTTTGCATTCATTAAACACAAAAACGAATGGCATTTATTCAACATGCCTTTTCTTTGCAAAGAATATTAAGAAAAATCATGCAATGATATATGCTGGCACATAATCTTGAGTGTGTAGGTTGTTAAAACATTGTGGTTGAGAAATAAGGATGCCATACGAAGTTACCAAAAAACGTCGGTTTTACAATAAACTTTAAAAATCGCAATTTTCGGTTTAAAATCGTTTAAAGATCGGATTATTTTTTACTCATTCAAAAAAACTTGTTATTTTTATAAGAAATACTTCAACCTTGCCAAATTTGTTTGTTTTATTTAATTTTACTGAAATTAAAGTCGTTTTTAACTCCCAAGAATAATACCGCTTTATTGGTTTGGTACATAGATTACTTAAAAAGAAGGGTCTTTAAGTGTATTTTTCTGAGCGCGGTGCGCTTTTTTTTAAATTTCGGTGCTTTTTTTAATTTTTGGCTGCACCGAAGCAAATTCAACAAATCTGTTTTGTTTCAATGTGAGAAAAAAATCTTTGTACAATAAAATACACCCGTTTCAACATTATTTTATTCAACAGCGCAAAATTTTTACACGTTTATATGAAAATGATTATTTTCACGACAACACGGCTACATGGCTACACGACCACCGTTGTAGCTGTGGTAGATTTAGGCTAATTTATATTTTTGTGAGCGACAGTGAGAGTGAGAGTGTTTAATATATAAGTGCTTAAAATGCTTTACTGTATTTAACAAAAAATAAGAATACAAAACGCATTGCTTATAATATAACCTCCTTCATGTATACACATATACACACATGTCTATATAATTACAAAATGATAATTGTAAAAATCGGGATAATTTTAAAAATATATTTCTTGATTAATTATCTGTTTCAGCGTATCGTCGTAAAAATGCTATTAAACTGTTAAGTCTGGCAACCGTGTTGCCTAACCATTCTATAAACCATTGATGGACATTTCTTGAAACAATTGTTCAAAATCAACGCCTCTTTGTTTCTTACTCTCTTTAAGGTAAACTCAGTGATGACGTAGTTTAACCCATGCAAGGGTTGCCTATTCTATGTATTTAAAAATCATTTAAGGCTGTATTTTTATCTTGTATGATTAATATCTTTATATTTACTTACTAGTGTAATAAATAAATTTTAAAATTTCGATTTTCGTAGACAAAAAAGCGTTTTGGTAGATTTTTTTATAATTTTGGTGGGAAAAGAATTCTTGCGCTGCAATGCTGCTTTTAAATTTTGCCAATAGTTTTACTTTGTGGGAGCGTTAAACAATTTAAAGCAATTTTAAAGGGTTTTCTTATTTTTGTAAACGAAATGTCTTAAAAAAATTGTTTGTAAAAGGTATTTAAAATATATTAAGCAGTCTTTACTCGTAATGTTTTATAATTTAAATTTATATGTGAACTTCGATAATGAATTATAAGAGAATGACTTAATTAACTTTATTTGGTTTTAATGTTTCACAAGTTGACTTGTGTGGCCTTATAAAGTATACCAATTACTTCTCTAGTTGACCTGTAAGCCTTAAAAATATAAAAAATAATATAAAATTCCAATGTGTTCTTTTTCTTTTTGTCAGGAAAAAACCTTTAAAAAAACCAGCTGCAATAAACTGCAATGTAGGTCTTTTTCGTCATTGTAATCTTATTGTGGAAGTTACAAGGGCTTGATGTTTGAAACACTATTTTTGAATGCACACTCAATAAAACCATTTCGCATTTTCTTAATTCCTGGAAAAATAAATTTCAGCAATTTTTTTGCCTGCAAACCTTCAAAATATAAAAAAATAGTTGTAACATTCCAAGGTTTTCCTTTGTTTTTTTATTGCATGTATAGAGATTTTTAAAGGGGTTTTCTCCCTTTAAAAAAATACCTGCAATAAACTGCAATGTGGGAAATCTATTTCTGAATATACCCTCAATAAAACGTTTTTGGTTTTTCCCAATTATTTATAAAAAAAATAAATTTAAATACCCTCAGTCAGTTTTCATGGTTTGATATGAAAATAATTTTTTAAGTAATATCAGTCGTGTTGTGTCTTTCAAAGCGAATTGGTGAATTTTAATTCAAAAATAAAGATAATAATAAATAAAACAAACCGTTAATCTCAAAAAGTGAAAAAATCTAAATCTTAGTATATATAGTATACACAAATAAATAATTTTGCCCGAAACTTTGTTAAGTCTAATGTGAGACTTGGCAACCCTGGAGTTCGAGATTAGTTTTGATTGGTCGAAACAAATATATATTATATTTCGATAAAAATCAGGATTTTTTAATTAAATTTAGTTTTATTTTATAAAAAAAAATAATCTTTATTATAAAAACCGTGTATAAAGTGTTTAAAACAGCGGTGGACTTTTTATCAAACAATTGTTTATAAGAAACGGCTCTTTTTTTTCTTATGCTCTTTAGTTTAATCGTTCAAGAGACTTTGGCGAGTGCACATTTTTTCTCAATTACAGTGTTTAATATAAATGACAATGCATTTAAAAGATTTTTTTATGATAAACAATGCTTTTGGAAATGTACAATGCCTTTTATGTCACCAAATATTTAAAAGGTATAGAGAAAATGTTATTAAGAGGCATTATGATTCTTTCCACTCTGATATGAATAAATATAATGATGTGTTTCGTGATGTGTTTTAATGTGTGTCGTTTTGCTTGTCACTGTACCCCAAATTATCTCACTAACACAAGTGTAAAACAATTTTGTCCATCACTGCTATAAACACACAGCACCTTGTGCATAAATGTACACTTGTTGATTTTTTGCCTTTTTCACATTAATTCTTTTTGCATTAATGCCTCTAAGTTTTTGATTTCGATCATGAATGTGATTAAATAAAAATGTGTGCTTTGAAGAGTTGTCCAAAAATTCATGCACACACAGTTTTTAAACACTCAAACTGAATAGCTGGCATGCGGCAACAGATTAACCCTTAATTAGGCGCATGGGGTCCAGAGAAATTAAAGTTTAAAAATAGGTGTAAGAAACTAGTACTGAATTTTATTTATATTTTATGTTTTTAAATAAAAAAATTTTATGTTTTTGTTTTTTTATGAAATATTAAAATAAATAACTTTGAAAATTTAACAAAACATACTCGTTTTTAATTTATTTTTGTAACCCAACTCTTGAGACCCCATGCGATTAATTGTGTGATTTTCTTAATGCGCCTAATTAAAGGTTAAATTTACATGTTCACAAACAACCCTTATTTTGCTTAGCATAAAATAGAATAGACACAATGTTGATAAACGCATATTTGAACGTTTGAGCGAAAATGACATGTTTTTCGAGTGTTTGATTAATCTGATTTTTTTTTAATCACCGGTTGCAGGTCTCTGGTGTATATTATATGGAAATTAATTAAATATATTTCAAAATATACTTAAGTACATGCACATTTTAAATTTAATATAAGTATATATATATACATACATATATATATATATATATATATATATATATATATATATATATATATATATATATATATATATATATATATATATATATATATATATATAATGTGTATGTTGTATGTCAATTTAATACAAACAAATTAATTAGAGAATACAATTTTAAAGTGTCATTGAAATATTTAAATGCGATACTCGAGTTTCATTTGTCGGAATGTCACAATGATCAATTTCTAAATAATAATGAAAATAAAAAAAAATGCTTTATGAAACAAAAAATCATTAAATTACACTTTATATATTACACTTACATATAATTTCAATATACTTATGTATGTCACTATACAAATAAAAGCTGTAGACATAATTTTTTATAAATAAAGCGATGAGAGCAAAATTTAGCTATTTTTTAATTTTTTTTTTAAGATATAGAATAATAATATATCTATATTTTTTGTTCTTTTCTTTATAATTTGTTTAATATAATAATCAAGCTTGAGGTCTTATTTTTTGTTAAATAATTAAAAAAAAAACAGTTTTTGAATAAAATTATTTAACAAAAAATAAAACCTCAAGCTTGATTATTATATTAAACAAATGATATAGAATAATGTATGGTTTAAGTTCATTTAATCTAGTATTAAAAATTCCAGTGAAAAACTGGAAGCTGTTCTTAAGAAATGACATTTTCATTGCTTCCAAAGTATCCGTTAAGGCATTTTTTCGACTTCCCGGGAATTTAATTTGAGAAAATCCTGATTAAACGGAGAAAGTACCTGTTGTCTTTAGATTTACATGAAAACAGTATTTTTTTAATTTTAACTGAAAATATTCCTTTTAAAGAAGAAACAAAAAGTTGTGGCTATTGGCTAGTTGTTATCCGTTCAGAACATCTATTTCTAGTAGTTAACAGCGTATTCGATAGAAAAATTTGCAATGACAGTCCATTGTTAAAATTATTTGGAAATGAGCTGAATTGGCATTTTTTCTGCATCATTAGTTATGCATTTTCATAATTTCTAAGGAAGTTCTTTTTAACTGTATCTCTTTCAAAACCTTTACTCCCTGTATATAATAACCAAGTGCCATTACTGCCCAGCGGGAAAAGATAATCACTAACAACAAATGGGAAGGTCATACAAGCTGGTATTATATTGATTCCAAAATTAACTATTCTTAACAAAGAAATATTCTAGGAAATTAATGAATTGTCTTAATGTATCCAGTGCATGAATTGTATCATCACTATTATTATTATTATCATTATTATTATTATTATTATGTTTTTTTTAATAACGTCACATGCAGGAATTGCTATTGCGCAATTATTTCATGAAGTGAATTTAATTTCGCGAATTTGATTTTTTAAAAGAGTAATAAAATTATTATTATTTTTTAAATTTTTTATTGTTATTCATTGAGACCATAGATTCGTCAGCCTGTATTTGGTAACAAATTTTCATTTGAGGTACTTTGTGCTACGAATTTCTGAGTGAAAAATTATGGAAACATTGGCATTAATTTTGTATTTCGCCAAGGTGAAGTAAAGCCTTATTTAAACACAATTGTTGTTTTTCTTTTTTACGAAATTTAGGTCTTTTTACTAAAAGGTAGTGTCATTTGAAAAAAAGTTTTGATTTAATATCAAATATTTGTACAATATTACAAGCAAAAATGTTTAATTTGCATCATCATTTCGTTCATGATTTGTGAACTAATACTTTGCTCTCTATAAAATTTTAATAATCTTATGACTCATAAGTTTTAAGACAATTCAAAATAATTACGTATTTGCAAAAATGCTCACCCTGAAAAACTGATTATAAATCATTAAAACTAATTAAATATGTTCTCAGTCAATTAAACAAAAAGTTTCTTTTAGCGAGAAATTCAAAAATGAAAACAGTATTTGTTTAATTATCGTTCACCATTTCGAACATTATCGTTAGAACAACAAAAGCAAATGTGCGCCGAGTCCATTAACGGGGTACGCAGCGACTGCTGTTATTAAACTGACTCAAAAGACGAGCTGTCTGACACAAAGGAGAAGAGAGTAATTATTTATATCATACTGGTGGACTTCGCTCTTTATTTTGTATATTCTTCACTGTTTTTGTTTTTTTTTTCTTTTTGGTTTTTTTGTTTACTTAATTAGTTTATGCTTGTGTACGTTTAATAATAAAACAAATAAAAACTTAATGAAAACAAACATGACCTTCAGTGATATAAACAAATTATTTGCACATACAAATGAACTCCATTACTTTAATTGCACTCATATATTTTTTAAAAATTATATTTATTCACTTCCAGCCCAGCACGAATAATTTCAGCGAGCAGTCGTCGATGTTTGGCTTTTTATGCTAATTTTAGCAAAGTATTAGTCATTATTATGCTTCAAACGTATTTGGCCGTATTAAGAACATGTTTTGCATTTAGAATAATTTTAAGTTAAAGAAAAATTAAGGTTTTCCTATAAAGAGTTTCCCACTAAGAGTGGATCAGTCGAAGAGACTGTGCGTGAGGTATTAACTAAATTGTTATTTTTATTTGAAAGTCTCATAGTTTCTATTATGTATGCAATATGACATACAATAAAATAGTTCAAATGTTTTTACAGTGGGCTAGATCCAAAAGTTCAATGGATGTGTTGTGCGGAATCTGATTTTGTTGGCACCTCTTGATTGCGGCTTATTGGTATAGACCTACAATATCTGAAAACTTCACAAATAATGTCTGTAGTGAACTCAAGTGGTGACCAATTCGCTTTTCATTATTTATACAGACGTATGTTTTTATTGCATATAGCGACCTCTACTGAAAGTACAATTCATTAAACTGTAGATCGCTTAATTTAGGTCAATTCAAAATCTACATTTTTTAAGTTTTGGAGAACAGCGCATATAAGTATAATTTAATAGGTTTAAAGGATTCAGCTATAAACACCAAACCATTAAAACTTTTTATTAATATTATCGATAAAAAAATTAGAATCTTTCTAGAAAAAAAATTAATATTTTCAGCTTAATATTGACGTTTGATGCTTGAAACTGTTGCTAACTTAGCGATTTCTGAACGAGTTCTGCGATTATAGGCTTCATTTTCGAGCTTTCTTTCTCTTGGCGTTTTCTTATAAATAAAAAGGAGGCTTAGAAAAATATTGTTATTTGTTTATATTTTATATATTTGATCCTTACTAGCATTTGCTGTTTCTATCTTTCAACTCTATCGCAATTCAATGCAAGGAAAATTTAGTGTCATTATTTGGATAATAAGTTCTACAATTTAAATATATTGATCAATCGTGATATATGTATATAAAGATTTCTTTGCTACCAACAATATCATGTTTATTAAATCTGAATGTTTATTACAACATTTTTAGTAGCTGCTGCCAAATTGTTTAAAACCAATTATGGTATTGCTAATCCCTTAAGAGGATTATGTTGTGAGTAAACGATTTACTTTGATTCATTGAATATTAATTTATTAAAACAAAATAAGACTTGCATATACATAAATATAACAAATAAATATAATACACATAAATAACCAAATACAAAAAATGCCAAGTATATACGATCGAAAGAATCTGTTAATATCGCTCTACCTCTGTTGGAATACCCTTTATTTCTATCTGCATGCTCTTCCTTCAGATAATGTTTTATTTTAGTTAGATCTTTGTCTATCTACCTAAGAAATATATACTCTCCATTGAAAACGTATAAACACACATAATTTACGTTAGAACATCAAAAATTTTATTAAATGAATCCAGGAATGTTTAATGTTTTATATTGCCAAATTGTGAGCAGTAACGTTTGTTTTTTTATTGTTGCAACAAATAAAAATATTTATTCTCCTTCCGTTATGGTAAATCAGTGATAACCTTGTAAAAATGTGCTAAAAATACACTGTTTCCTTTCAAAAGAGTTTGAATATAATTAAATATTTTTTTTTGATTATTTTTAATTGTGGTAAAAATATTTACAAAAACTGGAACATGTTATTTATAGTTTTATTCATTAAAAATGCAAAATTTTTGGACATATAACAACAACATACATATTTTAACATGGACCAAAATTATTTTGATTCTTTTCCACTTTGAAAAATTTACTAATAGTAGAAAAGAATTCTTTTATTTGAAAAGTTTAAGAGTTTTATAATAATTATATTTTTTATTTAACGCTTCGTATATGCTATTAAAAAAATCGAATTGATTTTATTAAGAATATTTATATAAATATACTAAACATTAAATTTTTCGTGTTGTATCGCCTTCTACCTAGCCCATATGCAAAAAAAAATTTAATTATTGTACACTGTGGCGAAAAAGTAATGTCATAGTTTTAACTGGTTACCATTTCGTTAAAAACAAAAGAAATTAGTTTTGTTTTCATAAAAAGTTTATACCTAATATTGAAAATTCATTATTTGGGATATTTTACCCAATTAATCGTTAGAAACAATTAGAGCTTTTGCAAAATGCATAGAAAAAATCAAAAGTTTGTTGTGGCTTAAATTTCACTGACGATTTGGTTTTAGCAACCAATGAAATGTCGGCATATGAAGAGCTAAAGCCACAACAAACTTTTGATAAAATTTTTATTTCAAAATGTAAAATTGATGACATTAATTGGTAAAAAATAATGTTATAACATTACTTTGGGGCCACCTTGTAACTTTATTCTGCACTATATGCCTGGCATTTATTGGTACTTATTCTGGTCCATCAATAGATATTTAGGAATATTTTACCTAAAAAAAAGCAAATTTGCCCGAAGATATTGGTATTGCAAATCTTGTTTCCTGTAATTTTCGCTTCCGGTTGAAATTTCCTTAATAAATTCGCATAACTTTACATTGCAACTTTGAACCCTAAATGTACAATTAACCATATTTCAGAGTAAAATAATAGCCCTTTTTATCTACTGTGGTCAATACTTAGTTAATTTAAAGGTTAGTTTTTGTGTGAAAGGAGCAAAATAATTAATTTAGTTTTTAATTAAGGAATTATTGCAAATGTGGTCGTCCTCTGATGGAGTTGAGAAATTTATTCTATTATATATTGTCGAAGATGACAGGTTTGGTTAGCTTTAACCGTCACTTTCCGATCATTTGGGTCCATAATTTGGTCCTTTATGATATCTGTTAATGTAACTGAAGTATGGAAAAATGGACGAGTGTTACAAGAAAAATCTGAAGAAGCTCAAAAGAACAGTAAAATGCGGAGGATAAAATGATAAGATTATTAAAATAAAAACGGAAATTTTTGGCAGTACAGTTCTTTTAATGTCATGTATGACAATCACATAATTACATATAAATTGTAAATTGCTTAAGCAGTGTACATATCGCAACGTCTATTCAAAAAGCTAAACATATATAAATCTTAACGTTAAGCAACAATTTTTGTTCTATTGTGAGCTTAAAAAGCCATCACTTTGCGATGTAAAACGTGTTCCATATTTTTGAGGAAACTTTTTTTTAAATAAAATTAACGAGACTAATTGAGATCATCGAAAGATACGAATTTCTCGTAACAAGTATTAAATTATCGAGTGTAGACTGTTTACAAATAAAACTAAATTAAAGTTAAATGAAATCCTTCATAACGATAATTTCTGAAAGCTTCTTCATCAATGATTTCATCATATTTAAAGTGACAAAAGCATCATCGCTCATAATTTATTCTCTGTAAATGAAAACTTAAGCTTAAAAAAATTACATTTCATTATTCATCATGTAGCAGCCGCTTAACTTGAAAAAAATATCTATACATTCTTCAAACCCAACCCTTTATTAACACATCAGTAAAATATGTAAAAATGTTTATGAATCAATGACCTTTAAAAAGATAAACTTGTAGGTCTCGCTTTTTTCATGTTGAATTTAAACTCGAAGTAAAAGTTTGTTCATTTTAAGATTCAAGAATTTTCACAAGCGAATATATGATGAATTAAAAACAATAGAATTTTTAATTTTATAATTAAACATGATTTTTCGCCTCACAACGGGTGTGGTGTTCACGACACTGAAAGTTTATTATTTTTATGTTTTTATTGCATTAGAGAAGTATGTTTGTTGTCTTTTAATTGTTTTAAATATAAAATGACTATACGAGCAATTATACTCTTTATATAATTTATTGTTTAAAGAAATAAAGAAACCAGTCACCCAAGTGAAACTTGGTTTAAATACATTTTTGTATAAATTATTTCAACTGCTTTAAAACGATTTTTTCAAAATAATTTTATTTTTCAACTAATGCAGTTTGTCACCTTTAGCGTAAATTAAAATTAAATATTTATTTCGATACAAAAATTCTAATTTATGAACAAGTGTTGGGTTTAACTTTGAATATGAGTGGATGTTCGTAACTACACGTTTTCTAGTTTTTTTTTATAATTTACTGTCATGCGAACACAACGTCAGTAATTGTCTCAACAATTCTTTTATTTTAATTTATTTCATTTAATAACGTTTGAACTCATATGACTAGTAATTCATTCTATTGAAAATTAAATTTGTTTGTCACCTTCTCAATGAATGTTATTATTTATTGTTATTTGTTCCAACTGACATCACCAAGTAAGGGATAAATATTCGGTGGGTAAAAAAGCAAGTTGCGCACTTGTAATTATTTACACATGCATTTTGCTTTTTTCAAAATTTACATTGAACTATTTAAAATAAAAATTTTAAATATAAAAAATAAATACTCAATTATTTCATTCTAAAGTGGAAATATTGTTAACTGCATGTAATTCATGCATATTATTAAAATAATCCAACGAATAAGAGAACTGAAATTTGACATTCTGGGGTAAAGATTCATGCCATGAGTATAGTAAAAGAAGTTCCTCTACTCCTCTAGCAAAATAGAGTATGTTCTATATAAATGGAAAATCTTAACGAGCATAGTTTTCTTTAAATTTTCATTTTTCTCTGAATCTAAAAGATATCTCTTTGTAAAAAAAATTTGAGCCAGTGGAAATGTCTGATTTGTGAAAAATGTTTTAAATTTAAAAGAATCTTTACCTACACACATAAGACATTGACTGTTAAAATAAATATTCGTTTCATAGAAATTTTCCCCGAACTATAGCTATAGACTCAAAAGAAAATTCAATTCATCTGTACGTTAAGTACGGATCTTCTTAAGCCAAGTACGAATAGCCTGACTCGAGAACGGATTTGGGTTTGATTTGAAGCAAAAACAAAAATATTATTTTAAGAAATACATATTTAATTTAAGGCTATATATATATGTACATATATATATATATATATATATATATATATATATATATATATATATATATATATATATATATATATATATATGTATATATATATATATATATATATATATATATATATATATATATATATATATATATATATATATATATATATAATAGTTAAATATAATTTAAAAAAGAGAAAAAATAATCTGAAGCAACATATTCAGTTCTTGAACTCGAGCCAGACTCATTAATTTCAACAAAATCCTTATTTGTATAAAAAAAATAGCATGACACAGTTGAAAAATTGGCAGTATTGTCTTGCGCTGCAATAAAACTGAGATGAGAGCGAAATTTATTCAAAATTTACAAGTTTTTCGTGTAAAATATTTCGGAGAGAATCTCCCTTACTATATTTGTCGTCATCGTCATCGACGTGAAAATAAATGTCAGTTCTGTGCTCGTTGATGACAAGAACTGAGTGTTATTGACGGCCATTTGCCACTTTGTAAGGCTTAGTAATAGTAACAGGTTATAAATATATATAATTGTTGTAGACATCGATTCTACAGTTGCCGAAATATTGGTGTCTATGTCGATAACGACAAATAGAATAAGGGCGAATATATTCTATTCTTTTCTATTGCGTATGTTTTTTTATATATGCAAAATTTTTTGTTAAAAAAGAAAACGCCATAAGCCAGTAAGATATGTTTGTTACTCTATAATAAAGCTATAGGTAATTTTTTATGAAAATCTGTGGACAAAAGTTGATATTATTCTCAATAAAATATGAAGTTACCCGATTTTCGCAAAAGATGCAATTTTTGAAAAATTTGCAACAGACAATTCAAATATCATAACAGATTGTCCACTGAATTATCATGATCGTGCGCAAAAACAATGTCATAATTTGAATTTTCTGCCAGTTTGCAATTGACATTTATAGTGTACATATATAGATATATAGAGAATTAATTGTCAACAAGTCATGGTGTGAAAGCAGAGCTCTTTTTTAATGTACAACAAAATGGCAGTCAGTTCAAATCATAAAATTACTTTTGCGTATTGACATTACTTTTGCGCCACCTTGTATGTGAAGTAATTTCTTTCGAAGAAGATCTAAAACAAGCGATTGGTGTATTTGCCACGTTTTCTTTAACTCAAAAATAGCAATTAGATTTTATGAATTTCAATTTCTTTTAAAAATATATTAATAATTTGCAAATATCAAAATTAATAGCCAAGAGCAAGACGGTATTCCAATTTTTACTCCGCTATCTATCAGTCCTGGCCTGCTTGACTACAAATGAGTGAAGGATTTTCATACTATTCTCGTTAAACCAAGTAACGATATGACTTAAGAAATAAAATAAGTTAATAAATATTTTCCAATATGAATACTAATTTATACTCGAAAAATTTACTTTATTTAACAAAGCAAATAGACTTTTTCATATCACTCAGATTTTGTTTAACCTTTGTTTTAATAATTAATGATGAGACATTTTGATAAATATGATTTTATCTGTATCATGTTTTTTTCGAATATTAATTTGCAGTTGTACGATTGTTCTTTTTTGCACTAGTATATACAGACATTATTATTTCATATGTTTGAATAGTGCTGGCTTCGCCGCAGTAGTAGTTGATTGCCAGTAGAGTGTAAAACTAATTTATATTGATGAGTGCCACAGTGAACAACAGATTTTATAATGCACCATGACAACAGTGTCAAAAGGAATGACAAATTATTATTATTATTATTTTTTTTTTTTTGTATTAAAACAAAGAGATAAAAACGTGTAAACAAATGCCATCAATATCGCTAATGCTCTTTGAAAAATTTTTTTAAGTAGTCGATTAGACCATGTGTGAAGATAAATTTAAATTTAACTAGTACAGTCAAAAACCATATTTCTTAGCAAAGCCAATTTCGCAGTTAACAGAGCTCCTTTAACCAGTTAACAGAAATCCCAAAATGGACCAGGTTCATTTAAAAGGCGAAATATGGGAACTACGACAAGGATAAAAAAACTATATATGTATCAGGAAATATGATAAAGGAAATTCTTAATGAAACTGTGACAATACGGAAGGCAAAATACATGTTAGAGCAGCAATATACTTAGTTCGTTTAAACAAATTTAATTTCTTGAGATTAGTGGTTATATTGGAAAAATAGAGAGGGGCTGGTATTACACACTATATAGAAATGATGGTCCAGGGAGTGCTTTTCAGTTTTTGTTTTATTTAACAAATTGCAATATGCTTTATTGCTTTTGCTTTATCTAACGTTATCCATAGTAACATCAACTGTTTATTTTAAACAAGAAATTGTATATTTATCGCATGTACTCCAGCTAAGAAAACAAATTTATGTACACATTTTCCAATGAAATTTCCATTGTATTTTAAAATGAATACGTGCATTTGTATAAGGATACATATGCATGTACATATGTATGTACATATATAGATAGCACATACGGAGTTCGAGTAAAAATATTTTCTGTGAAAACAAAGATCAATTAAAAGCTGCTAAAATGTATACAAACAATCACCCTTGAGCCGGCCGTACACTCATAATTTGTTCGTATTCGCCTAGTGGGGCTGTACGCGAAAAAAATCAGGAAAAATGTAAAGTTTTAAATTTAGGTTATGACCTAGAGCCTGAATAAAAATAAACATAAATTACATACCATAAGGTCGATAAAATTAATAAATATATACTTTATTATAATTTGTTAGACTGTTAGTGAGCTTGTTCGCGAACATTTTATATACATATATGTACATATATATTTTTTGCTACGAAACATGCTTACATTCATCGCAGAGATGTAAAAGCAAATTTAAAAATATAAATTGTGTTTAAATAATTCAAAATAATATATAAAAATAAAATAGTTTATTTTATATCTAATTAAATAATTAAAATTAGTAATTCCTGTCATAAAATATCTACAAATATACATACATATTTCTTCATTTATAATTAAAATAACAAATGTTATTATTGGCATGTTTGCTTCGCGAACTAATCGGACGAACAAATCATAAATGTGTGACCGGATTAATCGTGAAATTTGTGGCTTTGTATACTAATTTGTTGTATTTTTCACCACTTTGGACCCATTGGAAATAATTCACATAAGAAGTACATACATACTTATGTACATCCACAATATTTGTTTTTACTGCGGTTGACGACTGCACCTTCAACATTTTATTCTAAGTAGATTAAAGAAACACTCAAGTTTTACTTTCAACTAGAACAACTGTAATAAAGATCAATAAGTATTTTCTTTATAGATCAGATGGCATGATCTTTTAAGGATCAGCCTAAATTTAGTTTGGTTATGTTTACTTAATATTTAAAGGATTGTACATCAAGTTCCAAAACTATTATTCTTACAGTTTCTTAGATAAACGATGATATAATTTTAGAGAGAAGAGAACTTGATTATACAGCGATAGAGACTGATATTCCAGTTTTAGCACTTCAAATGAACACGACCTGTCACTTTAATATAATATTGCCATCAATTGTTATAAATCACATACGAATGCTTTGCATTGTTGATGCTCCCATTACTTAATCGATCAACAGAACAAGAGATCATACAGTCACTTCTCTTTTTAACATTTTTATTTGTTCTCCAAACCGGATTGTATTAAAAAAATTTTAATTTCTTTTGCTGTTGTTCAACAAAGAACTGAAATAAGTGCGCATACTTTACAAAAATTATTTTTGCTTTTAGGAGAAAATATGTACATGTATGCTTTCAATTCACAAATTTATATGTCAATCTTCTATTTTACAAATCCATTGACCCAGATTTGCTGCAGTGACTCACCCCTTGACTTTTTAAAGAAATAATAGTTTTCTTGTGCAAGATGCTGTGAAAGTTTTACAAAAACAAAGAGAGTAAACAAAATAATTTGTATGTATGTACTTATGTACTTTTGTGTCCATATACTTAAGTATATATGGTATGTAAGTGCGTATGTATGTATGTATATAGAATTAAATTTAATAAATTATTTTGTTTTTTTTTTTTGGATTAATTTTTCTTTTTATTGAAACAAATTTACACAACTAGCAAATGGCTTTTATGACTTTGATGGCACACGCACATACTGATATCGAAATTTCTTAAGGAATTACATTTTCATTGCTTCCATTTATTGCATTTTTTCGACTCGAAATAGCAATTACTGCTACAAATTTGTTAAAGCCGATTGGAAGATACATGTCTTTTTTTAATAATAAATACTTATTTCTTTAAATCTGCATAAAAACATAATTTTTTTTCAATCAATATTGATAAAATTACTTTCACATAAAAAAAGAAATCGTGACAACTGGCGAATTCATAGAACTTATTTATTGCCAGTGGTAAACAAACAATCCTAATTTAACATTAAATTAGTGTCTATGCCAAAAAAAAATCACAAATATTTTACTTTTCTCTACATAATGAAGATAGCTTCCAAATCGGTGAATAGGAATCGAAAAAGAGAACCAACATTCTGACCATGTTAAAATTATTGGAAATGTTTCAAGTTTGCACTAGCTCTGGATCCTAATCTCAACATTTTCCTGACTTTTTTCGAAGGTCTTTTATTACTAAAAAGTTTCTGTAAAGCAAATGCTTTATGCCAACGAACTTTTAATGCCAAACGATATTCTATCACAAAATATACACACAGAGATGAAGACTTTGATGAGGGAAAAAGAAAAAATAATTCAAAGTAAATTAAATTAAATTAATTGTTACCGTTGAGGGAATATGTATTTAATAGCCTTTTCGGTTTCGACAAAAATGTTGCACATAGAACATGTGATTGCATAACATGTTTTCAACTTAACTTTATGTACAGGAATAAATACTACAATCTGTTAACTGTGTACTTTAGTAATACATCTAAGGATTTTGTTTGGTTTTATTTTCGTTTGAATATTTGTGTTTGTGCGAAAAGTCTGTAAAAAATATAAATTTCATTTATATATATTGTTATATATTGATAATATAATTCCATTTTTGGTGTATTCGAATTTGGGTTTGAAATTCAAATAATTAAAAAAAAAACATTTAAAGGCTAATATAAATTTTTTTTGAAAAATTTATTCGAAACATTCTCCCTTATTCTAATTGTCGTCATCGTCGTCACATCAAGTCGACATTAAAGAAAAGTTTAGTTCTGTGCTCGTTGCAGACAGCAATTGAGTATTATTGACGGCCATTTGCCAATTTATAAGCCTTAGTAATGGTAATAGCTTACAAATAATATTTAATTGCGGTTTACAACTATCCTACAGTTGCCAAAATATTGCTTTCGACTTCGGTTGACGTCGACGTCGGCAAATGGAATAAGGGCGATTATTTTAATTATTTTTCAATTTAATAATATTCACCTTGTATTAACTAAAAATATTAGATTAGAAATAAAGATCTACCCCTCGATGTTGTAATATTTGTTCGTTTAGCACTTGTTTAATTTAATTTTATACTGAAACTTTGTTTTTTCAACGAACTTTCAACTAAACTCATTTCTACATAAATTTAAAATTTCCACTCCTTTTTTAATTTTTTCTATAAACCTGCAGTTTGTGTTTTAATAGCAGCATTAAAAATGGACATTATTAATATTCATAAAAATCAACATTAATTAATGCTGAAAATACATGGAACAGCAACGTAGTACTTTGCAACAAAATGGGAGAACAATTTATCTTCTTTAATTAATGATAGAAATATAACAATAACAAATTCAATAACATAAAAGAAACAAGACACGAGTATAAAAAATAAAAATTTTAAATTCATATTTTAAATGAAAGAAATCTAAAGCAATAAATTCGCTTTTAAAAAAGGTATTTCTTTTTAGAAGATCGCAACTATTAATTATAGAACAGAAAAATTAAACTGGGAATATAATTTTATAGCGTCAATGTTGGAATATGATTTCGGCGCAATCTGAATGTAAAATTTTAAAATTTTTATTCGCAATGGCGCCCTACAATTGGTCGAAAATTGTATTGCTGGTATTTGATCGTTTCTGATTTTTTGCCGTAGATAAGTTGATTTAACATATCGAGTCTTAACGGCGAAAAACACATAAGTGACAATCACATAATTTTACAGGAGAAACTTTTTTAACAAGCGCCTTTGCACTAAGTTTTAGGGCTAGTGGAAAATTTATTCAGTTGTGATTTTGTGATCCCACTTCTAATGGTTAAAAATTTTTTTATAAATAATTTTATTGGTGTTAAATGATCGATTTTTTGTTTTTGGCGGTAAGAGTACTATATCCTCCAATAAAATAATCTAATGGAATTAGATCGTATGATCTTGGTGGTGAGTCTACACCTTGTGAAGTGGCAAACCACAAATCTACTGTCAGCTGAAAAAACGGCTGTTGCCAACTCAAAGATGAGAACCATTTAAAGACAAAATTGTAATGGGAAACTTTATGAAAAATATGTTTTACGGCATAAATGTATAAATGTCGACAAAAAAATAATTACAGCGGAATTCGCAAAAATTAATACCGATTAAAGCAAATTTTCATTTATAGCGATTTAAGATAAATATTTAATTGGAATTATTATAGCTATAGCGAATTAAGGTTACGATTACGAATTTTAAGTCCTTAATACAAAAGTTCTTTTAATTTCTTACGCTTATAATGAAGAAAACAACACCGCAATTTGTTTTTGATAATTTTCCAAACCGCTAAAATAATTATATGCCAATATTTGTCAAAGCGTTAAAAGAAAAAGTGAAATTTTAAATGTGTCTTATAAATATATCGAAAAATAAAATGGAAATATAACCTATTTCAATTTTGCTTACTTGTTGATGTATTTAAATTTTCTGCAACATTTGTTATTTAATAAAATAAAATAGCTTCCGATGCTTTTATATAAAGATTTTAGTATATTTATTTAATAGCGTTTTTGCTTCTACAAAAAATGTTACATATATTTTGCCCTTCCTTCATTTTTGTTTTCTGTTCTAAAACTACATTTTTTCTGAGTGTGTTACACAAAAACCATGTAAATATGTAACATTGGAAAACTTCTTAAGAATTAATAATAATTTCATAAGTACACTTTATATATTTCACAATTAAAGAATTTCCGCAAAAAGTCTCGTAAACTTATGAGGGTGAAGAAATTCCTCCATTATTACAAATGAACAGTGATGTTAACATTTCTTTGCATCATAGAATTATAAATCGCTTGAACAATATTAATATTGCCACAGAATGTAAAATTTTCAACATTGAATGTAGCATGAAGCAAATATATTCATTCTATTAAGCGCTTAAAAAATGCATCACTTATGCAAAAGATGTTTTAAATTTTTATAACCTTCCCAAAATAAGAGAGCCACAATTCTTTACAATATTTAGTTAGTTTAAATTAGTTTACCTCGAGTTCGATTACTGAATTTTTTAATTCAATAATGATTTTTTTTTGTATTAACGAAAAAGTATCAGAACGGAACATTAATGTTTTTGATAGTCACCACAGCATCATAAAAAATTATATCAGTCTGAATATATAAAATGAGCTATCACACTCGAGCTAGACTAATTACTTTTAATTTAGTCAGTTAGAAATATTGTGTAAAATTGAAATGCATTCAAAAATATTTTATTAATTACAAGTAAATAATTCGTGTAAAGAAAAATAGACCTGAGGCACATACATATTTCATTAATTTGAACTTCACCTAGAATGATAAAAATCACTCGGTTCCGCGTAGTTCTATAAAACCGAACTCCACTGTATTAAACTTAATATACTAAAATTTGTAAGCAAAGCTTAAATCTTTATATGGAAAAGACGAGCAATATCTAGGGATTTCAAAATGTGCACTCCATCCGAGAAAAACTCTTTTGCATTCGGGACTAGAAATGCAAAAATTATATTATTTACATTCTTATTAATTTTTTCTAATTTTCATTTAAAGAGGCAAATTAAAGTTTACATACATAGTTGTGTTTGCTTGTCAATTATAAAAACTTGATAACATTATATTTCTTTAAAAGCTTTCAGGGTAGATAATAATTATTTGTAAGAATCCCTAAAACAAATCCATTATATATATAAATCCATATATATATATATATATATATATATATATATATATATATATACATATATATATATATATATATATATATATATATATATATATATATATATATATATATATATATATATATATATATATAATATAGTATAATTGATTGCTTTTTTGTTGATTCTTTTGATTTTTTTTTACGAGAACTCTCATTTAAGTTTTGAGAACTTCTGTATTAATAAAATATTGAAAAAAACTCAATTAATATTTGAGAGATATTTAAGTATCATAAAACTTTTAAAATTTTCCAAAATACTGATGGGCCGCCATCAGCCAAGCAAAATGTCACACTTTAATTGTTTTGAACTTAAAACTCACAGCAAATAAATGCACACACATTCTTAAAAAATTTTATAGTTTGTATCACTTATTCAGAAAATTTTAGCTTTCCATAAATGTGATTTTTTTCTTGTAGAATTTTTATTTTAGTCTTCAGAAGTTTTCTCGTATGATTTGTCAAGAAAGTTTTTTATTTTGGCGCATGTTACTGATGCAAAAGATTTTTGAATTGTCTCCAATCCCTCGTTGCTATTAAATGGGTTAACAAGATACACATTAAGTATTAAATAATTTGTTACTGAAGGCAATTAAAATGTTTATGCTCTTAAGATACAAAAACAAAAGAAAATAATAAAGAGAAATTATGTAGCTATAGATACATTATGTATCTAGATATATGTACATATGGGGATGGCAACTTAAATAATTCATACACTTAAGTAAATAAGAGATGACAAATAAACAGATATTCATAAGGCATACAGTAGAAGCTCCGCCCATGTACAGTTTAAATGTTCGTACAACTTCTAGGAGTAAAAATTTTATATCCGTACGTGAAATGACCAAAAATGTTTTTTTTTTTTTGGGTTCAAACTTTCTTACAAACAAAATTGAAAGTCCCCTAAGTGGAGCTTTTACTGTAATTTTTCTGTGTTCAACGGAACACCCAAAATATGATGACAGAATTTAATTTGTGCTGACTTTGTTAAATTACTTTTTTCTCTGCTTATTTTATTTGGGAAGACTTATTCGTACACAGTGCCAATCAGACATGTGCTAAATTCATTTTATCAAGAAAAAATAATGATACAAAGAAGTATAAAAAGAAATCGAACACAGTGGAAATCAGGTTTCTTGCTCTCAAAGTAGTGAAATCGAAATGCCACCAAGCAATTGATATGTTATATAATATTTTTAAAGCAAATAAAGGGTGATTTTTGGAGAGCCTTCGGATTTGATTTAAAAAAAAAACATAAAATTTTCAGAAATATATCAAGACTTTATTTGAGTCGATAGAACGATTTATATAATTTAATGTTTAAAGATGCTTTCATGTAAATGTTGGCCGCGGCTACACCTCAAATTTTGCTTATACTCTCCAACATATCGGCCGGTGTCTCACGAATAACATTGGCTTCCAGTGTGTTAACCGGTACCGGCTTGTCCCTATAGACATAAACCTTAACATAGCCCCACAAAAGAAGTCTAAAGACGTTAAATCGCACGATATAAGCGGCCAATTGACCGGTCCCAAATGTGAAATAAACTGTTAACCTAACTCGCCTCTCAATTTGGCAATTATTTCACATGCTGTATGGCATGTGGCACCGCATTGTTAAAACCATATGTCGGCCAAGTCCAGATCATCTATTTTGGGCAAAAGAAAATTTGTAATAATCGCACGGTAGCGCTCGCCATTCAGAGTAACGTTCCTGCCTTCGTCGTCTTTCAAAAAGTACGGCCCAATGATGCCACCGGCTCATAATCCACGGGATGCAATGCTTCTGGCTGCTCTTCACACCAAATACAACAATTTTGCTTGTTCACGCATTTTATACTTAGAAAATTATCTTGTATTTAAGGGCAATGCCACCTAATACCAACAAGATTTTTATGCAACCACTTTGTGTTTTAAACTGTGGTTTTTTTGCGCTCAAAATAATACTATTCAAAAGTTAAAATATTGGCTTAATAAAAATTAAAAAATCAAAAATTTAAAATGAATATTATACGTATGTATTTATAATTTAGAATTGAGATTTATTTTGTGAGAAGAGACATTTAAAACGTAATATAATTATTTATTTTTTTTTTTTTTTTTGGCATTGGCCCACTGTCAGCGACACATGTAGAAACGTGAGAAAAAAAACTGTACTGCACAAAAACTCAATATGTCTTTCGAAAATAAAAATAAAAACTTTTCATGATTTTAAAGGGAAATACAAAATAAATTTCATTTTAATTAAGCGATGTGAATAAATTGGGAATAAAATAATTGGATTGAACAAAATTTTAGTTGATATCAAAGGTCAAATACAAGCGTTTTCCGAATTACTCTGAAACTTGTAATAGAAATAAAACAAGGAATGAATTTATGTATCTATTTTTAACACTTGTTTAATTTATTCCCCAGAATCCTCAAGTGTATGTATGACAAATAGAGCCCCAGTTCCACAAATCTATCAACAGTTGACTTATAAGATTAATTTATGTGGATAATTCATCGAATTCGATGAATTTTAATTTTAATTTATTGATAATTGTAAAACAAACAAAAAACATCTTATTGTAGACCCTACACTAACTCTCTCTAAGTCCTCTGATTACGGGAAACAGTTTTTTAAAGAGGTAATCATACCGTCCTCAAAATTTGGCAATAACTTCTGCTTAAAACTGCATTCTGGCAATATTATTTTATGGGATCAAGAAACCACTCTCGAAAAATTTATTAAAAATTACTTTATAGAAAATATTTCTGCAAAATCTAACAATTATAAAATATTTAGCACTTAAATTATCTAAAGTGCCGTAATAAAAAGTGAATAAATTTCGTTTAATTTATTTTGATAATGAAAATTAAAAAGAGGAACTGACGTAAGCTTTATCAAGCATTCTTTAGATAAGTTTCAAAGATATGAGTAGCGGACAAAACTATTTTTATTAAGATAAATTATGGATTAAATTGTTAGACTGCATAAGAAAAAAATGGATTTTAGATCACTTGGGTCCAAATTACATGATGCTTTGTGAAGAACCTGATGAAGAGAGGGAAGACGAGAGCAGCCGCTAAAAGAAAGTAGCAACTGGATGAGGTAAAGAATGCGTTAATGAAGTATTATTTAGATAAACTGTGTAAAGTAGTATGGCAACGTACGCCATAAGGGAGTCAGCGAAAGTAGACATACGCTGCTACTAATGAAGGAGTTGATTTACTTTAAGTCCTTGACTTATATTTCAGAGAGGCTGCCGAAGTATCATTTACCAAGTAATATAAATAATTTCCCTGCTAATTATTTGCATTAATATGAAAAATTGTGTCCGCGTTTTATTTCAATTTGTAATTTATCATTTCTATGAAAACTCCTCGACGGCTTGTCACCTTGTCGTGGTGTGAATGCTGAGTTCGTGCAAGTAATCTGAGGGTGATGCCAGCAGTAGCGTAGCTATTGGTAGGGCATCCCAAGCCTGTAAGTTTGAAGTGGAGCACTGAAGCCAACAACAATCCACAACGCGAAAAGTGAACGGTGAAGATTTACACATCGAAAGCGGAGGAACTAACCGTTGATGCGTCGGTTCATCATGGTAGATGCGCATAAAGCGGGTGTCTGTACTTGTAGCAAGAGGCCCTCTATACAAACGTGTGCAAATGGATAGACTGGTTGCTTTACAACATCAGTTCGCTGCCACAAGCGCATTGTGGTTGCTCAGGGTTGGTAGCCCAGACGTAAAAATTAATTACCGAAGAAACGGAATTTCCGCCCTGTGCTCCGGTTTGTAGCTGTAATTTACGACTTATGTATATACATACTTATATTAGTATTTTATCTCTTATTACTTTATTTACAAAAAATAATAAAACATTTTATTTTAACGTAAATAGTTGCTAGATATGAAAATTTTTTCGTGGCGCTGACGTTAAAAAACTCTTTTTAACTGTAAAGACGAAAGTGCAACGTTCAGAGCTTTCGTTCGAACTCTGATCACTTTTAGACAAATTAATACAGGTAGTGCAAATGACTGTATGTAGGTATGTAGCAGAGAATGACAATGTTTAACCGCTTTGACATCCCTGCCACAAAATACATACAATTAAGCATACCATTAAGCATACTAATGGATGAGTACTCACTTACTCTCATATAATTTTTATATTTGAAATTCGTATGAAAAAACTGCGTATAAATATGAGTTAAACTTTAACTAAAATGCATTCACACATGTTTCATTGCATTGTGCTAATTAGTGACTCATTGTTATTCTCTGATACATATATATATGTACATACATATATGTATAAATGCACATGCAACTATGCGCATATACATGTACATAAGTATATTTTCCTGTCTCTCTAAATTCAGAAATAAACTGATTGCATTGAATAACTTGAACTCTTCTAACCTTCCTGTTTATAAACTTTTTTGTTTACTTACATATTTCTTTAGAATATAATCGGGCCCACGTGAGGCAATAACTCAATAACTTTTATAAATTCTATTATTGAAATTACATCAATTAATAACTGGAAAACTGTACAGAATTAAGAAAAAAATATTCGGCAAAAATTAACTTACACTCATCGCTAGTGTAGAGGGGATCTGGAAGGAAATAAGTGTCATACAGGCTGATAGAAGCAATTTTGAAGCAAACGGGATAACAAAACTGACAGCACACGAAATTTCATACGATTTCTTACAAGGTTCTTTATCTCAACTATTTCACTCTACTAAAAAATAGCAGATCTATATTTTCTGACCGTTTCTAACAATTAAAATTTTAATATTATTTAAGCAAAAGGTCTTCTTATTAAACAGTTAAAATATTTTAATTTTATTGATAATTATATATCGATGTTTCCATACTCTTTGAGTACCATCTTCCTCTTAACTATTTAATAGGATGTCCTTGTGCTTAAATAATATTCAAATTAATATTTCGCTCTAATTTATATTGGCAAATAAATAAAGTTCCATGCAATAAATTTTATAAAAAATGTTAACCGTAAATACAGTTTTAATTAAATTACGTGCACTTTAATGCGTTAACGTTACAAAAAAATTAATTGTTTAAAAATCACATTATATTTTGCTAATATTTTACTCCAAGTATGAAGAAAAATTACTTGTAACTATGGATTACAATACCTTCGTGAAAATTTTAGCGGTTTCATAACAAAAATCACTTCTAAAATATATTTGTGATATTTTTTTTTTGTGCTAACAGTTGATTTATTGCCGTTTAAACGTTTTAACCAATTTGTTAATTTTCGAATAATTAAAAAAAACGAGTGGATTTACAAAACATGACTGATAGTAACATCATAACGAAGATTTATGTATATATATATATACAGAGTAAGGCGTTTTAAACGCTTTGGAAGAGCTCATTGTGAACTATGAGCGAATCACCGAAATGGTTTCAAGTCATATGCGTAACAGTTCATTTAGATAATCATGCAATAGTTCTTAAATAATTATAATATACTAACTTTTCTCGTAAATTTACTTTGAAATTTCAATATGCAACAATTTATACTCCATCCATATTCCATTTTTATCATACAGACACCGCCATAGTTGCAAAAAGAAAAAAAATTTTTAAATACACATACATACGAGTACATACATATATATGCATATATACATACTTATATATGTATGTACATATATTTTCAAAACATTTTTTATTATCTTATGTACATACATATGTATGTAAATACATTATGTACATACATATGTATGTAAATACATAGTATGTACATACCTATGTATGTATATTTGAAACTTTTTATCATCGTATAAACATTTTCTAAACGATCTGGCTGCTGGAGACTTTTTAAATTTAAGAAATCGTTTAAACTACTATTGTACGAGTATAACGTTAAAAAAAACCTGTATAAGGGAGGGAGAGTCCTGGTAGAATTTTAGTGCAAAATAGAAATAATGGGGAAAGAAAAAATTTCCCTTTAAACTGTTGTCCATAATTGGGTAGAATAATATCGCTTGATTAGCGTAGTTAAGGCTAGACTGAAGTTATTCAATTGATTGCTGAAATCGCTTAAGAAAATCGATGTATTACTAAATATAAACTAAGCATTAGCTCAATTTTCAATTATCCTTTTATATAAAAAAACCATTTTAAATTAATAAAGGTGCATACATACATATGTACAATAGTATAAAAGTACGTACATACATGCATACATTCACAATTAATTACACAAAAGAAATTAAATTCAATATCAGAATCATTATAAAATTATATGGTCGATATGTACATACTAGTACACATGTATGTATGTACGAGTATACAAATACATACAACATAGACATATCCCGATAACAACAAACGTTGCATAAAGCCATTAAAGTTTTTTTAAGATTTAGCGTCCACATCAAAACTTGATGGTGTAACTTCGAATTAGCTACGGATTACATAATTCTGATATTTTTATACGTAAAAGCAGAATATTTATGAAACCTTTACAACAAAATAAAAAAAATATTTCTGAAATTCGCCTTTGTTGCATTAAAGAAGCGATATGTAGTGTTACATGACATACAGACATATGTACATACTTATGAAAAAAGTACGTTTGAATCACTGTTGCCAGGTTGGGGGTTTTATTTCTCAATTTAGTAGTATTTTTCCGTTTTAGGAGCAAATGTGGGGTATAACTACTTGGGGGGACATTTGGCGGTCGACAATTTATATTTACATAAAACAATGTAAATATTACAAATTATGGTGGCATACCTTTTAAAGCACCAATACACTAAGAAACATGTGCCCATTACAAACTTTCTTAAATTGCATTACAAAGTAATTTCCATTACAAACTTTCTTAAATTGCGTTTATGATGAACATATGTAGTTCACCATAGACCACATTTGATTGCTTTGATATCCACATTGATGCTTTTATATCCCAATTCACCAAATAATATGAAACTTAGAAGAGTAAGAAATTTCACCAACCAAAATGAGCTGCTTTCATGAAAAATGTTTAGCCACTAATTTTTTTTAAAACATTGAAAATTTTTAATTTTTGCATTATTTAGTTAGGCATAATAGTGAGCAAATTAAAAATTGATTCAAGCTAGCTTATTTAAAATAAAATTTGTATTCAAACCTAGTTACAATACTGTAAAGTTAGGGGCTTTTGAAATTGTTTTGAGGGGGTATATGCATATAAAATGACCTGGGAGCACTGGTTAAATTTAAAGTAAATTAAGATTTTTAAATGCATACCACTTGTACAAATGCACATACATACATATGTATATATTATGTAAGTATGTACATATGTAGTTAAACAAATACATTTCGTGTATAAGTATGTAATCATGTACTTATCTATGTGGATGTGAGTATAAGTTAAATTATTAGTAGTTTCTTCTTGCTTACCTTCAAAACAAGCCTTCAAAATAATGTTTTTTAAAGCACGTTTTATTTTTCTGCAAGAAAGATAAACAAGATACACAAGTTTATTTTTTAATTTAAAAATTCCAACAAATAATCTTTAATTATTGAACTATTTAGTGTGTGGCTAATTGTTACAGTATTTTCTTTATAGTATTAAATAAATTTTTTTTATTTTTATAAACTTTCGAGTGAAGTTTTTTGAACTGCTCAAACCGTAAGTAGTAAATAGAAAATAAAATATTTTAATTATTCATTGGCACTGCGATGAATGAAACTTGTTTTACTCATCTGTATCTTCTGTTTGAAAGCACTTTACAATTAATTAATCTTGTACTATTTTGTTTACCCACACACAAAAAATCAGCAATAGACAACCGGCAACGCAAGTGAAACCTACGTTCGTAAATTCACACTGTTTTCGAAAACGTTTCTCGTCTCTCACGCGTAAACACACGAGATATTGACTTAATAGATTGTAAAGACGTACTGACTTGTTCAACAAATTGCAAAAGTATAAACGTAAAAATTTCTCATAAAAGTATTTATTTTAATGCCCAAGGAATGAAATACAATGAAGGCGTCAAGCGATAAATTAGTAATTTTCTGCTATACATACATATGTAAGTATATTATATAGACTTATGAATGGGAGTTCAAAGAAGTAAACGAGTTATTTTTAGTTCAATCGATTTAAAGCAAATGTTAAAAACAGTTGAATTTTTATTTTCTTTTGTCATTGGTGAGGTCATCTCAAAATTTCTGAGTTCATCGCTGTTTTCATTCTGTTCCTTAGATTTTTTCATACACATTTGCATAAATCATAAACAATACACATTTCATGTTCGATCAAGTTAAAAGTAACGCCACTTTTGTGCTCTCGCTCTTCAATATTTATGCTCTCAATTTTATTTTTTCCACGGCTTGTGTTATCTTCAAGAATATTGCCAGACTGTCGTAAGATAATATGTACATAAGTACATATATAAGTAGAAGAAGTGGGTGTATATTATGTTATTATTTATGAACATACACACATCCATACATACATACATATCGCAAACTAAATACAAAACAGTCGCAAAATGACAAATCTTTAACGACACCTAAAACTTTCTTTCTTTGAGAATCTTATTAAGGTAGAAAAAATGCAGTTATGTCTGTTTTATTTTGCTTGTGTCCTTCTACAACACCAACAACAGTCTTTTTTAGTTTCTCTAGAGCATTTTGGGTTTTTTAAGTTGTGACTCCTTTGCATTTAATGTGCCATATGTGCTACATATCGAAGAGCAAATTCACAGATCCATATAAGTATGTACATACATACATAAGTATGTATTTATATATATGTATGTATGTATATGTACATACTTATATTTAAGTGCATATTTCCATACATATCTACATACATACATACATATGTAAGTACATGTGCTCATGTACATATGTATGTATATACCGTGTACATAAGTATGTATTTACGCATAATAAAAAAAAATTAAAACATTTGGGGAAAACCGTGCATTTTAATTTTTCATAACGCTAATATGGTAGATGGACCTGTCTTGGAAGGTCAGAAAAAATAAATTTTTATCTACTTACATACACCTACTATAAATACATGTATTTATGTATGTAAGTATGTATACACAAACATGAACAAAAGTCACCGTCATTTAACGCCCAGAATGTTTGAAGGGCAGCCACGCCCAGAAAATAATTGAAACACAAAATTTATTGTATTCAACAAAAAGTATAATTAATTCAAACTTTATTTCAGTTAATACTATTCTTCTCGCTTTAGCGTCACTTCTTCTTCTTTACTAAACGTAAAGCAATTTTGCGAACTTTGATATCCTTTGTCAATAAATTCGAGTAACATATTAAATTTACAATTGATCTGTCGAAATTTAATAACGTTACTTATGCTAAAAATTTTATAAAAAAAAGTGTATAAAAAGTGTGTCAAAAGAGGAACGAAAAGACAATTGATAAAAGAAAAATTATTTTAAACGTATACATATGTACTTATGTATGTACATGTACGCGGCACATTAGTTGATCGGCCACGTACCACCATTATTGGCATAATATATTGTTTTAAAAACGACTTATACTGTGTGTATCAACCGAGAAGCGGTCGACCGCCAGCACTAAAAGCGCGAAATAATAAAAATTATTAAAAAATTTTTGCGAAAATTTAGAATATTCCCAGAATCTCGGAAATAAATTAAAATTAGATTTAGTCCTTAGGAATACAATAGTACAAAGATAATTTGTGGAATAAATTTTTCTACTGTCAAAAGCAGCTGTGATAAAAAATACAATGGTGCTTAAAAATGTAAACAAATACAAAAGAAAGCAGACATGGAGGTCAAAAATGTAAACAGGAGATGAAATAAGTAAACACACTTTGACACATACATATAAATGTAAGCGAGGACTGTCACCTGAGCTCTGCCGATGACATGTTTAAATAGACCTTGTTTTTTTGGATTATCTTTAAGAATATTGCCAGATTGTCAAAATACTTATGAGGTGGGTTTACATAATGATATTATTTATGAATATACAGACATCAATACATATCGCACACTAAATACAAAACAATCGCAACATAACAAATCTTTAAGGACCGCAAAAATTTCCTATCCTCCCGAGTCCTATTTAGGTAGAAAAGTACAGTTGTGTCTGTTTTATTTTGCTTGAGTCCTTGTCTGCCACAAAAAGTTTTTTTTTTGCTTCTTTAGACCATTTTGGGTTTTTTGAGTTTTTACTCTTCTGTATTTAGCGTGCCATATGTACACAATATGTACTACATAGCGAGGTGCAAATTTGCAGATAAGTACTTATGTATGTATGGAAGTGCACACATTGATACATATTTACATACATATATATCTACATATCTTGGGCACATGTACTCTACTGTATGTTCCATGTATGGTCATAAGTATACATACATATGTACATACATATGTATGTATGTACGCATGCATATTACAAATTATAAGACATTTAGGGAAAATCGTGCATTTTAAGTTTTCATGACGCCAATGACGTACATACATACATGGGCCAGTCTGGGACGGAAACAAAGATAAGATAAACGGTTCCAAGGAGTGTTTAATTTTATGTTTTTAATTTAACTATAATTTCTTTCTAGTCATACTAATTTAATTTCGGCTTCTTGGAAAATTAAGATTTTTAATGAATGATTGATTCTTTAATATTTTTATAAATACTTACATACAAACATATGAATACATACATACATACATATGTATGTATGTATTCTCAATTCTAGCCTTCTTAATTAGTATTCAAAGCGTGTCTTTACATTTTAAATTTGATTTATTTTAAAATTTTCGTTATAATTTTATCGAAATTCCCTTTTTGCAGTTGTAAATATGTATCATATTTACATACATAAATATGTACATATTTACGTATGTAAATATGTACATATTTACGTATGTAAATATTTATCTATTGATGAACATGAGTAAACAAAATACAAGTAAAACATTTTATTCAAATAAAATCAAAGTGATTTAATTTGATCAATTACATCTTCACGTATTACAGATAAATATTTAATGAAATAATTTACGTTCATTTCATATGATTTTTTTTATTCTCTTGTAAACATCTTCCAGTAAGAATTTTTATCAAACAATAAATTTTAATAAATAGAAACCTACTTACACGTAAATTGGAGATTTAAGAACTTAAGGACACATGTTGTAACGGTATCAGAAGAAAGTTATGTGGACTATGTATGCATAATAATACATCGCTCGAAACACTCCATGCGGTGCAGCAAAACTTGCTTCCCATTTAAGTACAAATTTAGTTGTAGAATTTATGCTCCAATGTGCAAATTGAATAAAAATCAATAAACTACATCTTTAGCAACATGGAAATAATTTATGATGTGCAGCGTAACAAATTCATTTATTGCAGGAGACGTTTACCAAGCAAATGAATTCAGTCTTTGTACAGGCGACTGTACTGTAATATCATACGACTTATGCCCAGTTTTTAACTTTGTATTTAAATGCCATTTAGCTTTAAATGCCATTTAAATCCGAAATACAGTTCTTCAAGGCTTATTTAATTGCAACTTAAATGAGCAACATTGGGCATTTAAAGTTTATTTAAAGTCCAGAAGTTAACATATGATTTTGCCGTTTGTTTACCTCTCAATTTCTTGGCGTCAAATTAGAGAAGGGCGCGTGTTGCATTTTTTCAACACGACACGTACGAACACGAAACCCAAGATGTCAAGCACGAACGAAACACGCACGGCAAAAAATTTCAAAACACCAGACCAACCAACACGCACGAAACTAAATTCAATAAAAAAAATTTTCAACTTAAATTCACTTATGTATGGATGTACATACATATGTACTTATGTACATACAAATATATTTTTGATTTAACATAAAAGAATCACATAAACTTAAATATATTTAGTTATTTGCAAATAAATATCTATGTGTTAAGATGTTATGATAAAAAATTTCAATAGTGTTTTGCTGATATTTTTTGCATATACAATGACACAAAAAATTTATTTTTTTACTGAATACATATTTTACACCTACTATCATTTCGTGTTTTCGTGTTTTTCTTGCTCAACAAGACACGACACGAACACGAAAGAAATCTATTTTTTCAACACGAACACGTCGTGTTGATCGTGCATGTTTCGTGTCACGAAAAAAAAACACGACTCGCGCCCATCTCTACGACAGCTGTTTTCTTTGAAACTATCGATAAATTTTTTAACATTTCATAGTGCTACCATATTTTCATTGCTATTTAATAGCAAGAATTATTTAACACTGAAAAACTGAAGCTGTATTTAAATACAATTTAAATTTATGTTAAATTTAACTAATTGCATATTTAAATATTAAGTTAAAAACTGGGCATTATTCCCTGAATTATATATCACCTGAATTATATATTTGTAAAGAGCCAAATAAGGTGAAGGTATTTAACAAAATGTTGTACAAACACCAGGGCGATTGAAATCGGAAATAAGAATTCAATAAGAAAAGGAATTAACTAATTATAAGTTTCTAAGTTTCATTTTGTGAAAATGAACATTAATTTAAATAATCAATAATGAAATTGCATCTCGCAACAGTTTTTGTTGCAAAGCGAATGGAATTCTGTGAAACCAACAAGAAGTGTCTATCGCATGAGTAAAACCAGATGGAATTTGATTAAATAAATTTCTTTATAAATGAAGCATTGCCTGTTTAGCAATCTTACAACTTAAGCAGTTGCAAACGTTGTAACAATTGATTTTCAATATGCAACAGCATTCAAAGTTCTTAAGTCTGTGTTCATGGGGTTTTCCATAGCATCAGTTTGAAATAAAACGATAAAGATAAAAAGTTTTTGTCGCTTCATGACTTTTGGCGGGTACTAAAAAAGCCGCAGCTTATAATTAAATTTTGTAAAAAATAGTATTTAGTTTTTCTTTTGAAGTTTATAAAGATTATAACTATAGAATATATTTTGTGCACGACCGTAATAAAATGATGCAGACAACAAATGAATAAAGATTATATTTTTATATACAGTCAAAGCCCGGTTTAACGAATGATATAATGTTCAGACCTTTCGTTATACCGAGATATTCGTTATATCGAACAGTATTTTTTAACTTACAATTTTTTAAAAAACGGTGGTCCGCAATTTTAATAACATAAAAATTTAATTGTACAGTCAAAGCCACACGTGTTCTTTCACTACAAAGCAAAGAAGCAAAAAACACACACAAAAATCTAACGGTTCTGTAACATTTTTTTTTATTTTGCTTTGTCATTCGTTAAATCGGGATTATTTTTTATTTGGCATTCGCTATATAAGGTAGTTAATGAGAAAATTTGGCCATTCGTTATATCGGAAATTCGTTATACCGGGCTTTGACTGTACATATAAATTATATAAAATTTAATATATATCTAAAAATTTTTAATTTTATGTTGGTAATGCTTTACTACAATGTATCAATAGAACACAAGGGAATTACTCCACATGTAGCTGCCGGCTTGCCAGACCTGGGGGCAAATCACGGCATTCGATATCGATCGAAATTTCAAACAAAATTGTATTGAAATTTCGATCGATATCGAATGCCGTGATTTGCCCCCTGAACATTTTTGAAAACGATTTTTCAACACGACTAGTGAAGGTTTATTGCTGATACTTTAATGACTACTCTTTGTCAATAGTCTACACGTTATAATTTTTCTGAATTAAATATAGAAAATCGCATTATCGTTCATATTTATTGAAAATATTGAAAAAAGATTTTACTAAATATTCTTGGAACCTATTGTGGCTATTTTGAATACACAGTATAGCCAATGATGTAATATCTAAGAATGTGGAAATGTGATTCTAAATTGTGTATAATCCTCTTCGAATACAAATTGTTCACAGTTTCAACAATAATTTTCTATGAAATTTATCACATACATCAAGTTTGTGCATCAGACAATGAATTTAGAATGCTTTCATATAAATCAGTTTTAATTAAATAGGTTCACTTCTTAGCCTTATGCTAAAAGTCGCTACAGAGAAGTCTCGTAATTCTCCATAGTTTACAAGGGCTACCTTTGGAGGTGATAATTAAACATTTAAATCATTAAACTGTATAATTTTCAAAACTGCTTAAAAAATCAGGTTAATTGCTCAAATCCGCAAAAATTTATTCCGAGAATATAAATTGTATATAGGAATCTTCCCACAGAACCTTCAAAAATACTAGCAATGAGTTTAAAACAGATCTCAAGATTTCAGATAAACATTAATCATATAGTGGCTTTGGACCAATTTTGTAATATATTTTCTCCTACTTCTTTAAAAGGAAACATGAAATGAAGTTACATTTAAGAATGTATTAAATGGGAAAACCAAATATTAACATATTTTAAAAATAAAATCACAAATAATAGTATTAATTTAAATGATCGAGGTATCTTGGAAACTTTTTATTTTCGAAATACTCCGATATCGGAACTATTGATACTCTTAACAATTTGGAGGGGTCAAGAGCAGACCAACAATGTCCATCGTCTCTAATATTTATTTTATTTTTAAAATTAGAAAGAAACTCATTTGAGACTGATCAATAAATTTTTTTGTTTCATTTGCGAAATACTTGGGCGATACTAAGTGAATTATGTTTATGTTTTAATTTCAAAGATATCTGCCATTGAAATTATGTATGTTGAATTTCACTTCATATTATTTATAACGTGGTATTATTTAAACAAAACTAAGATACAAAGAATATTTACTTAAATAACAACAAAAACCAAGGTAAAATTTTATGTTAATATGATGGCTAGTTTTATAAATTTAAACCGCCTTTATATTTTTTTAATAAAAAAGATATGGCTTGTACACTTCAATAATATGAACGTAATATAATATGAACCAAACCTACAAGTTTCAACTGTTTCGAAAAAAAATTTAATAGAAAAGTGTGTGACGAGAAAATTGTATAAAAAAAGATTCAGGTTTTTTTTTGTTACCCATTCTTAGAATTGATCGATTTCTGCAAAATATTTTTAATTCTTTAAATATTATAGAAACGAAAAGCACCAATTGTAACGCATACATGTACAGCAGTATATGTCACGATTAATTTACTCGCTTTAGAAATTTCAGTGTTCAGCTTGCAGATAACATTTTGAATTAAAAAGTTATAACGTCAACCAATCGTAATATTATATGGTTGTGCGACAAAAATCGCCAGACGTCATTATGAATAATAATCTTAAAAAATCAAAACGTCTGGTATCATTACATATGAGCAAGTGATTGCTTTTGATTTTATATACAATCAGTGTTGCCGTTTTAGTTACTTTTAATCAATATCGCTTTTGGCAATATTTTCCACCGCTATGGAACTATTTTTTCTTTGCTATTTTAGTGGCAAAATATTTTTTATTATTTCTTATTTTACGTCTCAAAAATATTGCAAATATGATACAAACGTCAATTATTAAAGTTGCATTACATTGAGAGTGGAAGAGACCAGTTATATAGACAATATTATAATATATTTAAAAATATTTAAGAATTTAAAGTTTTAACTTAAAAAAAATTAACGTGAACACTTTATTTGAATTGCTTCAACATGCATAATGTGAATGAATTTCGGAAAAAACAAAGCACTGCAGGTATAGTCATGTTGTGAAAAGGTTAAACGGAAAAATTGCAAAAATTAGTATATTTAAAATTTGTACAAAATATTTTTAAACGAAAGGACTGCATGAAGTTGAAATCTTTACTAAATCAATGAAATAAATACTAAATCAAACATTTTTTTTTCAAATATTGAAAAAAATTTAAAACTTCAAAATTTATATTTAAAACAAAGTTTTTGTTGAATTTTTTTAGCTACAAAATATTTTATCATGGCAACGCTGAACACTATTATTTTCGCTCTCGCTCTTTTACTATAGAAAAATTAATGCTCTAACGACACGTCTACTGGCTGAAAAGGTTGGATGATTTAATTCAAATACAAACTTTAATCGTCTTTTTAATAGCTGGGTTCGACACCCTGACACTGCAGAAATTGTGGTTAAACGGAAAAGGTCCTTAAAAGTTTAACAAAATTTTATTTAATTCAGAATGCGATTTTCAATGGCATAATGGTCTGACTGCTCGTAGCAAACGTTCAATTTGTTGTGTTTGGCAATAGACAGATTATTTCCAAATAAATCGCAGATTAAAAATTGGTTAATGCTTCATCATGCTACGTTTGTTTAATAAATGATAGTGTTTGTAAGCAATTTCCAAATAATTCCTTTTATTAAATTAAATGTTAGGATAATTAATAAATTCATTATTTTATTAAAACGATTATTATTTTTTTTTCAATTGCAGCTACAACAAATTTTGTGGGCAAATTTACCCAAAGTGTTCGACGTATCGTGCAAGATGTTAAAGATGAGGGAGCGGCTAGTAAGATACCTTTACATATATATTTATAAATATACATACATATGAACATAATTCTATTGAAAAACTTTTTATTAAAGGTGGCATGAGCCGAGAAGAAGTCATAGAAACTAATGAGAGACTGAGAAATTTACGCATACGTTTGGAAGAGTCATACGACACAGCCAAACAGGCTTTGATCAATCTCATGAATAAATACGGTGATTCGAAAAGTCAACGTAATGTGTTCCAGCGTTATCCCATGCTCAAGCTAATGATTAAGGTGAAATTAGTATTTGAAAATTAATTTATATTCATAAATATTTAATATCTTTTTTTTTTTTTTTTGCTTCTAATTGAAGGATGTCATTCGTTTGGAAACACAATACTGGGCTTTGATTGATATACCTCGCCAGGAAAAACAGGAAACAGTACCCTCTTATGTCATGCGTGCTTGTTCGATTATGGAAAAAACTCAAAAGTCCGGAGAAGGAGTGAAGACTTCAGCAAAATTAGCGGAAGAGGCTGCCGAAAAGCGAGAACGCATGGAAAGATTAGAGCGTAAGAAACATTTTGAATACATTTACACCTGAACGCAAATTAATAAATTTTAATTAAAATCTTTATTAAACTACTATTTACACAATTGTTTTTTGACATTTTGAAAAGTCTTATTGTAATAATAAAAGCAGCTGACTGACATTTTAATTTGAAAAATATCAAATTACATATTGTAATTAGACACTTAAAATGTAAAACACATTAGCCCACCTTTTAGAGTAAAATACTGATACAGTGGAGTACTTTTTACTGCATTATTAATAAAACCGGAGTTTTATGAATGGCTCCTTGCAAGATTTCGCCTAAATCTAGTGACGAACTGGATTTTGCTTTTAAATATATAGAAAATCTAGTGAAAACGATGTAGATGTTTCTCAAAATCTCCTAAGTACTAGATCAATAAAATGATTACGTGTTAGCGAAAATAGTACAGATACTTTGGTAATTGATAATTTCATGTGGTTTGCGATTTCTAGCACATGGGCTTAAATCCTTCTGACCGAAATTTAATAACATGAATGTTGCCGAATTACGCGCTAATCAGGAATTAACGTAACGAGTGAAAGATTTGCGAATATAGTTCCATTAAATCGATCTTGAGGGTTTTTCAAGAATTTGTAAAACGAAATGAAAAATCGATTACTTGTACTTGCACTGGAAACAAAATTGATTTTTTATTGTTGTACTTAAGTAATCGAAAAGAAATTTTCGTTTCGTGTTTTATAAAATGCGGCTCACGGTATTCAAAATATTCTCCCAATCTTAAATATTAGCACAATTCACAAGTTATTGTATTAGTTGTAGGTTGTAGGATGTTACACAAGCTATTTAAATGTTGTTGGTGTTTTCTTTATAAACATTTCCTAACACTTAAATTTTTTTTCTTTTATATTTTTCAAATGTGACATGAAGACATGAATGGAAATGTCAATGCAAATGCATTTTGCTAAAAATATTTGAACCAAAATTTCATAATTTTTTATTTGATAAAGAAATTTGAAATAATGTAAGGAATGATTCATATGAATTCTCCCTTTTTTATTTTTTTTTTTATGATATAAATATTTAATACATAAGAACGTTATTAATATATTCGATTAATTATTAAGTGGATGTGGATTTAACGTTGTATGAATAAAAAGACTACAATTTCTTTCACATCAGAAATCTTAGCATTATTAATTTTCATGCAATTTTATTTTTATTTTTATAATTTTTTTCATATTTCTTTCAATAGATTTCTATTACTGAATTTTCTCTTTTCAAGACTTTGAAGTTTTCATGTTTGAAACTTAGTCCCCTTTCACACACATCAGGTTTTCTTGATCAAGTTTCAATTCAGCTGTGAGAAAGATAGAGAAGGTAGTACATACGTTCTCTATCATTCTCACAGCTGAATAAAAACTTGATCAAGAAAACCTGATGTGTGTGAAAGGCGACTTACAATAGAGTTTTCACAATAGCTGTAGTTGTAGCTTTTACAACTTACTATCTATGTACGTATGTTGCTAATTGGACAATTATATTTCTGAAGACAAGATGACATACAAAGTCACATCGAAATATTGATTTTAATAGACGCTACAAGAAATTGTGGATCGCCCTTATCAGAAATTAACGAACATATGTCAAAATTACAAGGATACGCGTAGAAAACTTTTTCTCATCTGATTTAGTTGATTTAAAATTTTTGTGCTTAAATTTATAATTAATTTAGAGAATTGGTAAACAGCGAAACTAAAAGAGCCTCGTTTAATAGAATAAATACGTTTTAATAAGATAAAAAACCTAAAAAAATTCATATTCTATTATTTTCATTTATAACAGACTTATTTTCAAATCGAGCCATGTGACAATATTTTAGGGATTCCCTATTCCGACCACTCACTATTTAATTTATTATTAATTTTCTATTTCAGATTTAACTACCGCACAAATTGAACAAGAAAACACTCAATTCATAAACGATTTGTATAGATTATTAAAAAAATATTTAGGACTAAGACATCTGATCAGAGTCTTAAAGGTAAGAAGAAAATCCCGGCAAAACTGATCTATAAAATATTGTTTATTAAACATCTCATTTTTCCCGCAATACAGGAAGAATACGGCAGTTCAAAATTATATCCCATATTTCCACGCTACACTATGCTCAAGGATATGATTAAAGGCATAATGCATGATCCTGATTATATGGAAGTATGTCATGAAATAAACAATTGAAATATTAAATAGTAAAGAAGTGGGTAGGCCACGTATAGCAAAACACAAAAAAAATAAGTTATGAATAAAAACTAAATAAATAATATATAAATAAATAAGATTGAATATATAGTAAGTAACTAAGAAAAATTATATAAAAAATGAGCAAAAAGTATTATAAAGAAATTTAAAATATTTTACATCAATTTGCGGCAGCAGCGTTGTCTCTGTGGCATAAACAAAATGTTCCATTTTTTAATTCAGTTTTGTTGCAAAAATGTAACAGAAACAACAAAATTACAATTATAACAATAAAACGCACATTGGCATAAATGCCTCCAGGATATTGACAAAAAAAAAAGTTATAAGGTTGTGGCATGATGTAGTTGCAACACAGCAATGGACAAAAATAAATCTTACAACATTTTGATATTTAAGAAAAACTTTTAAATATTAATAAAGAATAATAAAATAATGTCTTACGCCAGTGTAAACTATCACACACCATTTACTTCCTCCCCGACAAACCCTTCGCTTGGTGAATTCTTAACAAGAGTAGAAATATTTGAGTTGAACAGTTTTCTAGTTGATTTAATAATAAATTTACTTAAACTTTCTGTTATCTAGTATGTAATTGAATTTAAGTTTTAACTTTAAATAACTTCTGGTGACAGAGAGAAATATGTTACTACAGAAACTTTTTTATTACAAACTTTTTTTCTAATATTTATGTATGCAAAATTTTCGAAATCTATTTTATGTTGTAATAATTATAATAATTCATGTACGTATATATTTGATGAAAACGATCAATCGATCGTTTTGAAATAATATAGAAAATTTTAAACCATTTCGAGATTCATTAAAAAAAAGAAGGGCATACGAAATCCAGGAATAAGATTTAAAGGCTGTTTTTATAAAAAAAATTGACCTTTAACATGGTTTGAATAAAAAATTTTTTAGCTAAAATCAAACATAATATTTGGAATATATAAAAACAGAGTTTTAGAATTAGCTTTTTCCCTCCCTCAGAAACGTTAGCCGCCTCCGCTACTGAGAGTTTGTATTTCTTTTCTTACAGCGTATTCTTTTCTAAAAACTAAATGTCATATTTGTTGCCTAAACTTATAAGGAAAGAGCACAAAATCCTGTAAGGAATAATAAGGTCTATTATATTATAAAATGATTAACGAAATGTTACACTTAAAGAAAAAAAAGAAAAAGCCTTGTGTCAATGAATACTGATTTTCTGAAATGCAACTCTACTTGAAAAGTTTTCTGAAAAATAAGAAAATATTTTATCAATTTGTCTAAGCAATTTCAATTAAATTGTGTTGTTTGTCAAAAGCAAAACATCTTCAAAAATAATCCGGTATGTTTGGAAACAAGGCGAATTCACATCAGGTATGTAAATTCAAGAGTACAACAATTACAACTCTCTCGTTACTCAATGTCAAAAATGGCAGAAAAGTGAAGGAAAATATTCAGAAGTAATCAAAACAAATAAGCAAATACCCAAAACATATGAACCTTAACATTGAGTAATGAAATAATGAAAAAAAGTTATCAGCTGCACTATCAATTCCACTTGTTATAAATTCGCCTTGTTTGGATCGCTTTAAAAATTCCCACAAAATACACTCTTCAACACGAAACACTTATGGAAAATTCCTTCCATGCACGCGCACTTGATTGCTTATTTGTAATAATATTTTTGTTTCTTTTTTTAATTTTGCTTGAAAATTGTCTTTTTTTAATCAAATATATTCCTTGTGCACCAGGAGGCAGTAGTAGTGAACGTTTGAAACATTCAACAAAACTCTCAGATTCTATATAAAATTTTTAAAATTGGTCTTTAGTTTATAATTACATTCCCCTATTTTCATTTCAAATTCCTTTATTCATAATGAAAAGAAAAGAAAAATTGGCAAAATTTTCTAAAACTTTTCAGAGATTAATTTTTCAAAGACTTAGAAGGATTTTTTAGAGAATATTTTCTTCTCATAAAATAATTCTTTACAGAAACTCGCAACACGTAACCAATCAGACTATAAGACTAACTTCCAAATTTTATTATTTTTTTTTACAGATAAGAATTCCATTGGTCTTGAACACAACATCAACGTCCTCCTAAATTAAAAATAAACCTGATTTCGATACACCCCTTTATTGGTCCCGGCTGTCATTACTCTACCTAACACCATTAATTGAATAAGATTAACAAAAAAAAAAAAAAAAAAAAAAAAAAAAAAACGAAGAAATAATTAATTTTTTCTTTTTGCATTTTTAATTTTACTCGTATTAAAAATACATTAAAGTGTAGAATCTGGGATTTTTGTACAAAAACTTTAAGTTAATTTGCAAAACTCTTTTAACCGCTTACGCTTAAAGAAATTTTCCACTAAGAAAATCTTAATAGAAAATTTTTGGATTAATAAACGTACAAATATTATTAAAAGCATTTATAAATAAAATAAGAAAGTATTTAAAATTTATCCTTCTTCCTTTTATATATCGTTTTAAAATTTAAACAAAATCAAAATAACGCACAATTTGTTTCCTCAATTAAGTTTGTATTTTAGACAATTTACAATTAGAATTAATATTTTTTCAACAATTCTAATGATATTGATTTTTTAATTGCACCTTTAGTTTAATTATGCAAGAAAAAGTATTTAATTTATGTTAATGCATTTCATATGAAAAGCTTTGTTTGCTAATTTGTTGTTGTTATGGAAATTAATTTTCAATTTAATGAATTCATGAAAAAGCACAAAATTAATTTACAACTTTCATCTAGTTAAACAACAGTTTGTCAGTTCATTGTCTGCACAATGGTGATATATTAAATTCACTGCACATCACACTTGTAGAAATAATAATTTTTCACATAATGATTGAGAATTTTTATAAGAACCGATAATGTTTTTAAAGTTAAGAAATTAAGCTCAATATACATGTGTACATATATCTGTGGCAATAAGGAATAAGTGCTTAAGCCGACTTAAGCTCAAAATGAGTTAAGAGCATAATTGTGATATGCCACTTCAAAAGTTTACCTCAGCGCAATTTCTCGAATTTTGCCCCATTTTTCAGAATGGTATAGTGTAACGAATTTCTGCTGGACTTTTTTTCGATGTACAATTTCATTTCGAACAATAACTCATGAAATTGCGTATGAGAATTTGTGAAATGTAAAATAATTAATTCCTAATAGAAGAAGCTTCGATCGAATTCTTTATTGGCACAGAAAAATTGTTGGGCTTTATTTCAGATTTTAAAATCTTCCATGTTTTTCAAAAAGTTTGCAATTATTTTTGGGAATGTTTGTTTTAGCATTCAACCAATAAATATGTGGTTAAAGGGCCTAAGCCCCGCCAAAATAAATAACAAGATACATATTATTATTTCATATATTTCATTACATGGAAAGTACCTAAAATTGTTTCAAGGTGCAACTATTAACTTGACAAACTGTATCCATTTAAATATTTGCGCACATATTATATTTTGTTCATTTGTAGACAACTTTAGAAGAATTAAAATTTTTCTACTTTCTACTTAAAAAAATTACTCATTTTATTTAACATTTAAAAGCTTGTAATGCTCAAAAGCCCAAATATGTTAACAAAATGGGGCTTTCCATGTGAAGTTGGCTTGTAATACGAGGTACATATCTGCTTCTGATGCAGATACAAATTATTTTAACTTGAAATTAATTAAACATTTCTTTATTTATTTATTTGTTGTAGACTTTAAGCTGGATCTTATAGCTTATTTTAAGGTAGAGCTTATGGCCGGATAACAGTAGTCCTTTAACAATATTTTTAAAGATTGGAAATGCTTTAAGTTTCTACAAATATTCCTGAGGAGTAATTGAAAGTTTTTTTTAGGAACATAGAGAATATGAAAACGTCCGCCTTAAAATCGACAAGATCCAAAGTACAATAATCTCTTTTAAAATGGAATGGCCCATATATTTGAACAATAGACAGACATATGCATGGTATGGCACAGACAGATTATATGTTTTTACGAAACAAAAATTTTAATTTTTTTCATCCCCCTTAGATTTCTAATTTTTGGTAACGTTTACGTATTTTTATGATAGAAAATTACAACACGTTAGAAGATACTCGTACAATATTTTTTTTTTCAAAAAGTCGTTTTATTAGGGTTCTCACAGTCATTTGTTCCATGAGACAAGACATAAAATCGTGGGCTTGAATTTTTATTTTCTACTTTAATCCGTTGTTTATAAAAGTACTTTAAGTACGAATTGCTTTTTTAGGAATGTATTTTTTCACCAAGAAATACAAGGCTTTAGACTCATTGAAAAAAATAAAGGTAGATTCGCATATTTTATATAAAAACTCCATTTTTGTCCCAATTTCTCTATTGGAGGTAGACAGTTATCTGGAGGAAAGCAAAAAGTCCTAAATAATTTTAAGAAGGTTAAACAATATTTAGTCCTTTTTAGTCGCATATTTAATTGTGTTCAATAACTCTCAGTTTTCGGTAAGCATCTGTGAGCAGGATAGTCGAGCAAGGAAAATTGCTAACCAGCCTCATTTTTACCAGGTCAACGAAACGTTCACTTAGTAAATAATGAAGATGTATTGCTACCTCCATTGCTCACTAAACTCGGACTTTAACTTTATCAGATGCTGTTAATAGAACAGCTGACTACGTTTTTTTATAATGGAAATGATGTTTTTTTTTACTTGAAATAGAAATTCTCAAAAATCAGCGATGCCAAAATAAAAGTGAGAACATGGTGCTCGAGTTCAAATCTCATCAGACTATTATTTATTTTTAATTTGTTTCATAATTAGAAATGACAGGAAAAGTAAATTTGACAACAGCAACTGAGTAGGTTTTGTTTAAACATTATTACAAAAAAAAGAAAAAAAAAATCAAATTCGCTGAAAAAAGAATACGAGAATTTTTATTCAACTTATTCTCTTAACAATGCTTTTTTTATATATCATCGCAATTTATGTCTCTTATGGGACTAACGTTTTTTTTTCAGTATCAGATAAGAAACTGTTGCAAATAAATGTTATTATTGTTGCCTTGTTTTGTTCATTTATTCAATTTCCATTAAATTCCAACTGAGTGTTGCCGTTTTAATATTTTTAACGTGATAATATTACAAATACATTTAAACTAGAAATACATTTACAAAAAAGTGATGTTCGAAATTAAGAAGAAACTTCAGAATAGTACTTGAGAAAGTCAACGATCTTAAAGAATCAAAAAAATTAATACTCTCAAAAACTTAAAAAAATCAAAGATTTAAAAATATCTATAGTCTCCAAAATTTACTACAGAGATCTGAAATACCTGCAAATATTATGTAAGTTCGATTTTTAAAGAACACTAAAATTTCTCTTTTTTTCTCTTTTAAAGAGGAAGCTGGTGCACTTTTTTTTAAAGAAGTAAAAAAATAAGCACAGAGACGTCCAATAAAGAAAATCAATATCTGTTCTATTCATTTATTTTTGGTGTGAAGCCCATTACATCTGCCACTAATAAAACTTTACAGACCAACCCAAGGTTCATTTATACAATTCATCGCAAAAGCTCAGATAACAATTTTTGTTTACATTTTATATGTGTCCAAGTGTATTTGGATTTTTCTTCTTCTGTTTACATTCAATAAATAAGATAAGATAAGATCGCTAGACTGACTTGAAAACAGCTAAAATGTCATTACTTTTCAACAATAACAATGAGAACAGCAACCTTTAGCAGCCAACTTCACTACCTAACGAACTGTCGAGATCGGAATTTAAATGAGTGTAGGGTAGGGCAAAAACTACGTTCGGTGTGGGAAGTCACAATTTTAAATAAATGGCAAAAAGGTGTCGTATACCTTGGCACTAGATTAATTGTAAAAACAATCTCTGATGCGTGCAACTTATTGATTCGTTACTTTAAAAAATAAGCAGGGGCATAGATGAGACCCTATACTCCTTATATGAACTACAAGATATAATATATGTATATATGGGCTTAGTTAGGCTTGCTAAAGAGGGTCTAACCACTTTCAGGACCCCTCAACCCAATTTTTTCCCTCTAAAAAATTTTACATGTTGAAAGAAAAAAAATTTATATCTACGCCCATGAAAACAAGTGATATAAACATTTTTATTATTTGTCTTTGTAAGGATTTAGTTGGTAGCGAGTGAACCAATCGACATCTATGAAGAAGATTTCAGGGTATTATAATTTCTTGCATGCGTTATATGAATTATCTATAAAGACCGTACAATATCTTTCTGCCAGATATTTCTCATATGAAGTTTTCTAAAGTCGCAGATTCATGCCAATAAGCCGATAGCCTGCAAGTCATTATTAATCAGGGCATAATTGAAATTTAGCAAAATCTTGGCGGCAGTAATTAGAATCAGAGTTGTTGCCATATTTCGCATATCGTATATTGATGAATCGTGTGCCCTTAGCGCCAAGAAAAAAGGTTTTTTTTCTTTTTCATAGTAATTGATAATAGATGATTACTGAAATCAAATCTAACAATCTTATGGCTTATAAGTTTACAACAAAATAAAAATGTTGCAACAACTTAATGCAAAACCAGCAAATGTAAAAAAGTACTTCTGTTAAATTTCTCATTTGTCAGCTAGAGTCCGATATATGAGCATTACAAACGAAAATTACACGGTTCGTTTTAGTTTACATTTCAACATCGATTCATCATCTTTGTATAGTTAAATAAAATGGACACTTAATCTATTTTTCTAACTCATTATATCTTTAGTCATTCGCTTCAATCGTCTAAAAAATCAATACCAAAGGAAGTATTTATCTTTTTAAGTTTTTATTCTTTTTCCTCTTCGTTAAATATGCTTCTAATTAGTAAAAAAAAACAACTAAATACATCCTGACTCTTTTAAAGAGCCATTAAATTTTAAAGAAATATATGCAAAAAAGAATCATAAAATATGTATATGCTTGAAGTATTTCCCATCGGTTGCATAGAAAAATTATTTTAAAAATAATTATAAAGCAAAATCTACAATAATTTATAATGCAACATGCTTAAAACTATTTATATATTTAGATGCAATTCAAAAAAAGTATCCCTAGTAATTAATCCTCTTAGAAAACAAATACACTAATATACATAGATTGATATATATATATATATATATATATATATATATATATATATATATATATATAGTATATATATATATATATATATATATATATATATATATATATATATATATGTATGGTATATACATATACATATATAGATAAATCCTTTACACAAAACACTACACATATCAACACCCACATACATACATATGTATGTACATACTCGTACATAATCAGGTATAATACATACAAACATGCAACTAAATTGAGACATTCAAACCCTTTAAGCAAGTGTTTCAATATTATTTAGTTTTGGTACTAAATATTTAATTAAAATAAATAAATTAAAAAGAAATTGTTGTATTAACTTTATGATAAAAACATAAAACATAAACATATTAAATAAAAGTATATAATATTTGTAGATAGACAATATCAGGGAATAAGTTCTCCCTTAAAATAACAACAAAAATATAGATGCCAAAAAGACAAGCAACTATTTATCATTTGGCTTAAATAATATTAAAATAATTATATTTTTATTTTAATTACTACTTAGAAATAATTTTTCAACTAACACTATCCTACAGAAAAAGAAAACTCCCAAATGATGGATTTAATTTGATAATTTTATTTTTAAACGATGTAAAATTTTTTTATGTTACGAAACGTGCACGCAGGAGAAAATATTTGATTTAGTGCTCACGACCATTTCATGATATATTTACTAAAATTTATATCAAACATAAAAAAATATATTATTAGAAGAGCAAAGAATAAAGGACGAATACCACTGCCGAAAATCCTAAACCGTTTAAGTAAACAAACAGCCAACTTTGGAACTATTTTGGTTACGTTAACGATCGTATTTTTCCCTTTTCAAATAAAAAGGCTCCTGAATGATTTCTTTTACTAAAATATACAAGTATATAATAGAAATCGGTCGGTTTTAAAACAATCGTTATCAAGAAGTGTAGTGAGTTTTGATGGATTTGAAGAATCACTTTTAATTCGGTCTTTTTAAGCGACAAGTTCACTGTCTGGATTATGTGGACAACACCTTACTTTTTCAAATCACCGTGAGTAATCAGAATCGAAATTTCAAATTGTTGAAAAGTTTAAGGCTCTCAAAAACATTTTTCTACAACTGTTCTTAACAAAAACATATTGAAATTTTAAATTTTATTATAAACAAAGTCAACAACAAACATAAAACGTAATGTATCAATGGATCACTCCAACTTATTAAAAATTTTATGTAAAGTTCAATGAAAAGTATGGAACAAAATATAATACAATGGAAAAAATGGAGGTCCTACACAAGGAAATGACAACTTCATTGCATCCAAGATTTTATTACACCACTTTTTTAACTTCCTAAGAAGTAGAGTGGAAAAAATTGTGATTAAAAGTCCGAATTATTTCTGCAAATATGTTGCCGTTTTTTAAAATATTTTTTTTATATTTATGCAAAAACATAATTTTTGTTCTTAATTTAATAATCGATAAAATTACTTTCACATACGAAAAATTAAATAATATAAAAATTTACAAGTTTGTACAATTTCCAATTGCAAAATTAATTTTTTTTTTTGCAAAAAAAAATACTTCCATCAATATATTGAAGTAACAAAATGGAAATATTCTGCTAAAAATTCACTTCCTGATTATTATCTCAGACTTTTCATTACTTTTTTGAAAGATCGCTGGTTTCGATTTTTTGAAAAAAAAACTTCCATTAATATACCGCTTTTGATCCATTTTTTTTTTTTCTAATAGTCTTAAACAAAATCTGGTAAAAATTTCATTTCAGCTTTTTCGAACTCACAAAATTATTTTAGTTTTGTTTTTTCCTGTTTTCGGATATGTCGCAAAATTATTGAAGTTAAAAATTTTTTCTTATGAATCAGTTTTCTATTTCACAAGAAAAATCTATTAAAATGGATATAATATTAGAGATAAATTCCATTAACCTTGTAGACCATCTCATGAAACTTCATGCTAATCAAAATCGATTTTTGAAAAATAAAAATAAACACCGTTTTCAAATTATTTTCGCTAAAGACATTTTTTGAACCACCTCTAAGGCCATGTGGAGAAATATAACGACAATCGACACAATTTAAAATGTCCCAGAAAAAGTATCCCATTTTCACAATAGTATTCGGAGTTATTTGGAAAATACAGTATTTTCGCAAATTTTCGAATACAAATTTATGGAATAAGAGAAAGTTTTTCAATTTTTAAAATATTATTAAAATTTTTTAAAGCAATTTGACAGGAATCGAAGCGATTTTTTGGAAACACTGAACATTTTTAGATATGAAATTTGGCTTTTTTTCAAAAACAAAATAACTTTTTTTCGAAAAATTGATTTTCGCATCGAATCGATTCATTTCATGTGTCTCCAATTAAAGCCAAAATATTTCGAAAACCTAGAATTATGCGATCAGTCTGACCGTTCAAAAGTTATGGAGCTATTGCATAAATACACACACACACGCACAGAATACATATCAACACATACACATATACTTGCATACAGCCGAGTTGAGTTCGGATAAGCGAAATTAGTCATTTTCAGAAATTGATTTTCGTTTAAGCTAGATTTTTCAATCAAACGAACTTTGGAAAAGCGAAAACTATTTCGTTCAAAACTGTTCCTTGAACCGAAAATAGAAAATAATTATAAATAATAAAAATAAAACTAACGATTGATAGTCGTAATCTACGATCTAAACGAATCGTTTCGCTGGCTGAAAATAAATAATTTTTTTCTCTTAAGCGATTTTTGTTTTATAAAATCTTATAAAATTCTATAAAAATAATTAAAAGCAATAGTTATAAATTGAAATTTTTTTATTTAATTTAAACGGTAGTCAGTTCTTATTCGGTTGTTCTACCGCGATTGCATTGTTTTATACTATTATTAAAGTCACATATCTGCAATTTGAGACCCATTTGATGCATTTAGGAAATGAATTCTAAACTGCAGCGCAACAATCCTCAAACATAAAAGAACTTTAACAAACTTGATACAACACGAGCTTACACAACCCAAAATGCAAAATATAAACCTAATTTATTTTATTAAAAACTAAAAACCTATTTTTAGTTAAACTAAACTCAGAATATAAAAGTATTTAAAATGAACGCACATACATATGCTAATAAATATTGTATTCAAATATGTTAAAACATTCTCGCTGATCATGCAGAATGAAGTTAAATTTTCGCTTACGATAATTAAGTATTAAAATAAAAAAACATGTCCTTGATTTCTTTATTCGAACATAAATTGTCGCAGTCGAAAATTCATTATCGTCAGACGATTAGATAAAAATAAAAAATAAAATTCTAAATGACTTTGTAATAAAAATACGCTTAAAGAAGAAAAGAAATAATAATAATAATAGAGGAAATTAAATGAATTAATTCATATCTAAATGAAAAATATACATACATATAAATAAAATTTTTATATAAATGTTTTTCCCTTTAAAAGCAAAATTAAATAAATATTTAAATATTCAATCACATATGCCAACTTAAATCGAAACAGAGAAAACATTTTCGTTCAAAATAAATAATTTTTTATTCTTAAATTTTGACTAGGAGACAGGCAGACAGAAATCTTCAAGTCGCCATTCCTTTCCTGTTTTTTTTTCCTCTTCTTTGAATTCCTTGCAAACGTTCGAAAGGAGACGGATGCTAAGGAAGCATTTGAAACAATTTAGTTTTCGTAAATTTGCTTAATTATTCAATTCACAAATGACGAAATTAAATTGCCGCATTAAAAAAAAATTGTAGTGAATTGGCGCGTATTGTTTCACATTTAAATTTCAGAAAATGAAAAATGACAGTAAAATGCTATCAGAATTTTATGGGAGTTTCGGAACAGTCTTTATAAAATTGAATACCTCCTAATTACTCGAAAATTTATTTACTTCCTTATTAAAATGTTTACTGTCCTCGTCCATAAACTGACAGTCAGGACTTGAATTCGCATAAATGAAATTCTTTAGTGCACGATCACAATTGTAAAATGTCGTTGAAATAAATATTTTACCAAGATTAAATACAAAATTTAGTCATAAAAAACTATTTTCAATTACAGATAAACCGAAATTAAAATATGTACATGTCAGTGATGTAGCGAATTTTCGTATTCGTTTTCGCTAAATTTAAGCGAACATTTTCATCCCCCCCCCCCCCCAAAAAAAAACACATAAAATGCAAACAAAATTAAGTAAGTGGCAAAAAATAGAAATTTCTATAAATTTGTAATGAAAAAATAATAATCTTTCACTGTGAATTCGAGCCCAGTCAGCAGTAGTGCACAATGTTGGAGCTTGTAAAAGATCAAATGACCATAAATGCCAAGAAAGAGGTATCAAAAATATACAACAACAAATCGATACCAAAACTGTTGAAAATTCTTGTGGTAATTGAATAACTAATCCGTGCCTCGATAGGTTCTACAGGAAAAATATATGCAATTTCGTATTTTTTGAAGATACTCTTTTCTACAATAAGTCTATTGGCTATAAATTTTATTAAAAGAGATCGAAAATGTTTTCTCAGTGCATTAAACGAAATTATTAAATATTCCAGAAAGTAAACGTTAAACAAGTAAAAATAAATAAATAGAATGGCTTATTAATTAATACAAATAAAATAATCTAATGTAGCTAGATTTTGAAAAATACAACTTTTATAACAATGACTAAAATTTTTGTGAAAAATTTATACAAATTGGAAATGTTTGTATTTTACAAAATCAAGCCTCGAAGTCTTAACAAAAGAAATTAAAAAATAAAAGTTTCTGATATTTAATATAAAAAAGAAGAAATAATTGAAGTAAAAGGTTAACACTCGTTTGCTTTGAAAATAATATATGTAATTCAAATAAAACAAATACCAAAAAAATTAAACAGCTATTTAATGGTCCTAACACCCACCGACATTATATACACTTTCTAAAATACATATATACTAATACTACTAACATTTGCTAAAACTAATCCAACAACAAATACTACATAAAACAGCTGCTCAAAGAAAACAGAAATATATAATAATAATAAAAAATTATTAAGTATTAATAAACAAAAACATTATTTCAACTAAAACCACCCAAAATTACTACACCGATAACAAAAACAATAGGAAAACTTAAACCATTTATATAAAAAAAAACACATATTTATTACAACACGGAAAGAACAAAACAAACTTTGCTAAACATTTACAATAACAAAACAAATTATTTCAGGAATTATATAAAACAAAAACCACTTTGAACAAATGTTTATATACAATACAAATAAAAATATACAACCAACTAAATAAGAGCGTTTGCATTATTAATATAAATAAATATATACATAAACTACAAAATTCATACTATATACTATATTATATATAGATATTAAAAAAAAACAGAATGAAATTTTCCACTTTCTCTAGATGTCTAAAGAATGTATGTAACTGTAACTGAATAAAGATATAAATAATAAATTATTGAATAAATTGGGAAATTATATTGAAAAAAATTCTCCCTCCCTGGTGTATTTGTTTTCATCGGCTAAACGTTGAGGGTTTATGTCTTTGCTAAATAAGTGACGCCCCATCCACTTGGCACGTAAAATGCCACTGCGAACCAACTTTAGTACTAATCAACGTTGCCATATCAGATTTATCTAACGTTCCCCTTTTAAAACTGGATTGACAGGAACATACGAGTAAATAAACTTTTGGAATAATAGCACACACTATAGTATCCCTTTATACAGCTAAAGGGTGATTTTTTCAGAGCTTCCGGATTTGATAAAAAAAAACATAAAATATAAAGAAATGTATGAAATATTTATTTGGGTCGATAGAACGATCTATGTTTAAAGATGACTTTATGTAAATGTTGACCGCGGCTGCCCCGCAAATGGTTCATGCGCTGGGTTCAATTTTGGCATATTCTCTCCAACTTATCGGCCGTTATCTCACGAATTAATTTTTCAATATGGGCTTCAGTGCGGGTTTGTCCTTAGAGACATGAGCCTTAACATATCCTTACAAAAAATAGCCTAAAGACGTTAAATCGCATGACCTAAGCGCCTTATAGACCGGCCCTAAACGTGAAATAAACTGTTCACCGAACACGCTATTGTTTCGCGTTCTGTGTGGCATGTGGCGCCGTCTTGTTGAAATCACATGTCAGCCAAGTCCAGCTCTTCTAAAAATGGCACAGTTGCGCTCGCCATTCATCGTCTTTGAAACAGTACGGCTCAACAATGCCACCGGTTCATAATTTACACCAAACAGAGCATTCAACCAATTTTCCGATAAAAAAAGTGGACGATGCACTTTTTAACCGAGCAAAAATTTTGATAATAAAATTCAATAATCTGCAAGCGTTGTTCGTTTGTAAGTCGATTCATGGTTAAATTATAGATCAAACTAAATGAACATATTTAACAGTTACATCATGTTACATCAAAACAGCTGAGCTGCAAAAACCAGTATTGCTAAAAAGAATGATCCAAAAAATCATCCTTTACGCTACGTTATGTATAGAATAGTTTCCTTTACTCGAGCTGTGTATCAGTCTTATTTATCGACTCATTTTAAATTTAATTTTTGTTTTATATCAGAGACAAGTGTGGTATTTGTAAACAGTATTTTCAAATGCAGGATAAGCTTGGTATAACGAATTATTTATATATAAGTTCGATTCGTTTACGGAGAAATTCGTTGCGTCGCAAAGTTTTTTTAGATTATAAACTTAAATTAATTTTATAAATATTTTTATTGTTTATTAACTTTATAGAATTTTATCCAATTTTTAAATGTTTATTGGTGATAAATGTCATCTAAATTGTTAAAAACGTTCCCGAGAAACCAATTAGTCGTATATATAAATATGTAAGAATTGCTCATTTCATTATAAGAGTATTATATTACATATACTTATATGTATATTGTATGCATCGAAAATTATCTCGTTGGTGAAACACCAACTTCGTGCTTGTTGATGTTTTTGGTATTCCATATTTTACGCGAATATCGCAAAGTCATATATAAGCATTTTTTGCAATCATCAGAAATTACTAATTTTTCTATCAGTGGAATTATTTTTCTGTTCCCCACCGCTTCGCTTTGACACGTTTACGTTTTTTAAACGAAATAAAAAGAACTGCAATAAAGCCAACGGTTTTGCGACGATCTTTTCCTGTTTTACATTTTTTTTATTCTTTAGTTATTAGCGGTTTCCATTAGCCATCAATTTGATATGAACATTAAATTAAACACTTGTTATATAAGAATTCGGCTTCATTCATGTGCTGCCATCGTTGGCCGAACATTTGTTGACCGAATAATGTTCGCCATGTGAAAGATATTACCGAATACATACAAAAATCAGAATAGTCAACGAAAAACATATACGAAGGAATGAAAACAATTAAGAATCATGAAGGATTTGTGTGAACATGAACTTCAACAAATACGAATATTCGCTACATACAAGTACATCTTCTTGCGGCGTTATTTTCACGAATTGTCCACGTCGACATTTTAATGTATATTAAATACAGAATTTCCGTGGTTGTTGCTTTTGTTTCGCTTGTTTTTAATTTTTTATATTATTCCTTATATCGAGATTAACTTTTATTTAACCTTCCCTATAGAAAGTTATTGGATCCTTAGTTATATATATTTCAAGAAAACTTCAGACGATAAAATTATTTTAATCAAAACGATTTTGTATCAAATAATTTCTGAGACAACTATTTATTTTAAGAATTCTTATTAATAAATTAGGTTTAATGATTTTAAAACAATTTTTTTAATTATAATGATTTAAAATAGTTAAAATATGCAGAGCTATTGATAATTTTTGGCAAAAAATACATAAATAAGCCAAAAAGTATTTTAAATATATAGAAAAAATCAAAAGTTTGTTGTGGATTTAGCTCTTCATATGCCGACATTTCATTGGTTGCTAAAACCAAATCGTCAGTGAAGTTTAAGCAGTTTGAAAACATTCAACCCCAGATGTTTATGCCACATAAATGCAATATGAATTTCCATATTAAGTATTTTAGATATATTAATTCTGTATTCATTATTACTGTATCTTGCTAGCCGCGAAATATTATATAAACTAAAATTCACTAAGAGTAAAAACTTTGAAAAATGGGTGTATTTTTTGTTGCTTTATGTGAAACTTAATAATATTGGTGAACTTTATTTAAGTCCCAAAAATTAACACATTTGCTGCAAGAACATCATATTATGTGTCAAAGTAATACAATTTTTTTCTCACAAAAAAATTAAGCAAATGTTATTCGAACAAAATCGTTTCACTCTTCCACAAAGATAGACGTCAAAATTAGCTATAAGAAGTACTGACCTAACAAAAATTTTACCCGAAACAAATGGGTGAATCTGCCTTAAATACAAAATATCAAGTCACTTTTCAAGCAGAAGAAAAAGCGTTTATGTAAATCAGCTGTGCATGCCACAACTATAATAAATATTTATAGTTTAGTACAATTCCCGAATTATTTTTAATAAAGAACCTCTACATTATATTTGATTTTGGGAGCCCCTAAACTTATTTGTAAAAGCTTTAGATAAATTTGAATGTTGCAACCACATGGACTATATCAAATTAGTTTCTAATGGCTCTCAAACTTTTTGGTGTTTGAACTTGCTAAATATATTAAATTCAGCAACTACAAATTTGGCATAAAAAGCCATCTACCACATGAACTAATCTTACCACATTTGATTTTGCCACCACGATACGAAATAAAAAATCCCAGGATTTGTTTGTTTAGTTTTTAATTTTTCTTTAAATTGAATTAAAATAACCAAATAATTCAGTTTTTTTCTTTGCGAATTTATAATCAATTCAAATATTACGCGTCGTATTTTCGTATGTTGTTTCACTTCACAGATTTACGTTTCTGTAAATGTTGATCGTCATTAGCCAAAGACTCAACTGACAGCGATGGCGTTGAGCCACCTTTGGAGGAGGCCGAAGATTTAGAGCTGGAGCGCTTGGGATATTTAACGGGCTTGGTGTTGCCAGAAAATTTGAAAACGAAACGCAGCTCATCCATTAATTCAGCTTTAAAGGGAACCTTTAAGTGAAAATATTGGCTCAATTACTAGTTCGGCAATTGAATAATTGAATTAATATTGAAGGCGCATGCACATAAAACGCAAAAGTGAGTGAGACATTTAATGAAATCATATAGCGGGTAGAACAGAAAACACATGCAACATTAAATGATGTGGATGCATTGGTAAATAAATGATGAATAAATGAAATCTTTTAATATTAAAGTAACGATATCCCATTACTTTGTCTATTATTTAGTGGGCATATGGAAGTGCATTTTAAATTTTACCAGTTTCATATGAACAGTTTTATCTGCCTACATAAGTGATGAGGCATGCGTTAGATTTCTGAACAGTAATCGCAAATATTTCAGTATTTGGTAAGCAAAACTTGTGTCATTCCCCTTAAGGGCAACAGTGTCTGGAAATCAAATATTTTTGAGTCATTAAGGGAAAGGTATTTCTCAATATAATTATTGTATGTAAAACAAAACAAACCTGAAGCTGAGCCCAAGTTATACCAAAAAAAAGTTTCGATATGGACTAACTGGGTAAGCAACAGACCGCGTTTTGAATTATTTGAAAAATTAACGTTTCTTTTGAAACCCGGTTTCTATTACGGTTGTAGACAAGAAAGGAACCGGTTAGCCGAATAATCGTGTTTTACTAAATATGCGCCCTTAGGTTTTATTTTCAATAGATTTTGAAATAATAGGCATATAAGTATGTATGTACATATGTCCATTAATAAAAATTTATTTCAGTAAATGTACTTTTAAAGATTAAAAAAAGTTGTTCAAAAATAAAAAAAATTTTCGAAAAGCAAAAAACCGACCTTCGGTTCCGAGTTTGGCATGCACGTAATATGAAAACTAACACGTCAAAAACTTTAATCGCGTTCGACTTTTTGGAGTGTGATTATGTTGCATCAAGCCAGTGATATGCATTCACAAAGTTAAGGGCACGCACGCGCTAAGAACCTTTTCATATCAAAACTAAAAAATAAAAAAATAGAAAAAAATCCAGCCCATTTTTTTAATTCAAACAATAAGACACAGATTGACAAAGAAAAACCTCAAATGTTATTAAATGAAATGCGAAAATACTAAAATAAAAAGACAAATTTGCATAATATCAGGCAAAAAAATAAACAAAGTGTTAAAAAGTTTGCATACATTGAAGGTAGAGGAGCAAAGCAAAACTTAAAGTATACTTTGAGGGATTTCAGACAAAAGAGTAATAAAAACAAAACATGCATCTTTAAAAATGTAAAAATGTTGAACGATTTGTGTAAAAAAAGGGATTTACAAGCTTAAAATAAAGAAGAACACTCTCCCGTTGTTAACTTGTACTGGCACATTGGACAGATATGAATAAAAGTATGTACCATAAATAAAGAAAACATACATTTAAAAGCAATACGTTGTTATATTTATATTTCTTTTTTCTAACCAAATCTTTGGAACATGTTATTTTTCAAGCCGTTGTGTACCTTTTGCTGACGTGCGGTGGCATAAATGTGCAAAATCCATTCCAATATGCCAAAGCAAGTGGCAGTAATACATCCCATAAGTAAAACCGCATAAATGCCACCTACATTGGCCATACCAAGTTCGTCGGCACTGTCATTTTGTTCATCCTGTTTTTTATTTTGTTATTTTTTAGTTTTTTGTTGTTTCATTTTTTCAAGGCATTTTTTGTTTGTTTGTTGGGAAAGCAGTTGTTTTTACACGAAATGTGACACAAATTGATATTTTAGGCAGGACAGTGGTAAAGATGATGGCGGAAACATATTGTACGCATTTTTGTGATTGTGTAAAAGAAATTAATAATAAAATAAACCAGGTGTGCGAACAAACATTTTGCAGGGATTGAATAATTTCTCCGCCAACATAAACATCACAGCAGACAGGCAGGCAGGTGGTATGATGTATTGGCCATGATATACATATTTTGTACAAGTTTATGGAAATTTTGATACAAAAAAAAAAAAAAAACGATGAAAAAAGAGAAATAATGCACGATTAACTACATTAAAAATGTATGTATATGTGTATATTTGTCATTTAAAATATGGTAAACAGTTAAAAAAAAACACACAATCAAAGGTAAAAGAACGTAATAAATATATTCCAGCAATAAGGACCAAGCTCTTGGAAATGTTTGAGGAAGTTTTCAATATGTGTTTTCGGCAGGGCAAGGCAAGAAAAACAATTCTTTTGTGGTACCTTGTTTTCATCGCAGCGTTGCTTGACGCCAATCAACATTTCCGATGCAGAAACGAATATACCAAAAATGCAACCCCCAATAAGTACCAAGAACACACCACCCAAGTTGCTAATTTCTAAGGCCAGCGCTCCTCCACCTTCAGAGCTAGTTGACTTGGATTTGAAATTGGCTTTTGTTTAATATGGTTATTATTGTGTAGTTATTATGTTATTCATATGGTATATTTAATAAGCTCTTGAAGTTTGCAATATGGTACAAAAAGGAAGCATTTAATCATGAAGAATACGAGACAACTTTTCAACGGTCTTACGAGTTTTCGCTTAATATGTACTCGTGTATGACACATCGGAACATGTTTTAGTAGACCATATTCTAACAGCAACATATCATGTCTTAACCTCCAAAAATTTCACAGAGGAAGTGTTTTTATTAACTACCTTTGCACTAGGTTAGGTTAGGTTGATTGGAGGGGTGTGACAGCCCATGTCATACGACATACACTTAAGCCAGTGAAGGCTTGTTGTGCGCTCCCTTTAATTATCAAACACAACTGCCAGAGTTCTGCGGCAGGATTCGAACCTGGGACCTTCGCACTACGAATCTAGTACACTACCTACAACTCGATTTGAAAATATTTAAAGAAGTACTGATTTCTTTAAATCGATATGAAACCCCTATATTTTTTAAATAAAAAACTGATGAAATCACTTCCACATAACGGAAAAAAATCGTGAAAAATTGTGAAGTTTATTCCCAGTGATAAAATAACGAATGTTAGTATAATATAAAATTATTTCCTTTGCAAAAAAATTTAAGATTAATTACTTTCCTCAACATAATGAAGATAGTTTCCAAGTCAGTGAATAGGAACTAAATAGGAGAAGAGAGCAAGCATTCTGCTATTAAAACCCTATGTGAAGAAAATCATTGGAAATGATCCGAATACGCGCTACTTCCGGATCCTCATCTCAACATTTTTATTTGTCATTATCGTTCTTCATATTGAGCAGAAATTATATTGCAAATTAGTGGCATTTATATCTTGAAGGTCAACTCCTAAACCCTCTTAAAATAACCGTGTTTACAGCTACAAGTGTTGAATACAACAGCAACAACAAAACATATATAAATGTACATGTGTGTAGTACAAAAAGAATAAAAACTATGTATGTACTTATATAAATATGTATATGGAATATAACAACACTTACCGCACACGCTCCACCGCCTCGCTTTTCTTGCCACCATTTCGTTTTCATTTTTGTTAGAACACCTTGCTCCTGCAACTCCAACACTGCCTGGCTGAGCATGTCGCGATAAGGCCAATCTGTTGTTTCGTAAAGCCATTATTATTGTTTTTAGTATAGTTTCGTATTTCCAGCAAAAAGAAAAAAGAAATGCAAAGAAAAAACGCAACTTAAATTTCTGATATAAAACTTTTTCAACGTTGAAGTAAAACGATACAAGCATAAGGATTTTCGTTAAATTTTGTTGGTCTATTGTACGGTTTTGAAATGTTAAACTTTATTAAAGAAATTATTATAAAAATGAAATTAAAGACGATTTTATGGAATAACATTAATATTATTCGCTATTGGGAAGAGCAATGTATGTACATACATACATACATATGTATTTATAGAAATAACTTCAGCACAATTGTGTTTTAATCTTAAAGTACAAGCAGTATTGCCTAATAGTTCATGAAAAATTTTCATTCTACTACTGCATGTGAATTTTTTATCCCATCTTAAGTTATAAATTATTACTGTATACATACGTATATGGCATGTTCTTGAATTATCATCAGATAATTGTCATCCCTGTCACAAAATACACTACCTCTGTACACCTAAAGTACACTAATGGCATGTTCATAGGAATACTTTCAGCTCCACTCATGCACATCCATACGAGTTTTTAAACGTATGATTCATAAGTAACTTGTTGTCATTCTCTGATTGTAATCACACAGACAGCTGAGCTGACAATAAATAATTTTTTTTTCAATACTTAGGTTAGGGTAGGTTAGGTTAGGTTGATTGGAGGGGTGGGTGTGATAGCCCATGCCATACGACATACACTTAAGCCAGTGAAGGCTTGTTGTGCGCCCCCTTTAATTATCAAACACAAACTGCCAGAGTTCTGCGGCAGGATACGAACCTGCGACCTTCGCACTACGAGTCTAGTGCACTACCTACTAGTCTACGAAGGCCAATACTTAATAATTTGGATAAATATTGTAGAAAATATTTCCCATTATATTTGCCATACTTTTATAGCTTTTATAAGGACGGCTACCTAAGCAAACACCTGGTGCACACACTTCAACTTTGCGCAACAAAAGTTGCGCAACAAAAGTTGAAGTGTGTGAACTGGGTGTAACAAAGCCGAATTTTATGCTCCTTATGGGCTTTTTTATTGTTCCTTTTCAAAGAAAGAGAGATTTAAGCAAAGATTTTAGATATATACGAGTATGTTATTACACCCGGCAACTTTTGTCGCTCAGTTTTCAATTCAGCTGTGAGGAAAATAGGGAACGTATGTACTACTTTCTCTATCTTTCTCACAGCTGAACTAAAAGTTGCGCGACAAAAGTTGCCGTATTTGAACCGGGTGTAACTATTTATAAAACTCCTTGAATAAAGACATCTAATGACACATTTTTTAGGATTAATTTTAGATTTTTAGAATTGTAGCCAACAATAACGCTCGACGTTGTGAGATCTCTTGATTTCACATATGTTAACACATTAGTACATTAATGCCTAATTTCAATTTTGCTCGGTTTTTATTATATACATGTACATATAATTATATAATTACTGCCTTGTAATGTAAATAAAGTAACAATTTTCCTTTGGGGATTTAGAAAGAAAAAATAATAAAAAAATCAAAACTATTTTTGTTTTTAATGTATGTTCCTAAACAAAAATATTTATTTTATTTATAAAATCAGGCTGTAAAAATTAATGTTACACAGTTTTTAACTGTGAAGGATACATTAATGTCCTATTTTGGGTTTTTGTTTTAATAAAAACTCACAAATGAATATATATTTTACGGGCATATTGAAAAGGTCAGTAAGTAAGTCAGTAAGTACAAGTAGGTGTAAATTTTATTATTAATAAGGAACGTTCAAATTCGATCAAAAATTTTATTATGAATTATGAACGTTCCAATTCGATCAATTTAATATGTAAGCATGATATTTTATTTGCTTTTTTGCTGCTGACTTGTGGAAAAAATTAAATTAGTTCCTCTGTTGGGAAAAACGAAATTACTTTACCAACAACCCAATATTATTCTCTTCATTTAATTTCATATTTTTCTCGCTTACAAGTCGGAAAAAATTTTAATAAATTTTAAATACATACGTATGTATGTATGTATGAATATTTGTAAAACGGAAATAAATTTCAATAGTTCGAAGTTAAAATTAAACCATTCATATCTGCTATCACTAATTCCTGGTAAGCAAAATAAGGTACGGCCAATTCTGCAACAAATACAATAATAAACATTTTATAAAAGCAACAAGAATTTCGTTGGTACAATTTGCTAAAATAGTTGTCAAAGCAGTTTCTTAATAAAAAAAGTTAAAATTTTTATATATGGAGTTCAGCTGGCCTGTGGTATATACATATGTACCTTGTTCTTTCATTCCAACCATGGCGAATCAAAATTTTGTAGTATATCTTTTCGCCTATAAATAATAAATAAATTACAAAAATATTCCAAATTCTATCTTTACACTTAACTTTGCAAACTTGACTCTAAAGTAAAAACATGCGAATTGTTTATTAGCCATTTTAACTTTCTTAATAAACCTTTTTTACGATACAACTTGGACATTTTTCTGATATTTCCCAACAACAAAATACAACTTGCCCATCACGTTTTACTTACGAAATTTATAGAAATAGAAATTATAACTTTAATTCCCTTTGAACTGTCTTTATTTTAATTCTTGAAATAACTTGATTAAATAAAAAAACGTTCTATTGAACTTCCTTCTTTTATAAATTATTAAGAATAAAACAACTGCCTCCCTAAAACACACCCGTTTAAGAAAGAATTCTGTGGACAAAATTCCACATAATTATTATGCCAACTACAATAAGCTGGTATATGAGAGTACCATCATTTCCATGAATATTTATGTATTTGGTAATGTTGAAAGTAAATAAAGATGCAGGATGGAAGTAAAAAAAATTTGGCAAATATATACACACACACACATACAAAACCAGAGCTTCATCTACATGGTCAATTGTTAATGCAATTTTATTTTCTGCTTTCCCAAAGTCGCTTTAATTTTTTTTTAGTATCCTACAGTTTATGTGGGACTGCACATTTGAATTCATGTGTTTAATATAGTGTAGGTGTGTGTGTGTGTATGTGTGTTGTCTAAAAAAAACTTACTTTTACGCATAGCAATGCCATATCCTTTTTCATCCAATAGAGAGCCAACCTGCTGCAGAGTGCAACGACGTTCAGTTATGTATTCAATTGTTGTGGACTCCATTAAAAAGGCATAATTTTCATTTTCAACCCGTGAAACACCTTCAGCATTTGAGGATGTCATAAATTCTGGATGGCTGTTCATAAATTCATACATTTTTTGATACGTTGGATATTTTGCATCCTGGGAGAACAATAAATAAAATAAAGAATTCAAGTTGAGGCTCAAGTTATAATTAAATAAGGATTAATGAAATGAGGGTGTCTTGACAAGAAAATGATTATTGAAGATGTTGTTTTTTGCATGCACATGTATTTACCTTGAAAAATGTAAACGTACTGCCACCATTTTTAGCACCATAGTTAACACCACCTTTATTAGCTGCCAAATCCTCTACGTCTTCAATGGGTGTGCTTAACGATTCGACCGTTAAAAAAGCCGCCAAGTTGGCTGTGTAGGAGGATACTAAAATCAATGTAAAGAACGACCAAAATGAAGCAGCCGCCCGTGTTGAAAATCCCCTAAACAAAAACACATAAAACCCAAACATAAACAGGAATTAAAACAGCTTCAGCCTCCCAAACACTTTCAATGCACAGCACAGAACAGCACTCACACACCACACCACAAACCAACTCACACACACGCATGTAATCAAACACATGCACATACACGTACACTTTATGGTCAGCCAGATACAAGGTGATTTAAACTCACTTGGGTGCTAATTCGGAACCTTGCTGCAACAGCGTGCCGACGGCATACCAAAAGCAATTAATAAAAGTAAATTGGTTCTCAAGTTCTGTAGGCTCTTCTATGCACGGATAAGGATTATCCCATTCAGGCGGTGATATACGACCCAATATAAACATGCTCAGGGAGACGGCCACATAAGCCAGACCCAGCCACATCCACACTTCACCCGAAAATGGTGACATGAAGGAAAATAGTTTGGGTGGTTCTTTCATGGGTTTGCGAAACAAAATGGCAATACCTGGAATAAGAAAAAGAAAGCCATGTACATTAAAAACATTAAGCAACATTATTGCAAGATACAATGCCATCAACTGGCTGCACTTGCAGCAACATCTTAAGCCAAGTCGCTCTGCATGAGCGACATACACAGACGTGTGTATGTGTGTGTGTTGCAAATATTTATATTTTCACAGTGTCTCTATGATTATTTTATGCCTTACACTTAAAGAAAAGCGAGTACAAGTATAATGTTGCTTGAATATAACAAGTACAGTGGGACGTAGTTGTTTTTTTTCTTTCTTCTAATAAATTTTGTATTCCCGGGCACTGACATTTTTATCTAATACTCAAAAAGTATTGGAACACGTATGGACCGCCGTAACGACCCCATAATGAACAAGGTTAGGTTAGGTTGACTGGAGGGTAGACTGGTCCTTATCTGGCTTAAAAAATTTTTTTTCAATATTTTTAGTGCAGGACCCTCTTAAATTGTTAATTATACCAAACATATGAGTATGTAAAAATTTCAAATCGATATTTTAAAATTAACACGTGCCGCATTAAGGTTTAAAATATTTATTTGCATATGTATGAAACATTAGATGTTCTACTATGCTAACAATTCAAAATTCCGTTATATTTTCTGCTAGATTTGTGTTAAAGCAGGCGGGAAAGTTAGTTTTTGCAAAGTTAATAATAATACTAGCTTTTTTATGAAAAAAGAAAATAAAAAACACCATCCAAATTAATTTTTTGTACAGCGGTCAGTTAGATTACACGCATTTAAAATGCCAAGACAAAAAATTTATTTAATTGGTGCAATTAAAAATCAAATTCTTGGTTACTACCAAGAAGCTTACTAGCTTCCCTCACAAATAGATTGGTTAAGAGTTTTATTTTACGATATGCGCGTAGGTAATATGAATTTATCGAATGCAGCTAATTTAGTTATAGACGAGTGTTTAATTTTTTGGAAAAGCACGGATTCCAACAAAAGATCGTAGTGATTGTGTGAAAAAAATTAATGTTTGGCAAATAATTAAATAACTTGCTCGACATAGCGCATTCAAATGCGTTAAATTTAATATCTATTGAAGAGGATAAAGAATTTTTAGTTGCGCAGAGAAAGCCAAATCGTGAAGGCTGTATGATTGGAATCGATTTGAAACTTACTGGAGCGGAAAAACGAAAAGCTGAAAGAAAAAAAATGGAAGAAGCAAACATAATGAAATATCATTCACAAGAACTATAAAAATATCGATTATCTATTATATGTTAATGACGGCAAGACACTCAATATTAAAACTATAAAAGTCTAATAATTTTTCCTCATTCTTAGTTCCAGAACAGGGAACTTTCAGTATAGATTCAGAAACCTCGGATGTTGAAAGAAATATAAGTTCAGAACAATATGAAACACACCTTTCTGATGAACAAATTAATATTTCATGCAATTCAGACCTTTCTTATACTATTACTCAACAGCCATCTAGTTCGGTAGCTACCCGGGGCAGAAAGTTAATTGTGAATCATAGACTGTCAGCTGCTATGAACGAATGTAAAGCAAGCGATAGGGATGCTGTTCATCTACTGAGTGCATGCGTAGAAAGTTTATGTTTGAATCCAATGGATTATGTTATAAATCGATCTTCAATCAAAAGAGCCCGTCAACAATATCGCGAAGATATAGCGAGAAATATTCAATCCGAGATTATGGACTTAAATGATGATTTTGGTGTGGTTCATTGGGATACAAAGCTTCTTCCAAATGTGACAGGAATGGAGAAAAAGATCGTTTGCCCGTTATTATCAAAACGCCTTCTACAGAACAGCTCTTAGGGGTTCCAAATATTCCATCAGGATTGGGTAAAGAAATTTTTAGTGCGGTTTTTGATACTTTGGAGAAATGGGGCTTGCTGAAAAAAGTTCAAGCTTTCGTATATGATACAACATCTTTGAACACCGGCAGATTTAATGGGGCTTGCACACGAGTAGGGAACTGGTTCGACTTATTGGTGAAAACCGACAGGTAAAACTTTTATTCTGCCTTAGAACCCTTAAACATGACCAGGTGCCTCGTCATGACTACACAAACTTCTTAGAACTCGTTGTTATCCTTTTGGGAGGAATTCTTCCAAATGGAAATAAAATGCGGAAGCCCGGCGCTTATCATCAAAGCCGATGGATGGCCAAGGCTATTTATTCAATAAAAATATTTCTCTTAAGAAAAGAATTCCTAATTACAGAAGATGATGAAAGAGCATTGTGTAGTATATGTGGTTTTATTGTGGTTAATTACATAAAACCATGGTTTAATGCAAATATATAAAAGCACTGAAGCACTATGGAACGACATTCAACTTCTAAAAAATTTAAATAAATATAAATAAAAAGATCCTAGACCAAAAAAATTGCGGGAGTTAATCAATTGTAAAGAAATTGAAGCTATTGAAGAAGACGATTTAACTCCGAAAAAATATTTGCTACCCTATAGCGGATTGAATGATTTTTTGGAAAAGGATTTATCATGTAGCCTAATCACGAAAAAGTCCTCGATGTTATTTGAACGAATGACAATAAACACATCGTTTATTGAAACCAATGCCAGTCTTGCAATGAATATTTCAAAAAAGGAAGGGAAATATTAACGTCGATAAATGTTGTTAATGACTCCGCTGAAAGGGTAGTCAAATTGATGGAAGATTTTAACACATCATTCACTAAAAATCAGAATCAAAAACAGTTTATCTACAAGAAGAATAAAAGAATAAAATATTTTCAATTTAATTTTTCTGAATAATCAGTTTCTCATATAATTTTTCAGATGGTGCGACACTACAGAAAGAGATATCCGCAGCATACGAGAATAGCTATGATTGCCCCTTAAAAATAAAAACATAAGTAAATAAATATAAATATATATTTAAAATTGAGACTTTTATTATAAACAAGCAAAAAATAGTCTAGATACAGAATATGCCAAAGGCATGTGCCAGGTATACTTACATAAATACATACATATGTACGTAGCTTTAAATCCGAATGCGGCACGTGTTAATCTTAAAATATCGATTTGAAACTTTTACATAATGAATTTTATGCTAAAAATAACATTTTAAGAGGGTCCTGCTTTAAAAATTTTGAAGTTAGAAAATAAGGACCAGTCTACTGGAGGGGTTTGATAGCCCATGTCATACGACATACACTTCAGCCAGTGAAGGCTTGTTGTCCGCTCCCTTTAATTATCAAACACAAACTGCCAGAGTTCTGCGGCAGGATACGAACCTGCGACCTTCGCACTACGAGTCTAGTACACTACCTACTAGTCTACGAAGGCCAATTGAATAATGAACAAGGCATATGATTTTTGTAATGAACAACTGTTTCAGAGGGCAGATTTTTCTGAAACAAATTAAATTATAGTCTATTTTTTTTCAAAAGAATTTTGTTATTAGTTTTAACACCTTCGGGACTATAAGAAAATTGTGATTATTATTAATATCTAATGGTTTACTTAACTGATTTTTATAGACAAAGTGAACTGAAATTATAACAAACAAAGACAGATTTTATGGCATTCTCCTGGAAATATTTTTCCCAATGGACCATAAAGGAATAGAATCATGCGAATATTTATAGACGAAAAGTTTAAATTTATTTAAATGAATTTAAAAAAATAACTTTGATATAAAACTATTACGATATTAATTAAATGTGCCACTCTGAAGAATTATTCCTCTTGCTGATGAAGCAGAGATAGATGTATATCATATCGTTGATGTTATGCGTTCATTTTGCGTAATTTTTGCTTTGGATGATTTAAATTGGGTTATAACCTAAGGCTGGAAGTTATTAGATTGCGCTTTAAAAATGATCGGTATTCCACACACTGGTTAGCAGTGATCCCCCTTCGAGTTTAGCATCATATAATTACGCAGTGTTTGATGCTACTCGTATATATTTAACATCACGGGGCAAACTTAAACAATATTTTATTGTTGCATTGCCTGTGACCGTTACCGTGGTCCCACTGTCAAAATATTTGTTGCTACCACTACAAAATAAGCAACGATTATTTTTTTTTAACTGATCCTGACTGTCTTCTATTTAAAATATTAATGTTGTAGGTACCGGAGATATAAAGTTGGCTAGTACATGAAGCCATTAAGCCCTAATCGTCTTTGCGTCTTTCGGCGCAAATGGATCCTCTCTGCGTATTTTTGTACAGCGTATATTTTTGAGCATTATATATTAGTTTATATTGTAAATTAGGAGAAATAAAAAATATATGGAAATAAAGTTCTCAAATAATGCAATTCTTTACGTCCTTCTACCTTCATCTCTAAAAGTAATATTGAAGATTCCACTTGTTGGCCATAGGGCAAAATGCTTCCCATGGCCTTAACATGCAAGACAGAAGAAAAAAATTCAATAGTGATCAAATAACAGCATCAAAAAAAGTTTGGGACTCCCCCAAACATAATTTTTTATCTCATCAGACTCAATTATTTATTATTCTATTTATTTATTTTTAATATGTTTAAGATTTAGGAAGTATACCATATGGGCAGGTTTTGTTCCAAAATTATTATCATTTAAACCAAGATTTGACTGGAAAAAGAATACCAGAATTATTTTTATTATATCAGTCACATTTTTAGTTAAAATTGAATCGTGTAAAGGTAATTATTTTAGCGATTTAGGGGTAAAAATTTTAAAGCCTTTTCGTATTTTGTACTTAAAATTTTTTCGTTATAAGCGAATGTTCGCTATAACTGTAATAATTTCCATAAAGTATTTGTAAAAAGGTTGTTCGTTTTATGTGACAGTCCGTTGCAACTGGTGGACGTTATAGCCAAACTTCGCTGTAGATGGCATAGTTCTTTTCATCATAACAATAATAAATATTGGTTACTCTTCAATTCATTTGTATTTGCTTATAAGGCGTCTACTACATAGAAATGTTCATATCCTTTATTTGCTGCAAGGATATCGTAACTTAAAAAAAGCTAGTGTGACAGTAAACAAGTTAAACGTTTTCAATTTCAAGTCGTGCCCAACTTAATAGAAAAAAATCGAATAATATTCTCCCCTCTTCAGAGTGAGTATGCAAAATATTTGCATGAAATTTATTTACAATATCCAGTCGAATATGACGACTAATACTGCATTTTAACTGAACATTTTTATTTTTTTAAGTTGTGCGGTTCTTACAGCAAATGAGTGGTTAATGTCCAGATACATACATCTACGTGTTTAGTATAGCGACACTAATGAGTTTTTCTTTCTTACTTCTGCTCGTGTTTCCACATACGCACAGAGATTTCATTCATTAGGGTATATTTTATGGGCGCATTTCATACTAAATGTTTTTGAATGCAAGTGTCATTTTGCCTTTGTAGTTGTATTCCATTTATGTTGTTCAAAGAGAATTTATAATTGGACACATTTGCATTTCACATTCTTGCATTAACAAGGTAAAAGTTGATAAGCACAAGGACACACAAATGGCTGTATCCTTGCGTTGTTGCACTTTCACTTACCCAGATTCATAAAGGGAATAGTAAAATCTACAGCACTTTCACGATCGGATGTCATGGTCAAATCTGTTATACCTAAATCGGCACGCTGAAAAGAAACGATTAAAAGAATTAGTTCATTTAAGACATTTCAACAAGCCTTCACTGGCTTAGGTGTATGTCGTAATGACATGGGCTGTCATACCCCTCCAATCAACCTAACCTAACCTAAGACATTTCTAGTAAAAGCTCATGCATTAGTTAATAGTTCAACTAAGTTATTTTTTGATGAAATTTCGGGTTTCATTTTTTATGAAATCTTAGTTTTTGATAAGTTCCCGATATCTATTGTGCTAGTTTTTTGTTCTTTAAATAAATATTCATTTTCCAGAGTTATGATGGGTCCTCCAATAGAGACTTATGAACTTTGACAAGCAACTGATAAATTTTTTTTTACCAAATTGGGTGTTCTGTTCGGGTAATCATACGCGCACTTCACCAACTTTACGTTTCCCATAATCGTCCTCTATTTTAGGATGAATAGGTACGTCAACAAGGAAAATTATCGAATTCTGGACAATATCAACCCACATAAGATCCAACTGCGTTAAATGCATCCCCAAAGAGTTACTTTTTGGAGTCGATTTCGATTCATCAAAGGTGGGCAATATAGGTCGACGATGACCAACTTCTTTTGGCCTGAATCGGATGATATGGACACAAACGATATTTGATTTCAACAGGTCAGCGCTACGTGCCATACACCTCATGCCACATTAGACGAGAGATTTGAGGACATGGTCATCACACGCAGAGATGATGTGAACTTATCACCGAGATTGTGCGATTAGACTTCGTTAGGATTTTTTTTTTGTGGGGTTTTCTTAAGTTGCAGGTCTATGGGAATAAGCAACAAGCCACAGTGGCCCTTAAGCCCACTATAATAATTTTTTTTATTTTAATAGAATACTTTGTGATTTTTTTAAACTAAATCTTAAATTTTGACTGATTTATCTTTATATTTTGAGTTTCCTAATTTATTTTTAAGCTTTAATTCAAAGGTAACATCTTGTTTTCAGTGTGATGTTCACCTTTCCGCCCGTCATGGGATTTTATCTAGTGTACCGTAGTGAATAGAAGACCTTGAGGTAAGTATGTCTTCTGCTGTAACAACAAATTCGAAAAAGTCGAGAAAACTTAAAAGCACACGATAACTTAATGCTAAGCTAAAAAACAAACCTAAGAAGTTCTTTGTGTGAGGATCGAAATTTTTTTTAAATTGATTTATTTATATTTTTTTGTTGCGAATTTTGATCTTTTACGAAACCTTTATTTTATGTGCACCTTAAAGCAAAATAAAAAAAAAATTAATCGCCAACAAAAGGCGATATTTTGATGAGAAAATTGGGCTCTCACAGCTTTCATTGCATTACAAACGCATGATCAGACAGATAGATTGCCATAAATAAATCGATTTCCCTAATTGAAAGTATTATTTTAAGCGATAAGGCCCATTTTTCTGTTTGTGGCCTTATTAACTGTGATACATGGAATTCGACCATTTTATCAGGCCATTTCATTTGAACAAATTTAATATAGTGGTAGTTAAAATCTGACCTTAATTTCTCTGAAATTGTTTCATTTGGTCCAATACTGAATGTTTGCTTGGTTCATTGTGTTTGCTGCCGATCTAACCGATTCTTACACTCTGCTAATAAACTCAAATAAAAAAAGAGAAATTGAAATCTATGGACGAATAGAGGAGCAAATGATTCTGATCTTTTCTGCCTGTACATACTCGTATTCATATATAAAGACGTACACATATATTTATTAACTTAAATAATATGAATACAATCACAAATTATATTATAACTTGGATTTAACAAGGACCTCTATTCACTTCTAGCAAAGCATCTATTCTCTTCAAGCCTTTAGTAAGTATCGAGCACACACTGATTGGCTGCTAGTTCACTACCCAGTACCCAATATAAATATGTATGTACATATATAAATATGTATAGGATTTAAAAATTCATCTTAGGCAATATCTCGCTACGCCCTTTTGTATATCCTTCCAATATACACATGCATCTCCCTGAAGAATATACCAAACAAACGTATTGAATTAATGTTTAAAATGAATTTATAATTTTCTTAATGAATTTGACCTCAAGCTCAATTATAAATGCATATTTACTATACACATACACAAAAGTTTTAAATTCAATTTAAATATACCAATTTAAATTATGTTTTGTTTTTACTTCTGTTTGCATGTTTTAAATGAAAATATGAATAAAAAATGAAATAAAATCCCTGAATATATAAAATTTAGTGAGAATTTTTTTAAACCCTCATGAACAGCAACAGCGCTGAATGCTTTTTAAATAGTTTATTATACATAATAAAATAAGTTTCAAATGCAAAATCAGAATATAATAAAAAAAGGAGTCTTCAACACTGGTGATTTTATTGTTCTCGTCTTCCATCCACAATACAACACATTAATAAATCATAGCGATAATAAAAACTAAGAAATGCAGTAAAATCTCTTCTCGCATGTACGAGTTTGAGAATTTTGCATGGAAATTTATGCAGTGAAACATAATAAAAGCGAATGCCTTTACGTTTATTCTCTTATCCTTCCCCCTTCAACAGTTTTGTTTAAAATTAATCATAAAAAATGGAAAATCTTAATACAAGAAACTACAAGTCCTTTATATATGAACGTGTGAACACACACACACAATATCTAAATATGCAGATGATTCTATCAAAAAATAATGTGGGTGTATAACGAATTAATTTTTTGTTAAAAAAATCAATTTCATGTATTTTCAAACTGAAAATTTAGCCAATCTGACTCAAATTCGATAATTCTGGTTACTCATTTTTCAAATAATTTTTTTATTAAGTTAAAGGTGAGAAGAAGTCAATTACAATAGCAGAACGGAACAGTACTGTTTTCGATAGTTGTGACGCCATCATCATCAGCGTTCATGTGCTTGTTTTTTCTTTCATCACCTTTTAGGTGACTGCTAGTATTTGGGAATATGGTATACATACATAGGGCGTAGATAGGCCAGAAGAAAATCAGCAACAAACTTTTTCCTTCTTATGAAATTTCTGATAAATAGTAAATTTTCCTATTCCCGCCCATCAAACAATTTTTTTAGGGGTTATAGACCCCCAGAAAATTCTGTACCAACGTCTTTGTGTATTTAACAGGCTTGTGTATGAAGTAAAATATAAAAAGCGAAATGTTTTATTTTTGTACTTTCAACACAATAGCGAAAAGTTTTAGAACGAAATTCCCATATGTCCCTTTGGCTTTCTCTCTTCTATTTTTACTTATCGTTTAATGTTCAATCCCTCGGTTTGAGGTCTTTTTTCAGCATTATTTTTGTTTACATTTATAGTAATTTTTCTTAACTAATTTAGTTTCAATATTCAACTGCATGGCTTTAACATAGTAAACATGTATGATGCTTGTCATCGTCAAAATAAAAATTAAGTTTTTCGAATAGTGTTGATCAAGTTCGAAATCTGAATTTTGACAACTTCGTTCTGCAAGTGCAACAGTTTCCTTCTCCTTAGTTCGTCGATAATAAACAAATACTTTGAAAAAATTATAAACCAGGAATTATTAACCACAAATGACAAAAATTAACACACAGACTAATACAAAATCTCCTCCTCTTTTGAGGTGCTTTAATATACACATTTAACAAAGAAGCCTAAAAAAAGAATTAAATAATTCTGAATTAATAAATTGTATGTAAATGATGATTTCAAAAAATGTATGAGAATAATTATTAATAAATGAAATGTTGAATTCACTGAGCCCATTTAAGGATACACTGCATCACAAAACGGTTTACAATTTTTAATATAAAATGAAATGAACACGATCAAGTGTCATTAAAGAAATTAATAAAAAATCTTAAGCTGAAAGTCCACACGACACGATCTCGCATCAGCTCATTCTACGCATTCTACGCATGTCTCCATTTCATGGTACATACTACGCTTTATTTAGCATTGAAAATTTAATATAACACCCTGTTCACACACTTCAACTTTTGTCGCGCAACTTTCAATTCAGCTGTGAGAAAGATAGAGAACGTATGTATGTACTACCTTCTCTATATTTCTCACTTTTGTATGATTTTATCAACAAAATATTACACGTTTTTAGGGAAAAAATTACATAAACTAAAAAAGCTTCAATGGGATATATAAGCCGATAGATATATGTACATATAAGTATAAATATGTGTTCAAACAAAATATTCCTGTTCAGCAAATTAGATTTTGTGTTTATGTGCAATTTTATTTGTTGCCGATCATTGGAGCGCAGAGTGCATTCTGATCCGGCTGATATCGGTTAAACACTCAGACTACATATGTACATACTTATACACACATACTTATATTTCCTCCTCCTCCTCCTCCCCATGAGGGAATAAAAAGTGCGTTTAATAAGCTGGAACATGTCAAAGATGGTTTGCGAAATTCTGATTGAAAGCCATCAGATGTCGATAACATAATATTGTGCAGTACGATCAGGACAAATTCCACGTTAATTTTTAATGAGGTGGTCTTCAAGATAATAATTCGTCATACTACTGCTCTAGATCACTTTCAAAGACTTGACTACATGTCCAAAATAAATTTTTGAGACAGAATTTCGACATGTCTTTCAAATCTTAATATTCACAAAAGGGGACTTGGTGATTTTAAATGAAAATTTTGAGAAGACTGGTTAGAAATAGTTACGTGTATATAAAGAGAAGACACGTTTGTTCATTCACATCTAAATCTGGAAAAAAATTTTATAGAACTATTTCGTTATATTCATGGACTTAAGTTATAATTCCGAATTTTTCAGTTTTTATTTAACCCAGTTCCCCTCAATTTCCCATTCTTGAGAGGCAACACAAAATGTTTTTATTTTTGATAACTGCAACTTTAAAATAATTAACAGTCGTTGAAGTGTTAGTACCCAAACTTTTTAGAATTTGGGCCCACGCAAGACACAAAACATGAAATATAACAGAACAACGTTTGCAGGAATAGATGGTACTCGTATTTACTGGGGAGGAGGGAGCAAATAACATTCGCCAAAGGTATTTCATTTCACACATTTCATACGGGAGGTCGATGTATTACAGCAAGAGCTAGGCATTCTAATAAGGAGAATAATGGGGTCCAAATCAGGGGCAGGTGGTGGATCATATCGAGTGACGAACGTCGAGGCAACATAATTTACATGAAGGAAGCGAGTAAGAGCACGGATATGTGGGCAGTACCAATAGAAGCAAGAGTAGAATTGAAAGAGGATGTGAAGCAGTAGGAGCATTAGAGACGTAGTAGTAGAGAATATAAAGCTGAATGTAAAAATATAGTGGAGAAAAAAGATCAACCAGGAGAGGCGTCAAATTAACAAATAAATAAACTATGACATATATAGTACACAATAAAAAAGAAGGCGGGGCATGCAAATTGCCCTGTTGTGCCTTTAAGGAAGCAAAAGTATCAGGAGACAAATTTTGAGTAGATTATTATAAAAAAATAACGATAGACGCAGAACAAAAAATATGCAACCAATCGATCAGAAATACGGCAAGTGCATGCAAACTTCCATAGTATTCAGTCCATATGCTTTAATTTTCTGCTGCTTATAACTTTAATGCATACAGCTCTACCGTTCACAGCTGTGCCCGCCACTCCTTAAGCGACCTTGGTCTCATTTCATCACTTAATTTTGTAAAAACGGGCCTTGCCGAACCTTTCGCAACTGGAAACGATGCTCGCTTAAGAATTGCATATCGACAGGATTATTTCCCAGCTCACTGTACTAATTTAGGCTTCATCCCTACAGTTTGTATAATTTAAATCGTATTGCATTTGGGACATAAAGTAGGGAGCATTAAAATCAGTCTAAAACGATTTTTATGCATAAAATAAAAGAACAAATATTTTCAAAGTCCTCTTAAATGATTCACATACTAAAGAAATTGAGAGAATGCGTAAAGAAATACAATAAAAACCAGTGATTTGAAAGAAAAGTCATTTGCATAATAAATTCACAGTGAACAGAAATAATTGAGAAAAACGAAACTAAGCATTTAAGCAAAATCACATTAAAACCATACATCATCATCATTACTATGGATTCCCATCCATTCACACAAATGCTTCAACAGACAAACACACAAACGAAACTATGAAAAGTACAAGCAACGTTGGGCGGAGAGGAAAAATGATATAAGCCATGAATTGTGATAGTTTATTTCAGTTGCAAGCAGATGCAATTTGAATTTGTGGCATAAATTAAATAATAATACAAAAGGGAATGGTCAAGAGCTTTTCATTAATTTGAGGGATTACAAAACGTTTAACAGGACAATTATGGGGGATTTAAGTTTTAAACAAGGATACTATTGCAGGCAAACAATAGAGTAGAATTCAAACAGCAAACATTACGTACCCCCTCCATGATTTCCAGAATCATGCCGTTCCATGAATTAGTTTTCGCATCTAAACTACCATATTTGCCATCCTCTTGCAAACGAAACGTGTAAGAAAAGCCCAATTTTTTCCCCAACTCCTCGATAAGTTCTATACCAAAGCCCTCGTACTGATCGTTGCCTTCGAGTTTATTTGGAACATCCTTGAGCATGCCGTAAGGTTCACTCTGCAAGAATAATGTGTCATTTTTGTTCCTCACTTTGTAAAACATTTACTCACAATGGCTGTGATCACTACAAAACTCTTGTTGACCAATGAACGTTGATCCAAGACCATCGAAACCACCGGCTGTGGACGTTCTATTGTTATGCCTTCATCAGTTTTCCAAGTGCCAATCTTTTGCAGGCCCGACACGGTCAACTCCACAATCTCTAAAACAAATTCACTTCTTACGCCTTGATGATCGAATTTTATGTCACCCGTTAGACCAGACATGCTGAGCTGAAATGAAAATTTTGAAACAGTTTTCCTTAGTTTTTTTTTTTTAACTCCAAAAGCTCCAACCGACCCATACCATAATAGAGGAGAAGGACCAGCAGAAGTCCTCTGCTATTTATTAAATGAGTAATGGGGCAAAAACAACAAAAGCCGAGACCATATTCAAGAGAGTAAAATTATACGTTTGTGATATATTGGGAAGGAGAGATGAGAGATATACATATGGAGAAATAAATGTGAACTATAGAGAAGAGTGATAAGTCGAGGAAGCGATAATAGGGACCTTGTAAAGAGAGAGAGTAGTCCTTTATTCGGCTACAAAAATTACTGTTGTCTAAATGACATAATCGGAATTCTCTCCAGAGCGAGGGGAGGCATAGGCTGCAGCAATTACCATTACATATATGGGAGACCCAGTCGTTTGCCCTGGCTGCCGAAATTTGCAATATCTGGTGACCATAGCCACGAGGTTACTAAGCTGCACGGTGTAAAAGTTCAGCAGCTGCGTTTTTCTATTCTTGTCAAAGTGAGGTCTGAGTGTTCTAGGAGTTACTACACAGGTAGGCTTATTGTTCCGTATGATCAGAGAGCATCATCAGTATGTGTTAAGCAAGATGAGAGGAGGAGACCGCATACATTGCCGGTGTCGACATCTTGCAGCATAGTTTTTCGCTTTAAGGATGATGTTTTAGTGTTCCGCCATGCCTTGAGGCATTCATGGACCTTATAAGATTTGGTGGATACACTTAGGAGGGAAGCAATGCAGCTCTAAGGAGGATTGGAGTTTCTTTTTGAAGATGTTAGTCTGATGACTTGAGCAGTGCTTCTGTTACATTAGCTGCGCTGCAAGCCAGCACAATGCAGTGAATAACAACTTGATTGGCGTAGATTTTAAAGCACTTGTTTTTACGGCTGGCATTATGCGAAAAAAAACCTCCGCAACCCAGATTGATTTGCACCAAGAATACGATACTTGATTCAAATCTGGAATACGTTCTCATCGGTCTCATAGGAAACAGTTTAAAATTATTATTATTTTTCTTACACTATTTTTCATTTCTATTTTGTTTCAAGTTTTTCTTTTTCACTTACCGATTTCATATAATTGACTAGAGTGTATCCTTTATCCCAAGAGCTGGCGTCGTTACAATTTAAAGGAACTGCCTTAAACATGACATGTTTAAACGTTTCAGCCAAAAGTTGCACACCATCATACACTAAAGCCATGTTAACGGTCAGAGGGCATGATACTACATTGTGACGAAATATAAAGAAGAAAAATGAAACCATTAAATAAAGAGTGAAATTTTTTTCTTCTGGTATATCTTTGCTTGTCATTGTTTTTTTTTTCGTTTTGGATAAAATTTTTTTTGGATAAATACGCATTTGAATGTTTTAATGATTGAGCATGTGTAAGTAAATATTTGAGCCTCTTATTACTTTTTTATTTTTATTAAGTCCTTGAAGATTTGACTTAACATGAATGGCAGTTTAATCTGCTAATGATGATGGATGAGATCTTCTATAAAATGGATTCTTGTTTAAAAAGGAACCGGATTAATGCATGTAAATAATTTGTTTTGGATTGATTAATACATGTACGAGTATGTATGTATGTATATTCTTTTATAATTTTAAACGTTTAAAAGATATTTTGCTCTTATTTGCTATTTTGATACTTCATGCCCGTAATAAACAAAGTGATACATTTAATTTAGATAGTGGAAATTACAGACCTTTTTATTTCTAGAAAAAATTCTTAAATTCGGTTGCCACAAGAAAATTATTTACAAAAGTTTTATCCTTAAAATACTTTACAAAAGGAGAGGATTTAAGTAAATATAATTTTAATTCAGTTGTAAACTATACTAAAGTTTCCCAAAAAACAAGTGCAAAATAAAATTCAAAACGATCCTTGATAAGTTGTGGATTTTATGTCAATATAGAGATTTCTTTATAGAACACGACAACGTTAATTTCTAAATTTTTATCGATCAAGACCACAGATATAATTGTTGTTTAAGTTGCACATGACGTTAGCTTTAGAAGAGCGGATACACATCGGTCTCAATTTGGTGTGTATGCGGCTGCAGATTCTAACACATGCCAAAAATAGTTGCGATATGTTTTGTATTGAAAGATCAGAAAAATCGATTCGTATAATTTTGGATAATTTATTTCATTTTCAAAGTGTTCTTGTGTTTTACATAAGAGCACATAAAAATAATAAATTTATTATTTGTTGCACTTTTCTTTGATTATTCTCATACGAAATACTACATCTGCATTGTAATTATAAAGCCTTCACACAAGAATGTAAATGAATAAATTCAAATTAAAAAACGAACCTTAAAAGTTCTTAAAATTAACCAGATAACTTATAATTCCACAAAAAAAATCCATAAAAAACTGAAAACAAAAAATCTGAGGAAAATCGCCTAAAAAAATAATAAAAAAAATTGTGTGCCATAAAGAGCCAAATAGTAAAAAGACAATTCTGGCAAAAAACCGATTTCAATACAAAGATCCAATCGAACAGATTACAAAACCGAAACAACTATGGTTTAGTTTAAAACCCGATATAATGCGTTTCTAGTTTATATTTTACTCCAAGGAAAGATTGAAATAACTTCTTAAACAAACATTTTTGAAAACAGGTCCATCAATGGAGAATTAACTATTATAAAAATTATTTCGGACGGCCACTTTGTCCATCCGATTTCCATTTACATTTCTGTGAAACCAATCTGCAAGCTACACCTTCAAATAAAAAAACATATTTTTTAAATTGATACATAAATGGGAAGGTTATGCGATAATCAATATTCCGGAAATGAGGGACGAACTGCCCATTCAATTTTCTGATGGAATCAAACTACAAGCAAACCCTTCCAAACAAAAAAACTAATTATGGAATTATCAATATTACGGGCGGGGAGATCGCCCTTCCGATTTTCGAGAAAAAAATCATAGGACTAAAATATGAACAAACTCCCTGTACAAAGATTAAGAAAAACTAAAAAAATACAAACGAATCTATAACCTCCTCCTTTTTTTAAGTCGGTTCAGAAGTCTAAGATTCTACCTAAAACACTTCAGTCTTCATCAAAAATCAAAAACTTACGAAAATTATAATATTGCCCCCTTAATGCAACATAGTCACATCTCAAATCAAAAAGCGAACTTCTCTTAATGCGATTAAAGTTTTTAAAGTGTCAGCTTCCATATTCCAATTAAAGGCTTAAATTTGCTTAAGCTTCACATATATGTAAGTATGTATATAGTATATAATTCAGTTTTTGTACATATTCGTTTCATGAAAATATGGGAAAAGCTTTTTCTTCGGTAACTCAAAAATTTACATTTTTTTTTTTTTTTTTTTTTTGAGATATGACTATGTTGCATTTAAGGAGCGTTAAATGTATCTCTAATGCAAATAATAAGAATTCACCAAAATCTGAAATTTTTAAAATTAAAAATCCGAAATTTCTATGAAAACCATAAAATAGTAACAAAATATGGAAATTTTTCAAATAAATAAAACTTTTCATTGTACAAAATGAAATTAAAATCGCTGACAATCCTAAATTTCAGTAGAAAATCAAAACTTTACATTAAAGATTTGCAATACGGATCTCGAAAACTAACAATTTCAAATATTATATATAAAATCACTCGATTCTCAACGAATGAAATAATATAAAAATAGCTTGGAATTCATTCTGGACAACTGTACTCAAAGGAACTCCAATATATCATTAAGACTATATTTAAAATTAAATTGTTGCGTTAACGTAACGCATTCATTTGCAAGTCTTTTCTATTTTTTTATATGCGATTAGAGTCGATTTAGGATAAACGACAATGGAAAATCTCAACAATTACATTTCGCTTGAGCAATATTTTCATTTGAACGAACTTCGGATTAAAAAAAAAACCTTTTCCCCTTAATCGAACTATGCATTTAAGAATTTGCTATTTGAAATAAAAATAGAAACTATTGCTCCTTTAATGCAAGAATGACGTATCTCAAGAAACAACGAATTTGCAAAGTGTTTAATCGCATTTTAAAGTTTTTTTTGGTATAACCTTAGTTAAGCTTCAAGTATAATTCTGAATCTTTTGTACATGAAAACAGAAATTTGAGGAATATTTTTTTCATCAATAACTGCAAAATTTAGATTTTTGAGATACGCCGACGATATGATACTGAAAATCAAAGAGATGTATTCCGATTTTGTATTAAGATTAATATAATGGGATGCATGTGGCACGATGAAAATGAGACAACACTGCCTGATGGTTCGTCAACGATAAATAAATAGTTTTTCTTTTAAGTAATGTGTTTCATAAAGACTTACACTTAAACAAAATTAATAGATAAAAGTGTTTCGTTAAGAGAAGTAAAATAAAAAATTAAAAAATAACAATTAAGAGCTTCTATTTTAATTTAAACGGAGTTCGATTATCCGAATTTGACTGTATGTACTCGTACATACATATATGCACATATAATTTTCATATTCTACATACATGTGTTAGTGAAGGGTATAACAAATTTGGCACAAGCAAATATCATCCTGAGGCCCTATGTTCCTTATAGGAATTACAGGATATAATATATAAATATCATCGTATTACATCATAATCAACTTACTATTTTGAAATGGTTCCTCTGACTCATACAACGCTTTTGCAACTTCTTCGACGTTTTTGGCTTCAGGTGAGACCAAACGTATACCAGTGATATTCGTATCACCATGACGAAAAGGTTCCAAATCAATAGTTTGGAAATCCAAGCTCCCAACAATGTAACGATATGCTCCATTCATGATACCCACTTGTTGAGCCTTAAAAAGGACACCATATAAAAAAATTGCTCTATTTATTAATTTTCTTATTCAACTACCTGCTTCAAAAGTTCGGGTAAAGTTGCCAGAGAGCCAACAACCACAAACGATGTTTCACCAGAATTCTTAATACGACGCAAGACATTCCGGTAATTGCCATTTAAGTCGAGCTCATACCGTCGCAACACTATAGTGGGACCATGTGTACCATACATTTGTAGCAGTTCAGTTACTATGGGTAAATATTCTCCTACATGTATTACGAGAAAAAGTTAAATTTCCATCCCATTTGAAAAGCATTTGACGACTGAAAACACCCACTCACCTGATTCATATATAATAGTGAAACAACCATCCCAACCCAAAGTGGTGACCAGATCTTTTAATACGACCGCCAACTGCGAAGGATGCGGATGTAGATTAATAGTTGGTAATTTCGCACCAAAATCCCAACGTGTATCAATGAAGGGCAACTCCTTGGCATCACACAGACTCATGGCATGTTTAGCTGCCATTGTGGTTTTGGGTCCGAATACAGCAACAAGATTTTGCTAAACGTTGAGATAACAAAATGCAAATAAATGCCACTTTTAATTTCATTTTGCAGCATCACACCCAAGGAATTATCAATCTAACAATGTTTGTTTTGTATTAGTGGCATTATTTCTTCTCCTTCTGTTTTCCATTCGCCTGCCAAGACTTTTTCTCGCCTATACTTGCAACAGTTTTATTTACTTACCTTAATTATCTTACATAATTTCTTCGAAGTCTCAAATGCATTATTCGGTTCAATGGCAACTGTTATGCCATTCAAATTCAAGTCAGCATTTTCTTCGTTCGCTTTATCGATGGCAAGTTGAAAGATTTTCTCCATGTCGGAATCATCATTTTCAAGCAACAGCGCTGCAAAGATTAACAGAGGAAAATTAGTTTAAGCAGATAAAAGTGATAGTTAATGGACTTTTCAAATAAAATGGAATACACTTCAAAAGAAAGACAGATGGACGGATGGATAGAAGGGAATTATGAGAGTCAGAAAAATATTAAACAACTTTTGATAACATTCTGTATAAAAATTTTATTTATTAAAGAGATTTTCGTCTTTATTATACTCGTACGTATGGATTATAGAATGACTTGGATTCATTTCTGTATGATTCGTTATCAAACATGTATGAAGGCGTATGAGTTAAAGTTAGTCATACGTCATACATATATCGTGATAGTACCCATGAGTTTAATTTGAGTGTCCAGAAATGGTACATTTTGTGCAGTGATATTATAGTCTGGTATGGATGAGTAACTATTATTACTCCAAATATGATTGTGATCTCTCTGATTTCCTTACTAACTATTTATACCAGCGATATCCGAAAGAAAATGGAATACAACTCTCATGTATGGGCTAGCGCTTCAAAATCCATTTTGAAACTACTCGACTGAGTACGGGGGAGGGCGAAGAGGCTTATCGGTGACAGTAGTGTAGTCAAATCTATTGACTCTCTGGAGTATTGGCACAACTTGGAATGTGTTTCACTATTTATTTCGTTACTATAATAGAATGATTTCCGATGAAATCAGGAGAACTGTTCCCAAGACCCGCTGTTATTTGCGAACAAAGTACGATCTTTATTAAGAACACATTAATTTGTGGTCGGCAGTGAATAACACTACGCATTACACAGAAAATTCGTTCTTTAGTCGAACTTAAAAATATTATTTTTTTAATTAATTAACAAACACAAACTGCGAAGCTGCTTGGCTTATCTGCAGAGACACCCAGATTCTGCGCCAGGAGTCGAACCTGCGACCTTCGGACTACCAGTGTAGTACACTAGTCTATGAAGTCACTGCTCGTATGTATGTACAACCTCTCTGCAGATGTCTTACTTCTCATCGCTCCATTTTCCGTCCCATAGCCTATTTTCCTAGTACTTGCACAAAGAATTGCACCAGTAGGGGTCATCCCGTGAGTACTGGTCCAATTGAAAATTATTAATAAATTAAAAATTATTAAAAAATTAATAATAATATTGTTATTACTTTAAGGGCCATTAATCCCAAAAAATAGTTAAATTTGGTTATTTTGGATATATTTGTCATCATTTATGTATGTATCTTAACGTGCGGTCTTCTTAACAGGAATCAATTTCCGATTTCGTGAATGAGGAAAAATATTAAACAAACACAAAAAAAAAGAAATAAACAAATTCTTATGAATTTTGGCAGACAATTACCAAAACAAAAAGCATTCGTCTAACAAAAAAAAGGAAAATACACAATAGAAAATTAACAAAAAAAAGTAAAAATACCAAGAGACATTAAAGCAGCAATTTTATTACAAAAGATTAGTTTGATGAAAAAATAACGATAATTTTAGTTAACATGTGCCCATTAGTCGGATTTAAAATTTGAATTGCAATATTTTATTTATTTATATATTTGAAATGGTATGAATATAATTAGAAATTATATTATAACCAGGGTTTAGCGAACATAATAACGAATTTGTTTGTGGGAAGCGAACTCACAACCTTCGCTCTGACAGTGCGGTGTACACTGCACAAAAACCTTAGCGGGACATCTAGAATTACGTTTTATTTTAAAAATCTATCACAAATTGAAATTAGCAACAATTAATTGGAATTAAAAATTTATTTTTTAGGTATCGAATTCGATTACTGAAATTGCCAAATTCAGATTAATAATTTTTCAAATTATTATTTTTATTAAAAAATAATTTCGCACTAGCAGAACGGAACACTAGTGTTTTCGCTGGTTGAAGCAACATCACCGCCAGCGTTCCTGTGTGCTTTTTTTAACACTTATTAGATGACTGCTAACGTTTAGCAATATAAACTATTTAACACATTGTGTTATGAAAAAAGAAAACAAGAAAGTAAATGATTCTGGTAAATTTACCAGCATCACCAATGTGTGTTAAAATTAAAAGCAAATTTATTTGTTAGTTACCTTTTCTCTCCTATTCTTCCTTATCGCTTAATAATAATAAAAAGGTCGATATGCCAATGAATCGTAACATGCTTTACAAAGAAAATTCATTCTTTTGACGAATATTTCGCATGTGGAATAGACCTCCAGCAGATGATTTTTCTACCACCTTCAGTGTGTAAAGGTTCACATCAAACATTATTCCCGCTATCCCCCGTCCCATGAAAGAATTTCTTAGTTCTAGCAAACTGCACTGCACAAGTAGTGGCAATGCCATGAGTGCTTGACAAAAAAAATATTATGACGAATGATGGCGGCCATCGAAAACATTACTGTTCCATTCTGCTAGTGTAAAATTAGCTATCGCTTCTTCCTTAATAATATAAAATAATAATATAAAAAAATAAATAAAATAATAATATAAAAAAATAATATAAAATAATAATATAAAAAATATAATTTAACCAATATAATTAAAAATTAATTTAATTATTCGTCATCTGATTAAAAAACAAATTTTGTTTAAAGGTCTTTTCCCTCATGCAACGGGTGATCGTTTACTCGTATATTCACTCTTATACTGATTGAGGAGACAAGATTTTTTTACTAGAAAAATATTCGTTTTACATAAAAAAAAACTTTGGAGGGCCAAATTATGTGCAATGTCTGTAGTAATAAGCGAAATAGATCATAAGTAAGAAAATAAAATAAAATTTAAGAGTATACGATGAGATTGAAATGTTTACAAGATTGATTTTATTTAAATTTAAGTTTAAGCTAGGCTTAAACTTCAGTTAAACAAGGTTAAAAGCAAGTTTAAATTTAGTTTAACTTAGTTAAACCAAGCTTAAACTAAGTTTAAACCAAACTTATACTCACTTTACAAACTTATATACACTTTAACTGAGTTTTAATTTTTTTTTTTTTTTCAAATATAACTTTATTCAAAACTACCACTTTTTTTTGATTTGGAATTATGTGTATAGTTTGGACTAGTTTCAAAAAATATATATTTAATTAATAAAAAGTTTAGGGTGACAAAACGACTTGAAAGTTCTATATTTTTAGTGTAATTCCGCACACTGTTTATTGCTTAACACTTATCCTGTATTAATGGGTCAAAATTGCCCAAACGGTTTTTATAGCTTATTTATTCCTTAAATACTCGGCGGATTTTTTAAAAAATTTTGTACAATTATTTTTTTAGCGAATACTATTAAAATTTAAAATATAATTCTTGTAGATCGTTTCACAAACCGTGTGTAAAAAAACTTACGCAGATGGTACACTTGGGTCAAAATTGCCCAATGCAACAAAATCAATTTGCGAATGTGATACGAGCTTAGTAACAACTTTTTTTGCGTTTACAACATCATGGCTAGCATCCAGAGAAGATAAGAATTTTTCTTATGCAATCAGACTCAGATGGCGAAAACCCTCAGGACACATCAAGTGAAGATGAAACCAACTTCGTTTCTGAAGCTGCATCTGATTATGAACCCAATTCCTCGTTGTGCTCCAGCGCGGATATTTGCGAAATTCTCGATCAAACTACAAATGAAGTATCAATGTATCCATCAAAAAATTCGAAATATTTATGGTCACAAACATCTACAATAAAAGATATTGGAAGATTTTCTAAGCAGGACATAATAAATCTGACTCCTGCCCCAACGCGTTATGCGATTTCAAGTGCTGATAGCATAAAATCATCTTTTCTGTTATTTATGCCTAGTGATCTTATGAAATTAGTAGCTAATATGACTAATTTACAATGTGACTATAAATGATAATGTATTTATAGAGTAATCTTTATTCAATCAATTCGTATAGGTCAATCAGTATTTGAAAATAATTGGATAACTGTAGACAATATAACTATTGAAGCATATGTCGGACTTCTTTTGTTGGCTGATATATGCAAATCTCATGGTGAAGCTTTAGAATATCTATGGGACGAACGCAAAGGCAGACCCCTATTCAAACCCACCATTTCAAAATATATCACGTGTAATTCGGTTTGATTAAAAGTCAGAAAGAAGCGAAAGACGATTCCGTGATAAACTTGTTCCCATACGAGATTTTTGGAGCCATTGGGAAACGAATCTAAGAAAAATCTTTAATCCCTGTAAATATGTGACAGTGGATGAGCAGCTCGTAACATATCGTGGACGATACCCATTGAATCAATACATACCCTCAAAACCAGGAAAAATGGTATAAAAATTTGGGCGTTGTGCGATGTAGAAACAAACTATGCATGGTCCTTGCAGGTGTACACTGGAAAAGACAGGATCTGTGAGCCAGAGAAAGATCAAGGGTGCCGCGTTGTCTTGGGCATAATGTAACTTGTGAAAATTTTTTCACCTCACATGAACTGGGTATTGAGTTGTTGAAACGAAGTATCACAATGGTTGGTACTGTCCTAAAAAATAAAACTTTTTTGCCAGAAAAAATTTTGCAATTAAAAAACAAACCAGAGAACTATGCAAATTTCTTCTTCGACATTGAGAACAAAGCAATTTTAGTGGGATATGTAACTAATAAAAAAACAATCAGTGTTTTTGCTTAGCACATTACATCACGACGAAAAAATTGGAGCAAGCTCCAAAAAGCCAGTTATAATTCACTTTTATAATCAAACTAAATCGGGGGTATAAGAACTTATACATGCAAAAATTGAACTAACCGATGGCCTCTAGCGCTATTTTACAATATGCTGGATATATCCGCTAATAATGCTTACGTAGTTTTTCTAAAGATTAATCCAAACGGTAATGAAAATAAAAAGTATAAGAGGCGCATTTTCTTGGAAGACATGTATGGATCTAATAAGCGGTGAAATATCTCGTAGACCGAATATGCCACAAAGTAGCCCTGCTAAAGCATTCGTGTAAAGTCTTCGAAAGGATTCATCTGAAGTTTCGCAAGCAAAAAACTTAAAAAGGAGTCGATGTTTCTTTTGTCCAAGTCGATCCAACAGCACCAAATATGCAAATAAATGTTGCGAATATGAAAAATTTATTTGAAAAACGCATTTTGAGACCAAAGTTATATGTAATGAATGTATAAAAAACAAAAAGACTAAATAAATATTTGATTATTTTGTATTGGGCAAAATTGACCCACTAATACCATATGCGTTTTATTTTTGAAGTACAGGATAAGGGTTAAACAGAAAAGAAATTAATTTTGATGGTCGTAAAAAGTAAGTTTCAAGGAAACAAAATCCACATTAAAAATGTTGATGAAATATTTTGCAACGTAAGATTAAACATTTATTGCGCTGGCCATCTCGTCTAATTTCGCGACGCTAAACAGAAATAATAACTGCAATTGCATATTGAACTATTGCATATTGACTATTAATCTTTCTGCAGTTTAACTTTCATCTAGAGAATGAATTCTAACGTTGAAATATATAAAGAAAAATTTTATTAAAAATTAGATAAAAAATTCAAAGCGCTCTCTCTCTCTCTCAGTCTATTTAGCCAATATATAAAATGTTTATGATATTGTTTTCATAACTATATTATTTGCTTTTTAACTTTGTTTGATTAAGGCAAATAATTCACAATTGTGTTTTAATATTTCAAGTTTTTAGGCAATGAAGAAGAAATTGTTTGTACTAGTAACTTAAGTTAGTACATTCACAAGATTTCACGAATCTAGCATCGTTCATTGGATCTAGTCTTAAATCCAAACACTGATGCTGGAAAAATATTTTTTTCTTGCTGTTTGGCGCAGAGGCTTTACAGTCAATAGAGAAAATTGGACATGGTTTGATTTTGTTCTACCATTAGTTTTATAATTAAAAAAATAAATAAAATAAAAAATGTACAAACAAGTGTCTAAAGCTTTGGTGAATGTAAATTGACCTAAATTCTTAAAGCAACATAAACTTGCACTTGATGTGATTTATTGCAAGTACAACATACAACCCACACACACACACACACTCACATACAAATGTACTCCTATGTAATCCAAATGCATTTTGTAGCAACAAACATAAATTCTTCTGATGTACAGAGATGCATTCATTCATACAAAAGCACAAACATATTTGTGCACTTGTGTTCTAAAATAAATACATTTTATCAGAATGAAATATTTGAAAAAAAAATGTTCTACTGTAGATTTTTATATGGTGCACTTAGTAAATATTTAAATAGCAACTGCCATTAAAAATGTGTGGATGCAACAGACACGTGCACAGTTAATGCACACAGTTGAAAGAAGTCCATGAGTGAGAGAGGTTGAGAGAGTGGGGGAAATGTGCACTAAAATTCATATTTTACGTAACCGTTTGAAAAACATTTGAAATGGAAATGAATCTGAATGTTTTCAATCAATTTTTATAGCAATTTGTAAAATATCTAAAGTTATTATTTCGATAGCTTTTTTCCATTCTAGAATTCTAAATGACTTGCTCCAATAACTATTTGCCAACTTACCAACATTTGTTTGTTCCGCTTGAATATGTTTTATAACGTTTGAAAATAACACCCAGAAAACTATAAATTTCTTAACAAAATTTTTACAATTATTTATTTTCATAGTTTTTGTTGTTGTTTATTTTTTATATTTTAGTTGGAATTTACAATCACGATTTATTGCATTTTTCCACAATTATTACGAGATTCTAATTGAGTTAAGCGCAATTTGTTATTGAATCTTTTAAAATTATTTTCACTTTCGTTCAAACCGCGCACTTTCATTAATTAAAATCAACTGAATTTTCTGTAAAATTTTTGCAAATTTTATTTGCTGCTGCAATGTAAAACCAAAATGATACACAATATAAAAAGAGAATTTTTTTTTTAAATGTACTCGTACATATTTTCTTTTTTATTCAAAGCAAAATAGTGCCACTGAATATTAAATTAGTTTTTCATTTCAATATATTTTCGAAGAATGTTTTTTATTTATTTATGTTTATTACCAACAATGCACCGGCTACAGCGGCAAGATCATGATGAGAGAGGGAAAAGCCAACGAATGCATTTAAGAATTTTTCAACATAATCGTGAGAGATAGGGAGAATATTAATTCACTGGATCCTTTAAGTTTGAAACATCATAAGAAGAAAAAGGGCTTTTTTGTCAAAAAAAAAAAAAAATTGTAATCAACCAACTAAAGTCCATCCGTTACGGTTGTTGTAGGGGCCAACAAGGTTTTCGACTAGCTGACTCGTGATCATCACCCAGAGGGTTGCAACACGGTTCGCTCAGTACACAACACATAAAAACAATAACAAAATACAATAACAATACACAATCATAAAAAGGACCACACATGACTCTGCTACTTGCTGGAGCAGATGTCATTCCTAAGAAGTTGCCCTCGCAATCTTGTGACAACATGACTCCTCATTGATTTCTTAGCAACCCACGACCTACCTCTAGGCCATTAACCCCTATTAAATTAAGACACTTTGGGTTGATAAAATCTGGCACGAATGATGCCTGTGGCTCAACCAATATTAGTGCAAGTTCTTGGCTCACTATTCCTTTCATTTCTGCGAACATCGCTTTTCCTTTTCCTCTTCCAAATATTTCGTACCTTAAATGGCGAACAAATAGTGTATTTTGTACTCTGCTTAACGAACAATATAAATGATGTATTTGAAAGAAAAGGATGTTATACAAATTCATAAATTTTGCTTTTTACAAAACTTATAAAGAACGCAAGAGTAGACAGAAGTTTAACGTTTCTTTTCCGTTTGTAATTTTTGTTTCAAGGAAAATCTTCGAAAATTTCGACCAAAAAATAAATCTCGATGATGCTGTCAATAACTTTGAAATTGGTTTTTAATGATCTGATCGATTCAAAGTCCTAGATTATAAAAGAGCTTAAAAGTTTAATTGTATGGGTGTTGAGAGAAAAATAAAATAGACTCACGTTGAGTATAATTGTTTGTTGTGTTGTTTGTATAAAAACATTCTAAGCCTACTATGATTATGTATTTGTTGTAATTCATATGCAATATTGAAATTCTCATATTGTATTTGTTTTATATGGCATAAACATACGAGGTTGAATGTTATCAAACTGCTTAAACTTCACTGACGATTTGGTTTTAGCAACCAATGAAATGTCGGCATATGAAGCATATGAAGAGCTAAAGCCACAACAAACATTTTTTCAATGTTTTTTTTTTATTATTATGTTGGGTTTATTTAAATTTAAAACTAAGAAGATTGAATTTAGAAACTTTAAAATCACTAATTATTTCCAACACTCTATAGTAAATATATATCATGATTTTAATATGAATAAGTGAGGTAATTTAAAGGATTGATCAACTGCACTAAAACCTTGCAGACCAATTCAGGAGAATAAATAAATATATTGATTAACTTATTAAACAGCAAAGATTTTTCCAGCAAACTCATTAATCATTAGCGGCGAAGTTTGCTAATAAGATTTTAATGAATAAATATTATATGTATGTATCACTCGTAACTTTATACTTTAACAAAAATTTCTATGAATTACGTGTACAAGGACAATTACGAAACTTTGAACAAAATCCTTTTTTTTCACTACTGAAACATTTTGAATTAAATTCAAAAGGAGAAAAGAAAATATTCATGTAAATGGCAAAAATAAAATTCTCTCTGTCACAGTAAATCTACTTGTCAATTATTGATTCATTTGATTTATTTATTGTTCAGTCTTGTCACTGATGGATAATTTTCCTTATTTGCACAGACACGATGTTGTGGCAACTACTTTGGTGCACCTACTCAAACAATATTGCAATTGGATTGAAATGTCAATTAATTGCGTTTGCAAAGCCAATTAACATCTTGTTCATTGAGTTGACATACTTTGAGATCTATATTTACTTTTGTATAACTTTTTATTCATTTACGTATTCAATTGGGTTTTGTAAGGACTCTGATTGGAATTAACGTCAATTGTAATTGATTTGAAAGTAGAGAAGAATAAACTAATTAGTACTCGTAAATAATAGAATCATCTTCATTTTTATTGTTTGATTTAAATTTACTTATTAAGGCTTAAGGAGCCAGCTGTCGAGTGGAAAAAAGTTTTTCAATTAAAAACACCTGCTTCCCAGACAAATTTAAATTTTGCAATAGTAATAAGAAAATAAGCTTAAAATATTCCCACTTTATTGCACACTCTATAGATCACATAAAACTTTTGTATTTAAAGCATAAAAATAGAGCAATAAAAATAAAAACTTCAGGATATATAAATAAAGGAAAATCCTACATTCTATTTTATCTTTTTCTGTTGATTTTATTTTATTTAAATTTTTTCTTTTGAAACACACACACACACAGAGACACTCAAGGCCTTGAATACCCGGTGAATGAATAAAAATACAAGAAAATTTTTATGTGAATGTGAAGGAGTTTGTTTTATGCAAATACAAGAAGACACAAATGCAACGTTTCGAAATAATGAAAAAAATACATAAATTCTTTTAGAAAGGAAAATCTGGATAGTGAACGTTCACACCATGTGGCTTGGTAAATACCAATTTTCCATATGTAATTTCGACTGAATATCAAACGCAAATAAAATTTATGATTTGATAATAATGATCATGCCTATAAGGGTAAACTTTATTTTTAAACAAAAATTTTTTAATTTGTTTGTTTATAAAGATTATTGAAATTTGATCGTCTAAAATTTTATTTTATTCCTAAAGTACAAATTAATTATTGAATATTTGAATAACAAACCTTTAGGAAGATACGAGAATTATATTAATCATAAGCACTATATGTTTTACATCGCAGTTCAGTGCAATCGTGTTCACAAATCACTTTGTAGTTCATGATGTACAAAAACAATTAACATTTCATTCGAATAGTCAAGTTTGTAAAAAAAATCAATTGCTATTTTAAAGTGAAATAAATTATCTTTAAAAATTAAAAGCTTATAAATTTTTTTTATGAAATTAAGGCAAAGTGTAAGGAATATTATTTTTCGAGATCACAAGATACCTTTTATTCGAATGAAAAGAGTATTCGAATATCGAGTTATTCTAACTGCCTGTTAACTGCAGTAAGTTTGTTTTGATTGTATGTACATCAATAACAAATTTTTTCTTATGAATTTTGTTGTGCAATTTGATTTAATTGCATAATTTAGTATCATTTTCCATTATGATTGTCGCGTCGACGTCACATCAAGTCGACAGTAAAAAAAGACAGCAGTTCTGAACTCGTTGTAGGCAATAATTAACTAATATCGATGGCCAATTGTAATTTTATAAGCCATAGTAGTAGTAATATCCTATACATAATATTTAATAGCTCTCAATAACGATCTCATAATTGTCAATATATTGATGTCGACTTGATGTGAGGTCGACGTCGACAACCATGATAAGGGCAAATAAGTTCTTACGAAGAGCCAAGCTTAGTTTTAAGATGGAATTGTGAAACCCTGTGTGCTGCACTAAGAATAATTTTGGTAAACAAAACTAACTTCAATACAATGAACCAGTCGGAATGATTAGAAAACCGATTAGTTTGAAATCCGATATAATTCATTTCTAGATCATTATTTACTCTCAGGAAGGATATGTTCTTAAAACAGTTTTTTTAATTGGCGAACTATACGACAGTCAATATTTCGTACAGCCCTTCCGATTTTCGAAAAAAAAAAATTATAGAACCGAACTACAAACAAACCCTTTCACCAACTGATGCTAAACTTATGCGTGTGTAAACGTTAAAAAAGTTAAAAAAAATACATATTTCCTCCTTTATTGATGTCGGTTAAAAAAATTTCAGATAAAAAAAATTATTTTTAAAGTATCCACTTAAAGTAGAAAAAGGCTCACATTGATATTTTTATAAAAAACATTTTTCTGAATACAATTCTACTTATTAATGGCTAATAAAGGTGTTTTAAATTTGTATGACTCTGACGTATTATTATTTAATGAAAAAAATTACTAAATATTGTAATACTTTTGGCCGTTTCTTTCCTCATCCTGTATACACGCACTCCTCAGCCAAACACAAAATTTTAAAAACGGATTTCGGCAACAAATTGTCTGACAGCAGAAGTGACAATACACGTATGGATAAAAGTTCACAAATATTACATACTCCAGCACCCACACAACGAATACATGTCGTGTAAACTCACTTTCAATAGACACAATTATTTATTTATTTAAAGTAACATTGAGCAAGAGAGTGTTTTGTTAAGGCGGTGGTTACGAACACCTTCACGTTTGTCATTGAAAGGATGCAGAGTTTTAACAAAAGTACATAGATGAATTTGCATAAGAATGTTTTAATAATCAGAGATGTATGTAGAAGCGGAAAAATGATAGAGCGGCGGGAACCAAAAGGACCCAACAGATCATTTATGTGGATAATTTTTCTATGACATTCTAAAATCAAAATGTTTTCATTAATAACCGAAATTTTTTATTTTACTGAATTTATATACTAAGTTCACACATTAATGATATCCTTCTGAATACTGGTCTGAGTTCGAAATCTAACATTCATCTTGATCGTAGAAGAAACTTGAGTATCATAAAATCTTGTGTTTATAGAAAAACTAAGTGATACAATATGAGAATTTTATAATATATTAAATGGGAATTACATAATATAGAATCATAGTAGGCTTAGAATATCTTAATACGAACTCCAAAAGAAATAATTTATATTCCATATAAATTTATTTTTTATTTTTCTTTCAACCTGTTTGCAGTTGGACGACCTTTGGACGCCAATGACTGTATTTATTAGGAAAAACAAAGGCCAATTTTTTATTTATTTTAAATGCGGCGTGGTGTAGTGATTAAAGTGTTTGCCTACAAGTCCGAGTACCCCAGGTTCGCTCCCTGGCAGAGGACAAACATTTTTCACCATGGTTTTTCAGACCCACCACCTTCTGGGGAAAAAAGATAGGAATCAAAGATTAGTGAGGTTCATCACCACTACATCAAAATACGGATTGTTTCTAGGCAACAACAAATAATAACAATGCGTAAACAACTTCAACAACAACCCGTGCAAAGATGCATATGCTTTGTAGAAGCTCTATGCTCCCTCCGGGAGTGAAAGGATCATATATATATATATATATATGTATATATATATATATATATATATATATATATATATATATATATATATATATATATATATATATATATATATATATATATATATATATATATATATATACATATGTATATAAATGCTGAATATTGAAATTTATTACACAAAAACTACAGTATACAACATGAGAGTTCCATTTTGTATAAATTCTCATATTGTATATGTTAGTTTTTGTATAAACATGCTTACAAGCCCGCTGAATTTCACTGATTAGCATTAATGAAATATCGATATGTGAACGGGTACGTCCACTTAAAAAAGATAATTACAAAATATTTACATTATGTATTGATTTATATAAATGTTTATTGTTTGTTATTGGCTTAGTTCAATATATGTATTTATGATTGCAATTCATTGGCGCAAACCAAGTGAAATACAGACATATACTCCGCTAGCCAACGACAATCAATAAATTTTTAAATAATTATTTTGAAGAATGTCTCGAATAAAGAATTTGATAATTTTCTCAATGCAATAAAATATGAAAAAAATGGTAAAATTTTTGTATTTTTAAAAATTTCGGGAACTGCCGCATTTCCAGGCATGTAAAAAAACTTCCGATTCCCTGGAACAAAAAAAAAGTTGGTAATTTGGAAACACGAATTTAGACATGTACTGTTTTCTGTTCCGTCTTATACCTTCTCAGCCACCTTCACACGGTCGATAGCACTGAAGTTTTTAAATTAAATATGTCATGCTTTACAAGATCGAAAATATTTATGTCAGACACTCGTCAGTATCCTTGCTCTATGTCATACTATGTGTTATTTAAAATATTAACCACAGCATTTTCCATTTCACTTTCCTTTCTAAAACCACATTGATAGGACGAGTAAGACTTGCCGGTCAATGACCTTCTAAGAATCGTATCAATCACAGGTGATAATGCTATAAGTCCGTCTCTGACTCTAAGTCTAGATTAATAGTTTTGGTATCGTTAAAATTACTGACATTCCTTATATTTTGAACTATACAGTTTCGAAAAAGATATTGAGCCAGGAATATTAATAAGATGATGGGTAAGACGATTGTCAAGCTCTATAAATAATAATATACGACAACTTTCCCCTCAACTTTTTCGAAAGGATTTTGACAATTGTATTCTGTATTTGTTGTAATCAAATCATCTTTTATAGACTTTATAAATGGGCAAATATCTCTGCTAAAACTAATCTGAGCACACGTTCCTTTCTACTATTTTTTATCTCAATTTTTATTCTTAATTTTCAATTTGTTATTTCTTGTTGGTATATACTCGTACAATCCATGCAACATAAGAAATTTTACCATTTGTTTGCCACAAAGAAAAGGATATAAGATTACACTGATGTAGCATGCCGAAAACAGACAGTTGTTGAATTATTGAAATGATTTTATTCTATTTTTTTTTCTAAGCTTCCTTTCTTTCATTTGAATATTTAAGGAAACATAAAATCGTTTGCATGGAGATCTACAACATGTCCATCACATATTGATTTTTTTTTTATTTTTTATTTTTTTTATTGTCAGATGGAAGAGCAATTTTCTCTTCCTTGTTAGTTTCACATGACCCACTATAATGCGCAAGAAAGAATTATTAAATTAAATTTTTCATCATTTTTACTATTTTACAAGCAAATAAAAGTATAATTCAGCAAATTCTTTAAAATTTGTTTTGTAAAAAATAAGCAACATATTGACTCATGAATATTTTCGTTAAATTTAAATTTTAATTTAAAAAAAATTCTCATAAAATTAGTGCTCTTATTGATTTTTGTTGAAGAAGAAAAATACAAAATTATATCATCAATGCAACTTGATGGAAAACTGAAGCCATGATTAAATGATCTGAAGCTAAAAGTATTATTTTAGAATTATTGACGTACGAGGTTTGTTCAAAAAAAGGGAATTTTAATTTTTCTCAAAAAATATTTATTTATTCATCAATTTCAATTTTGTGCATTTCAAAGCATTCCCCCCTAGATATAATACACTTGTGCCTGCGTTTTTTCTAATCCTACAAGTAGTTTTGATATTCTTTTTCCGATATGACTTTGATCTCTCTCAGCGAATCGATTTTTATCTCCTCAATCGTCGCAAAACGCTGCTCTTTAATGGGTCTCCTAAATTTTGGGAACATGAAAAAGTTGCAGGTCATGGTTAAGGTATTCTTTTCGGTCAAAAAATTACGAAGAAGCAGTGATAAGTGATGCATAATGTATTGTTTTTCTACAATTCCAGACGATTTTTTCGCATAGCTTCTCACAAGCGGCGCATAACTTCAATATAATACTCCTCATTAACCGTAGGACCATGTGGCAAGAACTCAAGAGGCACTACGCCACGCTAATCTAAGAAAACAGTGAGTAAAACCTTGACATTTGATCGGGCTTGGTCTTTGGCTCTCCTTGGCTCTTCCTTTGGACGATTGGATTTTGGTTTCGATGTCATAACCATATACCATACATATGATTCGTCACCAGTTATCACCCTTTTAAACAAATCTGGATCGTCGTTAACGCCATTCAACATTTCCTAAGCGATTCCCATGCGATGTTTTTTTTTTTTTTTTTTTTTTTTTTTTTTTTATTCAAATTTTTAAACAAGCTTCATGCCCAAAACTTGGGAAAAAATTTATATGTCGATATCCTCTGTAACTTCTATAATAGTGATTCGACGATTCTCCATAACAATTTTGTCCACTTTCTCAACGATTTCATCGGTTTTTGATGTGATGGAGCTTCAAGAGCGCCTCGTCGGCATTCACATCTTCTCCGCATTCCTTGAAAAGCTTGTACCACTATAAACATTTGTCTGGACTGACCTTCGTAGACTAGTAGGTAGTGTACTAGACTCGTAGTGCGAAGGTCCCAGGTTCGAATCCTGCCGCAGTACTCTGGCAGTATGTGTCTTATAATTAAAAGGGAGCGCACAACAAGCCCTTCACTGGCTTAAGTGTATGTCGTATGACATGGGCTATCACACCCCTCCAATCAACCTAACCTAACCTAATCTAAGCATTTGTGTCTGACTCAAACAACTTCAATACAAAGAGCATAAAAATATCACAATTTACAAAAGAAAAATTACTATTAAATTTTCTAGAATTAAAGTTTGTCTTCAAACAAAAGATTGAATAAATTTAATTTTATTTAAAATTATGTTCGTAAAATATCAATTGCCTATTTTGTGTTAAATTTTACGACTTGAGTAATTTAAAAAAAGTTGCACAGAGGGATCTTACCACAGAATACTCGGACATCAGAGTTTTTATACAGATCCTATAAAGATCCCTTTCTTGCGGTATCTTGTTTTTTTCTATTGTTCTGATATTTATTTTCTTGCCCTCGAACTTGTTTCAAGATTTCAAAGTATTTTCAGAATTATGTTTTTTGGTCACAAAGAAAGAAAGAGATGAATATGTTAAATTAATACGTTTTTTTCTCACTATTCATTAATTTTTTCAATTTAATTTTTTCACAATTAATTAAATGAATTATTATAAAAACAATTCTTTACAATATTTCTGCACCATGTGGGTGTCTACTTCAGGGAACTCAAATTATTAAAAAAAAGATCAAATACAAATAATGAGAAGAAAAAATTAAATTTAAATATTTTCCAACATAATTTTTGCGTGTGTATGTGTTTTGTAGATTTCGCAATGAAAATTCAATTTATTTGTCACTTCCTGCCACAATCGCGAAAAAATTAAGAGTTTTTAATTTCTTAAACGTGATAATATCTTCAACTCTGGTCGATTTTGTGATCTTATTTCAGCGAAATCTGAATGGCAACTAATTTGACTGTCTTCATTGAAAAATAATAAAATTAACAGCCGGGTGTTGCTCATCGTAAAAAGCACGAATATTTTTCTAGTCGAATATTTTAATGTCGATGTGGCGGTACAATAGTTTCGTGTCCCATGCACGTGTGCTACATCTTAATTTGGCCTTGACTAATGTAAGTGTAAGAATATCAGGAATTATATCAAAAGCTATTATAAGCTCTCGTTATATCCTGGAACACAATATGCCAGGTTTTGTTCAAAAAAAGTCTAATTCAAGGGAAGGAATTTGAAAAGAGATCGGCTTTCAAATCGAAAACTGAAGAGAAAGCAATGGCAAGCAAAAAGCCAGTGTCTCAAATCAACAGCAGAAAGGTCTTTTAAAAGAAAAAAATGGCCCAATGGAAACCTATTTTTTATATTAACATCAAAAATTTCTTTATTTCGTTTAAACGAAAAACTATTTAAACAAAACACAAAAAAGACTTTATTTACCACCTACAAAATGTCATATAGTGTCAGCTCATTTCATTTGTATAAAATAAATCTTAATTAAAAATCGTAATACATCTATTTTTTTTTCGGTATGTATCATATTTTCTCTATATTGGATTGAAAGAATCATTTTTAAAGTGCCGAGTTTATTTAAGCGAAATTGGTTGTCCCTTATTCGAAATCGGTTTAGGTTGAAGAGAGGAAAATATTCTTATCATGTCAAAAAAAAGACATATACATAGGCCGGTAAAAGGCAGTTTAGGCGAAAATCTCGCCTGAACTAAATATAACCGTAGTGATCTTGGAATTTCGTTATTCGAATTCGATTGCACTCAGAATTCGTTTTGTAAGTGTATATTTCACCAAACATGTTTTAAAGGTTTAGAAACGACTCGGCTTGCAAAATTTTATTCTAATATCTGTTTGTAATTATAAACTTTTAACTTTTTTTTTCTAAGATTTTTCATTTTAAAAAATTTTCTGATTTTGTCTTAAAAAGTCTGGCAACGCGGTGTATTTTTTAGTACAACCGGGAGTGCATGCAAAGTCCTTCTCGCTTTCATTTCTATTTCTATTTACAGACTTTCATTCATCATTGAGTCAATCATTTAAAAGCTTTACTTAACGATAAGTAATAAAGCTTTACTTAACGATAATTATAATAATATACGAGTATATAAATGAACGCTCCATTTCGCTTTTATGTAGATAATAAAGTCCTTCGTATGAATTTCACATCAATGGCTTTTGTGCGTGTGTGTGTGGACATTTGCTACTCGTAACTCTTTTTAACCTTGACTAATATTTTTGTCACAAGAGCAAATCTTGGCAAAATAAAGCAAACAACTACAGAAACTGCGAAGCAACAAAGACTTGTTGCATAAAGACTGTGTTCAACCAGCCATCTAACGAGAAAATATAAGGAAAATTTCTGCACAATACTGGAAATGTTCATGTGTGTGTGTATGTATTTGTTTGCCATACACGGCAGCAAGCAATCAAGTCGATCGCACTCACGCACACAAACAAACATAAATAAATATATTTTAAGGGTCATCATCATTATAAACATCATCACGATATTATCCTTTATAAAGTGTAATGTGTTGGGCGCAAGCAGTAGCAGTTTACGAGTATGATTCGTACTGCAAGAGTGATAAAATATCTAGTGCACACAGTTTTTGAATGTCAGACACATAGAAAATGATGTCAAACATTAATTATTTGATGAACATTTTCTCTTATTTATTCTCGGAACAAATGGCTTTCATAAGACAAAGTTTTGCTTTCCATAAGCAAGGTCATGTCCAGATAAATTAGAAATTGCAGAGTAACTTTTTTTAAGTTCAGGGAATTGAAATAATTGCGTTAGAATTTAATATGCAAGTAAATATGAAAAGCATTAAACGTAGGAATAAGGGTAATATATTCTAATGGCAAGCCAGCAAGCAAGCGGGATGGAAGAAGTGCCATAATAAATTGGAAGACGTTGGATTTTCTTTTAGTGGAAAATGCATTTCTTTTATGATAAAACACTTTTCTCAAGTTCTCAAAGTTTTCGCAAACTTTATTTTTAAAAGGTTTTCCTTATTTCTCAATCATTGTGTCATGGCATATGCGGGCGGTTTCTTTATTAGAAGTTAATCCTATCGAAAGAAGCGAAATATCTAGGTGTTATCCTAGACTCGAAACTATTAAGCAAACTGACGGGCAACACAGTTGCTTACTACAGCTACAAAAAAACGCTTGATGCTACATGAGGCTTAAGTCCTAAAATATTAAAGTGAATGTATTTAAAGTCCAATCTTGAGCTACCAATAGTATGTAGGCACCCACTACAGAACCCAAAAATCCTACTTAGCCGCTCGGAGGCTCCGAGTGTTATATTGAACCTACTGCTGCTTCTAGCTGAATTGCTGCAAAACCAGCCGCATCTGGTCGCTGGAAAGCAAGGAGCTTGGAGCAGACTTCCCCTGATTTGAGAAAACCCCACGACTCACAGTTCGAGAACAATGATTTTTGACATGGAATACTCCCGTAGCCTTCCCAACAAAGCAAGTCTATTCTAGGAAAAAAATTGTGGCCATTAGCGAAGAAGTAGTGTACATTTTCATGGATAGAAAAGCAGAAAATCTGTCATTAGGATCTCAATGTGTGTCTTCAACTCTGTGTCAATTTAAGGATGTGCTCTCCAGATTAGGACGTCAAGCTGACGTTACTCTTATATGGATCTATGCACACAGGAGGATGAAACAACCGTATGATGGCAGATTCCTGGTGAAATATTTAACGGGATTTTAAGCAGGCTCTTCGACTGAAGCGCGAGTGCTAAAGCAATACTGTCCGGTGAGGTGCTTCATTTAAATTTTTGTAAATTTCACAATTTGCATTGTTCTATTCCACTCAGTGTTCCAACTATCTGCGAGAGAGTATCATCAGGAAGTTTAGAGAAGGAGAGCTCAGATTTTATAAATGTGACCATATCGCAGCAGTGCTCCTTTCTTTGATGGAAATCCTGAGTTTATCTTTCCGCTTTTAGTACCACTCCTGGCCATCCGTACGTGGGTGGTATTTGCATGTTTTAACATTCCATTTAAGGATGACCTGCATTTTAGCACAAAGCTTGATGTAGTATATACGTCTAGAAGAGATCTGACTGCAGCTTCGCTGTCGGTTATGATGTAGACGTCTTTATTCGATATCCAATAAAAACAGGACCAGTTGGCTCCCATATTGTTGGAAAACAATTTCGCTTTCAGGATATGCTACATTCGCACAAAGCTTGATGTAGTGTATACGTCTAGAAGAGATTTGACTGCAGCTTCGCTGTCGGTTATGATGTAGATGTCTTTATTCGATATCCAATAAAAACAAGACCAGTTGGCTCCCATATTGTTGGAAAACAATTTCTCTTTCAGGATATGCTACATTCGCTCGATATCGTGAGAGAGATTTTAATATTTGAACTTCAAATTGAATGATTGAATATGAAAGATTTGAATTCACAGAACAATCTAAATACTTCGTCATAATAACAATAAATACTACAACTCATTTAAGAACGTAGATGTTTTTTTCAGCCAGGATACCCGATTAAATGCTGCATATGGAAGTGACACATACATTTACATTTTGTCACTAACAAACATCCATCTTTTATATTCATAATTTGAACTGTCAACGTTTTTCAATAACTTTTTTCTATGTTGACTTGCAAACATAAAATAAATAATTTTTATTCACCATTTTTCATCCGTTTATCATTAACAAAAGTTAAGGTCATAACAAGCAGTTAATAACTTTTGTTTGTTAGATAAACAATGTCTGCCAACCGTATTCATGGGTGTGCTTGGGTGTGTACATCTGTCCGAGTACTTGACTTTTGAGGAAATGGGTGGGGGAGGGGACGATATACTTTTCTAAACATAAAATTCTAAATTTGTTTTCAAGCACGCAATAGATAAGTCAGATGTTTGAATCTCTTTACAAAACGGGAAAAGTTATTCTTTTTCGCCTCCCCCTCCCCACTAACCGTATTTATTTGTACATACAAATATACGTTTATGCCCAACAAACACAAAATCAAAGGTTTGCACAGTGAGTTTTATTAGTTGATTTTGAAAATTATTTTCAATCCTCTTATAAACTTCGATGGACATTCACAAATTAAGTATTCACTCATCCGTTAAGTATTCATTAACCCATTAAATTTTGACACTTTTGCACACTTTTAGTAATATTTTCTGCCAGAGATGGCAATGTTGATAAAGTTGCACTGATTTTGATGGCATTCCAATTTTAAAAGTACAGCGACTGCAACAGTCAAATATAGTACTATTGATATATATTCCTAGTTTCACTAATTTACATATTAAATCGCTTCTGCTCTTTCATCCAGTCATGTAATACTTTGCAAGCGATTCCTCGTTACGTTTTGCGAAGCTTTAAAGTTTTAAAAATAATACTGTAGACTGGTTTGTCCAATTTCTCCAAAAATAGAACAGTTCTAAACATTATTTCGCAAAGAACACGTACTCATTTTTCCATCTTAAAATTGCATGTAAACCACAGTGCGTCAAATTGCCTGCGTAATTCTTTTAGCAACTGCTCAGCGATCTAAATCTCAAAAACTAGTCAAGGAAACTATTAAAAGTCTCGAAGATCGAACAACAAACAGTTACATGATCATAGTTATAAAGTAATTACGATGACGTGGGAGTCATTCTCCAGCCAAGAGATACCTTAGGACTGCCCTAGAACTTTAGAGAAATAAATTTCAAGAATATCAAACATTGGCTCACAGTTTTTTCAGTGTTACTTATCTGCGTTTCGTTCATTTATTTTTAATTTAAATGAATGATTTGGGAAACTTGAATTCAAAAACGTACAATATTAAAACTCAATTTGTCATTCCTGTTTACCAAAAACCACATTAGAACATAAGAAACAATGGCAATTGAAAGTTCTAGGCGCGCAAGCACCGAAGATAATGAATGTTCTGGACGCCCAGTTGAGGTCTCTAATACCGGAAACGATATGTTGTTGGCCGAGCAAACATTTAAAGTGCGAGAGGTTGTTGTGAAGCCATAGGCGTATCACATGGCTCCGTTGTTTCAATTTTAAATGATCACTAGGGTGTGGGAGGAGAGCTCTCCGTAATATGGGTGCCGCATTATTTCACAACCGATCACAAATGAAATCGTATGATACCTTCGCTATTATGTTTGACATTGTTCAATTGCAATATGGATCTGGGTCCACCACAATGCATTAAAGACCAAACAGTGTCTCTTCCACCAGGAAAATGCAAGGGTGTAAACATTTGCAGTTTCCATTGCGATATTTCATGAATTAGGCTACGAATCGCTCCCTAATCCATCCCCATTCTACGGATTTAGTCACGAGTGCCGATTTCTTGCTTCCAAACCTGAAGAAATGGCTCGGTGGAAAGAGATTTGTCTTCAACGATGAAATCATTTCACAAATAAATATCTATTTTGATGAATTCGAAAAATCTTATTATTTGGAAGGGACACAAAAATTCAAGAAACATTGCCTAAAGTGTGTGGAGCTCAAAGCGAACTATGTATGTTGAAAAATAAAATTATCTTTGATCCAAAAACCTGTGTTTTATTCAAAATATCATGCCCTAGTGTAGTAGAATTCTCATACTGTATATCTTAGTTTATGCATAAACGCAAGAGTTCAAAGTTCACTGACTTCACAACAAACAAACTAATTGATAGTGTTAATTATTGTCAATTAGCCTATAATTAATTTGTTAAACTTTAATTTAATAACAACATTTTAAGGCCTATTTTTGACAACGAATTTTATGTGTTTGCTGGGTATTAATCTATTGTTTTGCATTAAAAATATGTATGTATGTACTGAATTGATTTGATGTTTAAACAATATTTGTTGTACTCGTATGTTGTACAATGAACATGACAGATATGAATATAGATGAGAGGAGAAAAAACATATTCGAGTCCTAGATTCAAGTGTATATTGACATTAACATTGACCAAACCAAACGCATACAGAGACAATTAGCGAAAGAAAAAAAATTAAATTTCATTGACATTTCCAAAAGCCTCTAGTAAATCATTCAAACGATGAAAGCAGTGACAAAATGTTGTTGCAAAAAAGTATACAAATTTATATAAAAAAAACATACAGAAGTATATAAATATAAAGAAACATATGCAAATATGTATGTTGATGTCAGCAGAACAATTACTATTCCAGGTCCAACTGTTTGTACATCTATCAATTAATTCTAATCCTCTTAATGCAAGTAATTGCATGTGTACATGAGCGTGTTGTTGGACATCCCTATAAGTCCTTGGTTGATATGCACATACTTTTAAGACCGCATGAATTGCGGAAATTCTTATTGCTATTGTGATTATCCTGATTGACTTTTTCGCATGAGCGTGCATAAGCGCGATTGTGCTTGTATTTATGAGTAGATTTTCTATTTTAACTCCTTCCTGATCAATAATGTAAATATTTTATGATTTTTAATATTTTCCATAATTGCAGTTTTGCAGTTTTGCAGACATGATATAAAAAGATATCAAAAAAATGCTTTTTAATGTTTTCAATTTCTTTTCTTCAAAAACATTTCGGTTTTAATTCCGATTCTTTTATAAGTTTTCGTAAAAATGTTGTACAGCAAAATCTGCACATGTCTACCTTAAGGCACATATTTGATTTCAGTATTGTTATTATTTTTGTTAAAACATACCTCTAATGCAAGCCATAGATGTTGCAAGAATTATTACACGGCATTATAGATAAAGTGGTTGCTTGCGTCAGGATCTGTCTTAGTTGTACTGAAGCTAAAAAAGTTTTAACTCTTTTTTTTGGGAAGTTCTACAACACGATTACATTTCATTTTATGCTTTATTTTGGCAGTGACCTCAGAGCAAAAAACATTGTATGCACGATTTGTATGCTAAAATTAAGTTCATATCTAAATAAGAGAAAATGGATGACTTGCTTTCATTGAATAGTAGACAGATCTAGTGCTAGTGATGCTATAAGTAGGGAAATTGAGGGGAGCTTTCTTGAACAATTTCAAGCGTAGATGAAAAAGGACAGATTTTTAATGTTTAACAGATTGCATTGAAAACCTAATCACCCCTAACATGAATAAAATTCCACTTGAAAATTTCGATCGGCAAGTTTGTATTGTTGTTGTCTTTGTGTAATTGATGTATTTGACGTTAATACTTTTTGACTAAAATGTATAAATTGACCGCTACGAAAAAGAAAGCTGGGGTTTTTATATTTTTTTTTAACAATTTTTGAAACTTTTCTCTGTATAAAAATCTTCCTCGGGACATTAAAAAAAATTTGCTAAAGTCGTCCAGCCACTCTCAAACATTGCGAATAGCAATAGATTTGGCGACTCATTTTTATTTATATGGTTGACATTTATAAATCTAATATGTATTTTTAAGATAAATTTTTTATGAGAAAATTCAGTTGGTTGTGATTACTTTTCAGGAAACTCCTTTTTAATGAAATGCCATTGAAGTTATAGAAAAACTTCTACACTACTGAAAGAAGTAAAAAACTAAATTAAAAATATTAAAGCTGAAAAAATCTAATATAGCCAGTCACGTGGGACAGCAAGCTACAAACGTTACAACCTCTCGTACAACTTTGGGGCTGGTTATATGAAGTTTTGACTTGGCCGTAGGAAAAATGAGACTGATGTTGTAATTAAATTATTTTATTTAACGCTTTAAAGCAAGAAACATTGTGCGCGATTTTGATGTAAATGTATACTGAAACAAAGAAATAAATTAAAAAAATTAAAGAACTAAATGAAATGAAATCATTGTGGAACGTACGAAAAAAATATTATAAGACTCGGGGACAACTCTTCTACGAGTATAACAAAGAGAATATTGTGCTGGAAAAACAAGTCGATTTTATAATAATATGTACGAAAATAGTTTTATTTCCGTCCTAATGAGAATGATATCATTGAAGTAATATTTATATCAAACAAATTTTTCTAAATTTATTTTTTATTATTCTTTCAGACATTTGCTTGTTTATTTTTTCATTTATACAGGAAACCGAAAAAAATTGTAAATTTGTTTCAGCAGTATTCATAAAAACTTAGAATAGCATTGAAACAGTTTGTTAGTGGCAGTTTAATATTTCTTTCACAAACTGGAAAGTTTAACTAAATTATACAATTGAATGAAAATGATCAGTGAAATTTAAAAGAAAATATATACGGGTATATATAATTTTTAATTGTTTTATTATTGCCAAATAATCAGTAAAAAATATGATTAAATTCTATAGAATTCTCATATAATATTTGCAATTTTTGTATAAGAATATGAGTGTGAATGCTTTTCAAACATGATTCAGCTAAAAAATGGCGATGATTTGGCTAACGCCAACAAAATGCAAACAAATCTAAGTAAACAATAAAACGTTTTTTAATAATTGTTTTGGAGAATACCTCGAATTAATTTAATAAATATTTACTGATGTACATACAATCGAAACATATAAAAGAAAGCTCGATATTGTAATATTCTCTTCATTCCAATGAAAGAAACTTTTGAATATTTCTGTATTTCATTGTATTTGTGTTGATTTTGTTTCACTCGTACTTTTAACTATCATAATAGAATAATTTATTTTTACTAATTAATTGTTTACATATTCACTAATCGATTACAATCGTAGTAGTTTTCGTATATCATAAACTACACTGTAATTGATGACCACGATTACGTTGTCAATAAAATTCTTTAAATCAAAAATTAATTTTAAATAGTAAAAATTGGATTATGAATACGATTTTTGAACAAACGTATATTAAAATTAAAATTTATGTGAACTAATTTAAATTTCAAAGCTGAAGTAAAACATTTTTGAATACGACCATTGCAATTGTATTTCAGTTCATCATTTAATAAATTTCAATTTAATGACGCGATTTTGACAAACAGTTTGTTAATAATACAAGTATACAAGGTTTTGGACTGGGGCAACTTAAAGTTCTTTCTTATGAAATTTTGAGCGCTGAATTCGAATTCTATTTTTCGAGGTATACCGACGTATATTAGAATAACTGGAAAATGGTTTATCCCATTCAGTTAAATAAATAATCCGGATATTATGTATAAGCTGTTCTAATACTACCTTAAACTCTCTTCTGCAGTTTTAGAGATATCATGGAACTTGTGTAAAAAAAGCCATACAATTTTTGATTTGCTATAAATTTATGTGAAATGAAATTACAAATTACATTTTTTTCTGCAATTAGGTGAATATGTTTCACACTACACGAGCCGTATTTCAATAAAATCAGTCACATGTCAAAATAATTACACATTTTTTATGTTGTTTTTCTTAAATTTTTATGAATTAAAAAAAAGAAAAAAAAATTATTGCCCCAAGTTCCACGGTACTTCTGAAACTATTGAGCAGATTAAATCAGAATGTTGGTACGACGGCTTTTTTTATTTAAATAAGCTGGAGAAAAACCATTCCCAATTTCTGCTAATTTTTGGTTTTGCTCCGGTCCGAAAATTGACTTAATTTGTAAAATTGTGAAATTAATACACAAAACGATCGATGACGTATTACAAGTCGTGATATGCAAAACTTTATTCTGAGAAATTAAAAGCTTTATCATGTACATACATACATACAATGTAAATCGTTACATATTCAGATTATTTGCAATATCTACTTAAATTTAAAATGATGAATATTATTTCAGCACTTAATGAGATATGGGAGATACATACGGGTGAGTTTTTGGACTCTCATTATTTTTTATTTCAGCTTAGACGGAAAAAACTGTGAATTGGAAGCAGTAATTTCTTCTGTATTTGCCTTATTTTCAAAGTCAACCGATATATAAAACAAACACTTGTTACTGAGAGCAAAAAATAACGGAGCCAAAGGAATGTTTGTAAAGAAAAAAACATACAGTTAATACTCTCTTAAAAAATGTTGCCGTTTTGGTTATTTTTAAGTAAGTATATATTTAAACTTATTATTTTGGCAGTAAATAATTTTATTTTATAAAGAACAACCACAAAAACGGCAAGTAATTTTCAATTTTATTTTCATCGCTAAACCATTTGATATGTCGGCAAATGAATAACTGAAGCCACAACAAACATAACTTTCCGACAGTACGTGATATGATATGGCCAACATCATACAAAATTTAAAGCCTTGAATATTTTTTAGACTATATATAACACATGTGGAAAAGTACTATGTACTTCATTTTAAGCAGATTATGAAATTTATATAAAGTTTATAAATATTTTCAGTTCTGTTGTTCGCATTTCTGCCTATTTATTTATATCACTGCCGACCTTAAGTATTCTTTATACAGCGTATATTTAATTTCATAATTTCAATTACGCATCGTGATATAATTTAACAACCGGATGAAAATTAGTATGGCAGATTGGGGTGACAGCTGTCTGATTTCGCTCGTTGGTCTAGTAATCATTTATTCGTAAGTAGTGTTTTTCGATTCTACTTTTGTGTGTTCCTTTTTTGCGCATTTGGTAATATCATACCACTGAAACTTAAAAATGCAGCATAAGAAAAATACAGCCTAAGAAAATCAAACTTTTTGAAATTGCCCCAAGCGTTTAATGCTTATTGTCACAGAATTTATTTACCGGTATATTGAATATTGTCCAGCTAGATTGACTAAATGTTTGCATCATATGCATTCTTTGCATGTTTTAATAAAATAATTAATCATCTAATTGATGTATACATAATTAACAAGAACACTTATTAATAGTTCAAGCATTCAGAAATATGTCCCAAAAATACAAAAGGTGCTCGCAATATTTTATTTTTATTCTGCCATTAGTTAACGATTTTATTCAGTTTGGCAACACAGTTCTACATTAATAAAACTCTCATGTTTCTCTCACCCACAATTTCGCGCATAAACTTTATACAGCATTTGCTCAACAGGCATAGCATAATACACACATACACTTACAACCAAGAAGGACACCACACAATCATGTTAGATGACAGAAAATACAAACGCAATTTAGTTCAATTGAAGAATTCAACAAAAACGGTGCTTCGAGAACGGAAAAATTGTTTATGAAAAAGTGGAAATAATATACTTATATATATACATACATACATACTTATCTACATATACAATCGAGATAAAAAACAATGTTCTAATATATAAAATTATATATAAAAGATTTCTATATACACAACTAAATTGTACTTGGTTGTATGTATGTATATAAAAAGGGAAAAAATTAATATAAATTAAAAAAAAACAGAAACAGCAGCCACAGCATACTAAAAAGCACAAAGTTGAAAAGCCCAAAAGTATACAACAATTTAAGAATATTTGAAAAATATGTGTATGTATAAAAGGCATGGAAAAGAGTGTTAATAATTGCCTTCGGTGAAATAGAATAAATTCTGCGAAAGCTGAACAAAACTTGATTAAAACTTGCAAAGTTTCCTATTAAATTTTCTCCATGAAATCCATATGTTAAAGTAATTGAAAGAAAATAATTAAATATTTGCTCTGTTAGAGAACATAAGAATACAAATTAAAGCTTTAAGAAATCCTTGTTGAATGCAAAGACCCCCCCGCAGTGGTGAGTGTTGAAATATTTGTTTGTGCGTCTTGTATTGTGGTTGTAATAATTGCATGGAGCTGTTGTGCCAATGGAAAAAGAAACTTGTAGCACGTGAGAGCCATTAAACAGTAATAAGCAAACTATATTAGCATTTCGATAACATCCGCTGCGAACCAACAAACGAAAATAAGATTAAGAAGATTGTGAAACACACATACATACACCTGATATATTAATGCATACAGTCAGTTGCCACTAAAACAAACTAAGACCCCAAACATACTAGTATCAAAAAGAATATAAATTAAATAAAATAAAAGGAAAACAATTAACATGTTTGTTGGTGTGTACGAATGTGCGAGTGAATAAAAATTTTAACAGGAACAGAAACTTCAACTGTTGTTGTACTGAAATAATAAAGCACATAAATATTTCCCACTTCAACTCTCGAGTTATAATTATACTCACAGCTTAAGAAAAAAATGTCAGAGATTGTTGAATTAAATGTGGGTGGGGTACATTACACCACTACTTTGGCCTCCTTGCTGCAGGATAAATCATCCTTACTGCACAATATGTTTAGCAATAAAGATGATTTAGTAAAAGACAGCAAGGGTCGCTACTTCCTTGATCGCGATGGTGTCCTTTTCCGCTACATATTAGACTATTTACGTGACAAAACTCTACAGCTGCCCGAGGACTTTCGTGAAAAGCGGCGTTTGCAAAAAGAGGCTGACTATTTTAAACTTCAGGGCATGTTGGAATGTTTACGCAAAGAACGTGACTCCCGTTCGCCTGGCTGCATAACCATCGGATATCGTGGTAGTTTTCAATTTGGCAAAGACGGTCTGGCCGATGTCAAATTCCGGAAACTGTCGCGTATCCTGGTGTGCGGCCGTGTAGCTTTGTGCCGTGAAGTTTTCGGTGACACCCTCAATGAGTCCCGCGATCCAGATCACGGTGGTCCCGATCGTTACACCTCGCGATTCTTCCTGAAGCACTGTTTCATCGAGCAGGCCTTCGATATGTTGTACGATCAAGGTTTTCGTATGGCTGGCAGTTGCGGCTCAGGTACAGCCGGCTCAGCAGCAGAGCCCAAGCCGGGAGTCGATACCGAAGAAAATCGATGGAATCACTACAATGAATTTGTATTTGTAAGAGATTAAGGAGGCAGCAAGTTTAAGTAAGTTCTTTCTGTATCGTATGAAAAACAAGGGGACAGACAAGAAAATCAAGAACTGGAAACAAAATAATTTTATTTAGCATAGAAATATTATTTATTTTGTAAAATAATAGCGAAATATACCGAAGTATTTTATTAAGAAGAAGTTTCTTAGCAAAAATGATCTTTGATAAGCAAGCAAGACCGCTTCCATGGAGAAGGAACAGGATATAATAGTTTTTATAAAATAAACTGAAATCCTGTAATAAAATTTATATTTTCTTCCTCGAAAATCTTACACCAAATCCACGGATGTTGGCAAGAGTCTTTTGTACAAGGGACCTGTGATTTAACATATGGTATTAGATATTTCCTGCTGATAAATTTCTACTTAAAAGGCAGTAAATTATTTCTAATTGAAGTGACTATTTTAAAACTGGAGAAAATATAAACAATAAAATGATACAAATATGAAATTAAATCTCAAAATAATTTAGCAAACGACATAATTTAAGGTTATAATAACTTGAGATAATATTTATTATACTACTTGTAAGGAAAACTTATTCTCACCCTAAATAATTTTAATTGAGAAGAAAAACTCCAAGCAAAATACTGTGAATGTATGAAAAGAAAAAATAATTAAAATAAACAATAATAAAAATTGGAACAATGGGTCGTAAAAGAAAATAACGTTGTAACAAGGTTTTCTATGGATAAATAAAATTAGGAAAGTTAATGAATGAATAGATCCTGAAAAACATTTTTTGACTTTCTCAAACCCTTGCAATATAAACAATGAAAAAAAATTGCGATAAACTAGTCACGTCCAAAGATTTATTTGAAACTTTTGGCTTGACAAACCAAAAAAAGTATTGTTCCCTTCCCGTAGTCAAGGTAATATATTGAAACCAGATTTGAAGGATTTTCAAAACTGGTGCACTTAAGATAAATAATTGTTTTAAATAAAAATAAAGTATTTTTGTTTAAAAAGAGAAGATTTTTTTAAATCTATACATTAGAATAGAAGTTCATATATCCAGCTGGAAGCAAAATTAGGAAATTAAAATTTTATCTTTGAAAAACACTAAAAATTTCATAAGCAATTGTAAGAGAGGAGGATAATTTTAAACTTTTAAAAAAATTTAAGATGTTTTCAATCACATCATTGACGTTTTAATATTATTAAAATTAAAAAAAAAATATTTTTCAAATCTTATCATCAATAACACGGGCAACTTTTTTTATTTAGTAATTTTAACTAATTTCTTTCTTATTTGTTGCACTGAAACTATACGGAAGGCAATAGATCCTTCTCTAACAGATCCTTTTCTAAGTATTTTGGCGATATCATTGCCAAGAAAATTTTATCAAGTCTGCAGTATTCAATGAACTTTACAAGAAGTTCTTAAGAACTTCATTTACCAACTTAATCCTCTTCTTACATGTTCATCGGATTCGATGCATCCTTTGACAGTCTGCTAATATTTTTCTTCTGACGATTTTAAACATTTTAAGGATTCTATAATTATAAGGAATATTCTAGGCGTTTATTTTTAAATTTGCTTTATTAAAATGCATATTTATTATTTGTTAGGTTTGTTAGGTTGGGTTGGAGGCGGAACAAAATTGTTGTAGTATCAAAAAAGGGACATATGCATAAGCCAGTCGCGCCCTGCGAACTCCCACATTAAAGAAAAAAAACGAAAGCCTCTACCTTACAAAAACTCCGTGCTCTGAAGGTGGATCCTCAATTCCCTGTCCCTGAGGTGAGTACTGTCTGCAAAAACTCGGGATGTCGTCTGTACAAAAGCTAGGCAATGCCAGAGTTGGTGTTCCACTGCCTCAGTGTCCTTCGTAGTCGTATATACTTTTTTTAAAGCTAATTTTGCATTCAGAGTATTTTGAAATATTTAATTTAAATTTATATTCAAAAGCACAAAATCGCTCGATTTACAGAACATTGAACTTTCGTGAATTTTTTCTTTTTTGGAGATTGTTGAATATTAAAAACCACAATGTACAGAACAAGGATGTATATTTATAAAAATATAATTTAGGACACAAGCCAACATTTTATTTGCTAAGCACTAAATCAAATGAAATAATCAGAATTCCATATTAATGATCATTTCTGATACAAAAATTTTTTCTTTTATGATTTTCATTTCTTTTAAATCAACGTTATGGACGGCTTTAGTTGCTGTTTTTGTTCCAGATTATTCTAATAATCCAAACTAAACACAAAAATTCAAGGTGTTTACACTTGATGGAAGAATGATTGTTTACAAACGTCACATTTTCTGAATGAATAAAGCTTTTCCCATCAACTGAAATGTATTTCAGCAAAATTTGTTATTATAATTTTTTATTTTTTTTTTGTTGATACCAAATCAAAATATTTGATTAGGATTCCTTTACTTGAAGCTTTAAAGCTTATTACATTTATATTCGTTTAATCGACAATGTAAGTTTATCGATAACAAAATAAAATTTTATCCTATTTATTTTATTTATAAAATGTTAATAAAAAAATTCAACACCAATTTTCTTTTAAAAATCGATGTTTTGGAATTAACGAAAATTTGTAAAATTAAAACAAATTTATCTAAACTTGATAAAATAAATGAGAGTTTCTCTGATAGAATGGATGAAGACGAAATTCAAAGAAACTCAAGTTTACAGACCATGCCAATTTGAAGTACTCTTAAGGTTCTTAAAATTCAGCCAGATACACGATAACAGAGTATTCATTTGTACGGAAGGTACATTTGTCCCTGGTCCTATCATGTTGATTAAAATGGGACTACCTGTAGAGTATGCCCTCTTTCTTTTTTCGCGGTCGGTTAGAGGCAACAAAAAGGGAAATAATGGAAATTTTCAATTGTTTAAGACCCGGCTAGAACTACATATGTATGTGTTTACAAATGTTCACTTTTGGGTCTGGAATGTGTTCAGAATCTTCTTTTGTGTATCTGCCTCGGCAAACGCACTGAAATTAATTTGAGTTGCAAAACTAAAGATCTGCTACCATTACAAATTTTTATGTACGCAATTTAAACAGATGAGCTGGTTTTTCAATATTAGCTCTGTTCCACATGCATAACGAAACAGTCCGAACTAGCCCAAAGTTACCCAAATCCGTTCCACATAACAATTTTTGTGCAAAAAAGAGAGAAATTGAGAGAGTAATTTTTTTCATTTCCTGTACAAATTTGCACGAACTTTTTCTTTGGGTAAGTTCGGACAAGAATTTAACAATCAGCTGTTTTTTGTTTACATATGAAACTGATTGATTTATCGGAAACTTTGCAAGCAAAAGAAAAAGTTTAGTTTTTATAAATAAATATATTAAAAAGCAGAAGTTGAAAAAAGAAACAGCCTTAAAAATATTTAAATCGATCGTAATTTTTCTTTCCATTTTAAAAGATTTATAAATATTTAAAAAAAATTGCAATTGTTAAGTTTTTCTTCCACTTGTTTTTCAATTATTTTACAGCTATTGACAATGATGCAAATGCTTTGTTTTTATAATTTGATGACTTTTAAGCGTCTAAAAGTATTCGAGAACACTGAAGATGGCACAAAGCCGAAACCGGTCTGTTCATAAACCAAATTTGACGTGGGATGACGGAAAATCGTTCCAAATTCAAACAAACCCCGTAGGAAGAATATCACAAAAATCGTCTAAAAGCACTTAAATAGATTTTAGTTTAAAAAGTAAGCAGCATTACTATTTCAGGAACTACAAAAATGGTTTTTTGCGTTCCAGCTATTTTGGGTAACTTTGGCAAATTTAGAGAGTAATTTTCATTTTGCTCTCAATAGTCCGAACTTGTCCGAGATCTTGTGGAACAAACCTATTGTATTATTGAAATTATAAATATGGAAAAATGTTAAAAGGATCCAAGGCAATTTGCTTAGTACATATAACAATTAAAACTCTGCTGCTGGCTCTGCTTTATAATTCTATGGAGTTGCGTTTGGTTTGGCTCACAACTCTGTTAACGTTTCTCTTTATTTTCTTTGAAAACCCCATTTGTTCCAATTCAACTCTATACCACCACCCTCTAGTAAATTTTGATAATCATTTTAAGAATGTGAAAAACTTAAAAAAAAAAATATATATATATAAAATTATGAATCTAAACAAAATAATTATTTTTTTTTAATTTCCTAAACAAATAATATACATTAAAAAAATATATTCTTAAAAAATGCCAAAAGAAAAATACACATATTAAAGCAAAATGACTTCCATTTCTATTTTTGTTGTTGTTCTTTTCCTTTTTCTTTTGTTATAACTAAACAAAAAAAAAGAAGCAAAAACTCAAATTGGAATTTTAATTATCGTTTAGGATATATAAAAAATTGCATTTTAATTTATGTATGTATGTGTGTTCAATTTCCTATGGATTACATCTGTTGTTGTTATAAATAACAAATTAAAAAAAAAAACAAAAGACAAATAACAAACAAACATTAATTACAAGAGTTTAAAAGCTTTGTATCAGTATAAAAATCAGCCTCCTTATAAAGTCGTGGCATAAATTATAAGCCTCTTTAGGTAATTTTTTTTTCTTCTTTTTTCAAATTAAGAAACATATAGACTTTAAATTAATTTAAATTCAACATGAAAGAAAGGCCTTATACTGTAATATTTCGCATGAAATTCGTTGCATTATTGTTTTTCTATTTAATAACAGGGGCATAGGAAAATAAGTTCATTTATTCAGTGTAGCTCATGGAGCATGTCAGCTGCCACGCGATGTCCTTGTACGAGCCTTTATTTTCTGAATTAGAACGTTTTGCTGAGCACCTATTGTAAGGGAGCTGATTCTTTAGCTCTTTATGGTAAATACAGTTTCGAAAAATTTTATTCTTAATAGAGGTAAAGATACTGCAATCCATAATCCGCTGGTGGCATTCAGAATAATGACACACCAAGCGAGTTCATTTCTTTGTTGCCTGCCAAAAAAAGTGTTGTTTTGTGCAGGAACTTCAGCATGGTGGTCTAGTCAAAACGAAACTGGCAGAGACACATTTAGTAAAATCCAGTTAGAAAATAAAAATTCTAATCTATTAGAAAATATATGCAAGTAACATTTCTGAAATGGGTACTTGAACAAAAGAAGGGAAAATTTCTACCTAGTCGTCAATATGATAAGGAAAATAATCCAAATATCTGCAACATTCAGAAATGAATTTTTATAGCGATGTACCTCTTGACACCGAATCCGTTACTAATGCCACAAAATTCTATTTGTTGGCCAGAGGAATGATTTAAGCCAGGAGAGTAATTTTAATGGCGTTTTCTTTGCTGAAATAAGTGAAATTTTGTGTTGATCTGATTATACAAAGAAATTATCTATAGCTTTAATTTAAAAAGTTCTACTCATTTCCAGGACTACATACTCTTTTCTAATAGAAGTACTGAATTTCATTATTCCCTTTTGGAAGATCACAAAATTTTTCGCATATTTTTTTTAAGAAAACGCCATAAGATAAAGTGCATCATGCGTTACAGGGCTTTAGAGAATATACGCTGTTTAAGCTGTGGAGCTTTTCAGTTGCTTATTTTTCTTAAATATACAACCGTACCATATTTAATTTGCAGTGGTCTGTATCAGAGAATGACAATGAACCAATAGTTAGTAAAACGCCATCAAACATGTTTGAATGCGTATACACGTACGCAACGTCTTCTGACTTTCATATACTGGTGTTTTAATAGAGACTTCCGAACTTTGACAATTGGTAGCGGCCATATTGTTGCAGCTACATCTGACGAATTGACTGTCATTTATTCAGTCTGTTCTGGCAAATTACCATAGAGAGTTCAATAAGAAACTGTTTTATCAATATAAATATTCTGTTCGGGCAATATTCCGGACTGTCCACAAATTGTACGGTTTCCATAATCGTCCTACCGAGAAGACTATTCGCAGTGTGAAGGATAAATTTGAGTCCACTTCTTCAGTAAACAATTAATTAACATCCGTATGACGACAAAACGCAAGATCTACCGAAAATTCAACTGGCCCAGGATCATAGACAACGACGTCTGTTCGATGAGTGGGCTCTTGAGCAGTTGTCATTTATAGTCGAATTATATGCAGCGATGAGGCCTATTTCTAGGTGAATGGGTACGTCAACAAACAAAATTTTCGATTTTAGGACCATACAAATCCACACGAGAACAAAGGGCATTCAATGCAAACTGAAAGTCACTGTTTGGTGTGGATTTTCATTATCGGTCTATATTTTTTGAGAACGACGTTAGCCGGACCATCATTGCCAAAGGCAAGCATTTTAGATCGATGGTTACCTGGCCTGAATTAGATGATATCGACACTAATGAAATGTGCTTCAATAGGATTGCTCTATGTGCCACATAGCTCATGCCACATTGAACATTCTGCACGAATGCTTTAAGGGCATGGTCATCTCATGAGGAGATGATCGTAAACTAGCTACCACGATCGTGGGATTTGACTTCGTTAGACTTTTTCTTATTAGATTTTGTTACGTCGCAGGTCTGGTCTATGCGAATACGCCACAAAGCTCAGCGGCCTTTAAAACCCAGATAAGCCAGGCAATCGGTTTAATTCAGACCGATTAATGCGCCAGAGTCACGAATATTTCTATGATGTTATATTCCATATATAAGCCTTTCAATTAAATAAAAGATGTAATGATAGACAGACACATATTTCGTATTATTTAAATTCAAATACAAAAAAAAAGCTTAATGAAAGACCCTTTATATTTATAATGGATGTCAGCGTGATCACTCATTGCCATTCTCTGATTTGTATTTCTATTTTTCTCATAACAAATTTAGCCCACATAACCGCTAAGGGGTTAAAACCGCTAATGGGTAATTTTTCTTTTTTGTAAATTAAATTTAATTAAAAATCATACAATTAAAACAACTTCTAGCACTTGTTAATAGATTTTAAAATCTAATAAACAAATTTTTTGGCCAGACAGAAAGTGCTCGGAGCTGTAAATTATATTTTTAAGGCATTTGTATTATTCTATTTAAATTTAATTATATAATTTATTTTCAAAACACCTCTTTTATTTGTAGTTTTATATATTTTAGCATATCATATTAATTGAAATAATAAAAATAAAAAACATAAATTTCCAAAGGTGTTCATTTCAGTGACACATTGTTATAAAAAATGGCAAGCATTTTAATTATAAAAATTGACAGCAATAAAACCATATTAATCATAAAAAAAGATTAATTTAACATAAAAATATAAAGAGATTTATAGAAAATACTATTTTTAAACCTATAAGTGATACTAACTTATTAAAATCTTAGAAAAAATATACAAAAATAGTATTAAAAAAATTATAAAACCAAAAATTTAAACTAGATTATCACTTTAAATAAATGTTATAATTACTGAACTAAATATTAAAAAGAGGAAATATCCATAGAGTATTTAAAGCAGAAACCACAAAAAAACTACTACAAATAAACCAAAATATAAATGAGCTACAAACTACATTGTGTGTTTAATTACCAAACAGAATTTGCAATGAAATAGAAAAAAATAGAAAAAATTCAATTAAATGTAATTCCTTTCAATCCTGCTACTCCACAGAATACATAAATAGATGAGTGAAATAAAATTGCAACATTAAAATTATATTTATTTCTTCTCCTCCCAAAACCATTTAATAATAAAAATTTATTTATAGTTTAAAATAATTTCTTTTTAAACTATTGAATTCCTAGCAAAGTATTTTTTATGGGTTTTTCCTTTGCTACACCCACCCCTGCATTTTACAGATTTTAAATATTTTATGAATTGCCTGAAATTATTGGAATCTGCTTAAAGAATTTTCAATAATCAAAATGTAAAACTATTTATGGATGTAAAAGAATTCACTATTTACTAATTAAAAAGAAAATATATTAAAATGATGCAACATAACCATACACACACTCACACACTAACTTATATAATTGTAACTTAAATATTGAAAAATGAATAGGAAAATTGGAATAATAAAAATATTAAATGTAAAATCATCCTTGCAGTGGTGTTGAAAATTTTATTGTTGACTACAAATGGTAAGTGTGTACATATAAAAAGGATACACGCAAAAAAATAATGAATTAAATTTCGGGAAAATTTACTCAATTTAAGTTCAAAATTATTGTCGTCGTATGGCAAAATAATTTTCTATAATTTTATTAAAATTTATATTAAATTGTTGACGAATTAAAAAAACTTTTAGTTAAAATCATCTTAATAAATATTTAGCAAATTTTTGCATTTCCTTAAATTCATTAAAATTTCATAAGACGAAGGAGATTTCAAAACTTCCTAATGATGAAATGGTACTTGTTCTTAAGTAATGACTATTTTTTATTACTTCAAAACTATCCGCCGACGCATTTTTCTTCTTGCTAGGACTTAAAAAAGTCCTGATTTCTTTACACTATCACGAAAACATTATTTCATACGTGGTCTGTTCAAAAGAAAAGGTGAATTTGAAAATTTACCGTGCGCTCGATTAGATATTTTTTTATATGTTGGCAGACTTGTCTCGTAGATGTGTTCTAGTAGAGTTCGTTTGTGTTTGATTTAGTTTGTTATTGAGAAATATAACAGTTAGACGTGTTTTGCTTGTTCGGCGATTTTGGTCTGGGCTCTCCTTGGCTATTCCATTGGAACGATTGAACTTTGGTTTCTATGTCATAACCATATACCAATGATTCGTTACCAGTTATGACCCTTTTAAACAAATCTGGATCGACCTTAACGTCATTCAACATTCCTTAAGTGATTCCCATGCGACGGTTTTTTGTGTTAAAATTTCAACAGTTTTGAAACGGGCTTCGCTGTCAAACGCTTCATGTCCAAAATTTGCACAAAAAAAATTTATAGCCTAAGCCAACCGATATGCCAACATCTTCTGTAACTTCTCTAATAATAATTCGACGATTCTACATAACAATTTTCCTCTCTTTCTCCACATTTTCATCGGTTTTTGATCTGATCTGGAGCTTCGTCTTCTCGACCTTCTTTGAAAAGCTTGTGCCACTTGAAAACATTTTTCTGACTCAGAGTACAACCAACGTATGCCAATCTTAACATTTAGAGTGCTTTTGAGTACTTAATTTGATGCAAGTTCTTTAATCCATTTTTCCACAGCAGAAAATCGCCGAACAAGCAAAGCATGTCTAACTGTTATGCCTCTCACAAACAAGGTCAAATAAGAACATACAAAAGTGACACAACTCAAAATTTTAATTTTCTGACACAACTAATAATAAATCATTTTTATGAATTTCAACTTTATACCAACTCAAACATAAGGAAAGACAACTGTTCTTTAGCAACATTTAACAACAATAAAATACACAAATATTTTTCTTATAGTTGAACAAGTGTATTGTGCATAGTTTAATGATATAAACCCGAAAAATTTAAATTTTGATTTGAGTCACTTTTGTACTGGGTGTGCGATATGTTCGAGATAAGTGTACCAACATAAAAGCACAATCGCTAATCGAATGCACGTTGCCCGAGAAATTTCAAAATTCAGCTTTTCTTTTGAACAGACCACGTATTCATAAATTTTGGCTATTGGTAAGTTTTTTTCTTGCAACGCTTTTATTGCTAGAAGTAAATAGATTATTTGTTACATAATATGGAATTATTTCCTTAAAAAATATCTAAGTAGATGACATTTAATTAGGCTGAGGTCATTTAAAGGAGGAGAGTTTTGCAAATACAAGCTTGTGTTGAAGTTATTTGAAAAGAAGCTTATTTTGCAATTTTTCTCGAAAGCTTTTTTTTTCATCTATCTATCGATCCTAAAACTTTTACTCTCACGGCTACTCTCGATATATAAACTTAGTAATCCGTTTGTTTCAAATGATCATATGGCTCAGGTGGTAAGAGCCTCGGCTGTTAGAAAAGTCCTGATGATATAATATTTGCAAGTTCGACAAAAATGTCAATAAAAATTTAATTACGTGAACACAAATTAAATGTAATTTTTCATATGGAGTAAAATGTAATGTGATGAGTTGCATTTGAAATAGTTTCGAAAAATCGTTTTTCATAACATCTTGAATATGACTACAGTGCAATGAACTGGATCAACAAAAAAATATTTTGCAGTGGCAAGTTTATATTAAAATCATTGGTAAATATGGAAATTTTCACTACTTCCGGAACCCAAATTGTGGATCTTATTACTGATTTCCTTAGAAATGCATTTTCCAAGGTTTATTACTTTACCATCCTTCTTTTTATTTTAAATGGAAAATTTTCAAGATATGTCAGTTTTTGGATCAAATGATTTTTAAATAGTTAAAATTTACAACCCACTCTTTAGTTTTAAGTGTAATTTAAGAAAAGGCATACACCAAGACATATCCTAAAGGCTTGTTTAGTTATAGAAAAGAGTAGCAGGTGTGAACTTAAAGCTTTACATTTATTAAGTATGTAAAATTTTTCAAGCAAGCTGAGCAAGTCGTTGCTCAAGCTTACTTTCATTTACTAAAATAAAACTTCATTATTTTTATACGCAACGAAAGTCATTATATTTCAAGAATTTACAATCACAATTGCAGATTATCATTAATGTTTTCCATAATGATTCTATCAAATATTTTGTTATGTTCATTATAACCATGTAAAATATCGTCTCAATTAGATACTATATCTTTTGTGTCTCGCTTTCGCATGAGTCTGACGCAATAACACTGCTTTATAACGATATAGATCGCCGTTGACAACGTCAATTAAATGGCCTGCCTATAAATTTTATTACGTAAAGCTAAAAAAAATAACAATATGGACAACGTATACAGCTGTCGTTTGAATCAAAAGTCATAAAAAGATAATGTAAAATTTATCTCTATTACGTGCAACATTACGAGTGTAGTTTATCACAAGGGGGAAAATTTAAGTCACTTCTTTTGCTTTACCGGCATGAAAAATAAGCCGTTTGCATATTTTATTCCTCATTAGTCATTTAAGAAGTGAATGTAATTGATAGTTATTTTTTATTTTTTAACGTAAATTTAAGCATGAAGATCTGTGTGTGTGAGAGTGTGTGTTCCCACGACACACATTTAAATATGGGAAAAACGAACAAAATTTTAAAGGCAAACATCCATAAAATCAAGAGCGTCTGCAGCTAAAGTTTTCGGGGGGCATCAAATTTATTCTTCTAGTTTGCTGCTTCTAACGCAGTAGAATTAAAAAAATATTTTAATTAGTTTTTGGTGGAAACATATCCTGAATATCTACCCCTGTTGCCGCTCCTGTATATGGTTAACATTTGCCAAACATAAAAGACTGTCTCAACAACCATGACTAATTTTTATATAGAAGACAAATGATTTAATGTTGTCATAAAAATGTTTATTTGAAATATAAAAACAACAGCACATTTAATAAAAAAAATTATTTTCTTTAGTTCGACATAAATACAATGAATTTAATATGTATTACTTCAATTTTTTGTGAAAATTTTATTAATAGCAAAAATATTTCCAACAATAATGACGTTGTATAATCAACTAGAACAGCAGAACAGGTCTTGAAAGAGTGATTTCTATTGATGTTGCAAGTAGCAACTTTTGTTGATATACACTGCCTGCACGCAAAGAAAAAATATTTTGCTTCGTATTACTAAATTAAAAATTTCTGTCAAGTCAATCTGTGTTTGGGGCCTTGAACCAAAGTTTTAATGGTATGATTGATCTCGATCTTGTAATAAGTTTTCAACAGATTCCAGGTATTCACAGGCAATAAATAAATTGGTAATATATGCCTTCGAGATAAGTTTCTTATTTTATTAATAGAGATGACACTTCCGTACACAAGTACCTGGTGTACGAGACTAGTAGTCCGAAGGTCGTTGGCTTGATTCCTGTCGAAGATATTTTAGGGAAAGAAATTTTTTTTTTTGAAAATATAAATTGACTTTTTCATAATATTTTCTACAAAATATTATAAAAAAAAACAATTGTTTTGGACTATAATAAAAAGTTAATTATAATTGCCCAATTCACAAGCCACTTGTATCATTGTATCGTTTGTATTATTGTTTTTGTTTACAATAGTGTATACTTGTTCTTGATTGATACAACATTACAATTTCACATCGTATATTTATTTTAGAAAAGTGGTATTGAATCCTTTGCTGGGAATAATTTATTTGGTTAACGAACTACTTGTAATCCTTTTTACGTTGCCATCAAACTCAGAGTTCAAGTGTGCTGTCATGGTGAATAATTGTAGTGTATTTATGGTAAAAAAAAAATCTACTAATTTCACTTAAAACTTATTGCAAGAAAATATAAGTTTTTGTTTAGTTTTTATCACTAGACGGTTGTCAATACAACGTACAAGCGATGCATAAGAACTGGTGTATTTCAATAAACGATACGCCATACAAGGGAGCTTGTGCATTGGGTAAATGTTTATGGCAAATAAAAAAATTATTTTGACCTATTTTTTTATGGAAATGGAATGTTCCGAACCAGGGAAAAAATTACTAGTCACTTATAAAGAACTGGTACTTCAACTCAATTATAGTCTGTCTTTCGACTTATCAAGGCAATAAAGTCAAATCTAGTTTAAAGTACTTTTTAGTTAAAACAAGTTATTTAATTAATCAATATTCATTTTGAAATTTCTATATGCCGAACATTCGAAAAATATTTTCGGTCGTCGATGTTGATTAAGTGACAGTACTTTTATTTGAATCTGATGACATTTGACAAATTATTCATAAAAATTACTAAATTTGAAGAGTCATAAAAATGGAGCCGGCTCGTACATCATATAATGCGCAGACAACAGCAGTAGATACACATCAAATTGTGTAAAAATCAAAATTATATTAAATTTCAAACTGTATTTCGGTTTCGAAAAAAATTAAGCACGCGACCGCAATGTAATATATATTCAGTCCATCCGATTTCTATACTATTCGTAACGATGTGATATAATATATAACTATCATATAGAGTCGCATGTAGGGTGGAGGTGTGGTATTCCACTATACTTATGGTCGACGTTTTAATTTAAAGTTTGCTTTGGTTTTTTATCGCTACTTCAATATACAAAGTTTATTTCTGGCAACCACTCCGGTCACGCTCACGTACACATATTATTTTTTAGCACCCCCTTGCGATCATTTTTACAGTGAATCGCATTATGCGAGAAATTGGGGTTTTAGCCGTAAAATTGAATTGCAAAATGAAACCTGAAAATTCTCTACAGTTGTTTTCAGTGAACAAACGTTTCAAACAGGCTGGATTATTGTAGGCTGTTATTCGTAACGTTTGCAGTTAAAAAAGAATTTATCATGAAACATTGTTTGAAAGTCAACAAGGACAAATTCAAATATGATGCCAACCCACACAGTAGAACTTAACAATGTCGCAGGTTCTTAAATGGAGATGGTTGTATATAAATTGAATGAAATACGCATGATCACTGAAGAGGGTGTGTAACGGCCTTCGACAACGGTGTTGTTACATTTTGGTGTCTAGGTTGGAATTAAAATTAAATTTTTTCTGGGCTTGCGACTAATTATTTCTTAATTAGAAACCGTTACGGACATTGGCCTACAATAATTTAGATTAAGACATCAAAAGTATGCTCAAATTTATTTAATTGATGCAATATCAAATCCTATGGCCCTATGCTCCCTCCAGGAGTGAAAAGAACATATATAATATTAAATCCGATTTGCCAAACGTACGTTGCGAATGGTAGTGGTTTAATGTGTGGCATGAAGTAAGTCCCCAGAAAATAATTCCGAAAAAATATAATATAATAAAATATGAAATAAAGTACCAATTATTATTACAAACCAAATCCCAAATGAAAATGAAATAACACCCCATTATTAGGAATTTATTAGATATGAAATAATGTTACAACTTAAAAAATGGAATGGGCATCCAACATTCATATGAAATTCTGAAACAACCAGACAAAAATTTTCTCATCAATGGTATTTGAAAAATTTGGCTTCAAAGTATATCTGTGTTGCACGTCTCTGTCTGAGCGCAAGAATTGTCTTCTCTACGATATGTCGAAGATCGTGCTTGGATAAACGCTTGGCAAGACGAAGCCAATTTTTGATATACCGCTGGAGAAGAAAATCCTTGCTCCCGACCAAATGACCTCAACCCAGAAACGCTTTAAAAAGTAAACCCAATTTTAGACAAGGCGTAGAGGGGAAACTTCTCTTTAATCGAAAAATTAAATAAGCTCTCGATGCTTTTTAATGCTTTACTTCATTGTAAGTTTTAAGGGTGTTATTTCATACGAAATAAGTCCCCCTGAAATAAGAGCCCGAAAAACAAAATAAACCCCCAAATGTTGTTGTTTTTCCCCTCTGTGTGTGTGTGTGTGTAGATTTATTTCACTATATGGTGATTTCATTCTTGATTTTTAATGATTGCATTTTTTTCCTCTTTTCAGACATAAACTGTTTTATGGATAGTTAAAAAGTTAAAGTTAAATTTTAATCATCAAGTACAAGCTACAATTATTCAAAAGCAATTCAATCGCACACTTTTTTTTGTATGCACAATAAAAAAAATAACAATAAATAAAATAAAATAAAACCAAGTACTACCAGCAACGTAAAATATTGATTTAGTGAACGGGCAATAAATTTTTTTAAACAGGAAACAGGATTCTCCAAAAAAAACGTATGTCGATTACAAGCAAAAATAAAAGTTTGAAAATAAATAACATTTTATTGCCAAGATTTAAAATTTATTTTTCGCAATAAAACAATATGAAAAACAAATAAACAACAATAATAGAAATTGTATTTATATTTTATACTAAATAAAAAATATGCAAAAACAATATTATTGAAAAATTTTTATATTAAAATTCATCAATGATAATTGGGATTTTTTTTAATTTGCATTCAAACAAAAAGAGCTTTAATATATTTTCATAAAATTTTCTGCATTAATCTTGTATTTGTTTTATATTTTTGTTTTCGTAAACGGACTTGTGTAATGCAGAGAGAGAAATGAATCCTCAACAAACACTGACTGAATATGAGATTTCCTTGTTTACACCATTTCATTTAGTTACACATTTAATGCTAGTTACACATAATGGAACTTTAAAGAACAGAAATCTACTCATAGTTTGAATTGTCAATACCCCAATGCAACCAGAAGGCAAACCACAAACCACAAACATCAGTTCAATAGATTTTTCTCTTCAAAAATCGTTTAATTTCAAACTATTAGCGCTATCAGATCATTTCCTATAGGGGTGCCTTAGGAAAGCTTACGCCAAAAGAGGATCGAAGAGTGTGTAAATATTTATTAACAAATTACGCAATTTACACGCCATTTGTAGCAACTACATGTCGCCTCAAATATTATTGTCATAAAGTTCTCGCTTTAAATAGTCCAATTAAATATTTAACATCAAAATGTTTCTTTTTGTCTCCTTCAATAAACAAAATCCAATGAGTTGATAATCTTGTTAATCTTTGCCTTAAATTTCTTTACAAAAATCTCCATTAAATTGGTATCAATTGGATAACTTGATGTTGATAAGCAGCTCCATTATAGATTTAAAGTCAAATCAATTAAATTAATTTTGCTTTAATCCAAATTTTTGCACTGAACTAATCAAATATTTTACCCGTTCGAACATTTTTCTTAGAAACATTTCACACAAGGATCCCTTTTTGTTCTTAACGAGTCTTAATCTATATTAACTTCTCTATCATCTTAGATTTTATTTCAAATTAAATTTAAAATGCAAATTTTATTCAAACACATTTTAAGGTATTTATTGATACTTAAGCCCAGTAAATCCTATTATTTTACTTCCTCTTTCCTCTTTGAAGGACGACAACTTACTGTATAAGAGAGTATTAAATTTGTTTATGCATTAGAAAATTAAGAATTTTAAAACTAAAATCCTCGACGATTTTTCATTGATTATTTCTAAACAAGTATTTAATATTTTATTTCCTAATCAGTATTCATTATTTTAGTTTATCAAGATATTTTAAAATATATTTAACCAAGTTAAACAATCAAAGACATTAGAATAAAGAAAAAGGGATTATAATCTTTATTCAAGGATTGGGATATAATCAAAGTTTGATTTACACTCAATTAATTCTCTTATAGTTATTAAATTATCATCATCTTCATTAAAAGTTTTTAAGCTAAAAATTATATCCTTTTGGAAATAGAAAAAAAATTAAAATGTTTGTTTGTTTCGGAAATAGAAAAAAATGTAAAACGTTTGTTTGAGTGAGTGGCTTATAATCTACCAGTTCATAGATTTATTGAACTATGCTACACTATTGAAGAGTTTAATTTATATGCCCAGTGAAAGAAAATGGGAGTTGTTCTTAACGAATGACATTTTCATTGCTTCCAAAGTATCGGTTATTGCATTTGTTCAAGTAGTCGAAATGGGAGAATCCTGATTACATAAAAATCACTTATTTCTTAAGAATTAAAATTAAATTTAAACTTATATTTTTTAGCTACAATTTTTACTTTCACATCAAATTCTAAATATAAGACATTTGTGTATCCTTTTGCAACTTTATTTCTGGTACTAAATAACAGTTTATTGGATAATCATTTTCGTCAAAATAGTTGCTGTTCTTAATATATCAAAGATAGATCATAATTTAAAAAAAGTTAAAAGTATTTGGGAATGAATTAAGTTTGCATTTTTTCTACATCGATATCTCTGCATTTTCATGACGTCTTGTTGATTGTGTCTCTCCCATACTCTCATACCATACGCTACTCTCTTTATATATTAACCTTGTGTATAATAAAGATGATTTTTTCATACACAGCACTATGAGGAATATACTACGGATCCAACAGCATTTGAAGTACTTCCGAAAAATTGTGTTTGCACGTAACATTTTGTATAGGATCCAAAATAATATTACATCCTATAATCACAAGCCTGTGTTAAAATAATTGGAAAAGATCCGAATTTTTATCACTTTCGCATCAGGAGCTGTGAATATTATTCACATCTTTGGAAGTAATTTTTTTTGCTGGCATGCTTTTAAGAGAAAAAAACTTTAAAAAGAGTTTGTGTCCACTTTTAAAACTTTTTGAATTTGCTTTAAAAAATACATACATATACATAAGTATGTGTATGAGTACCCAGTGAAGGAAATGCTTCCAAAAAGGTCATGAAAATGTTGAGATAAAGATCCGCAAGTATTGCGAGTTGGAGTCAATACCAAAAATTTCAAGATAGTTTGGTCATTGCAGGATGTTAACTTTTTTGATTCTTATTCAGCGATTTGGAATCTATCAGCAATTTATTGAGATGGATAAACTTTTTTTATAATTTCATTTCAAACTAGCATTGGTCATTTAACACTAGAAATACACTTTACATCTGGAAGGTGTACAAATTTGCCAGCAGTTACGAGTTCCTCTTCCTCATGTGAAAGTAATTTTATCACTTGTTCATTAAAGAAAAATAGAAAATTAGTTTTTCTTTATAAAAGAAAATGTTTTAAAATCTAGTTTATTAAATGTGTAGAAGTAATTAAAATTTTTAATCAAAATTTTGGCGATTTTTGTGTTTTTCTTCCGACGGGGTTTGTTTGAATTTGGGACGATTTTCCGTCATCCCACGTCAAATTTGGTTTGTAAACAGACCGGTTTCGGCTTTGTGCCATCTTCAGTGTTCTCTTGACTACTAAAATTTTGGCAGCTTAACTTCCCGGGAAATTGAAAAGATTCACTGCACTACTGGATTTTTTGAAGCAATGAAAACGTCATTCCTTGAAAACGACTTCCATATCTTTACTGCGCATATTTACATATATTTCATTATACAGCGGAGTTCGGTTATAACGATTCATAATAGACCGGTCCTAGTACTTTTATATACTTTTATGTACTTTTATACAAAATGATTGCAAGTTTTTACGCTCATAACGAACAAAACAAAACCGCAAAATTTCTTCAATCACTTTCTATGAAGCTAAAATAGTCTTTTATCAGTATTTGGCGAAGTGGCAAATAATTTCATAAATGAAATTTATAAATAGAATAAATTTAAGAACAAGCATACTCGTAATTGAACTTTTCAAATTTTTATTTGTTGTTGCTTTTGCTGTTCATACTCGTATCCCAACATTCCATTGGCCGCTAAAGTGAAAAGTCAGTAAAGTTTAAGCACTTTGGGTACAATCCCTATAGATATCTATATTAGGTATTTAGAAAACATATAATCTTTTTCAATATTCGAAAAATAGCAATATTTACTCCGATTAGGACGAAATTTCTTTGTAGCGACCTAAATTGCCCGAACCCATTTAGTTCATTGTAACCATATTCCACTGTATATTGCGAGCATTCCAAACTTTTAGGAATCTATTTTTTTTTGCTGGCATACAATTTTTTTTAAATTCATGTATTCTTCCATTTTTTAATATTATTTTTTTGATCTTAAATCCAGGACATAATTTTTCATTACCTGATCATATTTTAGCTGATGTCTCCTACGCGTGTATTAAGCTGTGCTGGACATAGAAAGATAAGTTGTGAGAAGGGGGATAGTACTCTGTGGACGTTCGATTTGAGCAGCACATCCTTGTACATATACATACATTTTTACATTTGTATTCAGTTACTTTTATAGAAAAATATTCTACAAAAGTAACTGAAGAAATCAATGTGGCACATGATGTCTTAAAAACTTTTCTTCTTCCTTCAACAAATCTAATTATTAACTTCAAATACAAATAAAGTAACATAAAAAGTGTTTACCAAATTTACAAGAATCTTCATGTCGGAGATTATAACTTTTTTCTTCAATACCCACATCAAACATCGAAGTCATATTTAATTTATATATACACAAGTACGTACGAGTATGAGAGGGTGTAAGTCTACAACTCATACATTGAAATATCAACTAAGTGACTTTAATGAAAGCTTTCTCGCCTTTTTCTACTGTTATATACCAGTATATACATACATACTCGTACATACATTTGTGTGTATTTATATACACATGATTGTTTGTGTGCAATACAGGAGCTGCCTTTGGAAAAAAATCGTGCGTAGTGAAATTAAATTTTCTCTATTAAAAATGTTTCTGACGCACATTACCCCGTCAAGTTTTTTTGCTGCTAGAAAAGAACATTGAAATGTAAAAGTCCTTACAAACACTTGAAGGCTCTTATCCCTTAAGAGTTTCTTGTGCAAATGCTTGTCGTTTTACTCGTAACATAAGGAGTTGACTAATTAAATACTGGCGGGGTTTTTTTCTTTATAAAGCTTTTAAAAGACTAGCAATATTTCATGTGTAATTAAAAAATAAGATTCCACGAACAGTGGGACAGAGAGCATACAATTTTATAAAAACATATTCGTTTTGAGCAAATAATCATCGGAACAACTAATGATAATTTAAAAAAAAATGTGTGAACCAAAGCCCAGTTAAATAAATTCGGTTCGAAAAATTTGTCCACTTGGTAAAATTATTTGTACAAATCAAACGAGAATAATAAATGATTTAGTTTTTCTATACAATTGTTTCAAAAATAACCCATTTGCAAATACTATTAGAGTAGATGTTAGTCTACATTATTTACAGATTAGATTTTTATTTTGAAATATTTACTTTATCTGTCCTTTAACGTAAGATAAATGCTCCCATGTTAAAACTGAAGCTTATGCCACATGTACGTAATAAACTTTACGATAGAATTTTAATCAGATTGTCAAGAAGGCATCCCAATTCCAAAGGGTTGCGATCCCATGTTATGAACAAGGCAAAAAAAACTTACAAGATTTTACGCTAATCCTTATTTAATTTTGATTAATGTTGTTTATTTTTCCTTTCTTAAAAGAGCATTAAAATGGATAATTGGCAGCTTTTTTTTGCTCATTAAAATTTTTTTTATAATTTATTAGAGCTTAAACTGAATCAACAACCTCAAAAATTTTTTTTGAATACTTTTTAATCTCGAATATGTCAAATTGGCTGTAGTCATCAGTCAGTCATTTGCAGGATATTATGCGAGGGAGCCAAATGTCAAAAAAGTTAAATAAATCTTTGTATTTTAAAGGAAAAAAACTTTTTCTATTTATCAAAACGAAATAAATCAAACACATTTCGTTGCTTTAATTTAATTTGCTGGCGAGGGCTTGCAACTTTGAAACTTTGTGGCAGCTCTTTAAAATTCGAAAAACGAAAATTAATTTAGTTCTTTCATCTTTTTAGTTGTCATGCTCCCCGCCTAGTTCTTAAAATGAAATAAAAATTTAAAATTAGCCAGCGATAAGTGACTACAAGAAATATTTTTAAGTCCACTCACATTCCTTCCTGATTTAAGTTTTAAAGGAAAAAAGCATGATAGCATAAACTTTGTATTGGATGACATGGATTGATTTTAACATAAACGCATCATGACTCAAATGAATGATCAGAGCCAATGAAAATTTGGTGATTTTCCCGATTTTCTAGTTTAAAAGCTAAACAAAAATTTTCCATTATATTATATCGTTTTTTCAATGTGATAAATGAAATGAATTAAAGAATGATTTTGAACTACTTTTGGAAATGCATTTTATCATATAAGTGCTGCCGAAATCATTGAAATAACATCTCCTTTTGAAGTCCTTTTGTATTTTTTTACACTGGGAACCTTATATTTTAAGTCATCAGAATAAAACTGAAAAAACGTAATCCCGGAGAAATAAGCAGCTGATGTAATGGCAAGAGAACTTACGGCTCTAGATATTTTATAATCACATCAATATGTTCCCTCGTTTGAATTGCCAAGTGAGATATAATGATAGGCGCCGTAAAAGACCCAGATGTCTCGCAATTACAACTGGAAGAACATAATGGGTTTCTAGAAACTTATTAAACAGGAAAATGACTAACCAACTTCTAACTGTTCGAAGGTAATCGCCTGTACTACCAGGCCTGGCTTTAGAAAACACTACCTGATCGTATACGTTTTAGTATGTTTATGTTTCATCTATTGTTGACACTACAGAAGCTGTTCAATAAATGGCTTCAGTCGGTCCAAATATCGTCTCTAGTAAACCGGGACTCAGATTTTAATATATAGAAATATCTGAGGAACTGGATTACCTCTGGAACCTGCTACTACAAAGATAATATTATAGAAAATTATCATGCCCTTCTCAATATATTAAAAACAATTTCTAAAGCGCTGAATAAGCTTCATTGTTGGATGTTACAATGACAATTCTATGTTAAAATAGTCGAAAATAATACGAATTTGCACTGTTTCCCCAATATAATCTCAACATTTGCTGATTTTACTAACATTTCCTCAACGGTAAAGCTATGGCACGATGTAAAATTACTTTCGTATGTGTTTACCATGTACTAGAGTGTCTGCTACGAGCTATACACAATTAGAAATTTTGAATTTAAGCGACGTAGACTTTTTGAAATACTCTTTAATAACCCAATATGCCTAACGAAACCGATTATTTCGTTACTGTCCTTGATCTTCAACAACGCAAAGAAAAATTATACAATTACACGATAAGCATTATGGCGTAATTAATATTTAATTACGTTAATGGGTACGTTCATAAATGCAGTACTGCGTTGAATACAAAAACAAACTTTCTACGCTATGATCTTCTTTTATTTGGTGTCCATTGTATAATATTCGTATTGAATGTATTTTTGTAGGGCATTAGCTTCACTGTTACCCAATATTCAATATTAAGACCTAATAGGGTGTTCTCGTAAGTATTAGGCGGCACTATAAGTTTAGAGAGCTTTTGCAGACAAAACAACAATCCTTTGAACGTTAAGTTTGGAAGAAAATGTACATATAACTTATACCAGGAAGTAGCATTTGTAAGATGAGCGAAGACAGAGAACTGTGTTTCATACAACAAAAAAAGAACTCCCCATACACATCGTTGGTTAAACTCATATTGTGTATAGATAAACGCTCTGAAGCCAAAAATCACATAAAGTTATTCATATTTAAGTGAATACGAGAAAATATTAAAGTGAAATGATGTGGTGTTGTTAAATGTTCATCTAAGTGAACGAATTCATTTCAATTATGCGTAATTCTCAAAGAATTGAACCAATAATAATTTGCAATATTATACCAAGAAGGACATAAACATCCTTTAGTTAATCTCATATTTGGACAACATTTTCCTTATATATTTTGCATTGATGAACATTTCACTATATGATAAATTTACATTGAAATGTATTTCCTTACTATTCCATTCTATTTCAAGGATACAAATTAACTTAAATCGCCACTATGTACGTCTATATTTCAGTGACAATATAACAGCATGAATACTTAATAAGTATCAAACGAAAATTGCCTGCCATTATTTCATGGGGCACACAAAGCAACCAGCAATAAATTACACTAACAACTGTTTTGAACCACATGATATCTCTGATAGATGTTCCAATAAATATACCAAATTTGTTTTAATCCAAAAACATGCTTCAGCAAACTACATTTTGATAATCATTATTCTTTACATGTCTCCATGTAACTACGTATGTGCGCATGTATTTGTGTGTGTATATGTGTATTTATGTTGTATTTAGACAATTTTTATTATACTTATATTAAATCACGCGAAAAATAAATAAATTTCTTCTGCCCGCTTTAATAAATTTAAAGGAAACTTTTGTTCGAACATTTTCATTTAAAGAAAAGAGAAAGAACGTTTAAGAGAAAATAAAAACTCTTAACTTTAGTTTTCGATTAACTTCAATGTACCTTTCTTCGCTTAAGAGAAAATAGTTGCCAAAGAAAACTCTCGGGTGCAAATGAGGTGAGTGGTGGCACTAGAAATGTGCTCATGTTGCACCACTTAGTACGAGTACACAAATTTACTTTTCCCGTCATTTCCTATCATTTCATTAAAGATCCATAAACTTGAATCTCTGGAGGAGTCTAGTGAGATTTCAACTCGAGCCCATAAAGTAAAATTATGGTCACATTTTACACATTTTGTTTGTTAAAGTGCAAGATTGTATGAAACAAATATCGCTTAAAAGAAAAAATATATTTTTTATCGCTGACGAAAGAGCATGAAGTATTGGCTGATTTAAATCGTATTACATGCCACCGATTAAGTTTTAGTTTACAAAATAAATTTCAGTTTTATTTTCAGTATGTACCTATTTTCGGTTGAAAGAAAAAATTTTTAAAATACTGAGTCGAAATTCTTATTTAAACGAAAATCAGCTGCCGATATTTTCATTTTCTTATATCCGAATTAGACTATATGAGTTTCTTATTAATATTTTCTAAAACTTCTTTGGAATTAATAAAAAACTTTTTAGCTCTTTAAGTATAGACTCTGAAATGTTCAAAATGTACTTGTGGTCGGTTGAATTTTTTATAAAAAAATTGTTGGTTGCAGTTGTTAGCGAGATGACTATAAAGCAAATTATGACTTTGAATGTGAGTCCGATTCCTGTTCAGGACAGGACAAGTCATATAAATATTATAAATTTTTCTGGTGTGCATTGTGTTAGTTGCTGTTGGACTGTTTAAGTAAAGAAAGCATAGTCACTGAACAGTACTGGCAAAGATTGATACTGTTCTACGCTAATATCCTACATAACAGAGCCCTCCTCTGTCGGTAATGTTAGCGAAGTAAAACAATTAATAAATTGGTTACAACAAAACATACAGCTTAGGAAAGTTAATGTGTCTACTCAACACAGACGTCTCGGCGTAGCAATTAAAACGCCCAACAGCAGAGTTGCAAAAGAATTAAGCTTTCTCATTTCACCAGCTGTACCCTCTCTGGAATTACACATTTACAAAGAAGTAATACTTTGGGTAGTAGGAATTAATTGCCTTAAAAATGTCTGTTAAAGAGGTACCCCTTGTATTGTTTTTACATATTGGTTAAAATGTGAGCAAGTCACACCATGCGATAACTGTGCATTAATTGGTATGGGTGGTAACATTTCCCTTGCTCCTATCCCGTCAGTTTTTCTTACGGCGGCGGGCACTGACCGCATAGTATTCCATGGCAATTTTCAACAGTCAAACTATATTAAGCGAGATATAAGATTATGAAATTTTACTTGGTATGGGAGATAGTCTTCCCCTTGGTCATTCACACTCAGTCTCAATATTAGTCTACAACTAACGAAAATATCGCTATACATACAAAATAAATAAAAATATTATTGAGTCTCAAAAAAGCACAAAGTTGGCAAAATAAGATTAAAGTTGTTAAGGCTTGGCTTCCAAATTGATATGTTTCGCTAAAACTTCGGTTTAACGTCACACATAATTTTGATGTTTTTTTTTTTTACTCGTACATACATAAAAAGGATATTGAGGAATACTTTTCCGGAGTAACTTGAATGTTTTGCGTTTCTCAGATGATTCTATGTTGCATTTAGGAATAGCTTAATTTAGAGGACAATTTAAATTTCGGTTTAGTTTTAGTTTTTCTTTATATATACACAGAATATTACGAAATACATTTTCATCAATAACTAAAAAATTTTGATTTTTGAGATACGTCGTTGTTACATTGAACGGGTCTTAATTTTTTGAAGCCAATTAATAGTTCGTATGTATGTAGATGTTTTTAAAATGTATGAACGTGTTTTTTATTTGATTAAATTTCAGTACATGAAAATATATTTCTTAAATTGTGGTACAGTGGGCGTATGATTAATTTTGTAAAAAAAAATTATTTATAACGCAACACGTATACGCTTTCAAAACAATTTTCAAGGTGGATTTACTTATAATTCGGCGGCAACAAGTAAAATTTTCATCTCTTAGATTTTTATAGCATGCAATTTCGCAGTATATTGCAAATAAAAAACAAAAATAATGCGAGTTGGCAACTCAATTTCTGCATAAACGGTTGTGGTTAATGGACACCTTCGTTAATTATACGTATTTATCAGTTGTGAAGCAATTAATAACCAAATTGATATTTTTATTTTAAAAAATATATATTTTCATAAAAAAAACTTGGAGGTTTGTATTTTTAACTATTTAATGCTTTTAATGCAGTAAATAATTTAATATTAAAAAATTAAAAAAAAAAATTTCGTTTGTATTTTAAACTGTTAGAAATATATTTTGATAAATATTTGATTTTAATACTTATTTTGGGGGCTTTTAATGCTCTTAGTTACACGGAAAGAAAAATATATAATTGATACAATCACAAAAGCAAACTGTCATTAATGTTTGTCATAGTGATTCTATCAGACATATTATTATGTTTATCACAACTCTGAGAAATTTCCTCATAAATAATCTCAACTAGAATTAGAGCCAGTTTTCGATTCCGTATGTAAAGACTATTTAGTAAATTTTTATTTAAATTTAAGTTTTACTTAAATACAATTGCAGTTGATCAGTCATAAATTAAAATGCTTATTGAAGTGGTATGAAAATATAGCAGCACTAGAAAGCTTACAAAAAAATTGTCCCAAATAAACAAGGAAATATTGCAAAAAATGATTGTAATTTAGGTACAAAATCATATTTATAATACATTAAAAATCTTAAAACACTTGAACAAAACATTTTTATAATTTTATTTGTCATAAAACTGCATATTAAAGTTAATTTTTTGGCGGCACATTTGTTCATCTTCGAAACAAAAACTGCTATTGGCTAAAGTAGTTGGCGCGTTGACTACAAAGTAAGTATGACTGAGAACCTGGGTTCGAATCGATCCCTGCTCAAGGCAAGTCATTAAAAAAATTAGAATCATGACTTTTTCTGATTTGCTTAGTGTGGCGTTGTGTTAATTGTTGTTGGACTGTTCGAGTGATGAAGGCATAACACTGGTCACTTAACAATAACGGTGATTGGATATTCTTTTACTCTAATGTTTACTACATCAAGCGAAGAATCGTCACATACAGCTTGAGACATTAAATGCGTCTACTTAAGACCAGAGACGCTGCAACTCTGCTATAAAAACAATAATAATAATGATCAACGCGGAATAGTTGAGTTGTAAAACAAAAATTAAGCTCTTTCTTTCTCTCTCCCTCTCTGTTTTCTTATTGCACCGCCTGTTCCCTCTAAGTAACACCTTAATTAAGTAGTAGGCATTGCATGAGTGTAACTTCTCTTTACAAAAAATAAAATGATCAGAATCACATGTTCAATGTATTTAACTTAAATAGGCTTTGAACAAGCAATATTGGCTACTCGTATTTAAGTATCATTTAAGTTTCATTTAAAAGCGCACTGAGGAAATGAATTTTCTATTTGAGTAGAACTTAAAGAAAAAAATCGTATATTCATTCAACTAACGACATTTTTTAATTAGATGCAGAATTCATAATGAAATCAAGGCCTGAGTGAAAAAAATTATATTAAATATGCATTAGTGAAGTTTTTACGTTTGTAAATATTTATGCATTTGAGAGAAGAGATTTTTTTCATTGCCATAAACTCTAAAAATAAACTTAGTATATGAGTATTTAAACAATTTGAATTTGATTCATGTTTGTATTAAAATGTTCATAATTTTATATAAGTGAAGCTTACAAGTCGTATAATGCAGCACCTGCAAGGTGGTACATATACATACATATTTCATTACAAAATATACAGATTTTCACTTGCTATACCTTGCAACGATTAAAACCAATTGTTTACACACACATATAATTTGCATATGCAACACTTTGTGTAGAAATTAAATCTGAGAACTACATGCATTTACAATCTAATCTTTACAAATAAATATATTTCTGTTAATATTAAGGACAAATTGTATTTATTTCATCCTTTAATTGAGTTAATTATTCGTACCTCTTATTTTACTTTCATAAAAAAATGTCTTTGATTTATTATTCCACTAAAGTCCTAAAATACCGAGAAATCCGAGGGTTGTGGAAAATAGCAGAATGCCAAGAAATCCCTGTAATCAAAACTATACCATACTATATTCAGAAGAACAATATGAAAAAGAAAACAATTTCTTAATATTGAAATTTATTACTTGGAATATTCTTGAAAATTAATCGTTGTGGCCTGCATTCCATTGGTCGCTAAACCAAATCGTCAGTGAACTTTAAGAAATTTGAAAATATTCAACCTCATATGTTTATCCCTAACAAATCAAACAATATGAGAAATCTCGTATGATTTGTTTGGCATATGAGATTAATTTAGATTTCAAAATGCTTAAATTTCCCTAACGATTTAGTTTAGCGACCAATGAAATGTCGGCAAATGAACAAACAATCAGTTATTTAAACTCAATAGTTTGAAATATTAAGTATTAAACTATATGTTATGAATATAATTGCATATTATATTAGAACTTTGGTTTTAACACAAAACATGGTAACAATGTGCGAGGTGGGAAACGATACCAAACTTCCGCACTGATAGGCACACTAGCCCACCGAGGCACCATATTTAATAGTTATTGTTTCTTTAGAGGTTCAACAAATTTAGTTGCACTGAAAATTAGCATAATCTAGTTCAAGTTTGAAGTTAAAGTTTAGAAGATTAAATTCAGTAATTTTTTAAAATTATTTTTGTATTAAGAAATAAGTACTTATTACACTAGCAGAACGGAGCAGTACTGTTTTCGATGGTCAGCGTTCATGTGTGTGTTTGTAACACTTCTCGGGTGGGTGCAACTTTTTAACACACTTTCGTCGGAATAGGAAATACAATATGTGGATTATTTCTTGTAGTTTAAATTGTTAATTTTCTGTTTTTATTATTTTTTTTTTACAACCATATGAAGATGTGCTAGAATGAAATTGCCAACTATTTAAAATTTTCTCCCATATACTTCCTCATGACTTAATATTTATGATAGAGATTAGAAAGAGCAGGCTTAATAACAAATAAAGGACTTGTGTATATTATCATTTTGTTCACATTACTTTAGTGTTATCCTTTTACTGCCCGAGGATCTTCTGCATTTGTACTTTATGATAATGAAGTTTATGGCACAAAAATATTTTTATATTATGCAAATGGGAAATCATAAAATCATGAAAAAGTGGTCCTCTATACTGACAATTTCCTTTTACATTTTGGTCATTGTGATTGGTGTAACAAGTGGCCATAAGTGAGTCTTTGTTTGCTTCGCTGTAAGTATTAATACGGTTCCTTTCTGTTTTATGGGCTTAGAGGCAAACAAATTCTTCGCAGAATTTTTAACATGTCAAAAGGAGATGTGGCGAAGGAATGCTTTTGTTTTAGCACTTGCGTCCCAGTATTAATGGTTTTTATTCTCTGTACAGTCTTTTATTTTTACTTTTTTTAAGTGCAAATGGGGTGGCTTTGGCATTGACTTCAATTCCTTGTGGCAGAGACTAAAAGCTGAATGGGACAGAAACTTTATGTAAAATAAATTTCGAGCATGTACTCATAAATTAACTGCGCTTTTGAAAACAGGAAATAGTAGAGAAAATATTTTTAAAAAAAATTATGCATAAACGCATTCTGTTTCTTTTAAAATTTTAAAATGATATTTAAATAGAAAATGGAGTGCTTAATTCGACTGTGTAGAATATTGATGAAGTTGCATGTATGGTACAGTGTGGAATTCTTATAAGCGAAAATGAACAATTTCAACAGCCCTTTTTCCTTTAAGCTAGAAATTCGTTTGAACGGACTTCGGGTAAAACCGTTTCGTTTAAACAATTTCAACACTTCTAAAATTGTTCTTTAAAACGAAAAAAATTTGATACATGCTGAAAGTAGATGTCTTCCCATTTTAAGTTGAGCTAAATTTTGTAAAATGAAATATAATCGTGTGGATGTAGCATGATTTTCATCATTCATATCATTAATTTTACACTTTTACAAACAAAATCGTTCAAATTGAAACTCAAATGTGCTTCTATTTTTCCTCTTTAAAAGAAACTCAATTTTCTTTACAGATTGTAGTATAAAAATACTTTTTCCAAGATCAAGATAAACAAATGAAAGCTCAAACTTTTTAATATCTCTCCATTGCTGAAATCTTAAGACGGGTGTCTCAATTATAGAACCATCACTGCCAGAGGTCTTCAATCAATATTTTTTAATTAAATGAACATATGTGAAATTTAGTGGACTAAATTTCGATGTGAACGAATACACTTGAATAAAAATTTTATGTGGTTCTACCGTAATTATAAAGTCCTGACAATTCAGTTTAAATTTTAAAGCGGTTTCCTTAATTTTTATAGCAAAAATAAAGATATGGTCTATTAAAAATGTAATTTTGGAAACTATATATACGGTTGCAGGGATAACAAAATTTCTTTCTTTTTAGTTTCTCAGATCTCGATGGAGTCATTAGTGCAGCTAAATATGGCACAAGCATTTCAAATTCAGCGGATTAGCAGCTCACGCATAGTGCATGCCCATGAAAACTTTGATTTCTTGGAGGTGTGTTGCAAGTCAGATCCATTATTCTGAACATGGTGTAAGTTTTCAAGTAAAAATTTTTGGCCAATCAAAATTCCATTACACTGTGTGTAATTTTTTAAGTCGTGGCAAAATAACCATATACGGACACCACTACGTGGTAAAAGACTAAAAAAAGACCTGTGTCTCCCAATTTTTCCCAAAGTCATGCACTTTTTTTATGGGCCGCCAAAGATTTGGGGCCTCGGTATCATTTTCGCAAAAAAGTGATCATTTTCTCGGGCTCATATCTTGCAAACCGTTCCGAATTTCGATTTACTCTCTGAGGCAAACTTGTAGCTCTTGTCATAAAGAACAAAAATTGCGAACATATAAAATCAAAAAAACTTCACCTTCCAGATAAAAATCGCAAAAAACTTAAAAAAATTCGATTTTTTTAACCTTTTTCTCTTGTTCATGTCCTTAGGTAGCAAACCGTTCAAAATTCAAGGAAACAATCAACTACAAAAATTTACCTAAGATCTCAATAAACAAATTTCTACGACATATAAACTTCCTGGGAATAATTCTGAACACCGTTTTTTAATTTCGTTTGTTTTTCACTTTTGCGGCTACCTAAGCGCTACCTAAACGGAAAAATGCAAAAATCTTTCAGAAACCACTTTTGAAAACTACAAATAAAACACTCCAAATTACCAAAAGTAAAGTTGACTTGTTCGTTTTATTTTTCATACTTAATCATGCCAACTTTTGAAAAAAAAATAAAATTTTGCTTACAAATAGTCGGTTAGTGCTGTAAACAAGTCAAAAAAGGATTAATATATAAATTATTAAATATCTAATTTTATTTGGTTTGTTCCAGTAATTGGGTATAATAATCTATCTAAAGAAAGGGGAGCACATTTTACCAAACTGTGAAGCCATTCTAATAATTTAATGATTTTCTTTCACTGGTATTTCTATTGTACATCTGATTTAGAACCTAATTTTTCTAACCCATTATTGGGCGATGTTACTAAGAGTTGGGGAAATGCGTGTAATTTCAGGCATAATGAATAATAAATTGTTGCAACATTTGGTAAAATTTTTATAATTGTGACTGTTTTCTGAGTGTATAATTTATTATGAAAATTGATAATAAAATTGTTTCTTTAGCAGCACGCGGTTTCTGTTTGGAAATATACATTTAAGTATGTACTTATAAAATTAATGAGTTTTATTTATTTATTTTTAATTTAAATCTGAAAATAAATTGTAGGTAATAAATTCAATATCAAATATATTATGGGGTACATTTTAATGACTTTTTCTTTACTTTTTGTTCGTAGAAAGTTGTTAACATACGAGTAATACGAGATTAATTTTATTTTGATAAGAATTTTAATTTTTAATTTTATCATCGCTTAAGAAAAAAATGCTGCTTAAAAATGCTGTGAAAAAAGTGTGAATTACTTTTGACAAATTACATTTTTATTGCTTCTAAATTGTCCTCCTCAGGAAGTTAAATTGAAAAGCTCATGATTAAAGTTGAAAGATAATACTTATCCCTTTCAACTAAAACTAAAGCAATACGAGTATTTTTCTTAAATTTTTGATTGAAACTTTTACTTTCACATAACAAAAAGAAATCAAAAAGTGATTATTGGTACAGTTTTCCCTTTCAAGCCTTCTATTTCTAGCAGTAAAGAGCTTTTCGATTATTTAATTTGAAATTATTCTCAATACGAGATGGGTGCCCCATTTGCTCACAATTGACCACAAACTCAATCGTGTGACAACATCGCAGGAGTGTTTAGTATTGACATCATTTACATTTTTCATTAATTTGAAAGCTCTATCAATGCCATTTTGTAAGGAATACAATATCAAGCAAATAACCACCGCTGAGTGATGCGCATCGGAAATGTCCAATTTTATATAATTGGCGCATAAATCTGGCTGAATTTGACCGATTACCTAACTGATGTTAGCGTAGAGGGCAGCTAAAGCTTTTGTCTTATTCACATGGACCTGCGAGTTCAGAAAAGCCCACAAGAAAAAATAAGACGAGATGAAGTTGCAGGATCTCGCTGGCAAGTTCACACCACCTCCAAGTGAGATGACCATATCCCGAAATCGCTCGTGTATAATGTCCAATGTGGCATAAGTTGTGTGGCATGTAGCGCTTTCCTGTTGACACCACATGTCGTCGGTGTCCATATCATCTAAATCAGGCCAAAAGAAATTGGTAATCATCGAACTACAGCACTTGCCGTTGATGGTGATGTACTAGCCAATGTCGTTCTCAAAGAAATAACGCCCGATGATCCCATAATTCACACCAAACATCGACTTTTTCGGAATGTATTGCACGCCTTTGGATCTCATGTGGATTGGTAATGTTTGGTGACGTATTCCTCTTCATCCAGAAATGGGTCTCATCGCTGAAGATGATTTTTTGATGAAAATTGGGGTGAAACGGATCATCCATTTTCATGAAACAATTTTATCATTTGTTGAACGGTATACCCGTTCCTAATGACTCGGCAATATAGACTGAATAATGACAGCCAATTCGGTGGATGTACCTTCAAAAATATGGCTTCTATCAATTGTGAAAGTCCGGTAGTCCCTATTTGAAGAACCGATATGTGGATATTAACATCTAACTTGACCGATACTAGAGTTTTTTAAAGCCCACAGAAAAATACGAAGAAAAAGCAAACCTGAAGTGACTACGATGTGACGGCAACATGTCACGAATGCACTACATGACTGAAGTTTAGTCATAAATCTTCATACATTGGTATTCTGTAGGTCGCTAAAAATTCTGTTAAATTTTAATAAAACGAATGAGAATTATAAAAAAGGCAACTGATATTTAGTTGATAAGTATGTTATATTAATGCTATTTTTCTTAGTTCTTATTCCTATAGCTGTTACAATAAATTTTGTACAGCAACGAAAACTTTGATTGTGGTTCAAGCACATTTTAATAGTCGAATATTATAATGGACTTATTTATGTTCACTAAAGTTAAGTCCTAAATTAATTTAAATTAAAAAAAGTTTAGTTTCAACTCATTAGCATAACAATCAGTCATGGTTCGAATGTGGAACTGATAAGTTTCCCCTTTGTGCGTTAGTATTCCGTAACATAAGATGTACCGAAGACCCTTTTCATTTCCCTTTCCTAAATTACATTCACAGGTTGTACATTTGTTGTACTTGGCATTTTGTGTTACAAAAATAAACCACATTATGTGTCTGTGTTAAACAGTTTTCTGTTTTTGCTTCTCCATATTATTTCCACAAATAGTGAAACCACAATGACACACTTTGATGTTGTTCATGTGAAATAACGCTCAACAAGATTTTGTATCACAATAGAAACGAAGCAGCGAAATACCCGCACACATAGAATATTTGCAGTCACATACGAGTAGCAACACTTTGTTGCACATTATCACATCCAATTCAGTGCAGGGTCTTCTCTACCCTAGACTTCGTACAGTTCTGGTAGCTGTCGAAAAACAACTCTTTACACTACTGGAAACCTGGTGAAGTAATCTAGTAGGACCATGCAACATTGTCTTTGACTGGTGGACAATTTAAGAGCCAATTGTAAAGTATTTGTATTCATGTTATCGCTAATTGACAGATGCATTTTCTTGCCATTAAGTGAAATTGAAATATGTGTAAATGATTTTGTTCACTAGGATCGATTGAAAACAATGATTTCCTGGCGTGAATGCATATTATCGAATATGTAATTCGACGCTGTAGCTTCAGAACTTCTGGGACATGTATGATCAGCACAATGAGAAATGATGCACATACAATCAACCAAATGTTATCATTGTGTTTGTGCTGCTCCAAGTCAGTATTTCGTTTCATTTCCAGTTTTCGAACAAAATGCTCGTAATTTTCGCTGGATGGATATTAATGTTTGTGGCATATGGCTTTAATTTTGGTTATATCAGTTCATTAATCTGCACAACCAGTAAGAAATAATTTTAGGTTTTTCTCTTGCAAATATTTTTCATAATGATGATTATTTTAAAAATATCCAAAGGTTCTCAAAATTCTGTACTATGCAATTGATTTCATTTTAAATTGTTCTATGAACCCCAGAAATTTTATACAGAAATTTTCATGTTTCTCGCATGCCACATTTTCTTTAAAAAAAAAAAAAAAAAAAAAAACCTTTATATGTCAGATGCATGTACGCCAGTTGTACTAAATTGCATGAGCTCAGGAAATGACATTAACATTTAACAGAAAAATCTTTAGCTTGAAGTAATGGATTATAAAAAAGTACGTTTATGCTACAGTTCACTTTATATTTTGTTAAAAAAAAAAATTAGAAAAATTTTTATATTAAGAGTATTCCATTTATTCCTTAGTGCATAGAAAATTTTCGTTCTTTTTAATATTGTTAGTGTCATTAAAAATTAATGAACGAATTTTGAGAAATTCTTTTTTATGTTAATGGAAAGCGAAATTGTGACTGCTACACTCTGCCATATAAATCCTGGGGCGTACAGGTTCACACATACTGTTTTGATTGTTGTGAACGCGGTGTTGCTCATATGTTACAGACAAGTGTTTATATACTTCGCCCTGGTGAAGATTATCGCGGCTCATAAACTTCATATTCAATTACACGGTATCTAATTTCAGTACCACGTAAACTTTCCAATTTTTTTCGTTTTTTTTTTAAGCACAAACTGAAACTTTGGCATTTCGTTTGTAATTTCTTCAATTTTGATTTACATTTCTATTTTGTTTTACGGAAGGATAAATAAGCTTTCTAATATGGCTCCAAATTATTGAGCCCTTTCAAGGAAGAAACGGCAAAGAATTTAAAAAATTACAAAAAATATAAATAAAATTGAAGTAAGCCAAAGTATAGAATAAAAGGAAATAATTTGAAAAAAAAAAACAATAATAAAGATCAAACAGCCTCTAAAAAGAGTCGCCAAAGCAACGACAAACATTTAGGGAAAAATTACATAGAAAAGTTCAAAATCAGCAAAAACTGAAAAGTATTAAAATTTAAATTACCATCAAAATAAAAAAAGCAAATTATGGCAAGAAATCTCCAGAAATTCAGATAATCATTAACGCAAGAACTATCTTTAAATTTAAATACGAGTAAGTCTTTTCTTTAAATAGTCACTTGATATTAATAACTTTTTTCAATTTATTTTTCTTGAAAAAGAAGTAACGAAAGGCCAATTAGACTAGCAGAACGGAACAGTACTGTTTTCGATAGTCGCTAAACCAGCACCATCAGCGTCCATGTTTATGACCACTTTTGTTTGCTTTTGTAATAGTTGAAAAAAATTTATACACATTAAAAAAAAATCCATAATTTCCTTATAAAAATCAAGGAAATTGGTAAGTGAAAAAATTTAATAAATAAATAATTATAAAAAATTAATAAAAAATTTAAGTGTGTGAAGATAAATTTAAATTTAACTAGTGCAGTAAAAACCATATTTTTTAGTAATAACAATTTCGCAGTTAACAGAGCTCTGTTAACCAGTTAACAGAAATCCCAAAATGGACCAGCTTCATTTATAAGGCGAAATATAGGAACTACGATAAGGATAAAAAACTATATATCAGGAAATATGCTCCAGGAAATTCTTAATGAAACTGTGACAATACGGAAGGCAAAATACATGTTAGAGCAGTAATATAGTTCGTTTAAACAAATGTAATTTCTTGAGATTAGTGGTTATATTGGAGATGGGCTGTTAGTACACACTATATAGAAATTGTGGTGCAGGGAATGATTAAATCGAATATAATAGTGGGATATCTGAAATAATATTGGAAGCTTAATAAATGGGCTTTGAAAAAAAGGGGCTGGTACTACATACTATATAGTTACGGTGACCATTAAACCCATAAAGAAATAGTGTACACATATATGTATGTATGTACATACATACATAAAAAGGAAACTAAACTAAAAATGCATACACACATACAAACGAATGTAAAAATATACATACTTTAGTTTTGATGTTTCTCTACAGAATGTATTTTCTGCAAAACATCAGCTCTATTCCTTAGAAATGATTTAAATTCAGTGCAATCCATTTCAAAATTGCATTTTATAATTAAGAGAGATTCTAGTGTTTCCAATTTCATTTGAGATTTCTCGGAAGTCCATATATTATTAGACATAGAAAAAATCCTTTCTGTTGGTGCATTTGATGCAGCCAAAGAAAATGCAAAATTCACTAATTTTAAAATATTTTTATAAGGAATATTGTCACCACAAATATTTCGCTGTTATTAGTTTTGTTTCCCTCCACAGAAAAATTAAACAGTTATTCAAACTGGACGAAAAAAAAAATATACGTATGTGTGTATATGTACATATGTATGCATGTGTATGAACAGCTGAAGAACTGACAAGTTCTCTTCTTTTCTTATAACATACATAGTGGCCAGATTATTTTTCATAATAAATGAGAATGAAACGTAGAGTTTCCAAGAATATTTATTAATGACCAAGAATAGTAAATAGAACAGAAAAGTGAACAAAAGTGAACACATGAAAGAAAATATGTTTTAAAAAATGGGGCAATTGACAAAAAAATGTACAAATAGTGTACATGAAAAAAATAGTGTACAAGAGGCTCAAATAGTGTACTGTCCACTATAATAGTGAACGGATGGTCACCGTATATATAGTGCCTTTGTGACAAATGCAATAGATAAAGAATGGAAAATTTTAAACAGAAGAGTAAAGAGTAAGAAAAAAAATTTATTCAACACGAAACAAAAAACAGTCAAAACTCTTCAACCAAATTTTCAGCAAATAAAGATTTTAGCAAATAAAGTTATAAATTCTCTGGAAATACGAGTATAATGAATAAAATTTTAATTCAATATCTCATTTAAGAGATACTTGCAACGATAAGACATTTCCTTTCACTAAGCCAATTATAGAAAGGAATTCCATTGTTATCCATTTTCTATAAATATAATGAAAGGCCTTTTCTCATTTAAGAGGTACTTGCAACAAAAAAGAAAGTCCTTTAAATTAACTAGTCAACAAGAGGAAATCCAACACTTTACAACGACACCAATTTTATTCAAATCCGATATCCCTTTCCAAGACTATGAAGTGTTTAACGTTAAAAGTTTTTCACAAAAGCTAACGATATTTGTAACTTTGGAGGGATATATAGTATAACTGGGGAACTATAACCCAGTGAAAACAAATTGGGCGTCATTCGTAAGGAGTGACAAATTTCATTGCATCCAAAAATCCAATAGAGCATTTTTTGAACTTCCTAGGAAGTCAAGTTGAACTACTTCTACAAATCTGTGAAACTCCGATTGGTTACAATTTCTTTTTCTTATAAAAAATAATTATTTCTTGAAATGTGCATGAAAAAATTATTTTTCTTCAATCAATAAGCGGTAAAATATCTCTCATATAAGCAACTACAAATCGGGAATATTGGCAAATTTTAGCGCCTTCAATGTGTAAAGGTTATTCCAAGTGTTGTATAAACAATGCTAGTTCGCTACAAGATTGTTTTCTTTGCAACAACAAAACAAGAACAACATTCAAAGTTTACTTTTATTCACATAATAATGATAGATTTTAAATCGGTGAATGACAAGCCTGAGCTTACGGGTCATAAACTCAACATTTACATGAATTATAAATTTTTTTTTTATATAAGAAAAACATATGCGCACTTCGCCTTATAATAGAATTTACTTCTCTTTACAGATGCATAGAACGCGAAAAATTATAGAATTTCAGCTTTAAAGCTTTAATAAAAAAAAATAACATTAACATATTAAAAATTCCAAAAAAAAAACTTTTTAAAAATAGTATATAATTGGTTTGTTGTGCATTTTGTGTTAAGTCATTACATGCCTACTATGATTATATATTTTGTAATTTTCATACATGATAGAATTCTCATATTGTATTTGAAGGCTTATGTATAAACATACAAGTTTTACTGCTTATAAACTGGTCGAAGTTCACTAATGATTCGGTTCTCACCAATGAAATGTCGATGTATAAATTTTTAGCTCTCCCTATTTTTCGAATGATTGTTTGGGGGGATTAAATCTCTCATTTTTCAAATGATTAGTTGGGAGGAATATCTCGAATAATAAATTTTAGGTTACTTAACCTTTTAACTAATTTGAATTTAGAATTTATTTAATCATAAGGTGTTTTTTATAAGATTTTTTTTAATTATTTTGACACTCTTGGAGTATCATTTTTAGGGAAATATATTTTATTTATTTATTCATGGAATAAAATAACCACTTTTGCTAAAAAGATATTGTAGCTTAAGGGATTTTCGCATTCTTAAAGCAGGTTAACGAAACAAATTTAGACTGGAAATTCATGTCATGAATTTCTCTAAATAGAAATAATAAAAAATTATTAACTTGATATTTTTTATACCAATTTTATTAAAGAAAATTATTAAATTGAAAAATATAAGTCACGAATCCGAATTAGATGAACAAAATTTTGTTAAAGAGAAAACAAAATACGTAAATAATTTAATTGCCAAGAACGTTAGCCTACGTCACACATGTTTAATTTATCAAAACTAATTGAATAATAAAAATAAAATCAAGTACGAGTAATAACGATGTTAATAACCATCAACAAACACAAATAAGCCTAAAAACTCCTTAAACCGATTATTTGAATATTAAGCAGCCAGGAAGAAGGAGGATGCAACAACAAAAAAATAAATAAATATGTATGTGGCAATTGCGTACTAACACTCTTTGTGGGCATTGTTGAAAAAAGGAAACATTTAAACATTCAATAGCAACTCGTTTCTAGTCGCCACCCAAAAAGTGGTAAGAAAAAACAAAATACCATTGTGGCAGCGTTACTACCTGCTCCTTACTCTTTCCTGTATGAAAATAACTTTCAAAATACATTCATTCGAATGGGAAAATTCTAGACTCGAGCTCAAACCAGATCAATTAATTTTCAACTAAATGCAGAACAGTTTGAAAAATTACATAAATAATTAAATTACCATTTATTTTATTTAATTATTCGCGTTTAAGGCCTTTATTGAAGTTTATAAATATTTATTACTATGGATGCAATTTCCGCTGAAGGAGCTACCCAAAGGACTGCAAAATATTGGTATAATTAATATTTATAAACATTAATGCAGGCCTAAAGTCCGCATAATTAAATAGTATAAATAGTGTGAAGACGTCAGAAAAAAATTTCAACAAAATGCAAGTAGTCGCAGCTCAACCCACAACAAATAGCAACTTTTTACATAAAGTTCTTTTGCTTTTTGTTTCTTCTCCTTCATTTTTGAAGTTAAGAATATATGAAGAATATGTAAATAAATTATATAAATTTTAATTTCTATGATACCAAAAGCTTTTATGAACAAATCATCAGCTTTAAATTTGTGGCAATATCCAAAACTATTATTTTGAGTTGCGACATTTAAAGGAATTCTATATCGATACTTTTTTAAATTTATTTCACGTAAGTATTGTTTCTTTTACACTAACATAAACATTACTTTGGTGTTAAAATCAAGAACAATCACCGGCATGAGGTCTAGGCGTATGACTTCCGCTTTATGCGTGTTATTATTTACACACTTCGTTTTACATATTTGATTTTATGACCCACGAGAAAACTAATTGGAAACCAACAGTGCAAAGAAAAAAAATTATATTCATATTTAATATTAATGAATTTTTTTAATAGTTCTTAAACGGATAATTGCTTGGGTAGAATATCCTTAAAGATAATAAATTAAATAAATAATAATTATATTAGTAAATTTAGCAAACATAAATAAATGAATGTAGATAAAGAAAGAAAATGTTTCATATTTTGTAACAAATATTTTTGTATCAAAACCCAGGACCACAAGTATTAGAAAAAACCTTGAAATGACAAAAATATAAACAAATAGAAAGAACTTTTTAAAAATTTTTGTCTGAATAAAAGTTACAAACAAGCAGCATTTATTATATTTAATTAATCGAACTTAAAGTCTTTATTAAAGCTTGACAAATATTTATTATTACCACAATGTTTCAATACACCTTACGTGTCATCTTAAGGGAAAATTAATAATACAAGGTGGAGAAAAAGTAATGTTATAATTAGAACTGGCTGCCATTTGCGCAGATGGCGCCAAATATTACTGTGCTTTGACATTTATGATGTAGGTATATAAACAGTTAGGTGTTAACAAGTCCTGGATTGGCAGATACCTCAAGGATGTGCAATTATTGTTTCAGTCTATTGTCATAACGCTGTTTGAAATTCGATGGAGTTTTCCAGTGCAAAATGTTCACAAAATCCCGCCTGTTGACCGTCGGAAAAGGTTAACTTACTGCCATACTCTGTTGAACTAAATACAAGAAGATTTCGTACCAAACCCCTATTGAGTGACGAATTCCAATTTAATTTAAGTTGATATGTTAACAGAGAATCAACAAGAAATGCATATGAAGAGCCATTGCATCCTTTTAAAAATACTGTCTGATGCGGCATTTGCAGTGAAAAAATGATTGAAAGGAATCGCCAGACGTTGTGCCAGCAACACAGACGAGCGCAATTATGCACCAACTTGAGAGGTGGCCACTTAAGCGATATAATTTTTTCTAAATAATGTCATCAATTTGAAACTTTCAAATAAACTTTCAATGAAAACAGAGCTCTCTGTTCTCATTTGTGACAAAATGGCAGCCATTTCATTATATGACAAGTTTACAGCAATGAAAATAAAGTTTATAAATTTTTCTAAGAAATAAAAACAATAACAAAATAATAACTGAATGAAGAAAATATTTAAATATCGAGCTTTTCTGTGCGTATTGTGATAGTGTGCACATCGCTGAACCATTTTTTGTTTTTATATTTTTTTTATAAAATTATTTATAAATTTTATTGTGTGAAATTCAAGATGAAGTCCTTAATAGGATTAAAAGTTGAATTACAATTTCTCATATACATAATTTTTAACGCACGTATGTACATCTTAAAAGTTACTACAATTATGATTATGTGGAAATAATATACGATGTTCTTTAAATATTGAAACAGCCAACACCTTCATGTTTTCATTTAAAAAGGACCTCTGGTAAGATACCGGACAGGCTGACGCCAACCTTAGTTGTAAAAGTAAGCTGCCTTACATATTGAATATTAACAATCTGGTTGATTTTAACTGATGAATTGGTTAGCACCACTGAAACCATAACTAGGCTCACAAAAACAATAAACAAATTCGTAAGTCTAATTGTAATAAATTATCCTTCTATATTATCCTCTTTAGATGTACTGTGTCCTTACTCGTATTTGCATCAGCACTGCGCAGTAATAAAATTGGCTGATAAATACACTTTCGGTGACAAAAAGTTTAGCACTTTACGTCTGTTGGTAACAAGTAAAACTTTATAAATAATTGCCATTTAAAAATTCTTCTCCTTCTTATTTAATTTCGACATGTGCGTCAATTTAGACGCTGAACGCAGGAAATCACTTCACTTTCAAGCCCATATGCACACGTTGTAAACAGAAAATATTCCAATGTCAGGCAATGTTCTATAATGACATAAACATGTGTGGATATTTTTTTGTGGCTTAATATGATTGGTAATTACAGGTGTAGGTGTAACTTTAGAATAAATTGTTATAATTACATTCTTACATGGTTTGTGTCTTCGTAATATTTATATAATTTCTAATGTTACAAATGAAGTTAGAAATATTATTGTGACTTAATTAAACGAGCTTAGCAACAAAGATCTTCTAATGTTGTAGCGAGTTGCACCCAGCTAGATTTGTATTCTAAAGCTCGCATAGAATTTAAATTCTATTAACTTTGAATTTTTCATTTGCAATTTTTATAAAAATTTTGTAAATGAATTTATTTCACTATCTAACAAAATACATATTTGAAAAAATATTAAATACTTTCGATATGTTCCTTTTTTCCATTTTTCATATCTTCTACTCCAACCTGAAGTATGAAATTTACACGAATTTTGTATATAATCTTCTATTAAAGCAATATTTTTTTTTCAACTCAAATAAAAATCCTTAATGGTGTTTGAAGGATGAAATCTTTAAAAATGGCTGTTTTTTATTTTTGTATCCACGTACTACTATCTTTCATTAAATGTCCATAATGGCCTCCCAAGATTTATTTATATACAAGTATATTTGCTACATTTTTCTTTTAGTCAAATATCCTTGGAAAAAATGGGTTCTTCTTTGATTATAATTAAAAAGGATATTTAAGTTCCACGTCTTATTTATCTATTTCCACGTGGTGTACATCTCCTTTCCTAAATGTAAAGTATTGCTGATCATTATCGTTTAATAAAAGCTGTTGCTATCTCAACCCACTAATTAATCGAGCCCTTTTTGTTGTTAAAAATATTTTCTTTTTTGTAGAAATAAAAATACCTAAAACAAACGGATACTGCTGTTGTTTTTCGGCTCGTGGTTTTCTGTTCCTTTCATTTATTTCTCTTCTAATACATTGAGTAAATTTCTCACATTTGCGTTTCGTTCAATATTTTCAAAGTTTCTGCTCCAGTTGTTAAATGAAATTTACGTTTTGTGGATTTAATGTTACAGAAGGCTTTTTTTCTTATACTTTAAACAAAACAAAATGAATTGCAAAATATTAAATTATTTAAAAATATATAAAGTTTTGGATATCAGTATATGTGTTTTAAGGCATATAAATGCCACAATGGAAATAGTTCACGCAAGAAAGACTATTACACATGTAAAAATTCACCACTTGTTACATTTAAAGATGTATTCGATAAGATATCGAATAACAGATTCGTATGATTTGTTACTGTTAGTCAACTTTAACCGTGTTTGGGTAAGACTTTACCTCTACACTATCAAACTAGAAATAAATTAGAGTATGTAGTCCGACAATTAATGTGATATTGGCATAATATAGACCGCTAAGAATATTTGATAAAATTTTCAAATTCCTACACTGAAATCCTCAGCTTTATAACAAAACTCGGCATAAAAAATAAATGCTCGAAAGACACGAATGTTAACATCATGATTTGCATTACAATTTGATCCTGTTAGGAGTTTTTTTTTTAATTCTTTAAATTCAAAATAGCAAGACATGAGTATCATAACATCCTCAAAGGAAAATATTATCATCTACTAAGCCTGTTCAAATAGCTGCAATATGCTTTGTTATGCCTTTGTTATCTATTGAAATTGTCACATGTTACAAATTTAATAATTTTGTTTTTTTTTTATAAAATGCCAATCCATTAACCCAATAAGTTGTTTAACAAACTCTTAAAAAGTCAAATAAACTAAGTTCATATTTATTATATAATACTTTGTAGCTCAAAGTTTAATATTTGGCACGAACTTTGAAAAAATGAAAACGCGTGGCGTATGATTTATTATATTTCTATATTCGTTCATCATACGCAGTGGGTTTAGGTACCCCCTATAATGAAAAATGTATGTGTGGGCTACAAGATTAATAAATAAAATAATAAAATAAAAATTAAAGAACGGGTCCTTCCTTTAAATTCTGGCGCTCAAACTTTGGCTGTTCTAGAAACGTTCATAACAGTGGGATAGAAAATATAGTAAATTACTCGTATAAGATATGAAGACACAGCTTTGCGGGCTTTTTTATTTAAAAGTAACATTTATTTTACTACATCAACTTATTTTAAAGTACTAATTTAAACTTTAGCAGAATTAAAAGAAATTACCCCAATCACTTTTAATACTCATAAAAAAAACTTTATATTTAATATAAAAAATAATTTCGAAGAAAATAAAATAAAAACAGTTTATAAAAACTCAAAGCTAGAAAATAAATCTATTTTTTAATTGCCCTACTTTAACTACACTTTCTACTTCACCTTTCCCAATTAAGAAAATTTACTCATTAAATATTCAAGTCTGAACATGACCTTTTATAATAAAAATAAGTAACAAAAACCATTAGAACAGAACAACATTGGCAACAACCAAAAATTTATGGTACAAACGAAAGGGAATCGTTGAACATAAAATAAATTAACGTAAAAAAAACAAAAAGAAAAACCAAAAAAAAATGCTTGTGGAATATGCTGAACACCAAAACACCTTTGATACGGGTATTCCCAGAAGCACTTAGCGGCCATTAGAAAAGGGAAAATAAAAATCTTATAATGAAGGGTTGGAATACAAACATGTTGGAGCAGCAGTGAAAATAATTTTTGCTTATTTTCACTCTTTAGAAATTTGGATTTCATTGATTTAAACATTTCATTTACGATTTCGATTATTAAAAAATTATATTATTATACAAAAATTGTTTCTATAGTGACTTCAAAAGGAAGGAAGAGCTTTTTTCATTCACCTGTATGTTTTTTATTATTCTATCGATTTTTGCATCATTTGTAAACCAATGTCTTTTACTAGAAAGTATAGGATAGCTGACTTCCTTAACGACATCGAGACATACAGAGAAACCAGTGCTACTGTTATCATGGACTCAAAGATGAGTTTTATGGTAAATGTCCTTGCAATAGCAAAGCAAGCAACTGTTGCACTTCACCCCTGCAAAACGTCTATTGGGACGGCTATAGTCACTCCTGTTCTCTTATACGAGATTATAGACCTGTTATCTGCTCTGGAGAAATGGACATATTTTGATATGCTTTAGAAGGTTCACTTCTTCGCTAAGGAGATGGAAATCACTTCTGCAATTTGTTTACACTGCTTTTTATAGTGAAGGGGATATACGTCTGTTCATTGCAAAGTGTCATTTTCTGAAGTACGTATGTGCAGGGCGGAGTTTACCCATTCCGGCCCAAGGGCATTTCTAAAAAAACTGTATACCAGCTCTTGACGCGTAGGGTAATGGTACACCATGAAGAGAAAGACGCATAAATTTTTACACAAATGGCTCCAATGCGGGACTGGGAGTATACCCAGAGTTTTAATCATCGAAAGTGCTTTCAAATCGGAGACGAATGCCGTGTCGACTACAGCCGCTAATATCCACCCTGTAAGTCGTACCACCATTACTGCCACAGAACACACTCTTCTGAGATTGAAAACATTTTACAACCGCCCATCATGTCTTAGTGAGATAGTGCATTATTTTAACAATAGGATCCCTTGAGTTCCAGGAAATGGAATTGGAATACGTGGATTTCTGATTGTCCTCTTACAAACTCAGACTTAGACGCAGAACGGAGGTGGATCGTTAGAAATGACTGCAGATTATCAAGTAAATTATATGGTGTCACCTAAGCAAGGAGGAGACAATCTTTCATCTCATAAATATTATCAATATTGGTGGCTGTAGGAACACTGTCTCTCACAAGAGATAGATAAAGAAGAAAGTGTAGAACACGTCTTATGTGACTGTTCCAAATTAGCAAGAAGATGAATTGTTACTATGGGGTCTCTTGAATTTAGCGATTTCTCCGACGTTGCAGACATTAAACCACAACGCATAATACGCTTCATAAGAAGCTACGCCTAATTCAACACTGGCGACTCCACTTGGGCACAGTTACCGTGTTATCATAATGGTAAAAAAGGCTAACGTGAGTCCGATAAGATATTGAGTGCTACTGTATGTACTGTATGCCACCAATACTTTCTCTTCGCTGTAATTTATCTCTTATCTTTCAAGTGGTTTCTTCAAAATAATTTTAAATATTATTAATTTTCTTAATACAATCCACCATAATTGAAAAGCGCACGCTTGGGTAAAGCATCTATTTTCATTTACTTATTGTTGTTATTGTTAGTTTTTATCCAGAGGCGAAAAACTTCAAATCGGTCATTTTGTTTATCTCCGTTAAGAATAAATATCTTTCAAGACGATAATCCTCAATTTCTATTGCGTCAATAAAAAAAGGATGTTCCACAAAATATTTTAAAGTACGAGTATATTTTGAATTTATAACACGGTATATGTTTCAGACGTGACTTAATAATGTTTAAAATTTATTAAATTGAAAAATATATTTAAGAAAAAGTAGTCATCAAATCAAATTTATTCAAAGGCAAACAGCAGAGAAAACACACAATATTTTTTTTCTTATCTCGTTGGCTCCTCTTCTTTGCAAGATTTCAATCAACATTTCAATATTTTTTTGAAATTAAAATAAATAAATAATGGCACTCTGCCGCCACTTTCAATGGTTGTTAGTAAAATTTTCATTTTCTTTTTTGTTGCCGTCACTATATTTTCAAGAAATGGATGCATTGTCATGACGCTATTGCCAAAATAAAAGGATGAACAGCATAATAGTAAGTTTCTGTGAACAACTTATCAGTGTGTGTGTGTATGAGTGTGTATGAGTGCTTCTTGCGAGAAAAATCAATATGAATTAACATGCCCGAGCAAAGACTCCCCATCTTTTACATTTTATGTATTCGAAATAAAAACAGATTAGTGATTTCATTTTTATGTGTTGCCTTTTCATAATACGTAATTGGTATCTGCTTCCGAAAATCCTTAGAAAACATTTAAGGTGTAATAATGCTTGTAATTTCACTAAGTTACAAAATATTGTTGTTGTACCTCCGACTGCTCCGGATGAAGAGCACGGTTTATGCATATATGGGCTGTTAAGGTTTCCCGACCTTGGCGTTGCACTGACAAGCCCTATAAGCTCGCATGTTATATACTTCTCAATCCCGAATGGAACAGGGCAACATACATGCATATGAGAATTTTGAGGTAAAAACAATTTACGCTCGTTCGTCCCGGAATGAGGCACTGCCAATACCTTAGCCTGCATGAGGTCTTAAATTGGAGGAGTTGAGTAGCATTTAGAATTATACGGGACTGGTTATTGATGAGGCGCCTTCGGGGATCACGTAGTAGCTGTGGAAGAAACCCAAATCGCGGGCAAAAGGTTTGTTGATTAAAGACTGAATACCAAGGGTTAGACCTCTAGTTGCTGTTGCTAAATAACAGAAGCCGCTGTCTAAAGGGATGGAGCTCTGATAGCTCCAGTTCCTTAGCAAGAGACTTCTATATGATCTTTCGCTGTCATGTATAAAAATTATCATATGATGGCAGAGTGGCGACCGCATATGAGATGGTAGTAATATATTGAGTTCACCCAGTGTTAAGAGCACCGTGGCGTTCAGCCGAAAGTATCCAGGTTATTCTTAGACACATCTTTAACCACCTTTGAAGAGAAATGAGACTTATCTAACTAATTGAAATAACAGTGTGCATAGGACATAGCTTGGCCTAGATAGCTGGATAAGAAACGTTAAAAATACATATTTGAAGTTTATGTATTTCTATTGACAACGCTTGATACTCTTGAGCAGACGGCATAATGTTAAGCATGTCATAAGCCGGCTGATCCCAAATGTATTACTGCTATTTTCAAAATTTGGCCCGTGGTACTTACGAATGCTCTTTATAAATGCTTATTTAAGTAGAAACTGTATACTCTTAAATGTAAATGTCAAATTTATAAGGATAATTATGATTTTAGTGAACACCGACTCCGATTTGGAGCAACTACGATGCATAAGCACTTGATAGCAAATCATTGAATTGCTAAATACGCGTGTTGCACGTAAGGTGAACTTTTTCTACCCTTGACTACAACGGAAACTCCCTCAGAAAAGCACACAGCTCATCTGTTGATGTATGCCGATTTTCTATCAGTTTCATCAAATAAAAATATTTTTTTCTTGAAATTTGTCTTGATTGAGTTCGAAGAATATATGGAGAATATGTTCCTTTCACTGCTCAAAAGAGTACAGAGCCATACCATATATTCGTAATAAGAAATCGTAAAACTCTTTGGAATTATGATATCGGCCGATATAGATTAAATTACATACTATCATGGAGACAAAATGTAAAATATGTTTAAGTGCAAAATTTCATTGAAATCACTTATAAGCAATTTACTTATAAGCGGCTTATGCATCATATAGTAGCGAACGCCCAAATGTAAAGATTACAGTGTTAGTCCATAAGTGGTCAATCTATGATAAAAGGTACCCTAAATATTTCCCCTTATTGTGATTGTCGATGTCACATCATGTCGACAGTAAAAAAAGACAGCAGTTCTGAACTCCTTGTAGCAATAATTAACTAATATTTATGGCCAATTGTAATTTTATAAGCCATAGTAGTAGTAATATCCTATCAATAATATTTAATAGTTATCGATAACGATCCCACAATTGCCAATATATTGATGTCGACTTGGAGTGACGTCGACAATCATAATAAGGGGGATTAATTAAAATTATATGTTTCCAAAATTTTATTTTTTTTATTCCGCCACTTATGCCCGAATTTCAAATATCACAATTATGATGTTAGTACATAAGTGGGCAAGCCGAGTCCTTTACCATGAAAAAGCATATCCAATATATTAATCCAGGCTATAAATTATCCCTCTACCAAATTTCATTAAAATCCATTCAGCCATTTTGGCGTCAATTAATACAAAACAAATTTCCATAATAAATTTAGTTTAACTAATTAACAATACTAATTACATTAAACAATCACATAATGATTAAAAAGTTTTATTTTCTGTCCACGTAACTGGCTGCTGCTTTCAACGGTTGCTTCTTTTTTGAAATAAAGCCAAACAATAAGGTGAACGACAAAAACATTAAATTTAATTGTTTTTTTACAATAGATCAGTCTTTTTGCCACTTACAAGTTGCATGTGTTTCATTTCTATACACCTGGCAGACAAAAGGACAGGCAGACAAGCATAAAGCAAAAGGCGTCCTTTATTAAATAAATAAAAGTTCAACCATTAAAAAAAAAAACAAAAAAATTCCGGGCCACACAAATAGAATATAATACCCATTTATTTACTGAAACATATTGTTTGCATTTTTGTAGTTCCATTTTTACTCACTGTTCTCAGTGCTGTACTTTGAATAAACGACACATTTGCTTCCAATGCACTATGGCACAGTGGGGCCGACCAAAAGCGAAAAGATATGGCAGTAAATAAGTACATATTTGTATGTCATGACCCACGGAAATCATTTCTAAGCGATATTAATAAAAGTCACAGAGCAGGATCTCAATTCTCAATAAAAGCGAAAGAAATAAATATTTTTATAAATTATTTCAAAGAGGCGCGTTCAATAAAATTATGGGATGAGCAAAGGTGTTTCAATGAGGCAATTATGAGTATTAGAGGGTAAAAATTTTCCACAAAAATGTGCGACCCTCGAACTCTGCCGTATGCGATGACCTATAGCAAAATTTTATGACAAATATTTTTGTGAAACATTTTAAGGGGAAATTCCCCCTACAAGAATGGGGACAAATGCACCGATGCACTTTATATATCAAATGTAAAGGTTACAAGGTTTTCTATACCGATCCACTATAAAAATTTGCAAAAGGGGCGGCAGGTGGCTTAGTTTGGTTAGTTTGACACCCGTTTAAGTGAAGGTAAGACGTAAGCTTGGGAAAACACCGATATGTTGGAATCTTGTTATTTATTTATTTTATTTAACTGGCAAAGCCAGTTTTACGTGAGCGATCAAATTCGCTTACTCCGATGCCAAGTAGTGATTCTCTAACATTACCGCTGCCTAGTACTTCTTTATTTAAATCAGCGCCATTATCCGCTCCGGGCTCGTGTTCTTCACTTAACCAAGTTATCACAATAGACAAGAGTATACAGAAACCTAAGGTGCCTGTCGGAATGGACAGATATATTACAGTAGTAAAGCGCGGGCGTAGCCCAAATTCGTCTAAAATCTCATCGGTTCCCAAGATATCCAGGGATAACGACGCCGCCCCAGTTAACCGTCAAAATCGCTTTAAAATATTGCAGAATGACAACGAAAAACCCGAAGCATCCTCGAAAAAAACCTCCAAACCACCACCCATCTATTTGAGGCAAAAAAATTCTAACACACTTATCAAAAAACTAATCTCGGTCATTGGTGAAAAGGCGTTTCACATTGTTCCAATAAAACGTGGTAACATTGACGAAACAAAAGTTCAAATATATAATGAAAAAGATTTCCGGAAAATGGTTAATGAATTAGAAAAAAATAAAACAAGTTTTTACACATTCCAGCTTAAGAGCGCCAAGGGCCTACAGGTCGTATTGAAGGGCATAGATTCTTACGTTGTCCCTGCTGAAATAAAAGATGCTCTCACCCTCCAGGGATTTAAGGTAAAGAATGTCTCTAACATAATAAACAGGGAGAAGATCCCCCAACCCCTATTTCGCGTTGAACTGGAGCCAAATGATGTAATACTGAAGAAAAATGAGACCCATCCCATTTACAATTTAAAATATCTATTATACCGGAAAATCACAGTTGAAGAACCACACAAGCGTTCAGGACCCGTTCAGTGCCATAATTGCCAAGAATATGGCCATACGAAAACTTACTGTAAATTACCTAGTGTTTGTGTTGTGTGCGGTGAATTACACAATACTGCTATTTGCAATAAGTCGAAGGACCAGAAGGAAAAAAAGTGCAGTAATTGTGGAGGTAATCACACTGCTAACTACAGGGGATGTCCTGTGTTCTCTTTTGTTAAACAAGCTATGAGCCAAAAGCCTAAAGTAACTCCAGCGCAAACAGGAAATACGTACTCCGCTACTTATCCTCCTATGGCCCAACCAATTTCTACACAAGTATCGTATGCTGACGCTGTGAAGATCAATTCAGTTCCAGTGCAAAAAGTGTCACCACCAACTAGTACAACAAATGCAAATGCAAGCTTTAATTTCAATCGCCTTGAAGCTACTATTGACAATTTGGTGCAAACAATAAACAACTTTACAACAAATATAACTAGCATGATGCAAGAAATGCTGCGAATGCAGAACACACTACTTCTAGCATTAGTTAACAAGCCATGAACACGTTAAAAGTATGTTTCTGGAACGCAAACGGCATTCGCCAACATAAAAATGAACTTGAGCACTTCCTCACGGAAAAAAATATTGACATAATGTTGGTATCTGAAACTCATTTGACTTCGAGAAGCCTTTTTAAAATGAGTGGCTACACCTTATATGATACAAAGGACCCGAGAGGAAGAGCATGCGGAGGATCGGCAATTCTAATAAAGTCAAGACTCAAACACTACATTCTTGAGAACATTTGTGAGGACCATCTGCAGGCAACAAATATTTGCATTGAAAATTTTTGTACAAATTTCGTGATATCATCCATTTACTCCCCTCCCAGATTTTCAATCACTGAGGATCAATACGAGGATTTTTATAAAACTCTTGGCCCTTGTTTCATAGCAGCTGGCGACTACAATGCAAAGCATACGTTCTGGGGGTCGCGTCTTATTACACCTAGAGGTCGAGCATTGTTCAACACAGTTTCAAAAATGGGTTTGGATGTCATTTCTAGCGGGGAGCCCACTTACTGGCCTACTGACATACAAAAAATTCCGGATGTTATAGATTTTGGGGTCATGAAAAATATCCCTAGGGATTTAATTCATGTTGAAGCTTCACATGATCTCTCCTCCGATCACTCTCCCACGATCGTTACAATTTGCAGCCCACTAAGAAGTGACTTACCTCACCCATATGTGAAGATGATAAATCGTGTTAACTGGCTGGGGTTCAAAAAATATCTCAGTAGTCATTGTACGGAAAACATCAGGCTTAGAACTTCCGATGATATTGAATTCAACATTGCCAATCTTACTGAAAATATTAAACAGGCTGCTAAACATGCCACTACCTCCTCTCCGCAGACTGGGTTTAATAGAATTTATTCTGCGGACATTGAACGTCTCGTATGTGAAAAAAGAAGAGCTAGAAGGGAATGGCAACAGCACAGATCGCCCCAACATAAAATCAGACTTAGAGAATGCACTAAACGACTCCATGAGCTGCTTGCATCTGAAAAATCTGCTTCTCTTAAGAACTATCTGGAAGGTCTCGATGTCACAGCAGCATCTAATTACTCCTTGTGGCGCGCAGCTAGAAAACTTAAAACACCCGTTGAGTTTAAACCACCCCTGCGCACTTCGACCGGAGGTTGGGCAAGAACCAATACTGAAAAAGGTAACATATTTGCTGAGCATTTAAAACACGTATTTACCGCAAACTCATGTACTGGTGCTGTTGATTTGCCGAGTGTAGTTGCTCTACCCCCTCGACCCATGAAGTTTAAGATGCGTGATGTACAAAAACTAATTGCTGAAACCAACCAGAAGAAAGCTCCGGGTATTGATGGCGTTAGTAACAAGATGCTGATGCAGTTGCCTCGTGTTGCTATTAGAATCCTGTTGTTTATTTTTAATGGTATTTTACGACTGGAGTATTATCCACACAGCTGGAAACTTGCCATGATCAAAATGATTCCAAAGGCGGGCAAAGATCTTACCAAGGCTGAGTCATATAGGCCAATAAGCTTATTGTCAACAATTTCAAAGCTTTTTGAAAAGCTGCTCATGACAAAATTGTCCCCAATTCTAACTAATAATGGGTGTATACCGGACCATCAATTTGGTTTTAGAAGTCAGCATAGCACCATTGAACAAACTCATAGATTGGTTCATTTCATAAGAAGAGCATTTGAAGAAAAAAAGTATTGTTCTTCCCTCTTTATTGATGTCTCTCAGGCATTTGATAAAGTGTGGCATGAAGGCCTAATTGTAAAATTGAAGACATATCTGCCAATAAACATTGTAAATCTATTGGAAAGTTATATTCTTGCCCGGAAATTCACTGTTGTGGAAGAAGACTTCATGAGTGAGCCCGAAACTATCTCATCCGGTGTGCCACAGGGGAGTATACTGGGTCCAGTTTTGTATTTGATCTATACCTGTGATATGCCATTAAGCAGTAATATCCTCACTTCTACATTTGCTGATGATACAGCCTGCCTTAGTATGCATGAAAACCCTCACGAGGCATCCCGTTATCTTCAGGAACATATTAAGCTGTTGGAACTGTGGTTGAACTTATGGAGAATAAAAGTAAATGAACAAAAGTGTGTTCATGTCACATTTACTCTACGAAGAGACACTTGTTCCCCCATTCGAATCAACAACCAAGTTGTGCCTCAACATTCACAGGTGAAATACCTTGGTATACACCTTGACCGACGGCTTACATGGAAACACCACATCGACTCTAAGCTGACACAAATGAAGCTTAAATTAACTCAGATACATTGGCTGATTGGTAGAAATTCTACCCTCAGTCTAGATTGTAAACTTTTAATATACAAGTCGCTTTTGAAACCCATATGGTGTTACGGAATTCAGTTATGGGGCACTGCTTCAGCTTCCAATGTAGAGAGAATACAACGTATGCAAAACAAAATTTTAAGGTTAATAACATCGGCTCCTTGGTACATTAAAAATTCTATTTTACATCGTGATTTAAATATGCCACTTGTGACCGCTGAAATTGCAAAATATGCAGGCAAATATTTAACAAAACTCGAGTCCCATCCCAATCCGCTTGCCCGAAATATCTTGAACTTTCCTGGACACATCCGCTTAAAAAAGAGGGATACTACGGCCTTAACACGCAACGCAGATGAAACTTTTTGAAAATAATTTTGTGCTTAACACGACATTTATGTATTTTTAATTATTAACACTAAGTTTATGTCCGACACTGGTTGGGCCTAATTATTCTATCTATATTTAAGATTTGAACACTTTTTGTTAGTTCAGTTCTGAAGATACAAAAATAAAATTAGTGGGAAAAAAAAAAAAAAAAAAAAAAAAAAAAATTTAACAATTCCGTATTATTCAGTGCAGTTCAAAACAAAAAACAATTAAAAAACAAACAATCTATAAAATTGATAATGAAATAAATATACAATTATGAAATTTTGGTGATTTCAAGGTATCGCATTATATGTATCACTTGTAACTTGTGAAAGTAACTAAAAAGTTTTCAAATAAAATAGTTAAAAAATTAAAACAGTCGCATACTGGTGTCCTCTAAATCGAGTGAATTTAAGCTCCAATCGAATGTTCTAAACTTCAGGGACGTTGTTAATTGGAAAAGTAACAAGAAACAAATCTATTCTTAAGAAAATTTCTTTAATGTGTTAGAAAAAATCCCCGGTAGACTTGTCACTAGAGAATTAAGTCTGTTGATAAAATTAAAAACAAATTACATCTCTAATTTTTAAAGTTCATCGGATTGCCTTAGCAATGATATCGCCGAATTAATTAGCTAAAGGCATATTCACAAACAGTTCAATTGGCACTGGGATGGTTCCGATCAAAGAGTTGTCGCCAATAATGCAGATATAAATGTTGAACTCAACGATTTTATGGAAAGTAATGGAGTTTCAATAGGAGAAAAGTTAGGATCATTTTCGATGAACGTGGGACTTAAAGCGAGGAAGGAATGAAAGCATTACTATTGCATTTTTTCACATGCAATAGGTACCCACCTTTGGGAAAAAATTTTATTACTTTCTGTACTATCTGCTTTAACTTCAATATTATTTTTTATATTCAAGAAATCCTTCATAAAATAACGTCATATGTTATTAGAAAGTAATTGGTCATCTTTACCTGCCATGATGTGAAAAGGCATTTCACAAAAGTAATACAAGACTTACTTTATACTTGCGAAGAATACAGGCACAAGCAAATATGGTGTGAAGTGCAGAGGACATTGCCCAAAAAGAGACAATTTGATCAACAAAATTTTGGAGGTAGATCAAAACATAAGCCAAATGCTATAACTACGGTAAGGTCTAGCAAGGAAATAAATAATAGATATAAGAGAAATGAGTAGTAGACTTGCCATCAAGAAGGATATGTTCGTCATAAGAATTACAAGCAAGAGCAGCCGCTATCAGCGTATGTATGGGAGATGGATACAGCGTAAAATGCAAAAGGTAGAAAGACTACACCGGGAGATACGACAGCTTCAGTAACTAAAGGACTTGCGGCTAGATGTAAAATATAGAAAATTTGCTTCAGAACTCGAAAATTTGCAACGTTAGGCCGAATCGCTATTTTCGGAACATTAAAGCCTATACAAACAAATCGTGCAATTAAACTTAAGCAAATAAAAAAAATTAGTGTCTCATAAAACGTCCTTGAAAGGCATTAGTCATTGATATCCTTGAATTTTTTGCTAAACAAAATTTTGTTTATGTGGTGTTTTTTTACCTCTAAACACTTTGTTGTTTTTTACTTTTCTCACTCGAAAATTACATTAGATGCGAGTTTGTGCTACATGTTTCTCGAGAGGTAAAAATATCCTGATTCCAACAGGATACCAAAATATATATTTTGAAAAACTATGTAGTTTATTTTCCACGAACCGATAATTTTTTTCAGTTGTTAAAATCAATAAAAAAGTTGTTTCTACATTTTGCTAAAAGCTTCAAATGCACGCGTAAAAATACAATCAGGACGATTAGAAAAAAGTGTTGTGCATTTTAAACAATATCAAGTGTTTCGTTGTTTTAAGAACTTAAATTTAATTTTCTCTATATATAATACATTTTCAATGAATTGATATTTGTTTATTTTTATATTATTATTTCTTATGGCTCGCAAGGCTAAGCTGGCTCCGATATAACTATAGGAGATCTACAGTCGCAACGTATAGTACACTTGTAGAATTTTTTACTAGGCACTGCCTTATAAGTGTAAGATCGAGGAAATCACATCTCCCGTTTTAATGTCTTCGGCATAGATTGTCAGAACGAAGAAGAAAAGGTGACTATTGAAGACCTCCCTTGTCATTGCCGTGCTTCTTGGGGGAAAAAAATTGAAATACGAGCAGCCCGTTGCTACAAAATTTTGCAGAAGCGTTCTGCAATCAGACTGGGGGGTTACTCTCTATTGCAATGCGTAATTCGATGCGTTTGATGTTTTGTTAGCGCAAAATATTTGGTTTTAACGAACGATTTTGAAAATTGCAGAGTAAATTGATGCCAGATTTGCGAAAGTGGAAAAATCAGATGCGCGTAAACTCAATAAAGGGTACCAATTATCCGATTATGTATCATTTTTCTTACGCATCGCATACGCATCGCTATAGATTTAGCACCGAATCAAATGAAGGAACTTATTATGTTGTTTTTTTCTATCTCTTAAGGCGACACAAAGGCATATCAACAAGGAACCAAAATGGCCATTTCAGGAGCCCGTTTAACCTAAAACATAATCTATTGCAATTGCAATTATATTGTCAAAATACCAAAAAGAACAAAATATAAAAAAAAATCAAATTGTAATGCAAATTTTAACAAGATTTGTTGAAAATTCATGGCAACAATAGATGTTAACTGAGATCAATAAACATTTATTGCTACATATTTTGACGGCAATATGCGTATCAATAGATGCAAAGAGTTCTATTTATTTGGCATAGTACACTTTTAACATTACAGCAATTTATATTGACATACGTTTTCCTAGTCTATGTATGTATATGGGGGCTACCATATAAAAATTTGTCAATATGTTTTATAAATTTTAAAAGAATTTTGTATACGAGTATAATATGAATTACAGTTTAAATAAAGAAGTTTCTCGCGAAATTAACTTCAACATTTTGCAATCCGTTAATAATTCCATAATTTTCAAGTTAAATTTCAATTTCTGTCCACAGTGCAAACCTATTATTTGATTGAAATTTTCTTCTATTGAATTTTTACCTCCACATTTTGTTTATTTGCTTGTTTATTTCTATTGGCCTATTCATGAAATCAGACTGATGTTCGATTTTGGATCCATTATTGTATTGGATATGAACCATAAAGTGGATTTGATGTTTTAATTTGCTTTTCTTTCGTTTTCACTATTTTCTTTTCTATTCAAATGTCATCATATTCATAAAAATCCTCTGCAAATGATGGTGGTTCAACGACGATTGATTTAAATGCAATTGATATCCGTGAAAGTGGCTTTGTGGGCCTTTGTTATATACTTTAATATCCGAAGTAGAAAAAAAGAAATTAATCACAAATGTGACAATATTACCAAAGCACAGTGGTTGTTGTTATTTCAAATCGGTAAAAAGACGCTTCGATGACAGCTAAATTGGCAGATCATATTAGATTACCTTAGATTACCTTGGTTTGAATGTAGTAACTATTGCATATTATTTACAATTATTTTAAAGAAAAAATCTCAATATTTTTTCAGAACCAAATTTTTTAAAATGTTTTTTTAATGCTTTAAAAAAATTTTACTAAAATTTATATTGCATGTTGGAAAGATATGGAAGCTCTGCTCTCGGCTTCGGTAAAATTTTTATGAAATTTTTACTATCCGCCGCATCATGTAAGTTATTGCCAAGATTATATCAACCAGACTCCAAATTATGTGCGCATGTGCACGTTTGTCAATAACAATTGACTACTTTTGACAGCCAATTGACGGCTTCAAGGCCCTAAAGAATATTTAGAGCCTGTCAACAACAGATCAATCTCAATTTGAAAAACTTAAAAGCCAACATTTGTTATTTCCTTTTTATTCCATTCTTCTAGTTTCAGAAAAATAGCCATCAATTAGGGGTTTTTGTTTAACTACCAGACACATTGTTGTTCTAATCCAAGTCTAACAGAGATAAATAGTAAAAAGTGTAAGAACTATTTAGTTGTCTGACACAGGTTTTACTTTATTTATTAGTTTTTAGATATAAGATATGAATACTCATTGTGAACTCATGTGCAACAAGATGCAATAAATTAATTGAAAAGAAAAAAATGCTTGCAAATAACTTAATATTGTTGTTTCCATTATAGTGCTGGTTTGCCACAAGAAATAATGGCTTTATTTCAAAAAGATTTTGTGTGTATTTTGGCCAATTGCTACGTACAATGTTTTAATTAATTTTATACTCCATTGGAAACACTCACCATTGAATGCAATTGAAAAATTTAAAAACAAGCAGCCCATCCAAAATACAAAAAATAAATAAAATATTAAAAAATATGTAAATGCAACCTCGTTTAACGGCCTATTGAAAACACCATCAAAGCAGTCAATAGCATTTGGAGACTTAATAATTTGAAGAAAAAAAACTAATCTTATGAAAACGCTTGAGGAAAGATTGTAAGCAAAGTTACGATGCTGATGTTTTGAAAGAAAAGTTGCACTAACAGATTGAAGAGCTTAAGTTTCCATAATCTAGGTGTTGCACTGATCGATTGTTTCTCTGAACACGCTTCATTGTAATAAAAATATGAACCAGAACTGAGTCTATACGCAATCTTGCGCAGTTGGTATTGTAAATTGTGCAATTGTATGTATAAATTTCCCACTAATTATGAGTCACTGTTCATTTTGAACACCTCTATTTTCAGAATTTGTAAAAAATAATTTCAAAAATGTGTCGGCTTTGGTCAGTTTGCAAATAAGTGTAGTAAGGGTTACATATACATATATTTATGGAAAAGTGAATATGTGCATGCATGTCGGTATGTTTGTTCCTTATAGGCAGGCAGACGACAAGGCGAATCGTATTGAAATTTTGCAGTCGTTTTACTCACTATCGAAAAATTAAAACAGAAGAGTTGAGATGGGTACCCATCATACAAAATAATTATTAATTATTTTATATCTGGAGGGCTGCAATAGTGACACTATATAAACTTAATTTAAGTATGTATTCGAACAAGTGAATGTAAATAGTTGTGAGGAGTGGGGTGAGACGAGTACCCACCATAGTAAGATTCTCTAAGATTTGTGCACGCTACTAGCAAATGCGTGTTCACTCTTAAAATGGTCAGACGGCTGCCACCGAGCAAAAGAGAGAAGCTTTAGGAGTAAGCAGACGTGTGCCTGCCCCTCCCCCCATAAAAAGTATTTATCAATTACTCTATTTCTAGAGAATTATAATAGGGAGAGTATTTAGGTGAATTACTCTATCAAAAAAAAACGGGTTTTCCAGCAAAAACCTGAAACTATAGGAGAGGAAAAGATGCCTCTTATAAGGAAGCTTTTATGTATTTTATATTTGGGGAACTACAAAGCTGATTTATCAAAGTTGGCGGGGTTCTTTCAAGATAAGGTGTACAGTCAGGCAGAAAACTACTTGGATAAAAGCGAGGAGAAGGTTACCCTCCTACAAGAGCATTATTTATTTTCTTTTATCAGGCGAGATATAATAGCAAGAGAAGTTATCGTGTTGGTTCCTTTGAGCAAAAATGTCGTAGTAGACAGCCACAATCTTCAATTAAGTTACGTATGTACCTTTAATTTATATAGGTGTAGCGAAGCATACCGGGTAAAGCCAGAATATACTATATACGGATCCAAGGTATAGCGTTAGTAATTTTCTAAATACAGAGTTAAAATATGCTTTCGCATTTTACAAGCGCTATGATATAGAACCATTTGCACAAGACAATATTGTGAATTGGGTTGAACGTATTTACTTTCGTAAAATTTATTAAGAGTATAGTTTTAAATATGTAGTTGCTTGGTATGTGCAAGCTTGAGACTTCTGTTAATTTAGTGTTTAATTTAAGCGTCAAGACTTTGCATTATCAAGAATCATATTCTTTTGATAACATTTTATTTCTGATTTAATAGTAAAAACCATAAGAAGTACCCAATCCGTTCCCAGTCGTATCGGAAGCTTTTTATTATTATGACATCGTTTAAATGAATTTTAAGGCCAAAAGAAAGTCTGATTTGTTACTGTGTTATTCCTATTCATATCATTACAATGAAATGTTAAGCAGTTTTATAAAAAAAAATCAACATTAAATTATCACGAGCATCTTTGTTTGGTTTTTGCAGTTGGTTTTTTATTCGTTTGTGGAACAAGTTTAAAAAATAATATGAAATTTAAAAAAAAGCGACGAACATGCAGGAAGTGTATTTATTTCAGAAAAGAAAACGCCAAATGACATTCCATCAAAGCGTATGATTAATATTATAAAATCAAACATTAAGTATACGCTGCAGAAGAGAATGAGAATTATTTTTTTATTCACTTTGTTCAATTTAATTTTGAACAGGCAATAAATTGATTTTGCTAAAAATTAATTGTCTTGATTTCAAAACTTACCATAAAATAACAAAATGAGAAGGAAGATGTAGTCACTTACCTAAAAAGAGAAAATAAAAATATATATTATTATATTGTTCTTATTACAAACTTTAATGTTTAAACATCAATTTATTCAATTACGAAGGTTTTGGCTTCAAATAATTAAAATCTACATTTATGTAAATATATTTATATAAAAATATTAAATTCCAAATATTTATGTAATTTAGTCTTCATGCTATTTCCTTTAACAAATTACAAAATAAAAACGAAAACCCAAAACATCAAACCTTAACCATTTATTAAAACCTTAAAAATGATTCTCTACTCTTCAATGGAATCTTTAGAAATGAAGGGCAAAAACAACGTTTCAAAACTTTTCAAAAACTTTAAAAACATTTGCTTCATTGCAAATAGTCAAGGAAAAATAGTTTTCGTGTCGGGAAATATATTGCGTTGTTTAACAAAAAAAAAACACTGGAAAAAATAAGAAAAACACATAAAAAATAAGAAAGCAAAAACAATTTCCAATATGGTTGGGTAGTTGGTTGGTTGGGTTTGTTGGTCAGAGTATTGAGTAAAATATTGTTCTTGCTTAAAGTGCAATTTAATGCTTTTAATGTGCAGGTAAACATTCTTCGCTTTATTTCACTTTTGGTTCTTTTTGGTATTCAGTTTTTTTTTATTTTACTTAAAATGCATTTCCAGTTAAAGCACGTTTTATTAATTATGGTTTAGGATACTAGTTCATTAGAAAACTTATAATAAAGATATTAAATAAAGCAAGACTATTTATATTAAAATATATTTATACTATTATTTCCCAATGTTATCATCGCGAAAGATAAATTTCATTATAACTCTGAATTTAAGCTTTTTCAACCACCGCTAACATAGAACTCTTTAGTTCAAAGCTTTAAATAATAATATACTCACGGACGTTGAAATCATAAGACCGATGCTCGCTTTGCTCAATATGACGTTCGATCTGACATCATGTAACTAGGGTACAGCAAGCACTTTTATCACTTCTAGCTTCACCTTGGTAGCAGCGCGTGCTCTCTGGCGTCAGCTCACAGATTATTCACATCCGTTAATGTCGTATTCACACAGGATGCAAAGAAAAAACCCACGCTATCAATCAAATTCAGCCTGTTTTGTGTTCCACCCAGAAAAGCTGCGGCGGACAATAGCGCTCGGTGTTATATTCCATACATAATGCCATCAATTGGTCTTTCAAATGAACAAAAAATTTAAGTTTTATCTCACACTACACTTTGTTTTATTTCAATGGAAAGATAGAAAGCGCTTAATGAAAGACCCTTTATTTCAATTAACCATTTGTATTGACAGCTGAAATAGCAAAATAATTTATTCTGAAAAGATGCGAAACTGAAAGTGTTTTAAATGAAATGTAGAGTAGACGTCAAACACTGCTTACGATCTGCATAAACTGTACAGTGTTGGAAGAAATTATAAGGCCACCAAAGTTTTTCTATTGTTCGCGTTTTTTATTTTATTACAGTAATAAAAATTTAAAAAAACCAAATTAAAATTCATATCGAAACTACGGTAAGAAATAAGATCTTGGGACAAAATGATATGTCAATATGTCTTCCTTGTCTAGCATTTGAGAAATTGAAAATGGTTGCCACAAATGGTTTGAACATTATTTTCCCATGTGCTGGAGAGGAAATATCGTTCCGGAAATATCGGAAGTTTATGTGAAATGAATATGTGAAATAATGGTTACTAAAAGGCAAACAAAATTAATGAATTTTAGCTTTATTGAACACTTTTGGATACTTCGAAAAGAAAAAATAAATATTTAAAGAGTTGTGTTTTTCTTCCAGTGGGGTTTGCTTGTTTACAAAGCAAATTTGACGTGAGATGAAGAAAAATCATACCAAATTAAATTACATTGAATCAAAAAATAGGCGCAATATTTAAAATAAATATCAGAGAGAATGGTTTTTGGTTTCTTCAAAGTTTAAAAACAATAATCGTTTTAGAAGTTGATGGTAATATATAAATGTAACAATCACATACTTATTTCCGCAAATCAAGAATCATAGTCCGTGTTAGTTTTCCAATTTTTTTCTAATGCATATTGAGATTTATTTATGTGGAGGTAAGAAATTTGTTAAATATATGGAAATTTTGTATGGCCGTATTATAAGTTTTCAAAGACTAAATTTGACAACTAGACTAATAAGTTATACCAATAAAATGTCTTTATGTTGTTTTATTTGTCATTAAATATTAATGTTCGTGGTGAAATTCTAATAAAAAGAAAGGTAATATATGAACAAAAGACTAAGAAGATAAATGATCTGGGAAATATTTGTGAATATACATATATATTCATTGTACATATTACATATATATATATATGTTTGGATATATGTACATGCATTGCAAATAATATAAGAAGTTTGTTTTCTTCTTATTATCCTTAAAAACACAATATTATGATTATTAGATCATTTATCATAGTTCTGATGATACATATAATGAAATCATTGATTGATAGGCAAAACGTTAATAATAGTTTACGATTTTTATATATAATTTAGTTAATAATCGAGCCTTTTAAGTCTTTTTGTAAGAAATCAATAATTCATTTTACTCAATATTTCGAAGACTCTTTGGGCGTCTTCTTCAGGAAAATTTTTGATTACATCAGCCACTTTTATTGTTAATATGTATGTCAATATTCATACAAAATTATCTAACACTTTTATCTTCTTTTTTTATTATTATGTTCCTATCACGAGTACAGAAATTCACATTCTATCAATTCCTATAGGAATTGGAAAGACACAGCTGTGTCAAGGACTGATAGACATAAAAAAGAGTAGAAGCAATAGTTTTTCCCGCATTAGATTTTTTTGAAACATAATACTCAAAATAGCCATTTTTCTTAAATGCTTTCGATTACAATACAAACCTTCATCATTTTATGGAAGGGCAAGGCTTAACATATCCCAAAGTTTAGCAATAATTAATAATTCATAATTGATAAAAATTCATAATTACTTGGTACGGGGAAACGCCTCTCCCAGCTCTTATTTCGCCAGAGAATTCCCTGATTGCTTACTTCATTCAAAAGCAGCAATTAAACCTTCTAACTTTTTAAGTTCTCTAAATGTATAGGATAATTAATTAATGCTTTATTTATTTCTGTTCTATTTCTTCAAATTTTCGATACACTCCGTATCTTGTATTGAAATTAATCCATACCGAATTTGAAGACTTTTGCTATTGTAGCTTCCCATATAGCAATACATAAATAATAATTATTTTGAGTGTGGAGTACCCTTTCTCCGTTCCTATTTCCGGAGTTTCATGTCTGAATTCTCACTTTGCTTAAAAGGCTCTGAATGTTACAGCTTCCAAAATGTTAAATAATAAAATAATTTTTAGGGGTGGTACCCCAATCCCGACCAAACTACGTACGTATAGAAGTGGAATAAATTCAAGTTAGTAACAACGTTTAAAATCCTGAGATTTTCTGTAGAGTAAAAGGATGAAGGGCAATTTTTAATTTAAATATAAGAATTTTAAAAGCATCACAAGAAGAAAACAGAATAAAAATAATAACGAAAATCATATCGACCGGCAAACGGAAGTCCCATTATTAATGTACGTCACAGGAAGTTGACATTTTATTTATTCCACAGTGAATGTGCCGCAGTTTATACGCCACTTTGTACACATTCACGCTGGTAGTCGTACATTCATGCTGGTAGTCTCTTTATAAAATATTATTAAATTAAAATTATATATTATTGATTCCTGTGTTGTATGTCAATATTTTTGAAGAAGCCGTTAAGCCAACGTATATGGAATTTATTATTTTTCTTTCTTTTTGTTTTTAAGGATGCGAACTGGCTTTAAATTTTCAGTTAAAGGAAAGTGTGTTAAGAACCACCGAGTGCGAATGATGATAAGAAAAAAGAAATTTGCGAAAAAGTTCCAAAAAATCCATATAAACACATGAATGTATGTATGTGTGTATCTCTATAAGTCCATGTGTATGTGCAGGAGAATGTATGCGTATTAAAATAAAAATATTATAAAAGATTAATATACAAGGAGTCCTTTGTAAAGCATAAATTTTAATATGAAACACAACAAAGTTTTCGAGGATAAATACGTATTTTATGAGAAACCCTATTGAAATAAATTTAAAATTTGTGTATATTAATTTTAATTTAGCTCTTATAATAAAATCGACATCAACTGACATACAAACAGGGATAATCCTTTATATATGGTGTTTGTCAAGGTTTACATAAAAATACAGTGGTGAAAATAAATAATCGACATGCAATAGAGAGGAAATCGTAACAACAAAAACAGTTATATGATTTACTAAATAAAGCGCTCAGCCGTAATCATAGAAGTTTTTACAACTACAAGAACAAAATGTATCAGAAAATTTACCATTCTTTTGTTTGAAGTCAATTAACGAAGCAAAAAAAATGTATCCGACACACAGAAAATTTTTCAAAAAGAATTAAAATTTCAATCAATTGAAATCTCTTAGTTTTTTTTATCTAGAATGACATTCTACGTATCATTTAATACATACCGAAATCTCCTTTATATAGGACCTTTGCTATCTAATTTTTGTTGCTGATATGATATTTTCTTGCTTCTTTTTAAGAGTCCTTAAGGAGCCATCAATTTGTTATATGCATCTGTACTTGGCTAACATTTGAATAATTTTATTTTCTAGAGCAACAAAACCCTTGTATTATCACCTGCATGTCTGACATTGTCCACAGGCACTTTCAGTCTGCGATCGTTCAATATAATTCCATGGATTTTACCGACAATTTCCAGCGTGACGACCTCTGATGTGATCAAAACAAAACATTAGAGTTGTAACATCTTTTGAGCAAACACCAACACAAGGTAAAGAAAATTATGTCGCTTGGAATATTTTTCTAAAATCTCAAAATTTAACGTCCCTTGGCACAAAGATGAAATATAAATTGCAATAAGTTAATTTCAACATACAACTTTTGACCAAGTTATTAATTAAATGCCTTTTCATTGTTTTGAGTTTAAATATATTGAATTCCAGAGAATCTGTTGAACTATTCCTATGTCGATATCACATATAAATACGTTGTACTCGGAAAAAACTACACAAATACAACTGATTAAAAAAAAATTAATAAAGAATACAAAAATATATGCATATCCAAAAACCACACATACAGACATGCACACAATAACGTAGTCCATCCGCTCAAGCACAAGTTTGATTTTGTAAACATGTTTTTATGTATTTTGTTTTTTTGTTTTTTTTTTTTTTCTTTTTTTTTTTGTTTCCGTTTTTTTGTTACCGCTGTCATTATTGCATGTTTTTTGCTGTTACAACAAGCAAAAAAGCCCACAAGTAATATTCGTAAGTATGTACGAATATATTTTTAATAATGGCCCAAAGATAAACAGAAGAATTACGGGTAAGTCTTGTAGTTAAACTTAAAACGTTGTAGGATCCAGTGATGCTAACTCAGTGGGATCATACAGGACACTTTTCTAGTTCTACACATATTGTATTGGCTGTATATTGTGCGGATAAAAGGGAGGACAAAAATCGCCTTGCATATTAAATAAATAAATATATTTGTATTGAATATAATAAATACATAAAACACAAAAATGATAAAATCTATATATATAAAATTGGATGTGTGTTTGTATGTATGTATGTATGTATGTATGTATGTATGTAACGTAATGGCTCCAAAACGGTTGGGCCGATTTTAACGAAATTTTCAGGGAACCTTCAGAATACTCGGGCGGGTGACACTGTGAAGTCCGATTTTTTATTTTCGGTCTGTGGGCGGAGGGGCGTGGCAAAATCCAATTTTCATATTGCACCACCAATGACATATACATATATTTATTTTTTGTGCTTTTTTACTTTATTTTACTTTTTTTTTGGAAAGCCGTTGTCATGTTCTTCTAAACGAGATATCAAACTCTTAAATCGGTTATCTAGTTCCAACGATATTTTGAGCAGACGGTGTCAGCTATATGCACATAAAAATTACGTGTATGTTCGTGGTCGCTAAACTCAAAAACTACTGGACCGATTTTTATCAAATTTTATATGCATGCTCTATGGGCCGTGAGGAGTGTTTCTGTGTAGTTTGAAGTTCGTCCAACAGATGGCGCAATACTTAGTTTTGTGTGTGTGTTTTTGCACCGTAACTCAAGAACTACTGCACCGATTTTGACCAAACTTTATATACATTTTCTATGGGACGTGAGGAGTGTTTCCGTGTAGTTTGAAGTTCGTTCGACAGATGGCGCAATACTTAGTTTTGTGTGTGTGTTTTTGCACCGTAACTCAAGAACTACTCCACCGATTTTGACCAAACTTTATATACATGTTCTATGGGACGTGAGGAGTGTTTCTGTGTAGTTTAAGTTCGTCCGACAGATGGCGCAATACTTAGTTTTGTGTGAGTGTTTTTGCACCGTAACTCAAGAACTACTGCACCGATTTTGACCAAACTTTATATACATGTTCTATGGGACGTGAGGAGTGTTTCTGTGTAGTTTGAAGTTCGTCCGACAGATGGCGCAATACTTAGTTTTGTGTGTGTGTGTTTTTGCACCGTAACTCAAGAACTACTGCACCGATTTTGACCAAACTTTATATACATGTTCTATGGGACGTGAGGAGTGTTTCTGTGTAGTTTGAAGTTCGTCCGACAGATGGCGCAATACTTAGTTTTGTGTGTGTGTTTTTGCACCGTAACTCAAGAACTACTGCACCGATTTTGACCAAACTTCATAGACATGTTCTATGGGACGTGAGGAGTGTTTCTGTGTAGTTTGAAGTTCGTCCGACAGATGGCGCAATACTTAGTTTTGTGTGTGTGTTTTTGCATCGTAACTCAAGAACTACTGCACCGATTTTGACTAAACTTTATATACATGTTCTATGGGACATGAGGAGTGTTTAGTTTGAAGTAGTGTAGTTTGAAGTTTGTCCGACAGATGGCCCAATATTTTGTTTTTTGTGTTTTGCCCAATAGAGATTAGCGCGATAAGCCTATGCTGCGTTTTGCTGAAGGCGTTGGGTCCTTAACTAGCGTGTAGTGGGTTTAATTAGCCCGATACCTTTATTTGAACAATAATTGCTATGTCGATTTAGTGCAAATTTGAAGGCAAAACAAGGTTTGCCCGGGTCAGCTAGTTACTTTCATACAAGTGAAAGAACTCCTGACAACAGGCAAAATTTTTATGTCTTCCCTATAAGTGGTTTATGTATATCTAGTGATATATATAAAATAGGATGTGTGTATGTATGTATGTATGTATGTATGTAACGTAATGAAATTTTCAGGGAACCTTCGGTCTGTGGGCGGAGGGGCGTGGCAAAATCCAATAATTCATAAAATGAGAACGGCTTGGCCGATTTCTGTAAAACGTTTTGTCAGTTGTTCGTATTTTCGAGGAGAAGGTTTTTATAGAAAAAAATGGAAAATCCTTCCGAAAAAGTCGGAAAATTGGAAAAATCGAAAATCGAGCTTTTGTATGAAATTTTGTTTGAAATTTTCCTTAATGGCTTTTCAAATTAAAAAATAGAAAGTTTGTCTGAAGGCTTAAAATTGGGGCGAGGCGAAGTTCGCCTGGTCCGCTAGTCTATATATAAAATAGGATGTGTGTATGTATGTATGTATGTATGTATGTAACGTAATGGCTCCAAAACGGCTGGGCCGATTTTGACGAAATTTTCAGGGAACCTTCAGAATACTCGGGCGGGTGACACTGTGAAGTCCGATTTTTTATTTTCGGTCTGTGGCCGAAGGGGCGTGGTAAAATCTAATAATTCATAAAATGAGAACGGCTTGGCCGATTTCTGTCAGTTGTTCGTATTTTAGAAGAGAAGGTTTTTATGGAAGAAAATTTTGGAAAATCCCTCCGGAAAAGCCGGAAAATTTGAAATATCGAAAATCGAGTTTTTGTATAAAATTTTGTTTGAAATTATTCCTTAATGGCTTCTTAAATGAAAAAATAGAAAGTTTGTCTGAAGGCTTAAAATTGGGGCGAGGCGAAGTTCGCCTGGTCCACTACATATATATTTTTAGTTTAGTTTTTTGTGAGAGGCATAACTGAGACGTAACTGGAATCAAGTGCTCAAAAGCACTTGATATGTTGAGAGTGGCATATGCTGATTGTACTCTGAGTCAGGAAAATGTTTACAAATGGTACAAGCTTTTCCAAGAAGGTCGAGAAGATTTGAATGATGACGATTGTCCTAAAAGCTCCATCACATCAAAATCCGATGGAAATGTTGAGAAATTGAGAAAAATTGTTATGGGGAATCGCCGAATCAGTATTGGAGAAGTTGCAGAGGATGATGGCGGCATATCGATTGGCTCACGCCATACAATTTTTTCGCAAATTTTGGACATGAAACGTGTGGCAGCGAAGTTCGTTCCAAAATTTATGAATTTTAAACAAAACAATCTTCGCATGGAAATCGCTCAGGAAATGTTGAATGATGTCAACGACGATCCAGATTTGCATAAAAGGGTCATAACTGGTGACGAATCATATGTATATAGTTATGACATCGAAACCAAAGTAAAATCTTCCGAATGGAATAGCAAAGGAATGGCAAGACCAAAAAAAAGAACGCCAAATTCGATAATATTGCAAGGTTTTGCTCACTGTTTTCTTCGATTACTGTGGCGTAGTGCATCATTAGTTCTTGAAGTTATGCGCCGCTTGCTAGAAAAAGAAATACGATAAAACATGTCCACTAGTCATTGCTTGTTCGTAATTTTTTTGGCCGAAAAGTGAATATCACAACTGCTTCGAGGATTAGATAAAACGCTGTCACAAGTGTATTATATAAGGGGGAATACTTTGAAGGGGACAAAATAGAAATTGATGAATAAATAAATATTTTTTGGGAAAAATTAATATTCACCTTTTCCACTGAACATACCTCGTATATGGCCTATGCAAGGCACACTGATTACAGCAAAGTCGAGAGTTGTATTTTTTTATATAAAATTTGACAATCATCTAACTTATCACCAAGGCTCTTCCATAGAAATAATTCAAAGACTTTGACATAAATGAAAAAAAAATTCACTGAAACTAACACCAAAGACAAATTAACACAAGACAACCTTATCATGCATTTTGTAGTTGTGAAATATGGCACATACGAGTATGTCAAAATAGTTTTGTAAAGAAAGTGAAAAAATAAAGAAATGAAATGAATTCACACTTTTTTCACAATAAACACGTCCCCAAAGATTTTACATAAAAATTACGTGTAAAACGAGAATCAGGTGCATTTTATAAACTATTTATTATTTATTTGAAAACTCCAAACAGAGATAAAGTTGCAAATTGTAAAAAGTTTGACATAAGACAGGCGACGAGCGAATTCATCACCTGAGCTCTTGAGGTTGTCTTGTGTGAATTTGCTTTGATACCAGCAAAGACACAAAATTGACAACACTGGCACGTACGTGTACCCATTTGGTATATTTTTTACCCTTCGGAAATGCAAAAATATGCATGACGTTTTGTGTTTTAATGGGATATAATGTGGGATGAGCAACAAAGTGGAATGATGTGAAACCAACAAACAAAATGTATATCGTTTGAAATACGATTTATATGTCAAATTCTAGTTAAGATATACAGGCCTGTTTATAGTTTTCAGTGCGCTTTTATATTTTCGAAATTGCAAATTTAAAATTTCTATTGAAATATTTGGTTTTCATATATTTTCCAGTAGGGAAAAGGAAAAATATAGAAAGAAATAAAAAGTAATACATTTTTCAATAAACGGAAATCATACTAAAGAGATTGGTGGGCGAATTCATCACCTAAGCTATAGAGGTTACCTTGTCTTTATTCGCCTTGTATTTCACGTAACTTCCCTCGGCCTAAAATAAAATTTTTTCAAAAGAAAAACTAATTGTATCTAAAGCTGAGATATAAAGCCTTTTCTCTTTCCTTTCCAAAATACAATAAAATAAATTTTATTCAAATATCATCTGCAGCCATTTGAGAGACAAATATTTTTCTATAAAATATAGTTTTTTTCTAGATAATTTTATTTAATCTTTTCAATAAGAAATTCTTTTCTAAATTCAGGCAATTTTTTTCAAGTTTTGTAAACTGAACTTTACTCATTATAAGTAAATTTTCGTAAATTTTTGCTTAATTTATTTCAATAATTTTTATACGCATAAAAATTTACAAAGAATTCATACAAAATAATTGTAATTTTTCACTTGGTATAGATTAGCAGTCTAATGTTCGTAACGTGCTTTATTTAGAAGAACGACTTAATTATGAAATAGTGCTAAAAAGTTAACAAGAAACCTACACAGCAGAACATACGAGGGTGGGTCAATAAGTCATTAACTCATTGCTGTGCATGGCTGTCAAAGACAAACTTAAAGAAACAGCTTTTTTTCAAATTTTAACAGGAGTCAACTGACAAATGCCTTCTGGCAGGAGAAGTTTTGCCCTTTCAGTTAAGAGGCGGGAAATTCATAAAGTCAGGAAACAATGGAATTTTTTGGAGGCCGCTACACTCCTCTTCCTCCTCCTCGCTAATATGTGCTTTTATATTTTTATGTAAATTTATTTTATTCCAGCAAATAATTTAGTGAAAGGCATTCCGATATTTACCGAATTCTCATCATTATTCTTCTTGTTGGCTTTAACTCTACACCATTTCACCAGACCAATTGTTTATTGGGTAAAAACAATGACACTTGTATATGTAAGTTTTACCTTGTAAAAGATGTGCTTTTCTAAATGTATGTATGTAATATTTGTAAAATTTTTTGTAATATTTTGGCAGTTGCCTTTAAAAATTCATATCAAGATGAGTTGACTTTACAAAGTGGCTTTACTGTGACAACAACTACGATAGTAAAGAAAAACCCGACAAGAAAAACCATACACCTTTGACAGCCTCTTCATCACACTTTGCGATTTTCGCTGTCGCACTTGTTGTCGCAATATGGGCACTTTTAAAATTTATTCGCTTTAATGTTCTTTCTAATACAAATAGAAACATTGAAGCTGAATACTACTACGTGTCCCAACAAACACAGCGTGAAAGATATTATTGCGTCAATAATTGATTTCATATCGCCATATGAGCAATACGAAAGCGATTCTTGTAGACGATAGAAAATAATAAGAAGGTATCACACAATGTACTTGGAAGCATAAGACTAATTTGGGCAAATAATAATTTATATTTACTTCATATGTCTAATATAAATTTACTTTTCGCTAAATTACTCCTCCTGTCGAAGTTACGTCTTTGTATTTATACGTAAATATTTATATATTACATGAGTATACTTATGTACACACATATTTATTTTGTATCATTAATAAATTATTTGATTCACGTGGCATATACTTACATACACACACTTTTCTATTTCCTTATTGATGAGATTTCTCAAGAATAATAGAAGGAAGAAAATGTACGACTAAATATTAGTTTTATTATTTTCCTATTTAAAGATAATTTAGGAACATCGCCTCAAATCACGTCCAAGTTTTATTTATACAGGTTAACGCAGCTCTACACCAAGGACAATAATAGAAATACAACAGATATTTTGTTTGTGTAAGACATCATTGTTAAATAGCGATTACGATTAGTATCAAATTAAATTACTTCTCAAAGAGATTTGTAATGATTAAGAATTTATAACTACTAATCTGTAGTCATACAAATTACCAAAAAAAAACCGAATTCCATGTGATAACGACTCCTTTGATTAATTTTGGTTATTGACACTTTTTGCTTATTTTCAATTGCTTTTTATGTATGGGGGTCCTACAAATTTCCAAGCATTATTTGATTTTAATTATTTTTTCTTATGTGTTTGAAGATAAATTCGAATTGAACTAGCAGGGACGCAAACCATAATTTTTAGCAGAGCCATTTTCGCAGTTAACAGAGTACTGTTAATCAGTTAACAGTAGTCGCAAATTGGATAAAAACGATAAAATTAAACGAATTTAAATGCTGAACATAAAAAAATTGACAAAGCGCCTCCAAAAAGTAACTGATAATGTTGTAGTTACTAATATGGGAGAGACATTTGCAAAAACAGGAGAAAATTAGTTTAAAAAGAATATTGGTGAACATTTCGAATTATACACGTACTACATTCCTATTGTTCATATATCTAAAATGATTTTGGAAATTGAGAAAATTTAATTTGAAAAAGTCATTCTTCTCGAAATTTCTTCTTAAAATCTAAAATCATGATGATGCAGGGACATCATTTACAAGATTTTATTAAATTAAAATGGAGTACTCGTATATATATTATTGTACCTGTGATAATTCTTTTATTTATCGTCCGACAATTTTGTGAAATTGGCTTTCTCTCAATCAGTAAATACATGCATTGATGACTACCGACCATATCAGTATACGAGAATTATTTGTCAACTTTATTATCGCTAACTTTTTTAATTCTTTTTAATTTTCTTCATATGATAAATATCGCTTCCGGTGTTTATTTTTTATTATTATTATTATTATTATTATTATTATTATATCATTATTACGTAGAATATATCATTGGAAAATATTTCAAACTTCATTATATCTAAAGTAAATTTTATTTTCAGCGAATCTTTTTTACTGCCTCTGTTAAATAATAATTGAAGTTTTCAGAGTGCAAGTAAAAATAACAGCTGTGATATAAAATCATGCCCGTTTGTCAAAAACAGCTGCTACATTAAAATTTTTTTCTGTTCAAAATATGATTCATATGGAGTAAGTCAAAATTTTGAAGCAAATTATTTTACTTTAACTAGTGCTTTCAGTGGAACTGATGTAAGAGCCCGAAAAAAACCTTCCTAAGAAGTCTTGGAAATGTCAAAATTAAAATCCGGAAGTAGTTAAAACTTGTGTTACTGACCTTCGTAGACTAGTAGGTACTGTACTAGACTCGTAGTGCGAAGGTCCCAGGTTCGAATCCTGCCGCAGAACTCTGGCAGTTTGTGTATGATAGTTAAAAGGGAGCGCACAACAAGCCTTCACTGGCTTAAGTGTATGTCGTATGACATGGGCTATCACATCCCTCCAATCAACCTAACATAACCTAACCTAAAACTTGTGTTATTTCTGTTGATTTCTGCATTAGCTTGTCACTGCAGGACGTTTTTTTCGATTCATATTCAATGATTCTGAAGCTATTTTCATTATGTGGAGGAAGGCAAACTTTTTTTTTATGATTCTTTTTTTTTTCTTTGCATAAAAACAAGGTCTTAGAAGCACTTACATTTTCTATTGCCCGATTCACAAAGTGTGCTACCAGGCATACTGTCATAAAGTCCATGAAGAAATCGTCAAACTTCTTAAAAACAAAAACAAAATAATTTAAATTTTTTTAAAACATTATGTCAATATACATACATATTTTGTAAATCGAGCATATGTATATATTAAAAAAAATTATATATCTGTATGACTATACGACTACATATTTTGGTTACATTTTTTTTTTTTTAATTTTAGTTAAAAACATTTTTCTGCTCGTGGCTGCAATGCTTTATTCAGCTGCTTATTAATTCTATTAGAAAAGTCATGTTATGAAAAGAGTGCAGTTTTATCTATCGAGCAGATTTAAGAACTTTGATTCTTATTACCTTTTCAATACAAATTTTAGGAGTGAGATGTCAAAAATTCAAATGACTGTCAAGTTGAAAAAATACCTTATTTCACTCTGCCGACCTTTGCCAAGCATTCGGTTACGCCGAAAATATTTTTAATTTCTCCTGTTCCAGGAAGAAAAATTAAAGCACGTACTGCAAGTAAAATTAGCGAAGTATGAAAGAGCAGAGCTGTCATTATGTAAAGACTTCATTACTAATTTTTCAACACAGATAATTTTGTCTCCTTTTTGCGGTTGATATAATTAAATATGCACAACATCAACTTTTGTCATATCATAAAATATTTAACCGTCTTCAGAAACAAATTCGTTTTTACCCATCCATAAATATTTACAAATGTTTCATTGTGATTTTAACTCCCTTTTCACGTTTTTAGGCATTCATGTCACGTCTCAGGTTTTTGGGTTTTTTCTTTCCCTTTCTATTAGAATGAACTAAAGTGACAAGAGCTTCAATTGAACGAATTTTACGAAGATCGTAAAACTATTGACATACGAATAATTTTAAGTTTTTTTGTGATTTCCACGTAAAATAGGACAATAACAACTAAGGACTTCCTTTAAAGGATACACTAAAGAAGTTTTTAATGTAAAATTCTAAATGGGGAATAAGTGAAGTGTTGCTGATGAAGTCCCAGTAATAGGGATCAAAGTGGCCAAAACAGTTTTGATAGTTCACCTGATACAAGGGAAATATTTAATCATGAATATTTTGGTATTTCCAGGAAAAAGTTTTTGTGTATGTGTGTGTGGGTGTGTTTATACACAACAGGATATTACACAAGGAGACCACAAGTTTTTTTTTGTGAGTAGGAGTGTAAAAAGAATTTTAATTTGTAAACAATGAAACACTAAAAATATGCATAAGAAATTTAATCGCTCGAATTTTAATAGAGAAGTAACAAACAGTTTCACTAATAATTCACATCCGTTTCTACCCTTTAGGAACTAGTAAAACAAATGATACAGTCTGTTTCTATTTTGCAAATGATCCCAGTTTTTAATGATGGCTCTTCAATATTTTTTTATTAAATTTTTTTTTGAAACACAATCGCGGGTTCTGTATTCTTATCTTTTGCTCCATCAGTCAAAAACATGAACAGGGAAACGATTTTATGAGAATAATTTTCAAAAACATTTTTTTAATTTACAGAAACTTAATAAAAATAATTTTTTTAACTTTTTTTTTTCATAAAATTTATTTATATTTTTCCCCGTTTATATTATTATTATTTATTAAATCTTCAATGTTAATTAAACTAAAGTTAAGTTTTCAAACCTCAAATCAATAGTTATCCATTACTTAAGTCCAGGCAGTGCCAGCCTATAAAAAACCAGTTTCTATAGCTTCTTCTCCTGTTTATAGTTAAAAAAAACCACTTCAAAATGTTTAAAGCTAGAGGGCAACTTTCTTGTTGTCAACAGCTGTTTTTGGCAGCTCACCTGTTTTCTTGTAACATGTTACTGTTAAACATGTTCAGTTTGGTCTATAATTTAACCATGAAACGATTTACAAACGGTTGAATGGATACGTGAATAAGCAAAATTGCCGTATTTGATGTGAAGAGCAGCCAGAAGGAGTGCATCCCAAAAAATGCACTGTTGGGTTTCGATTATGGGCCGGTGGCATCATTGGACGAAAGCTCTTAAAAATCACACTTTATTACAATATCTTAAGACTGTGTTTACACCATGAAAGTTTTCCCTCCAGAAAACTTATTTTGTAGTCAGGCGATGAAAAAGGAATAGAACGGCATATACATTTTGTTATCTTATTCACTTTGTTTCCTCATTCGTTTAGTTTTCTTATATGTTAAATTATTGAAAAGCCAGTGCAAGAAAACTTTCTTTGTTTAAAAACAAAAAACAAGTTGAAGAAAGTAAAATAAAAATTACTGCAAAAAAAAACTTTCGTAGTCTAAACGTGTACAGAAATAAGTAGCTTTTATTATGAATTATTTAAATAAAAAAATATTAAATCTCAAGAAAACTTCTTCAAATAACTCCCTTCTAACTGTTACTTAAATACAAACAGTGAAAGCGGCAGGGCGAATTCATAACTGATGGAATTGACAGCGCAGCTGATAACTTTTTTTGGGGGGTTTTGTTCATTGCTCAATGTCATTTTTTTTATTTATTTTGATTATTTTCTTGTTTGTTCTAATTACATTTGAATAGTTTCCGGACATAAACGCTGACTCAGTAAACGCTTATTATATTTGATTGAGCGATATAATTTATCATTTAACATTTTCGTATCACCTACACAAAACTAATTCAGCATGTTGCGTATATATTCATAAATAATACTTTTAAAGGCAATTAAAATAATTCATTATAGTTTAAAGTTCACATACAATTCCTGTTAACTAGTTCTTCATGACTTTTGTAATCTGTATTTAAAAAAAAAAGTCTTAATAAATTTGATTTGAATTGAATAGTTTCCTTTGTTTTCCACATTTTTTTGCTCCTTTTGCCACTGTGCACTGAGCACAGTGTGCTGAAAACTTTAGCTCATAATGTGAATTCGCCTTGAAGGGCATCTTATAGATTACTTAAGTCGCATACTTCCCAAAAAAACAACTATTAATCATTAGAAATAAAAAAAAACTTCAAGCACAATTCGTTCATATTGAAATTTTGTATTAGATTAAAAATTATTGGTCGGCTTACAATATTAACCAAATTTACATAAAAAAATTAATCGAAAAAATAATGATTTCCTCAAATTTAATAAATCTGCTATTTTGCCTGTTTCTAATATATATGCACTATAGCAATAGCAACAATTTCGGATATATAAATGAATTCGATGATGAAGTGAAAATCAAAATACCGCAATTCTTTGAGGATCTTAGTTTAGGTTTGGCTTTTTCGGTTGCATTCAGCATCTACTGTATCATTAAATTGAAATTATACCTTTTGGTTTCCAAACACATCAAACATTTATTAAAGAATCGGACCCATTTGAAGATCAGCGTTATTTTTGTAGCTTTTTTAGTGGTATTTGTAAGTGCGGTAACTTTACTGCTCTTACCCGTACGCCACAAAACAAATTGCAATTTTAATGCTATGGAAAATGGTGGCAGGGAACTTTACTATAATGATGAGGACATGGATGCAGATGACTTTATGAAGTCAAATCTAAATGAAAAAGGCTTTGAAAGAATTGAACAGAAGGCTATTGAAGCGAGTATTTGTGCAGAAGTGTGTCCTGCCTTCAGAGTGGAACAAGTGGCATTAAATTCTCGTACTAGAAAGGTTGCAATATGCTAATTTGGCTGGCTGAGGTGATAAAAAAAATACAAATTACTTTATAAGTATATCTTGGACGATTTTTAAAATAAATGATTTTTAAAATAAAAAAAGGATTTTGGATTTTTCTACATGGGAATTAATTCGAGCGACGCTGGATTTTTACCCCCTAGGGTTTTTTACGAATGATTACAAGGAATACGCTCTTTTTTCGCTTTAAATAATACGCAAGCCAGTCGGAGACCACCTTTCATGGTTCCAAAGTAATAGCCTCCCAAAGTTGGACATATTAGGAATTTTTACGAAAAATTAGTAACATTAAACACTTCATAACTTTGGCACATCTCATCGTACTCAAATATAAATGCTGTCATTGGAAGACTTTGGATTTCGTGTCCTTAGACAACTAATCTAAGAGTCAAACAATCCAGTTGACCTTTAAAATGAAAAAAAAATTATTTATCAAATATCCTGCCAAAAGGACCTTTTGATTTTTACAGAAAATAAGCAAGTACCTTGTTTATTTTCTAAAAAAATGTAAAATTTGGTTTTCGATGAGTTCGCTCTCCAACGGTAACAATTTTATATTAAACTGATAACCAGGGCTCGGGTTACATTTTGTGGCCGAAGAAATTCGGTCACATCTTTTATGTTAAAATATTGATAGAAAAATATCTGTTAAAGCTTCACTGCCTAATCTTTCATTTAGAGAACCATTACCCAATGCCGACATACTATAAACGACAAAAGTCTACATACAACCCATAGTTTTTCCTATATTTACAACAATGGCCATATACTATCACTTAAAAAAAAAAATGCAGCGATGAGAAGCGGATTGGAGTCCGGATTTCTGGAAACGTCTTGTTAATGTATGAGTCCAAATACAGTATGTAATTTTTTCCTGATATAAAGTATAATAATATCAGTATAATGGTCTAACGTCAGACCACATCTAGAGTTGAAATCCTTAAGTTCATTGGGAGTGACATGAGTGTTTTTCAATTTAAATCCATATTATATCAAACGATGATCCTACGTTTACACCTGACAATATTGTCATGACAACAAAAATATGACCCGCACATTTTGGCTGGGCCGCCAAACACCTCATCGGCACCCGAATCTACTACTTGGGCAGGTTTTATTCAATCATCGTTATCATTTATTCTGATTGGAGTTAAACTCGAGCCCATTAAGAAATGTTATGTTCGCATCGTTATTCAGAAAATATTTCAGTTATTTCTATGTACGATTTTCATAATCATCCAGAAGGCCAATTCGAGTGGAAATTTTTCATAAAAAGCACAATTTTTTTTGTGAAATACATAGTATTTTTTTCAAATCGTCTTTCTGGATTGTGGCAACCACACTTTAATATTCTCCAATGCAATTATTTCAAGATAAGCTGATATACTAAGAAATATTTACATTTTTCAGAAAGAAATACAACGAGCTTTTACTGTCATCATAGATAGGATTTATTTTTGCATCAAAAAAAATCTTGCAAATTCTTTTTAATTTTGTATATTTAAAACCGAAAAAAAAGATTTCAAATTTACCCAGAAAGAGCTGATAAAGCTAAAATTTACATACTTACATAATTATATTTTGAAAATACGTATGTTAGTACATGCTTTTGATGAATAAAAATAGAAAATTCATCTATAATGGTATCCTTAACAATTTGTAGCGATTTTCTGCCCAATGATTTTAAATTCGTTTTTCGTTTATATGAAACATTCCAAAGTAAGATTACAAAAAATTCAAAATTGCTTAAAATAAATACAGCCAAAAACTCAACCAATATAAATATAAATATTTCAACCGAAGGCTGAGCCCAAATTTAAATTACCCACATTGAAATGGATTTCCTTTTTTATTCTAATGCTTTTGAAATTTGTTGAACCACCTCGACCAGAAAAATTACCACTAGAACATCCACAACAAGAGAGAAACCAGCAACTCCTCCTTAAAATGATAGAAAAGTTCCACAAAAAGGGAAGGAGGAAATATCAAAAACCCAGACCACGTAAATTAGAAATTGTTCCTCCATTAATTTTAATATTTTTTTGTTTGTTTTTAGTTTAATATGAATTGCAGCAACTTTAATTAAATATTATTGTTTATGCTTTTGTTGCTGTTGCTAACTGTTTGTTGTTGTGAAAATTCATTTCACTATTACAGCATATTATTGTTTCATTGTTCTATTTGTCTGATTGTTCATTACTTTTTATTTATTTTTAAACTTTTACAATTTAAATACAAATACCATGAACTACAGCAAAGAGTGGGAGGTGAAAACAATTATAAGAATTCTTTGAGGGACCGGAACATGATTGGGTTTGCCAGGCACTATCAGACACGGCATTAAATGCACTAATATGGCAGCCCATTGTTGATTCTATAAATTCCAAATTGCCTACACCTGTCCCTGCATTGCATGTCCATATCATAGATCTCGACGGATAGAATTTGCTGCACACAAGCACACAGAATTTCAAACAAAAATATTTAAAAAAATTTTCAAAGAAAGTTTTTCATATTGAAAATAAAGGGAATGCAAGTTGTAAGGATATAATTTTCTTTGCAGATGAAGTTTGCTGCTGAATGTTAAGCAAATATCTTGTCACTTTTAAATAGTTCAATTTGATTTTTTTATACGAAAATAATCTATAGTAAAAGACAAAGAAAGAAAATGAGCAGGATTATAAAAATCACTCAAAAAAGGATATCGATGAATGATTACAAAAAACAAAAGTTTTATGCAGCTATAAAAATTTATTAAAAATGCTAAAGTTTTTGGCCACTTATCCTAAATGTGCAGGTGCAAAGGAGTGCTCTTAAGCAAAGAGCAGCTAAATGAGAACTATCGTAGCGAAGATGTTCAGTCTTTGCACTGAGAGTAAAAATACAACCACAAACTACACAAATAGACACCACAGCATGGAACATGACGTTCACTCCAATATTGTCAAGCTTTTGCTTGAGGATATTTTATGTGAGAAAGCAGGGAAAGTCGTGGACTTATAAAGTGCAGAAATTTCCAAAAAGGAATATAATAAGATTTGAATGTTAAAAGATTCAAATGAAAGCTCTAGGAGCATAATTTTAGATTTACACTTCTTTACGGCAATCGATAATTTACGATCACTAAAATTAAATATGCAAATACACACATACTTATTCCTTTTACTCCTTCAAGAAGCATAGGCCCGCAGAGACGTTAAGAGTGGCATTACAAATTAAAATCAAAATTATTTTGCCGCAGCAGTAGGGTGAACCCAAATTAAACTAAACTATGTATCAAATTTATAAACTAAAAAGGATATATTTACGAAGAAAACAATTCGTCCATTGGGACGAAACAAATTTTAGTTCAATATTAAAAGGTTTCACTGGCCATTTGCAAATAACCATTTATACAGCGCGCAAAAAATTTCCATTAAAAATCCTATAATTTTTGAATTGTTCGAGATAAAATTCTTTGCCAGCAGTACATATTCTTGTAAAAGGATTTATATTATATAAGAAAATGACAGTTAAGTTTTTGGATCTTAATTCTCCAGGCCCTATGCCTGCTGATTTCTGCCTTTTTTATAGCCTCATGCTTATAAAAATACGAATTTACGAGTCTAAAAAATTAAGTAAAGTGTAATTTTTTAAAAGAATTTAAAGCCTGAAAAGAATATGAATATAGTTTTAATGAAAAAATATTTTTTCGTGTTATATAAATGGATAATTTCAAATGGCCACCGACATATTTCAACATTGAACTAAAAATTCGATCATTTTTTTAAACTACTTTTTTATTTATCGAATCTTCAATTAAAATTGAACTAATAATAAGTATTCAAATCTGAAGTCCAATATTATTATTTATTTAAGTCCAGCCAATGTCAGACAGATAAAAAACTCTTAGTTTTTTTCCTCATAGATCAGGTCACCACTATCTTCGTAATAAGATCACATTTGCGATATTTTTCATAATTAAAAATTTCCTTTTATTTTTCATTATTTCGTAGGATGCACCTTGATGTTGATAATAGTCGTGGCAGCACTGAAAATGCACACATTCCTTTAGCTGTTGGTCTAAGTTACTTATGAAAATCCTTGAAAAGTACAGCGTAATATTTTTAAAGGAACATCTCACTCGGTTTGGTGGTACAAAAAATAAAATAAAGCAACAACAAAAGAAAACCAATTCATCAGCTGAAGGAGAGGGAAGGCCAAAAATTGCATGGCTCGATTATGAGTGGCAACTGAACCACAGTTGGGTGGTTACTAGTCGGCAACTAAACATCACTGAAATTTATGATGTTTTCTTTTCTAAAAAAAAGTTTGGCATTTTGTCAATAAATTTATAAGAATTTGACGTGGGATGACGGAAAATCGTTCTAAATTATAAAAAAAAAGATTTATTTATCGCTCTAATCTTAAAATTTAACTCCCTTACAGTATTGTGTGCTCTTTTTCTAACAAGTTGGTGATTAAAAAATAAAAATAATTTCTTTTTTTCTCGCTGAAAATGCAAACAATTTTACACTTTTTTATAAAATAAAACACCTTTAGTTTCAGTCTCCATATACATTATCATTTTTATCATCTACTCTATACGAGAAATTTTTAGCACAGCACAATATTTTAGGCAACTGGCAACTCAACTGAAGTTCTGCCATTAATTTCAGATTGTGAATTTTATTTTTAAATATCTTCTATCGGGCTGATTCCAACAATAAGGGAACCCACACTTTTATACTCGTAATAATTCTTACATAATGTTTTTTTTCACTATGATTCCAAGAAGAACAGGCAGCAGCAAGCAATTAAAAATTAATGTAAGAACAGAAGACAACTTTAAATGTTTCACCAGATATTATATAAGAATTAATTAAAACTTTACAAAGTTATAAATAAAAAGTACTTGTGGTTGTTTGCAAATATAAATTAACTTTTATTTTCCAACAACACAAGTCAGTGTTACACTCATACATACATACATCTGCATACATGAGCAATTCCAATGCTACTGATAATATCTGGTAGGCAAGAGGATAAAACATTGGCACTTTCCTTCTATTATCTCTTCAAACTTCATAAATCATAGCCCAGTTACAACATGGTCGACGAAACCTTGACTTCCTTTGTAAAATTTCATAAAATTTAAATTAAAAATGTTTATGGCTAAAATTTTATGCAAACTGAAAAGCAATTATAATTAATGTTTAGTTTCTCATAAGGCTTGTTGCGGTTTATTACTTTCTATATTTCTTAACTAGACAGTTTCTTTGTAGTTGTACGAGGGGAAACCAAAAATTATTGGAAGAAGTGCAAGTGAGAATTCAGAACTTAGATTTAGAGTTGTCTGCTGAAAATATTTCAAACTGCAAACTGGAATCGGTAAATTTTCAAAAAGTCTAATAACTTATGCTTCAAACACAACAGGGTCAAATCTCCCACAACGCGAAGAATTCGTCGACTGAATCACAATTTTAACTGAAGAAAAAACTATTGTGTCATTTGATTTTGATTTATGTGCTCGTTATATTCTCGTACGTATGTATGTACATATGCTTGTATACATAAACAATTTCTAAACAAAAAATTTATCAACAACTTTCTTTGCATGCCAGCGTTTAAGGAGAATTAGGTGGGTATAAGACGTGTTAGAAAAAGAACCTTGGGAGGGCTCAGATTTAGCTGTATGTAAAGAAAGTTTGCGCCAATACCCGATATTTGCGAATGGCGCCTGGAGGATGTTTGCAGTTTCTAATGTCTTTTTTACATTAGAGAACACGGTAGTTCAACTTACCTTTAGCAAAAATGGACGGTAAACTGACCTTTAGCAATTTTTCATTATTATAACTTCCCCGTAAAAGCTTTTTGAATGGTTAAATAAATTCTTTAAAAATGCAATGGCAACATCGTACATAAGTACTTTTTTACTTGTTGTAAAAAATATTTATTATTTTTTATACAAATTGTAATCCTTGGAAACTTGGACTTACATTCTCATTCATGTTTTTATGCGGACCTGACTCCTATTACACCCGTAAGTTTCCTCGGACAGTACATAAAGGAAGCACACTATCTGAAATCCGAGGAACACTGAAATTTTATATGTACGCTAGAAATTGCATATAAACCACGAAAATATCAGGAGGGCGCAAATATAGCCCCTCTAACCATTCGTAAGGGAGTGTGCATATTTTTTCATAAAGAAAATAAGAAATAAATACTTTCTGAAAACTTGTAAATCCTAAAAAAAAAAATTGCACATACAAATAAGTGGCACCCTAGTGCACCTATACAAAAATGTTTCATTTTTCAGGTTTTCCTGATTATTTACTCACCAAGACCTATTTACATTCGAAATATAAGAGTTTTAGCTATAGTGGAAATGCATGAGTCAGTGGGCCAGTGAATAGTTACTAGAATAGTTACTAGTTAAACTTTCTATCTGGAGAGTCTTTTATGGTAAAACTTTTAAACTTCACCTATAAATTTACATATATACGACTATATACTACATATATATACTTATGTTTCAAGTTTCATTATTTTATAATTAAATGAAGCAAAGATATGAGGGGGATAAAACAGGGATAAATAGGCCTGAACTTGGCCAGACTATTCTGACAGAATTGCAAAATATTGCTCCACTATGTTCAGAAATGAAACTACAATTAGTTGTTTCTTTTAATATCATAACAAGGACTCATTGATATCCCCTCGTAGTCCTGTATGAAAGACTAGTGGGTGTCTAACAAAGATTTCTGCAAGTAACAAATATTACATTCCATTCTCTAGGGCACTTGAAGAGTTTTTGGTTAAAATTCTTTCTGGCTGAACTGGGAATTTATTTTGAAAAATTTTTTTATGAAAAAATACAAATTGCGCAGACCGTTGAATTAAACAAAACTTTTGGGAATATTATATGAACTTTATTTAAACAATTGGGGGATTAAAACGGTAGTCATAAACTCATATGTCATAAAATAATAGCACGAAAATATATGACTGCTATGAACAACCCATGATAACTTAGTATGATATTTCAGAATTCGGTCAGCTGATATGAACATAAAACATTTATAAATATTTGACATCAAAAAAAAAAAGAAATTGAAACCTTGATAAAAATGTTGTTTTAAAATGCCAAAAACAAACGAAAAAGCTAAAATAATACAGAGTTTGTGTGAAAATTACATATTGGACATCATAACGGGTGGACCAAGTATAAAAAAATGTATCCATTTAAAATTTAATTCATCTTCTTGTAGGTGATGAAGACGAGGAAGAACAAACCGAGGAAAGGTTTTTTATTAACCGTTGCTAGTTTGCTCACTAGCCGCAGAAGTGTCCACCTTGGGGTTCGAAAATCTCTATTAGCGACGTTTCTTCCAGCAGATTCCATTTTTTTAGTTGAATTTGTGAGCACACATTTAACTTTTGGCTCATATTTTTTCCATTATTTTATGACAAAACAATAAACATACTTCAAAAAGTCTTATTATTTTATGACTTGTTTGTTTGCAGCACAAAAACAAATTTTTAAACCATACTAAAATATTAAGACATTATGACAATATGACTTAACAGCACACCGTTTGAATCCCCCAAATATTAATATAAAAAATAAAATTTGTTGCTATGGCTACTTGAGAAAGAAAATTCTCAATTTTTTAGATGACTTTATCTTAATAACAAGCGAAAGATTTCAAGGGATTATTTTAACACGAAATAAGATGATGAAAATTAAATTAATAAGACTGTATGTACAAAAGTGGGTCTCTTTGAATTAGGAAAACAAAATTATATAGAGTTAACGGTTGCGTTAGCAGTTTTTGGCATTAGTGTACTTTAATAATTCATTATGAATAGATTAAAAATAAATAAAAAAAAAAAATAAGTGGCTCAGTTAAAAAAATGCTGCAGCACACTTTTTAATTAAATGGTGATTTGCGGCATGCTGTGAGTTGTGGACTCCCCTTTATTATCATGTTTGTTGTTCCCGCCGCTCACGTCACTTCGAAGTTGCTGTTACACAGAGCAGACGTCGACCATATTCCACACTAAACCGGCATTGACTATACAACTTGCGTTGACGGCAGCATAAGGATAATTCAGTGTAAACATGTATACACTCAGGCATGCACGAGTATAAAAATTTTGCGTGTTGCTTCACTATGAATTTAATTTGTGGGAAAATATGGAGAAAAAATAGGAAGAAAGGAGAGTTAGGAGGCAAACAGCCGATATATTCCAATTTCGTTTAACAAGTGCGTGAACCAAATCATTTGTCAAACACTTGAGGATATTGCAAAAAGTTGCAAATATTTAATTTATTTTTTATTACAGGCTTATGAAAATTTTCGCTGAAACATTTTTCGGAAAAATCTAAGCCTTTCGAAGAGTGGGCTACATTAAAGCTAGCCACCACATTACGGTTCATGGCACAAGTCTTGTACTAATAAAGTGCTGGAGATGATTTTGGTCTGTCATAATTCAGCGTAGCTGCAATCTTTGCCTTATTCTTTAGGAGTTTGCCCTCTATGAAATTCTTTTGCAGCAACTGGCTTTTTGTTTCAATATTCGCCATTATTTTTCCAAATTTTTAAGAACTTGATTTTTTTAATTTTTTTTCCACATTAAATAACTTTTAGCTGAAAGTAGCAACTGGAAGTTTTTTTTAATTTTTCAAAATAGCGCCGACAAAACCAGAGTCGCTTTAATACAATACCACTTATACGCCACAATACGCCTTTTAAAATACCAACTGACAGACAATTGCACTCACTATGTATCGGTAATGACAATAGCAATGCCATTATAGAGCGGTCAGAGTGACTTGCGTCGACAGAGCCATTCACAAGAGAGGAAATTGTGATAATATAATTAAGTTTTCTGGTAGGGTACCTTATCGCTCATTTTAATGCAACAATTTCGTATCTCCGAAAAAGTCAAATTTAGCAAAATACGATTAGAAATTTAAAGTATTGGCTTCCATACCGACACTTTTGGGCATAACTTCGATATTTTTTTATTAACAAACAGAAACTGGGAAGTAATTATTATGGCTTGTCTGCCAAAAACAAAAAAAAACTTTGGCAAGAATGGAACCCGTTACCCTCAGTCTACTGTCTTACATATTAGGAGCATATTGGGGAGTCTAACCACTTGGTCAGATTTTTTTTGAAATGTTATTTTTATTAAATTTAACATTCAATGGAAAAAGAATACGAGAGTTTCTAACTTCATCAATTATATTTTTCTGCTATCAACGTAGGTTATTATACTCTGCCAAAGTTTCCCCTACTTATTGTGTTATTTCTATTTGTCATATTAAAGAGTCTCTTATTGACTACTTTGGACTGCAAGTTTGGTTTTTATGATGTAACTATGTTGATAAAGAACTTCATGCATTATTCAATTATTGCAAATAATAAATTAATTTTGACCAAATTTGTTTATAAAGCATTCAAAACGCTACTATAATTTGTTTGTCGCCACCATGTACATAGTTACAGGAGATGCTATAAGGCTGCTGTAACCACGCCTGCATTTAGTTGACATGAACATGTCTATATGGCAAATGTCATTTTTTATATAATTACAGAGGCTTTTCTGCAAAAAGTATTCGGCGACACTTTCCATCTTGCTTAACGACTGTTTTGTCATAGGCTGTGGGACACTTCAGAGCTTTATATTGGAATGAGAAGGCATTTATGGCCTTATCAAAACGGGTTTACTTTGCGAGGTGGTATCGCTACGGCCGATTATTATTTTTTGCTTTTATATTAAAATATAAATATAGATTCCGAATCTCGAGAAAATTTTGTTGAAAGGGTTTCCTTGTTTTTTATTAAATCGTAGTTCACACACAGCAAGTTTTCTTGCACAAGTTTACATTTTACATGAGCAAGATGAGACAGAAGTACATACAATTTGTACTCCTTTCTCTGTCATTCTCCCAGTTGAATTGTAACTAGAGCAAGAAAACTTAATGTATGTCAACCATGTTTAAGTTTCTTCGATATTTTAAGTGTTTGACTGAAGTTTCTTAACAGCAAGAGCTTTTGGTATTTTATTTTCTTTAAAAAATTTGTAAAATTGTTTGCCCTTCCAAAAAGAAAAAAGGAAGTTTAATGTTTCCAAATTTGTTAGGAAATAACAAGCCATACTGTAACGACGGAAAATTTTCCTTTTTAATTACATTTTTATAAACACTTAAAAAAAGCCATTAGTTACTCAAACCAATATGTCTGTTATCGTTTGTCTGTACCCTCGTTCTGTCACCTTATAGAGTAAATAAAGCCTGGACTATTTAAAGCGATTCTCATCACAACAAAGATGAATAGATAAATACAAACAAAAAAATAAAAATATCTTAGAGGCAACTAGTTTCATCAAACCTTTTGTAATAAATCAGAGGATACTCGTGCCTGTTGCTTGCCCATTTGATTTGCAAACCGACATATGACTAATTTATAGAACCCTATTTATTTGGAATGCTCTTGAAGATTCTTAAATATTTCATGCGTTTATAGTTGAATTTATCTAGTTCTACGGACGTTATTTTCAAGAACGTGACTAGACCATATATTTATCATACCTTTAACAACATGACATGGGCACATTTGTATCCGTATCCAAATAAAATACTCGCATGTGAGCAGCATCTACTTTCATGAGGCTGACAAAGCTTTTTTATTAATGAACAAAAATGAAATCTCTCGTTGTAAGAAGGTTGTTAGGAAGATGTTTCTGGTGAAGGCGAAATCCATTTCCATTTAGTGTTGAATGAGAAAAAGTAGCTTATGGTTTTTCTTTTGAATAGATGTATTATTAACGTATGGAAAGTCAGTTTACCCCATGTCACATGCCAAAGTGTAAGTTTTTATATAATTTATGAACAAGAGAAAAAGGTAAAAAAAAATCGAATTTTTTTAAGTTTTTTGCGATTTTTATCTGGAAGGTGAAGTTTTTTTTTGATTTTATATGTTCGCAATTTTTGTTCTTTATGACAAGAGCTACAAGTTTGCCTCAGAGAGTAAATCGAAATTCGGAACGGTTTGCAAGATATGAGCCCGAGAAAATGATCACTTTTTTGCGAAAATGATACCGAGGCCCCAAATCTTTGGCGGCCCATAAAAAAGGGCATGACTTTGGGAAAAATTGGGAGACACGGGTCTTTTTTTTAGTCTTTTATCACGTAGTGGTGTCCGTATATGGTTATTTTGCCACGACTTAAAAAATTAAACACACAGTGTAACTATATCAAAAAGAAAAAAAATTTTATCAAATTGTAAAAAAATTTGAACTATATCGTTTATTTTATTAATGAGCTTTTGGTCTTTTTATAAAAAACAAATTTATTTCATTTCAATGTTTTGACGCCTCTTTGGGCGACTTCTTCAGGAATTTTTTTTAATGTGACAATAAATGAAAAAATCTGAAAATTGTTTTTCATTGGTTATTGTCACATTTAAAAAAAAAATCTGAAGAAGACGCCCAAAGAGGCGTCGAAATATTGAAATGAAATAAATTTGTTTTTAAATTGATTATTCTACCTTTTATTTTTAATTAATTGAATTATTTTTTTGAGTTTGAGGTCTTCTTTTATACCAAAAATAATATATATATTTTTTTTTCAATATTTCAACACCTTATGGGTGTCCTCTTCAGGAAATTAAAAATATTTTATAAAATTCGAAACAAAGGCAATTTTTTTTTTTTGATTTTGTTTGAAATTTTATAAAATATTTGTAATTTCCTAACGAAGACACCCACAGGGTGTTGAAATATTGAAAAATCAAAAAAATATATATATTGTTTTTTATAAAAAAAGAAGACCTCAAAAAAATAATTCAATTAAATAAATTTGTTTTTTATAAAAAGACCTAAAGCTCGTTAATAAAATAATCTATATATTAAAAAAGGTCAAACAACATTTTTAGTTAAACTATTTTATATGAGTCATATGAATATTTTGAAAATTTCCATTTTGGCGACCTCTTGTGACAGCAAAATTTATTGTATTATAAAGAAGTTATCATTAGTTACCTTGGCAACACCATTATTTAAAAAAAAAATTATTAAAATGATTTTGGATAAAACTCGTCTATATTATTTAATAAAATTTAGTTACGCTAATTTCTTTCGGTTAATATTTTGAATTTCGCTTAAGAAAACATTTAATGTTCAGCAAAGGATAAACAATTTTAGCTCGCAAAGTTAAATAAAATTAACGATTGTTTGTTTGCCACATTTTATCAAACACTTTAGTATTTCTGCTTTAGACATGGTCTTGTTACAAGACATACTTAGATAGATAAATATGTTCTAGTAATTCGATAAATTGCTCATATATTTGAGGGCACAATTATGTGACTGACAGATCAAAGCACTTTTTAAGTTGAATTCTTTAAGTACCCAATCGTATTAATTTCATTATGGAATTCTTCAATCTTCTTTTACCTAATATTTATAAAATCTCTCCTAAAGTCTGCAAGGCTGACAGCTATGTACACTTGTACATACTAAATACATTTGTACATAAATACATTTTTTTATTGCTTGGAGGGGGGGGTGAAATTTCTTACCATTAAAACGATTGATGAACATATTTCAAAATATTATTTACTTATATTTACACACAAAAAAAAAACCATAAAAAATATATTTCTTAAGCTCAATTAAATAACATTAAATATTGTTGGACTTTCGAATAGTCAAATATTTGAACATTTTAAATAATTTGAACAGACAGACGTACAAGGACATGCAGGCACATCCATTTAGTGCGGCAGCCAAAGTTTAAATATTTGCCTTGTCTTTTGCTCTATAAAATTACATGGAAGCCACTATAGCAAATATTTGAACATCAAACGAAAAACAAATAGATGAATAAACATATTGATCGCAAGCATCAGGGAACGGCATAGACACACAAATTTTAAATAAAAGCAGTTTAAATTGCTGTTCAAGATTCAATAACAATTGGTGTTTTTTTCCAGTTCAATATCTACTTGTTTCATAGAAAATTCATTTCAACGCCAGATGAATTTAACGAATACATGTAAAATAAGAACAATGAGCCTTTAAATTGTTATAAAAAATCGTTAAAAGTTATAAAAAATGTAATACAAAGTAAAAAAAGAGCTTCCCAAAAATGCTATGAAAATGCTTAAGTGTGTTTTCTCATGGGCTTGTTATTGTTGGATGTACCCTTTATCGATTGGGAAGCTCTCTTTAATATGTTAAGAAAAGTAAGTTTTTTAAACTCTAAATTATCTTGTTTTATTTAACTTTTCTACCATTATTTTTGTAATTTTTATTTTTGGGTTTTTTTTCAAACAATCGCTAATTTTATTTTCGCTAACCCTTGGTTAGCATCATCAGCTTAAATCGTATGGTCTCAGTGGCCAGGTTACATCAAATCATCCTCAAATCGCTTGTACAGATTATCCAATGTGGCATGAGATAGCGCCGGCCTGTTGAAACCAAATTTCGTTGCTGTCCATATCATCTAATTTAGGCCAAAAGAAGTTGTCATTGACATATAGCGCACGCCGCTCATGGCGAGGGACTGACCACATCATTCTCAAAGAAATACGTATCGATGACGCCGCCAACCTAAAATCCAAACCAAACAGTGACTTTTTTTCGCTCTCATGTAAATTGGTATCGTCCCGAGTTCGACAAGTTAATTTGTTGACTTAACCATTCATCCAGAAATGCAAGACGCATACGGCGTCCATGAAATGGGCAAAGCGTGCGGAAAGTTACCAAAATATCATGCTTATACAATAAAACAATTTTATCATTTGCACATATTTGTTGGGCGCTATATCCGTCCCTTGTGATTTAGCAAAACATATTGAATAAATAACAGCTGATTTGACAGATGGCCTCTATCAAAGTGCGGAAGATTTTATGGAGGACTCATTAGTTATGCATAAGCAAAAACAAAGTTAATATGGAAATATCAAATTATTCAGTGGAGTACCACAGTAAAATTGAATATAAAAAATTATAAATGGCATGAACTTATCCAGCCCTGAATTTGTATTGCAAATGCATACAAAATTTTCTATGCAAATATTTTTCGTTGTGCACACTTATACTCGAAATTTCATATATGTATTTTATTGCTATGGTCTAGTAAACTGTAGTAAATATCCTACACTTTCTATGTCTGCAAGGTTTACAAGGGTATTTTACAACCTAAAGTGATTTGCGTTAATATTTTCTGTAAAATATATGTAATACAAAATGCTTTTCGAACTTTAAAACAGAAAGTATAAATTAATAAGATTACGACAATGGCAGCAATTCAAAAGCTCTGGCAAAATTAATCTAAATTTTTTTTTTAATTAAGACGTGTTTTTTGTTTTGTGTTTTTGTTTGCTACGAAAATAAAAAGTTCAACTAATCAATGGCTTTGAAAGCAGAAAGAAAAATTTTTATGACTTTCAAAAGTCATAGACAGAAATTAATATATATTCTAGTTTTTTGGCCGTTTTACTTTAATTAATAAATTTATAAAATAAACAAATAAATATCCTGAAGATGGTACTCGACGAGTACCGAAATATCAATTATTAAAATTAAAAAAGAAGAGACCTTAAGCTTCAAGAAAATAAATCAAATTTAGTAATAGAAATTAGGTTTGAATAAACTTGTCTAATTTTTTATTATTTTGATATATCTTTTAATTACGAGCATTATAATACAATAACAAATCATATATACCCCATATAAATTTAATAACTCTAATAACAAAGACCTTCTGTCGTTGCAGTAAAACCGGGAAATTCAACCAGAAAAGCTCCATGCACTTTATACACTAGACTACCCGAATATTTTTTTTTTTAATCTGTAGAATTAATAAAAAAGCTTTGCCAACCTGCCACCAGCCATTGCGAAATGCTGAAAGACAATTGTAGGAGCTGTACTCTAGTTCTTGTTACTGTGCAGGATATTAAATACCACAAATTATTGTTAAGCTGCAATGTTAGTTACTGGGTGGTATTGGAACAAGGGATTATTATAAGAAGATAAAAGGTTCTCGTAGAATTACCAAAGAACATCTGTCATTTGCTGGATAAAAAAATCAAAGCACTATTTATTTGTGAGTTCTTATAGGAATATGAATGTATGTACTCGTATGTTAAAGTGTAGCACAACCTTGTCGTATTAATTTATGAGAGCTTTGTAATAGATTTTTCTTTCATTGCTTACGAACAACTTTAATCTTGGAGTCCATTCCTGGATTAATGTGTACGTCAACAAACAATATAAACAATTATAAACATGATATCGGTCCATATTTTTTTGAGAATGACTTTGGACAGGCCATCACCTACAAGGGGAAGCGCTATAGGTCGATTATTACCAACTTATTTTGAGCTGAATTGGATTTCATGGACATCATAGACATATGGCTTCACCAGGATTTCGCTAAGTCCCACGTAGCTCATGCCACATTTGCCATTCTATATTTATTATTCTTTCATCTTCTATACAATTAAGGTTCCTTCGGGTGCAAAAATGCTTACAAACCGTACAAACCGGTTAAAGTTCACTGACGGTTTGGTTAGCACCAATGAAATATCGATACTAATGAACAGCCAAGCCCACATAAAATAATAAATATTATTTATATTTATATTTTTTCTATCAATAAAGTTTTTTCTAGCCAATAACCACACCAACATCAACTCATATTATACATAGAAATTGGTCCTAGGTCAATTTTCATATAGTGAGATATACCTACAACTAACAGTTTTTCAGAAAGGTCACTTATCTCTTCGAGAATATGTCTGCTTTTATTAAGACGCTTTTGTATTGTTTTAAATGCTTTTTGCACGTCCTGTTATTTTGCTTTGCAGTACCTGCTCTGTCTAATATGAATCTGGTCATACTTACTAGATTTTCTTGATCTCCTAAAATTTACTATGACTTACTACGTTTATACGCACGTCTTATTTGCAAATAAAAAAGAAGAATGTTGCCGTATAACTTTTTTATTGTAACGACACTATTTGCAAATAAAAAGTAAGACGTTGCCACTTCATGAACGTTTTTTGTGTTTTACTTACCAAACAATCATATTTTCGTCACATGGCATCACTAACAATAACACAAGTTCTGTATTCAATTTCCCGTATAAACAGTAAATTAGTTATTTGCAAATAGTTCTATTTGCAAATAAGAGGTACGTATAAACGTAGTAACTGTTAAGTAGCAGTGCTCTGTTAAACCAAAAACTATGAAGGTTTAATAAATTGGTTTTTGTTTCTACTACTTAAAGTTAAATTTGTCTTCACACCCACAAACATTTGTTTTATTTTTATTTTGCTAAGCAACATATGAATAGTAATATGTTTATTTTTGTGTTTTTCTTCCGACGGGGTTTGTTTGAATTTGGGACGATTTTCCGTCATCCCACGTCAAATTTGGTTTGTAACCAGACCGGTTTCTGCTTTGTGCCATCTTCAGTGTTCTCTTGAATACTATGTTTCCTATGGCATTTGCTATAATTCTGACAAACATGAAAATATGTTTGAGAGCATTTCATGTAAGTGTGATGAGCATAATAACATGTTTGTTAGAATTATTAGGGAAAACATTATTGATAGTTCGTAAACATGGTTAAATCTACCAAATTTTTTTCATATATATTTTTGTAATATTTTTATGATTTGGAAGATGTTTTGACATTCAGTTCGTTTTCCCCCTGAAGGACTATAAGAGATAAAGCTGTAATAATAATTTTTAAATTATAGCAAAACTTTTTTTCATACACTTAATACGGGAAAAATTTAAAGAAGTTTTTAGTGTATAGTTGTTTCCTAACACGCGTTTTGTAACTCAGACAGAATATAAAACACATTATGGCGGGTATAAAATTAAAAAATTAACATTAAAATTGTTAACCCGATTAAAGGAGTCACGTCTGCGCATTTACAATAATATTTGCATATACAAACATGTTTTATAAAGTTTTCCTTGAAAAAGTTTTTACCTTAAAATACAGCACCTTCTACATCTAATTATCATGTAGGTGCGTTTGGACGATGGGGTTATATTCCGTTATCGAAGACAAACCACTAAGACATTTTTCAAATGCTTAAATGCATAGCGTCACCTTTACCTTCGCCTTTACAATAAATGTAATGGAGCAACGAGAAAATGTGAAAATGTGAAAATATAAGGCTTCACATCACATATAATTTTATCTTTTATATCATCTATCCGTTCAGGCTTTTGACAGAGTGACAGTCACATATCAAATTAATTGGTTTGCTACAACAATTTATATACATTCATTACATTTGTAACGCCATCTTTACAGCTTGCAAGCAAAAAGTGGCAGCCAGGTATTGCGGAAACAGATAGAAAAAAGGAAGCATCACTTGCTTTTATAGACTTACTTTTTGAAAAAATTAAGCTGATCTAGCATTTGTACGATTCCAAAGGATAAATTTCAATAAAATAGGTCGGTCCATAACCTGTTAAAGCATCTCCATAAGGCCAATTTCTAAAAAGTTTTTAAATGATCATTAATCACTTTCAAATGGATACAATTTTGTGAAAACAAGTTCTTTTGAAAAATTATTTTAAATATTTATATTACAAGTATTTGTAGTGACAGCTATTTGATGATCTCTGCAAGAGACCATTGTTTGCCGCAATCATACGTTGCATCAGGTATTGTAGCCCTCTCAATATAGGCGTCTTTCAGAATGGATACGAAAAATTTCTAAAACAACTGCAAGAAGTTCCCAAACGTTTTCTGAAAGCTTAAAGGCGGACCGTTCCAAAAATGTTTTTAGCTTACCCTGTTACTTCTTATGGAAGGATAATCTAACAGGTTCATTGCGGCATGAATTTACATACATACAAAATCCCAGTATGTTTACAGTTATAATTTGTTGCACAATAGTCTAAAGGTCCTTGAGAGAAGGTTCTAAAACTGTTGACTATGGCTTCATCCATTTCTTAGGAAACGTGCTACAATGAGTGGAATGTAGGGAAAACCATTACGGATATGCAAAGCGGCACGAGCGTTATAGCAGCATTTCGGAGAGACACGCATGAGCTTGAGAGCTCTAGGGTATCAGAACTGAAATTTGTATATGCAAACATTCGATTTTTTTTCTCAGGGAATATGATAAAGGTAGTGGATTACTTATGCACCATATAAAGTATTCAACCCGAAGTAGTCAATTGTACTATTCCTGTTATTTCTAATCATGAATCTAATGGCGTCTGAAGAGATTTGAACTTTTAGACATAACGAGAAATTATGTTCATGCCGCTTATTGTTTTTATTTCTCCGTATATTTTGAGAATGATGATCCTGCAAACTTCATGACATTACTTTTAGCACTTAATCGTTAACTAATCCAACAATTCGATCGCAATTTTGATTTAGTAGCCCTAAAAATCCGTTTTATGCTCTGGAAACTAAATCAAATTCAAAAGTCATATTATAATAACTTTTAACCATATTATAATCATATGATGATGTGTTTTTTTATACTAATATTATTTTATTTTAAATGAAAATATTATGGTTAAGCACTTGCAAAAATACTATGAATAAATGATAAGCAAACTGCCACGTTATGGTAATGTGAAAATCACTAATCATTTCATCCGAACCACATACATAAATAATTGAACATTATCCTTATTGTTGTTATTGTACGTCTTAATAAGCCAGGTTTCTGCTTGTATGCATCAAAAGTACTAGTACAGGATGTCATAATATTTTGTGGAGATGAAGAAAGATATTTATCCTCCTGGTTTTTCTTAATCCAATTCCAAAATCATAAGAATGATTCTAATGGAAAGCATTTCTCTTCAATAACATTTAAGTAGCATTGTATACCTTTTTATTGACTTTTACGTAAATTAACGAAGGCACTATCGCAAAAGAAAAGCCATTAAGCCTGAAAGACATTTAAATATTTGCCATATTTTTTTTCATTCTTTCCTTTTTTTTCTAAATTTTGTCTTCAGTGCTTTCAACATCCAATAGCAAAACTGGCAATAACGAAGGCTCAAAAACAGCCAAATGGAAAAAGTTTCATTCACTTATGAATGGAAAAGTAATAGCCTTAAGTGTTTGAAGTAGGATTAGGAAAACTTTTTATATATTTTCACAACACTTGTCAATGGAGAATTATGATGATAATAAGTATAGATTTACTTTACAAATGAGTACAAGAATTACACAGCAAATCATATATATATATATATATATATATATATATATATATATATATATATATATATATATATATATATATGATTCGCTGTGTAATTCTTGTACTCATTTGTAAAGTAAATCTATACTTATTGTCATCATAATTCTCCATTGACAAGTGTTGTGAAAATATATAAGAATATATATATATATATATATATATATATATATATATATATATATATATATATATATATATGCATGTATATACGAAAAATGTTTCTTGGTAATCTATATACTTTATATCTGTGGGTGGGAAGTAGACTACACCAAGTCACATATTTTCACACATTTTTTATACTGTGGGGGGTTTAGGATTTTGTGCTTTGTTGAGAGATAAATAGCATTAAGTCCTGTCTAATGAAGTTTGCAATATAGAAGAGTTCAATATTACATCAAGTCCAAAGTGCTTAAGAGGTAAAGAACACCATGTGAACAAATTTTTTTTATGATAAAATTCAATGATACACATGGGTCACGAAATCTTTCAATTTTTTAAGTCTAATCTTGCGATGCCCTTTTGACCTCGTTTCAAAAGCCACAATTCATTTTATCGTTCCGAAGCCTATGTTCAAGCCTTCTCAGCCACTCGCAAGTCCTCTAGGCCCGGTAGCACAGTGTTTTGTTTCATAGACAAAAATCATGAAAAAAATTTAATGCGTTGGACTCGTACTTGAACCCATAAACCGTTTTCATATATCAATCGATTTTATAATTTTTATATGAGGAGAATGTATTTTTTTGTTTTGGCGCATGTAAAATAATTATTGAATATTCAATTTCTGAGGAATTGATCCGATTATTTTTCGTTCGACAACTGAGTGCATAGAACATTATATCAAGTTAGAAACTTTATTATGTCTGTCCCAGGAATATTACGAAAAATCCTCGAAAAGAGAATTTGATCTTTATGTCTATTAAAAATTTTCAAAATTTTGATGGAGTGCAAAAGAAACATATGTACTAATGAAAATATATATTTTTAATACGACACGTAGCCCAGGGCACTACTACTATTTTTTATAATCTTTAAAATTATTTAAATAGATGGTGCCTAAATAATAAAAATAACACATTTTGGTTAGAACTACTTTTTGTGTATTTCGAACATATTTTTATTATATAAGTATAATATTAAAAAAAAATTGTTTGTAACAAAATTATTTAAAATATATTTTTAACTCTCTTAAAGAAGTTATCGAGGCTATTCTTATGGCCATTCCGTTTTGAAGAAATTGATACAAGGTAGATGTGACTTAGAGCAATTTTCGGTAAATTTTTTAATATTTTTGTTACTCAGTTTTTCAAAAAAGGATATACATACTTATGTATATGCGAGGTACCTATAAACTTGCCACGATAAAAAAAATAATGTACGCGAATTTCAACCTACATTTTTCTAACCTTGATAAATTTTATTTTATTTTTGGTAGATTGGTTTAGGTTGTATTATCATTTTGCTAGAAAGGATATGTAAGATGAGCCCATATCCTTACAAAAGCTATAAGCTTTATTATGTGACTTTTGAAACAACTTTTGTTATTCTTTATATTTAGCTTAAATTTATCAAAATTTTTTTTAAATGTGTGATATGGGAGGTACGCGTATCCTTGCTGGTATTGAAAAAAAACTTCGTGCAAAAACTTTAACCTTAATTATTCTTTGATTTTTTGTACTCTTTGTTGCTTAATTTACCATATATATTTAAAATTTCAGCACAAAATATATAGGAGGTACTCATGTGCTTTGACGGTTTCTCTTTTAGGAAACAAAAATTACTAAGATATGATTTTTTTTATATAAGCCTTCTCCTTTAATTTTTTTTCCAATTTTGTTAGACGTCAAGGCACTGTATGACACTCTCTCTACGCCATACGTTTCCGCTTGTAATAACGACTAGTCTATTTTGCGACTCTCATGACGACAAAACCCCTGGGTTATTTGATTGGGCGAAACTGGCAATAGATATCAAAAATAATTTCTTTACAATTCAACGAAATTCGAAGTTTCGATCAATATCGAACACCAAAATTCGACTCCTCATTTCTTCAACGATGTGCTATCTCTTTTCATATGATAGACCTTGCCGCAGTTGTGGTATTTGACCCGGCTCTATAATTTCGTTAATCACATTGCTTTCTCTCCCGACAATGACTTCTGCATTTCGCATCATGCTCGTCTATGACTTATATATGCTCTTGGCTGTGTCATGCACCAGAACAGAGTAGACTTCGTATTACTTTTGAGAAATACCAGAACTTTTGTTCTTGGACGTAATGGTATATTTCAAAGGACTTGGTACAACTCAAAAGCATCATGACCAGTAAAGAACTGAAAGTCCTTTCTAAGTGTCAACCGTAACATTATATTATATAATTTTATTAAGAACATCATAGACGTAAAATTATAATACTAAAGTTATATAATATATGCGGACATATGGTTTAATATAAAATAAAAGCATTTGTGCTTTTCAACATGTTTTTGAGGTCTTCTGTATAATTTCCTAAATATGACTTGGTGCAGTTCATTTCCCACCAACAGAAATTTGAACATATTTAATAACTTTTTATTTATCCTCCTGCTTTAGCTCAAATTGGACGTATATCTGTACGTAAATCACCTCATTAAGGGAGAAGGAAAATGCCAGAAAAGCAAAGTTCACACGAGGAATAAGTGCGAATAAATTTCATTCAAATTTGTTCCTTGCAAGTGACAACAACAAATACAGCAGAAGTCAATAACAATAATAAATTATGGCGAATCAGCTTGAAAACAATACACAGTGGTAGCAAATCGAAAAAGTAATAAATTTCAAAGATCTCAAAAAAAGATGGATAAATATCGAAATTTAATAAAAAGGCAGGCTGTTGTAAAGTACATATTAACGGAAAAGAATCTTTATTTGAAAGGACGAAGTAGAGAACTCTGCCAGAGGAACTTTTTGGTATTATCCCAAAATAATGCGTTAAAATTCCCTAAATCCCACAATATTACAAATGAGTGAAGAGATAAATATGCCGAACCAAATATGACTCGACGTAACTCTTTACGTCAGTAAATATTTATAAACATGTTTGGTATTTGTGACATATTTGGCAAATACGTTTTCATGTTTACGACATATTTATTACAAATTTGTTGCCTAATATTGGAAAGATTATGATGTATTATGGGTTCCATAAACACTTTTCATCAAAAACTATTTGGTCTATAGGAAAAATTTATTTGAATTTTTTGGTGCAACAGTGCTGTTTCCCTGAGGAATTTTGGAACTCATTGGAAAACGCATGTGGCTAAAAAAATTAACAACCCAAATATTAAACATTTTGGTTTCTGGAACTGATAAATTAAAAAAAAAAACAATTATATATAGAAAAATTTATCTTTTGTCGTCAAAACTGTCTGAGCACCTTCGAAACAGATCACAGAATCACATGAAGTGATGAAATTGGGGTATCATATGGGACAAATATTTTTCGATTTATAAAGAGTTACTTGTAAGGACTTCCTTCATTTCATACATAATGGTATATGTCAAGTGCAAGATTTAATTTAAAAAAGAGAATCTCTCAAGTATTGAAACTTGTTAATATGGGTATCATGAATATTTTTACACGTGAATAATCGTATTAATCGTACGTTGACTATAAGTTAATGTTTCCGATTATTACATAATTTCTCAGGGAGATTATTTATTATTTAAGGACTAAATGATAATTCTTAAAAGCAATTATAATTAATGAGGATAAGATAACAGACTGATGATATGAAAATTGAACAGCTCACTTTTGTGCAATCTTTTACTACATGAGTAAACTTAAGCTTTCCTTTTTTTGAGCAATAACAATGTCGTCATTAAGATTTCTTACAGTTCAAGTTTTAGAAATATAACAACATATAATATTTGCACAATTTACCGCACTTTTTGTAGTCTTCGCTTAATATTTCACGGAAAGTCCTCCAAATCATGAAATACTTTACATATTATTAAAATGCACAAAAGTTTTCTTTGTTTTGGGGTAGAGTAAAATTTGGTAACTGCAGTTGTTGCAAGGAGGTTAAAACTGTTTTTATTTTCAATTTTCTTTTTTTATTTCCAATTTTCTAATATCAAAACAAGTAATCCTTTTTAAATATTGTTTGCTGATTACAAAAACGATATTTGCTTTTTTCTAGCACCTCAAGTAGAGTCTATTAATCAAAAAATGTTTTTAAAATTATCATTTTCTAACGCCAATATTTGTTTGTGGCACAGCCGCGTTAATATCGGCCATTGGACTCCACAAGAACTCGGCATAATTAAATAATTCATTATTCAGAGCCAGGTGTTCACAAACTTAAAAAAGGATATTTTCTGGATGGCCTGCAAATTAGATGGTTAATCAAAGAGCCGAAATTTGTACAATCAAAGAGCTCTAAAGAGGAACATGGAAATCATTTGCCTTGTCAATCCAAAATTTTCTTGACAATCACAAGTCAGAATACTATTTACACATTTTGCAGGACATGTTGTCAAGTTTGGAATATCTTGGCTATAAAATGACTATTAAGATTAAAAATCTTGGAAGCTTTAGTGAGCAGCAAGGAGAAAAAGTCTAATGATTTTATTATTTTTCCAAGTACCACTGTGCGCTGTTTCTTTTACTTTACACAAAATAAATTCCACTGATTACAATCTCATTTTTTAACTTATTTTTGATGACTTTAGATTTGTTTTATACTTTTTCATAATTGGATATTTCATCTTTTTACTTCATACTCTTCCTGCTCACAGATTCCATTTGAGGAATTGGTTTATAATTGATATTTGTCCTTGTAAGCATATACAGACATATTCCCCCTAAAGCCATACTCCCCTCATATTCCAAAAATTTCAAATTGTTGGAAATTGTTATAAAAATTATTGTCGTGGCAAATTTCAATTTGGTTTAATGTTTTATAAATTGTTAACAAATTTTTGTTTGCCTGAGGATGTTTTATTTGTGATTTACATCTGCCAACGCTTTGCCACATTTACAATCGTTTGAAATTATATTTTATTAAAAGTATCATGGTACTCTGGGACATTATGGACTTCAGTTTCAGAGCTGAAGGCAATCAAAGGAAAATTGGCATAAAATAAAAAATAAGGCATAAATCTCGTATCCTTTCACTTGTGCTAAGATAAATTAAGAGCTACTATTTAATATGAACGTAAAGTTTCCAATCATGGTTAAGCTTTTGGAGAAACAATTTAACTTAATAGTTCCAATTAAATGAATGATACCAATATTATAAGAAACGATAATTTTTTTGATTTAAAGTAGACAATAAATCTTAATTTTAAATAAAATTTTCCGGAAAATTTGCATCAACCTTGAATACAAATGATAAGAAACTTCAATCGATATTTTTTCCAAAATTTTCAATCCCGACTAAGATAAAAAAAAACCATTTGTTTCCAAAATTTTCACCTCCGATGAACCTGTGAAAAATTTTAAACATGCAACCCAGTTAACCATAATTTAAAAAAATATTTTCTTTACGTTCTAATTAAAACTGAATTAAGAAATAAAAACTTTAATTTCATAATATTTAAAGAGTGATTTTTTAAGGGCTTTCGGATTTGATTTGAAAAAACATAAAATTTAGAGAAATTTATGAAATCTTTATTTGAGTCAATAGAACGATCTATATAATTCAATGTCTACAGATTATTTCATGTAAATGTTTACTGCGGCTACGCCTCAAATGGTCCATGCGCTATGTCCAATTTTGCCATACTTTTTCCAATTTATTGGCCGTTATCTCACGAAAAAATTCTTTATATATTGGCTTCCAGTGTGTTAACGGTTGCGGACTTGTCCCTATAGACATGAGCCTTAACATAGCCCCACAAAAGCAATCTAAAGGCGTTAAATCGTACGATCTAGGCGGCCAATTGACCGGCCCCAAACGTGAAATGAAGTGTTCACCGAACTCGCCTCTCAATTGGGTCATTTTACCGCGTGCTGTGTGGCATGTGAAACCAGATGTCACCCAAGTCCAGCCCTTCTATTTGGGCAAAATTTATAGTCATCACACGGCAGCGCTCGCTATTATACAGTAACATTCCTGCCTTCGCCGTCTTTGAAAAAAATACAGTCCAATGATGCCACCAGCCCACAATCCACACCAAACAGTGCATTTTTCGGGATGCAATGCTTCTGACTGCTCCTCACACCAAATACGCCAAATTTTGATTGTTCCATTTTCCGATAAAAAAAGTGGACAATGCACTTTCTTAAATGAGCATGAATTTTAATAATAAAAATTAATAATGTGCAAGTGTTGTTCGTTTGCAAGTCGATTCATGGTTAAATTTTAAACCAAACTGAACATGTTTAACAGTAAAATGTTACACGAAAACAGCTGAGCTGCCAAAAGCAGTGTTGCCATAAAGAAAGTTGCTAAAAAAAAATCACCCTTTATCACTCTAATATGTCAAATCAAAAATTTTCTGAAAGGAACTTACAACTTCGCACGTCCTAATTCACAAAAACATACATACATACGAATAAACAGGGATATACACACGTATACAATGGTAAGCAAATATAACTTAATCTCATCACGACAAAGTTAAAGGTACGTGACTTTTGCACGTTCACACCTTTTCCAAAAGTTCATATAATTTATACAAATATTTGAAAGCGAAATTTGGTCAGTTAGATAAATTCTTCTAATACCACTTTCTTAAGAGCTTAGCAAAATCATGTTATTTTATCAGTTTAGAAAATAATCAAACGACAACAAAATTTATTTTTATCTACAAGGCGATGAATTGAATCTCGTTCGTTACTATAAAAAAAAACAAGGACAGGACAGTGTCTTCCCAGACTATAAGAAAACGACTATAATAAAAAAAAATATCTGCAGAAAACTCATTTCATTTGTACAAAAAAGGAAGAGAACAAAATTTGTTAGAACTAAACGAAAATCAATTCTGAAATGGAACAACAACAAAAAATATATATATTCAATGCAATAAAAACTCTATAGTATAATAAACATTAAGAGCAATAAATAAAAAATATAATAATGGCCAAATAACAACAAGGACAACAGAATGAAATGCCACAATTTGAAAATAAAAGCGGGAGTTGTTGGACTGCACAGTGGGCATGGAAATAGTGTAAATATATATAAATTGTCAATGAAGCGTTGAAAAGTGTTCAACGTTTTCAACTAATCGGGATGCTTCATGGTAACATACACAATCAAAAAGCGAAAATATGCACTTACACCGAACCCCCGCTTTACATGGAAAATACGTTCTCCATAAGAGGATACTAGCCGAAAAACGAATTTTATATAGAAAAACTATGTAAAATGAAAACGACTATTCAAAACAAAATTATGACATAATTCAGTTTTTTTTTTTTTAAAGTACGATGTATAGATTTTTGACAGTATAATATGTATACATTTTAATTGTTACCAAAATTATAAATAAGTATTAATGAATTTGTGTATAGTCAATACTATAAAAAAAACAATTTTTAACGTGTTAAACGAGTAGCTTGTAAAATAGTGGATAAGTGTGTTAGACTAAAACATTTGCAAACCCACTGTTATATTTGTCATATAAAATATTTTCTCCTGCTGATTATAAAAACGGCATTCCTGGTCTTAGAAATACTTTGCATTATTTAAAAAAAGGACTTTAAATTTTCCTTTTGTAATGTTATCCGAAAAACTTTGGTTATTATGTCACATCGGTCATCAAGTCATTAACACAATGTTTAATAAGAAAAGAAATTTTAGCAGACGGTTTTCTTTTTTTGTTATATTCTATTTTTCTGTGAACATAATGCATTTTGTTACTGTTTTAAACATGTAGAAAATTAACTGATATAAAAATTTTTTTCTCAATATTTCAGGACCCTTTTATTTATTGAATCTTCAATTTAATTACACTCACAATAAGTATTGGAATCTTAAATCTAAATTATTATTTATTTAAGCCCAGCCAATGCCAAATTGAAAACACTATTTTCTACGTTTTCTTATGTGTTGTCTTCACATCTCTTTTGTGCGGCTAAGAGCAAGAGTGTCCCTCCTTCTCAACCGAGTGTGGCCTCTGTCTGTTTATTTATCATAATTTTGTTTTTAAAGTCTGTTTGTAGATGTTTTTGGTTTAAGCGGTTTTTCCAAATAAACAATAATTTTTCGCTTCAAACAGTTTTATGAGAAACCGATCTTCCGTGTAAAACAGGGGGATGGGTGTATACCATGAATAGCCGTGATGGACGCAATATTTCACCACTTATGGATCGCTTTTGGTTTTTATTCACATTGACTACTTTGGATTAAATACCAATCATATTTTTGTATTATCGATTTTTATAAATTTTTTTATTTTCCTTCAACTGTTTCTTTAAGCAATTTACGATTTAATGTTGCTGAAATTTTTAAAATAATCTTTAGATTTGTTTTATTTAACTGAAACGAATACATCATGTGTGAACTAGTTGAAAATTAAAAATTAAAAATTATAAATTTTAATATTTTTACAACAGAGGGATCGTAAAGTTTAAAAAAAATTTTTGTGGTTGAAAAGGAATAAAAATAATTTCTTATAACCGCTTTCGAAATATATTCATAACCAGTGTTGGCGAAAGTATGAAGACATTTTTCCCTTTTGTAGGAAATTTTATGGAAAATTTTAAGCGTGTAGAGAAAAAAAGCGAAAGAAATTTAATAAAATATAAATTGAAATTCACCACAAAACCAAATACGAGTACATAATTTTTGGAGTTTGAGAAGCAGCGTAGATTTAAGCTTGGCTTACTTTAAAATATGCAAATTCAAATATCTTAATAAAATAGATTTTTGATAAAAGAATTTTTTGTCTTCACCACATGCTAATGCGTGGAATTTTACGATTTTGCGCCATAATTAGAGAAAGCTGAAGCAACGAAACGAAGCAATAATATTTTATTTATTTAAGAAAAATATTTATAAGTAAGAAAATGTACTTTTAAGATAAATTTACTTTGCTGGCATAACTGCTCTTAACCCATAGTACAATGACTACAACATAATACACAATAGCAATCGGAAGACAGGAAAATGATGTGCAAAATAACTATTCTTTCTCCCTTACATTCTATTTCACCATTTTCACTTTTCCTTTTTTTATATTTTCTTTCTCAAGTTTCCTTTTTTTCTCACATATCTTTTTATGGATTCCAAGAAGTTGGTCAATCTAGGGTCTAATATTAATAAAGGCAAGACACACATACGTGGCATTCTTCTTCCTACATTCGTGTGGCAGAGTAACTGGGTAAACTCATGTACAAATGCACACACACACTAAAATTTAAAAATGTATTGTAGTAGGATTTTATTGTAAATTAAAGTTGTTATAAAGTTTATGTTACACACAAAAAAAATTATCTTTGAACAAAAGCGAAACACTAGAAGCTGCTTTTCCTCGGGACTATTTGTGTTTTTGAAGAAGTTTTTAATGTCAAGACTGATAAGAGTAGTGTTATCAAAGACGATTTTTTTTTTTGGAACAAAATTTCATCGTATGGACATTAAATTATCTTTAAGCTGATTAAATAAGTTTTTGGTCAATTTAATTTAGAACTTGTTATGAAATTATTTACAAAACCCATTTCCGAAGGATGGAGTTGAATTGTTAAATGATATTTTTTTTTAAACAATTCAATTTCTTCTGAATGTAGTGGTAACAGTTGGTAGTAAAAAAAGTAATAAATAAATAAAATAAAATAAATTAAGTATTAAAGGACTCAATTTAAAATTTATATTATAAATAATGCTGATTACTTGGTGGCATATCTTCCTATAAATACATCCTCTTAGTAAAACATTTCACTCGTCAGACTTTAAATAGAATAATTTTAAACTTGAAAATTACCTACATATTATTGAAGCTTCAACCAAGGCTACATAGATAATAATTTCCATTACTTATTAAAACTTCTGTTCTTTGCTCTGCCTGATTTGCATCTTTCAGATTTAAGTCTTTAAGCATTTACTTTAAAAAAATACCTTTAACTAAGTCCTTTTAAATATGCATAAGGGAAAGTACAAAAAGTAAAGAAAGTGTGTTTTAATATTCTAAAAACATTGCGGGGATAGTCGCATTTAGAAATTAAAGGAAAATCCCTAAATTTCAGCTAAAATCCAAACCTTTCCAATAATATGTATATATCTCATCGCTATATTTTTAAAGGGGGATGGCTTTAACAATTTCATAAATTATTTAAAGTCTATATGTGACAGCGCATAGAGAAAGGGACCTAAGGGTAAAAAAATCAATTTTCACTTTTTTCACTTTTTTTTTTGATGTGGACAACATCTAAATATCGAATGAGACCGATCCCATGCCCCAAAAGTGTGAGATATGCGCGTTTTATGAAAGTGATGGTACACCAAAGATACACGTGTTTAAATCTTTAAAATGGCTTTCCTGAACAAAACCGGTTTTAAGCCTTAGGTCCCTTTCTATTTTGCGCGTCACATATATAGTAGTTCCCCTCCTCTTTATTTATTAAGATTTATAAATGTCGTAGTTGAGTCATTTGTGTATGTATTTCCTTTGTTTTAAGGACAAAAAGTTTTTGCCTTTCATAAACCACCAAAGTTCTGAGCAACTGGCATGGAAAAAAGTGTGTGAGAAAAATATTAGAAACTGTTTTTTGCAAAAAAAAAAAAAAAGGAAAAATAAGCAACATAACTTTTAATAAAAGGAATAAGCAAAAGTAGAGTTTTGTTAGTTGGAAAAATTATTTGAAAAATTTCAACATTAAGTGGAAGAGAAGCATAAACAGGCAAAGCTCGCTATTGCGAACCAGAGATCCAGCTCGTTACAAAATTGTCGGCGGCGAAGGCTAAGCGAAAAACTGACGGTAGCGACTAAAAGTCGGCTGTAGCCGGTGTTCTCTTTGATGTATAAAAAAAAGGTTTTATGAACAATGTCTCAAGCGAAAGGATGTATGTGTAGTAAATAGCTTTTTTTATTTTGATTAATAATATCATCACGAGATTAAAAAAAAATTATTGTATGCCTTTTTTAATTTCAATCAAATATTAAACACTTTCCAATAAACTTTTTAACACAAATTATTCCTTATTATTATTTTTCGCATAGAATATGACCAGTCGATTAATTTTATAAGTTGATAGATGTATGTATGTATTTCAAACTACACACAAATAATGAGAAAAAATTATTAAATTAACATTTACAAAATTTCTAACGATTTCATCAGTCGACTTATACCAGAAAACAAATGTATGACTTGAATTTTAAAGAAACCACTGTAAGGTTGTTCGCCAGTGTGGCGCTCCAGTTATTAAATATCATTTTTAGCAAAACTTTCTTTTGAGAAAGAAAATATATATATTTTTTTTAAATTAAAATGTGTGTACAATTTCATGAGAATTCAAAAATTTTTTGTAATAAAGCACGGCCATTTAGTTTTGTAAATGCGCCTGACGAAAATTAGTCAAATCCAGCGCTGTACCCGCGGCGGCTTTTCCAATGAAACTAAAGTTTGCGGCGGCTGCAAGTCGCCTGTTAGCTACTCGAATCGGACCTCTGTTGCGAACTACACATTAATAAAATTATCATACAGCGAAGAAACTATTTTAATTTAATTATTTCAAAATTGTTGTATTCAAAAGGTCTGTTCATTTACTAAAAGTATGAATTAATTGTTACTAGAAGGGGCTCATGTACTCGAAAAATTTAAGAGAGTGAAAAGGAGCATAAAAATTTAGGGACAAAGTTTTTTAAAAATGTTATAGTAGTCTATCATATAAAAGTTTGTAACACAATTTTATACTTTTAAAGAAAACGAATTGTTATATTTTTAAAGACAGAATTAAATTAATCTTTTCCGAAAATAAAGTTTTCTTCAAAATGAGATTAATAGCATCCATCAAATATTACAGACAACTTGCAAATTTGTGCCAATGTGTTCGAATTACGCCGTGCAGAATATTGTTTGTGAAGGTTTTCCTAAATGAGAAATTAAAAATAGTACGTAATTGTTTGCGAATGTGAAAAATAAATATTTCTCCTAAATTTAGAAACAACAACACACGAAAAATTTAATGAAAACTTCTAAATCAAGTAGTACAGGTAATTTATTTACAAATTCTTATTAGAAAAGCGTTCATTTATTTTTATTCTAATTTTGATAAAATGGGAGAGTAATATTTCAAATTTGTGCGCCACTCCCATATTGAAAGTTTTTACTGGGAAAGTAAACGAACATACCGTAAAATTCCAATATGGCTGCCATTTTTATTGTTAGTTAACATTTGTATATAATCTTCCCGATTTAATAATTAATGTTGAAATTTCGTTTATAGTCTATGTTGTGGATCCCGAGAAATATGTTCGTGCAATTCGAGCGTAAATGTTTGAAAAGCCGCAGTAAGATATACTTTTGAATCTGAATCCGATACTACATACGAAATTTAAAAATAAAGTATTGAATCGCTTAAGTTACATTAAAAAATCTTCCCTTAATATGATTGTCGTCGTCGACTTCACATCCAGTCGACAGGAAAAAAGGTGGCAGTTCTGTGCTCGATATAAACAACAATTGACGATCTCTTGCCAAAGCATTAGTAGTAGTAGTAGTATTCAATCAATAATATTTCATAGCTCTCAACAACGAAACAACAATTGCCAATATGTTGATGTCGAATCGTTAGGAGATCCATGGCGACATCATAATAAATTTGCAACTGAAAATAGTCGCAGCTTTTGAGCCCATAAAAAACGAATTTGCAATTTTCGGCAAATAAAGATGTGATAGTTGTCTATACTCTAGAAGAAAATCAAAATATCATTTTCCTAAATGTTTGAGAACAAAGGATTTTTTTTTTCATTATTAAGGTCCTTGCAACAAGGTGTAGTCTTTGAGGTAGTCTCTTAGAGAAATAAAGTCTAACTCTTTCCAATCACACCACTCTTAATTGAATCCTATGACATGATTCAAAGTTAGTCAGTGTTTAGTGTTACTAGTTTTACACAAAAACGTTTGGAAGTTATAAAAATGGAATTCTCAGTGGTACATATATGACTGCCCTTGTGTACAATAAAATGCACCGACAAGAGCAGTATATATAATCAAGGGCGTAGCCAGGATATGAAATAGGGTGGTGCCACGAAAATTATGATTTTTTATGATTATTACAATTTCGATCTATTTGAGGAGTAATCTGCGTGGATCTTCTCAAAATTTTGCGAGAATTTTTTCCAAAAATTCGCCCTTCTTCTCGGTTACCAATCTTCGGTGGACGCTTAGCACACATAGCCCTGCAATATACAATATTCTTATTTTTTGATAAGTAAAATTGCATATTATTTTACCTTTTAAACGAGCTTCAGTCATTGTTGAGCGCAACCATGTTTTTACTCGCCTTAAAGTGCTAAATGACCGCCCAACAGTTGCAGTTAATAACGCATTCCTTATATTTGGATAAAATTTTCCAGCGTCTTTCAAAATACTCGCCAGCTCTAAGTCGGCTAATTCGTCTTTACCCATTTTTTTTGTGGCCAAGAATTATACCAAAGCTCTATTTCTCCTTCCAAATCATCCAACTCATAAAAATGCTCAAACGTTTTTGTGGCATCTTTAAGCTCCAGCTCCAGCTTCAAAGAAAGCATTTTTGACGGGTGCAAACAATGAATTGAAAACGCTGGCCTATTTTCTTCATTAAATCTTCTGTCCAGTGATGAAATTAAAGAATCTATATAAAGAATGTATATAGATCGCTTCCAGTATTCAGCAGGTGATAAAAACGGGGGATTTGTACGGTGCGTTTGACGAGAGACTATCCTTGAACCGACATCCCTATTCCTAAATTGGCTGTGTTTTCTTGAATAGAAAAAAGCAATCCGTCCACAATACCCTGTGCATTTTTTAATAATTTTATATTGTATGCATGTAAAAAATTTTTTTATGGAATTAGGTGGGTGCCACGGCCCTCTAGGCCCATACCTAGCTACGCCCATGTATATAATTTTTCAATTATTTGTGTAATAAGATTTTATTCATAAGACTGCCACGGATGGCTTTGCAATCCATTTTTCCTAGAATTTGTTGATGGTTTTACATTCTATAACCGAGACAGAAAATAAATATCGTAAAGACGGCTGATATCAAGATTATCAAACTCAGTGCGCAAGTAATCGATTGTATTATGAGCACGGTCCTGCTAAAACCAAAGATTATCCATGTTGATATTTTCCATTTCAGGCCATAAATAGTCTGTAGTTATGGCTCTATAACACTGCGGTTTTACAGCAGTGGCGTTTATGGCAGCATTTTCAATGACGCCACCACTCCAAAATGCATAACAAACTGGCACTCTCTTTACTTGCATCAGCTATCGGAAATAACTTGCAGGTCTTCCGGTCCACAGATGCAGCAATTTTACTTGCTGACATAGCCGCCGATATGAAAATACGTCTCGGCAGAAAAGATGATTAATTCGATGTCCGATTATTTTAAATTTGTTTCCCAATGTTGTTCTCAGCGTACGTCTACCTGTTTTTGGCCCGTGCAAGTATGATGCTGACTGAATTCGGACGGAAAAAAATTTTTCAGTGCAAAACCAATATACGATTTAAAATGATACACTTAATTTTGAACCAGCCGTTAAAACAAATTTTAGTAAATATGCAATCTTCAAAACATATTCGTTATAAGGAGGTTCTCCTGTATTTAGGTTTCCAAATACATGTGCTTTTATATGTATAAATAACAGAGTTTCGTTTTGTCGCCAAATTTTATGTATTAATATCAGTTTATCACAATGTTTGAAAAATCTATTTTATTTTGTTTTGGGTTGTTGTATTTTTGAGCCTTTTTTTCCTTTAAACAGCATTAGAATGTTGTACAAGGAAAAGTTTTTAAAAGTTTGGTAATGGGAAATATTTTTTTCTTTTTTTGCAGATTTAATCGGTAAAATAATTTGTCAAGTTGAATATTTGGCGAATTAGACAGAATAATATTTGTAGGGCAAACAAATTTTTTTATTGTTTTAAAAACCTGCTAAGAATTCAAAATGTTTTTTGTGTTCGGATGCCCACTACATAATTCCTTATGAAATACGGATATATGATATGCAAGGTATGATAAAGGAAGTGAAAGGACCTGTGATGGAATTTTTTTCAATACCAGAACAATGCGGTTAAAAATTAATTTTACGTAGAATGTTCTGTGCGATTTAGTGATTAGGCCATTGCAAATTGGGGAGTTCTTAACGAAGGTCGTGACATGTGAATGGCGTATAAAAGGACCATCTGTCATTAATTTATTTAATTTATTTTCAACATAATTTTTTTAATACACAATTTTATGCGCTTCACATGGCAGGAGGTAAACATTTCAAACGTCAAAAACATAAAAAATAACTTTAAAAACAGCAATAAGTGAACTGTCAACTAAATTCATTCTTTAGCATACGAGTCTTCACAGAACAAGTCTAAATGTTTCAAGGGCTTAAAATTTATTTCAAATAAGTTTTACAGCAAAATGCAAAAAGAAGGAAATCAAGTGAATAGAAAATCTTATTGTAAACAAAATACATGATTGATGGTGGCGAATTTATTAAAGGCAAAAAATTATTAGTTCTCATTAAATAGATGTTATTAAAGCAAAATGTTAATATCTACGATGGAATTAAAAAAATCACGACGCTGGTGACGTGCGTAAAGGCAAAAGGATGTCCATGACGTTTTCTAATTGATTATTTAGCTTTTCTATCTTCCAACATAATAATAATACATCAATTACAAAAATTATCATCCATAATAAAGCAGTGTAAAATTAGCACGCAATTTCGACTATAATCATTGTGTATTAAATATAATGATTTTATGCCATGAATTCTATTCATCCTTGATTTTTATAATTAGTTTTTACTTATTTGTGCACAGTAGAGAGCTAAAGAAACTAAAATATTTTATAATCCCCCAGCGTAGAATGAAATTAATATATGTGACCCGACCATTTAAATACTGCACTCTGTTGTCCTTCAAAATAGTTTATGATGCGAAGAATTTTTTTAAACAAATCCATTTAAGCTGCAACATCAAGGAGACATGAAAAGAAATGGTAATTACATAGCAGTATCAACTATTTTATTGTCTCTGTGACAATGTTTACTTACAAAAAACAAATTAGATATTCGAACATGGCTTCTGTCATTACAAGAATAGTTCAAGCTAAAATTGGAACATGAAATGATTAGAATTTTTAGAAACTAATATTTTCTACCAAAAAAAACTAGGTATGCATATATTTTTTTGTAGAGCACATATTTAATTTACAACTTCATTAAATTTTGCATCATGCTTTCTTCGCAATTTAAAAACTTACTTCCACAATGAAATTAATTAAGAAAATGCGGGCTAGTCTTCACAAGCATTTTTACTGCTAAAATCAAATCATGAGCAAACTTTCAGATAAATTTTTGGAAAAGCTTAAATCTAGACGGTCATTATGAGAAGCCATATCGACACTAAATCAATATGGTTGTTGTAAAATTAAAAGTTTTTCAATGCGTTTGTAATCAACAGTATGACAGCAATTACCCAGTAAAAACGAACTTCCAAGGAGGTCAAGTAATATCCAAAATTTTGTGATCCGGAAGTAGTGAAAACCCGGATTATTTTCAATAATTTTAATATAATCTGGTCATTGCAAGATGTTCTTTTTTTTTTGATAATTTCCATTGGATCTGAAATCATGTTCAAAATGTTATGAAAAAACGATTTTTCCGGAAGTACTTAAAATGCCATTCGTAATTTGTATATTTTATATTGTAGTATATACGAAAAATCATTCCTAATACACATTAAATTTTTGCTAACACAATTTAATTTTTTATGGATATTTCTATCGACTGGATTTGAATAAGAATTTGGGAATATAATTTCATCATGATATAATTAACAGCCAACGCGTTTACCACCTCAGCCGTGAGCATGTAAAACATTAACTGCATTAAGTTACTATAAACAGAAAGTAACTGTGAGATTAAAAGCTTTGAGGAGGACACAGTTAAAGAGAGATTCTTAATGATAAGTAATGAAAATGCAGAGATTTTGATGAAGAGAAAATTCAAAGTTAATTAATTTCTAAAGGATTTTCACAACCCGCTTGTCATTATAGAATTCTCTTAACTGAGTTTCAATCTATCTTCATGGTACTAAGAAAAATAGATTTCATACTAAATAACAAATGATCTATTTACTACTAGAAATAGAAGTTTTGAAACGATAAAAACAAGTCATAATACGATTTATCTTTCTCTTTAAAAAAAAAATACTGTTTCCCGGTAAATCTAAAAGAAATAAGCACTTTTTTTCTATTTAAGAAAGATTTTCTCAATTTTACTTTCTGTGAAGTCGAGAAAATGAACTAACGGACACTTTGGAAGCAATGAAAATGTTGTTCCTTAAAAACAGCTTCTATTTTCTCACTGGGCTGTTATTAAAATGAACATAATTTTTCTTTATGTGAATGAATTTAAATCCCATTATCCTCCATTAGAGAATGAGATTTTTTTATTTTTGATTTGTCTCAAAGTTGGAATATACTGAAAAAAGTACATCTGACTATTATTTGTGAATGTTTCCGGTAATGTCGCTTACATGATCTGCATATTTTATTCAAAAGTCATTCATTTCTAACTAAAATTACATTTAGTGGAAGAATAATGAGGGAATTTTTTTTCTTTATTAGTTATATTTTTCCCAGTTATGAAAGAAGATTTTATACTCAGGCCTGCCTAGGATTCCTTGGCAAAAGGCATTACTTTACTCGTAACTGACATCGTTAATGTAGTTTACTTTTCCTTCCAGGAACTTTGAAATTTTAAGAGTTTCTGGGTTATGACCAGAGCCATTGCAGACGCTCCTGACTGACTACCTTCTCAAGTTCTGTGTTCTTTCTATGAACTTCATATTAGAGTAGTTACGCATTTAAGATTTCTACCTAACGATATATAACAATATAATTTGATTCTCGTATTTAAAAAAAATCAATACATAAAAGTAAACAAAATGGCAGCTTTTAAATATGTGCCAATAATTCTTCGTTTGATTTTTTTCTCATATGGATTTAGTTTTTGTAAAATGTTACATAGATTAACTTTATGTACGAAATACTTATATGATTTTTCTATTTTTTGCTTGTTCTTATAAATGGGAGAGATTAAGTACAATCTGGATGTTATACAAACGAAAAACAAACCAATAAATACGTTTGCACATTAAAATCTTAGCAAATGGAATTATATCCACATACAGCAGAACATAGCTGAAACGAACTCCCATATAATTTATTAAAAAATTAAATCTCTGCCTCTTTTAACATTGTCTTCAATGGGAGAGAGAGAGAGAGAGAGAGAGAGAGAGAGAGAATCCCATGTCTTTAAGCGATTTAATAGATCTTTAAAAAAATCATGAAATTGTGGTATTGAAAAAAATTTAACTGACATTAAATTGAAATTAAAATTAGTGTGGGACGAATTCAATTACTGAATTTTTGTCAATTCAGATAAATAAGTTTTCCAAATAAATTTGTTTTATTAAGGAAGACGTACGGAGAAGCCAACTACACAGGCCAACGATGAAAAACTTGATCAATAGTTTTAACTAATTGCTGTCTTTTTTAGTGCGGTGATACTGAAAATAATAATAAAAACAATCAGATCTTGAACTATTTCAGTATAAAATAACTAAATAAAATTTTCTAATTTGTTGTTTATATAAACTCAGTAGACTCTAACCACAATATTTGGAAAGCGTTCAACCCCGTACACTTATAGAACATTTTTGAAATAAATTAGAAGAATAACAAAAGTATAGTCATACTCGTATATGTTATTTAATTATTTTAAATATAGTTTCGCATTGCCGCGTATGACCAAGATGATTTTTATTGACTCTTTAATGTAATTAATCATACAAGCTGGCGCGAAGTAGTGTCATAATGGCTGCCACTTTGATGTTAATGAAAAAAAATAACTGTGTCTTAATGAAATTGAGGACATTAATTGAAAAAAAATTATATCGATCATATGGCCACCACTTCCCGATTTGATGCATAATTGAGCTCATTTTACGGCATTTTGAATTGTCGCATTCATATTTTGTTGTGGTAAACGCGAGAAGGAAGAGGTCTAATGCTGTCAGATCTGTTTGTGTCTTTGTCGCTCACTATTATTTTCGATACGAAATCATCCTCCTCTTGCACCAAGTTTAATAGAGTATGGCATTAAGCTAGTGGATTCTCTCTGACGAAGTCGGCCACTTCTCGCATCAATCTCGATTTTCTTAACTGATTTAAAATTTCTATTAGTTGCGTTAAGCGATATCGCACTGTATATACACAAATACCTGGATATATTTACTCGTATATGGTATATGCTTAATCATCAAGTAGATTATAGAGCCTTTCCATGAAGATTTATGTTGAAACCCATATTATTTTCTTATATTCTTTGTATGCTCTTGTTGAACACCAACTGTTTATTATTTTATATCACACTTAGTTGTCAAACAGTTGACAACAAAAGAATAGGAACAGGCAGTTAGTGAACTGAAAATGAATAAAATTGTCATCTGGTAATGAGTGGCCTTAGACACTTCACTTTTTTAAATGTCAACATCTGATTGTTTTCCAATTGTTGCTTGATTCAGAGCCATTTAAGGCTTTTTTTATTTAATTTATTTTTTATTGAATGGTAGACAAACTGATTCATATCTTAAATCCAAATATTTACAAATTCTCGTCGTAAAAATAATTACTTTTCATGATTATTATTACAATTTGAATTGCAACTCCCTGAATATTCTCGCAACATTTCCTCTTTATTAAACATTTTCACTGCGACTTGAGCTATTAAAAGCCGAGCCATTTTTAGCGGATTCCACCTTCTTTAAGGGTGTCGCCGAACAATATTATCCGTAACTGCTGTTCCTGGATATGACAGTTTTTCACAGTTTTTTGTCGATTACTTTGAAAGGTTAAAACGATAACAATTGTATATTATTTAGAGCTTTTGCACAGATTCAATATTGATTTGAAGCAAAAACGACTTCATATAGCGAAAAGGAAATTGTTTTTCCATCAAGACAATATACCGGTTCACACTAAGAAAAATCCATGATTGGACTACGAACTGCAACCACACCCAGCATGCAATCCAGATTTGGCCCCTCGCCACTATTCCCTGTTTGTAAATTTTAAAAAATTGCTGGGTGGTAACAGATTAGGGTCAAACGAAGAGTTCTTTATTGAAACAAGCGCCTACTTTGAGAATAAAAAGACTAAAAGGAAGCTGGACCAAGTAAGTCAATAAATAAGAATATAAAATGCTTTTTTGCCGAAAAAATTTTGTTATCCAAAAAGACACCGAGTCATGAAACTGCCTTCCGAAATCTGTTCCTTATTTCGATATTCCTAAAGCTAATTTGTTATTATAATGGTTTTTGGTGTACTAATCAGAAAAGTTCTTCATGATTTTTTGTTGAAGGCAAATAGTTCGCCTGAAATAGATACTAGTATTTGGACAATGATTATTAAGTAGTTTAGGGCAAAATGAGAACAATGTGGACCACCATATAACATTCAATAATATTGTACAATGTATGGGTCGGTTTTGCTTAAATGGATATATTGTATATATTAAATTTTTGTTACTGAAACTTCTCATAATCGCAGTATCTAATGCCACAATTTGGCTCTTGTGTTTTATATAGTATATTGTAATTCTAGTGTCCTTAAATCTCTGCAACATTAAGACTGTTTAAAGCATTAGGACGCACATTTTTTCCAATGTTTTTCACATACATTGGCCTTGATCGATAGACATTCATACTTCTACCCAATATGCCTATTTATGTTCATATAAGAGCCCTGCTTTTTATTTTGTGTTACGAACTAATGTGCTGAGGATATGCTGAGTGTGTAAGTGCGTGCTTGATTTTGTATTGTATTCAAAAGCCTAGAAGGCCTCTTTAATTATTTATTTATTTCCTTTATTTAAGGTACTTAAAGTGTTACTTGTTAAACAAAGTTGCTGCCTCTTAATCTTTACTCACATTCAATGTATTGAGAATAATCGTTTATATTTACACATAAATTTTAACAATTACATTAAGTTATCATTATTGTTTCTTTTAAATGAAATTTTAAAATATCGGTTTTTATATCCCGCAATTTATAACATCCTTCAGGTGAAAATTATACCCTCATGACTTTGTAAAAGTAATTTTTAAGCAGTTACATTTTCATTGTGTGATTACGCTTTTATTTCTGGTAAGTGTTTTTTTTTTTCATAAGAACACAAGTTGATAAGGCCTGAATGTCCAATTGAAAGCAAATGAAAATTGATTTATTATTACAAAGCTTTGAAATTCGATTTAAGTTTGTAGAAGCTAGAGAGCACGAATCTATAGCCACACTAGGATCTTCAGTTGGCTACCTCCAAGCTTAAAAAAATCTCTTTGGCTATATAATACCACGACTTTTTTTAGTTTCAAAGGTTTTTCCCAAACTCACGCCCTTGACAAGAGAGATATATAGAAAGGGTTTACACTAATGGATCCAGAATATGAGCGGAGTTGGGTCTGGAAATTTTTCACGGATTCTTAAGCTACGGTATTTGCGTCGTCGTCCTGATGAAACATAGACATTTCAGACTGAAGGACTGGCCATTAAGAAAGCGGAACCGGTACGGCCAAACATAAATGCTGGATGTCAAGTCGGCTTTTTTATCAGTATACAGGTAGCAGTTCTATCATTGAGATCTCACTGCATATTTTTAATTCTAGTCAGCGGAGGTGAGCAGGTGCTTTTCAGACCAGGTCAAGCTGACGACTCTTCGGATCCCTGCATACAGCAACTGCTATGACCCCGAAAGAGCAGAGAAGCTAATCAGCACTAGATACAAATGTCGCCGATGCAGTATTGCGACCAATACTGTTTAACTCTCAGACAGCGAACGCAAACTGGTTAAATGTAAAGTCGCCAGGAAAATGAGAGCATACCGATATCTCTAGGCCCATTCCATTGCTGACGGGTCACTGGCAGTTAGAGCCTCCCTATAATGTGAACTGTTGTAGCCCCTTGGAGAAAGATAATAAAGGATCATTCTGCCGGCACAGAATTCGGGGCAACCATATATTACACCTTTCGGTGTTATCAAAGATTGATCTAGGCGATCTTATAAGACTTTTCAATAATACGGTGTAGAAGATGACCTCTTGGTTCAAAGACGTTGATTCGCGTCTCTTGTTGTATATCGACTGACTCTGCTTTTTACTTTATTAGTTTTTCTTTTATGTTCATGATCTTAAGCTAGAGTGTGACAGAAATATATACAACTTAACAATATTCCTCCTAAAACGGGATGGTTCTAGTAGCCTGCACCGGTTCCAGTCCTAGATCTGGACACAGACATGTTGACCAGGAAGAGTAGTTGGTTATTTATTTCTTCAAAATAGTTCAAACGTTTACTTAATTTAGTAAAACAAGAACAACTATACATAATAGTTTAATAAAATTTTAGTCGAAAAATAGTTCGTAATTTTCTATATTTCAAACTGTGTAAGTTAAACTTAATATTTACTTAAGCTGTCTCTAGTTCTAGTCCTGAATTTGACAAATTAAATATAATAATAATGAATTATTATGAATAATAATAATTTTTTTGTTAAGCAGAAGTAAGAAAAAAGAAACAATATTATTCCATACAAAAAGCAACAATATTGTTTTCGATGGTCCCTAAAACATCATCATCGGCCTTCATGGGTCAGTTTTTTTTTTACATTTCTTGGTGACTGCTAGTATCTTGGAATATTGTATGTTCTCCATGTTGAGCCAGATGAACTAAATTTTATAAATATTTAATAGAAAAATTTAAGAAACGATATCGCAAAAATTATATGTTTTTATCTTAGTACAAAGATTCAGTTTGTAAATTCATTTAATAACGATAAAACTTTACATATTTAAAAGTTTTAAATGGTTGTCTTCAACTTAAGTTCATAATTTTTCTTTATCTTATTATTTTGGGAAATTGAGAAAACGAATTCTAAACGTCGTTATCTCTTTCTTCACGCCCGAATGGAATTTTTGAAGTTTCTTACAAATAAAACTCGATGCGAAATAGTAAAGTTTTATCCATTTCAAAGAATATTTGAACTTGAAAGTGACACATACTGACCTTTTTAGTTAAAATATATAATTTCGTTATTTATGTATGTAGAATTATATGACAGGCAATGGGTTAGGATACTAAAATACTGAAAAAGGTTTCTGGTTCAATTTTTCAAAAGGATACGTTGATATTGAATGAACTTAAATTTAATTCTCCTGTTTAGAATTTAAAATCAGCATTATAAAAAAAATACTTGCACAATTTCCAACGCATTATAGATAATAAGATGTTGAAAATACAACTACAGCTGTTATAAGGTCTTAGGAAAATAAGGATAAAAGTATAAAGTTCAATCCAAATAAGTGTAGGACAAATAATATACATACATATATACAGAGTGATCATTGTGTAACGTTGTTCCTTCTTCATAAGAGCTAAAACTGTGGCTACACTAACAAATTATTTAAATAATTTATAATAATGGAATATTTTTATAATTTTCTTATCCACCTGTAAATTTATTTATGTTTTAAAAAATATACCATATTATAAGAATTTGAAACATGTGTGCACCAAAAGGTTTTTTAAGAGCTTTCGGATTTGATAAAAAAAAAACACATAAAATTTTGATTTTAAATCTTTATTTGAGTCGATAGAACGATTCAATGTTTAAAGACGATTTCATGTAAATGTAGGCCGCGGCTAAGCTGGTTCATACGTTCAATTTTGGCTCACTCCCTCCAACATATTGGGCAGTATCTCAGGAATAAATTTTTTAATATTGGCTTCCAGTACGTCAACCATTGCGGGCTTGCCCCTATAGACACGAGCCTTAACATAGCCCCACACAAAATAGTCTAAATGCGTTAAATCGCACGATCTCGGCGACCAATTGACCGGCTCCAAATGCGAAATAAACTGTTCACCGAGCTCGCCTCTCAATTCGGCCATTGTTTCGCATGCTGTGTAGCATGTTGCACCGTTTTATTGAAACCACATGTCAGCCAAGTCCAGCTCTTTAATTTTGGACAAAAGAAATTGTAATCATCGCACGGTAACGCTCGCCATTCACAATAACGTTTCTGCCTTCATCGTCTTTGCAACAGTACGGTCCAATGATGCCACCGGCCCATAATCCACACCAATCAATGCATTTTTCGGGATGCAATAGTTCTGGCTGCTCTTCACACCAAATACCGGCAATGCTGCTTGTTCACTTATGTATACAACCAAAAATGAGCTTCGTCGCTGAACACAATTATCCGATAAAAAAGTGAACAATGCACTTTCTTAACCAAGCATAGTGTGCAAGCGTTGTTCGTTTGTAACTCAATTTATTGTTAAATTTTAGACCAAACTGAACATGTTTAACAGTAACATGTTACACGAAAACAGCTGAGCTGCCAAAAACAGTGTTGCCGAACAGAAAGTTGCTAAAAAAAAATCAACTTTTCCCATTTGTTCATTTTCTAGGAAATACTTTCTTTGGTGTAACTTTTTTTAAATATTCTCTTTTGTCAGCTTTTGCAATTTTACAACTGGCATGTTGTTCACATATCGTTGAATAAACAAGGATCGGAAATGCATGTTGTTTTGCATTATTCTCATTGAAGTTAGTTTTAGAGTCCCTTTCTCACATAAGACAACAATTCTATTAATCTGTGCCAATATACTCATCAATTAATTAAAAAATTATGAACTTTGATTTAACAAAACAGCAGCCGTAATGACATTTCCCATCTACGGCTTCAAGCGGCACTGGCAGGGAAAAACTCATAAATACTTTAGAAAATATTCACGTGGAAAATACCGCCAGTTTTAAACAACTATTGTATCATTTGGCGACCTACAACTCATAGAGCAAGTTGTGAATAAAACAATTGTTCTAGTATTACATTTTTAAAAATTTTTCTATGAAAAATTAATTTACTAAAAGACTGGATTTATCAACAAAACTTTTAAATAAAATATCATCGAAAAAATTTCCACACTTCCCGGGTTTTACTTGAATTTGAAATGATTTTCCGTCATACCAGGTCAAATTTGATTTGTTTACAGGCAGGTTTTGGTTATGTTTCATCTTCAGGAGAGACACAGCCAAATTAACAGCGACCAAGGAGTGTTACACGAAGTATATTTAGAAGTCTACAAAGCCACACAACCGAGGGAACTATAAGGACAACGAACAACAGGAAAAAAGTCTGAAGATGGCACATACTAGTCTATAACGGTCCGTTGTTTACAAACCAAATTTAACGCGGTATGATGAAATTATCGACATTATTCACTGAATTAGAAGCATTTTTTATTTGTGCTTGTAAAAAAATAACTATATTAAATTTCGATAAGTCATTTGCCAGGGCACGACTACGAATACGACTACGAATTAGAATGATAGGAAATAGGCGAATATTCGCAAATACGAATACGATTATGTGCTACATCACTAGTAGATGTGAAAAGGTTGAAGAAAGCTTGTCGTAGACACAATATGAGTTTTCTTGTGTGAAAGTATTAACCTCAATTATAAATTAAACGAAACTAATATTTTCATGTAAATATTCATCAAATCCCACATCCAAATCAAATTTGTTATTCGAGATGTTTTTTTAAATAACACAGGCCAACACTCATAATTATAATATAATTATTAATTAATTAATAATTATAATTATTTAAAAAAAATTGATTTTTTCTTTTGCATAAAATGTGAAGAAAATATTGTTTTCCTGTAATTCTGCATTTACACATGCAAGTAATTACTTGCATGTAGTGTGCAAGTATTATAAACGAAAATTTCAAAAAAATAGTTGCATAGTTTGCAAGTTGCTTGAATGTTTACACAGTCAAACGAAAGTTCATTTTCAAAGTGTCTGCGAAGCAAAAACTTGCAGCGAAAATTTCTTTAATGTTTTGAATAAAAAAAACCAAGAGAGGAAAATGAAAACGAAAAATTTAATGACAGCGATATAGATTTATCGATTTTACAATATTTTTGTGATATAAATTTGTCTCTATTATTATTGCCTCATTTACTTTATCGTTTATTGTTACAAAGAACTTCGCAGAGATAAATTTCTAGGAAAGTCGTTTGCATTAACAATAATTATTAATGTGCTTAATGTTCTACAATGACACCAATTTCCCACTTTATGTATATTTTACATAAAAATATAATTAAATTCTTTTACAATATACATAAAATAGGTATTTAAAAAATTTATTGTTTGTGGCTGGCTTATCTGAGTATATGCCTGCATTTCATTGGCGTCATTTCACTTTAGTCGAGTCATGTTTTAAAAGCATTTAAACCATATATGTATACGTATATGTATATATTGTATGTATGTATATATTGCATGAGGTTTCTAATGATTTCAATGAAATTTTATACTTGTGAATTAAAAATTATGTAGGAATAATTATAATAGCTTTAAAAGTCCTTTAAACAAACAACTTACATATGTATATTCGATTTGCATTTTTTTTTGCGTGCAATAAATCGCCTAATGGGTAGTAATAATTATATTTTTAATTAAAATATTATTCAAACTCAAGGTCTTATTTAAGGTTAAACAATTTTACTTGAAAAATATCGATACTCATTAAGTGTTATCTTCAAGAAAATTGTGTTTGTTTCTTGAAGATGTTACTCAATGAGTATCGAAATATCGATAATTTCAAATAAAATTAATTAATTAATTAAATAAGACCTTGAGATTAAATAATATTTTAATTAAAATTGTTATAAAAAGGTCAAAATTTATAGAGATATTAATAATTATATTTATTAGGAAAAACAAAGACATAAAATTCCACTTAGTTTCCTGCGAAGTTGAATAGATGCCCCAGTGGATTTAGGGAAGCAATATAAAATGATATTAATTTTTTATGGGTGGCAAACGTTTCCGATTTTCTTAAATTTAAATAAAAACTTTATTTCGAACTAAATTCATAATTACAACCATTATGGACAAACACACCATTCACATTAATATATAAAAAGAAGAATATTGCAAGTATAAACACTTTGACCCCCTCTCCATCCATCCATAGTTGTAAAAGGGTTTATTTTAAGAAATCTAAAAGAGGATCCTGGCACATAAATCAGGTAGAATTGGAGCGATAGGTTGTGTTATGTTTAGTTTGAGGGATTCCATCAATGGGACTTAATGGAAATGATTTGTAAATATTGAAGACTATACAAGTAAAATTCCTGCAAGTTCAAATTGCACGATCTCAATGGACCAAAGGAAAATTTTTAAGTTGTAAATTTCTCTCTCATCTGCCATAATGAAATGAAGGGTACATTAAAATCGGCTTTTGTATGATTATAATCAAAACAAGAATAATTATTCTTGTTTTAGTGCTCATATTAAACCAAGTGCTCATATCAAACCAAGTTCATTGAGCAAATATTTCAAGTGTTACAATGGCTTTCATAGAAATAATACATAAATAATCGTAAAGAGGAAAATAAATAATAAGACGATAAAGAGGGAAGATATAAAAGAAAAAATGTTACTGAAATTATAATTTGTTATTGTGAGTTACAAGTACCGAAATGATATTTTACGGAAGCAAAAATTATTTTGTTTAATTTGAATTTTTTACGATTTTCGTCTAATAGAATTGTTAACGTTGATATATTTGAAATTTTATATTCCTTTTGGTGAACAAATTCTGTTTTATTATTCTAGTATAATTTCTTGTTAAAGGCAAAAGATGCACAGTTGGGACTAGTTTGGAATTTATAACTTTTATTTTTCATTTGAAGCAAAGAAATATTAATCAGGAAATTTATAAATTATAAGTCCTTGTTCATAATCAAAACATATTCATTAGGAATTCAAAGAAAACATTTTATTTGGACTCGAGTTCGAATACTGTTAGTCTCCATCAGAGACTCAAATTCTTATTTAATTGAATTTTTCATGTCACTAAGATCAGAGGAAATAAAAAGTAAATTACACTACTTTAGACTATGTTCCAACATCAATTACTGTTTCTCTCAACTTTGATGATTGTAATAAAAATAATAGAATTTAATTCAAAATATATATTTTCCATTCTTGGTCTTTGATGGGGTGTCCAATTTGAGCACAATTAGTTTAGTTTCGAAGAAATGTAGCATATTAAATTTTATGACTCAAAATGGTAAGGTATTAGGACTTCTTTCATGTAATGAAAGCAATTCAATTAAAACTACATATTGACTGTTGCCTATACTCTGCTTCCTATAATCTATTTTACAAGTTCTAGCGCAATGCAGTGCACAAGTAGAGGTCATCCCCTTAGTGATAGTCCAGCTAAAAAAGAATCAAATTGTTATTTATAAATTGCTAAAAATTAAGTCAACCGTATCAAAAGCACGAAAACAAAAGCTAGAACTTAAGAAAAATGAACTTGACTTAAGGCAGATATAGCCTTGGACGATACTTTTGGTTTATAACCCAAGCGATACCATACGAGGTGATTTTTTGCAAATTCATGCATGGAATAGACTTGGTTTAACAATTTTCAATAATTACATTTTTATGTCCCTTCTTTTACTTGTTAATTACATTTCCGATCTTGAGTATACACCACCCCATTCAACGCGTATTCGTAAGCAAAAGCCTTTACACTACCTTGGCCACAATAACATTTCAAATATCGACAGCACAAAGTCCATTAAATATCTAAGACTTTTCCCAGGATATATTTAATGTACCTAAATTTTTAAGAACGATTTTTGCTAAAAGTGAGAAAAAATATCATAATTTAGATCAAGTTTTTCTATATCAAGTTTTTCTATATAAATATTTGACAAAAGCCGCCACAGCACAATGGTTTGCTGGGTTCAAATATATGCGTTCTGTGGTTGTAAACTTTCAAATATCGAAATTATATCCAGTTCGTGTAGCGCCGGCTGGATTTATAAAAATATTTTATCGTTTGTTTGAATTAGGTTTTGAATACTTAATGTCAGTTTATTTTTAACTGAATGTTCGACATATAATAGTACAGAGAACGATCTCTCGGAAAGAGTCATTAAAAAATTTAAACAAGGCTTTTAAAATCGAATCGAATTTTGCATTCATAAATTTTATTCAGCTGTCTTTTAAACCTACAATTACGTTTCATAATATGCAGCAAAAAGCATCTTATTTATGGCAGAAGACAAAGAAGATAAAAACTCACTTGATATTAGATTTAATCTAAGGTCTTTATATGTGTTTGAAATTAAGAAGAATCACATAAAAATAAAATTTTTCAGTGGCAATTTTTTTATAATAACAAAGAGGATTTTTAGGCAAAATTTATATTAATGTGAATTATTAATATTTTTATTACAAAAATTTTTTAACATTGTCACCTGATAATTTGTTGAAAGCAATACAATTTGAAGGAAGTGTATCCATTAAAAATAATATTTTTTTTTTCTTAAATTTCAATACACGTACATAAGAAAATATTTATTTACATTTAGCCCCAGGGAACTAACCTCTTGATTGATGACAAACTTTGTCCTTAATTGCTTGTTTTGTCTTTATTGTTTTTAACAAGTTTAGCTGACTGCCGTAAACGAAATGCTGTAATTTTGTTTTATAAACTCGTAACAAACTGTCAATTTAATAAAGATTACAATATGAAAAAGGATAAATCAATAACAATATTATTGTCAATATTACACTAAACAACCTTCAGTACAAATGGAAATAAAATACATATCCTTTTTATGTACGTAAATGTTATACTCCTACGTTTGTTTGTTCCTTTTTTTCTAAGTGAACGTTTATATAGTAAATACGTATGTAGGAAAGCCAAGCGCGAATTTCCGATAACGAAAATCGTGGGATTTTTTAAAATTGACACATACCGAAATCGTATTAATGAATGCCAGAATTTTTTTGGGGCTAAGAAATCCCCAAGGATTCTTAAATTTACGGAACATAATAAACATTGTGTATTTTTATAGGAAGTCATATAATTTGGATTAAGCAAATAATTCGTAATGAAATCAAAGCCTGAGCAGAAAAAATCTCTTATTGCGTTAGTACTAGTATTTACGAATGTAAAAATTTATACATCTGAGGAAGTTTAGAAAGATGCTAAAGATGCTAAATGTATATGTACAGTGAACTTCTTGGTACCGGCCAATTAAGTTTGTTATAGCAGGAGTGAATATATATTTTTCTCGCCAAGATATGAAATTAATAACCACTGATCCAGATAAAATTTATTTCTTACTTTTTCGATATGTTTACACAACATTTATGCGGCTCCTTGTCAGCGTTACAAGTACTTAATTTCTATTAGTTTTGATTGCTTTGTCAATTATGATAAATAATCATTTAGAAAATTAACGCAAAAACTTGACAATTATTTTTCGTACGTTATAAGCGCGAAAAGTTGCAAACATTTTTTACTGGGTTCGCTATAAGCGACAGACAATTCGCTTTAACCCAAGTTTGTTATTACCGTAATAATTTCTCTAGAATATTTGTAAAAATTTGCTAATTATAAGCGATAATTCGTTATAAACCTTGCATGTTATAATCGTATTCTGAATTTACTTTTTGTTTGTATTCAATTAAAAGTTATAATCTTTTTATATCAGCCAAGTTTATAATCTTGTGCAAATGTCTTGTAATTGTAAGTATATTTTCACTTTTCATTTACAATATATAGCGATTTTAATTTAGTATGCCTCGCAAAACATAAAACCAGTAGTTTTTATACAAGATGTGGAAAGTAATGCCCCAATTTGAATTCCCTTCCATTTTGCAATGGCGACAAATGTAGATATGGTATATAGACAGAATTAAGTTTTAACTAGCGATGGAGCGATTCACATCCAAAGAATAAACTTTTTATGAAAACAGACCTCTTTTTCCAAATGGCAGGCAGTTGAAATTGTGACATTACTTTTGCACCACGAATTTACTTTTGCGTATGCAACACTTCATTGAAAAAACAAGATTAATTTACAAGTTGCTATTTACTAATGAATACATTTTTATTAATATTGAGATTAAATTGTATGCATTTCGCATTTTAATTGTTTTCATAAATAATTGCCCTTATTATAATTGTCGACGTCGACGTCACACCAAGTCGTCATCAATATATTGGCAATTGTGGGATCGTTATCGAAAACTATTAAATATTATTGATAAGATATTACTATTACTATGGCTTATAAAATTACAATTGGCCATCGATATTAGTTAATTATTGCCTACAACAAGTTCAGAACTGCTGTCTTTTTTTACTGTCGACTTGATGTGACGTCGACGCGACAATCATAATAAGAGGGAATATCTTTCGTTGATTACAATAAAATATCGAAATCTCGAAAAATCTCTCGGTCCAGAAAAACCCGAGATGATACCGGTAACAGACATTACGAAATTTCGAATCCCCGATTTTAGAAAACTTAGTGCCACAAATTTGTTGGTATAGAGTTTTCATTAAATTTTTAGTGGAATTATAAATTTTTTAAATAATTTTTTGTTCAAAAAATTTAAAATTGTTTGTTCTCTACGAGTAGGGGAAATAAAACCTAAAAACTGACAAAATGAACTTTAGAATTAATTTAGTAAAATGACACTTATGACAATTTCACACAAAAGGGTATATATCTAAAAAAGTAAAACATTTAACAACATCCTCTTTATTTAGTTTTAAAACTAAACACATTCAAAATATTTAAAAACTAAAAGCTTTCGTACTTTACCTTTTTTTTTGCTAAAACCATTTCGATTTTAAATATTAAAAAATATTTGGAAAATGTGCAATAAAAAACACATTTATTTATACGGAAAGCAAATGCAATCCAATAACTAAACTACTGATGAAATTGAATAAGTTAGTAAAACTACATATAAAGTTAAAAATTAAAAGAAAAAAATCATTTTTATTCAATTTGTTCAAAAGTATGAAAGAACACGTATCGTAAATATAGAGTTTTAAGCATCCTGACCATCCTGATGCGAATAAGAATTGTAATGAAAATAAAGTTTTTATCTTTTCATACGAAATTGAAGCACAAAAGTCTGTCTTTTCCTTAGTCTAAATATGAAAGAAAATAATAAAGGAAATAAAATAAATGTGGCTCAATGCCAGCGGTAGTACTGAATGGAGGAAGGAGACAATCAGTGTTTAGCATTGACGTAAATAAACTGGTCTGGGAGGATGAGCTTTTCTAAAACAAATTTATCCGCCTACTAAAAATAACTTTTTTCAAGTGCCAAACATGCTACACAGAGATGACAGCTTTTTTTTGGGGGTCAGTGAAAAGTAAAAACTGTACGAATGAAAGGTCATTTTGCACTCACAGAAATTTATACATTTGCGTATTTATTATCATAATAGCGAAAATTGAAGGTGCTAAACATAGTTGAAATATTAAAAATTTAAAATTTATTTGTCTGGCTAGAGTTTAGTTACTGAATTTGTCAACTCGGAATAATATTTTTTCAAATTATTTTTATCAAAGGAGAAGGCGACTCCAGAACGGAACAGTAATGTTTTCGATAGTCTCCACACCATCATCATCAATGTATTCTGTTTTTAGCAGCCATCTACTGCTACTGTTTGAGACTATCAACTTCATCATATTCATATAAAATGTATAAGAAAGAATAAAACAAGTAAATACCAATGTGTGTGTCCTTCAACAATCATCTGTCAGTTGACTACTGTCAAAATTTGAACAAGCCGGGTCAATTAGTATGTGCTTGACAGCAATTGATTACAGCCTACCGCGTGATTGGAGCAGAAAATGGAAAAAAGTGAATTTCGTGTGCTCATTAAGCATGTTTTCTTTTTAGCGGAAAAAAACCCATCACTCAAACCAAGGTTAAGCATGATAAATACTATGGAAATTTTGCTCCATCAACTTCAATGGTAAGAAAATTATTGTGGACTGAATTTCACTATGGCCGTCCAAGCTCGGAAGATTCTGAACGTTTTGGACGCCCAGTGAAGTCTCCAGAGCTTGTTGTAGATTAAAAATGCTAGAAGTTGTGGAAGCCATAGACATATAACACGTCTTAGTAGTTTCAATTTTGAATGATAGCTTGGATATGAGAAAGCTTTCCGCAAGATGGATGCCCCGTTCGCTCATAGTCGACCGCAAACGCAATCATTTGACAACTTCGCAGGAAAGTTTCTTAATCGTGAACGAAACGTGGATCTACAATAACATACTAGAGACCATACAGTAGTCAAAACGGTGGGTTTCTCTGGTTGAATAAGCGTCAAAGAAGGCCAAAGTGGGTTTGTCAACCAATAAAGTATATTGCGATCATTTTTTGGAATGCACGCGGTTTAATCCACTTTGAATATATTCAAAAGGGTAAAACAATCAAAAGCGAATATTATGCCAACTTATTGCGACGATTTAATGAAGATTTGAAAAAACGGCCGCTTTTTGAACAAGAAACAATATTCCTTTCCACCAGCTCAGTGCAAGAGGAAACACATGCGCAATTTAAATAGCAAAATTCCATAAATTAGTGCACGAATTACTTCTTCATCCGATTTATTCTACGGATTTAGCTCCGAGTGACTATTTCTTGTGTCCAAACCTGAAGAAATGGCTCGGCGGAAAGAGATTGGCCTCTAATGATAAATCTTATCTTATAGTGCCAAAAGGAGGCAATATTGAAAAATGAAATGATTTTTTATCCAATAACCTGTTTCATTCAAAAATTCACGTACTTATTGAGCCACCCTCGTAGAATATACATGATTTGAAAAATTAAAATGAAAATGTACACAAAAACTAAATGAATGTTAAAGTTTCTCAGTGTATCGCAAAGTCTTCAGGATATAAAAATATAAATATCATATTGAAAGCTGATAAGCTACTGAGTGACTGAGTGAGTGAATATGTTTGCTCTCACGGGTTATTTATTTTGTAATTCGCAGCAAATAATCCACTAATTTCCATTAAAGAACCCAGTGAAAGTTGAATAAGCTTTAAATGCTTAAAAGCAAAACTTTTACTAATCAAACTTAGACCAATTTTTGGTTGACAATTATTCGCAGGATATCATCAAACTTTTTAGATTTTTTTAGGATAAAAAAAGAAACTTTCTTGGCTTGTGGCGTTACAAAAATGGCCAGGGTAACGTGAAATGTGTCTAGTCTTTTCTGTATTCCTAACCATGACGCAAAGTATTAACTCGTGGTGGCGCCGACTGGAAAAGCCCACTAAAAGCATAACGCAAAGAGATAGTGATGTCCCAGAGAACATTTTCAGCTTAATGCTTTACTTGCAGCAAATGGGATAAGTCGGATTTACAGACCTTTCCTTTAGCTGATTACCGATATGAAAAAAAAAAATTATTTTACTACCCATTCCCCAAAATAAAAACGCAACAGGCGTACATATAATAATCTAGAGAAAAAAGTAGGTTCAGAACCCGCGCTCGTTTGAGTACTAGGGCTACCAATACCGAAACAGTTTAAACCCCTGACCAACCATCCAGCTAAAATAAAGATGTTTAAGAGTCATATCAAATTTTTATTTGTGGGTTTCTATTTCGTATGAAATAGCAATGAATAAATGTACAACGAAATGAAACATTAAAAGCTGTTTGGGGCTTGATTTCAATTAAAGTGAAAATACTATCATTATTTATATCGCAAATAAAAATAAAAATTAATTCGATATGTCTACATTGGGGGCCTATTTCATTTCTGAAACTTAGATTGCTTTTCATATGTATTGTGCCCCTTAGTAAAAAATTTGTTCATTTCGATAAACCATGCCCAAATTTGTGTGTGCAACATTGCGTTGCTTTTATGATTGCAAGTGCAACTCTAGGCCATGAATTTGAAAAATGCGAAAGAGTAAAAGGAGAAAAAAATATGGCGATCATTTTGTTTTCTAAATTTAAATAATAATGATCGCAAAATTAGTGCATGTTCCATTCGAAGTAATTTTTGTTTCATATTTTTAATTGTTTATTGAACACAAACTTTCGTTTTCCAGTTTGATTAGCAACATAAATATCATCAAATGGAGCACAAAAATTCGAACACAAAAACACCTACAACATAATGAAAGCTATTCGACAGGATCTGTGAAAAACAGTTTATTTTTCTGTTAATGGAAACGTTTTATTGTAATAAAAGAATACCTCGGCTAGGCTAGTGCGTAGTGTAGTATCCTATCAGTGCGGGGATTGTGGGTTCGATTCCCAACTAAAAACTCTGGTCTGCATCACTACAAGCGACAGAGGATCTTTGTTGCCATCTTCTTTGAGTCCAACTTATAACATAATTTTTAATTATATCCACAACATTTAAATAAACATTATATATTATTATTGCTCCAAAGAAAGGCGCAAGAATGCAATAGCCACAGAAGAATAAAAACAAATTGTGGTACCACACATTTGCAGAATTCAATAGAAAAAATTATTTGTAATTAATATGAAATAGCAATTTATTGTACACCCATATTAACAAGAACATTAATTACTTTATTTCATCAATAAGAAGCCAATACAATTTACGAGTATAATACTTTGAAATTATTTCGGCTAACACAACAGGACAATAAAAATGGTCCAACGACTGATACTGAAGGAAGGGGACAAAAAAACATAAGTGTATAAGCATGCAGAAGATTTACGTCTGGCCTTCATTTTAGGGGGAGTTGAAGTTGCTCCCTTTCCAAATTGCACACCTTTTTAAGCATAAGGTGTGTTCAGCAATTTTATGTAGAACACTACGAGGAATATTTTTGTGGAACATTTTAAGACCTTGACTCATCGGAGTACGGGTCTTTTTGGAAGTAAGTGAAAAAATGTCGACCTAAATATGTTTCGATGTAACCCTTTACGACATAAAATATTTATAAACACCTTTTTAGTATTTGTGACATATTTACCAAATACGTTTTTATGTCTTGGACATACACGTATTTATTTTAAATGTGTCTGTCCACTTGAGAAATATAAATACATTTCCGTATTTGGGACACATTTCTGGGCAACTATTGGAAAAACGAGGATTTTTTACGGGACGACATTTTACGAAACGCGTTTTGGTCTATAAAAAAAATTATTTTAATTTTTTGCTGCACTGTCTCCCTGGTAGTTCGAAAATCCTTCAGAGAACCAGTGCTGTTGCATCAAAAAATTAAAATATCCAAAATTATCCAAAATTAAATTTTCTCTAAATACTTTTATTGTTGTTTATTACATATTTAGCGTTTTCCTTTTTTGTATACCTTTAATTATTAAAATCGACCTCAGCCTTCCCAGCGAATATAGTCCAAACGTGGTTACTGTCTCTGCTAGTTAAATGTAAATTTATCTCCACATAGATCTAATTTTTAAATTTACTACCTACGACTAATGCTAATAATTCCATTTAATTTAAATGTACACTTAAATGATTTTTAGATAAATTCACCTGAAACAGAACGAAAAAACTTCCAAACGAACCAAGAATTAGGATTTCCTTTGGTTTAGATAGGAGATGTGCAAAAAAAAATTATTTCGGTCCTATATGTTATCCTTGGATTCCTTTGTTGTCTAGACTTCCAGTCAATCGGCTATTGACCAATTTGAACCTGTTAAATGCAACACGTTGTAAATTTGCTGACACTTCCAAACTCAAATAGATTTTGCATGTTAGAATAGATATTAAACATGTGATAATCTAATACAGTTTTCTTCCCCCTCCTCACACATTTTTTCACACAAATAAAGATGGAATAGAATTCAGCTGAAAAAATTTTTGGGTACTGTAGCAAAAATTCTAGCTGCAATTTCACCATTTTCCACTCTGAAACCATCACTAAAGCAAGCCTCTTCAAGCCTCTTCAAGCCTCTCCGAACATCCAAGGCTATTCGCTTCCCTTGATAAAAAGGACAAAAATATTACAGGTTCTAGAATAATAGCTCATGTCTAGAGTTTCGCCATTAATGATTTCAATGAATAAACATCTATTTTATTTGCTAAATATGTGGCATTAAAACTTAACGAGCCGCAAAATACATTTCTATCAATTTTGAATTCCGACGAACTTTTTAAGAGTGAAAACCTATGGTTTTTTTTTTTGCAAAACATTCTATATATATTTAGAAGCTCAAGGCACGTCATTTATGAAATCAATGCAATGAAATCGTACAGGTAGTTCTATACAAGGTGAACTAGACGAAAAAATATGTATTATATGGCGCACCAAAAAAGTTTGCAGTCCAGTATTTTAGAAACTATCACTGGACGCACTTACATATTAAAGTTAGATCTTAGATGTAGCATAGAGTTTCCAACTAGTTTCTATTGACCTCCTTTTAGGCCTTCGCCATTTTGAAGTGTCAGGTTGCTTTAATATACAAAGCGTTCCTTGCCACTTAGGAAACAGCCATCTGACTATATTCCTTTTAGCTCTTCTCATATAGAGTTAATACAGATAATTATTTAAAGCTTAATGTAATACATGCTTCTAAATTAATAAAAAAAATTATGTTTCTGTTATATTATGCAATAATAAAGACATGGTTATAGTATGGTAACTTCAAGCAATATTGTAGTTAATTATAATATTATCATTAATTAAGCAACAAGAACGGTGCGAGTTTGATTATTATTTAATTATAATATGTTGCTTTAGATAATGGTTACCAACACAGCTCTTTTTCTTCTTTACGTGTACACATGTACACGTACAAATGTTTGAGTGTGTTTCTATCTAATTAGGTAATTGATTTATTTATATTAGATAAGTATTATTATTATTTTTTACCAATACTAGTACAGCATTATTGGTAATTATAGTCATACACGAAAGTAGAAAAAGCATCAATAACAAATATATACAAAAGAAATGAAATTAACTTCAGAATGTGCATCATTGTAAAAATGAAAGTGGAGTTTTTGTAATACGTCTGCGCTACTACTCGACTAGAAAATTTATTTAGAAATCCCTAATGGAAAACCAAGTACTTTACAATTCCAAATGCGTTAAGCAGGCGGACAAATAAATAATGCAGAAAAATTTTTATACTTCTACACGATTTAAGATCTCCCCAATTCAAATGAGTAGCAATAAATTTAACTATTTATTTCAAATAAAATTTAAGAATTTATTTAAATCAACAATGTGTGTGTGTGTAAATCAAATTTTGCACAAGGCCATACAAAAAATGACGACATGCAACTGGGAATCGCAACATTAATTAACGCCTCATTGTAACAAATTGATTTCAAATTGCGAATTGACACTGATCAACACCATAAATAAATACTCTGATTGCAAGCTGTCATTAAGTTAAAAACAAATACGCAATTAATATCGATGCAAAACTTAGACAATTTAATTTTATCTAAAAGTCTTTAAGAGGTTTTCAATTATATTTTCTATACTTAAAGGATAAATCAGAAAATTTTTATAATGACAAATAAACAAAGAACAAAATATAAAAAAAAAAATTCAAACCATCTGCACTTCGAATGAATCCTTTGCTTGTAGTTGCTGTTGCTCCCGCTGATGCTCTGTTCTGTAATAACAAGTGTCACAAGTCAACAATAAAGCCCCCAGAGTGACACGTTTTTTCTTACCAATAGAACAGTAGTCATAGTAACTTCTGTAAAATGCATGCGTATCTAATGGTGATTAGAAGCAATTTCGATGCGATGATGCTTCATCACCTACACCCACTTTAATCAAAATAACAAAAAGTAACTGAGATAAAACTCAATGCCGCCGGAATAAAAGACAAATACTCATTTACTTTTTGCTTAAAGGCAAGAGTATGAAAGGAATTAAACTTTCTTACAAATGAATCACATTGTGAACGAAATTAAGGTGGCTATAAGTGTCACATTGTGTACTACGTTCATAATACTACCATAATATTATGATCAATACATAAGCGTAGCTAAACAATTATCTAGAGGGACTACAGCACCTCGATTTTTTAAGGGGTACAATCCTTTGCCATTGAGCAGAAATTTCTTATGAATAGAAAAATTCTGGGGGTCGCTTATCCCCACCAGAGGTGACTATCTTGAGGACAAAATGCTCCCATTCCAGTCCAATATTTCCACTGTTTCTTTATCTCAGTTGTTAAGTAGTGGACGCATATATCATCATTGGTTACGAATCGACACAAAATCTCAGCTTTTTAGAATGCTAATTTAATTGCAACACGAAACAGATTTAGTAATGAAAAGAATATATAAATGAGCTAAATTTGCATTATTGTGCCTTAAAATCTCTACATTTTCTTGACTTCATTGGAAGCTCTTTTTTATTGATTTTATTCCAAAAACTTTACTATCACAGTTACTTACTCAACTTAATTCCATCGCTTGAGATGGTAAACATATCATACAATGTAAAATATACTTCCAAAAAATCGTGATTTCATAACATCTTGAACATGAGTTCAGATCTAATGAAATGAGCAGACTGCTTGGTTTATTATTTTGTTGACTACTCACAAAAATAGAAGAAACAATTATTTAAATTCTCTGACTTTAAGGTTTCTCTACTGGTTTTCAATTTGCGTGAGAAACGAATTTTCGATTTCCTTTTTAACCTGCAGCCACTCACTGATTACCATGAAATTGCAAACGTCAACAACACACCGTCGACCTTTATCTCTTCGCATTGTCAATAGTTTAAAAATCATATAAAAAATAAGGCATTAAAAATTGTTTATTACAATTTAAAGTTAAAATCGTTAAATATGTCAAATTATTAAGCACGAGCTACAGCTTGAAATGACACCACTAAAGCTTATTAAAATTAAATGAAAATAATTCTTTTTAATTTTAATTATCGATCAATAATTTAAAAAAAAAAAAACCTTTAAAACAATCATAAGTTTTTAATCATTTTAAGTTGTGTTGTATTATTTGGCAAATAGAATAAAAAGAGGAAACTTTGTAACGAACAAAGGAAAACTGATGTTGAACAAAATTTTAATGAGCAAAAACTTTAAGCGTTCGCTGTCTTTTAAAATATTCATATTCAGTTTTGTTTTCTTAACTTTTTTATTTGGTTTATTATCTTTTGTGTTAATGGAATATTTAAATAGAGATGGATTTAAATAAAAGTTCTTGTATGTTGGCTGTAGCTACCAGACATAGTGGAATGAAACTTGTCATTTAGTTTGGTCGATTTGCAGCCTTCAGATCTATTTTTTGTTCTTTTTATTATTTTTATTTTAACGAGAATCCTGAAATGCATACAGCATTTGAGTTTAATGCCACCCACAAAGGAGCGCAAGCAAAATATAAACGGCAATTGTAACTGTCCCCCTATTTGCATTCAAGTATTTTGGGCCGAAATGTGTAGGCCGCACATGCGACCATGCTACCAAATCCTATTAGTTTTAAGATTGATGATTTATTTCTAAAATGATTCGATGCTGCTCCAGCTTTGGCATTAATTGATCGATTTTGTAACATATATTTTACAAGTTTTTCCTTAAAAGTGACTATAATTATTTCTAAATGATTGTAGTTTAGTTTTTCCACTGCTTAAACAAAACAAAACATGTGGAAATGAAAATGGATTACTACACCATTGTTATTAATGTTTTTTCATCATAAAATATGTCGCAAAAAATAAAGTCATTCATCAAGGCAGAAGTGAGCACTTAGTAAATCAATTTTTTACATTAATATTAAGAAAATACCCAAAGTTTTATGAGTTCCAATTTTATTTCTTACTACTGGCTAATAGAGGCCCATTTATTCATTAATTTGCCTCATAGAGTTTTTAAAAAAATTTTCCACATAATTTTATCCATTTAAATGGCATCCGATAATATAAGTGACATTTTGCAGCTAATAAACTAAAGCCATAAATAATGAAATGGAGAACAGCATTAAATAAGAGAAGCATCAAAATGCTTGGCGTGATGATATTCACGTCAGGTGACATTTGCATGAATTAATATGACACCATGTGTGCATGAAATATGAATAAACATAACAACGTCACACTTAAACAACTGTTGTAAATACAACAGCACAAGGACACAAATGGACAATGGATACACACCTACAGACGTGCACACACATATTTGAATTGACACACATTCAACCGCATTGATTTTTATCTATTTGGTTTCTATTAGAGCTTTGAATGTTGTAAATGACGCATTTAATGGTGAAATTGATTTAAAGGTCTTTATAAGGATGTCTAAGGATGGTTAATGGAATAGTAAAAAAGAGTTTATGAGTTTTTGAAACCATTGAGACAGTCACCGATCATAAGGCATTAGAAAAAACTATTTGAAAATGATAACAAATATTTCAGAGATTGTGAGGTATGATTGTTAAATTTATTTATTACGATTTTCTTTCAACTCAAAAGTTACTTTTTAATATTTCCTGTGTAGAAACATGAGTTGCGTTCTTTTTTCTGCCACCCTTTCTATTACATAATATACGGAAAAGTTTAGAGTCTTTCAATTTCTTTTTAATTTTTTTTCTATTTTCTAGCAAAAGAAACTTTTGAAAAGACTTGCATAAAAGAACACGTGTGTTTTCTTTTACTACATGAACTTCAACCCAACCCCTTCACTTGAGCACCAGCAAAATTTGAGATAAATCTTTTGTACAGGTCCATAGAATGTAGCACCATCGTAAACTTGTTTGAGCTGCATACACATTTAATTTTATGAGGCAACAAAAAAGATGTACACAACATCTCAATAAAACCAAAATGCAGATTAAAAGCGAGAGCAGCATAGCAAATTTAAAATGGATTAAAATGCTTAAAGATTAATACATATGTTATCCTTATAATTCTTTAGTTTTAATTTTTGGATTAAAAACAGCGATAATGTAGTTTAGGTTTCTATAAATATTATTGGAATATACTTGCACCATTATAAAAACCCATTAGTGAATCACTTGACCTTCGAAGGATGTCAAGTTGAAGAAACTGTCATTAAAAATCTGTATTACGTTTACAAATCTGTTATAATGAAAACAAAAGTCGCTGATATATTTAAATATATGTATTTCCACCGTTTTTATTTATAAAAATACTCGTATATTTATTCTATCAGCAGATCTCTTTAACTTAAAAAAATATTTTATAATTTAGTTTTATTAATATTTCGCCAGAACTTATACTGGCATCGATAGTAATATTTTTATTTTATTTATGTAAAATATTTATTTTATTTTAATTCAATTTATTTTAATTTAAATCATTTTAAATTTTCCTGTCCATGCCTGTCGAAGTTCAGGAGATATTGAAAATATTGAAAATAATAATATTGAAAAATATTTGATTTGATAATATTGAAAAATATTTGAATATTGAAGAGATCTGCTGCTAGAATGAACATAAGAGTATTTTTTGAAAATAAAAAATAATTTTTCTTTGAAAAAATTTGTTGTTTGCTGTGTATTTAGGTGTAAATATATCTGTCATTTCGTTGGCGTCACCCATCTCATCAGTAGACTACACCCACATCGCACTTTATACAAAAACTTTCAAATAGAATTTGATAATTTCAACCACATATTTAAATTACAAAATATCTAGCTTTAATCGGCTTATGAAGCTTTAGTACAACAAATAATTTATACTTCATATTTTTTTTCATATTTTTCCAACATATTGGAGAGAGGTTCCATATTGGAGAATGAACATCATTGGAAATGATCCGAGATTATGATCGTGTAGTAGGGTGACTGTTCATAATCCCAGCATTTGCATGACTTTTTAAATATTCAATATAACGTCCTGAACTGTTTAAAACATGGGTCGATTTCTACTGCAAGCTGCAACGCCCAATAAATAAATAAAATAAGAGTCATGAAAATGCTGGGATTATAATCTTGAAGTAGTGAATATTTAATTGGAAAATATTTCTTTCTTAAAAGCAATTTATTTGAAAAAAATATATATATTTTATCCATTTTTATGTAATTTTTCTAGTTTTCTTCAAAGAAGAGAGTAACAATTTTATTTATTTTATTGTCTCTTCCTTCTTTCTATCGCATTGCAACAAACTACACAAGTAAATATTTGTAGCAGAATCTAAATGAGAATTAACACTAGCAAACAAAGGATATTCTGTCTACAAGACTGGTGTTTTGCGGTGTTTGACAACATAATAAAAGCTGTTATAAATACTACTGCTGCTTCTGCCACTCTAACGATATCCATTGCTTAGATGCTTTAAATGACTGCTATTAATGTCATCCACATGGTTGCACTACCATTCATTAAGACAAATATTTATAATTATTGATGCAGGCACAAGCATGTGCAAGTGCCGAGAACTTTCCTTGGAAAATGTTGTATTCTCTTCTGGTGTATGAATGTGTGATGTGTGCAATATTGACGATAGAAATTATGTGTGTCTGTACTCATGGTATTGAGTTTTCTGAAAGTAATTTCTGTCAGTCGTTAAAAGGACTAATAGCTTGGCCAAGATATTCTTTCTATAGTTACAAAATAATATTGGATTTATTTTATTTATTTGCTTTTGATAAGAATATTTGTGTTGCTCACGTAATATCGTAGTGGATGTTTTTCAAGCGAAATTTATCATTTAAAGTGATACACATACATACATATATAGGGCGATTTTTTAGGAGCTTTCGGATTTGATTTGAAAGAAAAACATGAAACTTAGATAAATTTATGATATCTTTGTTTGAGTCAATAGAACGATGTATATAATTCAATGCTTAATGATGATTTCGTGTAAATGTTTACCGCGGCTAGGCTTCAAACGGTTCATATGCTGGGTCGAATTTTGGCGTACTTTCTACAACATATCGGCCGGTATTTCACTAATAAATTCTTCAACATTGGCTTCCAGTAAGTCAACCTCTGCGGGCTTGTCCCTATAGACATGAGCTTTGACATAGCCCCACAAAAAGCAATCTAAAGACGTTAAATTGTACGATCTAGGCGGCTAAATTGACCCGCCCCAAACGTGAAATAAACTGTTAACCAAACTGGCCTCTCAATTGGGTCATTGTTTCGTGTGCTGTGTGGCATGTGGCACCGTCTTGATCAAATCAGCAAAGTCCAGCTCTTCTAGTTTAGGCAAAAAAGAATTGTAGTCATTGCACGGTAGCGTGCAATGACGAAGACGTTCCTGCCTTCGTCGTCTTTGAAAAAGTACGGTCCAATGTTGCCACCATCCAATAATCCACACCAAATAGTGCATTTTTCGGGATGCAATGCTTCTGACTGCTTTTCACACCAAATACGCCAATTTTGCTCCTTCACGTATTCTTTAAACCAGAAATGAACTTCGTCGCTGAACACAATTTGTCGATACAAAAAATGGACGAGAGAATGAATTTTGATAATAAAATTCAATAACGTGCAACTGTTGTTCGTTTGTAAGTCGATTCATGGTTAAATGATAGACCAAACTGAACATGTTTAACAGTAACATGTTACACGAAGACAGCTGAGCTGCCAAAAACAGTGTTGCCAAAAAAGTTGCTAAAAAAAATCACCCTTTAAAAGTATGTGTTTATAGGATAATTATTTGTTACAAAATTATCGAAGTCACTAAAAGGCTGTTGGAACATCTTGTAAAGTTCACAACATAGTTTTTGGTTGACGACATTTTAAATAGTTGGAATAGTTGAGGGCGTGGGGGATCACCTCGGTTCAGCGTTTGGAGTTTTGCATGAAATATTGGATTAATAACCTATCAAAAAAACTTATGGTTATCGATTTCGTCCCGACCCCACTGAGAGAAAATTTAGCAGTGTCACTGATTCTGTCGCTATTCTATGGAATTTCTTCGTCCATTTGCTATCGTTGATGGAACGTCAGAACAAATAGAAGATGGTTACACTGCAACGGATCATGGCAAATTATTGAAATTATGTATTCTATAGAATAATTAAATGTAATGCGATGTATGTATGCACTATGTGTAGTGTAGCGCAAAATTAATGTCACAATTTGAATGGAAAATTATTTCTTATTTAATCTGAACTATGTTAGTATAATAATTTTTTCCTATTACATATGGAACCTGGATTATCTGGAAATTATTTTTTTCAAAATGAGTGAATCGTGTAGAAGAAAATTCTCAATTAGAAGGAATTCGTCTGAACAAAAAAAATTATCGGAAACAAGTGAATGGAATCCACCTGTTTTAGCATTATTCAGAAAAATAAATCTCTCATGTTGCTTTTGCAACAAAAGAAATATTTCAAATTAAATTATGACAAATTATTCGTCTTTGGAAATCGAAGCTTGTCAATAATCACAATTTGTGTTTTTCTCATGCGAAAATAATAGACTCAATTATGAATTACAGAAAAATAATGTTTTCATGTAATTTAAAGAATTAATTATATTTCGTTCAATAATAAGAAGTATTCTCAACAACTATGACAGAAACGCAACGAATTAGTAGAAGTTATTAAAAATTTTGTCAACTATACTTCCTAAAGGTGAATTCACCCATTCGTTCTGAACGTACCGAACGATTTTTTTTATATGTAGTTTGACGTCTCTATTTTGAGAAAGAGAGTAATTTTAATGCGGAACAACAACAAAAATTTCGTTCAGAACGAATGGGTGAATTCACCTTAAGAGGACGACAAAATGCTCTAATGAAATTTTTTGGAAGCAATAAAAACGTCCCTCCATTTCATTTTACTGTGTCATGCGTGATATATAAGATTTATTACTGTATTGTTTTTCTTTTCAATTATTCGCTTAAGTTACAAATTGATTTAATAAATTGTTACACCATTTGTCATTTTCTTTATTTATAATCTACGACTTTTAGTCGCCAATAATGCAAATTTTTTTGAAAGGACTCAATTATATGTAATTTTAATTTCATTTATTTACACTCTATAAATTGACGAAGAACAATCAGAAAAAGGAACGCATTAAAAAATCAACTAAATAAATTGAAAAAATAACATGCGAAAATGGCTTTTTCTACATGAAACCATTTATAAATGTCAAACAGGGGCGTATTCTTAGAAAATTAAAACAATAGAAGTATGAAGATAAAGCAGGATATACAAATACTTTTTTTATTTACTTATAAAAGGAATACATTTTAAAACCGAAGATTTATTACATTTTCTTCGCCCTAAATATTTTAGACAGTTTTCTTTTTATTTATTTGCGCAAACATTTAACATTTTATCTCTAAAAAAACAATTTTCAAATCCAGCCACAGCAGCTAGAAAAATTTATTTTCCTTCATCCAGAGCTTAAGAGCCGCCACACCGTTTAACAGGAACGAACATTATTAAATTCAGACAATTTTTATCGTTCTATAATGGTATTCACAAGGATATACTAACCATTTTATAGCTTGAACTAGAAGGCTTATAAAATTATAAATTATCCATTCACGTATTGTATGAGAAAATATCAATAAAAAATTTCATGAATTTTACACTCGCCAGAGATGGCATTAAATTGTTCTAGAGCTAGGAAATTTTATTATGGAAAAGAAAATGGTTGTCATCATACGATTTGAATCCTTTCGTGATGAGAGTTACTGGACACATATAACAGAGCTTTTTCAGAAATACTTGCAGTGCATTCTTTGCAAAGAAGTATTTTAATACACGACTGTGACTAGGCTTGTCGTAAATTTTTTCTTCTCATAGCCTAAATTTTCACCAGGATTGATCTTTTATTGAGTGAATGTACATGATATATACTGGAATAATATTCGAAATAATAAACTAGATTTAAAATAATTCCCGAAAAATCGACAATCGACTTCAATACAAAGAGCCAATTAAAGAGATTACAAAACGGACGCAATTATGATTACATTGGACTAACATGGAAGATTAATATGTGTTCTGAAACATATCATATAATTTTGGAAATAATCAATATTTCCGGAGAACATTTCATCCGTCCGATTTCCACTGAAATTTTTATGAGACAAAGCTGTGAGCAAACAGTTTAAAAATGAAAAGTATTTTCAAAACTGGCCCATAAATTGAAGAGTTGTGCGATTGCCAATAATTTGGATTGTAAATTGTCCGTTGGATTTCCAGCAAAAAAATACATGGGACCAAACTACAAATATGGACTTTCACAAAAAAAAGGAATGATAGTTATTTGTGAAAAAAGTATTCTTTATAACATCATGATGAGACAAATATACACGGTCAAAATGCCCATCAAGCATGGTGGTGATATTTTAAAAATTTTGTTGTCATAGCACAGACGATGCCAAATTGAAAATCAAACTCTTTTAATTTTTGGTATGTTTGATGTCAAAATTTGCTTTATGGGTTGCAATTATTGTGCAAGCATTTACACATTTGAAGCTAGATCTAAAAGCGAACGGTGGTTGAAGTTGAACGTAGAAAAAATAAGTTTTGCAAGATATGCAGAATATAGTGTCCGCAATATAAAAAAATTTACAGTATGAAACTTAAATGAACATTTATACAAGACAAAAGACCAAATACAATAATTAAAAATAATAATAACAGCAAGTTAATGCGCTACTTCTAATTGCTTGCTTACCATTTATAATTATTTTCTTCAGGCAAACTCAAAATGACTGCTTGTCAAGCCATCCAGCATGTGTTTATTATAACTTTCAGCCACATTTACATGAATTTGATGACAAGCATTTTGATGGGGCATATGCGGTCTTAACTATGCATGTGGTCTTAAGCATTAAAAATACTACATTTCGAAAAAACCCGAAATTAGTTTCATCTCTTTTGCTTCTTACAAATTGGCCAATACTTTTATTGAAATTTTAAACAAAACGCCACTGCTGAATGTAGCAAATATTGTCTTATAAACACCCCAAAATTTTTTATCGACAATAGGTGTATAACATACCTCGAAAACAAGCCGCACAAATTCCAATGACAAAGAAACAACAAAAACATCCCAACAATATGTAGCACGAACATATTTCATTTGGATGTCAGAAAAATACATAAAAGCACCACACTTTATGTTCAGAAGTCACTACGGCTGCGGCTGCTGCTGACTGGTATGTTAACGTGGTCTAGGCTGTTGTTGTAATGAAATTGTTGTTGACTTTAATAATGATACGGACGACGATGCATAAGACTAAAAAATAGAGATAAACAAAAGGGACCAAAAAACCTACAGAAGAACATTACATACATACATATATCAGGTACTACAACAAAAACAATGCCAAAAAAAAAACTCCTACCCAATGAATTAAGGACACGTGTAGTAGATTATATCATTGGCAACAACTTGAACATCTGTAGCTAGAAAAGATTTTTTTTTGGTAAACATTCTCAAAACAATTGCGATTATAATAACACCATAGAATTAATAATTTTTTAATTTTGCTTTTTACGTGGTCTGTTAAAAAAAATGTGAATTTTGAAATTTTTCCGGCTAGTGCATTCGATTAGCATTTTTTTATATGTTGGCACACTTTTCTCGAACATATGTTCTTAGTTGAGTTTGGTTAGTTTGTTTATGAGAGGCATAACAGTTAGATGCGTTTGCTGTTCTATTGAACAGACTACGTACTTCTGCAACATCCACCTCCGATGCCATAAAGTATGCAATTAATATAAACTACGAATCTATATTAGAGACTATTCTCTTAAATCCTTAAATTAGATGCAAAATTGCTTTTTTATTCATCACATCATTTGAAGCTGTTAGTAATTCTCATCTACTTTGTGAGAATTATTAAATAAATATGCCAGATTTTTAGCTTTAACTTTCAGCTTAAACTCGCACATGCAGACATATTTTCGGATGATAGTGTATTAAAAATATTTTTAAACGTTTCATTAATGTTTTGCCATTTTTTGTTCATGAAAAAAATCATTTATCGTGTGTATAGCAACCAAATTAAGTTGCCAGATGATGCAACTGAAATTGCGAACTGCAAGAGAGTATCGTAAATTTAATTTACTTATTAGAGCTTTTTGTTCAACTACAAGTTTTTTGTTGCCGAATGGAAAATCGACTGATGCTCGAATACCACCTACAATCGATTCAAATGTGAAGAAATTTTGTATATTATCTAAATATATAATAAACATATCTGAAATCGTTTAAACTTAAAAAATAAACTAGGAATGGAATTTCAAAAATATATAAAAATCCATTGAATAAAATAGCCAATCTGGACAAAAGATTACAATGTTTGTTGTTTTTTAATAAACTATTCTATAATTGTTTAAACACCATCTTTTGATACTCCAGGATACACAAAATTTGGTGGAACTTAACATTCCTACTATTTCTGAGATTTACTTCCATGAAAAAAATCATTTGCATTCCATGTTTTTTTTTAGTTTTATCGTTGGTATTTTTAAAATAAAAACAACAAACATAATTGAATTCTAAAGTTATCGTAGACAAGCCATCAGGGGAAATGAAGAAATAAGGAGAAAATAAATATTGAAGCAGAAATAGAATACTTCAAAAACTTTCAATCATTTGAAAACACACAGAGGTTTAAACTACACATAAAAACTTTCACAGTAAAGAATGTGTAATTACCTTGATTATAAGCTTTATTATCATGATCGTCACTTACCTGAAAGAAAAGAATAAAACTAATTTTAGAACTTATGCTAGATTGTTTTAAATATGGTTTAATATCATAAATGAAATAGATTTAAAAATGAGTACAAGTTACAGGGCGCCACTGCATGTTAGGTGGCAAGTTAAGGTGTTGCAGTTTATATATCCAAAGATTCTGATCTTTTATATTCTTTTATATACAACAATAAATAAACAAAGCGCCATTACATGCAAAAAAACGAATTAGTCATCCTTCATTATTCAAACCATAAAATTTAGCCGCCATATTAAAAACAAAACTCAAAACAGCTTGATGAAGCACAATTAAGTAAAATTGTATTAACAAAAAATTACACTATGATAAATAAGTGAACGAAAAAAATATATAACGCCTTATATGTATCATATGTGTTCACATGTGTTAATAAATTGAAGGTTTAAATCTGGAGTAAAATATGCATTTCTATTAATACGGCGGTGCATTTTTGACATTTAATGGTGAATTGAAAATTAGCAGCCTCACAAAATATTAGTGATTGCGATGTTAAAAATTTCGCGCTAAAATGGGAATATTTTAGTTACAAAAAAATTTACCTTCAGATTTATGCAACTTTTTTCTCCTCAGCATTTTCAGTGGAAAGTAGCAATTTTGCTTAAAATTTTAAGCTCAATTTTATATACTAATTGAAAACTTAAGTCTAATGCTTCGTTAGAAATAACGAAATTGCACAAAAGGATATAACAATTAAACATAACAAAAAGGAAATAGCTAGAGCACAATATAGAAGTATTCCTACAAATTATTTTCTTTAAATAAACAAGCGTTTTGAAAGGCAAACACTCAACTTATTTCTGCGAGAAGCATCTACCATTACGCTATAAAAAAGACAAGTCCTCTATCGGAGCAGATGTTGAATTTAATAAACATTTGCTTTATTTATATTTGTTGCGATAACACAAAAATCCACTCTCAGCATACAACAGATATTTTGTACTAGTGTTGTAGGCCCTAATCTGTATATTACAAAATTTTTTTCAATATACACAATCAGCCTTAATGCCACAAAAAACAGCATAAGTGACAAAAACATAATTTTACAGGAGAAGCTTTTTTTATTAACTGCCTTCGCACTAAGTTGTAGGGCTGCCGTAAACTTAATTTTGCTATAAGTGAGGTTGTTGATTTTGACTTCAAGCAATATTATAATGAGATTCCAATGAGTATCGAAATAATAATTATATTGAAGAAATCAAAAACTTTAACAATAACGAATCTATTCTGTAAATCACGTGATTTCAAATCGTACGATTTTGAGAAAAATAAATTGTTGTTCTACGTATTGCAGGATGTGGCGGTTCTGTAAAATTTAAAATCGAATAGGATATTTTCAACGAAAAAAAGTTTGAAAATGTATTAAAAATGGTGAATAAATTACTTGCAACTAAATTTGTGTTATTAAATCGTACGATTTGAAATCGCGTGATTTACAGAACGGGGTCGTAAATATGGTTATTTAAAAAAGAATTTTTTATTTACTGTGGCTTTCAAGGTTTCTGAAAAACATTGCAAAAAGTTTTTTTTATTTATTTAAATTCATCTTTATTAACATCTTATTTGGCATATAACTTTATAGTTTCGAGATTCTATCTATGGATACTACAGCGAATAATATTGATAATAGACTAGACTTGAAATTAAATTAACAATTTTAACAATATTCAAAGGAAAATAGGAAAAACCTTTACATGAAAAGAAAAAAAAAAGAGAAAAAGAAAAATAAATTTGAACATAATTAGAAAATATACAGGTATACCATGAAGTTATCTAGCGATAATGCATGGATACAAGTCATTTTCAATTAATAATTTTTGTTTAAAGCTACTGTTAGGCCAATTGTATGCATTCCCTTATCAATTGATAAGAAAAATTTTGAACAGATTCGTGGTATTTGCTGTTAAGTTTTTTTATGAAGTCAATAATGAGTTCATATCCAGTTTCGTAATGTAGAAGTTGAGTAGAATATCTCCAATTTTTGTTGTTTATTATTTTCAGACATTTGTTTTGAATAATTTGTAATTTTTTCAAATGTGTTTTTGCGGCATTGTACCAAATAGGACTTGCATATGTCAAAGTTGGTCTTATTACGCTTTTAAATAGTAAATTTTTGTTCTTATAGTTTAGTGTTGAACGTTTACTAAGAAGTGGCCACAAAGCTCTGATAGTTTTCATAGATTTATTGCAGATTTCACCGATGTGTTTCCCGAAATTAAGTTTCTTATCGAGGCAAACACCAAGATATTTGACATCGTTTTTAATTGTCAGTAACTCATTTTGGAAATTTAACTGACGACTTGGTAATCGTTTGGAGGAACTGTTATAAGGGAATATAATAGTTTGAGTTTTAACAGGGTTTATTTTTATTTTCCATTTGTAAAAGTATTTGTTACGTGCAGAAAGTCCTTTTTCCATTTTTTTCAACAGTGCTTTAGTTAGTTTACTAGACGTAATGAGAGCCGCATCATCAGCGTAGTAAGCGACTTTCATGTATGATGGAGGACAGAAATCCGATACATTGCAAAAAGTATAATTCGTTTTTCATAAGTAATACGATTACTTGATTTTGATACTTGCCAGAATATTAGAATTAATTTAAAATCTCTCCATCATACAGAAAATTAAAATAAACAACTATAAGCAACCTGTCAAATTATGTTGCTTACGCGGTTAATTGAAAACAACTATAAATGTTTGTTCTGGTGTTTGTATAAAAGCATTCTAAGCCTACTATGATGATGTATTTGTAGTAATCATATATAGAATTCTCATATTGTTCACTGAAGAATTTGTTTAGCGACCAATGAAATGTCCACATATGAACATCTAAGGCCACAACAAACATATTTGAAACTTTAATTGTTTAGGTAATTAAAGTCAATGAAAACAAATTAGAAGAAAATATATATTTTTCCACATTGTTCTGTGACCGACTTGAACTAAGACCATTTAAAGGCAGAATTTCGCATAGAAAGATAAATAAGGAATCTTTATTATTATTTTCTGCTAAAAGTAAATATATGATAAATGATGTTAAGCTAAAAGAACAAAAATCACTTAATTAGTTATTACTTTTTACAAACTTAAAAATTTGCGAAATGAGATTGTGCCATCCAACGCCGTTTTCTGTTTTATGTCGCTATTTCTTTCTAATAATTTCACACTTTTAATGGAAACTTTTACCAAATTAAATTTTAAAGTACTTTTGAATAATGTACATTAACCATAATGGTATCACATAAAACATAATAGTCGTAACAATTACAGTTTTCTTATACGCAAAAAATGTTTATGTCAATAACGTGACCCTTAAAAAAATAATATCGCAATATCATTCAAATATTCCAATAAAAAATTTATGCTAATGGGTAAGTCGTAACCTTTTAACTTGACTGTTTATATGAAAATAAAATAATTAAGCTTTGTTTTCTCAATAAATGTGTTTCCACAAGGCTGTTTATATTTTCAATGTGATTTTAGGAGATGTTTATCGAGTCTGCCATGCAGTTCAATATTTGCTATGAGCCTTTATCTATCCTTATTCAAACAGAATACACAGAGAAGATATTTTAATAAAAAATATTAAACGATTTCTATGTAAATTGGAAATACACAAAAAAATGAGACAAAAATAAAATTAGAAAACACAACAAAACAAATCAATTTAACCATTAAGAGTAAAACGATTGAAATTTTATTATATATGTATATCTCTATTCTTTGGTCGTCTTTAAGACAATTTCATTCCAAATATTTCGTTGAATATTTCAAAGAATAAGTTACTGAGGGGGAATCATTTTATATTTGGAGTAACAAAATTAAAATTGCTTACAAATTCTAATACCAACTTCAAGTTATCAAATACATTTTTTTAAACTTTAAGGGAAATGTTGAAGAACTTTTAAAAAAGATATGAAAACATTAAGTTGAAAAATTATAAACTTGAAAATGAAAGGGAAGCAAAAACTGAACTTCCTCTATAGTGCAGTTTAACAAGGCTTCACCATTGAATTAAAAATTTTGTACAACTACAATTTATGCAGTCCTCTTACAACCCTTCAGGTATATTTTCCGTCACATGTCATGTATATATTCATTATAAGTGTATTGTTTAACAAAATATGTGTGTGCCTCTAAATAATTTTTGGAATCTTGAGTGTTGTATTTTCCTTCGGAATCGGAATTAGAAAAATTTCCGTGATCCGATGTCAAATTTGATTATAAACAGACTGGTGTTCGCTATGTTCAGTGTTGAGCTCTTCCATAAAGTTTTTTCCTTCTCTAGCAAAATTAATCTATAAGCTGAAGTCTAATGGCCGTTGGCGATAAACAAAATGTAAGATGAACACTTTCAATAGCGAGTCATCGATCAAGAGTAACATCACAATTTGAATTGGCTCTCATTTTTGTAGATGGCGCGAAACATCACTGCGCTTTGACATTTATTATGCAAGAGTAGATATATAGAGAAGTTATTAATCAAATAAGCCGTAAACACCTCAAGAACGTGCGATTATTGTTACTGCTTATTTGAAAAAGTTTTCACTCTCTTGTTTTAACGAAGCAGGATTTGCGTTGTCGTTTTCCTTTGCCGTCGTGTTCAATGTGCTGCAACAATTAACCGTTTGGCTGAGCGCTGCGAGCAAACTGGGTACAGTACAGATGTCGGATGGCAATACATTGCTCGTTCCGCTCAAAGAGAAATATTGATTGGCTCTTATTTTTTTTTTAAGACGCCGATGGATGACAACACCGTAACCGTGAATGGTGAACTTTACAAGCAGATGCTATGAATTTTTTTTTGCCGCAAGTTGCTGCATTGGGTCTTGAACATTGTTGGTTTCAGCAGGACTTACCAACCGCTCAAACAATTCGGGAAAAGATTGAATTTCGCATTTTCAAGGTCGAATGGTCTCCCGTTTTGAAGATTTGAATTGACCGTCCACATCTCTAGATCTAGCAGCACCAATATTCTTCATTTGGGGCTTTTTAATATCCCACGTTTACTACAACAAGCCATGAGCCTTGCAAGTGTTGAAATCTATTATTGAAGAAAATATCGCCAATTTGGAAACAGATGTTTTGCGAGCAATACACCAAAATGCGTGAAATGAGCATAATTATGCATCAACTCGAGAGGTGACCATTTGAGCGATAAAATTTTTCCAATTGATGTCATCAATTTTACTCTTTCAAATAAATTTTCCATGAAAACAGGGCTCTTTTTTTATAATAAAATGAAAGCTAGTTTAAATTATGACATAACTATTGCGCCACCTTACATCTCCAGGAATTGTTTGTTTAAATACATAATATTTATAATTCAATCTGCCAAAGAGCCTTATGCTCAGACGAATTAAAAAAAGAACAATTTTGTCGAGTCACTTGATAAAATTGACTTATTTATTTCATTTTATATACCATATATAACTATTGCACAAAATTCTTTTGTTTAAAAATGTTTTTTTTTTAATTTTTTTAGATACATTTTGATGTTATTTGATGAAAATGCAACAAAGGCTTTCAATATCTTATTTACAAAACAAAAAAATTTAATCTCAGTTTCCCATTTAAATTTACATGGAAAATCAGAAGAATGAAAATTACACGCAAAAAAAATGGGAAGAGTCTATTTACATTTTGATAGAATGAAATCCATTTCCCTTGTAACAAAAAAAATTTTCATATAAGGTGTGCGACAAAGTGATATGGTAACTTTATTTGTATTGTAGGTATTTGTAAAAATTTTTTGTCTGATTTTTTCTTTAAACTTTATCACTTCTTATTGAAGAAAAACAATCGGTTCATATAGGTTTAAAGAAATATGTATTTTGTTTTAGAAAAAGTAGTTTCAAATCTAATTTCACATATTCGTAGAAGTACTTCATATTTTAGTCAAAATGTAGCCAACTTGTCTCCCAAGGAAGTTGAAAAAATGCATCTGTGTGAAAAAGAAAAATTCGAATTGAACTAGCAAGGACTCAAACCATAATTTTTAGCAGAGCCAATATGATATTTAACAGACCACTGTTAACAAGTTAACATTAGTCGCAAATTGCATAAGAAGGATAAAATTAAAGGAATTTAGATATGGAACATTAAGAAAATGGTCCAGGTGCCTCCAAGAATAAACTTAATATGCTGTTATTTATTATTTATTAGTTTAAAATAAAACAAATTTCTTGAAAATTTTGGTCAACATTTTGGACAAAAACTATTTCAAGTCTATGTTTTGAGAATCACTAGAAAATAGAAAAATATGATTGAATTTTATAGAATTTTCATATAGTATTTGTTGGTTTTTGTATAAGTATATGAGTTTCAACGCTTTTCAAATATGACTCCGCTGAAAAGTACTTATGAAATGTAGGCGTATACTCAGCTAAGCCAACAATGAACAAACAATTTTTTTAATTATTATTTTAGAGAACATCTCTAATAAATTTTCTTTATTTTCGGCTCAAAGAATAGTTTTACAAAATACTGAGTTCGTTTAAACGATACGGTCTCTTTTATCCGAAGTCCGCTAAACGAAAAAGACTGCTGAAATTTTTCATTTTTTATATCCGAATTCAACTGTAGCAAGTGAAAAAGAAAAAATTACAGAAATTGTTCTTCGCTTTGCAAGGCTTTCTATGGAACGTATTTCGGATAAGACAAAATCGTTTCGCTCACGTGAACTCAGCACTTTCGAAAATGTAATTTCAAACGAAAATAGAAAATACATACAAAACATAAAACAGAAATCAGATTTATTTTATAAATTGAGTTTTTATCGGCTGCACGAAACACGGTTAGAATGAGCTGATCTACATGTTGTTTCATTTATTTCATTTACACTTGTAGTTTTCTAAGAGTTTCGTTGAACGATGTCTAGCTAAAGCGAATTTTCGTTTAAGTGGTCTAAAGTGCTTTGAGTTCTACTCGTATATAGACGTGCTTTGAGCAAAGGAAGAACGTTGACGTTCAAGAACAATAAAAAAAAACGTGTACTCCACGATAAATTCCGAATAATTCGGTGCCGAAAAGATTGAAACCATAATTTTTTGATCACATACATGATTAGTAATTTTTTATTATTTTATCACGAAAACTATAAATTTTGTCGTTCAGTCAAAAGATTACAAAATTTATATTCGTAAGAGAGTATATTCGATCACAAATATGTGTGTTATCGGGTGGTATATGGTATATTAATTTTGCGTTTAGAAGCTTTTCAATTCCATAAAATATAGATACAATAAGCGCTGGCTCATATGTTGCTCTTGTAGACTAGTAGCTAGTGTAATAGGCTACTTGTCTGAGAGTCTGAGGTTCGATTCTTGCGTGTGCCTGCAGTTATGAAAATAAGCCAAATAGTTTCGCAGTTTGTGTTAAAATAAAACATACATATTGACCTCCAAATTGGAATTAATTATATTAATTGAGTTCAATTAAAATATTTTCAATTCATACATGTTTGCAAGCGAATGATTTATATTTTGGTCCTTGCATTTTTACATGATATAAATTTGGCTTTAAGAAAACCTCACTGAAATTGGGCGTTAATTTCTAACATCACACATTTTGAACATATAAACTAATGATTTGTGAATTGCTGGAGTATTGCTAGAGTAATTTCCCAAACGAATTTAGATTTTTTTCTTTTCAAGAGTAAAAACAAAGATATCCTGCCATTGCTTTATGTTCCCGCTTTTACATAATAAATTAAAATAAATGTACTTGCAAATGGCAAATGACTCAGGTGCCCATAGTAATTTGATGCGGTTATTCTACGTACGCCTTAATGAGCACGAGTGTTGTTTGTTTTGTATTGGTTTCTCTAGCAGACTTAATATACTTATGGGTATGTCTTTTTATAGCCGTGTTCTTCATGTACCACCACAAATACAAATGTGGCGTACCTTTTCCGTTTATCGCAATACTTTTGGGATTTGCATACATTAAAAAATGTTTACTGGCATACAAACGAGTTCTCACATAGAAATAAGCATATTTTTTAGTTCTTTTTTAAATCCGTGACTGACACTTTTGATTGCAATGTAAATTTAAATAAATAAAGATGAGCAGAAGAGCTCGAAAAAGTTTATCATTTCATGTTCGCCTAGTTTTTGCTTGATTTGACGTTTAATAAATTTTTTGGAAGCAAAATACCAAATCAAAGCACATGTGCTTTTCCGTTCATTTTCTATAACACCAGTGGTAGAAAAGTCCTATGCCAAGATGAAGATAAGCACTAGGACCGTCTAAAATACGAGTATTGCCAACAGAAAAAAACACAACAATTCAAAATTATGCATCCACTTGAGAGGTGTCCATTTGATCGATATAATTTTTTCCAATAAATGTTTTCAATTTTACGCTTTCAAATAAATTTTCTATAAAAACAGAGCTCCTTTTTTCATTTATAACAAACTGGCAGTCTGTTCAAATTATGTCATTACTTTGCCACCATCTTGTACTCGTATAAGCAACTCCTGAATTAAAAATAAAATACAAAATTCAAAGTTTACATTCTAAATAAATTGAATTCAACTGGAATACCAAAGAAGTGAATGGTTAATCCTCATGGAGGTGAGCAATTGATACCTTCAATTAAATTAGGAAAAGAAAATAATCTTCCCCTTTATCTCTTTTCTTCCCACACCACAATGGTTTTTATAACGAAATTCACATCAAAGGCAGCGTCATATTTCAACCGAATTCTGCGTTTTTGTTGAAAAAATACAAATTGTTTCGTAATATGATGACATTAAATCCTTTTTAAGCACACCTACACATACGTGTATGTACATACGAGCATATGTATGCTCATCAGACACATTTCTTCATTCCATTCAACATATGTATGTACTTATGTATAAAATAGTAGGAGTATATTTTAAATGTTGCTCTATGACTCTATGACAGCAATATTAACAATAACCCTGAGCAGACAATAATGGCAACACTTATCATAACACCGATATAAACAGCAGCGAAAAAAAATTAATGAAATAAATATTTGCGCATGTAATACTTTTGAAACATTTACGTTATAATGCATATTTGTGCAAATTACTCTTTTATGTACATATAAATGATAACATTAAGCCACAGTGAGTTATAAAATTCAGTGTACATGCGATAGAAGAGAAATGGTACATGACATGGCGTCTGGGACTACAGTGTATTCTCTGCAACAAATATTTTACCAAATGCTTTACTAATGTTCAAAATTATCGCTTAAAAGAGACACCTCTTGGGCTGGGTACAGTCAGCAATTGCAGAGAAGCAGTTTACGACAAACCGGACAAAGAGGAAATAATCGCACTCAGCCAAAGGGAGTAGTAAGTGAAACCTCATTTTAATATAAGATTGGAACTTATTATTTAGAAGCATTGGATATTTTAATACAAAAAACTTAAAAATTAGATTTGTATTTAATTTATAGTATCGAGTAGGAAACTTATTTTACAATATAAAAAATAGTGAACAGAATTTTTTAAATAAATATATGGATTGAATAGTTTTCAAAAATTCAATTAATTATTTTTGTAACTAATAACAAATACTATGTTCCACCTTAATTGTGCACTTAGGAAATTTAGGCAATTAAGGCCTTAATTGAGTTCAATTTAACATATAAAAATTCAATTAAAATAATTAACACTTAATTGCACCATAAAATGAATCAAATTGCCAATGCAAACCTTGTGAAGTCTGTTCAGTGAGTATACAAAATTGTGTACAACGACAAAATTAAATGTCATTAAAAATACTTTTTGAAATATATTTAAAAACAGAACTCTTGCAAATATATTTCGTATGAAAAATTTATAAAATATATTTTCTATGGTCAATATAATCAAGTACTTTTTTAATAAAAAATACGGAGACAAAGTATTCTAATTAAAACAAAGTTTTCTAATTAAAAATTTAAAATTGCTGAAATAAATTTTCTATAGCCAATACACAGAGATGAATTTTTTATTAAAAATATTCTTTCAGGATGTGTGTGAACAACAAATGTGCAGGATGTGTGTGAACACCAAAGTCGATAACTCAATTTAAAATTAAATTAAATCAATGAAAATGACTCTGCTGTCTTATACTAGCAATGGCATCGTAAATTTATAAAAAGTCACTCATATTATGTGAGTTAATATCGACGTCACTTCAATCTGACAGCAAAAGAATTGACGCTTGTTTTTTTGTTGTCAGCAGCAATTAATATTTGTTGAAAGATTTCAATTTCTAAAGAATAAAAAACGACTGTCAGTAGCAGTAAATGGTTGTCGATAACGGCAGGCAAGTGTCATTGCCGTCGGAATGACATGACATGTCAATTTATTATATTATAAGTATTCCTCTTCTTTCTGGGTTATAAATATTTTATTAAAAAATATATTACCTTCTTATATTAATTATGTATGTCGTTAATTAGTTTGCCACTATTCAACGAATTGTTTAATTAAACTTTTAATTTATTCAAATTTTTGCTTTCCTTTTAGCAATTTAAACATTAGCCTGCCGAACCAATCATTTAAAGAATAAGTATAAGTTTCTATAATTACAGTGATAACTATGCCCTATTAAGAAAGTGCTCTAAGCTGTTGTTAAACACTGTAAATGTATTTTTAATAATTCGTAGTAAAACACGAAATAAATTAGTAGTAAAATAGTAAAAAAGGGCTTCTAAAAAAGTCATGAAAATGTTGAGGTTATGATACACAAGTAGAGCAAATTCGGATCGTGTCCAACGATTTGAACATGAGCTTGCGGAAATTTGTTTACATAATTAGAGGCAGTTCTCAATATGTTGGTAAAAGTTCATTTTTCATGTTTTTTTAAGAAAAATAATTTTATATTACACTAGAAGTAGTTACTTATCACCTTGAATAGACTTTACATCTAGAAAGGTTGCCAATAATTACGATTTATTTCTCAATATGTGGAGGTATCAGTTATTGATTGAACTGTTAAAGAAAGACATTTTCATTGCTTTCAAATACCCATAAGAGCATTTTTGCTGCTGATAAAAATTTTCAAACTCAAGATAGAGTTTTGAAAAATTTGTGCAAGAAAGTCAGATTTTTAATAAGAATATAATCATCTTGACTTCTAGGAAGTTGAAAAGAACCAATGAATATACCGTGCTTGGGAAATAACTTTCCATTGTTTTTTTTTTCTTTTTCTTTAATGAGAAGTCTAAGATGTATTGACATAGACTTTATTCAACTGAAGGCTTCCAATGCTTAATCTTTCATGTCTACGAATATAAATTTAAAAATGTATAAGCCTAGACACAAACCAGTTGTCATTATATGGTTCTATTAAGAGGATAACATAGCCCCGTCAAGCATGACAAATCTAGGGGTATATATTCCAAGTGGAATTGCGGTTATATTGTTAGAGCAAGTGGACATTTTTTCTATTTTCCTTTAAATCTTAATAATTTTTTTGAAGAATTCAAATATATTTTTTATGTGAAAAATATAACCTTTCCTTTTGAGTTTCACTTAAGTTTTTATGTTAAAAAAAAGAGTATATGGAATAAGCAGCATGCGTGGTGTATTTTTTGCCTACGTGGTCCAGCAATATAACCGTAATTATACTTGGAATATCTACTCCCTGTAATGTCAACTGGTTTGTGTCTAGACTTATAAATTTCGAAATTTACCTTCACACACATTAAAATTTCATTCGAAGTATATCAATTTGTTTTGAAATTTTTATGCATAAGAAAATTTAATAAGTAAAACGGCCTTAATAAATAATAGCTTTAATTTCACAACGTATTCAAGGAAATATTCAGTTGAAACAAATGGAACTTTTATTGGAACTCTATACAAAATATACGATAAGTAGAGTTAGAATTAGTCCTTTTATATACATAATTCGTTATGCTATGTTTCATTTTTGATAGGGGCCTTAATTTTTTACGCATTTTTATTGCAGCATCAAAAAACCTTTTCGTTATAAGTATTAAATTTGTATGACCCAAAAGCAGAGGAAATCACGTAACATTTATATTTTTAAGTAATAAGCAATGCCTCACAGTGGCGCGAAATAAAAAGATGTTATAAATTTCATAAAATATCCATATAACAGAGCTTCAGTGTATTTAATAAAAAGGACTTGCATTTTTTTAACTTTGACAAAAGACCTTTGTTTTTGAATTTACATGCCAATAATTTGTTAAATCAGTTCAAATCTAAAAAATTTACAAGTTCCTGCAATACTATGTACTCAACCTTTTAGCCCTGAAAAACGTCTTAGAACTAATTCCGATCAGTGATATACACTTGGATCCCGCAGTGTTCAAGCAACATTGGCTTTCCTAAATTGAGAGTTACAAAAATTAATGAATGAATTTCATTCTTTCAATAAGGCATTGCATTCACCAAAGTAAGTTAAAATTGCATGATTTAACTAAACACCAATACATACCATATTTAAAAACACACTTAAAACCTTTTCTTATTTTGCCTAATATCGCTCTAAGCACAATAGTCGAAGAGTCTAGGCAGTCTGCTATCGCAATTGTTTAGGTGCCACAAATTTTTTTTCTCACCACTGTAGACCAAAACAAAAAAATTCAAAATAGCAGCCAGTCAGTGCACAAAATCATTAAATTTAAGCAACAAAAATATCATAAAAAAGGCTTTCGCTCTGCGAACTTTATGTTCTGCAGGATGAGCGTTTTATTATGCAAAGGAAATCTTTTTTATACATTTTGTTGAAAAGGAAGCGAATTTAAAAGCAACCATTTTACTTCTTTACCAATGGCCACTGCTTTGAATGGTATGGATACATTTATGTTCATTTTTAATGGCACATCAAAAAATTCTTTATCAAAAATTAACTGCCAAAAACAAAAAACATCTGAAGCAATAAGAAATATTGTTTAAAATCGCATTGTCAAACGTGATTTAGAATATTTTTAATGATTTTAAGCTAAATAATTCTATTCAGCTGAGTTCGATGCGATGATGAAGAAAGATAAAGTATAAATTTTATTTGATATTTTAAAATTATATATTTCCCATATATAGTTTTTATTTGCTGTACATTTAAGGATAGTCTATATTTCAGAACAGTTAAAAAACTTTTACGTTTGTAGGCAAATTTAAAAAAAAAATTAAATTGAACTATTATCAAAATAAAAGAGCACGTCATAGTCTAATAACATCGCAAATTCCCTTGTTAGAAAAATTTAATTTATTTACAAATATTTGTGATTTAAGCTCTAAACACATAGACGACAGCAGACAGCAAGCAGCAATCTGTCAAAAATAAAATCCATGTATTTAAATGAAAACGATTATTTTAACGGCAGCGCAGCAGCACGACTGTACAACAGCATTTGCTGCTGCTGCCAATTTAGGCTATTTTCTATTTTGACGGGCAGCATTAAACAAATATAGTGCTGGCGTAAGCATTATCGTATAAGGACTAGTTGTATAATAAACATTAATGTCTAATGAAATAAATTTTGACAACTGGAGGATTATTTCAGCTATACTCGAATTTCATATATTTTTTCAAAATTATTTAGTGTAGCAAAATGGAATTTATTCATCATATTTTCACGGACATCGACACAACAGTCAGCACACTGTGTGAATTCCCTTTTTATATGTTCTTTATTTAAACAATTTGCAACGTAGATGAATGGAAAAATTTGTTTTGTCTGAACAATGTTTGTAACCAGGAAAATAATAAAAATTAATTTTAGTTTAGCTCTTTATTTCTTCCTTAATACGTAAACACAAATAGACATTTATATATTGAAGCATTTTACTGAGTAAAATTCTTCAACCGAATTAGGTCAAACCTGTCGTCCATAATGTTTAAGTCATTCTGGCTATAACGTCCTTCCGACATCAAATATAGCCTTCGGGCTTGATTTCAAAAACACATAAAATATAGAGAAATATGTGAAATTTTTATTTGAGTCGATAGAACGATCTATATAATTCAATGTTTAAAGATGATTTCATGTAAATGTTGACTGCGGCTACGCCTCAAATGGTTCATATCGGCAGGTATATATCAGGAATAAATTCTTCAATATTGGCCTCCAATATTGGCGTTAACCGTTGCGGGCTTGTCCCTATAGACATGAGCCTTAACATAGCCCCACAAAATATAGTTTATAGTCATTGTTTCGCGTGCTGTGTGGCATGTGGCACCGTCATGATCAAACCACATCTCAGCAAAGTTCAGTTTTTTTCTGTATGCAATGCTTCTGGCTGCTCTTCATACCAAATACGTCAATTTTGCTTGTTCACATATTCTTTAAACCAGAAATGAGCTTCGTTGCTGAACACAATTTTTCGATAAAAAAAATTGGACGATGCACTTTCTTAACCGAGCATGAATTTTGATAATAAAAGTCAATAATCTGCAACCGTTGTTCGTTTGTAAGTCGATTCAAGGTTAAATTATAGACCAAACTGAACATGTTTAACAGTAACATGTTGCACAAATAGCCAAAAACAGTGTTGCCAAAAAGGATGTTGCTAAAAACAATTAGCCTTTATAATTATTATTTATTAGCATTTTCTAATTATATTAAAGATTTCTGAATATTTTCTACTTAAATTTCTGGATATTTTCTTTTTTCATTTTTTTATAGATTTTTAAATAAAAGATTGTATTTTCGATATTACGATGCCGCTAAAAAGAATTTTTGCCCGCGTTACCATTTAGTTCTTATTTGAGGTGAAGCGTTTTTTTAGGCAATTCTAAAACTCTGTTCAACTTTTTATATTTCTTCCGCATTTTCGGATTTTTTTTTTAATTTTCAAATCAAAAAAAAAATTATCATCCTGTGAGAATGACTAGGGAATAACATAATATACACGGGTAATAAATATACTTAAATTTATAAGCTTTTTCGATGTGGAAACTTCTCACGTGTTAAAGAAGCCAGGCACAGGCTAAAGTTAATTTGTGTTTTTTATTCTGTTTGAAATTTTTTTTTTAAATTCTAGGAATCCAAAAAAAAAATAACACGACTACAATGACTAATCGTTTTATGTGTCACTCTAGCGAAATTCGAGTGCTTTTTCAATATTTAGTTCGTGTCAGTTGTACAAATATATGATCCATTTATAGTCGCACTGCCAAAATAAACAAACCGAACAAGTCGATGAGCTCCAAACTATCCCTTGCTGTTTAAGGAAAGAACAATCTGACATTCCACTCATTTTTCAAACCAGAACAAAACCATTTTTTCCTTTGTGTTGTTTTTCTTTTTTGGCCAAGTTAGATTTGATTACGTTAGTTTCTTGTTTTTTTTTTTGCTAATCAAGGCCTAATATGTTTTATGACAATAAATTTCAAAATTATTTATTTCATATTCTCCCAACGTTTCGTAAATTTTTTGTTCAGTTTATCTAGGGATTCGTCTATTTTATTAAAATATTGAAAACATCAAGATTTAAAATTAATAAAGTATAAATACAACAAACTTTTGAAAGAGCTTTTTTCAAAAAGGCACACTGTTTTTCATTACCATTTTATTATTTTTTTTTTTCATGACCATCTTAGTTTTTCTTTTATCTGTTAATATTATATTGTTAGTGTTACAAAAATGTTGCATTACCAAGATCCTAGTGCCAAGATCTCCCTAGAGGAATTTTTTTCCTTGTGGAATTTCTAATAAATGACATAATTTTCCTCTTCTTCAAAGCATTGTACGAGTAGCCCCCTCTCCTTGCAAAATTCTCAAATACTGTAGACTCTTTTTTTGGCATCAATATTTTTGTGAAATAATATATAAATAATTAATTCACAGGTGAACTTCTCTATAAGGCAGTAGCTGGGAAGCTACGTTACAGAGAAAATTCCTTATGGAGAAGTTATTCTATTTAAATACTTTTAAGGTTTACTTATATCCGGCTAAATTTATGTGAATATATATAATTATTTGTGACATATTTTGAAAAAAGTCTTTATTTTTATTTTTGTTTTAAATTTTTCACAGGTATGATTTAAAATAACAATCGTTATAGGGAGACTAAGTAGCATGTGAAAAGAAAGTTGTGCCTCCACAAATGGTTCTTTACATAGAAAACTGCGCTGTAGAGAAATTCGTTATAGGGATACAAAATCAATTAAAAAATAACTTGTTATGGGATAAAATTCGTAATAGTAAAGTACGTTATAAGGAAGTTTGACTGTATATAGAAATATATGTATAGTAAATTTCGTTATAAGGAAGTTTGACTGTATATAGAAATATATGTACATATATACAAAATAAGTATTTAAATTTACAAATATTTTTTTCATCAGCGTTTATGAAATAATTAATGTTTTTTATATACTTTTGTTTAATTTATGAACAATATTTTGTAGTAGAATAAAGTTTTCAAAAGCTCTATGTGAAATCTTTATTGCAGCTTTCACCTGATGAGAATTTTAACTATAAGCTTTTAGACTTACATACATGTGTCCATAATAGACTTATTTTAACCGTTATTTGCCATAAAATACGTTTGGTGGTTATCTCCACTTTAGGAACAAAGTTCAAACTGCTATCAAAATTGCAGAGCTTTTATATTTCTTTTAAGTAAATTGTTATCAGTAACAGCCTCCACTGCGCATTCAATAATAAATGTCAAGTAACAAATGTATTTACATATTTACATATGTTATTTGCGAATCAGAGCATTAGCTGTCATTTAGCATCTATTTGCTGTTAAAGTTTAGTAGTTCAACAGCTTTAGCAGGATATACACATAAAATAGGAAAAACTTACAAAATGAAACGCGCGTGAATACTTTAAAATATATGTATATCCATTTACATACATAGTCGTATATACATATGTATAAAAGAAAAACAATTAATGATTGCAAGAGTTTAAAAGAGAAAAAATCAATTAGAGTGAAAGAAATTTAAAGAAAATCTATTATGAATACATGGTGTAATGTAGCAGGTATATTTTTAGCCTGTGTAGCATTAACAAAAGCTCTGCCGGATGTGATAAAAATTGGTAAGAAAATCTTGGAAAAATCGTTTAACCATCTATTCATTCATGCAGCATCATAAGGATGTATCTGCATTTTTGAAGCTTGTATTGATTTTTTAATGTCAAAACAGCGCCACATGCTGCTGTGTGCAAATGCGAGTGTGTGCGTAAAACCGCCAGCTGTTATTTTGAAAGTTTTGTTTACGTTTAAGTAAAAAAAATTTTTTTGGTTTGTTGTTTTGCTTTTTTTTATTAAGTAAGCAGAGTGAGTGTGTGTGTATGTGTGAAATTGTTTATTTTTGACAATGCGCGGCATCTATTTATTTAGATCTAATATTTGTTTACACTTTTTTCTATATAAAATTTCCGGTCCATTTTAATCAACACATACATACATACATACTTACATATGTACTTATCTACTATCAAACCAAAGGCGGATTATTTCATCCTACCGATGACAACCAGGAGTTGGCATTTCGCCAAGCTGTTGATCGTATAAATGCTGATCGAATGATTTTGCCACGTTCTAAGCTGGTGGCTCAAATTGAACGTATTTCTCCTTTCGACAGTTTTCACGCAGGCAAGAAAGGTAAGTAAATTTTTTGAAAAAATTTTAAAAATACATTGGCCTTAAAGATTTTAAAACACCTTTAATGTTTACACTGTTTCGCTGTCCGTTACACTGTTATTATTTTTTGGGTAAATTTAAATTACATATATTTGTTAGGGATATGTGTACAATATGAAGTTTTTTAATTCTCATATTAGTTATACTATGAAACATGTGTCAAATTCACAATATAGTGCAATACAATTCAATTGCAAAGCAAATTAAAGGCTTTAAGTTCTTTAAAATAAATTGCTTATGGAATTTTTGACAAATGAAGCATTTCTTGAAGAGGAAAACGAAAAAATTTTTATATTATAAAAAATAGAGTTTTTATTTACATTGAAAGTATAAATAGGATGAGGACACTTTGATTGCACGAACCAAAAAATGCTTCCAAGAGCTGGATTTGAACTAAAATATAAAGTTCCATTATACAATATCTTGTAGACATATTATTTTTTATTTCAAATACTCTCTACTCATACTTTGAGAGATATTAAATGACAACACTGTATATTTTTTTAATAAAAGAAATGTTATATGTGTACATATTACGAAAAAAAAAGATGACAGATAGTGAATTCGATGTCGAGGGTGGCGCGAGTGATAATATCAAAACAGATCGAAAATTTTTTAAATAAGCAGTAATAATAAATCCACGTTCTTGATTTGTGTATCACTTCATGGCTTGCTGAAAACTAATTCTTTATATATCTACATCAGAAATGTCAAAATACAATGACATTTGGCACCAGCTTCAAAAATGCCAGTTAACTGATTTATGACATCACTTTCACGCCACCTTGTATGTGTGTGGGATTTACTGGCGGAAGATATTTTAAGAGCAGCAGGAAGAGAAGTTACAATTAGAAGGTAATAACTTATCACTGTATGAGATAAGAAACAAAATAAATATCTTTTAGAAATTGTTGTTGTCTACTTACTACAGTTGACCGACTTGTAACACTTTTGGTAACGTTAAGCGTTTGCGCTAGAGTTGTACACTATTCGACATTTTCCCAAAACCGATTTGCGAATAGTTTAAACAGTCGCACTTGTTCAGATAAAATGATTATGGATATTTAATGGCCTGAAATGGAAGATATAAACTTGGATAATCTTTGACTTCAGCAGGATGGCTTACTACGTCACACAGCTCATGACTATGTCATCATAACTCATCTAATTTTTAAAATGTTGCTTGTATTTGGTCTACCCTTTATACATATGTTGCACGTACTTATTTATGTGTTGCTCTACTATATGTTGCTTTAAGCCTGAGATAAAATAGGTTAAAATTTTGATTTTTTTCACACTAGTACTTTTTATTGCAACGGTTGCTCTGGTACATTTAGTTACGAATTATTTTATCAAATTTATTTTACCTCTAGAAAAGTATTTGGAAGTGATCGAATTCTATTGGCTAAAGATTCGGATGACATAATAAAGGTTATAAAAAAAGTCTATATAAGAAATATTCTTCATACACTTAAATACATAAATATGTGCAAATTTTTAAGTTAAATAAGCCTGGTCGAAAGCAAATCGACAACAATAATTGAAATTTGCAATTTTTCTATTGATTTCAGTAAATTTACTTGCACTTCAATGCAACACAAATATGCAGGTAGGGAAAAAAATTTCTTGGATGAATAAAAAACGCTTTCGTGAAAGTTTTAGAGGCCATCATTGAATTGGATTGAATTGGCTGTCATTTTTCATTTGAAATTTAATATATAGATTTATAGACAATTATTTGCTAACAAGCCATGGAGGGATACACACCTCAAGATTTAAACTTTTTATGAAAATAGAGTTGTGTTTTTCTCTCTCATTTATAACAAAATGGCAGCCAGTTTAAATTATGATAATACTTTTTTGCGCCACATATTATATTTATTACTCTATTAGAGCGAATATCTGATTTACTGTGGTCTTCAACGTTTTCCATGTTTGAAATATTTAATTCCATTTTAATTTTTAAAGCACCTAATCATACGATTTTCAAATCAACAATTTGTCTATTTTTGTTTTTCTTTGGAACTCATTCCATTTCAAAAACGCGTCGATTTACAGAACATGAATGAGTAACTTAAGATTACACAAATAATGTTTTATAAATACATGCTCGTATTTAAATAAAAAAAGTAATGATAAGATTTGAGTATATATTTGGATTTTGACAATTCCTTTAATCGGCTTCATTTAGCAAACAGACTTAAATTCCTACAACAATCTCTATCACTAATATATTGTCTTTGAATTCTATTTGGGTATTCACTTCAAAAGTTGAGAAAATTTTTACAAATCGTCTGCGTGCAAGTACAACAAAAGGACGAGTATGAGCAAATAAAAGATAAACATGTGTTTAAAAAATACTTCGACAATAGTTACCTGTTCAGTCACAAACGCAATTGGGGTAAAAGCAAACCCCACTCAACCAGCAGTGCATAGTGGGACAAAGCTTTTGCTGTCATACATGACATGACATAAAAAGGTAGCTAGAAATAAACCAGCTTAAAAATAAACTATTCAAGTTAATATAAAGACAAGCAAAAAGTATCCACTATTTGGAATTATTTTTTTTTGTAATTTTTTTTACAATAGATTTAGATTTGTATTACTGTTGTACAGAATTTGAAGTGGCTTATTTAACAATAATGCAACGTTATGACTTAAAAAAAGTATAACAGTAAACGGTGTTGTGCTCGTAATAAGAATTGCATTTGAGGATCCTCATCCTGTTTCTAAAAACCTGCATCAGCATGAATTTCTCAAGACAGTTGAGTGAGGAGGGGACAATTATGTGGTTGAAGGTACTCAATAATTATGTTCATGAGCAAAAAACGTCAGTTAAGACTTTCATATGAACATAAGATGGTACTTAAGAACGTATTAATCCTGAAAATACTGCTATTAAAGAATAGTGCAAGGGGTGGCTTCCTTTTACTGCTATAAACCGATTACAATAGAATAGTATCATTATTATTGTTATCAAGTTAAAAGAACAAATAGGAAGAACAAATGTGAATTAAATTAAATTACATTGATTTAACTTTTTCTTTCAGTATGTGGCCTGCTAAATGTGGGAGTAGCTGCAATATTTGGACCCCAATCAACACATACAGCGAGTCATGTCCAAAGTATATGTGATAATATGGAGGTAAATAAAGTGTTTGCATTCAAAATATTTAATATGCCTTTAATTCATTGTATGAATAGATTCCTCATTTGGAAAACCGTTGGGATTATCGTCTAAGAAGGGAGAGTTGTTTGGTCAACTTGTATCCTCATCCTAATACTTTAGCGATGGTAAGTTCAGCTATTTGTTATTCTTCTCAGTTGTAATGTTATTTTAACTTAAATTTTTTTTAATTCTAGGCCTACGTTGATATTGTTCGTTTCTGGGCCTGGAAATCGTTTACCATTATATATGAAAACAATGATGGTATAGTACGTATGCAGGAACTCCTGAAGGATCATGACACTACTCCTTACCCTATAACAGTGCGACAACTAAGTGACAGTGGGGATTATAGGTCGAAAAATAGCATAATTGAAATTTCTCAACCATTTAGTTAATTTATTTCCATCCCTGCAGACCACTTCTTAAGCAAATAAAAAACTCTGCTGAGGGGAACATTGTTTTAGACTGCTCCACCGAAAAGGTTTACGAAGTACTGAAACAAGCTCAACAAGTGGGCATGATGAGTGATTATCACAGTTATTTGATCACATCTCTTGATCTGCATACCATTAATTTAGATGAATTTCGATACGGCGGCACCAATATCACAGGTTTTCGTTTGGTCAATGAAAAAATTGTCAATGAAGTTGTACGTCAGTGGAGTATAGAGGAGAAGGGTGTTATGCGTTCGGCGAATTTGTCAACTGTTAAAACGGAGACAGCTTTGATGTATGATGCAGTACATCTGTTTGCCAAGGCTCTGCACGATTTGGATACATCGCAACAAATTGATATTCATCCCTTAAGCTGTGATGGCCAAAATACTTGGCAACATGGTTTCAGTTTGATTAATTATATGAAAATTGTGGAAATGAAAGGATTAACAAACGTAATCAAGTTTGATCATCAGGGATTTCGTAGTGATTTTATATTAGACATAGTGGAATTGAGTCCGGGAGGAATACGAAAAATTGGTACCTGGAACTCTACTATGAACGAAGGCATTAACTTTACCAGAACCTTCAGCCAGAAGCAGCAAGAAATTGAAGCGAATTTGAAAAATAAAACATTGACAGTGACCACGATATTGGTAAGTTCCTAAATGCACACAAAATAAGTTTTCATATGAAGAAATTGTTAGTACAAATATGGTTTGTATTAAATCAGAGTAATCCATATTGTATGCGCAAAGAATCTGCCGTTTCGTTGACTGGTAATGATCAATTCGAAGGTTACGCTGTTGATTTAATACATGAAATCTCCAAAGCTTTGGGGTTTAGCTATAAAATACAACTCGTCCCGGATGGTAGTTATGGCAGTTTGAACAAACAAACGGGGTATTATTTAATATTCGACATCAATATTTTGAATTTTTATTTTTCTATTACTTCAGTGAATGGAATGGCATGATACGAGAGCTTTTAGAGCAACGTGCTGATTTGGCAATCGCTGATTTGACAATAACTTTTGAAAGGGAGCAGGCAGTAGACTTTACTACACCCTTTATGAATTTGGGCGTTTCAATTTTATACAGAAAACCAGTAAAACAATCACCGAATTTATTTTCATTTTTATCACCTCTATCTTTGGACGTATGGATTTACATGGCTACCGCTTATTTGGGCGTATCAGTGCTGCTATTTATATTGGCCAAGTATGTCTTTATTAGCGAATGATTTAAATATTTTCTAAGCACGTATTTATAATATTTTAGATTTACTCCCTATGAGTGGCCTTCGTACACTGATGCTCATGGTGAAAAAGTTGAAAATCAATTTACTCTACTTAATTGCATGTGGTTTGCTATTGGTTCCCTCATGCAACAAGGATGTGATTTCTTGCCAAAGTAAGTTATTTCATATATATATTTGGTAGTTCACCTTTGGTAATAAAATAATTCTTTTTGTTTTAGAGCCTTATCCACTCGTATGGTAGCGGGCATGTGGTGGTTTTTTACTTTAATCATGATTTCCTCATACACCGCCAATTTGGCTGCCTTCCTTACCGTAGAACGTATGGATTCGCCCATCGAAAGCGCCGAAGATTTGGCAAAGCAGACTAGAATTAAGTATGGTGCTTTAAAAGGCGGCAGCACGGCTGCTTTTTTTAGAGTAAGATAGTATTTAAAGCGTATTTAAGAGATCGCTTCTCCATTGACAACAATTTCATTTAGGATTCAAAAATATCCACATATCAGCGGATGTGGTCGTTTATGGAATCGGCTAGACCTTCTGTGTTTACAGCGAGTAATGGCGAGGGTGTAGAACGCGTAGCCAAAGGCAAAGGTAACAAAAATACCTTGCTTAGCACATTTTATTCAAGTTATATGTTTTTATAAAGTTAGGAACAAAAATAACATTTGAAATTAATATAAATGTGAGTCAAATATAAATGGTCATGGAAAGTTGTTCTTGAGGAATTGCACTTCATTATTTCCTCAGAATCTGTTAAAACAATTAAATTAAAAATTTCTTATTGCCTTAAATTTACCCAGCATTTATACATGCAAGTGTATGTTCGTAAAACTCTCACAAAACACTCACACTCGAGAAATTTTTCAAAAATATGATATTTTTCAAATTCATTTTCTGAAATCCAAAAACTATTTCAGAAACACCACTTTTTTGAATATTGTTTATAACACTTATACATATATGTTATTACTTATTAATTTTTATTTTTATTTTTTACTTATTTTTACCAGGAAACTATGCCTTCCTTATGGAATCGACTTCTATTGAATATGTCACAGAGAGAAATTGTGACTTAACCCAAGTGGGTGGTATGTTAGATACTAAATCTTATGGCATTGCAACACCACCGAGTAAGATGATTTTTTTGTAAAACAATATTAATAGAAAAATTTTAATGGTATTGAAAAACCCTTTTTAGACTCTCCCTATCGCACTTCCATCAATAGCGTCATCTTAAAGCTTCAAGAAGAGGGCAAATTACACATTCTAAAAACAAAATGGTGGAAAGAGAAGAGAGGCGGTGGCAAATGTCGTGTTGAAACATCAAAATCTTCATCAGCGGCCAATGAACTAGGCTTAGCAAATGTTGGCGGTGTATTTGTAGTACTAATGGGTGGCATGGGAGTTGCCTGCGTCGTTGCTGTTTGTGAATTCGTATGGAAATCAAGAAAAGTTGCAGTTGAAGAACGTTTAAGTGCCATTTTGCATGAATGAGAAAAGTCATAAACCCAAGATGAATGGGTTTGAAAGCATTTCAATTCTGCACGAAACAAAAACAAATCAAAAGAAAGAATTCTAAGAAGAATTCTCAAAACAATAAACACAAACAATGAATCAATATCAAAAATTTTTTCTTATCTAAATACTGAAAACACAATTATTATGAAGAAATACAAACATACATACATACATATATTTTTTAAATCAGCATATAAAAATCTCGACAAGTAAATAATAATCAACATTCCATAGGACTTCATATACTTTATTGCATTAATGGCTATAACTGAAAATCTACTAAAACAACACATTAATGATAATTGCATTTATATAAATATGTATGTATGTATTTAAATAAACTAAATGGGAATTGTAACATAAATTTAGACGTGCATACATATAACGTTCATTAGACAATTAATATCGTACTTTAGTTTATTAAACACATTTCTTACTTTCATTTTGATAATATATATTTACCATAAAGATAGAAATATTGAATTGTAATAAAATTAGTTTAATTTTAATAGATTAAGATTTGCATTCTTTAAAAGTAACCCAGTTAACCAATGGAACAAAAAATTTATTTAAATTACTTAAATAATAAAAATTAAAAAAACTACAAATTATTATTGAATTATTCCCACAAAATATTATATTCAATACATGTACGAGTATGTAAGTATGTGCATAAATAGTTATTACTTATATACTATATACTCAATACTATATTTGAAAGAACTTATCTCTGAATGGATTAAGCTGCTGTTGTTTTATATGGAAAAGGTTAAATAGGTTTAAAAATTTATTCAGTTAGTGAAAAACCTACCCATTACATTATTATTAATTTGCAATCATCTTATAACAATTTTATTTATTGCGATTGTATGTGGAATATCAGCAATTACAATTCCGCTACCAACAATTATAATTGTGCACAAGTACAATTACAATTAAAATGTTGGTATAGCTTGTCTACTTATATTTGTGTAATTTTCTTATATGATTGAATATTTGTGCATAATCATAAGAGTTTCAATGTTAAAAAACCAGTTGAAGTTCACTGATGAATTGGTTTACTCCAACGAAATGGTTATATATGAACAGCCCAGCCTACAACAACCAAAAGCTTGTTCTAAAATTAATTTTATAAAACAAATTGCAGTGAATCAACTTCAGTCTCAATAAAACAATTTCACAAAAAGGAAAACAAATTCCCTCAATAGGATTTTATAAATGTTTGTGATTTACTTAAAAGTTGCCCAATAAATTCTAAAAATACACCCATACATTGATTTAAGGAAACTCAATCTTACTATAAAAATAGATGAAAATAAAAATAATAATTGACTATCCTTACAGTAACTATAGATATTTATTCTATAGAATGTATTCGAATCTGAGGCAGTCTACTTTAAAGAATACAAAATGGTTACTACTTAAGTTGTTACTTGAAATAAGAAGAGCGAGAGAGAGAGAGAGAGAGAGACATATAGCTTACTTCTTTTTAAAACTACTATTCAGCGTTTTATTATTAATTTTTATAGCAAAGTTGCAGCGCCTCTGGTGTTAAGTATACGCATTAACCTTCTCCCTAAACTGCATTTGTAGCCATTTTATTAATTGCTTTACTTCGCCGACGATTCTGCCAACATTACCGACGAAGGAGTGTGCTGTAATGTACATTAGCATAGAAGAGCTGCCGATACTGTTTAATGGCCAGTGATATGCCTTTATTACTTAAATAGTGTAACAACAACTAAGACAGTGCCACACTAATATACTCCAGAACAATTCATGATGCTGATGAATTGTCCTGATTCATGAACCCCATAAATTCCCTTGCGATTACATGTAATGCGTAATTGTAAAATTAGTTTAATATTTAAAATATAAACCTGATTTTATAAATTAAATTAAATTAAATTGACATTCAAGTAGAATAATTTCCCATTCAAATAAGAGCTTCCAAGAAAAATCACGGAAAAGTCATAGTCCCACAGTTATGCATTATTTGCATCATTTCTAATGGTTTTATGATAGGCTTGTCATTGGAAAATGTGGTGTTTTGTGATGATCATTGACCCAATAGAAAGCTGTCTTCCATACGCTTTATTACGTCTGGGAAGGTACAAACTAGTCAATAGTCAAGTTTTTTTCCTTCTGTGAAATTAATTGTATCATTTATCATTTAAGAACTGAAGCAAAATAATGGGCTCAAGTAGATTTAAAGAAATAACTATTTTTTATGAATAAAAAAAGGTATTTTCGAAATCAAGAATAGAGCTTCACAGATTTGTGTAATTGAGATTTTGTATAAAAAATTTTGTCATGTATACACCAACGGCATGTGCGTATGTCACTACGTGCTACACAGCTCACACCACATTAGACATTCTGCACTGCGATTTGAGGGCATGGTTATCTCACGTGGAAATGATGTGAATTGGCCATGGAGATCGTGCGGTTTGACCCCATTAGACTTTTTCTTATGAGGTTTTCTTAAGTCGTATAGACCGAATATTTCACAACCCGCAGTGGCCTTTAAAACTGACGAAAACAAGCCATCGATCAAATTCAAAACGATTTATGCGAAAAATTGGATATTTGCATGATGTTATATTCCATATATAATAGCATCGATCGGCCTTTCAAATGAATAAAAAAATTCAGTAAGATCTTAAACACACTTTGTTCTAATTAAATTTAAATATATAAAGCGCTTAATGGAAGACCCGTTATAATATAAAATCCAATAAATATGTCTGGACGATCAATCTATGAATTGAATACAGGTCAAACAACACAAACAATAAACACCTGCATCTATTAACTTTTATATTTTTATGTTTTCAAACAGTCTCGACCGCAATGTGTCAGTCAACTCGACAACAAAATACTACAATACAATAACAACAATTACACACTGAACTATTAACGGTGTTTTGATTTGTTTCAGTATAATTTCCACTTTCGATTTCACTTGTGGCCGGTCAATAAATTTATAACAAAATTTCATTAAATATTTTATTAGAATCTCCCTTCAGTGCACACGCAAAATTGTTTCCTCCATTGTTTTCTATAAAAAAAAACAGAAGGAGGAGGAGGAGGAGAAACAGTCATGGCTGTTTTCTCCATTCATGATGGGCTTTCAGTCAATGTTAAACTTTTAAGCTGTAACAATGAAATTTCTTTTAGTTCTAATATTTTTTACCATTTTAAAAATATCCTTTTGCCAATATAATGATTATTCATCGTTTTTGAGTTCGAACGCATCCTTGGCAGTGGTAGTGGATCACGATTATATGCGTGATGAGAATATCATGTCAAAATTTCAAAAGATTTTAAGTGATGTAATACGTGAAAATCTAAAAAATGGAGGTTTGAATGTTAAATATTTCACATGGAGTGGCATACGCTTAAAGAAAGGTAAGCGAAGAAAGAAAATATTCCATTAATTGATTACTTTTTTGTGAATTTGAAAAATATTACCTCATGAGCCGCCTTGTACTTTTATGAATGCAACAATAATAAGGAGTCTCCACAAAAACAAAAATGTTAAAATTAGAATAAGTACGGGGCTTAACATTTCGGCCCTTAATAGTCTCGCTTCATATAATATCTATCACTATAATTTCCTATAAAAAGATCCTATATTGCTTAAAGAACCTCGTTGTCCTTGCAAATGCAACTTATCTATTTCTAACCTACCATTATTAAAGCTTTGACTTGATATTGACTGGTAGATATCTAGAACTGATCATACATCCTTAAGTGCAAAATTATCATTTGTCATCATCAAAGGAGTGAATAAAGATTATGAGTTGAGTGCATCAAACCATTCGAAATTTAATTAAAAAAATATCCATATACTCCTCACGATTAGTCAGTGCAAAACTTTGAAAAACAGTTCAAATTTGCTACAGAACACATTTCACTTCCTACAGAGTACTGGGATGGCGTTATTTTCTCTGATGAGACTGAAATGATGCTGTACTTCCATTATGAATCTAACAAGTTTTGGCGATAACCTCCAACAGCATTAGAAAATAAAAAAATTATTTCTACAGTAAAGTTTTGCAAACTGTCAGTTATAGTATGGGATTATATATCAAGCAAAGGAGTTGATAAAATCAGGATTTTAGATGATATGACTAAAGAAGTTTACCTTCATGTTTTAAGAAACAAACTGACCGCTAGTATGCGAAAATTCGGTTTTGTTTACCCGAGAAAATCTCAAAAGTTCATATACGACAGTAAAAAAGACAGCAGTTCTTCACTCGTTGTGATCTTGATGGCCAATTGTAATTTTATAAGCCATAGTAGTAGTAATGTCCTATCAATAATTATTGAATTATTAAAAAAGTCCATTGTAAATAAGGAACTCATGTACTCGCAGTTCTAAAGTGCCACAATTTCTAAAACTAACTTTAATTTTTTTTAGAATTTTTAGCCGCCATGACTGTGATGGATTGTGAACGTACATGGAAATTTTTTGAGTCTACTCGAACAACATCTGTTTTAATAATAGCAATTACTGACAGCGATTGTCCACGACTACCAATAGATGAAGCCTTAATGGTACGTGTACTAAAGTTTGCAACTAAACTGTCAACATTTGCAACTACATTTTCTGCTTTAGATACCATCTATTAGCGCTGTCAAGGAATTTCCTCAAATGATTTTAGATGCTAAAGTACAAAATTTGTTAAATTGGAAGACAGCTGTTATTCTGATGGACGAATCAATACTGAATGAAAATATTAAACTAGTAGAATCTGTGCTATATGAAAACATCAATTATAATATTGTGCCAATATCACTTTATCTCTATAGCATTAATAATCATTTGAGATCCCAAAGGAAGCGCCAAGCTATTCGTGAGGCTTTGCAGCCATTTCGTACCAGCTCGCAGAAATCACATAATTTTATTGTATTTTCAAAATTTTATGAAGACATTATAGAAATGGCTGAAAATATGAAAATGTTTCATGTAAGAAATCAGTGGTTATTTTTTGTTCTGGATGAACAACAGCGTGAATTCGATGCTATATCGGTGACACAAAATTTATATGAAGGAACAAATATAGCATTTGTTTTAAATGAGACTTTGCCAGGTTGCGTGGTAAGTTGCCGAGCCCTTTAGGATTACATACGACTTGATAAAATGATTGCATGTAACCTTTTCAGAAATCTTTAAATTGTACTATAGAGGAGCTGACCAAAGGGTTTGTTTTGTCGATATCGAAACTAATTACCGAAGAGCAATCAATTTATGATCAAATATCGGATGAGGAATGGGAAGCCATAAGATATTCGAAAAGAGAAAAACAAGATGATATTCTGAGAACAATGAAGGTAAGAACAAATATGTATATGTATTATAAAAATGTACACGTATGTATATGTATACATACGAGAATATAAAACACGGTGCTACTTGAAAAATATGCATGGGTTCCCATATACCAACTTTACCAATTCCCATATACTTTTCTTACTCCTCGTTTCTTCAGGAAATAACGCTTCAAAAAATCATAACTTTGTTGCCTTTAAGGTTATTTAAAAAAATATATAAATAAGTCTTTAAAACAAAGGAAGTTTCTTGAAAATTCGTTAACAAATATCCGAGTTGCGATCGGTTGAGTTAAAAAAATCAGTTTGTGTTGAAAAATGTTAATACGGTTATTTCGCAAATGCAAAAGGACCACGAAGTGATTGAGAAAAATGATAAGCGTTTTGTACTCTATGGACTCCGAGAAATAGCAATATCTCCATGAAAACCCCGTTTGTTTCATCATGTAATTTTTGAAACAATTACAAACATTAATAGTATCTTGACATACGAGTATGTATTTATTATTATATAAGTATTTATATTTATGCGTGTCATCCCAAGGGATAACCAGCAAAACTTTCTTCGAACTATCCTGATGATCATACAAAGTTTGAAGATGCAAACGTTATAAACATGTTTTTCTTATAAATGCAAAACTGATTTTCTTATTTGATTTCCTTATAGAATTACAACACACTGCACATTTACATTTTGAATCCTAGAAAAATTCAAAAGTTACCCATTTCATTTCTTTCACCTCTCGTCGCATAGTTACAGGTCCAGGATAATTATGTTTATTGAAATCAACAACAAGAAATTTCGGGTCGATTAACCAATCTACTTCGATTACTTAAGCTTTTACAGACCAAAACAAAAGGATATTCCTAGTGACTAATTGATGTAAAGTTGTTTACGTAAATAAAAATTTATTTTTAACGTTTTTTTTTATGTAAATAAAAATTTCTGAGATCTACTAGACCTCGTGAAAAACTCTAATAAAAAAATTGTATTTACATGAAAACTTTTAAGTCAACTAGCGAAAAAAAATTATTAAAATTCTAAGAAAAGCCTGACCTGAATATCAAACAACAACAAAAGGAAATTTTACTTTCCATCCGGCAAACAGTCTGCTCGTTTGATGCAAAAACAGTTTAGTGAGCGAGTTCAGCATTCGATATACTACAGAGGGGAAAATAGTTTTTGGCTTACAGCTCAAGCTAGTCAAGAGGCTTATCTACGCTTTCGCCAGATGGAAGTTATTTCCTTATAAATATGTAATGGTAATATAAAATCTTATAAATTGTGTATTTCTCAGGAATATTTGAAAGAATATAGTCAATGTGCCAGTTGTTCTAAATGGCGTATGGATACGGCTATAAACTGGGGCAAATCTCAAGAACACAAAAACTCTTTAAGAGGTAATACTATAAAAGGAATAAGATATATTCGCACAATGTGTATTTGCAGTGCATGTTTAATTTCATATGATAAAGCAAAAACAGCGTCTTAGAAAAAATTATAATTTAATAATTCAAAGTATGTTGAATTTATTTAATTTGACTTTAATTCGGGTCTTGAAGTTGACAACTCAGGTTGATTTTTTTTCAAATTATTTTTTATTAATCTCCTACTGTAATAGTAATTGGCTTCTCCTCAAAGTTTCCTAAAAAAATATTTTAGGGCCTAAACTCCCAAATTTAGAATTCGTCGAACTTGATTCAAATTAAATAAATTTCCAGGCTAAATTCGTAATGTACAAAATTAAAACATTTTTGTAGGTAATGATTTGCTTGGGATTATTTTCATCACGTATGGTCGTTAGCTAGAAAATATCCTTGGGAGGTCTACAACCATTGGCAATTTTTCAGAAGGAGAAGGTAAAGAAATATTTTTCAACATATTAGAACATCATGATAAGGAAGAGATTTGGTGGAAAGAGGGTAAATGTCTTCTGAGAGGGATCATCTATATACGAAAGTGTGATCCAGAAACAATAAAATAATACCCAAATTTTGTACCGCTCTGCTTCCCAAGTTAATATTTTATACAAAATATACAGATTTACGATTGCTATTTAACGAATAATTACAATTACGGTTTTCCCAAGAATCAAAAAATAAGAAAAAAAAACTATCGCTTGGTCTACATGAAAAATATCGCACACACATTGAACACATAAAAAAATACAAGCACGACGATTTAAAAATTACATTCCGCATGACAAATACACACTGTGTGAAAATAGTTCATTTGGAACATTATTAAGTAAAAATGTTATAAGAAAATCATTTATTTTTATTGATATTCATTTTCAAGCTACATTTGAAACCCGCAATAGAAATATGGAATTTATTAATGTGGGTTATTGGACACCGGTATTGGGTTTTGTTACCAAGGAAATGCTATTTCCTCATGCCGTGCATTATTTTCGCAATATAACGCTGAATATTTTAACAATTCATGTGGGTGAACTTTCACAATTTTTAAACTACAAAATTAATATACAATTTAAAAATCTATAATCGCAGAATCCACCATGGCAAATTTTAAAGAAGGACAGTAGAGGCGATATTATTGACCACTCGGGTATTGTTATGGAAATTGTTAAGGAATTATCTCGTATGCTTAATTTTACTTATAAGCTTCATGATGCCCTTGCTAACAATAATGATGAGCAATTGGTTCAAAATGAAACGGTAATTTTTTTTAATTCAATTAAAAAGAGTCCATATGAAAAGTTTCTTATAAAATAATTTTTAGGATCTACTCGGATCTCTTACATATATAATACCATATCAAGTTGTTGATATGCTTCAAGCGAATAAAGTAAGTTTACTTAGTGTAAAAAATGGATTTTAGTATGTACATTTCTAACAATTCTAAATAATTGCTAGCAAATTTGCTTAAGGAACATGGACTAATTTTACTTCTTTTTTTATTATTAACGAAGGAGTTATGTCGCGGCTTCCAAAGTATTTTAATGCAAAAAAGTTTATCAACTTTTAATTTGGTGCAAACAATCGTACAATTTAGAGCAAAAATCGTCAATCCGCCAAAAATTAATTTTTAGCGCCCCAAAACCTCAACATGACAGTAAGGAAAGGAACACAATACAGTTTCGTTAAAAATTTTCCCAATAAAAATATGAACATATTTGAAGCGAGAAACATATTTTTGCGAATATAGCGATGCGAGAGCGGCAACTGTATTAACAAAAATTTCAGTGTGTATACTCGTATGCGACAAAAAATATCTAATCAAAAAGATTAAAAAATATTTATAAAATTAGTCGCATTATTTTTTACTACTTTTGATTACTTTATAGTAATCTTCAGCAATCGAGATTACTTCTGAATTATCTGTAATTATTAGTCATGTAAAATTTAAAATAATCGTAATTTAATCAATAACTAGAATAATAATTAAAAGTAATCTTTAAAAGTAATCGGATTATTTTTTGATTACTTTTGACTATTTTTGATAATTTTGTTGTAATTTCAAGTAACTTAGATTACTTTTCCATTATTAGTAATGGTAATCAATTATTAAGCGTGCGAAACTGAATATAATCGTAATTTAATCATTACTTCAATTAGTAATTATTATTAATAATTAGTAATTATTAGGATTAGTAATCCTTACTTGACAGCTTTGGCGCCACCACGATTGCTAACATAAAATAAAGTGATATTAACCGCAGACTGTTTAAAATACGTATACATTTTGCTATTAATTCTCTGACAACTGGAAATGTTCTTCTTTTACAGTTTTTCATAGCAGCTGTAGCAGCAACAGTCGATGAACCGGACAAGAGACATTTTAATTATACGATGCCGATAAGTATACAAAAGTATTCGTTTATATCTCGTAGACCAGATGAAGTTAGTCGCATATATTTATTTACTGCACCATTTACTTTACAGGTAAAATTAGTTTAAAAATAATTTTGTTGACTTTAAGAACTAACGATAAAAATTAAGAGGATATTGAAAATGTTTTCGAAAAATTTCACCATTAGGTCAATAAAATTTTTGAGAAATTCCGAATGGAGTTCTTAATAGTGAATGAAACATTTTGAGTGGTTGAAATTTAGTGATAAAAATTATTGATTATATTCAGTTTTCTTAATCGAAATAAATTTTAAGTTTTTTTTATATGTATATAATTAATAAAAAATCCTTTTTCTTCAGACCTGGGCGTCTTTAGTTGCGGTCATTTTAATTACTTCACCAGTACTTTATGTAATAAATCGTTTTGTACCGACGCAATTTTTAAAAGTTAAAAATTTTTGTAAACTTAAAAACTGCTTTTGGTATATTTATGGCGCTCTACTGCAACAAGGTATTTGGTATATTTTATTTATTTATCCATGAAAATATTATTAAATCATGTAGTTTATAAAAATTTTAGGTGGCATGTACTTACCCCAAGCTGATAGCGGTCGTTTGGTTATTGGTTTTTGGTGGATAGTTGTAATTGTTTTGGTGACCACATACTGCGGCAATCTCGTGGCATTCTTAACGTTCCCGAAATTTCAGCCAGGTTTGGATTACCTTTTCCAACTTTTTGAGCGCAGAGGATATGAGCACGTTGGTTTGCGTAATGGTACATTTTTCGAAAAATATGCAACGGTATGAGAATATACATTCAAGTATGTATAGTATATGTATGTTATGCCCGCACACAAATTAACTATGGAAACTTTTCTCCTTATTCTAATTGTCGTCGTCTACGTCTGATCAAGACGACAACAATATATATATCATTGTGTCGACAACAATTGACTATTACTGACAGGTTATTATTACAGGTCCTATACTCCTTATAAGATCGAGGGGAATACATATACATACATATATTATTACAACTTGAGCTTAAAAATTTCAAGAAGCCGTCAATAACAGTCTGCAGCGATCACAAAAAATCCATTCTTTTTACTGTTGACTTGATTTGGCGACGACGGCGACAATTACATGTATAACAAGGGGTATTATTTATGACCTTGTGAAATCACTTTATCTAACACTTTATCTAACAATTTATATTACACATGGTTTTACCTATAAGGAATTAAGAGACTGAATTTTAAATTTTCTATATTCGTTCATCGTATACATGTATTTATGTATGCAGTTGTACACAAATAAAAAACGCGTGTAGCAAATTAGGCGAATTTTAAGCTGAGCTGGTATTGTCCTAAAAATAAAAAATAAACAAAATTGTTACAAAAACTTTTTATTTGGAACTAAACTTTTATGTTTCACTTGAGTGAAACATTGCGTTATTTCCATGTAAATTCTTATTTTTTCACAAATAATTGTAGTAAACTAACGCAGCGCTTCACCTTGGTGAAATACACAGCTTGGCCTAAATACTTATTCGAGCACTACGTCGCATTATTCGGTATTTTGATATGTAAACGAAACTAAGCTTTAATAAAATTTCTTATGACTTTATGAATAATATTCAAAGAACAAAGTTCTTTGGCATAACTTCGGTTAAGCTTTAGATATAATTCTGATTTTTGTTATACATATGTATAAAGAGGATATACCTTTGCCTTAGTAATTTAAAAAAAAAATTGATTTTTTGAGATATGACTATATTGCATTAAAAAACAACATAATTTAAAAACCATATTTTCCAACACCTTTTGGTAAATCTTCGGTTTAGCTTCAGATGTGACTATGATTATTTTTCTACATACTTGATTATAGAGGATAATGAGGAATCGTTTTTTATCAATAGCTCAACCATTTTGATATTTGATATTTAGCGTTGTTGCATTAAAAGAGCGATATATCCCTTTCAACAATTATTTTCCTGTTCGATAAAAACCAACTTTTATTTACACTGCCTAACATTTTTTTCAAATATTTTTATAACATCAAATACATAGTTCAATGTAAGACAAGTAATGATACATTTTGATAATTTAAGACATTTATCAAGTGAAGGTAAATACATAGTTATGTATGTATATGGGCATACTTATGTAGATATGTATATATATAACATTTTAAGGAAATGGTTTTCAATAGACTTTTTCTTTTTTAATATACATACATATATTAAATGCATATTTAGCAAATGTAGTTTTTGATATTAAGAAGCAAAAAAATCATAAAGGTCATTTAAAAATATTTACGCTCATATATTTACATAATATCTGATAATTAAAAACGTTAAGGCTAAAATTATCAATTTTAGTGAACTATAAAATATATATTTAGAGTTATATTTAAATATATTTTCGAAAGCCAATGATTCTAACCAGAGGTTTTTGCTCTTAGCGAACAACCTCAGTTTCTACAATTTTAAAATTTTCTCTTGAAATTACATCCACACGCTAATTTCAGTTTTTTTTTTACAATATGGAAATCTCATTGTGTGTAAAGTTATAAAATTGCAGTACACCCAACTCCGTACTAATTTTTTATCGTCTGTCCACTCTCAAACTCAAGAATTACAGAAACCAAAACAAAAAAACAAACAGGGAAATAGAAAGCTTGTCAGCGGCGGCGGCTGAGCGATAAAATACTGAAGAAGGCTAAAAGTTATTTATATAGCCGATATTTAATAAACAAATTTGTTCAAAATTTTTTTGTACAGTAAACTCATTTTTTATAGAAATATATAAATTACAAATAGAGTTTTTGCAATTAGCATTGTTTTTTGTGGCTTTAGCTCTTCATATGCCGACATTTCATTAGTCGCTAAACCAAATTGTTAGTGAACTTTAAGCTAAAGCCACAACAAACAATGCATTTTGCAAAAACTCTAAAGTCGTAACAATTATTTGGAGAGAATATCCCGAAATAATAAATTTCAATATTAAATTACAAATATGTACATTTTTATCAGAAAATGCTCTATACATATGATTATAAAGTTTCACTACAATTTGCGACCATAGTGCAACAACACGCTTACGTACTTACATATTTACATAATTGGTTCTATCATTTATATTGTAGCCTCTGCTTATTCTACTTCTCAACGCAACATAAAAAGTGAAAAATTCAATCCATATACACATAAAGCCAAAAACTCTCACCCATACACCTGTTGTAAACACTATTAGCACCATGACAAACGAACTAAAACAACTTGAAATTTATTATGGAAATGCTCACTTTTCCTATCACATCACATTTCCCTTCCAAAAAAAGCTTTCAATAAAAATTTTAATCATTTTCACTTTCAACACACAATTATAGAATTTTTTCTAATGTGCAACACTATTAAAATTTTCTTTAACAAAATATATTACCAGATTTTATGTATTAACGTGAATCTATCCCACGAAATTAACTCGCGATTGTACCGCTGCGGCTGTCATCTAACTAAAGAAATAAACTTTAGACTAAATCCGCCATGACTACGTAATATTCCGTCGTGTACAACATCAAAACTCATTAATAAGCTCGAGCAAAGACCAGAACATCATCTTAACTTAATTTTACAACAGACAATAGCACATTCTCTAAAATTTCCTTAAATGCTATTTTTGAGATTTCTGTAAAGTTTTAAAGAAAAAGAGATAATACAAGTTTGTTTTCAAGTAATTTCCCCAACTTGGAAAATACTGCTGTCAGATTTGTAGGTATTTCATATGGAAAATATAAAGTTTCCGATATAATGACTTTACGCTGTATTCAAGACTTGACTTTCTAATTTTTGCAGAAGTTACTAATATAAAGGATACGAGAGTAGTTGTATTATGAAAGGATTAATGAGAAACTGGTCATTCAACAGCAAAACAGAACTAAACTATTGTTGGTGATCGCTACACCATCATACATAAATAAAAAAAAATATGAACTAAAGTTCTCAAAATTAAGCCTCTAACTCGACCGATATTAATTACGAATTAGTAAGAAAAAGAAAAACAAAGAAAACAGCACGAACCGTTCAATTTAGAAACCGAATTTGACGTGGAATAACGGATTATGAATTCAAGCCAACCTCATTAAAGGAAAAACACGACTTTAATATTAATTCGCTTTAGTACAAAAAATTAGTTTTTAAAATATTTTTGCGTCGTTTTGAAAATTTCAATCGCAACCTAAACACTGGAGTATAAGTTTGTTGCACAAATTATACCCTTCATATATTCTAAGGCGAATTATTTTATATGGTGGCAAAACGAACAGACATTTTTGGTACACTGTCCATAATACGAAGCAATTTCTACTTATGGATTTTTATCAGTGGCCCACAAATAATCAAATTTGTAAAAAAACATAATTTGCTTGTGGTGGAAAATATTTAGCGCATTTCAAGACTTAATGGCACAATGGCAAAAAAAAATTTTCACATTAGAAATATAATAAAATGCTTTGGATTAAGAAATATATGATGTTTAATAAAATGTTTGTCACACTGATTGTAATATCAATTATGTTTATTAATATTCAAATACAAAAGCATGAAACATTATTATCAACATAATATAGAACAAAAAATATATTGAATATGCACTGCATTATCATTGTTTTAATGTTAATACTGGAAGAGGATATTCATGGAATGCAAATACAAATCTTTGTTAATAATTCCCAATCAGAGTTTAGATATTCTTATGAAAAACATGACATCACTAAAAAAAATTCTGCTTATTCCTGCACAAATTTGTGCCAAAAAAATCTCCAAAGGAATATTTCGAATAAACACACTCGCATTGAAAAAAATAATACATTACAACATTTCCAAGATGTCTGAATAAAATTTTCATAATAAATCAGTAAAATAATGTACTAAAAGCTTCACTTACAATGTCTTACCCTCTAATAACGCGACTCTAATACTCAGTTGCCATGTTGGATTTAGTTATCATAATGTTTATATACATATACTACGTTTATACGCACGTCTTATTTGCAAATAAAAAAGAAGAATGTTGCCGTATAACTTTTTTATTGTAACTTATTAACTCACTTAAACAAGTCTTGAATAACGGCACTATTTGCAAATAAAAAGTAAGACGTTGCCACTTCATGAACGTTTTTTGTGTTTTACTTACCAAACAATCATATTTTCGTCACATGGCATCACTAATAATAACACAAGTTCTGTATGCGATTTCCCGTATAAACAGTGAATTAGTTATTTGCAAATAGTTCTATTTGCAAATAAGACGTGCGTATAAACGTAGTAATAGATGAAAAATTTGCCATTAGTTTCAATTTGAGTCTCAACCGATAATTCAAAAATAATGACTTTCTTAATTTACTGATTGATATTGTTTCAATTGAACATTTATATCCCTTCATAGTCAAACATTTTTTCTACTGATACTGTCTTGAGCATTATAAGGATACCTACAAACAAACATATGTACATAAAAAATATTTTCAGAAAGTTATTTACTTGTTCACGAAACACTTTAACAACATAAAATGTTTTTTTTATATTACTACGACCAAACAAACTAATATATGCATAGCTAAATAAGCAATAAGTTTTATATATATACTCCACGTTTTAGTTATTGATATTTAAAAAGAATGCTGTCTTTCTTGTGTATTTAACGAGACCTTTAAAATAGAAAAACATCGAAGTGAACAGCAAAGCTCTATATACTCTCAACCCTATAATCTGCTTTCTAACAATTTGCAAGAAACACTAAATTTTCCTAATATCGTTGTAACGGAAAAAAATTTTTAAATTATTTGTTAAAAAACTAATACGTCTTGGCCACATTTAGTTTAGCCTAAGAAAATTTTCTGTGAATAATTCCTAATCAGGATTCAATGGTACTTACGAAAAACATGGCATCACCAAAAAACATCTCAGCTTAACTTTCTGCACAATTGTGCCAACGAACTTTCCAAAGAGGATTGCGCAAATAAGGACACTTGCACTAATAAAATAATATATTACACCGGCGAGTAAATACATTAGTTTTGTTTTTATAGCGTTTCCAAGTTACTTGGATTAAATTTTCACAATAAATCACTAAAACAAACACTCACATTCTCTCCCAATGTCTTACGGATACCAGTGATGGAAAAGTTGTTACGATCGTACTTTTTTTTGATACTATTTGATTTGAAAAAATACCGTGTTACTCCTCTGTTACATTTGATACTCTCAGTGATACGTCTTAAATTCATCTGTTTTAGTATAGCTATTGTTTGTTTTTTGCATAACTATTAGTTAAAACAGATTGTTTAGTTATAATAATGAATTTGTATTTAAACATATATATTTATGTCCTCTGTTCATTTTTTTTTTAATTTGAATTGAATTTGAATTTTATATTGGGTATTTTTTAAGGTATAAAACTTTAAACTGAAATAAATTCTAGGTGAATAACGCTACTGGTATAGATTTGGGCTTATTTGAAGGACAATACTCAATGATTTTGACTTTAATGTGATGGAGGAAGTTTTTTTGGAAATGGTCTTAAAATGTAAGAGAAAATTATCTTCGAAATAAACCCAAATCCATTCAATTGGCATTATTTATCTAGGGGCTATTTCAGTTTAAAGTGATATACCTTAAAAAGTACAAAATAAATTTTAAAAATGTTTTGTTTATAGGTAAAATGAACTTTTTATGTATCGATTTATGGTTTTTGTTAACTTTTTGTTTTCATAAATATTTTTTTACTGTTTAATAAAAATTAAAAAAAATAAGATATGTTACTCTTGAGGTTAAAAAAGTACTCTCAGAAAAATTTTTTGATACCGAAATGAAAATCTCATTTCCCATCACTGACGGATACTAATAACGCGACTCTACAACTTAGTTGCCATATTAGATTTAGCTGTGCTGTCATACCATTTATATAGATAATGAATTTGCCACCACTTCCTAATTAAGTTTTATTTCACAATTCAAAAACTAATAACGTTCCTAATATATTGTTTCATAAATATTTTACTATTTATAATAATTTTACCAATTGAACATTTATATAGCCTGTTAATCAAAAACATATATTTTTTCTGCTGATATATATTGAAATCGGCAATATAAGTATACATATGCATCTACATAAAACCACTCATTCACGAAACTCTTTACCGGGATTATATATGATTTCTATAGTACTAGGAAGTCAAACTAACAAATATATCGCTAAATAACGATAATATGTTTTATATACTCTACGTTTCAGTTATTGATATCTAAAAAGAAGCTTGGCTTTCCTGTATACTTAACTAGACTTTAAAATAGATAAACATCGAAGTGAACAGCAAAGCTCTATACAGTCTCAACCCTATAATCCGCTTTCAAACAATTTGCAAGAAACACTACATTTTTCGCAATATCATATTAACGGACTTATATTATTTAAAATTATCTGTTAAAAACTGATACTTCTTGGCCACATTTATTTTAGCCTAAGAAAATTTTCTGTAAATAATTCCTAATCAGGATTTAATGGTACTTACGAAAAACATGGCATCACCAAAAAACATCTCAGCTTAACTTTCTGCACAATTGGGCCAACGAACTTTGCAAAGAGGATTTCGCAAATAAGGACACTTGCACTAATAAAATAATATATTACACCGACGAGTAAATACATTAGTTTTGTTTTTATAGCGTTTCCAAGTTACCTGGATTAAATTTTTACAATAAATCACTAAAACACACTGACATTCTCTCCCAATGTCTTACCGATATTAATAACGCGACTCTACAATTCAGTTGCCATATTGCATTTAGTTATGTGTTGTGCTGTCAGACTGTATAGATTACAAATTAGTTACTAGTTACCAATTAAGTTGTAGTTGGGAATTCAAAATGTAATGGCTTTCTTAATTTATTGTTTCATAATTTTTGCGGTATTTATAATAATATAACTAATTCAACATTTACATCGCTTGTTATTTAGGGCCTGTTTGCCGATGTCGAAAGAAAACTTTCTTTCGCAATCAAAGCGAAAGAAAACTGATTTGGGTTTACCTAAATTGGTTCTATGCGAACGATGACTCGAACGACAACTCGAATGAAAACGTAAGTGTTTTCATACAAAAATGGGTTTGTCTATTTCGAAGTTGTTGTCAACTTTGCGAACACAAATTTCAAAATCAGGCACCAGTTATTTTGTGTTCGAATGACAATAATTTTTTGAAAAAATATATAAATAAACAAATATTTTATGAAAAAAATTTTTAATAACAAATAGCTTTTTTAGTTGTGAGTACATACATACATTCATACATATGTATGTACATTTGGGGTGGGTTATTGCCTACATATACATATACATATATGTACATACATACATACATAGGTACTTATTTTGTATTTGCTACTTGCAAAAATGACACATATTGTTTGCAGATTTGAAATCTGATTTAAAATCTGATTTGAAATCTAGAACCAAAAAGACAACAAAAAAGTATGCAGGAAGCAGGTGGTTGTAGTTATATTTTTTTATTTTGTAAACTTTTAGTTTGTTTTGGTTACATTTTCTTTATTTCGGCAGCTGATTAATTTCAAAAGGAGTTGCATTTGACTTCAAAGAATTTAGTAGTATTTTTTGTATTTTTAGAGGAAATTGCTGTAAAACAATTATACTTATAAGTTGGCACTACTTTGCTTTATTAACACGTAAGATACAAAAATTGACTGACGTAAGTAGCTGCGAACGAAAGTGAGTGACATAGACAAACTCAAATTGATTCGAATGTGAGTGACTAGCTTTCTTTCGCATGAGTTTTCTTTCGACATCGGCAAACAGGCCATTAAAAAATATTTTTTTTACTGATAATGACTTGAGCATTATAAGGATACATACATATATAAAAAAAATTTAATTAAAATATTATTCAAGCTCGATGTCTTATTAAGTGGTTAAACAATTTTATTTGATATTATCGATATTTCTATACTCAATGAGTATCATCTTCAGAAAAATTCTGAGCTTCAATAATATTTTAATCAAATTGCTATAAAAAAGGTTAAAAAATATAGAGGTATTACATAAAAAAAAATTTAAGAAAGTGATGTTTCTGTCTGCAGTTATTTAATTGTTAACGAAACAATTTACCAATATAAAATATGATTTTTTATTACTAGTTTGTTTGTGCATAACTAACATATACATTAGCTAATATACTATACATGCGCTACGTTCGATATGAAAAATGGGTTTTATAGATATTTAAGTAGATCTTTAAAATAAATAAAAATCGAAGTAAACAAAGAGCATTTTGTACATCATATGCAAAAAAAAAAATTCTAATTGTTGAAACGAATTCTCACATTTGTTTTCTTTAAACCGAACTCATGAATTTTTCTAAAACTGAGAAAGCAAACCTGGTTGAAAGTAAATCGAATGCATTATTATTCTATTAAATAACTTAAGACGCTCCAAAAAGAAACAGTTGGTTTATTGACATTTTTAATGCTTAAAATATTAATTCAAATTCAACTTTGCCCTAAATATCGCGATATTCAGCACACCAATTTGTAAATTTTTCGTTTTTGGAAAATATTCGATTTCAAAAAAGGAGTCGAATTGCAGAATATGGCTATATAATTTGCTTTTTAGCAAATTTTCAAGAAACACACAATTTTCCGCAATATCGTATTAACGAACTTAAATTATTTAAAATTATCTTTGCCACATTTATTAAATGATGGTCTAAAATATATTTCTGTGGATAATTTCTAATCAGAATTTAATGGCACTTACGAAAAACATGGCATCACTAAAACACATCTCAGCTTGTTCTTCTACACAATTTTGCCAACGGCATTTGCAACGGGAATTTCGTTAATAAAGACACTTGCATTAATGAAATAATACATTACACGTACAAATTAATATATTAAGTTAGTTTTTATAACATTTCCAAGTTACATATATGGACCAAATTTTCACAATAAATCACTAAAACAAATACGTTGCTGCTGTTGATATGTCTTACCGATACTAATAGCGCGACTCTACAACTTAGTTGCCACATTGAGTTTAATTAATTGTTATGTTGTCGGACTTTTTGCGGAGTATTGTAAACTCATATTTGCCACTGGCTGGCAATTGACTTTTTGAAATTTAAATAAGCGTTAAAATTTTCGAGAACTTGAACTCCTATATACATTACAAACAAAAATTAAGGGATTGTGTGGTAAGTTCTTTATACATGTATAATTTAGTAATTTTCAATAAACAGTTTTTTTTCCTTTTCGCGTGTTTCCAAAACAACAATTTTAAAATTTTTGATTTAAATGTGAATTGTACTTTTAATAACAATATTGGATAGGTTTGATTTAATTCTATTGTAATCTTTTTTGCGGATTATTTTGAATCTATAATTTTAGGCTAATCGTTCTTGCATTCAAATGTTATTTATCAATTATATATATGAATTAAGTAAATGACTTGAAACTTATTAACTTATAGAAAGATATACGTACATATATCATTTTCTAGATTTCAACCCGCACAGAATTTCACAAATTTTTGGAACTTGCTACTATATACAACAACATGAGAGAGGAAAATATTCAAGCAGTCCGAGAAGGCAGTCGTGTAAATATTGATTGGCGAATAAATTTACAGTTGATAATTCAGAATCATTTTGAGAAAGATAAAGAGTGCACATTCGCTCTAGGCAAAGAAAACTTTTTAGATGAACAAATAGCTCTAATGGTGCCCATCAATAGCCCATATCTTGATTTGATAAATGACCATATACTACGTTTAAGTCAAATGGGTTTTATTGAAAGATGGCACGAAACAAATTTACCTTCTATGGATAAATGTAATGAGCGTGGAGTTCTAAGACAGATAACAAATCACAAAGTTAATTTGGATGATATGCAAGGATGTTTTTTGGTACTACTAATAGGTAAGAATTCAGAACAGTTTAAAATCATAGCAATGATGCATCTGATGCGAAACGTAAGAATTAATCACGCAATTATAAAGCATCCTAGAAAAGCGCATCGGATGCAACGCAGTGATTAATTTCGGGAAAATAATTTAATCATTACATTTCCTTTCTAAGGTTTTCTTGTGGCTTTCTTTGTCATAATGGTGGAGTACTGTTTGCACAACTGGTACTTAAGACGCACTTTCAAAAATAAAACATTATTTTCAAACTGAATTTTTTTTAAATATAAGCTGTACAATATAAATAAAATTAAGCGAGTTACATACTGTTTTTTCAAGTATTTTTATTTTACATGGAAAAAGCTACAATCACTTATATTTTTGTTTACACACTAAAAACTGTACAAAAGCAGATTGCGACACCATTTACTTCATTGAATTTATGCGGAATTGGCATTGGGGCCACGGCGACGACCGAAACCGGGCACAATGTTAACGAACCGACGGTTATATTGGATACGTCTCTTGGCGCGTCCAGTCTTCTTCTTTTTCTTTTCTTGCTTTTCCACTTTTGGTGTTTGGCCCTTTACTTTACCGGCACGAGCCAAGGAACCGTGTACTTTACCACCCAACATTGGGACGGTAATATCCAATTCGCACGAGGACAAACTAGACACGGGTGTTTCATTCTCCAAAGCCATGCCTTCACAATTTAAATTGAATTCCTCAGCATTGAAGCCATGGAGTTGAGCAATTTGAGCCTACAAAGCAAATATAATAGAGGAATTATCAATAATGCAGTAATAGTGAGGTTATATATTGTAAGATAATCAGTATAACAATTTATTGTTATATATGTACTTACCTTGACAGCTGCAATATTATCATCTTGATGAACCTCAAGGGTTTCAATACATTCCAAACCACGTACAAACAATTGCATGTTGATGTATGTGCTCTAAAAATTTATTAAACAAACAGGAAAAATTAGTTAAGTACTACTTAAATGCTTTCTAGCTTTATAGGAATGTCATATTGTGCTTGTACGGTAAACACGTGTATTTAATGTTTCATCCTTTGTTTATTAAAAACCAATTTTGTATAAAAAACAAGAAATCCACTACGGTAAGCAAATTAATTTTTGAATTTTCAAAAGCTTTAATTTCATAATTTTTACAAAATTTTAGCAGAAATTCTGATTTTACCTTGTCAATTGTGTGAAGAGTTAATAAAAAAGAAAGATGGCCGCATATCTTCGAAATTATTCATATTAAGTTCGAGTCTCGTTATTTGACAACTACATGTTCGAAGGACAGAGTTGCACAGCAGCATCTGCTTATATAACAGAGTTGTAGCTGATATATGGTTTGTTATAACATCTACCATATTGCAATTAGTGTTATACTACATTTACACCTACGCAAAATCTAATAGATTTCAGCTGAAATCTCGAAGAAAATCTCTGCCGTTTAGACCACTGCTTTTTGACGTATTATTGGATTTCATTTTCATAACAAACAGCTGACTAAAGATAAATAAAAAATTGTCTCCAAACTTTTATTTTATTTTGTTCAAAAAATGGAAGGGAAAAACAATATTTTAATATATTATACCTCTACATATAAAAAAATGCAAATGAAGCTGGTATTGCTACGTAAGAAAAAACAGAAGCATTTGTTACCGCAAATCTTTTGTTTCTATCGCGCTTTTTTTCCTTACAATTGTCAAAATTTTCTTATTCAGCGCTGTATATTTCAGTATAATACCAAAAAATACACAGTTGCATCATTCAGTATTTGAAGATTTTGTGAGATTTTGCTAAAATCTAGTTCGTAAGTAGATTTTGTTTTGTATGGGAAATCTGGTAGAAAAGAGCTAGATTTCCCTCAAAATCTCATAAGTACTAGATTTTGCGTAGGTGTAAATGTAGTATTAATGTTTATTGAAAATTTTATTTATGATGATTCCTATACGTTTTGTGAATTCCTAAACTATGTTTTCTTATATTTTTGCTTGTGTTTTGCATATGCAAAAGTCAAGATTGGAAATTAAAGTTTTATAATGTATAACACTGTTATCGTTAAAGTTGTTTAAGCAACTATTATGTTCATATGACGAAATTAAGCACTTGCTAAACTAAATATCAAAATTTTTATTTGCACACCAACACACAAGCACATAAATCTGTGAATGGTGTGAACATACAACAAAACAGATATATGTCGCACATGATGGCAGCCTGCGGATATTGCTCATGTTCATGCTGCTTTCATGTGCAGCCATCGTCGTCCAATTATGTTCGCCATAATAAATACAACCGACATATATAAACACAAATCAAAATAGACTATGAAAGAGAAATAGAAAATAATTAAACATATTCATATATAATCAAACATATTTTCGTCACGTGCAAAAACGTGAACATATTAACACTATTGCTCTGCCGGGCTTATGTTCATATCTTATTCAAGTCGATGGCTCGTGAAGACGTAAGGTTATTATGTTGCAATCCTGTTTATTTGAGCAGGTGTTCGGACAACGATGGTAGCATACGAACGAAACATTAACATAACCGGTGTCCACGAGCCGAATTCATGTTCGACATGTATATGTTTTGTTCAACGTTCAAACCAAGTAAAAACCAGAGTTGCCAAAACTGCATAGAAAATTCTTGCGGGGAACGTTTTCTAAATCATATATAAACTGGAATATGTTACATTAATTATCACTTTATTGTTTAATTTGTTGGTTGTTTTCTTATTCAAATATATATTATGTATAGAAAAACTTACAATTATAAATACAAATATTAATTCTTGCTTTTTTATATTTTCTTTAACGTATATATTTATATATGTATATATATTAACTAATATACAAATTTGTTGTATTTATTCTATACTTATTTGTATAAACTTTAGTCATAGATGTGTGAGTTTAATTTTATATATTTACAATTCAGAGATTCACAAAATTAAAAATGTGTCGATCGAAATAAATCTCGATCAAATAATCGAAGAAAATAAAAGCTTATGGAAATAATTGATTAAAATAATAATTAAAATTAATAGTACAGCAAGCATGTAATAGCAAGAGCATAATTATAATAATAAATACAATTTCAAGATTCATAATTACAATAGGAAAAGGAAAACAAATAAAATAAAGTAAAAATATTTCTAAGAAATAAAAAAATATACAGTAATACCCGATTGTAACGAACTCGGTTATAACAAATTATCGTTTACAATGAACTAATTTCAAAGAAAGGTTAATTAAAAGATATACGTTTGATGCTAGTTTCGAGTACATCCCGAATTCCACGTTTGAAATTTTACATTTATCTTGTAGAAGCAAGCAAATCTTTATTTGCATACGCCATAGGCCATATGTATATATATTCTGTGGCATACGCAGCCATAAATTAAACTTTAAATTAAGTACAAAGCACAAACAATACGAAAAAAAATTGTTCTAGTTGACGGAAAAAAGTCTACGCTAATGGTTTCGATATCTCTGCAATAGGCAACAAACGTTAAAAAGTGCGTGAAGTTTTTTTTTTTTTGAACAGCGTACCAGCAAAGGGAAAATCGCTGAATACATTTACCAACCTGAGTCTCAGTAAGTTTTTCTACACACAGTACTTATGGCAACGTGAAATTAAAACAGAACTTCGTGCTAAATTTCCATAAGAATTGCATGTAAAAAAAACTTAAGGAAATTCAGGTTGGCGTATTTCTAAACCGGTATACGGTTCAAAAAAAATTGCACACGAATTTTTTTTCGTAACTATTACAGGGATGTCATAAGTATTAGTGGAGACTTTTTTCACTCAACTGTAAAAAAAATTATGTTCGGTACGGAAGCTTTGACACTTCGTGTGTACTGTGTTTAGTTTTTTTTTTCTAATTTAAAAAATTAATAGTTTGTGTATATGCAAATAAAGTGTTTTTGATGGTCCCACGGAGTTCGCTATAACTGAGTTTTACTGTAAATTAGACTACAATTACATGCATACATACATATGAATGTATGTAAAAGATATATGTAAGTATATGTAAGTATATTACAGTTACATTAATGAACATATACTATGCATGTACATACATGCATACATATATACATTCGTATGTACATGTATAAGAGATGGCTCAGCCATATTTAAATTTAGTAAATTTTCTTATATAGTGTAGCATTGCAACAAAAAGAAGTAAATGAAAATATATGTATGTACATAAGTATGTTATTTTTTATAGCGGTGGCTGACGAAGAAGTATCATTGCAAGTTTTTGTAGCTAAACTAAAAAACTTTAAAGGTTAATGCACAAATTCATTGTTTATGTAGTGTTGTGGTTCCACTATGACGCTGGTGTAATGGGGTCCATTCACGTTTTTAAACGTTTCCGTAAAACTATTTGCAACAATGTGCTGTTGTTGTTGTTGTTGTTGTTGCTGCTGCTGCTGTTGATTTTGGTTAGAGTTTTGTTGATGTTGTAGCTCTAATTGTGTTAGGGAGTGATGTGGTGGCGGCTGTGGGGCCTGATGGTCTAATGGTGTTAAGTTATGTCCTTGCAGGGGTGGTACTAACTCGGTTAATGTATTATGCTGTAAGTGATGTTGTTGCTGCTGTTGTTGCTGTTGCTGGTGATGTTGATGCGAACTACTATCCGAGAAATAATTCAACTCAAAAGTATGACTGAGATCACTGTAGGTGGTTTGAGGTGAAGTGCCATTCACAATGGAGGCGTTCCCCGTAGACAATTGTCTTTCGCTCTCGGAGCTGCTCGAACAACTATTCGAGTTTGCCGAAAATGGTCGTATTAGAGAGGCAGCTGTAACATCGATGGAGGCATCATAATAGTAGTTGTTATTACTATAATAACTACTGCCCGTTGTAGTATCGGGATATGGGTGCATAGGCTCGTGGCCCAAGGAACTGCTCGAACTAACTATTGAATCGTTTACTGGATATAATTGTGTATAGCTTAGATTTCCTTGTGGCTGATGTGGCTCCATTATATCCAGCACATGTTGTTGCTGATGACTGATTGGGTGATGCTGCATAAGCTCCGGCTGATGGTGATGATGATGGTGCAGCTGTTGGTGTTGATGGTCGTTGTGACTCGAATGTTGCTGTTGTTGTTGTTGTTGCGGGGTTGCTGTAGCTTGATGTTGACTTATGTAGCCATTATTGTTACTACTACTTGAACTGCTATTTGTACTAAGAACGGGTGTAACAGCTGTTGAATCAAAGCATGACTCCAGCTTTGGACTTGTACTTAAGACGTTAGACGTTAGAGCTGGCGGTGCGTGTCTCAAGATTGAATTGCCATTGTGTAATACTGTGACTGGATGTGGTACATTGGCAACGGCAGCTGCATGGCTAGCATGGAGAGCAGGGGTGGGTATTGGTGCTGGCGTGGATATGGGCTCACTTTTGATATTACCCGTTTGGATTTCATTTAGTACTAAGTCTTTGGCCTCTTGTTCACTAAAAATTTAAAATCGTTATTGTGCATTAATAAAGTTGTGAAAAACAGTTATTTTGCAACATTTAACGTTCATTGCATTATGTAATCTTTAGTAAAAAAGAAATGGTTTTATTAAATATTTCTTATTATTTCTGTCTAATTATTTCTTGCTGTATATTTTTAGCGCTTCCTTCGTCCAAATATTGCCTTGAACCTTTTTCTTTCTCTACAAAATAACTTAAATATGTTTCCTAAGTTATCAAACGTTGAACCCTTGCAACCAAGTTAAGTGCAACCTGGCAAATGGCATACATAAGTACATATTAGAGTTCTCTTTTAACGAAGTTCGCTGGACCATGCAATATTTTACGTTATAGACGAAGTTCGTTTAACCAGGATAAATATTCTTTTCTTCCAATAAATAAAGGTAAGCAAAATTTAAATAATTTATTATATATATGCACATATATTAAAAATATTTTTGATATGTTGATGCAACATATGATCTATTTATTCACAAATTTTATCTAATTTCACATAATGGTAAATAATCATATTAAAAATGTACGACCATTTTTGTATTGTGGCCTTAGAAAATAGTTCGTTAATGGCGAAAATTCGCTATAAATATTTATACAAAACTAGCTGACCCCGTCCGCGTTGCAGGCCCTAAGCAAACATTAGTGTTATATTACCACACGATTTAAATTGAGCTTTTAACAAAATTTACGGCCTTTAAATAAAAATCCATTGAATACCTATCATAAAGTTTTGGAGTCCATACGTTACATATATATGTATATATCCTGTTTTATATATAGATCTTTAACTTATTGTACAATGTTGCAGCTTAGTAAGCGCGGAATATCTTGTGTTATCGAATGTAAATATTTTGTAAATAAACTGAAAACTCAGATTTTTTAATGCAACATTTCGAAAGTTTTAAAATTTTGATATTGAATCATTATTAACACAGATTTTTTATAAATATCTTCGGAACTACATAACCGATTTAAGAGTTTGATATCTCGTTTTGAAGAACATGACAACTGCTTTAAAAAAAAGTAAAATAAAATAAAAAAAGCACAAAAATTTATAAATATATGTATATGCCATTGGTGGTGCAATATGAAAATTGTATTTTGCCACGCCCCTCCGCCCACAGACCGAAAATAAAAAATCAGACTTCACAGTGTCACCCGCCCGAGTATTCTGAAAGTTCCCTGAAAATTTCGTCAAAATCGGCCAAGCTGTTTTGGAGCCATTACGTTACATACATACATATGTACATACATACATACATATATACACACATCCTATTTTATATATATAGAAGAAGAAGATTGTTAAGACCGGAATTATCGTCCGTGATAGGCGATAATTCGTTATATTCGGTGTATATAATAGCCAAACTCCACTGTATAGTTATTATTACTATTAATAATATATTATTAATAAATAATAATTGTTTGTATTAAACTTGGTTGTAAGAATTCATGACCTTTTTGTCTATTGGGACTACGATTAAAACATATTCAGGGATTTTTTGTAGAGAATTTAATTTCCTATACAAGTGTATGAATCAATATTGTAAAAATGTATTATAAAACTTTTAAAAATAAAATAGAAGAGAAACTGTTCTTCATTTGTGTAAGAATTTTTTTAGATGGAAGGACATTAAAAAACGAAATAAAGAATTATTTTTAACACTTAATGTATCCAATATGTCTATGAAACTTCTCCAAAAAATTATTTTTGAAAAAAAAAATTTAGGCTACAACTTAGATCGAACCAAAATTCTAATCAGCCGCTAATTTCATTAAAACCAGTTGAGCCTCTCGAAATAACTCCGTAAAGTTGATCGAAATCGGTTAATTTGTTCGAGGGCCATCAAGAGATATACATACATAATTAATTTTATTAAATTACTCCGAGAAGTCTTCTCATATCGAGTTTGATATAAGCAGAATGTTTCAGGATGGTTGTATTAAAAAAAATTGTCATTTAGATAATCCAAAGTTTGGTGAAAATTTCCATTTGCAGAAACTGCAAATATATAATTATCAAGGATATTGAAATGAAATTGTGTGTGTGCAGAAAAAAATCTAGACTATAATTTTATTTTGAAATCATCATACCCGTTAATATGTCTTTCAGGTAAATACAAAATCATATCATGTTTTCTAAGAAAAGTTTTTAGAAACTAAAAATAAAAATAAAATAAAAAAAGTTAATGCTAAAAAAACTTTCTTTAAACTTTTTGAGTTTTATCTAACTAACAAAATATTTCAATTCTACCCCACTGTGCGCTGCTTTATTTATATCTTAGAGTTAAAACTAAAAAAAATTTTTAAGGCCATTATTTCAATGTAAACTTACCTTAAAACATAATTTACACTAACAATGCAAACTTGCCGCGACGAACGACTATTATGCACCAATGTGGCATACGATTGCACCCAAACCCAACCGCCGCCTTTTGTCAGAAAACGATAATATTTGGTGGTAACTTGTCCTTTATACAAAACTGTAAATAAACAAATAACAATAAAATTTTTAATGCCAAGAAAAACAACGAATACTATTTATACGAGTATTATTGCTATTTTTGATGCCCAGTACAATTTCCGAAAGGGATTAAACGCCTTTAAATGGCAAATACGGAGCATAAGTTTAATGTTTTTCTAAGGCACCAGGCGAAAGAAAAATGCAAACGCAACTGACAAGATTTTGTATAAAAATGTTTAACAAGAAAAACATTTGAAGTGGTTGAAAATTGAAGTGATATTGCATGATTACGGCCTAGACATCTAGAGTTGGGGATAGATACTTACGTATTTGATGTGAAACACGCATGGGCAGTACGTCTTGCACATGTATATATTGATATAAAGTCTTCTCAATGAGCTCTTGAGGTTCATAGCCAGTAAGTTGTGATACTCTAAAAGACAAAAGGAAGTTTATTTTTATTAAATTAGAAGAGGAAAATGTTGTTTACGTTACTTTAAATCAGTTGAGTTTCCATAAAAAACATGTAACTTTTTATGAACAGGGGGAGGGAAGTTTCATATTCAAAGGTTTGCTTTTTTTTTAAATTAAGCATAATTGCAACAATATGCTTTTTGTTGTTTCCTTTTGTTCTGCTATTTGTTGTTTTTGTGTTTTTCAATATTATAAGGGTAATTGTGCGTTTATAATATCGTATTACGATATTTCTCCCCTTCCCCTCCTCTTAAGCTCTTTTACAATGCATTCACTCAGTCACACTCTTGTTATTGTTTTTGCTGTTTATTCTTTTAGTTTGCAGCAGAGGTTGCATGAATGAATGGCAAAACCAAAGCTGTAGACACATTTTCAAGTGGGAAATGATTTGTTTGGTTTCATTATTTTTTGTTTGCTGGGTTTATTGTTCTGTTCTGTTATTTTATTAAAGGGGAGTTATGAGGGATTTTTTTATAATTTTCTTGTGCCTGATGAGTGGGGTGTTGAGTGTATATGTGTATGTAAGTAGTATGTGTTTTGTTATTTTTTTAAGCATTGAGAGAGAAAAAAATGGCTGCCGTTTGCCCAAGTGTTAACGAAAGTGTGATTATTAAATATTTACTTTATATTAAATTTCCATAAAATAGATATCAAGCAAAGAAAAATAAATAAGTGGCATTTAAAGTATATTACAATTGAATTCAAAACCCATTGTCGGTCTTTTAATTAAACGGTTTTAACAATAGTTGGTTGGTTGGTAGTACAAAGTAAAGAAGGAGCTGCCACCCACAAGTCATGAAAATGATGAGATTAGGATCCTAAAATAATGCGAATTCGCATTATTGCGAATTTTTGGTTTCTATTGACCGATTTGGAATCTACATTTATTATGTTAAAAAACAAACTTTTACTATATATTTTTTGTTTTTTGCTGTCAAAGAAAATAATTTCACTTTAAATTAGGATTAGTTTTTTTCAATGGATGACTACTGGGAATAAACTTCACTTTCGAAAGGCGTACAAATTTGCCAGTATTCACGATTTCTTTTTTTCTCATGTGAATGAAATTTTATCACTTATTAATTGGAATGTAAATTTTAAGGAATAAATATGTTGTTTTTTTTTCATAAAAAAGAATGTATTTTCAATTTGAGTTTCACAGATCTGTAATTTTTTCAACTTGGCTTTCTGGAAAGTTGAAAAAATGATCTGAAGAATTTTCGGAATGATGAAAATGTAGTTTCTTGAGAATGACTTCCATTTTTTCCACTTGGTTTAAGATATAAGAGAGAGGAAAATTTCAGCAAATGCTGGAATTATTCGTCATCCCATTGAATTTCGGTTAGATTTAGGTCTGCCTACTGGACAGGCTAATTCAAAACATGTATCTCACTGGATTTTATATCCTTCATTTCTAGTCATAAAAAGTGCAATGGCTCTGCAGCGCTTGCCATTGATTGAAATGACGTTTAGAGCGTTTTCGAAAAGAAAAATAGGCCAATGAAGTCACCACTGCAAAAGTCATACAAAACTGTCATTCTCTGTGGATGAATTGGATTCTAGACAATGATCTGCGGGTCTTCCGATTCCCAGATGCGGCAATTTTGTTTGTTGAAATAGCCGCCGAGATGAAAATACGGTTCGTCAGCCAAGATGTCAGAAAAGATGGGGTTCCGGCCACATTCCATGTCCAATGGTTTTGAAATTTTTTTCGAACATTGTTCAAGCGCAAAGCGACTCATTTTGTCCCGCAGAGGTATGATACTGACTTATAGTCAATATTACAGACAAAAAAATCTATCAGTGTCAAAATAATATTTGACTTTAAAAAATACTTGTATTTCTATCAACCTTAATATAAAATATTAAATAAATCTGCGATTCATTTCTTTCAAGTATATACTCGTATAAAAAAATAAATCAGATTTTGAGGATATTAAAAATATGAGTGAGACAATAATGCGTTGCATGCATTTAAAATTTTTTAATGTGAAACCCCTTTTAGATTTTATTAAAAAAGTAGACACTTTTATACTTACCTAGCATCTAAAAATATTAATTTTAAGTCCATATGGGCCCTAAACATAAACATGTTTTGATGAAGTTTAATTTCGGTAATAGCTGAGGTGGGCAGGGAATGGCCGACAGCTACTAAGCCAAGATTTTGTATATAGCCACCTTGACCATCACCATAGTCGGGATAAATACGGGCTTTCAAGTAACCAGAACAGTGGATGACCTTTAGAAAGTACATGAACATTTTCTATAGCGTACATTTTAGGTAAAAAATGTTTTATCAATAAATCTCACCTTATAACCGGATGAAGTAAGGCCGGCATTTCGCTTAGCCAGGACACATTTCATGCGCAGGAAAAATTGTTTTTCAATTTCAATCGTATGACAGCCACGATCTCCATAGTTTGTTGGACCATTAGGGCTGCCAACGGCGGCGGGATTTGTCTGTGTTAGGTGTAAAGAATTTATAAATGCATCCTTTGAGTTGTTTGTTTTGTTTTTAAAATGATTTCAAATAGTTTTGCAAAGAGAAAGCACAGACAGACAGTATTGGGAAGAAGAGAGTAACAGAACTACTTAAAAACAATGTCGTTATATAAATTGTGATTTAAAGTCAATCTTACCGGATTTTGATACATGTGAGGATGTAAGGATAATATCGCATTCATTTCATCCTGATCATAATTGTGTATATATTCATATATCGAGTTGCCAGTTAATTCAACCTTAATGAAAATGACACCAATATAGATTCTTATATAAATTAACAAAATATGAAGGAGCAGAAAATATGTATGTAGCATATACTTATATATGTATGTGTATACGTGCAAGGATATGCTAATATTTTTTACCCACAAAGGAACAACTTTTTTAAGTGTTCTTTACTTTGTTGTTATGCATAATAAATTTATGCGCATAATTTTGCAGTGAGTTTTTCTTTCCCTTTTTTCAACACTTACCTGACTTAAACCTAAATGAACAGAGGCGGTTTCAGAGATGTACATGATTTTGCCATCAGGTGCTACTACAAATATAAAGCCGTCTAAAGTCTGTAGAAGATGTGAACCTAGTTCCTTTATAGTGGAACCTCTTTGCATGGCAGGTGAAGAGCCCCAAGCTTCTCCTAGGCCTTAGAAATAAAAATAAAAAAGATACAGTGTGGGTAAATAATAATAATAATTAAAGCAAAATAAATCAGAAGAAGGAAAAAAACAGCAGGATGTCATCAAAACATTTTCTAACAATTAAAGTCATCCAAACACAGTAGGTTGTCTACATGTCATTCTATTATTCTTATTCCATGTTTATTTAACGACCAACCCAACCACCCACTTATTTGTTCTCACTTTGTCAACATCATGGGAAGTTATTTCCACTTTAAATGTGAACAAAAAGAAAACAGCTTTAAGTAGGAAACAACAGTTTTTATTATAAAGTCAAACAATGCTGTTGGTGTCGTTGTTGTTTTTATTTTGTTTTGTTCCTTCTGTTTTATATTAAAATAATTAGAATATGGAAAAAACATGACGAGACTTCAAGTTAAAATGGGGTGGAGAAGCCTTTTGTAATTTCCTAAAGATGTCAATGATTTTAATGATGGTGGTTTGGATGGATTGGGTAGATAAATTACCACTTTCTTGTTGTTTATGTTAAATTTTTTGGTTAACGATCATCAAATGGCAAATTAAATTAGACGGTGACCAGAAACTAATAAGCAATTGTAAGAAATACTACCCATGGAAATCAATATGCGGTCAATTTAAATGTGACATTTGCTTGGTAGTGAAAATTCTGTGTAATACTATTCACTAGGGTATTCAATCGGTTAAGCGTTAATCGGTTAAAGATTAATTACCAGCCGATTACTACGAAATTATCTTAAAATTGACCATTTTCGATTTACAATTTAATCAGTTAATTTCGGTCGATTAACTGATGAACTGATTCAAAAAAAAATTGTGCTACTTGAACATATTTTTTATCTGTAATTATTCGTTTCGTCAAATTCTGCAATTTTTAATAAATAAAATTAGAAGCAACAAAATTTAAAAGTCATATCATGATGTAAATCACCGGTAGACAATTTTCGCCATATATAGTTACATATATAAACGCGTGAATCATGTTCTGGTCGATTTCGATTTAGATCTTTTCACAAATTCAAAAATACAAGCTTTAAAAAACTTACAACTTTTGAAAGTGGCTATAAAGAAGATTAGTAAGGATTCTGTTACTATAATTAAATTTGGGGGAATTATACAATTTGGTGAAAGCTCTTGTAAACGATTTAATCAAAGCTGTAAGAATTAGATTTTAGGATAGACGAGTTCAAGTCTTAAAAGCACCTAATTTATTGAGCATTGTATTTGCTTGAGTTTGGAAAGATTTTCCGTTATCACATATCAAATTTGGTTTGTAAACAGACCTGGGGGGTTATTCTCTATTGCGATGCGTAAGAAAAATGGTACCTAATCGGATAATTGCGATTACGTATTTTCCTTTCGCATCTAATTTTTTCACTTTCGCAAACCTGCCATCAGTGTACTCTGTAATACGAAAGCGTATATTAAAATCGTTCGTTAAAACTAAATATCTTGCGCTAACAAATTATCAAAGGCATCGAACTAGCTTACGCATCGCAATAAGGAATAACCTCCCTGTTTCGGTTATTCGCCGAGTCTCTCTCTCTCTCTCTCTTTCTCTGTTCTCTTGTGTGTGGAGAAAGTCTTGATTAAATTGAAAAAAATCAATTATTTCATTAGACTTGCATGAAAACAGTATTTTTATAAATTGTTTTCATCTCTTCAAGACTTCTATTTCTAGTATTGAATAACTTATTCATCATTTAATATTAAATTTTCAAAACAAAATATCTTCTTGAAGATCAGTTAAGAGCATGAAAAGAGAGAATTTTGTAAATACAAGCTTATATTAAAATCATTTGATATTATTTTTGTAAGTCAAAATCTCTATATTTTCATGGCTTTTCAGGAAGCTTTTTTCATCTATGTATGTTTTTCCCAAAACTTTCATTATCTCTGTATATATTAAATTAGAGCAGTCCCCGCTCATGTGGATGTGATGGTAAGCCCGTATTACACATGATGAAATAATATTCCCAAGTTTCAATTCATATACAATTGATATAAATATCAATAAAACAATGGAATTATGTGACCAAAAATCAAATGTAACAAGGCATTCATATACATTTCATATTATTTGGAATTCTTCCAAATAATAGATTTTTTATGAGATCTTGTACACGATTTCAGATCAAAAAAAAAAAGAGCATCTTCCAATGACAAGCCTATGTTAATTAGAAAATATGCGCATTTTCACTAACGTATCTAAAGTTGTGGACTTGATTGACTTCTTTGAAATATCGTTTTTGTATTGGTATTTATGCTACAACAAAGTATTCGTTTAAAAAATATATTAGCGAACTTAGTTATTTTAAAATTATTTACAGAAAGAATTGGATGTACATATTTCTTAGCTACGACAGCCTTTAGGAAAGGTTACCAGAATTTTTCAAGTCCAATTTCTAAAATTAAAATGTGCAATTCGCGGCAAGGGCACGATATGAGGTTGAATGTTTTCAAACTGCTTAAAGTTCACTGACAATTTGGTTTAGTGGCCAATGAAATTTCGACCATATGAACAGCTAAAGTCACAACAAACAAATTTGAAAAATTCTATATTATTCTACTCATATTTTTTATATTCGTACAATTAATTTATATAATCAAAATATAATTTCATAAATATACTCGAAAATAAATCAAAATTATGAGACGTAGTGCTCGATCATTTCATAAATTTATGATAATAATTAACCAATAAAATTAATATTAATTTTCCGATATGAATTATCTATCCACTGTTGCAGAAAATGGGATGGTGGGAGCCGTACGTTCGAACCTTCAAACAACAAACTCATACAACTACCATCTAGTTTACCGTAATATTGAGTTTTTTATTTCTAATTTTTTATTAGAACTCCTTTAGATTGTTTATCAATTTGTCTCAGTAATGGTGCTACTGTTTTAGTTCACACTCCAATTAGAGTGACATGCTTTAAAATAATAATAATAATTCCAAGCATATTAGCGATTTGTTTTTGCAATCAACAAATATCCTGCTGTGATTTAACAATGCGATAAAGTAAAAAAATCGTGAAACTTTCTACTCACAAAAAGGAAGCATAATAATAAATAAAACCCTCGTACTGAGAACAAACTTACAAACCATTACACATCATTTGACATAGCCGCAGGAAATTAAAACGTGTGATACCTACAGGACATGTGACTTTGAAGTGAAAAAACACTGCTAGAGCAAAAGAGTCGCAAGGACACAAGTTCAAACGCGTGCTAAACAACAACATAAAACAACTGTCTTGTGTTAAATAAAGAATCACTAATTGCTAAAGACTTAAATCCATCACAAGTTTTGGTATTGCAAAAGACGTTTAAGGGACGTTGTTAAAAGAGTATAAGTAGTTTACTTACCTTCGGGAAAAACTTGGCGCATTTTTAAATATGAGGTGGTCAAGCGTATTATGGAGGCTTTATCCAATTGTGATGTAATTGCACTTGGTAATGGTAATAATTTGGCCAATTCGAAAAATTCCGCATTTTCCTTTTCACGTCTAGTGCGTGCCGCATTCTTGCTTTTTTCCTTCATGGCACAAGTTTTTGCTAAACCTAGAAGGAAATTCCAAATAAAATATAATTTTGATTTTAAGTATTGAGTATTAAGGGATAACAAAGTCCTACCCAGTTTATCTTGTTTATAACTTCTCATTTCTCTACGTTTATATGTCATTTTTATGGGTGTTATATTATTTTTCATGGGTTAAAATTAAATAATTCCTTCCCTAGTGATCCTGTACGTGATCTTTACCGAATAATCACCTGTTTGAGACTGTCTCAAATTCAGCATCCTCAATAGTTTTAATATATGATTTCTACTCAATATTAAATGCACTAATACTAACGGAAATGGGTAAAAACAAACAAGTTTCTTTGCATATTTTTTATTCCAAAAAAGGCAACAACAACAAACAAATAATGTGCGAAATTTCTCAAATACGTGTATATTGTATAGTAAATCTGTCTAAACGTCATTGGTCGGTCCACTTGGAGTTGTAATGGAAATACACCATATTGAATTAAAGATTCAAGACTACCTGGCTTTGACTGTGTACGCACTACCTGTGAAATATATCCACCATTGCCTTTTTTCTCGTTAAGTCCTTAAATGAGAGTGGCAATGTTATTGTATGGCTGCATGCACTATTATGTATATGTGTATGTTCCTGTGATCATAAACAAGCTGCTGATTTTGGCAAATCCTCAATTTTGACTTTCAATTCATTCATAAAAGAGAAGAAAAGAAGTGGTTTCTTAAATGGGCGTCTTGTTGTCTATTGTTTTTGCACACGTTTACTAACCATAGGAGATTAACTTTTATAATGCCTTTTCTATTAAACAGCCATACAGATTATTGCAAAGACCACTACAATTTTGAAATCCTTTAACACAAGAATAGCATTATCTGTAAGGACATATTTGACATGTTTGACTTTTAGTGCATATGTATGTAATTTAATCTTATATACTAACAAATAAGCAGAATTATATACATATGTACGAGTGTGTATGTGCACATTCCATCTTATTGTAACAATACTCGTATTTATTGATTTTTTCTATTGTCTATTTTCTAATAGGTGTCTTACGTTTGGATTTTTTTTTTGTTCTTTTCATGCAACAGGTCATATTTTCATTGATAAAAAAAAACGTGTACGTGATTTTAGTAAAATATTCCAACTATTTCATTTTTTTGCTGTTCTTATATTTTATTCACACTTTTCCTGCTGTTTAATATAGTTTTTCGTTTAAACTAAATTCTTTGATTCTTTTTTTTCAATATAAATTTAAATTGACCAGATGTATATATTGACTATGTACATATGTATATATGTATGCAGTTAAGAAAAATCATGATTTTCTGGAGAAATATATCGCTCATTTAGTTCAAAGCTGCTATTGAGCAAAATGTATTTATCCCCCTTTATTTAAAGGGGGAAAAAATCTGAATTCTACCTGAAGTTAAGCCGAAATTATACCAAAAAATTTCTGAATGCAACTAACCCTTCAAAACCCGTAACCATATTTTTGGGATATAACTATGTTGCATCAAAGTAGCGATATGATTTACAACATATGGTAAAGATTGTCCATATGGAAGAATAAATAATCTGCCACACAAACTATTCTTTATATTTGCATTGCCACAACTTCTTACAAAAGGTTCTTGTTTTTACGAAAATTTATTAATAAGATCCCTAACTGATTACACATTTTTTCATAAATAGTTCTTAAACAATCATTCCTATAAATTGTGTTTAATAAATAATAAAATGCATACATATTTTTAATGATTATTAATTTTATGAATCCATAACGAAAGTTATTAGTTTAATAAAACATTATTAAAATATACACTGGCTAAAGCTTTCGGCAATAACATCTTACAATTTACTACACTTAAGGCCCCAAATAACTCTCTACAATTAATTCAACAATAAACTTATAGAAATCGCAAAAAAAAACAAAAAAATATATATGGTTTTGTAACAAAATAATCAGTTTGTTGTCATTGTACATTCTTTAAATTCCAAATTATGATAAATTAATGCAACATTTCTAAGAGAAAAAATTATTTCGTTTCAAAGAAAAAAAACCCTTAAAAGCAGTCAAGAAGTAGGAGGGATAAAGTGAAAAATCACTGTAAGAATAATCTCTTAAATAGGGCAGTTGGTAAAAGTCATAAAAATTATCACAAAGGAACAAAGAGAGCAAGAAACAACAACGAAAATCATATGCCACCAGTCAGTCATACAACCACATTAGCATAATCATACAAAATACTACAATTTTTACTGCCATTCACGAGTACGAATATAAAAACAACAACAGAAAAATGTACCAATTTGTAATAAACTTTATTTGGGATACAATAGAGAGCAACAGATTTTCTAAATTGTTATAATCTCAACCATAAGCATTTTGTTATGCATGAGTGTGAGTGTGGCGATGTGTATGGATTTGCTAAGTGTTGCCAGTTTTACACAACCAAAGCTACAAAATTATATGTGAAAAATGTAAATTAAACATATGTACATAATTGATATTATATTTGCCACCTTATTTAATTGTAATTAATAAAAATTTATTAATATGTTTTTTTTTTAAATTTATTACTTTAAATTAAATTAAATAAATTTAATGTTTCGAGTGCTGCTCAAGACGACAAAATAGTGAATCTGTCGATCGATATTTATATTCAATTCTGCTGTCATTTGGTGTTGCTTTTACAAACAAAGTCCTATGAAAATCTCAGGATTTAAAACGACCCTAATCGGCAACACTGATGTGGTAGTATTGTCCTTTTACTTGAAAAATGTTTTTGTATGCGTAGTATACATATATGCGCGAGTTCAATACAAAAACAACTACATACTTTTAAGTGAACAACTAATCCGCAATTTTAATGTAACAACATGCACAACTTGAAAATGCCGCGTGTACGTTACTGCGCACAGTTCAAATGTTGTAACGCCGCGTCGTCTATATATTCGTCTTATGTACATACATATGTATATATTTTTTGCCATAGCGTGAGTATTATGAATTTATATCGTTGTGGTACTCGTAATATACCGACAGTCATTTTTTAAGGTCTTTAGATGAATTTCATTTGTCCTTTGTTTAAACTAAATTCGTTACAATACAAGCGTTAAAGAAAGCCAAAAATACACGAATACATTTAGTAAATTGTATTATGTAAAAGTACGGACCGGTTATAAAAGCAGCTGGAATCAGAATTTATAATTTCTGAGTACCACAATCTCACAGTTCGGGATACCAATTTTATGAATTAAAGAATTTGGCGGCAAGACTTAATTTAAAATTCTGTTTCATGAATTGCCTTAATTAATTTTATTCATTGTAGGAAGAATGCATCACTGGACTGTAATGGTTTTTATTAATTTATTATTCCACAATACAATAAAGAATTATAAAATTCATATTTTTCAACTGACTTAACCCCAATTGGCGATTTCTGATCTCAAGTTGGCGATTTCTTCTTCAATGTTAGCTTTCAAGACTTTCAAGGTTCGTGGCTTGTTATGGTAAACGCTCTTTTGCTGTTAGATCTTTCGATGTGGACGGAGATTCCAAATTTCCAAAACTGGAGATCACTCAACCTGGAAATTGGTGTCCCAAAGTCTCCTTCATTGCCCAAGTTGTGTGAGCGGTTGCTAAGTCCTGTTGAAACCAACAATGATCAAGATCCAATGCAGCAGCTTGCGGGAAAAAAAAACTCGTTTAGCATCTGCCCGCAACGTTCACCATTTCCGTCTACGATTGTGCCATCGGCGTCTTCAAGAAATAAGGGCAAATCACTTTTTCAATGCATGTGTCGCACGAAACAGTCACTTTTAAGGGATGCAATTGCTCTTCATGCGGTTCATGTGGATTCTCTGTGCCCCAGAAACGCAAATGTTTTTGTTAACATAAGCACTTAAGTGGAAATGATTTTCGTCGCTCATTATGATTTTTGATACGAAATCATCCTGTAACCAATAGTAACAATAACACAGAAATAATACTCTATATATCTTACATCATAAATGTCAAAGCACAGTGACAATTCAAAGTATGACATTACTCTTGCGCCACCTTGTATTTTTTTTTGTAACACATAATTATAACTAATTAATTACAACTGTTATAATTCAAATATTTGATATTTTTTAATATAAAAATCATTTCGTTTGAATCTCCTTTCTTTAAGAAAAACTTATTTATTTTTATTATAAAGCAGTTAAGAGTTCAATTGAGTTGCAAAGGACTACAGACGTCATCTTATCAGACACAGTGTTTAAAAATACTAAAATTTGTTATAAGCCATGCAACAAAACAAACACGTAAAATCCAAATAATTTCATTTGGAAGTTCCGAAAATGCGTTCCCACGCTTAACAAAACCATATGTAAAGCAGTCAGTCATTGGACAGACAATTTTTCTAACATGGCATTTTAGGAAACGGCTGGAAATCACATATAACTGTTATTAATGATCATTGTTTAAACTACGTCGTCGAAGAATGAATGAACAGGTTTCGCAAGGCGTTTAACATGCTGTGCTAAAGTCCAGTGCGCTACTCGACAGGAGCGCAATAAATGCAGCGTCTTTTCAACAGCAAGTGAACATTTTTCTTTATGAGTTTTGCTTATACGATACTCCTCAGGTACTTGCATGGTTAAAAATAAGAAGAGGAACACATATACTCATGTATATGTAACTTTAAGAAAATTCCATTTTGGTATTTGTGCTCAATGAAGAAAAAATTTTCTCACGCTTTTCTCCTTTTGCTAACGCCTGACTGCAACAACGACAAAAATTTTGTAAAAACGCGATATGATGACGGGATTTTCCAATAATGCAACATGAAAATATTACCTTGTGGCAGGAGCGTTTCACTGCGTCTTGTGGCATTTGGTATGTGGACGTTAAAATGTTCTCATTTGTTTTCATTCTGCATGCACTTGCAAAATAAATATTTTCAAAAATTTTATGGAAGTTTGTGAAAATTTCTCTCAGACTCATTCGTCAAAATAAACATTTATTTACGTGTGTGTAAATCTCGTGAGAAAACTTCTTCACAATTATTACCTGTAGCTGTGGCTGCATATTCGTTAAATATTTTTCTTTTGCCAATGAGACAAGAACATTTCCACACATGAACTTGACCATTTAGATTATATTATGTTGTTGATTTATAGGGATATTTCTATTTGAACTTGGCCAGAGCGCAAAAAGTTGACATACGTTTTGAATGTCACCAACATATGATGTGATTCTTCTGAGGCTGCACAAAGACACACACGAATACAATTTCCAAAAAATTAGTTAAATCACAAAATTATACATTACTGGTAGCACGGCATCCATTTACATCCCCCGTTTTAAGAATAATACGCTAAACGCTACACTTTTATCTGACATTTAACACTCTTGCGCGTAATGATTTTTTTCGTTCGTACTCGTAATTTTGTTTGAGGTTAATTTTGAGATTATAGCCCAGTTAAATAAACAGATTAAAACACATACATACATTTACTAAATTCACTTTAATAGGGTTGTTATTGTGCTACTATTAACCTATATTCAATATGTTTGATGGGTAATTGTAGTTTTAAGCTTCTTGCTCCGCTTATTGTTTGTTTAGCCGTTAAAGAGTATTAAACAAAACTTTTATGTTCTTTAATTATTCCTTATTTAGTTTTTTTTTTCTCTTTTCGACAATAACAACAACAATAACTAACGTAATAAAGATTATTTCCATTATCGTTGTCATTGCCATTAGCATCCCCATCAGCTAATAATAAGAGTTCTTATCTTTATGGCCAACAATTCAAACACCCACAATCCAATAAGTATTTAGAAGTTATAGAAATCATTTTATACGGGCCAATAATGAGGAAACAAATTAATGTCTAAAGAAAAAACTATTAATTAACTTTAAATTTTTTGCTATATATTATAGTATTGAGCAAATGGCATAGAAAATGTTGGTATAAAATATATAATTTTCTTGCCTTTTGATTATAATCAAAATTTTTTCGAAAATCACACTATCCTTCAAAATTTTCGATACTTAAATGCCAGGACAAGCACACCGATATTTCCTTGCTAAATTTTTATATTGGCAAACATTTTCATTAAAAGGGAACTGAAAATTGTTTAATGGAGGATGAGAAAAACAGAAGTTTTACAGATATTATATGAATCTCTGATGACATTAGAGCCAACGTAATCAAATGTATGTACATATGTACTTATATAGAAAGAAGACCTGTCTTATTTTGAAAAAATTTATAAAACGATTTTCAAGTGAAGCTAATTAATTCTAATTAATAATTTGGTATAAAATTTTGTAAATCGAATCGTTTCTAAGTGTTTAGAATTTATGTGGAAAAATTAAAAATATCAAAAGAATTACAAATATTTCTCACTTAAATTTCAAACGTTTCGCCTTACAAAATGAACCCCGTACGTACAGAAATAATGCACTTTTAATGTCCTGAGTATGTATTTGCTTCTTATGGTATAGAAATAACTGATTTTCATTTTATATATTTTGCTTTTGAGTCAAGTTTGTTATACATACGTATGACGAATTCACTTCGCGCAATGACGATTACCTTACCAAAGCATGATTTGTTTTTTGAAGTGCAAAGCCTTTCGTTCAATTTGACGTTTTTTGATTTATTCTTGTTAAAAGCACAACTTTCGAGGCGAAATGACGGGCATCATTGTTGAAATGTGATACCGTCACCTTAAAAGTTATAACGAAAACCGTAAATTCGCCACGAAAAACAGCCTCCAATAAAAAAATTATTAAACCCGTCATTTCACAAAAAAAAAAAAAATAATAAATATTTAAAAATAAATAATTAAAAAATCGCCAGATTGAATGAAAAACTTAGCACTTCGACAAAAGCATGCGAAAATATAGTGGAATAATGTTTTATAATAAATAATAAATACTAAAATATATCTCTAATTTTTTATTATTAGTATCTCTTGTAATATTTTATATTGAGCAGGAGTCCCTGTTATACCAGGAAATTGGAAGACAAGTCATGCTTACACCGGAAATGAGAATTTTCGCGAAAGGAATATCTATAATTGAAATCGAACTTTTTTAGTTATTTGGACAATGATGGCAAATCAGAGTGGGAAGTTACAATTTAGAGCAACAAATCCGAAATATATGTAAATCTATTATGATAACTTGAATTCGTTGCTGCACGCCATTCTATGGTTGATATTTTGCGGACGTCAGTATTAGTTTTTCACATAAATCAAATGTACAAATTTATTTTTTATATCTCAATATTTGTATGTACACAAATTGGTTTCCCATTATGTACACACAATTTTACGAGTGTGTAAGTATATAACCAAAAATAATTATTTCAGAATTTTCCAAGTGCTATATATGCACACATTCATACATACATACATTCATATATAAGTATATGTACATACATACATACTGCAATACATTATTATTCCATGTACTTGTATCATTTTTTTATAACACACTTTGCCCATTTATTGAACAAGTTGTTAATGCCCAAGAAAAATATTGAAAAACTATTGAGTATTTAATAATAAAATAAATCAGCTACTGATTGAATTAAATAAAAATTAAAGAAGGTAAATAAAATAATAATTTAACAGTAGCAACATCAACATTTTGAATAGCAGCAACAACAAGAAACAGCTCAAGTAAACAGAATAAAAAATCCATATAAATAATATATAGTATATTAAGCAAATATTTTTTTATACAAACACATTTACAAATTCAACACAAACACTTTCCCAGCAAACGAACGCAACTTCAAATGCTAGATCAAATGGCAAATGTTTAGGAATAAATTGAAGGTAAACGCATAGTTGATGCAATAGCAATTCCAAGCAATTAATGTGTGCTCTAATGATTATATAAAACATGTTATCTTATATAAAACATGAAATCAGGGAAATATTTGACTATCCTAGAAAAAGCTTTTCGATGTTTTTCAGAATTAAAAAAAGCAAATGTTTCTTTTTCTATATGCTTTATATCAAATATATATACATACTTATAAATAATGCATAAAAAATACATAAATACGTATGCTACCTCTCAGAGCATTTACTCTTGACTATTTTTTAAAATTTATGTATTAATACATTTTTTGTTTTGGAATTTTATTTTACGTTCCAATTTAAATAAAATCTGTATTGGTTTATTGCGTATATAGTAGAATAATAGTAGTAATAATAGTTTAAAAACATAAGATAATATATTAAAATGGTCCAAATAAAAAATAAACCTCAAAGCTTTATATTAATTTAAATTAATAATTTAATTACATATTGTTGGCATAAAGACAAAATAACCATAATAATAATTATGCGTATATTGTAAAAATTAAGACTATTGTTATTCACACTATCTGTAATAAAATTCATTTACATGAATTAGACAAAAATTTTAAATTTACTTTAAAAAAATTTATTTGTTTGTTTCCTTGCAAAATATTGAAAAATATCTGATTAAAAGCAAGAAAATAAACAACAAAAATAAATAAATAACAAAAATTTAAAATATTCAAGATACATTTATTTCTCTTAAGAATTTCCATTATCTAACTTCAGATTAAAATTCGTTATCAAATAGAAAATATATCATTTCTTATACATTATTTCGAAATAAGTCTCTAGGGTAGGCTTGGAAAACCTATAGAAAAATAGGTCTTGAAATAATATGATAAAATCCACATTTATCAAACGTTTGACCATGTGTTTGTTGGGTTGCGCATAACCAGGCAGACAGCTTTTAATCGAATATCCACATGCATGCAATGTAAGAGAGTGACAAGGAAAGAGAAAGGTTATGTAAATAAGAAGAAATACCAACAATAGCAATGACCATAATAAAATAAAACAACTACAAAACAACAAATAATAAACAATATTACGACAACAGCAACAGCAACTTATTTATGCCTGCAATAAATACTGAAAATTCGAAAATATCACGTAAAATCGATCAACAATACAAACTTGCGAACGAAAAAACAACAAAATGAAAATTATTAAATAAAAAAGAAATGAAGTAAGAAATGACCCCGACAAAATCAACAAGAATACAATAAAAAAAAAAATAATAAAAAAGCACCAACAATAACAATAATTTTTTTATGTGTATTTGCGCTTGCACTTACTTTCCAAAGTTTAAATAGGAAAGTATTGAATAAATAATAACAAATCTACTACTGCTACTCACAATTCGTTGGAGTATTGAAATTCAAATCAAAAAGTATTCAATACTCACTGAAGCAACCAAAGCCAAATAATGAACAAATCAATTGGAAAAATAAAATTTTAAAAATTAGCTGCAACTAGCAGATAGTTACACAGTGAACATTTTTGCCATATTCGGTCAGATTATTAATGGATCGTTTACAAAAATTGCCAATTTTTTACCCGTTGCTGCTGGAACACAGTAGCGGAACGGAAGTTTCTGAAAATTTGCAATAACCGCGACAATTGAATATTATACTTCATGACACTTCTCACATCTTAATAAAATTTGAGACAAAAAAATAATAACTTTATTTAATAGTCTTTATGTTGTGATATTAGCGTAGATCAAATGATTGATAAAAAATATTACGATTATCGAATCGAAATAGAAAACATACTTACATATGTACATATGTAGAGATTTAAAAAAAATTAAAATATTTTAGTACAAAATTTTACTGGTAGCAATTACATACGGGCTCTAGTTACTAGAGCTACTTTTATGAATAAGAAGCGTGAAGTGGAAAAGACATTAAATTAAAAAAAAAAAAAAACTCAAGTTACAGCATGTTGTTCCGTTCTGCTAGTGTTTGTCAGAATGATTTACACATTTGTCTTTGTTGTAATTTGTTCTTTGATAACTATCACATGTAATTTGCCTTATAAAATATGATAAAGTTTGCTTTACTTAAATTCCTGAAGATCCGATGGTGATCGAAATATGGAATAAAAAAATAAAATTTAAATAAAACAAAAAAAAAAAAGAAGTTTTATTTAATATATGACCTAGAGCCGGAATAAAAATAAAAACAAAAATTACACTTATACCTATAAGTTAAAAACAGCCTGTTGCTTCCATAGGATGTTGCAATAATAAATGATTGCAGAAATTAAGCTCGTACTGTATAGCTTTTTGCTGAGTAAATTGAGAAATCTTTTGAGATATGTATATATGTATGTATGTATGTATGGCAAATTCGAATAGAAATATTCATGTCTGAATAATATATTATATATATTATAATATATTTATTAGACACTAACTAATAGCTACAATACTGTGAACGAAAAATCAAATATAAAGAATCAAAATCAAAAAGAAGGAGACGGTTTTAAAATTTACCAAAATTTTATATTTACTTGTGCTATAGGCACAAGCTGTCCACTTTTTTGGAGCATGACTTTGTTTCATAACTTTATTTGTTGTAAATTTTTTCTCTTTGAGAATTTGACAAAGGATATTGTTAAAAAAAGTAAAATAAATTTAATCCTAGTTATTTCAAAAGACTGACATAAAAACTAAGTTGTACTGATGTATGTTGGGGAATATCCACTACGGATTACTTTAAACAGAAGGCTTGTTATAAGTATATCCGCCCTATGCTCCTGAAAGGAACGATGGGAACTTATATATATATATATATATATATATATATATATATATATATATATATATATATATATATATATATATATATCCTGGACAAACTATTGTCTATAAGAGCTGAGTATAGCAATAAAAAGGTTGAAGTCCACAGCATAGTTCTAAAATTAAGAAATTGTCCTCAGAATCATGAAGCAAACATAAAAAAATTGCCAAAGTTCGGAAATATTACATAAGAAAAACTCTAAATTGTAAATAGGGATTCAACTCGCATTGAGTTAAACACAGTCCAACATTTTCAAAATCGCTTAGATCCGAGAAAGGATTTAAGAAATGGACGCGAAACGCCAAAAAATTAAAAAGTGCTAGAGCACGAAAAAAAAGTGGAATCAATTTAGTGGCTACAAAAGAAAATAAAATCATTTTGCCCCAAAAATTTAGTAAAATCATAAAAAATGATTCGTAACGATTTTCGTTGACATAAAAGGAATAAACCGATATGAAAAATATAAACAGCAAAAGTATTACTTACATCTTTATTATCAGCAGATTTTGGCGTTTTTTCTTTGCCACTTTAACCACTTTGCTTCTTGTTGTGATAATTACGTGATTTTTACGTAAAAACTTAAATATTTTTATGTACGTTTGTATTTATAAGTATATAGATTTATATTTAGGTATGTAACCATAGAGTTAACCATATCACCGCCCCACATTCTTCCTCTTTAAAGGTAGCCAGCTATAAATGTGCAATATTGTTCAATAACTAATATTTTACAGTTTCATTGACTGCGTATATATTGTATTAATAGGTGGCACAACATATTGAACAAAATCAAGAGTGTTTCGATATATATTGCACAGAAAGGAATAATAATTTCCAATCAAAATTGAAGACAAGATTACCTTTGTATTTTTTTATTTTTATTTAATGGCAAACTGTTTCAGTTGCTAAATTTCTTATATCATAAAAAACTAAATTTTACAATTTGCCTAAACATATATATTTATGTGATGTAGTCTTTATAGACTTTGGAAAAACATTCAACAGAGTCTTCGCATTCTGGAACGCCTTGGCTTGCAAAGGAATCCCTAGAAATTTAGTCGAGATAATACAAGAACTCTATAGAAACGCAAACTGACTTCAAGCTTAGTTAGTGATACAGTAAAGAAAAATGCAGGCGTGGGACAACAGAGGCATTGCGTGGGGCTTATGTGGCCTTCTTTCTGATTTAGTTTACGCAGATGACATATGCCTTCTTACGCATAAGAACTCTTATATGGTAGAGAACTTGAAAATGGTCGAAATGGAATACCGAAACTTGGAATACTTCCGCAGCAAATCTTAATACCCTACAAGTCCCGAACTAATCAGACACCAATACGGAATGGAATATTTAATTCCATAGATTCGAACCCCCCAAGAAGCAGACGTAGATGACGCCCTGCCCACATTTGGCGTAGAAATTTGTGCGGTTATAAACAGCTGACCTGTTGTAGAAATCTTCCGTTGTGGTAGCTTTCTCATATATATATATATATATATATATGCGCGTGTGTATAAACAAATATTATTTTAAATAATATATTGGATCAAGATATCAATTAATTAGTTTCTTTTATATTCTGTTTTACTTGAATACTTTGTTTAAAAATTTGATATTTTTTTTTGCACGACGACTTTCAGAATCATTTTGAAAATTTTATCCCTCCAAAATTTGACGATTTTACCCCTAATTTATCTGTCGCCTATGCTCAGCACTTTAGCAGTTATTTTTTGAACCAAACATACAAAATATGATACGTACTGAAAATAAAATAGATGTATTCCGATTTTAAATTAAGATTTATTTTCTAAACTCAAATTTCGATACTGCACAGTGTTTCGCCAGGGGTAAATAATTTTTTTCTTTTAAACGAAGTTTCATATAATCTTGCATTTTTACAAACAAAATATGTTTCGTTTAAGCGGAGTTTCTTTGAAGCGAACAAAAGTTCATTTTATAGAATAAAAACATAAATTAAATTTTTTCCTGTAAGAGATTTGACTGTACATATATGTATGTATATATATATGTGTGTATGTATGTAAGTATACACATACATATGTATGTATGTATATATCTACGTTCACTCAAAATGTCCCTCTTAAACTATAATTTTTATGTTTTTGTATTGTTTTATATAATTTCTTCGATTCATACTATCTTTTACTTTTGCTCTATATAATTATTTTATTAAAGAACTTGTGCAAAAAAACTCATTTACATGCATATAAAACAAAACAATAACAATTATGTGTAAACGCATGTATGTATGCATTTGCACGTGTATATCCATAGGTTCATACATATGTATGTATATATCTACATAGTATATTCGAATGTATGTATGTATGTGCGAGTATATTAGAATATCAATAAAAAGTCACGTTTTTTATAAAAGATCACGTTCCAAAAAGAGGGAATGTTTTGATACACACTTCTAAAATTTCGTTTATAATAGAAGAGCATTTACTTAGATATAAGTACATGTATCGGTGCTATATACACATACATATATATGAACTTTCTTACATGCCTATACAAACTAATGTGTAATGAACATTCTATATACAAATGTATGTATATGCATTTATGAACATACATATATACCTAGATGCGTATGTATAGAGATTTATAATAATAAATAATGATATTCTTATTCTCCTCCAAAGCAAATATGTACGTGTATAGAAGTTACATTTTTCATATACAGCTACTAGTTACGATTATTATGCATTTTTCGATTTTAGGCTTTAGTTAAATACATATATACGTACATATGTATGTACATAAATATATGAAATTGAAAATAATATTTAAGGTTTCAAGTTCAAGGTCATCTCAAGAAGCGAAATTAATTACAACATTAAAACACATACATACATAGGAGTATATATACATACATGTACATATATAAGGCCGAGTTTACATTCTCAACTTTTGTTGATTAAATTTTCCTGTTTTCATCTTTGAAATTGCATTTACGTTTTTACACTCGTCAGTTTTTGTTGATAAAGTTTTTTTTTCTCTTCTTCTGAAAACTCATCAATGAGAGAAAAAAACGTAACGACAGTACATTCATGCGTGCAATATTTCTCTTTGTATTCCCTCCCCTTGTCATTAAACTAATAATTGATTCAACAAAAGTTGACAATGTAAACACACAGTAAGTGAAGGAGGGCAGCGATTATACGGGATGGTCGGTACCGCAAACGTTCTAGACAATTGATTTTTCCGGTTGAAATTTTATGTATAGGAGTTTTTATATATTTGTTTTATTTAACCAATATGTATACGAGTGCATGTACTTACGCTTAAAAATCATAATATTAATAAAGTTTCAATTATAAAAAAATTCTTTTAATTTTGTTAGATTCTTCGAAAATGGTGAATTTTTCAAAAAGGTACATCTCGCAGTGTTATTTTTGAGACAATTATATCATCTTAAACCGATATCTCAGAGCCCACTTCTGTGACTTGTCAAATGTATAATTTCTTCAACAGGCAAAATCGGAAATGAAACCCATCAGATTGAAAGAAAATCTCGCCGTTTGTATAACGCACTTTTTTGTTAAGGGAACTATCATTTCTTGGGAAAAACTTGTTATTTCAATGAAAGGCTCATCTTTATCTCTTATTCTAAAACTGTACGATAACAGTCCGAACTTCTTAAAGTTCCAAAGCAAAGTAAACACCTGAGGAAAATCAAGCAACGAGCCGATAAATCCTATTTAATTGTATATATTAACTTTCTTGTTTTCAACACGTTCAAAACGAATTTCAACAAATTAAACTGATGCTTGGCAATCCCAGATAATTGTTGTAACTACGGTAAATGGACTAAAAATTAAAAAAAAAATCTTTTTATTAGTTAGTTGATGTTCCCGGTTAATTGAATCACGGATAATCGATACAGATATACATACATGCATTTTAATGTATGTGTGTACATAAAAAATAATTACATCGATAAATATTCTAACATGTCCTTATTAGGGAAGCAAAGCGGGACAAGACGAACGATAATTTCGTTTACATTGAAAACAAAACAAATTTGAGCTTCTTGTTTCTATTTTTGATATAAATGTTCGAAGGGGCTTTTGTTACGTCAATTGGATACAATTCCGAAAATTTCCAAATGTGACCTGGGATACCATTTTTATAGATTTAATATAATATCAAAATGGTATCCCGGGTTGCATGGGTAATTGTATCCACTTGACGTAACTTAAGCACTGCTTGTGGACTTTAAGGAGATAATTTCTTTTGTGTTTCTCTGCACACCTTCCCAATATGATTGGTGTTTTTTTTTTAAGGCATAAGCGCTATTGCAAAGCTTCCTAAAAAATAATATGTATATCTGGAGCGATGTTGTTGAAAACCTTTAAAGGAGTCATTTATAAACTTCAAAAGGCCGCTTGTGTGATGATGGTGAAACCATACACTGCGTTGTAAGTCAAATAAACGTGATGCTACAAAGAAAACCAAAAAATATCCAAAAATCGTTTATAACACCTTAAAATGTGTTGCACGTTTAACATATGGAAACAGTCGGAAAATTTCAAACATAAACCACCTACAAACAAACAGCCATCGGAACAACAATAACAAATCCCTCATATGGCAAATTAGAAAAATAAAGATGATACAAAAAGGTGTTTTCTTCAGTTATTTTTCGATTTCTACATCAACTACATAGAACTAAAATCCCCAATATTTATTCAATTGAACGTTTTCAAAAAAAAAAAAAAAACATCCATACATACATAAGTATGTACATACGCATGTACATATGAATCTATGCAAGGATATATGAAAATTATATAAAAATATGTGTATGCAGGTATACATACTCGTATGAATAGATATATGTGTGTAAGTATCAATGTATGTAACTTGCAATAAGAGTTTTCCGAAAACAAGAACATTAGACACATACCGATATTTATGTATGTATACATATGTATGTGTGTGTATGAATTCTATATTATATGCATGTGTATTTGAATTTTACAGTCTGTCATTAATTTTTTACGACACAAGAACAAATAGCTACAACACACTACAATGGTATTAAATTTGGCATTATAAAATAATGAAAATAAAAATGGTGACTTACAAGATCAAGAAATTAAGTAGAAAATGGAAATTTATACATATCAGGTGTGGAAACATTTCTTCAGGTTAGGAAACAAGAAATAGCCACTCGACCCAAATCTAGAGAATAGGGCGGATGAGAACGCAATTAGTCTCCCAAACTCATTACCCACTCTTTATTATTAACTTAGAGCCATTGCTATTTTAAATAATGATGGTAAATGTGTTGACTGTTAAATATCTCCTGATGAAATAATATTTCTTCCAATTTTGAGTCTGAACCCAGTTGATAAAAATTTGAATAAAAACAGTAAAAAACTAAATGATGTGAATAAAAATTTAATGTATTAAAAGATGGTTTTCATATATGCTCTTGCATCATATAGTATAAATTTTGAATGAACGTGCATCCATACATGGATATGTGCATATGCACGTACATATATGCACGAAGTTGTACCTTTAAAAACATATATACACATCCATATATACATACATATATTTGCAAGAGCACAATTTTAAGGATGTCAATCGATGCCGGATCTACCAACATTGCAATTGTTAAATGGCAGACTGGGACGAATTGTTTACCAACAAAGATTTTGTATAAAAATATAGGATATCTTTTTCTATGCTTCGAAAAATATTCATGTACGCACCTGTACAACTTTTAAAACAGTTTTTTTTTAATCATAACAAGAGACTTAATTTCGTGAATTGCCAAAAGGTGTTTTAGATAGGCTTCTCACTCGATCATAGGAAACAAAATTCTACTGCCGCACAATTATTGAACAATGCAAAATGATTAAAGAAGAATCCGAAAATTATTATTATTTAACTCAGGAAGCTATACGTAATACGTGATTTGATAACAATTTTTACCAATTTCAATGTTTATTTATTTAATATTAGTTATTTAATAAATCTATTGCTTAAAGAAAATTTAACTGCTAAAAAATCTGAAAGCAGGAAGTTGAAATATGTTTTCGGTGTACAAATTGTAAACAATAAATTTTAACTTTGTTTTTGTTGCCTAGTGTGTATCGATTTGTATTAGTGTGCATTTCGGAATTCTTAACTTAAGTACTTCTATATATACATACATACATATACATATGTTGTGTAATCCAACTCATTTAAAATATTATCAAATAGGTACATATCTCAGACAGACAAATAACCGTAAAAAAATACATCCATATCAGAGACCGGCAAAAATCACGTTTTTTATGCCTTCACTCATGCATAACTTTATTGTGTCCAATTATTCACCAACACATAAGCAAGCATGCGCGTACGCTCATAATCTTTATTTGTGTTAATCATTAGGAAGGCAAATACAAAAATGCCTATATGAATTTTTCAAGCAAGATTTTAACACAGAAGCTATTTTGAGCGTTTGCATTGATTAAACACAAAAACGAATGGCATTTATTCAACATGCCTTTTCTTTGCAAAGAATATTAAGAAAAATCATGCAATGATATATGCTGGCACATAATCTTGAGTGTGTAGGTATGTATGTTGTTAAACATTGTGGTTGAGAAATAAGGATGCCATACGAAGTTACCAAAAAACGTCGGTTTTACAATAAACTTTAAAAATCGCAATTTTCGGTTTAAAATCGTTTAAAGATCGGATTATTTTTTACTCATTCAAAAAAACTTGTTATTTTTATAAGAAATACTTCAACCTTGCCAAATTTGTTTGTTTTATTGAATTTTACTGAAATTAAAGTCGTTTTTAACTCCCAAGAATAATACCGCTTTATTGGTTTGGTACATAGATTACTTAAAAAGAAGGGTCTTTAAGTGTATTTTTCTGAGCGCGGTGCGCTTTTTTTTAAATTTCGGTGCTTTTTTTAATTTTTGGCGGCACCGAAGCAAATTCAACAAATCTATTTGTTTCAGTGTGAGAAAAAAATCTTTGTACAATAAAATACACCCGTTTCAACATTATTTTATTCAACAGCGCAAAATTTTTACACGTTTATATGAAAATGTTTATTTTCACGACAACACGGCTACATGGCTACACGACCACCGTTGTAGCTGTGGTAGATTTAGGCTAATTTATATTTTTGTGAGCGACAGTGAGAGTGAGAGTGTTTAATATATAAGTGCTTAAAATACTTTACTGTATTTAACAAAAAATAAGAATACAAAACGCATTGCTTATAATATAACCTCCTTCATGTATACACATATACACACATGTCTATATAATTACAAAATGATAATTGTAAAAATCGGGATAATTTTAAAAATATATTTCTTGATTAATTATCTGTTTCAGCGTATCGTCGTAAAAATGCTATTAAACTGTTAAGTCTGGCAACCGTGTTGCCTAACCATTCTATAAACACACAGCACCTTGTGCATAAATGTACAATTGTTGATTTTTTGCCTTTTTCACATTAATGCTTTTTGCATTAATGCCTCTAAGTTTTTGATTTCGATCATGAATGTGATTAAATAAAAATGTGTGCTTTGAAGAGTTGTCCAAAAATTCATGCACACACAGTTTTTAAACACTCAAACTGAATAGCTGGCATGCGGCAACAGATTAAATTTACATGTTCGCAAACAACCCTTATTTTGCTTAGCATAAAATAGAATAGACACAATGTTGATAAACGCATATTTGAACGTTTGAGCGAAAATGACATGTTTTTCGAGTGTTTGATTAATCTGATTTTTTTTTAATCACCGGTTGCAGGTCTCTGATCCATATGCTTTTTGTACTCAACATATATACATACTTACATACGCATGCAAATGTGTTTGATTTTGAATTTTTACTCTTTTATGGTTCATTCACCGCTTTTTGACAGGCCACTTAATGTAAAATACTGGTAAGCCGCAGTCATACATATGCTGTCAAAATATGGAAAAGTACGTACATACAAATGTATGTATATATCGATGTGTTTACATACAATGCACTTTTCTGTAGACATTTTTAATTTTATCCATACAAATAGAGAAAACTAAACATACTTTAAACAAACACTATCGCATCTTGTTCACACAATATAACAAACCATTTCATTGGCTGTCTTGTTACACAATCATTAAACACATTATCACACACACGCACATAAAAACACACACACAAAAACCCACTAACAAAATATTTCCCCTTGGTTAAAAGCAAAAAGGAAAAAAAAACAATTCAAATCCATACAGATATAGGTATAAATTGGAATTGAAACTAGAAGAACTTGATTTTGATGTTTGTATTGTTGTTTCATTAGCAAACAGTGTCAGTGGCTGCTGTATTGTTGGGTTTTTGTGCTGTGTTATGTATTCGCGTTTCTTCCCTGTTATTTTATTTTGTTGTTTATTTGTCAACGCCCGTTTTCAAATGTTGAGTGTTTCTCTATTTTTTTTCTTTATTTTGGCGATGTGTTTTGTTGAATGCATCTTGTGTGAGTAGGGTTTATGAGTACTTTCTGTTTTGTTGTCTGGCAACGCCTTTTGTGATTATTATATTTTCTGTTGGTTGGATGGAAGGATGAGAGCAGCATCTTCAATACATTTATGTGTATGTACATACATACATGTGTAGGTAGATACGTATACATATTGGATGCGCTCAGCTGTCTATGGGGACAAATAGGCATACGCACATCCAGTATGTTAGTATTCATGTGCACATATAAACCTAGTTGTTTTTATACTTCATTAGTTTGTATTTTTACATTTCATCCCCATTTTGTTGCCACAGTTGTTTTTTGTCGTCATTATAGTGTTCATAATTACAGTTGTCAATTATTTAACACTTATACATATGCATGTACTTATGTACTACTGAACTTTTTTTTATTAATATTGGTTTTTGTGCTTCTTGTTATTGTTGTCTTTTAAACTTCCAGCCATTATATTTTTTTCTGTTTTTATTTGTGACTTAAGGCTCTACTATTTTCTGCATTCACTTGCATATACATACATACTTACATACATACATACATAATGTTATACTTTGTTCATTAAAGCTGGTTCGTGTTTTTATTTCTTTAAAAAATTCAATGTCACTTTTATGTTAATTTATAAATATGTATCATTTGTGTTTACTAACTATTACTATATAAAGGGTGCTCCCATCATTTAAGAACATGAGTAAACGATCAAATTAAACCATGTAAATAATAATAACTTGGATAACAGTTTAATTATTTTCTAGTTGTATGTTTAAAACAACTATATACATATACATATATATATATATATATATATATATATATATATATATATATATATATATATATATATATATATATGTATATGTATATATATATATATATATATATATATATATATATATATATATATATATATATATTATATATATATATATATATATATATATATATATATATATATTATATATATATATATATATATATATATATATATATATATATTATATATATATATATAATATATATATATATATATATACATACATACATATATATGCATATACATATGTATGTATGCATGCATAACATTAATATACATCCATATATAATTTAAGCCCTAAACATGAATAAATTGATCACCAACATGCAAAAGAGCGAGGCGTGAAACTCTCGAAGACCGAAAAAAGCGAAGAGGCGAGAGCTGTTCCTCAACCCAGAGCTACTTGGCGACTGAATAAAATAATTGATTTAAATAATATATAAGACTACTTGGAAAACACTTAGAACTACGAAAGTTTTACTATTTGAACTATAATTTTTCCATGAGTACTGAATATGAGAAAATTCGACTAAATTTGTTTTATTATAAATTTATTATATATTATTATAACCATATTATATACAAATCTTATGGCGCATGGTCGGTTGTTGTATTTAAAATATTAATTTAGTATTTGTAACCGACTATTGCCAATGATAATTAAACAACGTTTTCAATTACCTGACAGGCGATATAAAATAATGTTAAAAATTAAATTTAAAAAATGTTATTCCTTATATTAACGTTTCTAAACATAATTTCACGGCCCACCAAAATTGCTCACAACTTTATTTCAATAAATAAATTTCATAAAACCTTTTTTGTTTCACACTCTCGTTACAAATATTTCGGATAAGTGAACACTTTCCAGTAACAACCAGTAACAATTAGCAGAAACTTTTAGTAAATGAACAGACATAAATAAAGAAAAATAACTCAAAATATCCTTGTTTTATCCTACATCTTTTTATGTGTGAAACATCCTTCGATTGTTTAAAATATCTTTAAAGCAAGTGGCAACATGCATATGCTATATGTATAACGATAACAATAAAAGGAAATACGACACTATAGTAAAGAACGGATAAAAGCATACAACTTAATAAAAAAGGGCTCGCGTGAAAAAAGTCTTTATTTCTCTAAATAATAAAAGAAAACAAAATCTAAACCAACCAGACAGAAACATAACATATTACTAATAAATGCAGTTAAGAGATTCTAGGCTAATATACAGTATACACACTTACATATAGTTATGTACATATGTGTGTGTATGGTACATACGTAAGTAAAGTAAACAAATACACAATTTGTAAATAAAACCAAAAAAAAATCTCATTACTTTTTGGATCCATTTCATTGAGACTGCGAGACAGGGTAGTTAATAATCCAACATACCCGGACGTACATACAAACAAGTATATGTTCAGAGGAACCACATTAATCCAATCAGCAGCAGCAGCAGCAGTAACAAAAATAAATATGCATTGTTGGTTGACAAATGTTTATATTTGCTGAGAAAACCAACAGGCGACAGCAGTCAAGATTTCTTGGTTATTTTGAGTTTTTTGAAATAATTTCCTTTTTTCTTCCTCTTTTTTTAAATCACTTTTTATTGTTAAAAATGATTCAAGCACAACAGAAACTAACGTAAAAAACGATCATAAACATTTGTTTGGGCTTTTGCATGCTTCAAAATTTCTTATTATTTATTTAATTTTTGTTCATATTTTTGTTTGTTTGTTTGTTTTCAAAGATCAAATAACACTACACTTGTGGACTAAAAAAATTTCACTTAAATCGAAATACACTTGTATGTAAACAAAAACGACAAATTTTCGCGAGCAATAATTCTACACATTAGACTTCTGGATAGTAGTCTTATAATGCAGACTTTTTTATTATGAAAAAATAAAAAAATTATAAAAATCGTGTTAAACATGACTTAATGGTCTATTAAATTTTTTGATTTTATTTCAATTTTTTATAAACGTATGTACTATATTGTACTCCATGTCTAATTCTGTATCTTTACAAAATATTATGTGATGTGTTGGTTGTTGCCGTTGGAACTGAATACTTAAGAACATTCAAAATCTATATGGAGCCCCTATATTTGCATTCCGTTTATTTCTACTACTACTACTACTGCAACATCTACCGTTAAAAAAGCCACCAACCACTACTACTTCTGCTGCGAGCAATCATTGTCAGCACATCAACCAAACGCCAACAATATTCTCGTACAACAATGCTAAGCAGCGTTTAATGTAAGAGCAGCAATTTGTATTTTAAAAACTTTAAATTTGAGAATGATTGCAGCATGGAAAATGCAGTTCTGCATTATGAAGCTTTGCTCTCCGCTTACAATTTTTTTTTTAATTTTTATTTCTTGTTATTTCGTTATTTAGTGTTTGACGTTTCAGATTTCAATGTCGCCTTCAACTCGTGCAATGTCATTTCATTTCAAAATAAACATTAAAAAATGGTTCAGGCGAATTTTAAACACTCTAGATAATTTATAAAAGTTACGTCAATATCATGAACTAGTCTCTCTTTTTCTGCAGACAGGAAGACTTAATTGAAAATAAATTTAATATCTTACTTATTCACATGTTTAAAATTTGTTCCAGTTATTTGAATTTATAAATTTTTCAGCCTTAGGATCATCGTTAATTATTCAATACTTTCGGTACTTTGAGTATCATCTTGAGGAAGTTAAATCACAAGTATTTTTATTAGCTGCCGGATTTTATAAATTGCAACAAAAATTTGGTGCGAACACTAAGTTTAAAAACTGTGGCTATAAAAAAGACCTTAATCTTAAATTCCCAGAAAAAGAACTTCCAAAGAACTTAATTAGATCCACAACTTGTGGTCCGAAAGTTTTCAATCTTCGGATTTTTTCAATGATTTTAATATAGGCTTTTCATTACAAAATATTCTCTATTTTGGATCCTGTTCATGGGATCTGAAGTCATGTTCAAGATGTTATGAAGAAACGAACTTTTGGAAGTTCTTTATAAATGCTGTTTGTCCCAAAGTATATTTTGCATTGCAATGTGTATAAAAAAGCATCGTTATTCGAAATTTTCGAAATGCTGCCACCAAACTTTCTTAATTTTTGGGATCTTGTTCAATAATGAAAACACTTTTATTTATCGACTAACGTCTCATTTTTACTAACACTAAGTAAGCTGTCAGCTTGCCAAATTTTGCGGCAAATTCAAATCTTGCGTTAATTTTAGGACACCCTTTGTTATACCTTAGAAATGAGAGCATTTCATTGCTAATAAAGACACATCTTCAAGAAATTTTTATACAATTTATATAGTATATTTATTTATTTATTTATATAGCACAAGAAAAGCCAGTTAGTCTTTTAGGTTAGAATATTAAAATTATAAGGAGACTCCTAAATAAGCCATGTATGTGCTTTTCTAACATACGAATTTAAAGCCAGGTTTATTCCAAATGTATTACAATTAAAAAATAAATTTCAAAAATTCAACACTCTTATTAATTAAGTAATAATAATCAATTAAAATAGATTTGTATTGAACCGCAGTGCAGTTCTAGAATATGACTTAATATTTTGTTTTTTTTTATATTAGCAGGCATATCACATATTCAGATTGGAGTGGATTTCAATCCGCAAAAGCAATGCCGGTTGATTTTGTTTTACCTTCTTCACATTCCGATTAATTTTATTTTTCCACAAAAAGTGTAAAACTCGTATTTCGTTTTAAATTATTTTTATTCAAGTTTGTCTTCAATAAATCATAAAAAATAGCAAATGCACTTTGAAAATCTAAGGCGGTTTCATTCCGAAAAAAATTTCATTTTACGATATCTAAAGACTCAATTTACGGGACTAAATTATATAGTATGTAACTATATTGATACTAGCATGTAACTATATACATTCTCCATGTGACATTTTCACGATCAGAGCGTCTGGCATATTGCATATACTACTAAGTGAATATAAAATTTATAGCTCTAAAATAGACTCGTATTTTTATATGAATAAAAAATGGAGTGGAGTGGAGTGCCATGTCATATAGTAAATCATTCGAATACGATCGTAGTGTAATTCAGGGGGCAAATTACGGCATTCGATATCGATCGAAATTTCAATACAATTCAAGAAAATTTTGTTTGAAATTTCGTTCGATATCGAATGCCGTAATTTGCCCCCAGAACTTTATTTAAGAAATTTACAATTTGTATTGCCAACAGTCGATGAAAAGGGCAATTTCTGGCTGCAGCTGACGTTGGTCGTGACTTTTGTTGAGTTTGCATTAAAATACATAATAATTTTGTCATAATTTCTTTCTTAACGTACATGAATTCTTTTCTAAAAGAATTTAGATAGTCAAGAACTTTCTTTTACTTTTATCGCCTTCAAAAACCGCTGATCAGTCTTTTTGTTGCTCTCTTCAATGTCAACTTCACTTTCTTTTCAAAAAAAAAAGATGGTTAAAACCAAAGAAATTATAATGATTATTAAGCTTTACAATAGTCTACAATAAACTTCTGTTGTTGTATTGAGTTTTGAATGTCATGATGACGTCATTAAATTTACATATAATTTTAAGCGCGAGCTTAAATTTCTTTCTTTTGTTTTGCTCAATTGTTTTTTATTCCTTTGCTGATCACGCGAATTATATATAAATGTATGTGCACATGCACTTTGTACGAGCATTGAATGGTATTTTTTTGAGCACGTGGCTTTTGTTTTGATTTTATTTTTTGTTTATTTTTTATGGTTTATTGTTTATTCTGCGAATTTGTTTTAACAATAAGTTTTTAATAATGTTTTGATTGTTAGTTATTAAATAATATTTTAGACGTCAACCAAAGCAATGGATGATTCATTTACTCGTAGTTTGTGAGAATTAAAAAAAGTTTTGAAAAGGCGTTCTGTTTTTTGAAAAATTAATGCGAACATAATACATATGCACATACATACGTATATGTACATGCATACATATGCATACATACATACATATGCATACATACATATACTTTACATACATAGTCTCATGTGCAATACGGTTTTTTCGTTTCCAGGAAACGGGAAATATAAATAATTTTTTGGTGATACTACGAGAATACGAGAGAAATATGCACATATGAAATATATTAATAAAATACCAACATATTTATTAAGAACTGTAATTTATTTTATGACATTTTCTAATATACCATGCATTGTAAATCTGCAGGTGTAGGCCAGTCCCGAGAGCAAACGCTGTTGTAACAAAAATTGCATTAATTGAATTTTATGTTAATATTTCTTTTACAAATTGTGAAGCAAATAACAAATATTAATGTTATTAAAATAATACTTTATACTTTTAAGTTTATTTTCCACTACTGTGTAATGTGAAAAATAAGCCTAAATAAAACAACTAACTAACAAAATTGATGTTATAATTTTATTTACTTTTAAGAACTTTAAAATGTCATAGACTAGTTAAAAATCGAAGTCTAAGGGGTGGCGTGGAATCACAGTCCCTTAGGGTAAAAAAATTTACATAGAAAACCTAAATTATATATATTATATAGAAAATATTGCTGTTGTGCCTCTTGAAGCTATTTAACACAATCTTCTTTAATTCCTTTTGTTAGTTACTTATAAAATTTTTAAGAGTATACAATAATAACATTTCTAATTTCAAAATTAAATTGCACGAAGAAACCTTATCATTATTTCCCTATAGAAAGAAATTTTCTTTTAAAAAATATAGTACATAACGCTCATTTGCTGCTAGGAAGTCATAACTTAAACAAACTAGTTTTAAAGAAAAATTCTCACAACTTAATATAATTCCGCATTTCTAATTTAAAGCCATAATTTTTCAGTTACGACATTCTTGCTGCAAATGAGCGGTATGCATATATCTTTATCTTTATTCTTTTTTCTAAAAGGAATATATTATAGTTTGCTAATTACATTGTCGCCGAATGGACACCTCCGAATTCGCTCTATATTACAACAGAATTTTGGCTTTAGACTATTCACTTTAAATCTAAATGAAATCAGTTTTACCAAAGCCTTTCCCTTTGCCGTTCCAAATTCACATACACAGAAAACTCATTCACAATTTTTTGTTGATAAAGTTTCAATTGAAAGTCATCAAATTGTAGCAACTTCAAAAGGAAGGAAACTTGCAGAAATCTATTGATATAGTACATAAGTATGTTCTATTTTTTATTTAAAATAAAATTTTTTTATAAAAATAGATTCACGTTAATGTTTAAATCATTTAACCCAAAACTATGTTCCATGTAAAACCAACCAATAGGTAGAAGTAAAATTCAAAACGAATTGACAGCAAGATAGCCTAATCTGGGCACGTTTGTTGCAAATAGAGTATAACAACACCGAGATTTAAAAAGCGAGGCAAATAAGCGTGCTGGGCAACTAAGCGTGGGGTAATTAAATGGGTTATACCATATTTATTATTTATTGGTAAATTTATAGACATCAATAAAATAAAATAATAAAAAATTTGACAAAAGTTAGGAGACGAGCGAATTCATCACCTGATCTCTTATGGGGAGTTGCCTTGGAAGAAATCAAACTTTATGTTTAAGGCCCTCTGAATTAATTTTACAATTCATAACTTTAAAAATAAAAATACACATTTAATTTTTTGTTCTTGTTGTTGTATAACTCAAAAAGCTACATCTTTGTTAATTAAAAAAAAATTAAATTATTACATACATACATATATACATATGTATGTATATACCATTTTATGTTACGAATAGGTATGCTTTATCTTTGTAATCTCCTTCATTATTTAAAAATTTATTCATTAACGCGTCGTACATCATTTGATTTTGTAAGACATTTCAAAATCGATAAACTTCAAAATATAAACGAATATTGAAAGAGACAAGATTGAAAATAGCAAATAATTTAATTGCAACATTTCACAAACCCTCTAACTATTGTTAAGGACACGATCACAAATTTTAAATCGAATTTGTTCTATCAGGATAAGATTGTACATGGAAACATTTAACAAAAGCACAATAATCAAATTGAAAAGAGGAACGTCTTTTTCTCTTATCTCACACACATTTGTAACATAATAATTATTATTATTATTATCGTTGTTGTTTGTTGTTTGTTGTCCTGTGTTCTGGCTTTTATTTTTCTTGTCTTATTGTCCTGTTTGTGGTCTTTGTTGAATATACATACATACATAGATCGGATAACTCGCGGTAACCCGCATTCTGTAATTTTAAGATATTTCAAATTGTTCTTTATTATTTTCCTAAACTTTTTTTTTTTTAAAGAAGATACTTGTTTTCGTTTTCTTACAAAAAGGGTTATGAAAATGTTGTTAAAAGGGGGTAAATTAAAATAACAAACTATTTGCTTAGTTTTGATTGATACAGATATAAATCTTCAATAAAAAATTATAAAAAAACATAAAATTTCCGTGTTCGTATTTACATTCGATGCTTTCAGTTTTCTTAAATATTTTGAAGTTTACAAGTTTTTTATTTATTCTTAAAAAATCTTTCTTTTTGAATTACATCAGAAAACATTTTTTTCATTTATTTTATTTCTCATACAAATTAGTAGGCGTTGAAAATGAATACAGTTGCATTGTTCTATTTCAAATGTACTCGTACGTATTCATACAAAGTATGTGTCTATGTGTATTTTTTGAAATTAAAATCCATAATTTATGCATTATTAAAAGCAGGACAAGTAATACCCAGTAAACGTTTCCATACAGACTACCATATGTATCACTAGCGTAGGTAGGCCTATCTAGGGTATAAGCATCCAACTGAAGAAAATTAGCATCCCCCAGAATGTTTTCTTTCTTGTGGAATTTCTAACATATGACATAATTTCCCCCTTCTTTAAAGGCATGATAGGAAGATGTATAAATTAAAAGCCAAAGATAAAAAAGAAACAAGTAAAAATTATTTGAAAAAAACTATTTTGTTGTGGCTTTAGGTGTTCATATGCCAACATTTCATTGGTCGTTAAACAAAATCATGAGTGAACTTTAAGCAGTTTAAAAACATTTTGCAAAAACTCTAATTGTTTTAACAATTAGTTGGGGAGAATATCCCGAAATAATAAATTTCAATATTAGTAAATAGTTAATATAAATTTTTTTCGAATTACATCCTGTAAAATTTAAAAAAAGGTGGTGATGAAAACAGAAATAAATACTTTCTTAAATACATAAGAAATTATTTAAAAAAAATTCACACAAACAATTTGTCTAAAGTCAATTTATTTTTAGACAAAATTATTCATTAGTAAATAATTAGAAAATTTTTTTACTTTTTCATTTAAATTGTTGTCTGAATTTACAAAATTCTTTGTATGGCTCCATTTACACACAACTTAATGGTAAAAGAAAATTTGGTTCTTTTCTCAAGAGCTGAGTATACAAAATATTTTTATGAAACTTTTACAGAATATAAAAAGCTACTAGGCGAATAATTTCGTAATATAACCTTAAAAACGACATATTTTGAGTTGACATATGTACCATTTTATATACATATGTATGTGTATAAAATTGAATGGAGTAAATCATTTGTTGAAACTTAATTTTATATTTAACTCTAACTAATTAGATATTCAAAGTCTATAAATGCCAGAAACTCATTGTGCGAAACTGTGAACTATTTTTTCTAGTTATTAAATCCATTATTTAAATTATTTTTGTTATTTATTATTATTTATTTTTCTCTTAGCTCTTTCTATGTCTGCCTTTCATTAGCGCTAACCAAATCATATCAGTACACTTTAGCCAAATTATGTTTGAAAAGGATCTAATAAATTATTTTAAAAAATATATAATTTAATGAATTTTTTGTTTTACCTAATAAATACAAATAAAGTTGTAAGAAAAATAAAAAGATGCAGGTCGAATATATATATATAATTGTTTGTTGTGTTGTGTTTGTATAAAAGTTTTCTATAAAAATATGGTTTGTAATTCACAAGTAGGAAAATACGATCGAATTCAACGGAATTATACGTCGTGCCTTAACCGCCAAAAAAATTTAGGCGACAAACATTAGGCCTTCGTAGACTAGTAGGTAGAGTACTAGACTCGTAGTGCGAAGGTCCCAGGTTCGAATCCTGCCGCAGAACTCTGGCAGTTTGTGTTTGATAATTAAAGGGAGCGCACAACAAGCCTTCACTGGCTTAAGTGTATGTCGTATGACATGGGCTATCACACCCCTCCAATCAACCTAACCTCACCTAACCTGACACGAAATTTTACATTGGAGGTGTTTTCATTAAATGCCTTTACATTAAGTTGTAGGGCTACTGCAAAATGGATTTTGCTCTAAATTTATGATGACGTTTAGAAAGGATTATAACGCTTTAAGATTTAATTTTGTAGATCGTAAATTATCGATAAGATAATGTCACGTATGCTTTTTCCGGGGTTAGGGCACGATATAGTATTTGTGGGTTTTTGTATAAGCATATGAGTTTCGAATGATTTTTTGGTTAAAGTGTACTGATGAAATGCAGGGGTACACACAAAACATCTGGCTCCAAATTAGTGATTTCTTTTTCAGCTTTCAAGACCTGCAAGGTTTGTGGCTTATTGTGTAAGCGAGAGATTTTAAAAAGACCCAAAGTAAGAAGTCTGGTGCTTTTAGATCTAAACGCTTAATTGTTCGAGCACATGGAACACGACGACGAAATTCAGCTACGTTGAAAGAATAGTTAAATAGACAGTAACAATAATGCCACGTTCTTGAGCTGTGTATCGCTCTACGGCTTGTTGATAACTAATTCTGTATATAAATGTCAAAGCAAAATGTCAACCAATTCAAATTATGATATTACTTTGAGCCACCTTGTACAAATAGTATGTATATGTTAAAACTGGGACTCGTAATATTTTTGTTATCTTTTCAATTTGGATTGTAAGGAAACTTTTGTAGAAATGTTTTCTTCATTCAAATACCTTTGAAGAAAATGCACAATTTCTTTTAGTTAAAACCATTAAACACTGATTCGTAAACATCATTAAATTATTCTAGTTATTTCGAAATTAAAATGTGTATGTACATTTAGATGCAATTTTGAAGATTACATACACACATACATACGTACATACCATAAACTCAAACTAACATATTAAATATTGCTTTTACGCCTCATTGAGCAAACGTTACGCTAAGATCCTCTTACAAGGAAGTTTATTTGTCGCTGTTACATATAAAATAGTGTTTGTATTATTTTTAATGCTTTGACGGTTGTCGTAATAGACACTCTGACGCTACATTGATAGCAATGGGACGGTGGAAAAATAAAAATAAAAATTGCTTTCTATATTAGAGTTTAGAACGATTAGTAACAACTCGTACTTTTTTTATTCGAGCGTATTATAGAAACACACTCGTATATAAAAATAATCTAAAGAAGGTTTTGCGGCTCAATCGCTTTATATAGTCGTACTTACATGCAACCAATTATGTAGATTGAGCATGAAATTGTGAAGCATACGTAATAGGAAAGTCTCTTGATGAGTGTGACACAATTGTTAATACAAGGGACACTTTTACGAACTTGTACACCAGGGATGGGGTCGTGAGTCACTTTGTGTTATTTCAGAGATTTTCATTCTTCATAATTCGTTTTTAAACGAAAAGTTCGAAAATATAAACTAAAATTTTTTCGTATAGTAAGTAGGCAAGGCAAATTGATAACAGATAGAACTGACAATGTCAAAATTTGTAAGGATATAGTTTTATTTGTTGTACTGATGAGTTCGCCTGGCATGAATTCGTCTTGCTAAAAAAAAATTAATATATGGCTGTATTTGAAAGCACAAATTGGTTTTCTAATCACGAAATAATCACGCTACATCCTTATTATGCTAGTCACATGGCCAGTGGCCATCTCTATTATATAATCTTAAGTTGTATGTTTCTAGAGACAGTTTTATAAAACCCTCGACGTTTGCAGCATAGTGGGAAATGCATAAACACATATTTATACACATTGGTATACATATATGTATGTATGTATGTAATACATGCTTAAGCGTAATTATAGTTGCTAGTTGCATATACATACGTGTAGTTGTTGTTTGTCACACATGCGTTGCAAAAACATCCTTTACTCATGCTGTTAAAAGTCACATTGTTGCATGTTAAAGTTTACTGAATTTGTCATCAGACATTTAAAGGAATATTTACTATACATATAGGTATGTACATATGTAAATATAAATAGCACGAGAATACATGAATACATTTCTATCACACAAAAACAGAAACAAAAACATATAAAAGCATAAAACAGGCAGGCACACTTTTTTGATTTAAAATAAATTTTATGTTTAATTATAGAAATTCGGGGGGATTAAACTAAAAAATTATGGTTTACCTTGTAAAACATCTTCTGTTCTGTTCGATAATATCAAGCTTGATTTATGGCCATAGATGGAGGGTTTTCTTCAGAGTCTCCACCACTTTAAAAAAGAGGCAAATTATACCATTTATTAGGAGTTTCATTTAATTCTCTGAGGAATAAATCCCTACTAGGAGGTTCTTATTTATGTCCATGAGCTTTTCAGAGTACATAATTGGACAAAAACACTTTATCGGAAGTTTTCGAAAACGATATCTCTCGAACGGGACAATCGATTTTAATGAAATTTGCGACAATTGCCGTTTTTCTAGGTTAAGAACAACTGATTGTTTCAAAAAATAACTTTTTTCCAAAAATTTACCGCGTCCAATTGATTCACAATAGCTGAATGAGGTCAAAATCTTCATAATGCTGGACCTCGAAATGCCGAGATCTGTTTAATTAATCACTTATCACTTATAATTTATTTCATGAAATAAAACAGGAAATGTGTATCAAATATGTTTTTAAAAGGGGTTGGTAACATGAAGTCTATGAAAATTTTATTGCAAAAACTTCTTATAAAGAAAGAGCTCAAAGTCCTTTTCAACGACTCAAGAAAATTCATTGACTGGATGAGTTCAGGAATGTTCAATTTCCATTTATTTTATCATTTATACTATTTTCCCACTTACGAAGTGAAAGCGAAAAATATTTATTTTTTATAAGTTTTTGAATTTCTTATATTCTTGCAAAAAATTTCAATTATAGGAGATATTTGCACACGCAAAACAATAACATGGTTGGTACAATCATATGCAAACATTGATTAATGGTTGTCCTAATGATTCGAGGAAATATATTATTATGTTCATCAGATGTATATGAAATGTATTCAAATATATTTTTCTGCTTGTCAAAGCTATGGGAAATGTTCCAGAATAATAAATAAAAAAATTTATACATACATACATAAACAATTTTGTGTAATATTTTTTTTCGCTTTCAAATATAAATAATGGTCTGACCTTTTAAAAATACTTTTCAGTAAAAAAATGATTCTTCGTTTGACAATAAAATATGAACGGAATACATACTTATATTTTTTGTTATAACACCAAAGTCGACAACTCAATTTAAAATATTATTGCCTCATTTAAGTGCATGTCTGAACACAGTATAATACTCGGATTTTTTTCATTTTAAAATTAGCTATGTATTTAAATTATGAAAAATAAATACATAAAAATGTTTTGATTTTTGCGATTTCAAACCGATCAGCTAAGTCACAATCGATTTAAGATCACTTGCTTGCTTTTAGAATATCTTACTTTCTATAATAAACATTACAAATGAAAATTTTTATATATTTATTATATTTTTGAATTAAAAATTTTGTTGAGTTAATATCAATAAAACTATTCATATTTCACGATTGATTTAGATTTTCTTAATACAAAGTTTAGTTTTCTCAATACTAATTTGTTTGTATTTTTTCTCGATAACAGGTTGGATTTATTTGTTCTTATAAATTGTTATTTTTTTCAACCTTAAAAATTAAAAAATTTTCTTAAAAAACAACAATATTTTTAGATAATGGGTCAACACAATATGAGTTTGCATTTTGTGTTATTAATTCGTATTTTCTCAACATCAATTCATTTTTATCATTGGCAACTTTCAAACATGTTGCACGAACGCATTGTGTTAACAGAAAATTGTTTTAACAAGTTTTCAAAGAAAAATGCATTTTTAATTTCAATCCTTTTCAGTTCTGTTCTATTTTGTTACAGTTACTACTTTTTGTGTAAAAGTTCGCAAGACGACAAGGTAACTGCAAAACAACAAGAAATACTCGTACCTCAACTTCATTCCTTTCATTTCTTCTGGAGTTGGTCAATTGGTCTCACACACTAATTTGAGTTATTGAGGGGAGCTAGTTTTCTGCCTTTTAAAAACCACGCGCATCTTCTCTTTACACCTTAAAATTGTCATTGTATAAATTATTATGTCTGTCGTAATCGGTCGTAGCACTGTTGCTGTGTTCATGCATAATTTTCTTTTTCTTTAGAAAATTATGTTTTGTTTTGTTTTTTTTTTTTTTTTTTTGTTAGTCGTCATAAAGTAAATTCATATTTAAGTTATTTTTATTATTACTGACTGGATGTTTTAAAAGTATACATTTCCAAATTATGTCTCGTTTTTTAGCAATAAAGGATTTTTATTTCAATTCTCTGAAACTCATACTTTTATACAAACATATTTACATATGTATTCGTACATATGTACATAGATATACATACATACATACATACGCATATGTGAAAACATATAAATTTTGCATTTATCGGACAATTTACTTTAATATTTTATTACAATTTTTATGTTCTTGTTTAAGAGTTCAAGTTATAATTTGTGATAGAAATAAGAAATATTGCTGCTATTTTAGGCGTTGAGAGTTTTAGTAAAAAAAATTAAATCAAAATCCTGACTGCAGCCAGTGCAAAATTTTTTCTAGAACCTTAGAGGCCCAATTGTTGAAATGTCAAACAAGGCTTTCAAATAACATATTGTTTTTTCTACTTGCCTTCAATTATTACTAAAAAAAATATGCAATGGGACTTCCAATAGGGACTTTTGAATTTTGACATTTGATAGCAGCCATATTATTGAGTCTAGATCTTTCGAACTGACTGTTATTTATTTACCCTGTTTTGTTAAATCGGCTTGGCCGAATATAGTGTTCAACAACAAGTTCAAATGATAAAACTGATTTATCAAAATGCGTATTTTGTTCGGCCAACCTACACATGCACTTCGCCCAATTTACGGTCGCCATAATCGTCCACCATGTCTGTATGAATGGGTCCGTCAACAAACAAAATTGTTGAATTCGGAACAATACCAATCCATATGAAATCCAAGACCGACCAATGCATCCCGAAAGTCACTGTTTGGTATGGATTTTGATCTATCGGCGTCATATGTCCATATTTATATAAGAACGTGGTGGGTCAGGTCATCACCGTCAACGGCGTATGCTATATGTCGATGATTACCAACTTCTTTTAGCCTGAACTGAATGACATGTGGAGCCAACAAGATGGCGCTACATTCCACATATGTAGCTCATGCCATATTGGCCATTCTGCTCGAGCAATTTGAAGCCGTAGTCATCTCAAATGAAGGTGATGTGAACTGACCGGGTTCGTGCGATTTGACCCCGATAGACTTTTTCGAATAAGCCACATGCCATGGCAGCACTCAAAGCCAACATAACGTCTATCATGGCTTAAATTCTGCCTGATTGATGCGTCCGTCTTGGAAGAATTAACATTTCGGATGCGCGCCACCTAGCGAAGCTGCGACAAACAGTTGTACAACGTTTTAATTCATACCTCGTGGTATCGATAGGCTTTTCAAATTAATAAAAAAACTTAAATGATATCTCACGCAAACTTTGTTTTATTTAAATTTAAAATGTTTAAAAAATATTTTGAAAATCTCTAAAGAATATCGAATCGAAGTTTTATTTTGCTACGCTCGAAATTTGCATATTCATATACACAGAAAGAAAACCCTCGTACTAAATTTAAATTTTACCTGTTGCTTTTGGCAAAATTCGTTCCTAAAAATTAATATGCAATTCTTTAACCAAGTTATCGGTATTCAAAATTTTGTTGTGGCTGAGATAGGAAGGACCTTTGCTTATGAACATGCAACGATTTGGGAGACCTGGATTCAATACCAATATCAAATAAAAAATATAAATAAAAAAATTTAAATAAAAAGACGAATATAAAAATGTATTTACTGAAATTTGTTAAATCAAATATGTTCTAGGATTGAAAAGGAAAAAATAATCCCACAGGTACCGCTTGGATTATAACATAAAAAGCAAGTTCAATCAATTTCTGCTTGAGTCTAATGTTGAAACAAATTAATCCAATGTGTCTCTCTATGTGTTATTATTTTTCGCTTGTGTACAATAAATTTTCTCCCACACGTACAAAGGTTTATGTTTTTGAAAGAAAAAATGCTATGCTTTTTCTTCCTCCAACCCCATCCCAACGGCCAATTTTAGGAACAAATTTTTGATTTCTTCAAAAATCTAAACATCGATTACAATAAAAGCTAATTGCGGGTTATCAATTCGTGTGTATTTTTCCATTGTTTATACACGCATAACTTTATCGTTTGTGAAACGATTTTAAATTTTTTTTGAGTGTGCTTGTAGTTTGTCTCATGATCGGACGGGTAATTTGATCCCCTCCCAAAAATATTATTATCCCCCTTTTTATGGGCCGATTTTGAAAAAGAAAAACTTCTTTCCTGGGAGTAAATTATTTACTAGACATGGATTTTATCGGGTTTTAATCTAATCCATAGTTGCTTCAGTCTCGTAGGACTACAGTAAATCTGATTTGCTGTAAGTTTTTGATTCCACTTTTAATGATTAAACAATTTTCAGAATCAGGGAAGGTGAATTATCGATTGCGATGAAAAAGTGAAAATCGAAAATTATGTCAGTTACGTTTTTTTTGCGGTAAGGGAACAATATTTTATGACAAAAATGTATACCTTTTTAAGATTTTATAGGTTTGGCAGAAAATTCATGTTTTATGAACTAGACGGCAAAAACGCGTTTTTGAAAAAATTCGTTTTTCAAATTATTTATATATACCTTTTTAAGATTTTATAGGTTTGAAAAATTCGTATGTATAATCGTATGCATATATTTTAAATATCTTTACATATGTATCCATATGTTGTAATTGTTAAATTCACAAAGCACTCGAAGGTAAAAATACCTCTCCAAAACTAAAAGCACTAACAACCGTGTTTTCCCGATATTTTGGAAGGCTGAATATAAGCAATTTCAAATTCTTGGCGGAAATTTTTGAGGGCCTGCCTTCGATGCGCCTAAACTTTCATATCGATTAAAAACATATTACCTTAGTCGGAGTGAAATTTTATTGAAATCGGTTGAATATAAAATTTTAAAAACACTGTGACTTGTTAGAGAAAACTTTGGTTTATTCCTATTGTTTTGATAAAACATTTGATTTTTAGTGAGACGATTTTGATGAATTTAAGTATAAAAAATTTGCACTCACGATAAATAAATAAATAAACATGGTTCAGCATATTTTTAGAGAAAAATATAACCATATAAAATAAAATATAACTTCACCTTCCATGCAACTTTATCTCTCCTTAGATTGTTATAATTTGATTTTCTGGTACCTACAAAATAATAGTTAAAATATTGCATGGAAAGTCAATTAATTTTAAAAGGATTAATTTTACGAGTATGTTGAAGATGTGAAATGTCCGTTTCTGTGCAATAACATTCTCATACATACGGTGATTGTTGAGATTGGTCCTGGTCCAATTTAGATTATGTATTATCTGAATTTATAGGGCAATATTGGCAATAAGGTCTCAGGTATTGGTGATGATCTTTTCGTTCAATGGTAGAAGCAGTAGAATCAAATTGTGCATTAAGGCAGCAAAAAAGTGTGTATTACAGCTGTCAGAATCTGTCACATCGAGTAAACGCAAACTGTCAAAAGTGTGTTGATTTCTATGCCGGTTGTTTTTACTGTTGTAGCTGTTGTCATGGTCCGATCATCCTATAAATTTAATTCGCTTTGCAATGTGTGTTAACTATTGCCTGACTGATCTGTCAGATTTTTTTAAGAAGTGGGCCTTTAAATTGAGCTTACTAAAAACGGTGGCTATGATGTTCAAATGAAGGCATAAGTACATCCACCCAAATTGTAGATTCCTTGGGCCATGTCTGAGGATTAGGGAGAACCTTATTAGAGTTTCAGATAAGATGAATTATCTTGGGGTTACTTTCCACCATATTGATGTTGCCATAGAAATGAACAAGAGCATATAATGTGCCTATCATGGCTTACTGAGACGCAGTGGTGACCTGAACAATCAGGTTTGCCTTTTCATATACCGCCAAATAATTCACTCTCTTATATCTTCTTCCTTTCCATTTTTGTTTGGAGTTTCTTCATACCAGATGGAGAGGCTTAGGCAGTGGTAGAGTATGATTTCAGTGATGTGGTTAGGGTGGGGTGGTAAGAACTTAGTATAGATCCATCTATGGTACAATTGGCTTCGGCCTAAGGTTTCTGGATGTGCGAGCTCCCCTGAAAACATTCTATGTGGAGAATGCTTCCTTAAAATCGGGAAACTGGAAACCGTTCAGATATACAAATATCTTTCGTCTGTAGACTTTTAACGCACCCCACCTAATTTATGATGATGCAGACCATCTATATTATCATATAAAAGTAGCTACTTTATATATAATTGGGAGAGTATATAACACCGCTCATAGCTTATATATTTTAGTACATTTTTAATACCATGAATTTTTTTTGTTATCTTTAAAGTATTAATTAGTAAGTGTTTAGTTGAAAGAATATTTAGTTTCTTAGTAGTAACCTAAAAGCTTCGCCTTTTTATTTCCTTTTTGGGAACTTGATGTATTTTGCTTTTGTTTGTAATCCTTGAAAAAAAACTTTTCATACAAAGATTTTTGAAAACCATTAAGTTTTTAACGATTTTTTTAAGTTTCAACGATTTTTCTGAAAATAAGAGTTAATATTAGAATAAATAATTATTTTGCATGGTACTCTTCCCCCCGCTTTGCATGTTATATTAAAAATTTGATAAAATTTGGATACCATTTTATATAATAAAATGTCATCAAAAATGTGTCTGAAGCTAAAAAGAAAAATAGGTAAGCGGATAAAAAAAACTTACTTTTGTCAAGTATCCGTTTTGCCGCCGGTACACCTTCTGTCAGGCACACAAATAACTAAGCTAAGAGAATAGTAAACTGCAGCAGAAACTCCAAACGTAAGAGTTCAGGCCAATGCAAACTATTTTATTGTGATGGTAGAATTAACATAATTTGTTAAACAATTTAATCGAAACAGCAACAGAATCCAACAGGATTTTTTTGTTTTCCTTTCTTAAAAACAAACAAAACACAGCACTACATTCTAATTTGTTTCCCTTTATATACATGCATATGTATGTACATATGTATGTACATTTACATGTATGCCCATGTATTTCTAATAGACTTAGAAAATATTTTAACTTCTTTATATGCTTTGATGTGTGTATACTTATATTCTCAGCAAATTATTTCTGCAGCAAAAAAACTATTTTGTATGTAATTATGTATGTATGTATGTACATATGTACCTATTTACATACATTGTAGTTATTTATCCACTTGCTATTATTGATTTCACCACTTATACTTATGTATATTGTTTTGATTTTATTTTGCTTTTTGCATTATCTTAGGATGCCGACAGGAATAAAAATAAATTATATCAATTCAATAAAAATAAATAAAAATAACAATGACACCACAAAGAACTCAAGTTTTTCTTTCATTAATTGGATATTTAACCGCGTTTTATTATACAACGAACAGACCACGGCGAATGAAAAAACGCAATTGGATGTCTGAAGATGAAACAAACTGATGAAATGGTCCGCAACATCAACTTAATAACACAACAACAAAACATGGAGCACAACGCACTCATTTCGCAGCAGCAACAACAACAACACAACATACAACGTGCTTACAAACATACTTGTGTAAAATATAAACTTTTTACTAAATGGGAATTGCAACGAAATCGAACCAATGAAGGAGGATAGAGAATGGATGTAAAAAGGAACAGAAGAAATGAAAAAGCCGTGAGTGGTTGTTATTTGTTAATGGATCTCAGCGGCAGGGATTGTGTGTTTGTATTTAATTGACGGATAAAATGCAGGAAATACGATTTGAAAAAAGGCCATCCAACAAATTAATTTTCATTCCAGTTATGAATTGAAATAAAAGCTAACGAAAATTCGTTTACTTCAGCGATCAAAAGAAAAAAGAGTTTTTTTTCGGAAATAAAATATGTACATACCTGCATATATATATGATATATATATATATATATATATATATATATATATATATATATATATATATATATATATATATATATATGTGTATATCACGTTACACAATAGATGGCGAACTATTAATAGGTTATACAAATTGTGTTAAGTATTGTTAACCACACGTTTTCCATATGACTTGTATTTATGCATATAAACATATATAAATATACTTACACACATATTCATACATACATTGGTATAGGCAAATCCCATCCATTGACGTTTACTTCCCGGCTTATTAGAACGCATAGAACGCACAGCAAACGCATAGAACGCATACGCATAGAACGGATGGTATGGACTTTCAGCTTTAAACATAGTACATATGTATGTACATGCATATACAGTTGTAGCTTATGTCTATTGTAGCCATATATCAGCTTGTTCTTCTTAAACGTGTATTATGTGGGCTAGGTCACCGTCTACATTCCAATTTTTTTTTTTTATTCTTTATCGAAATTGCATTCGTGTCCACACAATTAAATTTTCGTTTTGCAATTTTATTTAATTTTTCATATGTATGAAAATCCGAATACCGAAGAGAGTTGCAAGAATGTACGTGTACATGCAACACCTTTTCTATTCAGTGGTAATAACTTTTCCTAATTTAATATAAAATTACTTTATTTAAAAAGAATACTTTTTTCGACTCATTGAAAATAGCTCTAATATTATGAATAAAAAAGGATACCACCTTGCAAGTACAATATTGAAACAGTTCAAAATGACTGTAAATTTTCTGAATCTCCATTATTGAGGAAGAGTCAAACAAGTCATTGCTATTAAAAGTATTGTGTTTTGAGAATAATTATCCTTTGGTACAATTAAGCTATAAACTTTTGCAAATTTTCAAAACTAATAAGAGATCTCCCATTCAAATTGTTTATTTTTTGTTCCTTTTCATATTATTTCTCTCTCCGGTATCTTCCTTCCGGCGTTGCTATGCCTTCTTTCTAAATTATTTTTACGTTAATAACCACAATTAGAGATGCCTAACTCTTCCCGCCACTATTAGAAAAAGTCCCTAAATCAATCTTGTATAGATCCAAAATCGAACCCATACTAAATAATAACTGCTGATCTATTAAAATTGCAACATCGTACTATTAAAGAAACAATTGGAAGAAAATTAATATTGTTTCGTCCTCTTCATAGACATTTTCCAAGCTTACAGTTTACAGTTTGTTTGTACATATACACATGGCATGAGAGATTAATTCAAAAGCTGAAACAAAACTTCCCGGAAAACACAAACTATTAGAAAACTATTTAGCCGCACAGCAGCTAATTTCTTAATTTAATTTTTAAATTTTCTTCATATAGGGGCAGACTTAAAATATATTCAAAGCAGCCTGCTTCGTAATCGCTTATTTCTAAATTCACCACTTTCACCATATTCAGACTTACATAGAAATGATAAAAGAGTTTTCCCCAAAATATCTCCACAATAATCTTAAATATTACTGAGAGAATTCCCTTTTCTCAACGATTTTTTCCAACAAAAAAAAGGCAAGAAATTAATATTATTGATAAAGTCGATGTTGCCATTTCATTCCTACCCATCCCTACCCATTTATCGCGCAGCCGCTACTCAAATACACTCATTGTTTAGGGGTTTATATTTTAAAACACACGCATTCATATACTCGTGCATACATACATACATAATAAATACATGCATATACATGCATACATACATGTGAATATGCATTGGTATTGTAACCTTCCGCCCATCATTATTCATTTATTTTTATCGTCATAATTATCATTTTCACTACGTTTCATTAACTTCATTTACCACATCAAAAATGGCGTTTTTCACGATTTAGTACTTGTGTGTATTGTGTATGTATGTATATATGCCTGCACATGCATATAGTCGTCTATACATACTTATTTATTAATTTTCTAATCATTTTGTGGAAAATTAAGAGAAGTGCTTATATTTAAGGGATTTGTTGCAATAACATTAATTTTATAATAGATATATGTATAAGTATGTGTTGTTGGCGTTATATTTATGTAGATATGTACTATATAAATATACTATGTGTGTGTACTTACATACAAAGAATTGGTGACATATGTAAGTACTTACATATCTACATTAGTATGTATGTACATACATACTTATATGCAATGCTGCTCTACTGTAATTAAATTATAAATTACTAAATAATAATAGGTGGCGTATTTAAAATATAAAGTATATTCAGTGCAGAGTAGTTCGGTTATAACGTATATTTTAAGCCATGATTATTTAAAATACAAACTGCAATTTATTTAAGCGTTTGATATTTAAAATAAAATTTACATTTACAAGTAACTGAAATATACATTAATGCAAAATATGTACGTATGTATTTATATTTTAAATACTGCTCCGCCCCGTTTATATGTATACCAGTGAGAGGAAATTTTTTAACAGCTTGAGGTGCACATACATAAAAAAAATAAAAAATGCATAGTACCAGGCTTGTAGAATTCGGTTTTTGAAGATCGTTTAGGTATAGCTCAAGGCAAAGTTACTTAACAGATGGAATTAATTTAACAACATGGAAGATCCAATAAGGTCTCTGCAACAGCCCAGGTGATGGGGTAAGATGATTGTCAAAGTACATACGTACATATAAAGGGTCATCCAAAAAACGCGCCTACATGTTTCTTTGAAATAAAACACAAACTATTTGCAATTTTTTCAAGCTGTTTTTTTTTATTAAAAGTATGATCCATTATAATTATAAGTGGAATAGAATATCATTCAAATGTCCACCATGACTGCGTCTGCAGACATCGAAATTTTCAATGACTTTCCGACATGTTGCTGGTGCTATTTCACGAATTGCAACTTGCATGTTGTTCTTTAGATCATTAATTGTTTGTGGCTTGTTAGCATACACTCGACTTTTCAAAAACCCCACAAAAAAAATCTAATGGTGTTAGATCACATGACCTTGGAGGCCAATTGAAATCTGCATTTCGTGAAATTACACGTTGAGGAAATTTTGATCGCAAAAGCGTAATGTTTTCTCGAATTGTGTGACATGTAGCACCGTCTTGCTGGAAATAGACGTCAGACACATCAATATGATTCAACTGGTTAAAACTGTACTACCTTCTAATAAAACAAAATGGCTTATGTCATTTGAAAATATGTCACGTGTAAAAATTATATAGTGCTGACATCTAGGCGTCACATTTGCATGACCCTTTATAAAAATATACAAAAATTTTTTCATAAGGAGTTTAACAATTTTTTCTTGGTGTTGTTGTATTCAATTCACTTTGCATAGACTTTGTAAATAAGTATTGCTTATACTATGTCGGTTTTTCTTTCAATTCAAATAAATTTTATTTATATTTTTTAATAAATAATCAGAATAGTTAATTCAGCCACCACTTTTTTTATTTTATTTAAAACTAGCGGGCCCGTTGCCTGCTTCGCACGGCAAAACAAAATAAGAAAAGAAACACACTTGTTTTTAATAAAGTTGGTTTACTCATCAAAAAATGCGAAGAAATTAATAAAATCGATTATGATAAGATCAATCACCAATGACGTCCAAAGAGAAAAGAGAAATGATAACAAATTGCTATTTGCATCACTCCGTGCAATGCTCTCCAATACACAAACGACCAAAATGTATTCAATACTAATGAATGCTGTATGCGGTACAAAAAATGCCTGCGGCAAAAACACACTCACTTCACATACGCACCGCACACACATGCGTTATCGGATTTTAACCAAACTTCATATAAACCATATATGGGCCACTGCCTACGTAGTGTATAAGTTTGGTTGAAATCGCTCGACGCGTTTATGATTAGTTCGGCGACGTACATATACGGACTTATTTTTATGTATATAGATTGTTTTGCAGTTTTTTAAAAAATTAACTTACACATGCGAAAAAAATTAGCTCAGCTGTGTTATCAACAGCACCTATTAAGTACGTTCGCCTTAGTATAACTCATAAAAAAATTATTCTGCAGATTTTAATCAAAATTTAAAATCAAATCATGTAAAACGCCCAATTTCGAGCTCTGTTGCAGGAAGCTGGTTGCGAAGCCGGAGCTCGAAATAGCTATTTTTACATATCATTCAGTCTTTATAACGATGATTATATATTTTCTAAAAATAGTCTCGATAAGTGTAGCTTCGAATTTTTATTACATTTATGTACATATGTATGTATTTTTATCTCTGGGTTTTTTTTTGTTCAAAAATATACATAATAGTAGCCAAATAATAGAAGATATCATTTTAATATTTGTCCTGCATATTGGCGTAGATGGGCTTGCTGCGGACAATGTTTTCCGTATAGAATTCCTTATAATTAACAATTTTACCGTTACGTGTCCCTTCCAGAAAGCTGATACTTTGGTTCGACTTATTGTTGCATGTAACTCATATTTAATTATTAATGAGTGTTTCTGGAAACAAATGGAAAACACTAAGTTCGATCAGCTTCACGTCGAGAGTCAACACGCAGCTTTGCTCACTTCGGTCCCAGATTTGATCCCTTTGTGATACCTATGAAAGGTAGGTAGGGAATAGCAAATCTGAAGCCGAAGAGTGAAGAGAGCAGAAAGCGAGGGTACCCGCACACGTACACAGTATTAATAAAGCAATTATACATAATTTTTTTAACTTGTCTGCTTTCAAAATTTTTTTCTAAGAAAAAAGTTAAGTATGACATGTCTTCTGGATGAGTTTTTATTAATTTCGTTTTGGAATGACCAAACACCAAAAAATTTTTTCGAGAATGTCGTAGAGATTCTTTCTAAAGTACGAGTATATACATATTTAAAACAAATTAAATGTATTTATTATGGTATTATATTTTCAAACATTTCCTTTGCAGAAATACTTTTAATTATAAATTACAGAAATATTTTTTATTGGTTAAATTACATTTAAGTGCATAATTTCAAATACAAGTAAAAGAAAATATTTATAAAATGAAAAACGAAAATGGAACAAATATTCATTTTAGGATATTCCAAGAGCAGAGTTAAACCGTTTTATTTTTATCTGCAAAACAGTTTAAAAGAAATAAAAATTAAAGACGACCATTGCTTTTCGATTAGTGCATTCTGGTTAGGTCTTCCACAATTTTTATGACATCATCAATGTCGGCATCTTTTTTCTCGCCATTCATAGTTATCTGCAATAAGTAATTTGAAGTTAAAAAAGAATATAAGTTACAAGTTCATATTTTACATTTTCTTTTATTTCTAATTAATTTAAAGGTGGATTTGTCCTCTCTAAGATTAATTACTATTCACTTACAAGTTCTTAATTTAGTTGTTTTAAAAACACATTATTAAGTAAAAATGTCGATAATGTTTACTCACCTCTAAGCCCATAATGCATTCTTTCATTTTTTCACGTGTTAAATCAAGAAAACTTTCAATAAGATCGCCATCAATGAAACCTTCACACGGTTCTGTTTTCTGAGTGGTCTGATAGCTTCGATAGTAGGAGTGATCAACTTTACCCACAGACTTAATTACATTTGTCAAACGTTCTTCTAAACTATGAAGAAATTCGTAAAAGTCTTGCGGTATTTGAGTAACAATACCAATGGCCCCCATTACTGTACCATACAGGACACAGCCCTGATTTGGCGTTGTACGTTCTCCAACGTTTTGCATAACTAATGAATCGTGACGAAAAACGTTAACATAGTCGCCCAAGTGGAAGCGTGCCACTTCGGGAAGTTCGGACCGCAATTCATCAGTTGTGGCAGCACTAAAAATATTATTTTTGTTAAAAGAAATTTTTTTGCTGTATGCATATGTTCATACATATACGTATATGTTTTAATGTGTTTATAAAATGTGTACGTCCGACATATTTGAAAAATTTTAGTTGAAATTTTTTTAGAACGTTATACACAACTTGCGCGTTCAGAAAACTAAAACTTTATAAAAACATTTATTGAACTACACGGTACATGCGCGTACTGTGTAATTGTTTTCCATTAATTTTTTAATAACTTACCTATCTTTTTGGCAAACGAATAAATTGCCATTATCTTCAGATCCTAAAAACGTATCATCATCCAAAATTTCAATTGCCCGCATAAACTTAGGATCACTGTCTCTGGCTATATCAATAAAAATGCCTTCCATTTGTTTGTGTTGCAATAAAGTCATAGAACGCATTAAGTCTCCAATCAAAATAAAGTCACCTTAATCATAAAAAAAAACAAAATTAAAAAATTTATTTTGTTCATAGACCTGAAATAAATTTCTTTTTATATGTACAATTGGTTAAAAAAATAACACCGAACTTTGGTTAATTCTGGTGATTATAAAATATATTACAGTTTTTTTTATTACAGTTTTTTTTCTGGTCCTTTATAAAAATTAAAATTAAAGTATTATATTTAAAAAATGTTTTGTTTATTGTGGCTTTAGCTGTTCATATGCCGACATTTCATTTGGCGCTAAACCGAATCGTCAGTGAACTTTAAGCAGTTTGAAAACATTCAACATTCATTTGATAGAATATCCCAAAATAATAAATTTTCAGTATTAAGTATTATATTTAGTTACGTTCTGATTTTGTTCAAAATAGAAGATGAAAAAATAAAAATCATTTGTAATGATTTGGAATACTAAAATGCATAAGAGCACTTGATAATACTTATTGAAAACAAACAACTGGTTATGTTAGGCCCACTTAGGCCCTTTGGGCAGAGGAGATGGCCAATGAGATACATACGTACTCCCATCCTATGTTCCCTTAATATATCTGGATAAAATCATATTATCCCTCCGATACCGCAACCCGATGTCTCTGCTAGAGTCCGCAAAAGAGTTCTGCCATGTGAGTCGAGAGCAGAGCAATGATGGGGGAAGTATTCAACACTATTCACCTCCTATTCGTTTCGATAGCTCCTACAGAAGTCATTACAAGGAAGATCCAATAGATCCCGAGAAAACACTTGGGGCCATGTCAGTCTCGGTATGCAAACTTCCAAAAATATGTTTAATTTTTCCCCCTAATATTCCTTATTGACGTAACTTTTCAGTTTAAACTGAATTGCAAATAAAATAAAAAAAAATTATAATGGTTAACAAAGACCAAATAATATTGCTTATTTGTATCTCCTATTAAGCAGTTTTTTTAATTATTATCATATCATGATTTCATACGTCCCTGATTTTATCAATTCTTCAAAATTTGCAGAACTTTGATAACTTTAATTTTTGGGGATTTGGTGACGAGTTGAAGTTTCTCATAGGAAACATTTCATCGAGCTTGTTTCAGAAAACGTATCGTATATAATTCTACTACAACTTTTCGCCAAATTAACTCTACATTCGAACGAATTTTCTAGTTTTACTGAATAAAATTTTTTGTAGTTTACGTCGAGTTATATTAAGGAATGCATGATACATATAAATTTCAGCAAATAATTTACAAATTTGTTTAATCGACTTACCTTTTGCTTTCAAACATAACACAGTTATATTCTTTTGTATATTACATTCCATTCGCAATTCCTTTTCATTTGTCCATTCATATAAACGAACAAAACTGTTAATGCCAGCCAAAACTTTACCATTAAACTCCACCATGGAATAACAACCACCATCAATTTTTGTTTCAGCTACCTGCGTCAACTTGCCATCATGATAATGGAAAATAATAATTCGACCCACTGTCGGTTCAGGTTCATCGGCATAAAGCAAAGCAGTAGATACCACGTAATACGAATTTGGATCATCGCCTAATTGGGCGGACATAATAGACATTATAGATTCGGAAGGCATGAATTGATGAGCATGCAAAACTTCAAAAGTATTTTGATCGATAATTAAGAGATTGCTAATGTCTAACTCTTGACCAATTTCAGCGTTTGTTGTAGCAGTATTACACGCGCCAGGTTTGGGTACAATATTTGAAGCGTAGGTAATATTTTGGGCTTGAGTAGAAGCACTCGCTCTAGTTGGCTTAGGACCCCCTCTACCTTGAACATCTATGCGCATAGTGGCAACGCCAAATGTCTGAGAACTCTCCTGATATGCAATACGTCTCGGACCCTCTCCCAATGGTACAGTGCGTATATGCAGCTTTTGAATTTCGTCGATGGTACCAATAATTACTGAATTTTTTGTAGCCAGAGCTAAACTGTCTGGATATGCTTGAGCATTAAGAGAACACATGTGGTTAACTTCCTTTAAGTTTACATTCGAAAATACCAGTTTATGATTAGATGAATATATCACAGTTGGTCTATCGGAGCAAGCAAATACATTGGTGGTAGCAAAAGATTTAAATGTTCTAAGAGTTGTAGGTTGTGTCCCCAAAGTGACCCTCTTCTTGTCGCTTAGATTGCCATTAATATTATTCAAAATAAAATAAAACATTGAACCATCACCCAAAGCGCAGAGTAGGTAGTGTATACCCTCAAAAGTGGTCATGAGTATAGATCTAGGTATAATTTCTCCCCCCAATTTTTCAGTGTGGCAAACTTCCAAATTTGGTAAGGTCAAAACTACCGCAGAAATGTCAGTCCACAAGCCAACTGCTACGAAATCAGATCGATTTTTTCCATCGCACAAAGGCGTGATATCTAAACAAGCCACTTCATATTCCAGAGTTTTTTGTGAAACCTGCACAAGTTTTTCATTCTCAATTTCAAGATAGAACACGTCACGGGCAGATGCAATAACAATTTGTTGAGCATTACAAGAGACAACACCAATGCGTTTGCCAGCACTAGGTTGCCATTCATAAACCAGGTTTTTTGTGGTACTTTTAATTAAGCGCACAGTTAAGGGTGTAACTTGTATAATCTGCAAAACAATACACATATTTATAAGCATTTATTCAACCTAATGCGTTTAGGTTAAATAAATTTTGCGAATGCTATATATGTACTATATATATTTTGACGCAGTATTCTTAATTAGTCGAAATACCTGATCGAAATCCACATTTGCACAATGAAAAGTTTGTTGGTCGCTAAGAAATCCAGGTATATCCGTCTCCTCAACTTCTTCGCCTGTTAGTGTCAGAATACGTGTATGGCCTACAAATGCCAAAACCAATGTATTTTCAAATACGCTATCATCAATGCCCACCTTAAGAGACCACATTCCTTTAATGCCAGGCAAATCAATACAGGCATGTTCTTGAATACCAATACCAATTCTGCAAAACAACATATTAAACATATTCTTTTGATAAACGTATTTTTCCACACCTTATAACTCTTAGTGAACCATCTTGAAATGTGCCGGAGCATGTTATAATTTGACCTTGTCCTTGACGATCTAAATCGACTACAGCCAAATCTAATATCGGTGCTAAGTTCGTAAAATTCTCCATTGGTATTACATATGAACCACTTTCATTAGGTGTAGTACTTAAACGTACTAGTTGAGAGTCACCATGTTTTGAGCCAATGAAAAGAAAACCATTATCCAAATATGTAATACATTCCGGTGTCGAAATTTCACCTTTAAATATATACAGAGCAAAATTTAGTTCCGCTAGTAAAAAAAGGCCTTGTGAAAATTACATTTTAAATAAAATGTTTATTTATTTAATACAAATGATACCTAATGGACTTAACTTAGTATGCAATACCTACAAGTATGAATAACTAAAAAAGTGGTAGGTAACTAGAGCAAATGCCAAACAAAATGGTGAAAAAATGTTCAGAACCAAAAGTAAGGGTAACAAGGTAATAAAACTGAATTAAAGTGAAATGAAAGTATAAGACAAATTGCATTAAGTTAATATTAAGCATTAGATATATAAATAATAAATAGCAGATAATGAATGTAACACGAGAATTATAAATTCAAAGACATACGAACTCATTACCCTGAATACCAATATCGGGCAAATGCCACAAAGATTTCATGGATATATTATATTATCATAGGAACCATTATTTTTTATAAGTTCTTCGCTAGCAGTTAAACTATCGCTACAGATAACGTGATTTTAGTAAATGATCAATTGAATATAAAAAAGATGTATTCCGATTTTAAGTAAGTATTGGATTTTATCGGTTCCATGTAATACGATTACCGTGAGCCAACTCTACGTGATGTTTCGTTTTTGATTCATATAATCTTATACTATTACAAACGTAATGTGTTTCATTTGAACTGGTTTTCGTTTAAGTGGATTTTCTTTTAAGCGGAGTATAATGATTTGAAATCAAAGGCAATAGTTAAGAATTTTTGTTTTTAATTAAGCAATTTTTTCTCTTAAGCGGCGTTCTTTTATCCGAATTCGGCTGTATAAATGTACAATATTACGTATTATTTCATAATATATTGACTTACCCAAAAGTTCAACCTTGATTTCTCGAACTGAAGCACAGCCTTTTCCGTTATCAGCCGTTTCAAGAAACAGCATAAATAGTTGACCGTACATGTTACCTAGTAAATAGCGTTGTCCCTTACTATCGACGCGGGCATAACAATTAATCGTACTTTGCTAAAAGCAAACTTATATTAGTATTCAAAAAAATTATTAAAATATTAATTACATGCCTTGAAAGTTGAAGGAGCTACAGCATGATAACTGTTACCATCATGATACACAATCGATTCACGTCCAATTACAATAGCGCCGCCTTAATCAAAAAAAAATTAAAAAAATATATACGATACATTTTGATAAGTAATACCTAAAGGTGTAGGTACTGGAATTAACATGGTCGCTTCTGTTTCAACATTATCTTGTTTCCACGCAATCTTCATAAATTCTTTGTCGCGTAAATTGATCTCATGGGTTTTAACATGACGACCGTCATTATCTTTATGTATAACAATAATAGTGGGATTAATGCAGCCGTAAAGAAATTCAACATCATATACATTTAATTCGTCCATACTAAGAATAGTAGAAAAATTGCACAATAAATTTAGTACCAAATATTATTATTATTATAAAAATTATTTCTGCTAACATCAGTAATAGCCTTGAGTTCAAATGGTTTTTCGATCTTCTCTGTGTTATAAGATCGTTATACATATTCGTTTACATCTGCCAGCAAAACTAAAGTGCATTTATTTTATTATTTATTCATTCGCGACTAACAACAATCCCCCTTATTCTATTTGTCGTTGTCGACGTCACACGAAGTCAACACCAATATTTCGGCAACTGTAGGATCGATGTCGACAGCAATTATTTATAATCTGTTACTATTCCTAAGGCTTAAAAAATGGCAAGTGGTCATCATTAACACTCCATTGTTGCTCACATCGAGCACAGAACTTAAATTTTCTTTAATGTCAACTTAATGTGACTACGATGACGACAATTGGAATAAGCGATAATCCATCCAGGAAACAAAAACCTAACGAATTTCGGACTTGCTAAACACATTCCAAAAACGAGTATAATTATTTCTTGCTAAAAGACAAACAGTCATTTACTCTTTATGTAGATCATTTAGTGTTGACATTTATTTACATCGCAGATATTTTACTGTTTAGAAGTTTCATTTTGTAGTTCTTCTTCGTGTATTTAAAGATTTGAAAAACTATATAACATTTATGCGCGTTTTGCAATCAATGTAAAATTGAGACATCATACAGTGGCTAAAAGGTATATTCTACAACTCCTTAAAAAATTATTATAAGAACAAAGGAAGCTGTATACAACATAAATATTAAATTGAGTTGTTAGCTTTCATCGTTAAAATTGTTGCGACTACTAAAAGAAGAGATACTAGAAAACTTACCATTATTAACAATTGAACATAATTTTTTTTACGGCCTCAAATACAAATCACAATAGACTCCATTAGGTTGAAATTTATTAATTTTTAATATAAGTATGTAATGATAATAAAACGATAGGAAAAGCAAATTTGACTACCAGCTGGGTGAGTAAAATTTAGTTTTCGTGTCATTTTCTAACCATGAAACATTTTAAAAATTAGTGAACATCCTTCTCTAATGGAGTCTGATGAGATTCCAGGTAGATCCCATAATTAAAAATTATGTTCAGCTAAAAAACACACAACTTTTAGAATTATAACATAAACTTAGGAAACACAAAAGTATTCGACATGTGAAATACTTTATTAGAAATACATATGTACGTACATACATATGCAATTGCAGTCTTTTCTTTTTTTTGTGGAACTTTCACGGACGTTTACTTTTAGTTTTTAAGGTTATGATTATGAACACGAGTGGTCATACCATCTCTAGTAAGAATCTTTGGCATTCTGTTCCTAAATACCTACTGTTGTCGTCGATGCGCTCTGAGAAAAGCAAACTGTGTATTCAAAAACGTTTAAAAGCAATACAAGTTACACAAAACATGTAAACTCGACGCTGATTTTGTTTTCGGTTTTTTTTTTCGTGTGGTTCCATGTCATTGACCACTTTTCGAAAAAATTTGTGTAATAAATGATGTATTGTACGAGTATGCAAATTTCCCTAAACATCGTTCAAGAATGCAAGGTATACAGATTATTATAAATTAGTATAATACCTTAAGTAATGTATTATAATACTTTAATGTAATGTATGTAGAAAGTCAGCTTATTTGAATATCGAGACTTTAAATTTAAATTTGTCTTTTGTATTTCTTTTGCATTTTATTGAGCATTTTGATTCAATTATATCACTTAGTTGAGTTTTGTATTATGTGAAAAATATAATAAAGCTGACTTTCAGCTTTAATTTAAGATGCATCCTAAGTACCTGTGTTCTATGAAAAGAAATAAAATATAAATTAAATATCGCATCTGCTTAAAGCTGTTTAAAGTTTTTATGAATATGGCATAAAAAAATTTAAATTCCGTGATTAATTACTTTGTTTTCTTGATGCAAACCCCAATATTTGTTGTATAACATTCTGATTTTTGCATATTTTTTGCGAATATATACTTTGACCACTGTACATAAATACAGTTTACATTGACGAAGCCTCTCAAGAATCCATCTACTGAGACTATTGGTAAAACAGTTATATTATTTTTTTAGCTAATTAGATTTTTTAAAGATAGAAAATATATGTTGTTTTCACATTATTGTTTTCTAATTAAATACATTAAATTTAAATTCCTCATGGTTAAATAAATAAACAGTAATAACATTTATACAAACCGTAAATTAGTTGCTCTCAACTCGCTGGTTTCTTTATCCAAGGGTATTATGGTAAATAAACCCATATATAGACACATGCCTATAACGCGAGCCTTAGGATCGATTACAGCCATAACACCACCATCAGTTGGTGGGCTGTATTGGTGTGATACATTCCCATGAGCTTTAGTTATGACGCTTATCTGATCGCCAATCATCCGGCACTCTAAAATCATTACATTGTACCGATGTGTAAGTATAAACAATAAATCCTTTTTGCTATCCTTTAAAATAAGAACAAAACACACGATGGAATACGGTAGAAATAGAACATGTGGTGAGAGTAAACGTGGTTTTATTACCTGTGGCCGAAAATGCTTCATTACTGTTATCTGGCCATAAATGTTGACTTCTTTTAGAGGTCTCAGACCCTCAGGGGTTACTAAATCTATTTCCAACTGACTGTTACGAGCAATTATTAAGTTTAAATCTGTAGGCGAAGTAAAGTTTCCTGCAAATACAATCAAGCACACATACAAAGTTATATCAAGTAAAAACTGTTTGTAGAACATGTTTTGCTTAAATGGAATCATAGTTTTTTTTATTTTCATTATTTTCGCATGACAATTGTTATATGTATATAAATACATATTTCATAAATATTATACATTTTTAACTATAATTATGTATATACAACTTGCAATTCCTAACTCACCGGTAACACAAGCTACTACAGCTGTTGGCTTCTGTGCCGTGACCACATAATGATATTGCGACATTCTTCTTCCTATTTTCCGTTCGTCGGTTACCAACTTTATTTTCGTGGATTAGAATATATAAATTAATTTCTTTCGATTTATATTTTCGCACTAATATTTCTCCTCGCGCTATAAAATATTTTTTCAATTAGCACCAGGGCTGCCAGTATTTGTCAAATGTCAATAAATTAGGGGAACTTTCTATTTAATTTTTGGACAATAAATTTTGGGAAATAAAAGATTTTCAACATTAAGGATTTTCTAACGATAACGCGTTTCTGAGCATATAAGCGCGAGGATCACGACCATTATGAAAACATTTCTGCTAATAGTTATGAATTGTTAATATGTATGGAACTTTGCAACTCTTCACCATAAGCTAAATGTATATTCTGTGCTCTCCATATATATATATATATATATATATATATATATATATATATATATATATATATATATATATATATAACCGACATATATATAAACCGATATATATATATATATATAAATAAACCGAGGAAATTTTCGGAAATATTTTTCTTTAGCTACAAGAAGGACTTGGCATCTCTAATTAGTACGTATAAAGATACCTGACTATTAGAAATGTGACGAGTACTCGTATTCTCCGCTATTCGCCTATATTTCATGGCATTCGGACTCGTATTCGCAATGTTCAGGCGAATATATTCGTAAAAATATATGAATAAAGTATACACAAGAAACTTTATATTAAACTTAGACTAATAAGAATGTAGTAAATTCAAAGCGTGTACAAATCTCATGTGTACATCAACAGCTTGACATATTGAGGCGAGAAGCGTTAATAAATACCTATGGAACTTTTGTAATCTATTTGTAGTAGAATGCTCATATATTGTATGTACTTTGGTGTTGCATAGAGAGTTTTGTATGGAGGTGTAGAGTGCAAATAAATTCGTGAAGTCGTTTCTTACTGAATAATAGTATAACACTGAAACTTTATGATGCCACGTATCGTTAAGTGAAACATATATGATATATGTATAGTTTATTCTGTATATACTTTGTGCAATGTATCTAGCAATGTTACATATTGTTTCATAACATTATTAAATATCTTAAGTAGAAAAGAAAGAAAAACTTGAAAAGTTTTTCTCTTGAATCCTCAGAGCTGCAAATTTGTAAAAACACTTTATATGGCAACGCCACAATTCATGTATGTGATCAAAAGAAAAAAAAAAGACTGCAGAACGACGACGAAAACTTTGTCAAATTTCACATCGGGTTTTCTTTATTACTTAAAGAAAAAAAATTCCTAAAACTAATTTTAATAAAAAATTAAAACTGAACTTGTATAGATATTAATGATTTTATTGTATTAAGTAAAAACAATAATAAAAGTGCACGTGCTTAAGAAAAAGGAAAACAAAACGATAAGCCACCAAAAGATTTTTATTAATAAAACATGGCGCGTCTAACCTACGTCTACAGAACGGAGGACTTGCAAAGTTATTTAAACGTCGGTCGGAGACAATTACCAGTCAATGCTGGAGATGAAAATTTAGTGGTAAGATATGAAATGCTATTGAATAAAGACTTACTATAAACATATAAAGATGTTGGAATCGCAGCAGAAGTTTCTATCCCAATATTTTGCCTCTGCTGCCCCCACCCTCATAAAATAAGGTGTAGCTGACGCGTAGATTAAACTTGATATTTTGTTCTCGATGTTGCTTGTGCTTTTTCAAAATATTTGTTTAAAAAAAAAATCTTGAATTTTATGTTGCTTACTGATATTGTATTGTATATAAAAATTGATTAAACTATTTGCAATACAAATCTACAACATTTTTATGAATAATATATGCAGATATCACATGTACATATGTAAGTATGTAATTGATGTGATATGCTATGCAAGATTATAATCCTGTATAACGAAAAATCCTAAGTTCATAGAAATTTGTTACCACTTCTCTTACTCATACCTATGTACCTACATTTAGGTATGATCATTTTTCCACTTGTGAAAGTCATTCACAAACTTAAAGCAGTGATAGGCACATGATTTTTTGCAAGTTTTGCCAATATGCACATCATTAATGAATCTGTGACATTAATAACACATAGAGTAACATCTTTCAATGTAGCATATAGGAAAGTACGTCACAATTATAAATTTTTGCACTCTACTAATTCCAACTTTGAAAAAATTAACAATTATTCACTGACCCAGTAGATAAAGCTAATCTTCTAGATGATTTGTTGCAAGTGATTATCTCTTGCATATTGCAATCAACCACTACCCGAGATTAAAACAGTATCTGTTGCTATGCCAAAAAATATTCTTTCGAGCTCATGCAATATTGTTAATAAGGTTTTAGCGGATCTCTTCCATTACGTAAACTTTTCAGTACATTACCCAACCTTTTTCGAGTAATCCTTAAAAATACCACAACTTGTTCTGCTCTTTCCAAAGTGATTTAGATTATGGCTAATATCCATCCTTCACGACAGCTAGTATGGTTTTTGTAAGGAACGCTCTACACTCCTATCTGAAAAATTGTGTCATTCCGCTCACCATTTTTTTAATTATTATTAGTATTATAAATACTTTTACAATATAAGGACATGATTTAAATTCTCCAACATTATAAACTAGCATTAAAACTTACAAAATTAATAAATTTTTTTCTAAATACATTTTCAATGATACACTTTTGCCAAAAATCATTGCTTTTGGTGTAGATAATGACTTCTCGATTTATATCCATTTTCTTAAGAGATCGTATTATAGAAGTTGTTATACATGGGATTTCATCAAACCAATTTAAGATTAGTTCAGGGGTACTTCATGGGTCTGTTATTTTTCTTTCCCTATTTGTTATTTTTATTGATGGCCTTTGTCAAATCACCTTACCTACTCTGCAGATGAAAGCACCATTTGTTTTGCTGGTATATCGTTACTATAATGGAATGTTCTTTAATGAAATCAGGTAATTTGTTCCCGAAACGTGCTTTTTCTGCTAACAATTCGTTCTTTAATAAGAACACATCTTTTTGTTATTGGTGTGCAACATAAGTGAAACATACTCCGCATTTTTTGTATTCACGCTGCCAAATATCTTCACAGCAGTGGAGTGGATAAATTATCAACTAAAGATGATTTATTGTTATAATTAACAATTGTATGTAATATGTACTTTCATATATTTATTTATTTTATTAATTCCAATAACCTAGAGGTCATGATTAGTTAAAAAAATTTCTGTTATCGAAAATTGTGTAATGATATAAAATAAATAAATAAAAATTAAATAACTTAACTTAGAAGTTGTAAAGAAGATATCAGTCCCATTAAGTTTACGAAACACATTATTTTATTTCGAAGTTATGATGCATATAAAGTTATTGTTGCGGTCTAGGAAGTAAAAACACCAGGAAATCTAAACGTAGAAACCGTAGCTAAAGATCCCAAATTCTGGTTAAAGAAGAAATCTAAATAGTAAAACATAATCAAATCAAAAGCGTTTGAGACAGTTCATTGAATTACTTTTTTTTAATCCGCAAAAGAGTAGATAGGATTTGAAGTTCTACATAGAAGTCGATTTAGAAAAATAAGAAATAGTGTAGGAAGAAAAAGACCAAATGCAGTAGACAGTTACCAATAATGGGCATAACAAGTTTGATAATCTTAATCCTACAGCGTTTGACTAAATTGAGCAGAAAGCAGAAATCGTTTCCGTTATGTCAACAGTAGGAGAACCAATAGCCTGCCTACCACTGACTAGCTCATTGAAACCAAAAATATTATAAAATAAATTCTCAGGATTAACACCCATGACCTCATTAATATTGTTTACCTCATTAATATTGTTTATCTATAATTAAAATACTTTAATAAAAGGAACCAACGACGGCTCTAGTAAAAATTACTGCATCGTTAAATCTTAAAATTTGGTGAGGATGATGACATTTAGAAAAAGAATTGAAAACAAATTTTTATTACAAATTAATAATATTCTTTAAATATTATAACATTATTTAGTAAAGGGAACGAATGACGTCATGACATAGTTGAGTACTTACTGTTTTTCTAAAAGAGCAAAAAGCAACATTTACAGTTTCAGTTTATCTATGCCAAGAGAGGACTGTAGCTCAAATTTACTAAAATAGTTCGTGTGGTGAATTTTGTCTTGTGGAACGCTTTGGACAAGTTTGGGTGTCGTCATTAAACTCGTGGAACGCACATGGTCTGTAAATTTGAAATGACTCGATCAACTCTTGTTCCCAAATCAGAAATAAAGCTTTATTTGTGGAAAATACCTCTTCTGATTGTGGTATGATTATAATAATGACATTAATATTGATAATTTCAATGCTTATTGTAGATGCTTATGGATTTAAATAGCAAGGGCCTGTGCATTGATAGCCCCCATATCCGAGGTAAAGAACTTGAGGAATTTACACGGAAATTTAACCTGCTAACGAGTGAGGAATTACGTACGTCTTTGGAAATAAATAGCAACACTTTTGTATCGGTTCTTAATCAATGCGTTCAATGTGTTGGATGTCGGCGCCGTGTTGAACGTTTATTTTATCAACTGATTATTTCCGGTCAACCAACCTTAGACCCATTGGTGCTAAAAAATTCAGGTGTACTTAGTATAACCGAAGAAAAAATGAAAACACCACAAGCCTTAGGAACTCTGCTATATCGGCATCATGAGATATTGAACAATTTGTTGGAAAGTAAATTGCGTAATAAGACGCGTTGTTTGTTACATTCTTTAGATGCATTTCGCTCTAAACCATTTTCCGAAACATGGCGAGAAGTTTGGTCATCTATGAAACATAATTGTCGCGATGAATTGGCCGTTATAGAAACGAAAGAACTGCATGAAGTGCTGGAGAACTATTTAAAAAAACACAAGTTTTGTAATGGATGCCGTACAAAGGTTTGTAGCACAAAAGTTTCAAAATGTTAAATATAAAAATAAAACTAAACTTACGATGTTCTATAGATCGAAAAGGCTTATAAAATCTTAGTAGGAGAGACAACAACGAAAGAGAAGGGCTATGTCGCCGCACTTTACGCCAATATTAAAAAGTGTCATCCCGACAAGCATATACATGTTTTCACAAATAAAATTGACTTTCTCGACGCTCTTATTCGACGGGCTGAGCCAGAAGTTAATGGAAGGTGAGTTATAAATATATAAGGCTCAAATAATAAGTATAAATGACTATTTTTTTTTATATATTTCTAGTTATTCTAAATTACGTGAACGACATGCGAAAACGTTAGAAATTGCACAAGAAGAAGTGCTTACGTGTGTCGGTATGATTATGTACGAACGGCTACGTCGTGTCTATGTTAGCTTAAGGGAAGAAGAACGTGCCTGTCAAGTTTTAGCCGCAGTAGGGGTTCACGCGCTTTGTCGTAGTTTCGATATGTCAGTGGAAAAGAAACAGGGCATCAGCAATTTGGAACTTTTGTACCAAGAGATTAGCCGTGCGGAAAAAGCCAAAGAACACAAGCGCGAACAAAAGAAGTTGAAGAAAAAGAAGAAGAAGAATGAAAAAAAGAACTCCCATCGTGTGTGCGATCATAACGACGCCGATTCGGTTGGAGCCGATGACGACAACGACAACCCACATGAGCAAGATGGTGGGAATACTGAGGATGATGAATTACATGAAAATACGGAATCTAAGAATATCACTTTGAATGTGTGTGACATCAAGGTCGTAGACTTTAAAGGGAAAGCTTTGAATGCAGGTCAGAAAGACATTGAGGAAGATGCGGGCGTTGAATGTGATCATGTCGAAGAAGTTCGTAATATTTGTGAACGAGAAGGTTACTACGACGATGCTGATGAACATCATTCTCAGCAAATATCTTCTGTTCAACAGCAAAACAATCAACAACAGCAAGAACTCCATAAAAAGAGGAAGCAGAAGCAAAAACAAAAACTGAAAACTCCTCTAAAGAAAAATGTATCTTCTGTTAACAAAACCAAGAAAGATAAATTTAAAAAAGGACACGTAGATTCTAAAATTGCTGCGTCCGTCATTACAACACCGACCGCAACTGACAATGTCGTCAATGCTTCAACAGTCACAACTAAGTGTAATGATTGTCATTCACCTAGGTCGAATTGTCCATGTGAAAGTGATATTAAGGATTCGGGCTATGGAAGCGAACCTCTGTCCTACGGCAATTCAAGGACATCTAGCGTCGTCTCTTCACCGGAGGATACTTCAGAGGGCTCAGAGGTTTCTTGTTCAGATGGATTTTGTAATCATGAGCATAGTGGCGGCAGTAGTCTTTTGGCTGATTTAGATGATGACCATCATCATTATCATAAAAATGTGTTTAATCATCATAATTATGATCAGTCGATTGAAACGTGTATTGGCAGAAATTCGTGTAATGCCTTCCTTCATCATCAAATGAATACTTTGAGTCTACAACAAATGTTGGTAAGTACTTTTGGACTAAAAAATCAACAGGTGCTATTACATAAATTTTGTACCCAAATTATGCTTGCTTGATAAGCGAAAAGGTGAGTCTTTACGTCGATAGTCTTGCGCAATGTCAAATCAGCTCATGTTAGCAATCGTATGAGCTCGTCTTTATACTCAACTTTCTTAATTCCTATACATGGGGCAATGAGAAGTTGGAAATAAATACTATGTTCGGCGATAATTGTTTCAAGTAGTGATCGATCAGTCACTACCATTGAGAGCTTGAAAATTCAGTTTGTGACAGATATAATATGTTCTGGAGAAGTGGATTTAATTAAAAGTCTGAATTAGAATTGCAAAAACCGATCTGCTGATTGGCCATGACAGAAGAAATAAAATTGATAGGAAAGTTTTTCAGGCCAGTCATAAAGAATTCTTTGCAAATTTTTTCATTTTCCCATTTTATTCTATCCTGAATTTGGGTATACCTTCTTTTGTGAACTTCAAGAAGAGAAAATGTTCGAAGGGGGGTATCAATGCAAAAAGGGGAACATGTTGTCCCAATTTAAGACAATAAGCATAATAGAAGTTTTGAAAGAATTATCTCTCGACAAAATTTTTCGTCCGGAAGTAAACTTCTTGGAAATATTTATGATTGGGCTGATTGTCTTCTAAACAACAATAATAATTGATTTGTTGATTTCTATTGAAAGCCGTTAGTGGGATATAAATTTTTTTTTTTTCTAAATTATGTTCAACCGGCAGCTTTCGCTTACTTGGGTCCATAATTTGGTCCCTTTGTGACCGAAATAAATAGAGAATGAAAAATTGGAAACAAAAGAGTAGATAGAAAACGAAAGCACCCAGTCATGACAAACGCGGAACTTGCGACTATCTGACTACCAGTCTAATAGACTAGTGTGCGAGGGCACCACGGTTTTTTTTTCTAACTTTATATAAAATTAATTTTTTCATTATTTTAGGACGACTTTGATGGTGATGACGAAAACGAAGAAAATTGTTACATTCCTCAAGAAGTTGTTTTAGAATATCAGTGCCAACGCGAAAAAGTTCAAAAAGAGCGTTTACTACTACGTGAAACATTGCGTGAAAATTTCGAACGCCTGTGTTTGGAAAAAAGACGTTTGGTGGCTACAACCACTATTAATAATAAATTGTAAAAAAAAATTTAATATATATATATAAATACATTTTGGCCAACCAGCCATCCACTCCATCCAAATTTATAGGAATGGAATGAGGTTTGTATATGGCCAAAATACATTTTAATGGAGAAAGAAGTTGCAAGTGAAGGGATAACAGAAAATAACATATACAAATTACTATACCCTCTCTCTCCCATATACAACCACATCAATTCATTTAAATTTAAATATAAAATATGTTTTTTGGGTAATGTTAAAAATGATATTTTCTGTTTGCATACATATTTATGAATTGATTGATTGTTTTCTTTTTATGTTGAAAATATATACAAAACACAAGAAAAAGTGTATAAAATTGCTTGTTTTATTAAAGAGGTTTCTAGCAATTCTTACACTCTTCATGAAAAGGTTCTAGTGTCCTTAAGTCGCGCCAAGTAGGTGGTAAGCCATTTGATACATATTTGCCACATCTTTTACAAGGCTCCAAGAATAATTTACTATAGCTGTTGAGCCAAGTCTGTTAGTAAAACAAGGGATAAGAAAAAAAATTAATGAATATTAAAAACAATGGAAATAAAATTGTAAAGTTTACCATGTAGCTCTTAACGGCTAATTCAGGTAACGTCGGCGAAAAAAAATGTAACATAGCCGAATGCGTGTGTTCTTGAACTTTGCGAAAAACTTCATATCTCGATTCAGTCCAAAGATCTTCAATTTCCAATGGTTCATCGTAGCCCTTTACGGTTACCCATTCAATTAAGACACCTTTGCATATTATTGCCGCTTTTAAAACATGACTTATTGTAGCCTTCATATTATAAACGAAAATACAAATAATTGGCTTTATATGTTAATCATTTTATTTATAACTTACGATGACTACTGCGTTGGAGCTAAATGGACGACATACTTTGTAGGTTGTATTCGTATGAGTAATTTCACTATTGAAAAGGTTATCGATGAATCTGAAAAAACAAAAAATTTGAATTAATTTTTACAAAAACCGTTAAGGCAACGTTTTTTAATGCGTCTATAACATATAATCAAACTTAAAGTTGAAAAATATGTTATTGTATTGAAAAGTATTTGAATAATTACTTTACAAATTCGTTTGTTGTGTCTTTAGCTGCGCTGTTTGCATAAAATCATTCTACAATAGCTATGTATTTTGTAATATTAATATACGATAGAGAATTCTCATATTGTATTTGAATGCTTTGGCATCAACATATGAGGTGGTTGAATGTTTTCAAACTGAGTAAAGTTCACCGACGAGTTGGTTTAGCGAACAATGAAATGTCGGCATATGAAAAGATACTTAGCTGTCTTTAAACAAACAAAAAAATATAAAAGTTAAATGTTTATAAAAAGCAGAATTTATGCCAACAAAAGACAATATAAAAGAACCTGAACCACTTAGCGTGAATAAAATTTAATGCGAAATTAGTTCACTTTACCCTGAAAATTTTTTATTTGGGTTTTGTTGAATTTTAGTGATCAGTCTTTGGCTTTAAGATATTATGAACACTTGTTATTAGTTCATGTTATATTTTACAAGTTTTCAGATTGATTGAAGTCGCCTGAATCGTTTTAAATGCAGATGCATTAAAATCGTACTTACTCTGGATCCGGATTGTTACATGAGGTATACTGAACTCGACCTCTCTTCTGTGAATAAGTATACGATCTTCTCAAGTTGTTCAAGTTCAAATTATTAAACGCCAAAAGACTGTGTTCGTGAACCTGAAAATAATACCGTTAAATTAATGAAATAAACTTCGATAAGTAACATTTAGGATTAAACAATATAAAACCGGTCTCATTTTTTGAAGTTTTCGTTCGCATATACTTAAATATACGAACACACACACAAACTGCAAAAGTTGATTTAAAAAATGAGTACGTTACAAATTCTAGTTTTAAATTGTGCCGTTTTCAAAAAAGATTTCTATCACATGAAACTTATGATCAAATATATACGTAATGGTCGCCCAGTGGCTAAAATTCTACCGGCTTACAATTTAAGCTATTTTCAGTCAAAATGTAAAGTGCAAACATTCAGCATATACATAATTTCGAATTATCCTAAATCATATTTGTTATGTATGTATTTTACGCCTGTGTTAGCAGCAAATTGATATGCTTATAAGTCTTATGATACTAAACCAAATTTTAATAAAACGCACATTGACTATGGAAATACATGTAAAACTTCATATGGTAAATATATGAAAAATATTTACATTTCAGTGAATGTCATCGTTATGCGAAGAAACGCTAAGAATTTTGGATTTAGTGCCAGTTTTATTTTGTTTTTCGCTTATTTCTTGTCATTGCTCTCTTTACGAATAACAATGATGTACATATTGTATATAAGCGTCCTGAGCGTCATCAGTGATGCATATTCAAGGTTATGCTTAAGAGGGAGCTTTTGATCTCTTGGGTACATGATTTGGTCTCTCTGTGATAGGGAAGGAAACAGAAAAGAGAAACATTCAGTCTACTGCGGTAATCGTACCTATTATTATTATTATTATTATTATTGGCTGCTAGTCCACTACACTAGCCACTAACCAATTGGGGCAAATTATGAAAGTAAATAAACAACGTATCGATACATTGTAAAAAGTCGTTTAGGTAGTCACTTCAGAAATACTCCAAAATTTATTATGCTAGCAACTGCCAATGTGAATGATAAATTATTTAAAAAATTAATCAATTTGTCTGCTTTAAATAGTACAAACCTTATCGATCCATTTGTAGCTATTAACCAATTGAGAGTACATTGCCTGGCGATCCTGTGTTATTTCTTGGGCTAAATATGTTGTATTGCCCAAATAATAAGGGCTCATAGGTACCTGTAACCCATTTATAAGCGACTCAACTTCCCTGTAACGTAATTCAATTAATTATTTTTAATTACTGTTATATTCAATAAATAAAACCTTAATTGTTGATTGATATTTCCATAGTTTTCCTGAAATTCTACTAAAAATTTGTTGCGACTCTCTTCTGACTGCTCGACACCAGTGCCATCTACTTGTTTGGTTGTTCCATCAGCTAGCTGCTCAAAACATTGTCGTACACTTGAACGTAAAGCTTTTACAGCATTTAATGTGGAATTTAATTTCTCCATGTTTAAATAAAAACTAATGTATTAAACACAAATATAATTAGTAATCTGTGGTGTTAAAAATAATTGCGGCTAATTGAAAAAAGCAAATTGTAAACAACACCAGAGTTGTATAAAAATGCAACTTATGGTATTACCAGACTATTGTGCTTCTAAGACATATTTTCGATTTAACAAAAGTCTATTATGAACATGTGTTTATAGTCGCGTGAAATTTTGAAAGGAAATAAAAATGAAATTGAAAAAGTTTACCTTTTATAGTACGTTTCCATATATGTACGTGATTTCGGCCAAATTACATGATTTGCCCAAATTACGTAATTTGGTACATGATTTCGCATACAATTTTCATGTGACGAAATTACCTCAAATGAGATTATTTCATCCAAATTATGTTGAAAATTGTTTGTGCAACACTGCGCGGCTGCTTTTATTCCAAATGCAACTCTGTATCATCATTTATTAGTGACTTTCAAATCCGAAAAAATTACATTTAAGTACGATTAAAAATTACTTTCATTTCAGTTGTTGATAATTATAGCACATAATATACATATAATACTCAACTTTCACGCATAAAAAAGGGTCCAAATCATATTTTGCTTAAAGTTTGTTTATTGATGTTTTCCAAATATTTATTTTTATTATTTATCAAACAATAAAATATTAAATATTTATTTTTATTAATTCTAGTGTTATAAAAGATACTTAAAATGTATGAAAATTTCCATTGAACGAGTTCAATTGTTATCCTTGTAATAAATAAGGCAATATATTTTAAGGAGCAATTTATATTCATTACATTTATTTGGAATAATTGTATAATACAAAATGTTTGTGTATCTGGAGTTATTATTTCTATAAATTTATATGTATAATGTGTATATTCAAAATTATATTATATTATTGACAAATTTACATATGCGTATACAAAAGTCTTTACGAATTTCAACTTTTCTAATATTTTTGTACAAGAGAAAAAAAATAAATAATAATAATAAACGAAAAAATAAACTTATTTCTACATGGTCAGGTTTCTAACATCTGGTAGGTAGGAGATTCCATGTTGACATCATGAGATTATATTTTTGTTCTCCTTGCACTTGATCAAGAATGTCTGGAAAGAAAAGGAATTAACATTTAAATGAAATAAAGTTATATTAAGTAAAGTTCAAATTAAACAGCTACAACTACAATATACGTGCACAATAGTTTTTATTTCTATCAATATTTTGCACACCATTGACTTGGAAACACCAAATAAATTTCCAATGCTTCTATATTCGGCAGAAGAGCCCAATGCATATAAAGCTATTGCTACTATTTTTTTCTAAGGAAATAGCACTTTTAAAGGTGGTGTTTTGTTTTTTCATGCTTTGCAAGTATTTGCAAAGTATGTTAAACGTTTCACGAGACATCCGGAAATTGTTTTTAAAGATTTCATATTCGTTTACTTGACAGCCGTGTTCCCAAAATCTCGAATACCGATCCTTTAAATACATACAGCACTAAAAACTATTTAGCAAAAATACATGCTAAAGCTTGCCAATTTCCAAAGACTTGGAGATTTTCTTTTAGTGTTTGCAATAAAGGTGAATTCACCCATTCGTTCTGAACGTTTCGAACGCTTTTTTAATATGTAGTTTGACGTCCCTATTTTTTTGAGAGTGAGAGAAAGAGAGTAAATTTAATGCGGAACAACAACAAAAATTTCGTTTAGAACGAATGGGTGAATTCACCTTAAGAATTAACAAATACTTTTGTATGCGATTCCTCCTCATTCTTTGCAGACATATTTGGCTTTGACGTTGACACAAAATTGTGGCACTTGAAAAGTAGTCACATACTTTTGCTATTAAGTCGTTTTTGTGTTGAATATTATTTAATAAAAACTCAATGTTATTTTCCATTTTTTTTTAGATTTTTTCTACTTCAAATTGCTATTAAACAAAAGTTGTGTTTCTTTTATGTTAAAAGTAAATAAACAACACAAACGTCAAATTGAAGTCGAAAATTCGAACTTGATATCACAAAACATAATAGACACTTTGGCCGTGCAGCCAAAAAAGTTCTTCAAAATTACCTACTTTAATATGGCAATGATTTAATCACTATTCGGTGACGACTTAACACTTAACCCCTTTGTTACAAATGAGAGAAAAAAATTGGTTTGAATTAGCAAAGAATGTCCTCTTGTGATTATGTGGAGATTGACGGCAAATACTTAGAAGGAGGTGGTCAAATCTTGCGGAATGCACTAAGCTTTAGTTGTATCTTACGACGCCCTGTACGTATAATCAATATCAGAGCAAATCGCCCCAATCCAGGGATATCTAATCAACATCTTTTTGGATTAAATTTGCTTGCACAAATAACAAATGCTAAAGTAACTGGCAATGTATTAAAATCAACAGTTGTTGAATTTAATCCTGGGAAAATAAATTCCGGCAAATACTTTGTGGATACGCGCACAGCAGCGAGCATAAGTCTTGTATTGCAATGTGCTTTGCCTGTATTACTCTTTGGTGGTGCACCATCTGAACTTAATCTTGTAGGTGGCACTAACGTAGGCATGGCTCCGCAAATCGACTTTATGACTGAAGTCTTGCGACCAAATTTGGAAAAATTTGGTGTTTCATTTGATTTTGATCTTATGCAGCGTGGTTATTATCCACGTGGAGGAGGTCGCTGTAAAGTTTTTGTACCTCATATAAGAAGCATCAATTCCGCTAATATAATACATTTTGGCGAAGTGAAGGAAATAGCGGGCTGGTGCTACGTTGCCGGCCGTTTACCAAATCAATTGGCTGATGAGATGAAAAAGGCAGCAGAAAGGGAATTACAACCTTTAAGGTGCCAAAACATCCATATAGAAGCGTATAAAGAATCTCTAGAACTAGCGAGAGATAATGGATCCGGATGTATTTTGGTTGCTACAACAACTAAGGATTGCGTTATAGGATCGGATCGTTTAGGCGAGAAGAAGGTCGATTCCTTTGAACTAGGCTCTGGTGCTGCTGCACAGCTTACAAAACTTATAACAAATAGAATTTGTGTAGATGAACATGTTCAAGATCAATTAATTATTTATATGGCTTTGGCAGAAGGAAATTCCGCAATAGTAACCGGACCTCTTACGAATCATACATTGTCCGCAATTTATGTTGCTGAAAAAATGACCACTGCATGTTTTAAACAAGAAAATTTAGATGATAATCATGTCCGCTTATCTTGCAACGGAGTGGGTTATAAATATAACGAATGACTAAATTCATAATGATTAAAATATATGTTATAAATATGCTACAAAATTAAATTGCAATTTTTTTAATAACTTTATTTTATGAAATATTTGAGGATATATATAAATATTTATTTGTATAACAAACTTCGTTTATATAGAAATTTGTTGTTATAATTTTATGATTATTCATATTACTTTCTAAATTTTATTACGAAGTATTTAGCTATATCCAAAATGCTATTAGTTTACATACTTATTAAGTAATTATGCTGAATGATAATATAATCAATATGAACAACTTCAGATATCAGCTACACATTCCAATAATTTACTGGAATCATTCTTTGTTGAAGAAAAAATATGAAAATACTTTTTATACAAGATTTAAACTTACAGGCACAATTCGGCTACTGATGATAAAAATATGCAGCTTCACTTCAAAGAAATGAATTGAATACAGGAAGGGCATTGGTTAGCCAGTTTTCATGCCACCGAACGCTTTGAAATGATCTAAAATTTTTTTCAAATAGATCTTTTGATTCAATTATATTAGGATTATTAGGAAAATTTTCAAACCAGTATAAAATTTGTCCGGCGAGTTCTTGATGATTTTCAAAAATAAAACCATTCTGTCCTGGACGGACTAATTCATTAAGACATTTAAAATTATACGCACACACAGGCAGACCGCAGCCAAACATATCAACAACTTTCATTGGCAAGTCTAGTCCACTTGAACTATAATGTAAGCAAACGCCTAAATCAGCAGCTGCTAGTACTGAAGGATAGTTTTGCATTTCAAGCCATGGTGTAATGATACCAACTTTAGAAAAATTTAGGTTTTTAATATATTTAAGATATTCTTCCTTTTGTGGTCCTTTGCCCGTTATTATACACAATAAATAAGGGAACTTGTCTGGGTTCATTGTTGCCTCTTTTTCATATACGCGTAATGCTTCAAGTAATATACTAAAATCTTCATCTGGTGTCCAACTCGTCGAAGAAACTATTATCCCCATTCTCTTTGGTTTAAGGAGTACTCTACCATTGCTCAATTTTTGTGTTAAAGCTGTTGATTCTATAACGCCCGATTCTTTGAGATCATCATAATGATTTGGAAGAAATTGATGATATTCTTTTGAAAGTTTCATAAACAACTCGTGCTTTGCCAACGAATCTATTGGGTGAAACCGGGAAGGGGCTCTATCGTATAAAACTGTTACATTTTTTATACTCCAGTTGTCGTTTAAATCCTGTTTCATAGCTTTTGTAACACAAAAATTTGCATCAGCCTTCCTGCCGACCCATTGTTCTAACCATTTTGCCACACGACAAAATACACTTTTCTCCCCATTTGGCCTGCCTAGTCCTAAAATCGTATATGTATAATTATGCCAATCTATAATTAATGGAGTACGCGTTATTATACAGTACAAAAGACATATTGCTAATGCTGGTATTCCAGGAGGATTCTGCACAAGCAAGAAATTGGGGTTTCTAACTGACAGTAATGCAGTTAGAAGACTTAAGCTTTGCCATAATGTCTTTATTATTAATTTGAGAGTTGAAGTTAGTTTTATCGTTGGAACCGGAGTCAGTTCATGGATTTTGCACTTTGGTTCTGCTGAACTTAACTCCGTCATTGGTTTTGTTTCAACGTAGCCAATGAAATCAACACTATAATTTTCCTCCAGTAAACTTGCAGCATGATATTGCATACGAGGACTTCGTCCAATATCACCTAACACAATAACGCAAGCGTTACGTCTAACATTTCGTATTTTCACCATTATTTGAAACTAATTCAATGCGGGCTGTCAAATATCGCCAAAATATTAAAAACAATTATTGCATATTCTGTTCTATATTGCGTATTCTGTGCAATTTACGGTAATATTTAGTCCATGATGTTAACAAATGGTCACGTCGATAGAACAAAATATATATAGATGAGAAAGCGTAGTCGATCCTATTTTTTTACGGCGTCGACCTAACGCTTGCCGGTGTCAATTTTTGTTTTGCATTCACAGACGTTGGCACAAGCTGTCATCGTTTTTGATTAGTTTCGGAATGATATTAAACATAGGCTGTTAAACATATTCTGTGATATTACATTTTGCACCAACGAAATAAATGTAAATTTGTATATGCTGCAAATTTTTTTTTTTGTTCTCAATAGACTTGATTAGAACCATGATGATATAACTCTACAAGATGCTTCTTTTCAGTTCACTTAGCTGTCAAAAACCTATAGATTTATGTGTACGTATGATCCTGCTTGAGTTTTATTGCTATATATGCACCTTGTTTTTGACAGTACCAATACAGTAGATAACCAAATAAATGAGCTCTTGTTGTTTTGATGTGTTGCCAACTTGGAAGAACTAATTCTAGTTATTTTGCCTTGATTGGAATTGGTGCATATTAATGAGGTGCATACAAAATCCCAATTGATAGCTAAACTATATATGAAACTCCATGGTACCAATGTCCATATAAGGTGTAAAAGAAAGCCTATATGATGACGAGTATAATATGAAACTCCATTTATTAATGGGCCTTAGTAGATCCAAAAGAAACCTGATTAAATATCCATTAATACAGCTGATATCAACCAGTCTGGATAACATACATAGATTACATGTTAGTGCCTGTTTAGATTGAACGATTTTTGTCGCTGCAATTCTTAGTTTGTAGGTAAATAGGGGGAATAGAGCTAATAGGGGAAGAGAGAAACTAAAAAGAGTACACATAGGCATGTACTCTTGCAATTCGTTTTTCCCGCAATTCATAATACGCAAATTCCCTGTTTGTTTACCGTAAGAATATACTTAAAAAAGAAAAGATCAAAAATTACATACGTATGTATGTATGTATGCATAAAATATCTGCGACAAAAATCGTTCAATGTAAACGCAAATACAATTTTAAAGAAGGAAAGATAAAAATTGCAGCGACAAAAATCGTTCAATCTAAACTGGCACTTATTTTATAAACATATGCTTTAATGGCCTGCTAAACAGGATGAGTTGTACAAAGTATAATCAGATGTCTGGATAATGCCCACATGAATTAAAAGTACTTACTAGGATTGTTACACAAGTTGAAAATTTTGACGCTTAAAAAATTAAAAACTCGCTTTTTCTTTCGTGGCAGAAAGAAATAAACAAGTCGATTTACTAGACATGCTTTTTATATACTTACATGGAAATTTTACACCGCCAGAATATGTACTATATGTACATATGTACTTACATATATCAAAACAAAATAAAAAGGTGGACGGACGTCGTGAAACCATTAACTACTTTATGGTTTGCTATCTTTACCATATGATTCGGACCCTTTTTATACGTCAAAGTTGAGTACTCTGGTTGAGTACTCTGTGATCTTTACGTTAATGGTTAATAGAAAAGCTATTTTGTGCCACAGTGTTCATACAAAATTGAATTCTTCTAACACAAGATAAACAAATTAAATCTAAAACTTCTAAAAATGTAAACTTACGGACATATTTACATATTTTCAATTTCATATTGGTGAGTGAAATAAAGTAAGATTACGTTAATGTACAAAATTAAAAATAGAAGCTGGAAAAACAACAACAAGCAAATCTCATGCAATAATAAACTAAAATTACTCAATCAACAATCACAAAACAGAAGAGAACTAACTGGTAAAATTACCTTGCAAGTTTTAAAAGTTGATGTACGTACATACTTAAGTATATAGTACATAGTAATTAAGTAAAAATTCTTTTGGTGACGAAAATATTAATAGTTCAATCTTTACTAAACTTTAATTATTTATTGCGTTCCATAAACTGTCCGTTCTTGTTAATATTGTAATCATGATTTCAACAGGGAAAAGTTAATAAAACTCGCATTAGAATTGTAAATTTAAGTATTTAAATACATACTTACATACATACATACATATGTACACACTTACATATTAATACATTTGCTTATAAGGTGCCCAAAGCCTATTAAAAAACATAAAAATGTACTTATGTAAGTATGTATGTTTGAAACAGATTTTTCATTAATGGTATTGTTTTTTTAACATAAGTTTAAAATTTTAAGGAACTGCTTTATTTTTTTTTATTCATATTGTTATACATACATACATACATACTTAAGTATATGTATGTATATTATGTATTACTAGCTTTCATCCATGTCGTGATTCTGGCACTATTGATTTTCCAAAAAAAAAAAAATTAAATGCTGGCCCGCCTGCCATCTACTTTTCTGTGCTCTTAATTGGTTTTACAGTTATTGGGTTTTAAAATGTATTTGTATACTTTAAATTTTTCATCCGCGAACATTTTTTTGATTAAAAAGCAAACAAATCGATTTATTACTGTATACATACATACATACTTATGTACATATGTAAGTAAGTATGTACATACATATGTGCATATCAATTGAACTCTCAATTTCAACTTTCGCTTTCTTACAGAATGTCTGTTCTTAAACCCTGAGACGAATTACGGCATTCCATATAAAACTAAACTCATGTAAATTCTATTGAAATTTTTATGGATGTAAAATTCCATATTCTGCCCTATTTTATAAATTGTCGACGTTACCATAAACAGTTTTTTTGTTACCTATTTTAATTATTTTTCTATATATGTAAACATGAACCCAAAATAACTAGTAAGTATGTAAGTCCATAGTTAGTTGATTTTTAATTCAGACTAGCTACCTATGTATCTGTCCTTTTTTATAAGTATGTATGTAAGTATGTATGTATATCGAACTATCGATGTTAGCATATGGTTAACATAGAAGTCCAACTAGATAATTTGTGTATACATACATATGTATGTAAGTATGTACTTAGTTACATATGTATACTTATGTACATACTATTTGAAATTCTAGTTATTGTAAACTGGTGCGGTGGATATCTCATAATTTTTGTTATTTTTGTCGTCTTTTAACTTGTACGGACCTATGTACATACATAAGTATCTTTTTTGCTACAGTCTCGTTAGAAGTAGTTATACATATGATTGTCCTAAAATGTAGCTATTTATACATATGTAAATTTAGCTGCAGGGTACGTGCATGCATACATAAGTTATGTACATATCCATGCATAGGTATGTATTGTTATTATATGTATGTATGTATGTATATAATATAAAAAATAGTTTCAGTAGTTAAATCAAGGAGGCTAACAAGTCGAGAAATACCTAATGTTACTCAAATCAAATACATACTTACATATTAAAATAAATCAATAAGATGATTTTTTTAGAAAAATAATTTAAAAATTGTAAATAAATTTTAAATAATTTTAATTTTCTGAATAGGACTTCTACAGGGTGTACAAATATTGATAATTCAAAATAAATACATACATATACTTATAATTATTTTGTTTAAAAAAGACCTCAAACTAAAAAAATAATTCAATTAATTTTTCGAAAAATGTGAAAATTAGTCTATTTTGAATATTAATATGAATTATACTATACATATACTTATGTATGTATGTATACTTATACGTACATATGTAAGTATGTACTTATGTATGTATGTAAATCATAATACTAATTGCAAAATGGTATTTACCATCCTGTTCAAAAACATTATATACTTATGTACTTAGTTAATATTGCCAACAAAACAAAAATACACAGATTTAGTTTTTGCAACTGTTTCTGTATTTTCCCTCTCAAATTCATTTCTAGTTGCTTGGAAATTTTTGTTTTGGTTTCTTGTTATTTGTTGGTAAACAATTTTTTTATTTTTGGCTCTCGCTTCAAGTTTTTTTATGTGTGTATATGTACATACATACTTACATATATTCAATATATGTACATACATATGTATAGATAAATACGTCTGTATTAATGAATTTATTTATAGTATCCCCGCAAATAAAGTAAATGTTGTACATAAGTATGTACATTCACTGCAATGCAACGAAATCTTTCCTACAAAGATTTTTTGAGTGTAATCAAAATCTATTTGTAAAGCATAATTTATATTAGAACTAAAACAAAGTAAACACAAATTAAAATTATTGTACATATGTATGTAAGTATGTATTTAAAAAAGTATTATTAACCTTTAATTAGGCGCATTAAGAAAATCACACAATTAATCGCATGGGGTCTCAAGAGTTGGGTTACAAAAATAAATTAAAAACGAGTATGTTTTGTTAAATTTTCAAAGTTATTTATTTTAATATTTCATAAAAAAACAAAAACATAAAATTTTTTTATTTAAAAACATAAAATATAAATAAAATTCAGTACTAGTTTCGTACAACTATTTTTAAACTTTAATTTCTCTGGACCCCATGCGCCTAATTAAGGGTTAATAGTAATAAAATCAATAATTCTTAACGTGTTACAAACGTGCATATTAGTTGAAAAACAGCTACTATCCAAAAAATCCTTATCAAATGGTATTATTTTGATAAAAAAAACCCCAATTTTTTTTTTCAGAAAATTTAAAAGGATTTGAAGGAATTATTTCTACTTCCCCGTTAATAACGCGTATCATGGGCTGAAATATGTATGTACATACATATGTAAATTTTCCGCTAATTTACTTTTGAAAATGAAGTTTTATTCCATCCATTCATTGTATGTACATAAGTATGTCTGTATGTATGTATGTACTTATGTATGTATGTATGTATGTATGTATATCATGTTGCTTATCATCAAACATAGAACATAACGAATATAATTTCTTTTTTATAGTAAAAAACTTAATAAATTGATGATATTATTCGACCTTTTTATTTATAAATTAATTAAATTATTTTTTGAGTTTGAGGTTTTCCTTTTTATAAAAAATAATATATTTATATAAATATATTTATTGTATTTAAATAAATACATATATTGTTTTTATAAAAAAAGAACACCTCAAACTCATAAAAAATAATTAAATTAATTTGTAAAAAACTTAATAAACATTATTACAACTTATTGCTGAAAATATAGAATATACCACCTTCTTAATTTTAAAATGCAGATTTTCAATAAGCGTTAAATTGTGACCGGTAATATATAAAAGATATGTATATATCTAAAAAATCTGGACCATCAGTTGATCAAAGATAAAGACAATTTTGATAACGTCACGTCTCAGCTAAGTACATAAATTAAGTATAACATTTTGCTTTGGTTTCTTTTGTTGGTCCCAGTACGAGTATTATGAGGTTATAAGTTTCTATTTAAAGCTGATCATGTTTTAGTAAAGATCATATACATACATATGTACATACATAAGGAATTAGAATTGCTTAATTGCCTCCCGATTGCTGGAGGAAGCAGTTTTGTCTATATTCTAGTAACTAAATATGCATTTTATATTTTCTTCGTGTATTTTTGAATAAAACTATTAGAATACACCAGATGTAAGAATTTTGTTCTTATTTTTTTACGTTTTACTCTTATCTTCAATAAGTTTTTAGTTAATACCTGCTTAGTTTAATAATAAAAGTTAAAATCTCGATACTACTGTATGTATTTATTTTTTTTTCTCTAAAAATATTTACATTATATGTATGTATCTATGTATCTTTCAGTGTTAATAGCGTTCAATTTTAGTAAATTTATTGTATGTTGAATATGTATGTATGTATGTATGTTTATTTTTATGTAATTTACTATACTCGTATAAAGGCAACATTAGTACAAACAAATGTGAAAAGTCAATATTTTGAAATAAATACAAACATGTATACGTATACCATGCGTTCATAACTATGTTTGTATAATTATATAAGTACATATGGAATACGTTTGGATTTTTGTTGCAATGCCTTTGAATTTTGTTGTATGTACATACATAAAAATGTACATAATATTGTTATTTTGGCATTATATTACGAAAATGAAATAAATTAAGAAGTTCCGAAATTATGGATTTGAAAAAACATTGCAATAATTAAAAGATTATAAAATCATGAATTCTGAACTGTTTACATTTATTGTATGCTGATTCGGATGAAATCACTTTGCAATGAACGAAAATCGATTTTTACGCAGAAACAAACGTAAGGTTATTGTAATCACCCTACTAAAAATTAAATGGCACTTGGTTGTTTCATATCCACTTACTTTCTGCCTCCGTTTTGGTATGTTTTTCCAGTGACAAGCTTTAAGCTTTGTTTTACTCCAATAAATCTTTGCAACTCGGTTCTCCCTTTTAGCTATTTTTTGTAAAAAAAATACTTATTTGTTTACTTAATAAATCTCAATAAAAGACTATTTTTTAATTTTTAATAAAGGATTTTATTACTTTCACATAAGAAATGGAAATTTATGAGTACGTGCAAGTTTCCAACGTACATATCTAACTGCATAGAAGTAATGAAAAATTTCTTTCTTCGCAAAAAATAATCAGAAAAATTAATTTTTGGAACCATTGATAAATAATATTTTGTTTAAGCTTTATTTAGAGAGTTTGATGGTTGGATTCTCTATGGTATGTCAAAAATTGGCTTCAATTTCCAAAGCATTTCTGCGCTGCAAATTAAAGAACTTTGTCCTCTATTGTATGTCAAAAGTTGAGTTCATTGCGTCAAGAATTTTTGCGTCCGGAAAAGAGCCAGAAACGCAGAAATGCTTTCGAAATTAAAACCAGTTTTCGAAATAACAAAGAGGAGAAACGCAATATTGCTTTAGAAACCGAATCCAATTATGGATATACTGTAGAGGAAGTAATCCTTGCGATCGGCCATAGGCCGGCCTAGTCCTTTCAGAATATTAAATGTACATCTTATTTCATGTCTGAAATTCGTGCTTTATTTCATACATAATAAACCCGTAATAATGGGGTGCTTTTTCATTTTTGTTTCGGGGTGTTATTGAATTTTTTTTTTGGTGATTTATTTCATAATAAAAATTGGGATGCTATTTCATATGAAATAATGGTACTTATTTAAGTATTTCATGTCGAGATAGCCTTCATAAACTGGTGGCTAGTGTACTAGACTAGTAGTACGAAGTTCACAGGTTCGATCCCTGTCAAAGACTACGGGTGTTTCTGCAGGCAAGCCAAGCAACTTCGCAGATTGTGTTTCTTAACTTATATAGAAATTGCTTTACATAATATATACATATGTATGTATAAATAATTGTTGGTTTATGAAATTTTATGGGTTTATGTATGCACTCTAAAAATATTAAATAGAGAACATTCATCAAATTTGTTAATCGAGATATTCTCTATAATAACTATTTAATATTTTATTGTTTGTTGTTGGCTTATATAGGTACACACACATATGACTGCATTTCATTGGCGTTAACCAAATCATAAGTACCCTTTTAGGCAAATCATGATTGAAAAGCATTCAAGCTCGTATACTTATGCCACATACTACAAATACTATATGAGAATTCAAACAGAACTCAATCATATTTTTCTATTTGTAATCAACAAAAAACACATACATAAGTATAATAGCTTTAGAAAGCTTTTGTACAACCACAACACAACAAACTATTATAATATAATATAATGAAAATAGAGAACATTTTATTCGTTTAGACATTAACAACTATCTATTGCGTACGCGCTTCTTTTGTTTTTGTATGTTTTTTAATTTTCTGTGGTGGCACTTTTATTTCTTTCTTGGTCATCTTCTGTTTTTGTTTGTTTCTTATAGTGTACAATTAATTCAGTTTTACGGTAGCAATTCATTGGGAAACTACAAGAAAAAGGAAATATCTTACATAGTATACATACGCTTCTAAAATAATGTATTATATATACATACATATGTACATATGTACGTACTAAATATGTATACAAATGTTAGTGACGTTATTGCCATTTTGTTTGGCCTAAAAAACTTAAAACCATAAACGGAATAACCTTAAAACAAAGAAGTAAAAATTAGCTTCCAACAATTAATCTAAATGTTACTGTTAAATACGTGTTTAATATACTTACATACGACGTGTCCACTTGATTGTTTTCAAAAATAAATTCAAAATATTTTGAGGTAAAAATTTTTATGCAAACATTATTAAGTGCAAAACTATTAAAGTTTTTATTCATATAAGTACATGCATGTAAGTACATACTTTTGTACATACTTACATATCGTGCACATATCGCTCTTGCTCAAGAATAGTGTATTAATTTAAAAATTTATTATATTAATTTTTTTGGAAAAAATTATATTTAGTTTCATATCCACCAACTGTAAAAATTTATTATAGCTTTGTCCACTATTTTTTTAATAAAATTGGTAGTTTAATTTTTCTATTTCATACACCTTCAACGTAAAGTAAATTTTTTTGCTTCTACTAATACTTTTCAAATTTCGAGTTAATACAGTATTGTTGAACAAGCGCGGTATGTATTTATATACATAAATACATATGTATGTATATGTTTGCATACATATGAAGCTACATACATATATGTGTAGTATGTATACATACATATGTTTTTATTAATTTAAGGAAATAAAGTGCCTCATCGATTGTTGCTATGTCTCCATAATTTTAGTACAAACCGTCGAAATTAAAGTCAGAAATCGCTAACCGCAATAAGTCCGAAAATAAATTCGAGTGCATACATAAGTATATACATATCTAATTTAATTAATATGTACATATGTACATACATACATATGTACATGCATACATCTGTATATAAGGCCTGTTTATTTATTAAAAATTTTTTTCTAATGGTTGATAGTTGTTAATGGAAAGTGTTCACGTACTCATCAAATTGTGACAATTGTAACTCTTGAACATAAAGGAAATAGCATTTATCGTACTTTGGGAAGAGTGAATGCTTCCTTAAACAAAGGAATTGTAAATGATGCATTCTTTGTGATTTTTATCAATAAAGAGTGCTATGAAAAATGTTATTATTCTTAAATTTAGACAATCAAGAGTTACAAATTGAAAGTAGTAATAAAGAGTTCATTTACTTTTTTCAATATTATTAATTTGATGAGTAAGTTTGTAAATATTTGCGTTATTCTTCCGTTACAATTTTTTACTAGGAAATTCAATGAACAGACCTATATTTTCTGTTCTATGCTTTCAAGGTCATTGTAAATTTGTTGCTCTTTTTTCAACATTTGAACAAAGTGTTATTGTTTACTTTTTTCATTCTTTCGTTGTTGCCAAAGAATATCTGCTATCAAAAGCATCAAGTTCTTTTAAAAACACATACATACATATGTCAGTACATACATACATACATATGTATGTCTCATGATGGTTTTAAAATTTTGCCACATCATTATAAAAGGAGAATTTTTCAAGCTCGGTGTGCCTGTTTTGCATTCAAAGCGAAATCAATCATCCATTTGAAATTGGCATAATATTTTTGCTACAAATAAAAGTTAATAACAACAATGCTATGACAATTACAAGTGGAGCACAGATCAAGGAGGTATACTTTTAAATAAACATTATTAAAAAAACGCAAAAACATACTACATACTACATATGTACTTATGTATGTATTTCTAATATACCATACACATGTATGTAGATACATATGAACATAGTGTGTATACATACATATTTATGTGTGTATGTACATATGTACTTATGTAATCGAACTATGGAAATATTTTTACGTAGATTGATCGGCGTAGAATATAAAAAATAAATTTTTGGAGGGCGTCATTCAAAAACTACATACATAAGTATGTACATACATATGTATGTATGTATGTACATATGTACTTATGTATGTATTGCCTTGTAGTAAACGCTTAAGCGTTTAGGATACTTTTTGCTCCGATAACATACATACATATGTAGCTCCCTTTCGAGAAAAAATAAAAACAAAATTCAGTTTTTTAAACAAACATACATATGTAAGTAGTTGTTAGCACTTTATTTGTATTTTTTTTTTCTAAAACAGGATCTATTGGACATAATGTAACAAACTTTACAATAGCAGAATGTACATACATATATACATACATACTTATATAAATGTATATACATATGTACATATGTATGTACATATGTATACATATGAACCTATAATTACTTCCGGCATTCGTATTTCGTGTGAAATACAACGTGGTAAATTTTGAGATTTTGGAAAAAATGCTTTTTAAATAATCCCAAAGACTAATCAGTCACTATAACTTATAAAAATATGTAACGTCAATTGCCGTAATTTGGAAACAAAAAAGTTGTAGTTTTTAAAAAACTTCAAAAATGCTTCTCAAATCGATTTTATACATACATATGTAGATTCAAACATTTTGGTCGAAAAAAAACTATTCCTGATGCAGCAAATTTAATTAGAATCAGTTAATTCATTCGTGAATATCGTCTTGAAATTTTTCTAAAACAGTAATTTTTTAAATAACTTAGTAATTTTGTTTTAAAACTGCATCGAATGTGGCAACTTTAATCTAATCCGGTTAATTATTTCGGAAGACTTTGTCGGAAAATTTCAAGAATAATGTAAGTTTTGTAACTATGTATGTACTCCGAAAATCGTTTTCAGAGGGATGGCCTACAAGGCCAACCATATCTCTTTTAGGTAAAACATACCATAAAATTACAATAAGTATATCTTAAATTGCTCATATGTTTTTAATATAATTTGTGTACAATTTTTATTTTTAGTTAAAAAATGGATTCTTTTCTCAGTCTTTTTGACCCAAATCAACCGGACGATGGTTTTGACGAAGAACCCGATATACGTAATAATAATTCTAGTGACTCAAACCCTGCTACTGGAGGTAGCAGTAGTGAAAGCGAATTAGATGGAAGAAATAATATCAAAAGAATAATAATTGATTTCGATCAAGGTATACTACCACCAGAACCTCAGTTAGGAAATATTGAATATAAACTGAAGTTAATAAGTCCGTCAAAGCAGAGATTTGAACATTTGGTTACACAAATGAAATGGCGTTTAAGGGAGGGCCACGGCGAGGCCATATATGAAATCGGTGTTTCTGATTCCGGTCATTTACATGGACTCAATGAAAAAGACATGAATGCTTCACTTTGCACTCTTAAGCAAATGGCTCACAAATTGGGTGCAAGTACATCGGTACTGAGAAGGAAATATGTTGCAGGCCGAAGATCAGTGGCTGAAGTTTTGGTACGAAAAATACCAGATGACCAGCACAACATAGAGGTAAGGGTTGCAGTTTTAGGTGGAGCCGATGCCGGAAAATCTACTTTATTGGGTGTACTAACACAAGGAGAATTCGACAATGGTCGTGGAAGAGCACGCTTAAATATGTTCAGGCACATGCACGAAATTCAGTCGGGTCGCACGTCGTGTATATCGCATGAAACTTTAGGCTTTGACGCACAAGGAAACATAATTAATTACAAGTATAATGAAATGATGACAGCGGAAGAAATTAGCGACCGTTCAACAAAATTAGTGACATTTATGGATTTAGCAGGTCATCGACGTTATATGCGAACTACAGTTCAAGCATTATCAGGGTATTCTCCACACTACGCAATGCTTGTTGTATCTGCTGGTGGTGGTTTTAATGGCACTAGCCAAGAACACTTATCTATTGTACGAGCTTTAGATATGCCATTTTTTGTGGTGATAACGAAAACTGACATCTCATCGCCGGAACAAACTATACAAGAGCTTAAGAATTTGCTAACCGCAATCGGATGTCGAAAGGTACCATTTATTGTAACAAACACTGATGAAGTTATATCTGCTGGATCGAATCAATTTTCAGAAAATATAGTACCCATATTTTGTGTATCAAATGTTACGGGGTCGGGCCTAAATCTTGTCACTAGATTTTTATACGTACTTTCGCCTGTTGTTAGTAATTCGGAAAAAGAACGTCTTGAACAGGAGTCATGTGAATTTCATATCGATGAAATATTTCGAGTATCTGAAGTTGGCCCAGTTGTTGGTGGTCTGTTAGTTAAAGGAGTTCTTACAGAAAATATGCCTATGAAAATAGGTCCCTTGCCATGTGGAAGATTTCATTCAGTAACGGTTCATACTATACATCGAAATAAAGCTCCGTGTAGAGTCGTAAGGGCCGGACAAAGTGCATCCCTGTCGTTTACACCCAATCAGCAACTGCCCTCTTTACGTAGCGGTATGGTTTTATTGGCCGACTACGGCAATAATGATGATCAACCTTACGGTACATTATTTTTTCAGGTATTTAATTCGTACGAAGTCAAGAAAATTTCTTAAAACTTTTAAGGAATTTTACTTTACTTATTTACAGGCTAAAGTATCTGTTCTATTTCATGCTACCGCCATTTATGTGGGATTCCAGACAACTGTGCATATTGGCAGTATACGACAAACAGCTATTATACGAGGAATAATGGGTGGCGAGAAAATTGGAACTAATGACAGCGCATCTGTGATGTTTCAATTTGTTGGTCATCCCGAATATGTACGTCCTGGGATGAGAGTTTTGTTTCGGGAAGGGTCTAACAAAGGTATAGGTGTAGTAACTCAAGTTTTTCCTTTGAACAAAGCCATAGGCAAGCGTTAAATAAGTAACAAAACTAAAACAATACTCGAACTATTGTTGTATAGAATACTATTCATTATATAATTATATATAATCCAAATTTTCGGAAACCCTTATAAAAATTGTACCTCAATAGACTTATTTCATGAATATTGTTAGAAGAGACTCTTATGCTTTAATATTAGGTAATACATGTATACATATTTATGCATATAATCAAGTCGGTTACAAAATGTGTTACGGCATACAATTTTCGAAAATTAAATTTATTTTAATAAAAAAAAGTATCATGAAACAAATTCCATGAAGAGTCAATGCATAAATATATTCTATGTATAATATTGTATATAATATACATAGTTAACTTTAAATAAAGTATACATTTGAGAAATGTCTCGCGTTTTAGTTGTAATAATATACATAATGTATGTATGTATGTATAAAGATTTAGAGAACTATTTAATATCCTTTTCAGTTTATTAGCGGATTATGATTTAATTTTATGTTGTTTCAGTTTTACTGTGATCTTTCGTATTAATTGTAGACATGATTAGAAAGTAAATTAAATAGAATAATTCTAATTTACATAGACTTCTTTGTTTTTATCATATATACTTTTTTACAACAGAAGTGTATATATATATATATATATATATATATATATATATATATATATATATATATATATGTATATATATATATATATATATATATATATATATATATATATATATATATATATATATATATATATATATGTATATATATATATATATATATATATATATATATATATATATACATATATATATATATATATATATATATACACATATATATATATATATATATATATATATATACATATATATATATATATATATATATATATATACATATATATATATATATATATATATATATATATATATATATATATATATATATATACATATATATATATATATATATATATATATACACATATATATATATATATATATATATATATATATATATATATATATACATATATATATATATGTATATATATATATATATATATATATATATATATATATATATATATATAATTTGGAATGAATTTAAGTTTGATTTTGTTCAGCAAATTCGAATTTTCATTTAAGATCTAAGCCTATGTTTACCTATTAATAGTACTTAATTAAAAAAGTTCTTTCAATAATGCGTTAATTTTTTTCCTACAATCGAATATGTACATATTTAACAAAAATAATTCTGTGTATATATGAAAAATACATTTGAAAAAAAAAAACTGATATCCATATGAGAATAATAGATTCAAATAATTTATACTTATGACTACAATATTTTAAATTTTACCCATATATAGATTCTCTTGAACTTTTTATTTGTGTTTTAAAGAATAAATAATACAAAATTTAAATAAAAAAATTAACAGCGTATTTTTATTAAACATTCAATATAAGTAATTTGTTACCTTTATTTATCTTTTATCTCATGTTACTTTTTCCATTCGTTGGTCCCACGTCAGTTTCATTAATTTGCCCTTCAATTTGCATAGCTTTCTCACCAACTTTGGAATGAAAACGAAAAAGGACTGGAATTTCACCTAATGATGGATTGTCATTGACTTCTAATAAACGTATCCACGATAAAAGAGAATCTTTAGTTGAAGTTCCAGTGGCACATATGGCGAAAATAGTACCATCATCTTGTTGATGTACTGAACGCACTTTACCAATTTCATATTGCTTTTTCATAGTCGGTCTTCCAAATATGGGAACATTGAGCCGCGAGACGTCTGAAAGAATTTAAGATAATAGTTGAAAATTGCACAATGAAACAAGTTAATGCGGATTAAAAGTAAACTACATATAGCCTGTAGCATGTAGCCTGGCATTCTTACACATATTCGTATTCATATTTGTTTTAAATACTCACCATCTTCGTCTTCTTCGTGATTTAGATTTTTTAAAAACTCAACATCAGGATCGGCTCTCAATGTAAAATAATTTATAGATCTATTTCTTAGCCAAATCAAAAAAGGGCCTTCTATGTATAAGGCTTTACTGCGTGGGTGATCTTTTAATAGTTGAGACTGATCAGTACTCATGCCACTTACAATCCAGGTTTGATCCAAAGCATCTTCAACATCTTTTGTGTCATATAGTGCAATCTTCGATCGAACATCAACAGAACACATGCGTTCTACAGCTAATTTTGCTATCGTAAGAGTATCATCGGGTACGGGATTTGGCAAAGGCCATGGTGACAAATTCTTGAATTTTGGCATCCAGTACATCATGCGCCAGTATTTTCGCAACGGATGTCCTTGTCTTCCAAAAATATTCAATAGCATAGCTTCCATTTCGTGATCGGGCATTACTCCAAGATCTTCCATTTGTTCTAATAAGTCTATTATACATTGCTGTTGTTTAGGATAATGCATGAACTCCGCCTGAAATAGATTTCTCGGTATCATTTTGCCTTTAGGCATGACATTTATCAATGCCTTATAAACCTCCAAATCGTGTTCAACACCAAATTCAGACATGTGTTTCATTGCAGCGTATATAAACTCGACATGATTTCGCCGATGAACATCCCGTTCCGCAAATATATTGACCATACTCAAGTATACATCTTTGGTTTTCTCCGAAGCTGCAGCAAATGGATTTCTTATTGATGGCACTAATATTTTTGAAGATGCCTTTTTCTTTTTCTCATTGTTTTTATTATCATTCTGCGGGTTTGAATTTCGGTCCTGGCAGTCTTCATCAATTTGGAATTTGTTACTGGTAGGGGAGTAGTTTTTGAATATGTTCAGGTGTTTTGATCCGCACGATACCATCATCGTAGTCACGTTATGTGAATAGTGTTGCGTCATGATTTTCAACCGTCCCAACATTTTATTAAGGCTTAAATATTTAGTAGGAAAAGCGTTATGTGAAAAACAAATACATACATATATTGTTTAAAAAAATTGTTGCAAAAGTTATTTGTATACACTAAATAGTATCAGCTGTTGAAACCAATACGGCATTTTTTAACTTTACAAGGTGATGTCGCTATCCCAGTTGAGTATATTTTGATTTTCACATTTTAAACAGTTGATACGTCAAAAATATGGTTTAGTGCGTATGTATGCTTGGATATGAGATTACTTATTATGGCTGTGTTCTTGTTGCTACTTTATTTGTTTTATGACACGCTTTTGTCTCATATTCATATTATAGATATGAAGCTTTCATATATATATATATATATATATATATATATATATATATATATATATATATATATATATATATATATATATATATATAATGTCCTTTCATCTGCACTAAATACATATAGCCTAAACAGAAGAATGTTTACTGTGTTTATACAGTCGACAATGAGCATTGCTGATTTTTCGTTTGATTCCGTATTCTTTACGGAAGACACCCTCCATCCTATTATTTTAAAAATGGAATTTGTTCAAATTGACAAAAACAGGCAATTTTGATAATTTACGGATATTCAGAACTTTGTCTCCTCAACCCTGTATGAAAATGCCCTAGAAACTTGAATTAACTTATCCGTTTTCACATTATCCATATTGACATTATTTCTTCATCGTGTTCGGTAATATCTATTTGTAGCAAATGTGCTGTATAAACGATTTATTATAATTTTCTGATTTTTTACCCAAACTGCGTCAAATAAAATCTGGCAACTTTGTAATATCCATGCATCTGCATAAACTACTAAATGTGTATACAAGTGTGTATGTAGTATGTATGTATATATGTAAATGTAAATCCTTCCAAGTACCAACGTTTTGGTATAGGCTAAATGTTTTGGTTAAATTAATTTAAATAAAGAAATGTACATGTTAAAAGCAGTACAAGTTCAAAAGTAGTTAAAAATTAAAATATTTCAAAGCAATGCACTGTAAAAAGGCAAAAAGCTCTGTAAAATGACATTAAACGAGCACCTGTATTAAAAAGGTTCCTGCAAAAATAAAGTCAGTTTACACAATGACACACATATGGGATGCTTAGAAAAGTGCAACAACAAGTTGTATTAAAACTAAGTACATACTTTTTTAAACAAAATATTGTAAAAATAAGTAAAATTATAATCATGCAGTGGTACTATAATTTTTTGGTACGACGGCCATATCTGATGGTATTATTTATAACTGTATTAAGTGTAGCTTGTATTATTGTTTCATTAACTGCGAATAATTTGCCGGACTTTAGCGACCCATCATTGGTAAGTTCTATAATGACTTCAAAACTAGGAGTTTTAATTTGCTATAAATACGTATTTATTAAGATTGTTCATTGTAGTATACATGTTTAATAAAGTAAAAGTTTTAAATACAAAGATATAATTTGCTTCTTGGTAACTTCCAACATACATACATACATACTTACATAAGTATGTATGTACTTACATAAAAGCCATAGCGCATATGGTGATTCGCTTAGATAAGAAGTTCATTTGGAAGTTTTGATAAGATGATTAGAAATTCTTAATTATTATATGTCAATTATGTTCCATTATTTAAACCTGTAATTCTTATTGGGAGTAAATATGTATGTATATATAACAATTTCAACGATATAATTACTTATGTAAATACCTGCCATTATTGTTCTTTAAGACTCCTGGTATTATTATATTCAGCATTTGTATTTTTTCACGTTTACCAAGACTGCAAATATCGAGCTTTTGTTAGATTTTTCAAGGATATTAAAAATTTTCATCATGCTTTCACAAAATTCGACTACTTGTGGCTTATTTATTTACTTCAACTAAACACTTAATATTGCAATTTATTCCGGTATTGCTCCCAATAATTAAAATAATTAGCTTTTGTTTATTGTGGGTTGTTAATTGGTTAACATCAGTGAAATATCGATGTATGTGTTAACCGCTAATCCCACAATAAACAAAATCTAAGGAGGAGGTTATATACGTGTATTTAACATGTTTTTTTTGATGCACAGCGATTTTTTCTACATTTGTATACCGATTTTAAGAAGTGATCGAAATTCTACCAATATGTGATAGGGGGAAGGGTAACTCGCATAAAAATTAATACTTAATAATTCTTTATCTTACTTAATATAATAGGTATAAAAGGTATAAAGTAAAAACTTTTAAACAAAAAGTTCAACCATCTTCTAATATAGCCTCTAAAAAGTTCGAAATTAATATAGTATAATTATATGCGTTACTTACCGTAATCTTTAGTTTTAACTGATTATAAATTGAATCTATTAGTTCTGAATTATGCTCTTATAGGTATATTTAAAATCTCAAGTTAAAATGTTAATAAATGATTTTGAATACTTTGCATTCAGGGATTTGAAACTCGTGGCACAGAAATTGGAAAACGTTTAGTCGCTTGGCATAATTTATTGGAAGAAACCGGTCCATCCAGCTTATTAGTATCTGATCCAAATGATCTTGCTCTTATGAATAGAGCGCAATCAGCCGATCAAAGTAAATATAATATTAATAACTATCCTTTAATAACAAGAAAAAACCAAAAACGTAAAAATCGAAAACAGAAAAGCAGACATAAGCAAAGAAAAGAAAATAAAATGAATAAGAATAATGCTGATTTGAGAAAAAAATTAATAACATTCAAAGAGCGTTTGAAAGGCAAGTCACCACAGAAGAAATCCAATGAAAATAAAAAAGAATTTTTACCTGCAGCCACAGTTTGGCATGGCGATAACGGAATATTTAAGGATTATGAAGTTACTAACGATTCTTTAACAACTTCGCCCACTTCGATTTTATTTAGTGATCGTGAAATCGCCTACGGCCGTAATATGACATTCGTAGATGAAGACGATCAACGTGATCGTATACATGCAAAAAAAAGTACTTGGAGTATTCTAATTAATGGTAACATAAGTGAGAAAGTTCGATTGCCTATCGAGGGTTACTTTTGTGATTCACCTGCAAAAGGATATTCCCACTTCGTGGTTGAGCGTATTGGTCCCAATTCTACGGACTCTTTATTTGATCTTAATGGATTGCTAGCCATGTGTCAATTGCAGGAGCAAATAACAAATGTGAAGGATTACGGAGAATATTGTCAGCGTGAAATGATAAGCAATAATTGTTGTCGTCCCTGGTCCTTATCAAATTATGCAGCTCTACTAGCTAACAAAAGTTCCTGCTTTGACTTAACGGTAAGTTATTGTTTTTATACGAGTATTTATTAATTTGACCTTTATTTAACTATAAGACTCTTTAGCTTCTTTCAATATCAACGTGACTCAAGTATTATGTTCATATATCTATGTAACGGTAAAACGTTAATTCAACTTAATGCCATTTCCTACAATTATTACCAATAAGTTTGTTTTGTGCTGCTCTTAAATTCATCTGTAAAAAAATTGGATTAATCTGGGAGAAATTTTTACTTGCACACGAATTTGTGTTGTGAAAAGAATATTTGTTTGAAAAACGATGTACATCAACAAATGTTCATTTGAGTGAAGAAAATTATACTTTTCATTTTAATTCAGCTCTGCTCTGTTACTATCAATCCAATCTTTGAAGCCCATTTATTTTACGAAAATCCAGTGTCACTTGTTAGTCAAATCGATCAAAATTTCGTTATTGAGAAAGGCATTTTATTTATATATTTATTGAAAAAATGTTTGTTGTGGCTTTAGCTCTTCATATGCCGACATTTCATTGGTTGCTAAAACCAAATCGTCAGTGAAGTTTAAGCAGTTTGATAACATTCAACCTCGTATGTTTATGCCACATAAAGCAAATACAATATGAGAATTTCAATATTGCATATGAATTACAACAAATACATAATCATAGTAGGCTTAGAATGCTTTTATACAAACAACACAACAAACAATTATACTCAACGTGTCTATTTTATTTTTTTTTTTGAGAAAAAAATAAAATAGACTCACGTTGAGTATAATTTTGAGAAAAAAATAAAATAGACTCACGTTGAGTATAATTGTTTGTTGTGTTGTTTGTATAAAAACATTCTAAGCCTACTATGATTATGTATTTGTTGTAATTCATATGCAATATTGAAATTCTCATATTGTATTTGCTTTATGTGGCATAAACATACGAGGTTGAATGTTATCAAACTGCTTAAACTTCACTGACGATTTGGTTTTAGCAACCAATGAAATGTCGGCATATGAAGAGCTAAAGCCACAACAAACATTTTTTCAATGCATTTTGCAAAAAAACTAATTGTTTCCAACGATTAGTCGGGATATTCTCCCGAATAATAAATTTCAATATTAAGTATTTATATATTTATTTATTTATTTCAATACATAAAAGCCTTCATGGCCAATCATACATGTTTTGTGAGTATGAATTATATAAAAACTGTTCCCCAGCAAAAACGACGTCTTCTCAAATCAATTAAATTTTAAATCATTAAAATGTAAAAATATGAAAAACATAGGTTAATTTTTTTGGAAAAATAGTTTGTATTTCAATAGAAAAGAGCTATTATACAAAATCCTGCTATCTAATCTATTCGAAAAATTAAAAGTCCAAAAAAATTAACAATATAAAACAATTGAAAATGATGTACTAGGACGCGTCGGAATCTTCAAGTCCTGAGTTGGAAGATAATGAATGGTAATTAAGAACATTTGTTGAGGATTCCAGAAATTTGTATACTGTTCATACAGGTTTATTATTTCATTTCTAATTTCTGCAATAATCATTTGCGATTTAATGAAAGAAATGTAATAAAATTCTATCGGGTGCAACATCCATTCTGGGATTTACAATGCACAATAACGAATGGTATACATACCTAAACTTTGAACAGACTGATACAATTTGTATCATAAAAAAATATTTTGTTCTCATTTACCACGTTTATACGCACGTCTTATTTGCAAATAGAACTATTTGCAAATAACTAATTCACTGTTTATACGGGTAATTGCATACAGAACTTATATTATTATTAGTGATGCCATGTGACGAAAATATGATTGTTTGGTAAGTAAAACATAAAAAACGTTCATGAAGTGGCAAATAGTGCAAATAGTGTCGTTATTCACGACTTGTTTAAGTGAGTTAATAAGTTACAATAAAAAAGTTATACGGCAACATTCTTCTTTTTTATTTGCAAATAAGACGTGCGTACAAACGTAGTAATTGAAAACTTTAATATTTCTATTTGATAGCTTTTTTATCTTGAATACAAAATTAATTAATTTTTCTAGCACGAAGATGTCATGCTATTACAAAACCTTTTGTCTTCCTGTTTTGAATATTTCCACGACTTAAAATTAAGCAATGACTGCAGTGATCTTAACAAATGCTATGCACCTTCGGAATGTACTCGAAATAACATAGTTTTTAATATTCTACACTATTTAGCTGATTTCAATTTTATAAAAGTCAATGTAAGTATCTAGATGTAACCAAGAGCTTTACACGCCTAAGATATTTAAATTGAATTCCGAACACATCAATTTTATTTACAACAATACACTTATAAAATATTTTGTAGGACACTAATATTTTTCTTAAATACTCAATGGTTTTTGTGCCAGTTCCGCATACTATACATATTTTACCGTTGTTCCATGAGTGGGAAAAAGCGTGAGTATTTATAAAATATTTCTAATCATATATTTGTAAAAGTTTAACGATCAATTGCACCAGTTAATACCGGTGACGTTATAAAGGCTACAACCTCCAATAGGCTTTGTTGCCTCTATGAGCTTAGCCAACTCCATTTGCCTTTCTGAAGCCATCCTTTTCCAGGGATGATTTTACCAGTTCATGTTAATTTAAATTACAAATAGTTTTCATGCATGCAATCAGATAATTTTGCTGTAAATGTAAGTATGTACATATTATTATATCTAATTAATTTAAAACGTTGTCAGAGTTGTGTATTAAAAGGTTTTTAAAAATGGTTCAATAATGATAATTAATTAATTTAAACAATTCTATCCCAATTCAATGCTTAAATATTCCAAAAGACAACGCCTGAACTTATATTCGAATTTTTGAAACTCCTTTTTCATACATATTTTGAAGTTGAGTTTTACAAAATAATGCCTCCGATATTGTACATATTATTGCACTGATCGTTATACTTCTATTCAATTATTTTTAATAACTAACAATTTCGAAAATACCTTTATTTGCAGAGATTTGAGTAACGATATTGTACGTGTTGCAGCTATGGACTTAGGCTTAGAAAATGAATTATTTAATGAATTGCTTTTAAGCGATACCTGGTTGGTGGCATTAGGCGGAGTGTTTATTTTGACTTGTATGTGGTTATATACCACATCAATATTTGTTACATTTATGACTTGTATAGCTGTGATATTTTCTTTAGGTTTAGCTTATTTTATATATACTCTTGTTTTTGAAATGACGTTTTTCCCATATATGAATTTGCTAGCTGTGGTAGTTATTATAGGTATGCATAATATAAACATTCGTATGTATGTGTTAAAACTAATTCTTTTTTATTTATATTGTTTTAAGGTATTGGTGCTGATGATGCTTTTATTTTTGTAAAACTTTGGCACTGTGTCCTAATTGAAAGATTTTCAAAAATCTCAGCCATACCAGCAACAACACTAACGAATACAGCTGATAGTGAGCAAACAGAAACTTTGCAAAATTTAATGGCACTTACATTTAAGCACGCAGCAATTTCAATGTTTGTAACATCGATAACAACGGCTGGAGCATTCTACGCTTCCTACACAAGTAACATAACAGCCATTAAATGTTTTGGGTAAATTTGAAACAGACTAGTTTTTTTTAATAAGATCTTTATAAGTATAAAATTTGTTCTTTATTTTCGGAAGAAAATATAATTTATATGTATGTATGTATATGTTATATGTGTGTAATAAGGCTATTTTCAATGTAAAAGATGTCTAAAATTTAATTTTTGATGTTTGAACAAATCTGTAATATTAGTATGCAAAATAATTTCATATACTTTTGAGGCATTTTACAACGTATATCTCTATCTCTACATATATAAAAATTACGTGTATGTTCGTGATCGCTAAACTCAAAAACTACTGGACCGATTTTGACTAAATTTTATATGCATGCTCTATGGGCCGTGAGGAGTGTTTCTGTGTAGTTTGACAGATGGCGCAATATTTAGTTTTTTTTGTGTTTTTGCACCGTACCTCAAGAACTACTGCACCGATTTTGTGTTTTGCCCGATAGAGATTAGCGCCATAAGCCTATGCTGTGTTTCGCTGAAGGCGTTGGGTCTTTAATCAGCGTGTAGTGTTGTTAATTAGCCCGTACCGGTATTTGAACAATAACTGCCATGTCGATTTAGTGCACCTTTCATTCTTCTTCGAAATATCAATCCACCATGACTTTGCAACGAAACCAGTCTTGCAGTGAAAATAAAATTTGAAGGCAAAAAAACGTTTGCCCGGGTCAGCTAGTTATATATAATTTAGTAAAATCCTTTTATTATTTAGAAAACTATAAGCGTCGCTAAAACAAAACGCATAAATCTCGCAAACATTCTGATCTAATCCGAATCAAATTCAAGAAGTTAACATTGAAAAAAATTTCAACATGCTCTTAAATATTTGAGAAAAAAATTCGCTATCAATTGAAAATTTTGACTTGTGCCCTTTTATTATTTTGTTTGCATAAAAGCTTTCTAACCCTGCTATGGTTATACATATATTTTTGTAATTTTCAAATATGATTTTTTTTATTTGCAATTTTTATATACGCATACCAGGTTGAATATTTTGCAAACAGGTTAAAGTCTACTGATGAGTCGGTTAGCACAGCTAAACGTCATGCTAAATGCCATGAATTAACATTGTAAGTAAATCCCTTTTTATTTGAGCAGTTTAATTCATTCGCGTATTAATGTAGCAAATAGGTTATCCAAATAAATACGGTTTTGAGTTTTAATAAAAATTACATAAGTATTTAAATACCGACGAGGTTTTATTGAAAAAATGTCTCAATAAAAATTTACTTATTGATCGAAAGTAAAGAACAGCCATATTTATGTTAATCGAGAATAAGAATCTATTTTGCAATATTAAACGAAATTAATATAACTTTTTATATTTACTCTATAGGGTTTTTGCAGGGACTGTTGTCATTACAAATTACTTTCTAATGATCACTTGGTTGCCAGCTTCTATATCTATTATGGAGCGTATGTCGTCATACACAACATGCAATGTATTACAAATTCAAAAAATTTTAATAATGATTAACAAGTCAATTAATAAGTTCTGTGCGAAATTGGAGTTATTAATTACTACAGCAGTTTTACATTATGCTTATATATGGTTATCAATATTTGGTAAAACAAAGGAAATTAAATATTTTTATTACTCATATTTATTTATATTGCTTATTTCTAGGATTTATTGGTATATGCAGTGCTTACATAGTTCTCTATAAACCTGGATTGCAATTACCAGAAAATACACATTTTCAACTTTTTGTTTCGAATCATCCTTTCGAAATTTACAATACAAAATTTAAAAATGAATTTTGGTTCGAAAAGTCAATGGCGGTAAGTAAACAATACGAGGTGTGGATTAAATTGTCTTAGGAATAATAAATTTTTCTTTAGAACTTTGAGAATTACAAATTCTCTTTACGTTTTGTTTGGGGTATACAAGCAATTGACGATGGGGATTATGACAATCCATTTTCCTATGGAAATTTACACTATGACAATAATTTTAATATTTCAACAAAAGCTTCACAAATTTGGCTATTATCATTTTGCCGAAATATCAGACAGCAGCCGTTTTATCAATTAACTTTTGGTTTGCTTTTGCCGAATTGTTTTATAGAAACTTTTATAACTTTAATGCAGAGATTGTAAGTTTCTTCTTTTTATATAGAAACTGTAAATTTGCAATATAATGTTCTCTATATATTTTGCTTACTCATAGGTGTTTTAATGAAATGGATTACAGCGATCGCACACCGTGCTGCTATAGTTCGAAATTTCCCTATGAACCGGAAGTTTTTGATTTGTGTTTGCCTCAAATTATTTCTTCACTATACGCTACACCAAGAGATTATTTTTCACCTGGTGTTGCAGGACCTCGTTTTATGGCTTCCACAAAATCAAATCATAATGTAAATATTTCACTGAGTGAAGATATATATAATACAACACAGGAAAATGCGACAAATCCAGCTGAAGCTCCGCCGATTGTTAAAGCATTAGTTATTGAATTCGAATCAAATGTTTCCTACTCCAATGTTTATGAGACTGTTAAAGAATTTATTAACACTGTAGAAGAATGGTTTGAAAATGAGCTGAAAACAGCACCGCCTGAAATGCAAAGTGGTTGGTTTATTAGTGAATTAAAATTTTATGATGTTCAAAATACTCTGATTTCTGGAACATTGGTGGCTATAACAGTAGCTATGACTGCATCACTTGTGGTAATACTGCTGGTAACTTTCAATATATTGATATCATTTTATGCTGTCATTACCGTTCTGTTTACGATTTTTGCGACTGTGGCCACTCTAATTATGCTGGGTTGGAAATTAAATATTCTAGAGAGCGTAACAGTAAGTTCGGCTATTGGTTTAGCCGTTGACTTTAGCTTGCATTATGGTATACATTATAGACTCTCGCCCTCATGCGAAAGACTAGCAGCAACAAAATTTTCACTGTCACGTATTATTGGACCCACTGCTATGGCAGCAATAACGACTGGTATTGCTGGAGTTCTTATGTTGTTTTCTAACGTATTGCCTTATCTGCAAATCGGTGTATTTCTATTAGTTGTTATGTCGGTCAGTTGGTTTTATGCCACCTTTTTCCTTATGAGTCTGTTGAAATTGTATGGTCCGCAATATGGATTTATGCAATTTGAATATCCTCGGCTTAAGAAGCGTTCCAACACTAATGGTAACAAACTCTATGATCGAACTGAAAATCAAGTCACCAGAGAGCAATTACTAACTCCATGTAGTTCAGCCGTTGGGGAACTAATTAATTCAGAATCACATGAATTAGATTCTTTAACGTCAAATTCTATAATAAAAACAATCTCAGGCACTGACTGCTCAGCTCAAAACTTTCCATTGGATTATGAAAATTTATTTAATACAAGAAGGCAACCATTAACAAGCGTAACATCGCCTATTATAAGCCATCATCACAAGTGTCCTGAATTTATTAAAGAAAATGGCATTCAAAAAAGGTTACCAATTAAAACTGCTGCTATTAACACTGCTGCCGAAACGGATGTCACGAGTGAAAAACTAATGGATGAATAAAATTAAACAAGTTAAATTTTCTTATTCTACCTTTTGTTTGGGCTACTGCATATAAACTGTTCCTTTTTTTCAAATATATAACTTTACTATTGCGTTAATATATTGTAAGATATAAGTAGTGTTAAGTACCTAGTGAAGTAAAGTTGATAGTAACGTTAAATGTAAAAAAATATTTTTAACTAGTTCAATAAGTACATTGCAAAGTACAAAAACAAATTATTTATTTTTATTTTTCGATTCCGCTAAGGTTTAATATTAAAATGAAATATTAATAAAACTTGTTTACACAATTTTATTAATATAAGGCGATAGTGAAAAATATTCGATACATATTCGATAGAGAAGTAACTAAAGTAACTGAGGTTTTCTAATAAAAAATGTGTTGTGGGAGACATACTGTATGTATACATAAGTACATACATGTGTATGCTTTTTTATTACCACTTTTTTATAACAGGTAGCCATTCTCTAGCGCCGGCCTAAATCCATAATTTTTTTTAACTAAAAATCTAAAGAATGTGTTTTTTAAGTAATTATATGCGACAATACAACCATCAAGGGATTATGGCTTAATTATTATAACATTTTTAGGCATTCACTCCTCTTTATGAATATGCAAAAACAGAAAATCGCTGAGCACACCGTAACCCTTCGAACCTTTGTGGGTAAAAGAAATAAACACAGTTTGATATTATTAATATACTTATGTATGTATGTATGTATGTACATATGTAAAGTTAAAACGAAAAAAAGCTAAAATGGTTCTTCTAAATCAAGAAAATAATAAACATTACACACAAAATAAATATGTATACTTATGTAAATGATAACCAACATAATTATGTATGTGACATGTACATGTGATATGTACATTTTAGCCAAATCATGTTTGAAAAGCATTCAAACCCGAATACTTATAACAAAATTACAAATACTATAGGAGAATCTAAAAAGGACTCAATCATATTTTTTTAATTGTAATTTACAAAATATATATGTATGTATGTATGTAAGTATAACAGCTTTAGAAAGCTGCTGTACAAACACAACACAACAAAAAATTATAGTCGAATGATGATTTGGTTAGCACCAATGAAATGCAGGTATATGTATACTCAGCTAAGCCAACAACAAACAAATTATTAAATCTTTATTATTTAGGTAAAAGACATTAAATGAACATTATACTTTTATACATTTATTTGTATATACAAAAATATTTTTCGTACTATAAAACCATTTTTCCTGCTCGATACGAAATAACAATTTTTAAATCTCATGGGTTAAAATTTTTTCGACTACATACATTAATTGTAGTTTCTTTTTTGTGTAAATATTCGCGAGTAGATATATTAAAAGATTATATTAATCGCTTAATATTTGAAATTCATTATTTGGGATATTCTCCCCAACTAATCGTTAGAAACAACCAATGAAATGTCGGCATATGAAGAGCTAAAGCCACAACAAACTTTTGATTTTTTGATTATATTAATCTTGAGATATTTAGTATATATGTATGAAGTATCTAAAATTTAAATAAAATTTTTCTTACGTTAATACTCTTGTTTCCGTATACAGTGGACTCCCGATAATTCGTAATCGCAAGAACCCGGCCATTTCTTACGAATTATAGGGGTTTTCGATTTAGCGGGGTTTCGATTTAACGGGGTTAAAATAAAATAAATACGAATTAACGGGTTTTTTCAATTTATTTACTAAAACTATAAAAAAACAATTGTTAAAAATAAAATACAAAATAAATAAAATAAATACATAAAATAAAATAGCAAATTAATTTACTTAGCGTAAAATACGTGTAATTTTAATTGCAAATAAAAAAACTGACAAATTCATTTTCTTAACTTAAAATACATACATATTTACATTATCTAAAATTAATTTTTATGACTTTTCTCAGGGAGGTTGTCCAAGGTATTTTCTATTTTTATTAAGGAAATAAAAATTTCTTCGGTCTCAATATGATTGGAGACGTAAAATCTTAATTTATCAATTGCCAATTCTGCCTCTTTATTCATCATTAAGGGAACTTCGTTGTTGCAACTGATTTTAAGAAAATAAACACACACACAAGCAAAAGCAAAAATCCACGCAAAAAATAGCGGTAAACAAAAAATCATTCTTTCAATGTTTCTCTTCTTTTTATTATGATTTATAAGTGGCAGTTAGCAAACAATTACGATTTATAAGAGGTAAAGAAGATTTTACAAAAAAAAAAAAAAAATACGAATTAGCGAGGGGACCAAAATGTATGGAAATTTTACGAATTAACGATAGTCTATTACGAATTATCGGGAATTGCGATTTATCGGGGTACGAATTATCGGAAATTTACTGTACTACAATTTGTAAAAATTATTACAATTATTAATTGATATAATTTGATTTCTTTAAAAATCAATACAAACTCCTTTAACATAGTTCCTGGATTATTATTATCGGTAAAGTACTCAAACACACCTACAAAGTAACAATGAATTGGAAAAAATACCAAACAATTATTTTACTATATTATTAAAACATACCGAATTTGACAAGAAGGATTAAACGAGGTTTTAAAATAATTATGTCTATATATAAGACTACGGTATTGAAACTTCAAAATAACTTTTGATTTCCGCAACCTTTTTGACTACTTCTATTTTCATAATTCATTGCTCCGAAAGTTTATTCTTTAGTTTTTCCATCACTTCCCACATTTTCTATTCGCTAAAAACATTGATTGACCAAAACAGTTTATTAACACGAAAAAAATAAACTGAACATATCAAAGGTTTGAAAATAACTTGGCAAACATAGCTACATACATATTTATTTAAGCAAAAAGAGAGGAAATTTCTAATTTTTTCTCAACTTGCTCTCAAGTTTGTTCTAAAAAATGCGGGCTGCATATAAAGTGGATAATAAATATATATTCTCGAAAATTATTAAAAAAAATCGATTGTTTGTTGTTGGCTTAAGTGAGTATATGCCTGTATTTCATTGGCGTTAGCCGAACATCAGCACTCTTTGGCCGAATCATCTTTGAGTTTGAATGCCTTTCAAACATGATTCGAATAAGGAGTACTGAATGAATGAAATGCAGACATATACTTGTACTCAGCTAAGCCAACAGCAAACAACAAATTTTTGCATTTTTTAATTCACATTTTATATTTTAATTCAAGCGAACTCATAACCGGTAAAATTTACACCGCTGCTGATAATTTTTTTTCATTACTGAATGTAAAAATTTATCCATTTGTCTTGTATATTTTATTTGATAACTTTTGAATGTTTTCCTTTGCTTCTGCTTTCTTTTTCCTTATTCCACTGTGTTTCACATTGTTTTTCACGAGTGAGTTGTAATTGTGTGTTAATTTCTATAGAATTCATTATGTATGTATGTACTTATATGTACGAGTACTACATATAAACATTTTTTTTTTGACAAACAATAAACATTTTATTTTTCTACCGTGTTTATAGTGTTTATTATTGTTTTTCGCTTCAAATAGTGGTGTCACTTTTTTAGTGATATGAGAATAACACTTGATAACAAATTTTGAAAACATAATTTTGCAAACGTTATCAACTCGAATTCTAATTTGAAACTAAAACTTCTGCTTTGCTTTGAGAAAGGTTTAAATATTGTGCTTGAAATTAAATTAATGTAAGAATGCCTACTTATACAATAATTCCTAAAATATAAATGAACATTATTATTGCAATATAAAATATTTGAAACTGCAAATAATAAATAAATTGCGAAATTTAACAAATTTTTTTAGATAAAAAGTAAAATAGAAACAAAAAATATGTATATGTATGATATCTAGTTATATAAACCATAGGTGTTATATTGCGATTACGATTACCAATCAATTAGATTACTTTTAATGAGAATCGTAATGACTATATAAATCTCTGGTGAAGAATTTCCGATTACGATTATATGTAATCTCAAAATAATTAGAATTACTTGTGATATCGATAAATAATCAAAAAGAATCTAATGTAATCAAAAAATAATCCGACTACTTTAATGATTCTTTTGCATTAAATGCCATTATCAAGTACCAGTATTTGATTTTAAAATTTAAATGAAATGTATATTTTTCACTGAAACACTTGCAGAATTTAATAAAATATGAATATGAAATAAAATCAAAGTAAGATAAATTATTATAGACACCTTTTTTATGCATGCAAGATAACGATTTAAAATTGTCTAATAAACTCTTCGTAAATATACATACTTTTGTAGAATTGTAAACATCTAATTTCAATTTAATTAATTAAACATGAGGCGATTTCATTTTTTTTGAGTCTATTTTATTTTATTTACCTTGCCTACCATGATTACATATGTATTTTATAATATTCGTATACGATAGAGGATTCTCGTATTGTATTTGATGGTTTTAGTATAAAAAAATGAGGTTGAATGTTTTCGAACTGTTTAAAATTCACTGACGACTTGGATTAGCGACCAATGAAAAGTCGACATACGAGTTGATCAGTTAAAACCACAACAAACAAATTTGAAAAGTTCAATAATTTTTTTGGATACAATTCCGATAAATTTTAATATTAAGTATTTATTAATATATATTTAAATTTATTTCTTATTTTTAGGACATCGATTTGTTCTTAGCATAATATATTAATTTTTTTACTTATTACAAATATTTTTAATTTATTTTTTAATTTTGCTTTTGCCAAATTGGCATTTTGCTAAAGATTGAATTTTTTCCTATATAGTAATTAATTTTTCGGAAACAAGGGAAGCTACAAAAAATTCCATGTATGAATGTTTATTATTATGTTAAAAGAAACATTGAACTATATATTATAAAGTATATACATACATACATTTGTATGTATGCGCGTGCATATGGATTCTTACAAATACTCTACTATATCGCATTTAATTGATATATTTGGACAACTCTGGCCGACATTGTTACGTCCGCGATAATTGGGACTCTTTTCTGTAAGTAATTTACGAAATATAGGTAATATTGCTGTTTCACCATCTAATAATTCGGTCTCGGAACTAGCACCGTACATGGATGAGCAGTCTGTTTTTATACCACGATGCTTACTAGAACGTTGTTTGTCCGGAGCAACGTTAGGCGATGAATGATGATGGGCTGCATGTTGTATATTTGTTCTGTTTATTTTTCGTTGTTGTGCGCACTGTGTACTGGGTGGCGTTGGCTCACGTTCACGTTCGCTGTCCGTTTCACTTTGGCATACTGTGCCCTTTTGTGGCTTAGTATGCCGGTGTTTGTTGCGATTTTTTTCTGATACAGAACGTTGTATTGGTGAAGTCATTTGATCATATGTTGCTGCTATGATGTGACTGTGTTCGGAACATCGCTGAGGACTAGCATAGTTGCGTGGTGACTGTCGCGAATGTTGTTTGGCATGTGACAGAGTGTGTGTGTCCCAGAGATCACTTTGGGACACAACGAAGTTTGATTTTAATGCAGATCCCATACTAACACGGCGGTTATCTGATGTTGCAGGAGCTGACGAAAAAATACATACATATTTTATTTATATTTATTAATGAATTAACATATTTATACCTAAGTATGTATGTATATACCATACACATCTATGTACGGAAGGCAAAAGTTGGTTAAATAGTATGCAACATTGTAATCCAATATGTATGTACAACATGTATGTACACACATAAACTAATTTATTTTTTCATGTAACATTAAGTTTTTCATTTTACTTTTAATAAAAATCGTTCTTAAAAATGTAAGTACAAATAGCTCTAAGTCTATTCTAGAATTCTTGTTAGGTCTATTATTAGAACGTTTCTGAGGTATCAACTGATGTTAGATCAAGTCATTGATCAGAAGTAATGAAATATCGATTGCCAAGGGGATGTGAAAGGAGGTTCCCGAAATTGTTTGTGGTACGATTCTCTTACAAGGGGAACTTAATTTAAAAAGAATGATTTGCGGCTGATTACTAGTTTTCTGTCATAATTACTGGTTTCTAATCATAATTATCTTCTGTGGAGGTGTAACCAGATCCCTTCGCTCATGTGCCGTCTTTACTTTGAGGACGAAGAAACAATGGCACACATTTAATGCATTATTGTATTGTTTTACGAAATAATACGAGCCGTGTTTTACAATCCAAACTTTTGTATTTGAACGATATTATAAAAACTTCTCCTTTCTCTGTACACACTTTCATTAGGGTATTCCTTAGGAATTTTAACTAATTGAAGATCTAAGGCACAAAAGAATTTTCTGATGTCGCAGTGCCGCAGTGCTTCAGATTGGGAAAAGGGTTATTTATAAAATATGTATATATAAAAAATAAAGGTGAATTCGCCCATTCGTTCTGAACGATCCGAACGCTTTTTTTATATGTAGTTTGACGTCGTGTGAGAGAAAGAGAGGAAATTTAATGCGGAACAACAACAAAAATTTCGTTCAGATCAAATGGGTGAATTCACCTTAACACGTCGACTTTTATTTTGCACGAATGCGAATATAATTCTATTTACTGCAATTTTCTAATAGTACATACACAATTGTATAAAAGCATGCGTATGTATGTATGTATGGATTGGTAGTTGTATGTATATTTTTTGCATGTTTTATTTAAATTCAATACTCACTTTTAACCACATTGTTGTTTTTGCCATGCCCTCCATGTGGGCATGCGTTATTGAGCTCATTCTGTGAAGTTGATATATTTGTTGAAGAATTTCTATAAATGTTGTTCATGTGCTGAGATCTTGTTGAAGGTGTGCCATTTTCATTGTGCTAAAATAACAATATTCGCAAAGAAAAAAAGTTAAATATATAAGATATTAGAATCTTAAGCAGGAATGTTCACTTTCTCTTGATTATTTAGAAATTACTCATTCAGCTCGAGGTCTTTTTAAAAAAATAATATACATACTTACATATGTATTTATTTTTTAACTTCTTAACAATATTCAATCTTTCTACTTGTCTTATTCAGGAAACTCATTTTTTAAATTCAAACACAAATAATGAAAATAATTTTTTGTGTTGCAAATATTAAAAAATCTTTTCTATTATCTGTATTTGAATTTTTAAAATAATATAAATTTTCTAAAGAAAACATTTACTCACAATGTGTCACAATATTGAATATTCTGCAAAATGCATTGTGTGTGGCTTAGCTCTTCATATGTCGACATTTCATTGGTTGCTAAAATCAAATCGTCGGATGTTTATGCCACAATGAACCAATGAAATGTCGGCATATGAAGAGCTAAAGCCACAACAAACAATGCATTTTGCAAAAGCTCTAATTGTTTCTAACGATAAGTGGGGGAGAATACCCCAAATAATAAATTTCAATATTAAATATTGAATATTGTTATAAAATTTAAAAAATAAATATATTGCTTTTAAAAATCCCTTAAGCTAAATAAATAATTTAATAAGTTATTTACGGTCTTATTTATAAAAACAATTTTTGATTTACAAAAGGCCCTTGTTCTGCAAAACGATTCTTTTTCAATGTTAGAATAAATAATGGCCTGCCTCATTGATGTTTCTGTAAGTTTAGATATGATAATCTCTTTATATTTGTTCATTTTTAATGTTACATCTTGGTTCTGTATAATTTTATTGTTTTTCAGGATAACACTTTGTATTATTCTTTATTCCTTTTAGTTAAACAAACCAATGCTCGATAAAAATAAAAACTAAGAATATTTTTAGAATTCTCAAAATGTTTAAATTTATTTTGTTACTTTTTGTGGGTTTGAAGCCAATCTATATATTCGACATTAGTAGACCTTCAACCATATTGTATTTAAAAAGTTTCATGCTTATAAAAAAATTCCCAAAATATAGAACTCGTTAGCAATACAGAGGAACCTACGCAAGTGCGACAGTAATTATATGTATATGAGGTCAGCGCCTTTAATACGTATAATTTTCAACAATTTTTACTAGACCGCTTTATTTAAGTTATAATCTCTTTTCTCTTGGTTCTAAACATATTTTTAACCCTTTTTATGCAAATGGTCGTGCTAAACCGGCATATTTGGGTGTGTGTGTGTGTGGGTACTAAATTAATGGCGTTTTTATTTTTGGAAAAATACATATTTTTCTTAACAAAGTACCAAACACAAATTGCAAAGGTACTTTTGCTTGTCTGCAGAAACACCCAGAGTCTTCGTCGGGAATCGAACTTGCAACACTCGGACTACTAGAGTAGTACACTAGCTACTATCCTACAAAGGCAACCTTTTTTAATGCACCTTTTCGCTTATTAGGAAAGAGCACGCAATACTCTAAGGGGGTTACGTTTTTACGATTATGCTTCGTTCGGCCCTAAAATAATTCGAAAGATTTTTCCCATTTTCATAATTCTCGAAAGTTTAATCCCTCAACTACAGTGTTTCACTTCGCGAGTTTTCGCGTTGCTCGCAATAGAAATTATTATATACCAGTTTCTAAGTATTTTTAAAGTTTTATATATGTACCATTTTCGTCACTTTGCACTCTCCATACATAGAATGCCTTATTTTTTAGAATTTTTGTATTCGAATTAACAAAATATGGATTAAGTAAGATATGTATATGTAAAAATTTACCCTTGAAGAAGTTGTTGATTGTCTTCTTTCCCTGGAGTTAGACTCATCGCGTTGGACATTATTACATTCTTGCCTTTTCAGACTGGACATTGAGCCAATGCTTACATCCGTTTGAGCTGAAACCGAATTACGTTTATCGCCGTAGCGCCGTGTATCGTTGCAGATTTTCGTTTGTTGTTGTTGCTGAAATTGTGCCTGTTGTTGAAGTTGTTGCTGCAATTGTTGTTGTATCGGTTGTTGCATGACTTGTTGAGGCTTAACCGTTGTCGATACCGCAATGGTGTCCTGCCGTTTCACATTCTTTTTACTAAAAAATATAATTTTAATCCAATTATTTACATAACCTCCACTTACATACGAGGCACGCTCATTTACTGCAACAACATGATAAGGCAATCCAATTTACGAGTACATACAACTTGTCAGAAAAATAATAATAATATTCTCCTCTCCTTACACAATATGTAAACGGTATGACGATTGACTCTACGTCTTTATCTTGAAAATCGGGTGTTGTTGCAGCAATTGAGCGATTTGTGCATAGAACTAAAAATTAAACTGAATTTGTGTTGGATAAGTAAGATTTCTTGTCGTGATTCCAGTTCGGCCAAAGACAATAAAATTTGCGCAGTGTGAACAAACTTACGGAGGCAAAGATGGAGCAACTGTTGTTGATTGCACTGCCATAACTGAATTGTCCAGTTCAACGTGCGTGGAAGTTACACTATCTACTGACGTTAGCTCAGTTATTTCTATTTATCGTTAGGAAAAACAAATGCTAAATCAGTATGAAAAGCAATTATTAAAATTAATAACGAAGTTTACCAGTTGTACTGGGCATTTCCCTCCTGACAGGCGGTGCGGATAATCTAGCCGTATCAGCTACACCGTTGACATTACTGCCGCCTAATATTGGTTCCGTATCACCCCCAATGCTTCCACCAACCGAACTACACGTAACACCATCTATCCATTTTCGAGCTTCTGGTCCCAGTTTTTTTATAAGACCTTGCAGCTCATTCTCCTTTTCCATCAAAGCTTTACGGAAACGGCAATTTGTGTTTTTAACGTCACGTAAACGTTGCTCTAATTCGCATACCGAAGAATCGCGCCGATTTTTCGACATTGGCCTGAGAGTTGCTCTGACCCGTTTGTCCACGACGCCCTGAGGATTACGTTTCATTTCGACAAGCTGTTGTTTGCAAAGAATTAAATTTAATTTTCATGTCAGTTACATACAAGTACACATATAAATAAATATGTATGTATGTTATAAAGGATTATTTATTGTTTAACATTATTTGCATGAATAGTTGGAGATGTACTACGTATGTATGTATGTATGTATGTACATATGTAAACTAAGAATATTATATTAAGATGACATTATGAGTAGATTTAATTTAAATAGTGTATAATGTAAGTGCAACTATATTAATAATATATGTAATTAATTAGCTGAGAAGTATTCTTGAGAAACGTTTAAGACATTAAGGGGTTCAGAGTTTTTTACTCAGATAGATGCATTTAAAAAAAATAAACTCAAAACAAAAATCATATCATCTGTATTTCAATCAAGCTTCAATCAAGCGGTGTCAAAAGTACAGTAAGCATGGATTTTCTTAAATCAAGTACGAAACACTTGACGTATACGTATACGAGTATATGCACATCATACTCATACGAAGTTCAAGTATAAATATGGAATAGGTATACTCATGAGTATACCTGCTTTAACTATGCAGATATTATATACTTAGCGATAGGGATGGCAAAGGGATTCATCATTCTCTCTAATTATTTAACTATTCATGCAATTGTTTGTTTATTTTTTTAAATTGGTTGCAGCTAATGCCTGTTCACATTCGATCCAATAAAATATATATAAAAAAACTACAAAACTTTCTTACTACCAGTCTTACTTTCGGTACGAACACCAAACATAAAGTTGCTGTCGTACAAAAAATTATAAAAAATGAGAGTAAAACAAAAACCAAGTCCTTGCGATCCGACAACACCAGCGAAATAGCAGCACCCGCAATACATGTAATAAATACATTATAAACAGAAAATCCAATATGCTTTGAATCGTTTAAGGCTGGTATTGAAACATGACGGGTTTCCCAAGCTAAGAAAGCTCCAAATACCTTTTATTAAAGAAAAATATACAAAAACGGATATAAATCATGCATTTCTAACAGAATATAAATTAAACTTACCAAGAGTAAGCCCTTATAGGCATAAATAATGCTAACGAATATTGTCATGTGCTCCGATTGACAATATTCATTTTCTGGTATAACCAAGACGTCATCAATATGTTCATGATGCTAAAATATAAGAATGAAATATGTAAGTAGGTATGCAACACAGATCTTTAATTAGCCTAAGGTGGAAAAGACTGCCTAATATCATCTGAGCACAGAAGCTCAGACTGAAATGCTTCCCTTCTACTATTACGTGAAACTATTTATAATCGTACATTTACGGTGCCTGATTGTATCTCCACAAGGAATAGCTTAAGCCTGTAGTCCGCCACAAGTTTTTACCCATTTCTTAGCTCAAGACATCATTTATGTTAAAACTCAGTTGACTTGATGAATTTCTTCTCCTAGCTTTTTATGGCCTCAAGACGTTCCAATCTTTCCATCGGAAACAATAACACAATAATAATAATAGTATTGGTTGTTGTTTAAACTCAGCTATTTTTGCTTTTAGTCAATTTAATAACACAATTTAGAAAATAAGTGAATCGAATTCACAATATGTAAGGTGAACAAAATCGATTAAGCACTTTTAGTAAAAATTAGTTCATGAATCACTGTATTTTTTTTCGATTTCCTATAATTTTCGTATTTGCCGCGCTTTCAACTAAATTTTTCTAGAGTGAAACTTACAGGTTTTTTTATTAGAAGCAAAGGTTAAACAGCCCCGATTACTTAAACAGCATGATTTTTGAAAAGTCATCAATAAATGCTATAGAAAATATTTTAAATATAACACAATACTGGTCCTAATAATGCTGAAATAAGTATAAGTACACACACACACACTCTCACATTATATATTATATAACTGTGGTAACTTACCCTGGGCTCTAACTGTTTCGTATCACGATAAAATGGATCTGCAATTTGCCAAGTTGTAATAATTGCTATATCTATTGCCAACAGTACACCCACTACCATAAACAACTGGTAGTCCTTAATAACTTTTTTATTTAATTTCAAATCTGTAAAGATTGAATGAACTCGCCAAGTTTTCGAAAACATGGCACCGAACGCAAGACTAAAACCAGCCATTAAAATCCAAGCCCTTGCTGTGCATATATAGGGGAAAGCTGCTACACTGCTCAATGTTGTGTCCAGTCCTAAAAATATAACGCTTAAGTATGTCAAAATACAACCCACTATTATTAAATTATTCAAATGCGGACTGGACATTTTAATATATCTGTTGAATAAAATAAAAAACGTTTATAAAATGCGAAACAAATAATTAAATATAAAAATGTTACCTTTGGTTTCGGTACTTAATATTAAATGCCAGGAATACACAAGCAATAATTACGCCGATAACAGATGCACTAGCCGATATTATATAGATTGTTAGATTGACTTGACTGTGTTCGATGTACTTCAATGTGCAATCTTTCGGTGGTGTTTTGCCAACCTTGGCGTTGTAAGCATTTGTTTAAAGGCATTAAATTAACATCTTTTCAAATTATTAATGAGCTGTGAAACTGTACAACTTACCCATCTAACTGGTTTACCCAAAGTTAAGTCCAGGTGACTTAATTGGGAATGATACTCTCCGATTTTTTCAGCTACACCCAATTGAATCTGGCTTATCAATATTTTGGCTTTACGTTCATTATTGTAAAAGCGAACAGGTCCCTTAATATTAAAAAAAAATAGTTTATGATATTAAATAAATATTTGTTTTTGCTTAATGGTATGCATATTTACCGTTACTCCTTCGAAAGATGTATTTCTTAGAGCCTCTAGAAAAATACTTTCCCATTCTTTAACGCGATAATCGAAATGGGTTAAAAAATCTTCTCTTTTCTGTGCAACATATTGTATGGCTAGTGCTGCAGCCCATATTCCGTCGTATGTGTAGCCGTGAAAACGTGAGTATTCATTTCCACGTAAACTATCATATTCAGATAAATATTCGTCTGCGGTCTTTAAAATAACAGTCAATTTTATGTTTATTAAGAGTGAAATCGTGAATGAATTCAAAAATGAAAAATGTAATCAAAATTCCCGCAGGCCTGGAAAACTGAAATTTGCTATGTAGACTAGAAATTGCATATAAATTTATGAGGAAAAATTATGAAGGCGGAAACTTCCCCTTCCAAACCTTCGCAAAGGTAGTACATATATATATATATATATATATATATATATATATATATATATATATATATATGTATCTATATATATATATATATATATATATATATATATATATATATACATATATATATATTATATATATATATATATATATATATATATATATATATATATATATATATATATATATATATATATATATATATATAAAAGATTATGTACTTCCTAAAGTCCTATAGGACTGAAATTTTGTTATATAGGCTATGCTAGCAATATAAGAAAATATGAAATTGGAATTCTCCGACTCGATAAAGTGATGCATGTCTGTACGTCTGATATCGCCAATTTCCCCCCCTTACATATTAAGTATTGCAAGATCTTAAGGGTTTTCTTTTCATACTTACTATTCCCGCAATTGTTATATCACCACTTGTAGACAGGGGCAATAAATCAACCATGATTGTGCCCTCCAAGGCCATAGATATTTCATCTACAGTACATTCGGTGTCTATGGTTGTATTCCACCATTCACCCGAATATGTAGCCATGATAAGCCATTGATATGCGCGGCCATACATTTCCAGTCTGTTGAAAAAAATGTAAATGTTGTGAGTTTATTTTTGGCAGAAATTGGATTAGTTACCGCTACGAGTCATTGTAATGCATAATTTATAATTTCCTTTTAAATATAAAAAAGGGTATTTGTAAATACCTTTAGGAAAGGCGATCTATAAGGTGAAATTAAAGGAAAAGTTAACCGAATTCAGTTTGGATGGTTTTCATTAAATTTTCACAAGTTTCTTGCTTACCGACTGGGTGCAAATGAAAACATTTTGAACCAAAAATATTTTAAGACTTAGTTCATAATCAACAAAATTATTGGTGAACTTGCTTAAGAAATATAATTGACCTTACAGCTAATTCCTGGAGCTCCATCCTATTATTAAGCTCGACTCGGGAAAATTTTAGAAAACCAAGTTCGGATGGTTCATCCGCTCTAAAGTTATGAACATCTTTATAAAAATATATATAATATTTTCTCAGGACCTCAAAATTTTGAAATATTTTGAAAATTCGATTTTAGAAAATCGCAGCGGATTTGTCAACTTAAATAATTTTTTTGATATCGGGAACTTAAAAACATATATCGAGAGCTTATATTCAAAAGCCTCTATCTTAAAAAACATAGTTTTTCAGGGGAGCAAAAAAACCGTTTATTTTCGTTATTTCGAAGAAAATGAAAATTGTATATTCTAAGATATTTATTTAAACTGACTAATTTAATTACTTGACAAGCAATTTGTTTATATTTGCATCACCGGCCATTTTATGGAAGATAGAGGATTTTCTTATTTGAAAATACTTAACGTGTATAAAAAGATAGCGGGTTTTGCATAGTAAAATAAAATATTTATTAATGAATTCAAAGTTCTTATTGATATACATATTTATATATTAGTAAAATAACCACCAAATCCAAAAATCTTAATAATATAAGCAAGTAGTTATACATATTTGTACATTAAGTATATAACTTTTTTTTAGAATATCAAAACAAAAAATAGCTCAAATATGAAATTTCATTATTATTTAGAGATGGTAAGAGATTTTTACGCAATATATTGTAATGGAATATAAATTAAAGTGATAAAAAGTTCGAATATTGTGGAATAATTTATGTTCTAAGTTTTTCAATCAATTTTCAAATTATTATAGAAATAATGGTATTCTTGTGGAATCACAGTTTTCAAGTCTTGTAAATTTTTCAATTTGTTTGAAGATATTGCAATTGGTGCAGAATATAAAGGTTTTGGTTCTATATGGAAAGAGTATGGTTTAATGCGACTAGGTAGATTAACATGGTTTTGATCAAAGTTTACTTTATATTTAACACTGCCATTTGGAAGATATAACAGGGATCTTAAGACAGATACTGTATGATCATTTTTAACACGACCTGGTCTTATAGATGAATCTTATCATCTTTATAGTTTTTAAAAAAATCATAATTTAAATATACAGCAACAAATGGCTTTTTAATAACTTTATTTTTGACTTTAACAGTTTTTCTGGCCTCTTTAGTAACTCGAATGTAATCATGTGGCAAGTAAATTGATTGATTTTTCAATCTGATCTCAATTTTTGCATGGGCACTATCATTTGTGTATGACCTTTTTCTAAAAATTTTTGTTCAACGACTTTTTGATATTTAACTGCGAAATTTGATAAGGCGTTTGACAAATAATGGTTTTTTCTTTGTCTACTATTTATTTAAATTAATAGAATTAAAATTGCAAGTAGTTTCCTGAAAAAAATAGTAAATTCATTGGAGAGATAGAGGGTTTTGTTTTCAAAAAAAATTACGTGTGTAAGATAGAGAAAAAAACAAATGACAATAAATTGTCAAATTTAATTTTTTTTTAATTCCTGATTGGTACCATAGATGAGTCTGGTTTTACAGAATATTTTACCATCAAAAAGCCATTTTCGGAAAAATTGAAGATAGAGGGTTTTGAATATAAGCTCTCGATATGCAAGCGAAATTATTATTTCCTTATTAAAGTGATTAAAAAAAATATAGCGCGTTACATTATTTGTATGCATGTGTGTACAGATGAGACGTTTTCGGTAACAAATCCAATTTGAAAGAAAGCTGATGAAAGAAGATTGACTTACTTAAAGGCATCGCAAAAAACTTTGCGCGCGAAGTGTTCGTTGAAATTACCCAAAATGATACGAACATCCTTTTCCCTTAACTTCTTTAGTGATTCACTGACATCATTTACAAAACTTTGCGTTTCAACCACCTCTAATTCCATTGCATCTAAATCTGCCACCATGTGATTATGAGGCAAGGAATAGCGTGGCTCATTTTGATATAAAGTTCCAACACGGGTCCAATTGAATTCTTTTAGCAATGCTAAGCGTGGAGCATTGAATGCATTTTCTGATGGTACCACACGAAAGAAATTGGGAAAAGCATCTTTGGTAAACATTGGATGGGTATCGGCATATGAAAGCTGCGTTAAGTGCCAATGCTTACTTGCCTTGGCTATCGGATCGGTAACATGTGTACATGCAGCACCAAACAACATCAGCTTATTTGGTCCCGAATGCATCATATCGAAGAAGGACTTCACACCAACAGCAGCATTACACTAATATTTAAAGTATTTAAGTATTTTTTATTTCTAATTATAAAAATAATAAATTCCTTACCTCAGTGTCGTTCCACCACATGTGCAATCTGTAATTCGTCAAAATCCTGGGGTGTTCATTAACATGCGAAAGCGCTAATTTTACACTTGGCATTACACCACGTCCTGTATCTGAGTTTTCTACGCCATCACCATACGGGAAAAAACCAGCTATATAGACATCGGAACGCTTAGCCGTTCTGGCTTGCGAATATGCCAGAAACTGTAGAACAACCGACAACAGCAAAACGTACATATTGCTTTCTGTGTTAATGCCCTTTATGAGTATCTGTAGCTGTTGGTAAACGAATTCCATTCAACATATTTGTAATTATGTTCATGCTTATATAATATAATCCAGAAAATAGAATGAGTGACTAAAAACTACATCAACATGATTCTAACAACGTACGTTTGTGATCCTATACTTTTATAATAAAATGCACAGTTAAACATCAATCTGCTTATGTACATGGTAATTATTAATTTATTGAAAAGTTTAGTTTCTTGAAAAACATTTTATAAATTGTTTGGCAAGAACTAAAAATTTCATACAAATGCATTAATATATGAAATATTATGGCCCAAGTTAACACATTCAACATCAATTCATTTAAATTCAGATACTATACACAACTTATCCGCAGGCCTACAATATTTTAAGCTCGGAGCTTTGCAATTCAAAATAAAATTTATTATTAAGAGCTTCCAACTTAATTTTATAAAATTTTGACAGGGTTTGCTTGAACTTGAAACGAATTTCCGACACCCCACGTCAAACAGACCCGTTTGGACTACATGTGCCATCTTCAGTTTTCTTTGCCGTGCTAAATCGTTGGTATCAGAATCTGAAACACGCAATATGAGTACATACACACGAAATTTCAAAACAAAGTACTAGATTAATTAATTTCTGCCAATAAATATAAAAAGTCATAATATTTAACCCATTCAAGTCCGAATTAGTTGTTTTTGTGAAACAAAAGTAGAATTGAAAACGTAATCAAACCTTTTGCAACATTACACAATATACTGCGATCGGATTTGAAATGGTTAATTAATATACACTGCTTTTCATTAGAATAAGGCCACGATTTTTAACGAAAATTTGTGTCTCTATTCTTAAAATAGTCTGCTGTTAATTTATTTTGTTGTTGTTTTGTTAAAGAGTATGATCTATTAAAATCTAAAACACTGAAAGAAGATTTGAAAAACTTAAAGTAACTTTTTATTCATATTTTTAAAAATAAATAAATTAAAATTCTTTATTTTTTATGTTTCATTAGAATAAGGCCACATGGGTAAATAACTAAAAATTAAACTTGAATATTTTTTTACATTTTTTATTTTAATATAAAATCAAAAGGTGTACGCTTTAATACTTTGTGCATCCTCCCTTGTTGGCAATTACCTCGAATATTCTGTTTGGAAGGGAATCATATAAGGACTTAAGATAGTGTAACGAAATTTCACTCCAGGCCTGTTTGATAGCATCCATCAGTGAATTTTTGTCCTCAAATTGCCTTCCATTTTCATATACTTTTCTAGTCATCCAGCCCCAAACGTTTTCGACAATATTAAGGTCTGGTGAATATGGTGGCCACTGATTGACGCCGACATTTTGTGCATGGATCCAGGATTTCACTACTCTGGCGGTGTGTATGGGAGCGTTGTCATGCTGGTAAGTCCAGGATATTGGTCCAAATAGTTCATTGAAATGTGGAAATGCTGATTCCAAAATACATTTGTACGACTCCGCTGTCATTTTAGCGCTCTGAAAAACAACATCGGATGTCCCGTAGTAAGACACGGCACCCCAAACCATTACTCCACCTTCGCGGGAATGATGTTTTGTCAGAAAGCGAGGTTCTTTCCTTAAATCATGGAAGTAGTAATTGTAACCGTCGGGGCCATCTAAATTAAATTTTTTTTCATCAGAAAATACTACGGTTCTCCACTCCCTACTCCATGTCATTTTGGCACGTCCGAACTCTAACCTCTTTTCCTTGCGTTGACTGTTTAATGGTGGCTTTTTTTGCAGCTTTTTTCTTTGCAAGTGCGTACATGTTTTGATAACACGCCAAACCGTTGTCAAGCTTGCTTTTACACCAACTTCAGAGCGTATCTTGCTCACAGACGCAGCTGAATTGGAAGCTTTTCTTAGTAATAAACGCCGCTCCCGCAGTGATGTGGCACGGTAAGTGCGACCGTTCATGTTTTCTCCATAGCTACTTTTATTTTGGAGAAAATTATTAACAACAGTTTTGCTCCTACCAATTTTTGTAGCTATAGCGCGACTGGAATAGCCTTCTTCCTTATAAGCTTCTATTTTAGCTCTTTCCGTTATAGACAATGATGGTTTCCTACCCATTACTTCCTAAAAAACTTGTAAACAGCTCCTCAAAAACTTTTGCTGTATTTTGCGTCAGAGCCTCACTTCTCTCATGTAAAAATGCAACTGGCCTTATTCTAATGAAACATTTTAATACAGTAATTTTTTCAGTATCACTTAAAATGTGAAAAAAAATATATAACGGTTTTCTCAAAAAGTTTTTATTATCATGTTATTGTACAGTTAAGGCATTCCTTCGTTTGCTACAATAACAATTTTTTCCTCTTTATAATGTAAAAGAAGCATAGGCTTTTTAAATGTATGACACAGTAGTGGCCTTATTCTAATGAAAAGCAGTGTACATTTATGTAGAGCAAAGAGGGGACTATATTTTTGAGTTTGACCGAAAATTTGTTTTATGTTTTTTTTTTTTTGATTGTCATCAAAATATCTTTAATGCCTACGTCTTTAATCCTTACGTCTGAAAGGGGTTCAAACTTGCTAATTGCTAATCACAATTTGTTTTTTTCCTTATGTGAAATTGATGCATGCGGAAGTAATCAAAAGTCATTTGTTAAAAGTAACTTCCGCTTTTGTTTACTGGGTTATTGTAAAATACTTTTTTATAAAAATAGATATAGATACAGCTTTAAAATTTCACTTTTCTCCAAAAGGACATTCATTTATTTCAACGGAGTAGTCAGGATATTTCTTTTTTTCCACTGTTAAATTTGACAATGAAATAAAACTTGTTTTTAGGAATAAATTAAAATAAACATACATATATCCAAATACATATTGATTTTTCTCGTAAAAAATATTTTTTTTCTTCAGAAAAATGTTTATGCCTGCCTAGAACTATAAACATAACAAAAATCTTGCACAAACTTCACTCACTTTCGTTAATAATATTTATTTCAAAACATTTTGGTTTATTTATAAAACAATTTTACTGTAAAAATTATGGAATTTGTGTGAACAAATCAAAATTATGTATCCTTGCAAAATGACAACTTTGACGTATGGCAGTCAAAAAGGGATACACATGCATCCTTACATTATTAGCAGGGCACACAAAGATATGATTTATCATATATTTTTCTGTACATTGTAAAAACATATTAAGACCGTTTGAGAATTTTTTAAGCATTGTACTTGCAGCATGGATTTGTTAAATTATATGTTTTCTTATTTTGTCTATAGCTGTACATTTTTCTATATTTTTTATTTTATTATATGTAGAGATTAAAGCACTTTTTTGGTTGCCCTGGTTATGAACAACCTATTGGCATGCGCGAAACTTTTGACTAAGGCAACAGGTTTTTCCAATACTATGGAATGTATGTATGTACATTGGTTTTCTTTTATGATGATAATTATGTATGAGTAAAAAAAATAACGGACTTAAATTGTTGTTTTCAATTTACGTCTATTGACCCCCGTTAGTCAGAGAAATTAACCCCAAAAAATTAACTGTTAAAAACAAAAGGAAATAAATGTATGTATGTTTTTTTATTGCTTAAGCACCATTCGGTTACCAATGACAACAAAACAAATAAAACAATTACCCTTTTGTATAAACTTAAGATTATACTCGTATGTACTCTTACAACTCATAGCATTTCGTAACTTAAAGTCTATTCGATCGAAATCGTTTAACAGTTAAAATAACTAAATGGAGGACTATGCCCCGAGTCGTTATAAAATGTTACAAAAAATTGGCGAAGGTGTACATGGGTGTGTATTTAAAGCTTTAGATTTACAACGTAATCGGCCAGTTGCCATAAAAAAGGTGACTTTGAAAAATAAACTTGGAAACATATCGCTCAATACTTTACGCGAAATAAAATGTTTGCAACTATCAGATAATGAATATGTGAGTTTGAATTTAGTTGAATAAATGTTTTAGTGAGCCGACTTTAAAGTTTCCTCTTTTACTTAGATTATCAAAATTTTAGATTTATTTCCGGACTTAACTGGCTTGTCACTAGTACTGGAGTATATGCCTGAAACATTATACGGAAAATTAAAAAATGAACTCAACCCTCTAAATAGACAACAAGTACGCAGATTTTCTTTAATGATGTTAAGCGGTATCCAATATCTTCATAGTTTGGATATTATCCATAGGGTTTGTATTAATAATCACTTGACACCAAAAAAGTACTACCAGAATTTGCTACATTATTATCTTTGATTCTATATTTTTATGATTTAAAAATAATTAAAATTTACATGTATTTTTAGTTAATATACTCAAACTTGTGTACTATAAAAAATGATACGATTTTGTTAACTAAAATTGACGTAGATGCATTTCTGAGTGTTCTGAAAATTATTTATCAAAATTTGAACTCGAATATTGTCTATTTTTTCATTTAATTCAAAAAATACAAGAACTTGACTTTCATCACAGATTTTTTCATTCTTGATTGCATTCAAAGAGACAATTAGTATATTAACTTGAAAATATTTACGTAAAAATTTTTAAATGAATTATACTATTCTGTGTAAATATATTTGTTCTAGTTTTTAAAAGCACATTTTTTTTATAAAAAAAATTTACATACACACGCGAATTTGCATGAAAATATTACTTTCTTCAATTATAATTGAAAAAACAAGATGCAACTATTTTGCAAGTTTCTGCCCCTTCCAGACGTACAAAGTCAACTTCCATTTAATTTAATATAAAATCACTTCCATCATAAGTCTAGTCTTCTCAACATTTCCGAGGCAGTTTCTGATAAAGCATATGTTATTAAAAACATTGGAAATGATACGAATTTTCGCCAATTTTGCATCGTTATCTCTGCATATTCATGACTTTTTTGGATGCGCTTCTTCATTGTTATATACTTACATACTTATATGCATTAAAAGTTTATATGCATTAAAAATTAAAATTTGAAATGTATCTCTTATTTTAATCATTTGTGTATGTAATTTAGGACATCAAACCAGCAAATTTATTAATAAGCGAAAATGAAGTCCTTAAAATTGCAGACTTTGGCTTGGCTCGCCTTTATTTTCCTGATGAAGAGTCGAGATTATATACACCACAAGTTTCTACGCGATGGTATCGCGCACCCGAAATTTTGTGGGGTAGTCAAAAATATGGTCCACCAGTGGATATGTGGGCTGCTGGATGTGTTATCGCTGAAATGTTAAGAGGTGTACCCATGTTCGCAGTGAGTTCTTTCATTTTAAAACACTTAAAAGCACTTAATTTATTATATAACACAGGGAACGACAGATATAGAACAATTGGCGTTGGTTATTCGTACACTAGGTACTCCAAGGCTAACCGATTGGCCAGAATTAACATCTTTACCTGATTATAATAAAATAAGGTAGGTAAATAGGAATATTAAGTTGAACGATTTATTTTCGTTACCAAATCATTCACTATTTTTTTATCCTCGAACTTACGTAAATGAAATATTTAATCATTATTGTAATTTAACGAAGTCGAATCCGGATAAACGAACGTTGTTTGAAAGAAAATATCTCTTATACGAAAATCTAAGATCTTTTGTTTTTGATTAATTTTAAAGCCCTTTACCTCACTTAAAGGAACGTCCGCTTAAATGAAAAACCGTTCAAACGAAACACATTTTGTTTGTAAAAGTGCGAGATTAAAAGAACCAAACATGGTTCGCCCCATTTTATTAGTATTACATACAACCGATAAAATCCAATTTAATTTAAAATCAGCATAAACCTATTTCATTTAAGTGTTATCCCTCAGAAAGAGGCATTTAATTTAATTTCGATCACGTTTGAAATTAAATTTCATTTGGAGAGTGCCAAAATATGTGCATTTTGTTTTGTGCTTGAAGATGGATATTGAATTTTATTTTAAAGATTTCTCTCAGAACTAGCCAGGAAAATTAAATTTAAAAATTTTCTATTCTACATTGAAAGAACTTACATTAAAAAACCGACAGGTAGGGGGAGACAGCTTTAATAAACAAAGTTCGGTATCGAAAATCGACCATTTCGATTTCTTCTCGGTTTTTTTTTTACTCTTATATGTTTCTCTAATTTTCTTCAAATTATTCTCAAGCATTGAGCATTTTCGAAAGAGTTTGATTTCTAAACATTTTGACTCGAAGATCAATCCCGAATATTTGTTTGGTGTATTGTGTTTGTTTCAAGTTTTTGTAAGTCTCATGGTCAAAAGTCTGAAATTTGTTGGTGAAACGACTTCTAATTTAAATATGTACATTTAACTTTTAAGGCCTTTGATGACGAAGTATTTCAAAACCTTCTGCAACCATGGGCTGACTGCTGCCTATAGTATCAAATTTAATTCAAAATCAATATATATCCATATAAGCCATATTCCATTGACACAATATGTTTTAAACTCGATTTTGAAAGCAGAATGGATAGTAGTTTGATGGGAATAAACATTCAATTCATTAATAATTTTGAAATAATGATTTACACCATTGGTATGACTGAACTGTCTGAACATCATAGTGCTTTGTATGTATATGAAGAAAACAATTTTAGATAAACTACAGCGATACATACCATAATGTTTTCCTTGCTAAATGTCTTCGTACATGTATGAATGCACATACATTATTTCATTTATTATTTTGCATGTTTTTTCAGACAATTAAAAAAAATTCAAAACAATCTTTTACGTTTGGTTCAAGTATCATTACCGATTTTAATTTTATTAAATGCATCGAAAAGAAAAAATAACAATTTTGTTTGAAATAAAAAAAGCAAATGCATAAATAGTATTTTTTTTTAATTAAATATTTATTTTTTGATAACAAATATATATGTATGTAAATAAAATAAATGTTTTAAAATCCAGTCTCTGATCTTAAATTTGTTTTATATGAGTTTAATTTTTGCTACTTAATTGTAATATTATTATTATTTATTTAAGCTTAAAATAATTATTTATTTTTGATATTTCGCCAACCTTTAATATCTTCAGCAAATAGATAGATTTTCAATTGATTAGCTATTTTTATACGTTTTATGAATAGGACTGTATTTAATAATTATATTTTCTTTTAAGATTTCCTAATGCAGTAGGTATATATTGGGATAATCTCTTTCCAAGCTGTACATACGCGGTTGAAATAAATTTAGTTGCCAATCTTATTGTTTATAATCCCAAAAATCGCTTAAAAGCTTCCGAGGTATGTATTTTCAAGTTTCTGTTATACTAAATACACGTTTACATACATATATTACACACATATATTAATCAAACATAACTTTTCAGGCTCTTAAACATGAATATTTTCACTAAAATTTATTGAAATCTGCGTAATTTTTTAAATGTATATGCATACATAGATACATACTATATGTATGTACATATTTGAAAGGCTTAAAAACCATTTAAAGTTTTAAACAGCTTCTTCTTAAATTTTTGTATGAATATTTAATAAGACGAATCAACAAAATAACATGCGATTTATTGATAGACCATATTTTTATGATGGCAGTGTAATGCGGATATGAATTTTCGTTGACTACATAAAAGTTTTCCTTGACCATTTGATTAATTGGGATTTTGCCGAAGAAACTTTAAAAAAGAATACATAATATGAATACACCTCAGGTAATAAAATTAGATAATGGTCTGCGCATTATAACTGAGCAGGTATAATACAACTGAGTTGGCCTAATACAAATATTATTTGTCCCCAATAGCAATTTTTCGTGAGTGTCATGGAAATATTTTTGGAAAAGTTTTATTATAGAGTTACTTAAGAATTACAGAATTTTTTCCTTAGTTCATTGAACTACAACATTGTTTAAAGATGGCGAAAGCTTTGTCGTTAGACGGTTCAGAAAATATACGAAAAAGAACGAAACATGTATGTATGTAACTATGTGCTATATAGGTACTAAATATCGCTTCGTCCGAGATATTTTATTGCTTTACAGAAGAGACTCAAGGCGGTATATTTACTAAACCACTGGAATACAATTAAACGCCCGTTGGTCGTTAATGATTGTATTCAGTTGGGCAAAAATAAAAAATAAAATCTTTATTTTAAATACTTAATATTGATTTTTTCTATGCATTTTGCAAAAGCTCTAATTGTTTATAACGATTAGTTTGGGAAAATATCCCCATAAATAAATTTCAATATTAAGTATTTAAAATAAAGATTTTATTTTTTATTTTTGCCCAACTGAATACAATCATTAACGACCAACGGGCGTTTAATTGTATGGGTGTTGAGAGAAAAATAAAATAGACTCACGTTGAGTAAATTGTTTGTTGTGTTGGTTTGTATAGAAACATTCTAAACCTACTATGATTATGTATTTGTTGTAATTCATATGCAATATTGAAATTCTCATATTGTATTTGATTTATGTGGCATAAACATCCGAGGTTGAATGTTTTCAAACTGACGATTTGGTTTTAGCAACCAATGAAATGTCGGCATATGAAGAGCTAAAGCCACAACAAACTTTTGATTGAAATATAATTATTACAAAGTTGATGGTTTAAGCACTATGCTCATAAGTATGTATGTATGTGTGTGTTGTATACATTCGTCGCCTAAAGCGCAATATAACGTAAGCAGAAAAACGGTATAAAATTGAAGATTACTTGAAATATTGAAACAAAATTTTAAAACCCGGACAAGCATTACCTTAGAAATATATTTTAGACAAAACAAATCTGTTTTTTAAAGTGCATTTTATGCTAAGTATATGTCTTACATAATTTTGTGTTGTTGTTTTCTGAAACAAATAACGAATCATCAATCTTAATCTGTATGAAAATATAAAAATGTAAATAAAAATATGTATATATTTTATTTTAAATGAAGGAAGCAATAGATTTTTTATCAGGTCGGCTCGTCCACTCTCCTAATAAAAACTTGTAGCATGAGTAACAAAAAATTCACAAAACTACTTTCCTAAATTCTTATAAACAGTGAAAATGATAAAAGGTGTTGCAAATGTTAACATGTGTTTCACTTTTTTAACATCTTCCGAGCCTTCCACTAAGATGTGCCCAAGTAATACAAACTTGTCATTGAAATTTTGTTTTTTATATGTGATGGCCTAACATTTTTTTATGACAATAAAGATTTTTAAAAGTTTGACTGCAATAGGTATATTTTGTTTTTATTAATAAAAAATATATATTATTAGTTTCGTATTAAGCGAACAAAGGAAACGTTGGGAAATATAAAATAAAATAATACATTTTTATTGTCATTAAATAAAAAACTTATTTTTACGAATTCAGATAAATAAACATAAATAACTAACATAACTAAGACTAAACCTGGTTAAGAACATAAGCAACACTACCAGTTTTTTAATCAAATTAAATTAATGTTTTGATATGATGACCTAATCAATTAATATATATCCTTTAAATTAATGCATTCAATTGATAAACTTGTCTTCGTTGTTTACAATATTCAGCGGACGAGGGCGTGCACTAAAATTAACTTGATAATAAACTGTGGTTTGTTTTCTTTACATGCGTGGTGGCTCTGATTGCATAGATGCATTTACACACTTGATAATTTTGGTCTCTTAAAATCTCAAACATATGTTTATGGCATCTATCAAATATAAATAGGCATCGGCATCTATTGTTGCAAAATAAAGTTTTGTATTTAATAAGAATTTGACATGGATAAAGTTAAAAAACAGTTGTTGCAGGCGTCGATAAATTATGGAGTCTTGCCAATCAACAACTTAAAGAAAATTCTTACTGTACTTTGCGATGAATGTAAGTTATTTTGATTTTTAGTAAATTGCTGTTTACCCTATGCATATACGTACATACAGTACATCAAACCGAAAGTCGTACACTAAGCAAAAACAATTGGTTCATACGATATATTTATATCGAAATGTATTACGAAATTATCTTTAACTAATTTTTATACAACATTAGCCACTATATGAAACGACAAAAGTAAACTTTGAGATATGTCACTATTTAGCAGGATAAAGGTAATTTTCATAAAAAGTGGCTACATCCAACGCAAAAGCAAAAATCGTACAGCTCATATTCATTAGGTAACATTCTTTTCAAATGATGATAACTTCATGATATTTTTGTAAAACCCGTTAGAAAACGTAATTAATTTAAGTAGGTCGTTGCGATTTCTGTTCAATTATGAATTTTGTTGAAAAAGTGTATATAATATTCATAATGTCAAGTCGAAACAAGCAGACTAGTGTTGAAGTGCGAAAATTAGTAATAAAACATTGCGAAATTCAAAAATCCCTTGGAGAAATATCGCAAAGAGTCGATCGAAGTCGATCAACTGTTCAGTATATAATTCAAAGATACAAAAGTAGCAATGGAATTGAAAATAAGCCGAAGGTAGCAAATAACAAAAATTATTCGGTGCGTGAAGAACAATATATTCAACGGTTGGTCAAGAAGGATCCACTTTTAAGTGCACCAAAACTAGTAGAAATTTGTGAAAAAACTGGGGAAAAATATTGTCCACAAACCACAAGAAACATACTACACAAGGCTGACTTCAATGTAGGAGAGCAAGAGTTAAGCCCCTCATTAACAAAGATAACCAAAAGAAAAGGCTGCCATTTGCAGAGAAACACCAGGAAAAATAATTTTCATTTTGGAAAAGCGTACTTTTTACGAATGAAAGCAAATTCAACCTATTCAGCAGGACGCAAACCTTACATGTGAAAAAAAGCCTAATTAAGCGCTTCTTTTTAAGCATATGAAACCAACTGTAAAATATGGCGGAGGTTCAGTATTGGTGTGGGGATAATTTTCTGCATCTGGTCTAGGTATTTTGCATTTTATTGAGAGTATTATGGATCAGCACATGTACCTCAACATTTTGAAAGAGAGCTTGCCTGTTTGTAAGGAAAAACTTTGTCTTGGTGATAATTTTCATTTTTACAAGGACAACGATCCCAAACATAAGGCCTACAATGTACGCTCTTGGTTGTTATACAACTGCTCCCATGTAATGGAAACACCGCCGCAGAGTCCGGAAATTAACCCGATTGAGAATTTGTGGATCTATCTCGACGCAAAAATCCGCCAGCACCACATCAGTTCCAGGAACGACTTGAAAAGAGCTCTTCAGGAAGAATGGGGCAAAATTGAGCCAAGTTTTTGGGAAAAACTTGTTCAAAGTATGCCTAACAGATAAAAAATGGTAATAAAAAACAGACGCATGCATACAAAATATGAATTGTTTTGTGATAAATAATAAACTGTAATATTAAATGTAGTGTACGATTTTAGCTTTGGCGTCGAAATGTGTTTATTTTATGTTAAAGTTTGTTGGAAAAAACTTAGTTGATTTAAATATTTAAGTTTTACATTTATATTAAATAACTCCTGAAATGAACTAATAAAAATTATAATTTTTATTTTTTTTAACTGTATTTTATTTGATTTATTAAAAGGTTTATAACATTGTCTTTAAGTGTACGACTTTCGGTTTGATGTACTGTATGTATAAATGCACACCGTTTTTAATTTTGAACAGCCGCGAAATGCAAGTTCATTAATAAGGTACATGTATTTGTGTATGGATAATCTAATGGTGTCTTTTCCACAAAAAATTCAAAATATTTTGCCCATTCTCTGATAACCGCATACTTATTAGGAAAGAGCAATAATAAACAAAATTTATCACTCCTACATAACGATGACCTATAATGTGGATTACATCGTGATATGTTACGCAAATTAATAAAATATTTGATGTCTTAAGGTGAATTCACCCATTCGTTCTGAACGAAATTTTTGTTGTTGTTCCGCATTAAATTTACTCTCTCTCACTCTCAAAAAACAGAGACGTCAAACTACATATAAAAAAAGCGTTCGGAACGTTCAGGACGAATGGGTGAATTCACCTTTATATTATGTGTCCCTGTAATATGACGGCATTGTTGGTGGTAGTTAATTAACACTAGTAACACTGTATGTAATCGGTCACGTATTGCCAGCAACTGTGAATTCAGAAATAGTGCTAAATTATCTAACATTTGAATATTTTAAACGTTTAACAGGATATATCCTCTTTGCACTTTTAACGGTTCTTAATATCTTTGTATCATTTCTATTTCCTTAATTCACAAATACATCATACAATTATTTACGTAATTTCTAAATATGCATATAAAATAAAAAAATAAAATTTTTGGCAGATGTTCTTCCTCTAAAAGTTTGGTGTTATACCTTTGAAGTTTTCATAAACATTTAAAACTGGATTTATAAATTACGGCTGGTCATCTAGCCGTAGTTGTTTTGTGCCATAGTACACCAAGAAAATTTTATAAAATACTTATTTTTATTGCGTATAATTCATCAACTTGCAGACGACGTTAAACAACCCGAAGGTTTAAGTGACGTAAAAGTTATCGTTGGTGAAATCGATTCGCAAATAAAGAAATATGATCAGACATTGCAATTCATTAAACATCCGCTCAATGACCAGGAATATTTGGTGTTTGCATTATTACTAACCAATCAAGCATGCAAATTTCAACCAAATTATACAGACACTGAAAGAAAATATTTTTACAAGTTGTTAGAAACTTTAGCAAATAATGAAGATTATGGAATTGAATGGAATAACATATATGCGGTAGCAAATCAGTTACCTGCAAATGCACAGCATCCACTGTCGAAAGAGCGTATACAAGAATTGGAAAATATTTGGGTCTCTCAGGGATATTTCCTGGAATTGAAAGATAAAATTTACTTTGGTCCCAGAACCATGCTTGAATATGGAAACTATTTAAAAAACAATTTTTCAGACGTGATAAATGACTGCGTTCTGTGTAATAATGTTGTTTATTGGGTAGGTACGGTTGCAAAACCGTTTAAAATTTTGTTAAAAAAATTTTTTTTAATTTCTTTCAGGACATAAAATGTTCCGAGTGCGACGCGAAAGTGCACCGTGAATGTATACGAAAGTATCTAATCAAAAAGTCTTCATGTCCGAACTGTAAAAAAACATGGGATACCCCATTAAATTGATGTTATTTTATTTTATTTAATTTTTTTTTAACACAAATACAATTTTGAACACACAATCTCAATACATATGCAGCAAATATTCTGAGTTTTAATAAAACGATTGGTTCTGTTCGTAAATTCATTACTGCGCTGTGTCTTATAAGTAATGCGTTTGTAAAAGCATAACGGATGCAGATGATGCGCAAACAAAACTCACCAGGGCATCTTTACATGAGATTTGGAGCAAAGATGCATTTACGAAAATAGGTTGTATGAAGTTAAAAACCTCACAAAATAATCACGTAGGCGCATCTGATGCAGCGTGATGATGTATTTACGAACAGACCCATTAATATGTATTTGTAATACATTTGAAGATATAAGGCGTATATTTTTTAAGATTATGCTTATTTTAAAGATCTTAAGTTACGAGTTTTCCATTTCCTTGTGTCTGAAAATAAAAAAGAAAATTTAGAAAAAGAATAAATTTATTCAAATGTTGATATATTATACATTTTATTTTTATAGAAAGATAAATAACGTCCATCATAATAGAATTATAATATAAAACGTTAATTACTCGTAATACAAAATACTTATATTTCGCAAATTTTTATATCAATATATTAATACGTGAAGGAAAAGCAATCAAACTACTAGATGTGTACAATTTCCGTTTTATTAGAATTGATCCAGTATATTAAGCAGTCGTACGCGTTTCAAATTGGTAATAACATAGTTATAAAACACATGCAAAACATAACATGACATGAGTTGTACGATTGTGTAGGCACCAGCAATTTAATACTTCCACATAAGTATGTACAGCATATTAAGAATATCTTTGAAGACGACTGTCACCGAAACCAATCGAAGTTTGCAAATACTTTGAACTAATGTGAGATCCAACTATGTTCTAACACTTGCAAGAGTGTCAAATCGCATTTCATCTGCAAATCGCCAAGCTTATTCCTGTACAAGACATATTTAACATTAAATATGCATACATACATGTTCTGAATCTCACCCGTTTTGCTTGGGATTTGATTTTTTATAGTTATGTAGTTATTCGAAAAACAAACATATGTTTCTGCAATTTAAGGATATGTTTGTGTTCTCTTCAAATTGCCTGTCGACAAACTTGTGGCTGGATGTTTTAAGATACATATGCACGTAGTAAGTACGTTCTGCGTGTATACACATGCGAGTTAAGATCGCCATACTTCTTGTTTGGCGAATTCAAATCACAATCGCAAATATACAAAATGCGCATGTAAGGACATTCCTGATCAGCATCCGTTGCTTCGCATATTAAAGAGAAGGAATTAATAATAGAAATTATTTATGCATAGAGAGCATTGAGGACTGATTCCGAGCCGCGCGTATTTCTTACGTCACTCTGTAATAGTATTCAAGAAATGTTCGTATGTACACACTTCCCCCGTTTCCTAAATTAAAACTACTTCATTCTCTCGGAGATTTATAATGTTCTCAAGATATTTTCGTTCGCCACATAGAATCCTGTTACGGCCATCATTTAGAGAGAAAGAATTAAGTTCAAGTGCATAATTTAAAAATAATAGCAAACATTTCTTCACTCTAGTGATTTCTCTTACAAAAAACGAGCAAAGAAACTTATGAACATTTGCACGTACATACCACTTTTATCTTATTATGAAATTATTTCGAATATCACTTTATACATGTACTTACTTGCATTTAAGGCATGTAAAAAACACAGTTTGTCCTTCATCTGCAGAACGTAATTGAAGAGTGGCATATGACATCTTATCGTGTCCACACTTAGAGCATTTTCTCTCTACAACGGGACCTGCAGCCCCAACATCATCTTCGGCTTTAGTTTTTATCACTTTCTCTGGATCGTAGTTATTAAAGTGAATCGTGTACTCCACAATTTGTTCCCCAAATACTAAAAGTCATTTTTTACTAAAACTAAAATAAAATATATTAAGATAAATACCGTCAGCCTTAAACGACTGTTTACAGTTGTAACAGATTACATCTTTAATACTATCCAATGGTGGAAAAATTGAACCACAAGTTGGACAAAATCCGGGCGTAGAGGAAAATAATTCCATTTTTTTTTTCAAAATATAAACATTCTCACTAAATTCACAAACGCACGTGCAGTTAAAGATGCCAGATTTCTCATATTATAATCGCCTTTCAACACTATCTAGCTACCTATTTATTCAGATGCATCTATGTAACATCCTTTTGCCGCGAAGGTAACATAACTCCAAAATCTAATTCTTCAAAATAAGAAAAAATAAAATATCCTTTTAAGAGGCGTCATGGAAATATTGGAATGAAAATTGCAACAATGAAGGTTACGATAATTCTACAATTTTTTTTTGGAGTTGGCATTATTTCAGGTAATAAAAAAACAAAAATTACATTTTCAATTTATTGTGTATTCATTGTTCTTCAGTTCTTTTTTCGTCCTCGCTAGCTTGAGAATCATTATCATCATCAGAGTCGTCTTCTTCATAATCATCTCCGTTCTCATCGTCGTCGTCATATTCGTTTCGCCCATAACTAGATGTCGAAGCACCACCAGCATGGCCGTAGAACCCCCCACCAGAATATTCATCATCACTATCATCATAAGCACCGCTCTGTTGCTGACGTCCAAATTTGTGTGATCGCGTAGACATACTCAAATCTTTAGTAACAGAAGTATCGTAATTGCACTTTGGACATGGTATAGCCTTGTTTTTTTCATATTTAAATCCTTTACGCTTAACATGATCCTCACAATAACAAGTTTTGCATCGTAGACATGAGTACTGCCCCAGACGATTGCACGATTGGCATTTATAGTTTTCGCTCTCCAAAACTTGACAAGACGCTTGATGCTCAAACTGATCATCTTCACATAAAAAGCCATCACAAAAAGAACATTTAAATATTCTGCCACCATGATCCCATACGCCTCTTTCGCATTCCAAACAAACAGCATTTTGCAGGGGGCAAGTACATGCATGCGTTTGCAAACATTTGCGGCCATGACATACCCATGCTTCGCAAAAGTCACAAATGGCGCCAACCATTCCCAGACCTGTTGTGAAAACACCGGCATGTTTTACAACACAATCTCCTGTCTTTAGCATACATTTCACTTTACCACACTGAGCACAAATCGGTAAACGCTGCAGTGACTGACAAAAATAACAAAATGCCCTTGATTTTTGCTTACGTTCGCATTTCTCACATTCCATAGGTGCGTTACATGGCAAATCAGCCAATGGAGTTTCTCGACTACGTATTTCTTTTAGCCGTAATTTTTGTTTTTCGGCTTTTTTCCGTTGTCCAGTTTTTTTCTTTGGCATTTTTCACAATTATGGCATATCTTGACGTTGCGAACTAACATGAAAAATAGTGTTGTAAAACATCAGGTAATAATTATTAAGCGTTTAAGTGCTAACTTCTTTTTGTGAGGGACATTCACTCCAGTTTGATATCCAGTGCTTAGAGAAGTATACGATTAGGCATAGTCAAATTGAGTGCTTATTCTACCTTATTTGTAGACCAATATTTTTATAATCGTGCCGTCGAATAGGGTGCAATTTTTTTTCCGAAGCGGTGTTAACTTTTCTTTTTTTATTGTGTTTCATGAGCAAAAATTGCTATAAAAATTTTCATTTCCGCTTAACCAACTATAGTCTAATTGAGCCTTTTCACACAAGACTAATTGTGCTGGCATAAAATCGTAGTTTGTTGGCATTTTCGGGGAAGAGAGTGGTTTTTGGTTGGCACAATTTTTTCAACCAGCTTCAACCCCGCACAAGCAAAACAAAACTAACACATACACACTTATGAAAACAGGTTCTGCGAAATAAACAAAGAAAATACTAACACACACAAAGATTTGTATACGTACACAATTTTATGCCAGCATAATTAGTCTAGTGTGAATACGAAAGAACAAAAGTTGTGCAGATTAAAAAATAGTCTTGTGCGAAAACCCTCATTCAGATAAACGAATGCCATTAAAAGAAAAACCGCTTATTTGAAAGCACTTTACTTCGTTTAAAAGAATATCATCTTTAATTAAAACAAATTTAGTTTGTGAAAGCGCAAGGTTATATAAGAGTAGCTTCGCTTAAAAGAAAACAATGATTTACTGCAGACGACATATCAATAGTATTACTTGCGACAGGTTAAATTTCAAAAAACAGCAGCTGAAATTGTCCGCTGTTTTATATCCGAGTTCGACCGTATACTTAAACATTTTATAAAAGAATTTCACAAATATTCTCTAACAATAGCTATCTCATTATTATATAAATAAGACTTTGTCGATTGATTTTATGAATCTGAGCTTTATATTGCTCTTTATAAAATTAAAACCAAATTTTTTGGTGTTGATGGTATATCCATTAAATTTTTCAGGATAATTTTCTCATGAATTTCAAATATTCTCCTACATTTAACTAACGTCGTCCATTTTTCTCTCCTGATGATCTAAGATTTATGCTCCGGAACTTGTCTAAGGTTGTTGAACAAATCCTTAAGATGATAAATTTAGTGTACTAATTCCGTTGGATTTGTCCAAAGCATTTAACTCTATAAAATTTACGATAATGATTAATAAGCTTCACTATGGTTTTCTTGTCGATTGAAATTGTCTATTCTTATATCACTACTACTCTATGAACTTGAAGTTACATAAGTATGTACATATAAGTACTTATGTACATACCTGGTTAGATTTCTCTACAATATACTTGGTAGGGACCATACATATACATAAGCATGTACATATGTATGTATCTGTGTATAACACTCGTTTTTTTAAGTTTCTCTTTTGAAAACTTCCCGAAATTTCGTGGTTTATGCTTCTTTCACTAGCTTTTTAAACGTGGTGCGTCAGTGGGACTATATTATACTTTTCATTTTTCATCTCGAATTAAGAACACGCATTTAACTACACCAAGTATTTTTAGATCATCCGTCTCTAATTCTTTTGTTAGATATTTTTGATTTTACTCTGTTTTGTTTATATCTATCTAAATTTTATGGTTTTAACATACTTTTCGTATGGTACATATTAGCTCTGTTCCACATGCATAACGAAACAGTCCGAACTAGCCCAAAGTTACCCAAAACCGTTCCACATAACAATTTTTGTGCGAAAAAGAGAGAAATTGAGAGAGTAATTTTTTCATTTCCTGTACAAATTTGCACGAACTTTTTCTTTGGTAAGTTCGGACAAGAATTTAACAATCAGCTGTTTTTTGTTTACATATGAAACATCAGAAAATTTGCAAGCAAAAGAAAAAGTTTAGTTTTTATAAATAAATATATTAAAAAGCAAAATGGAGAGTTTCAATGAAAAAATTAGAGTGGTAAATACGTTAGTGCATAAACATTTTCTTTTTTATTTAATCTTTAAAATGTTTTTATAGCTACATATGTGAAGAATTTTTTTGTTTTTCAATTATTTTACAGCGGTTGACAATGATGCAAATGTTTTGTTTTTATAATTTGAAGACTTTTAAGCGTCTAAAAGCGCTTAAATAGATTTTAGTTTAAAAAGTAAGCAGCATTAGTATTTCAGGAACTACAAAAATGGTTTTTTGCGTTCCAGCTATTTTGGGTAACTTTAGCAAATTTAGAGAGTATTTTTCATTTTGCTCTCAATAGTCCGAACTTGTCCGAGATCTTGTGGAACAAACCTATTGTACACAGTTACGTACATATGTACATACATATGTATCTGATCATTCATTATTTATATAACATTATTGTTATTGTTTTATACACATTTTTTGAGCTTTAAGTCCATATTATTGAAAGGCTAAAATGAATTATTTAATTCATTATTAATGAATTATTAAATTAATTAATAATACATACATATCTACATATGTATGTAAATAATTAAATATGTATGTATATTCGCACACACCCGTATGTATGTACATACACACATATAAGTACATACTTATATACTTATATGTTGTACATACTTATAATAAAAATATTTTCTAAGAGTGGCTGAGTCTAGCTTCTCAAGACGCCCACAGGGAATAATTATCATTTATTTACTGTTTTGAAAACGATATCAAATTTGTTGTTCTTTTCAATATTGATGTTCGGACGAGATATTCGTTTTGCATTTAGATGAACGTGCGGTTATTATTTCTTTTATTATTATTATTATTTTATAGCTTTAAGTTTAGTTTTTTTAAGTACATTTTTTTATTCACTCAATTTATGCCGGAAGCAAGCACCACTATCTTCATTGTTCATTATATTCATCACAAGAAGTGACAGGTTTGTTAATGTAATACACTAATATTCATTAATACAAAATATTATAGTTCTTTGTATATTTCCCCTATCAAAGTCTCAAATAAATATAAATCAATTAAAATAAGCATTCCAATTCATGTTAATTTATTTTACTCTAATGTACTGTAAAAACATCGCAATGTATGTATGTATGTATATACATATGTAAGTATGTACAACCATATGTAAGTATGTATGTTAATGCATATACTTATGTATGTATGTACATATACGCGTGTACATCTGCACATGCATAAAATACAAGTGTATGGAAGTACATATGTATGTATGTAACTTATAATGTCACTTATTGTATCCCTTTAAAGTATTTAACTCAGTAGCATGTTCGGCAAGAAGATCTAGTAGCACCTCTATCTTCAAATCGCACATATTATTTTCCTCCTCCAACGACTTTAGACGACGATTTAAGCGAATAAAATCATCTACATCGCCTTTTCGAGACGCGTAAATCCAAATACCATCAGCGAAACGTAAATCTTTACCGCCCAGGTTTAAAATTATTTCCTTGTAGTCCTCTAGTTCTTCTGTAACAATAGGACAAGCACTGTTATTTCGAGATGTGCGCGGTGGTATGGGTTTTGTTTCGAATTTTTTATTAAATAAAGGCATTTTTCTTTATATTGATTATTTATTTCTTATAATGCAATATTTAAGTTTTCTATTAAAAACTAGACAACAAAAAATGAACAGTTAAACTTTTTACTGGAAACCATGACAACGTCTTCAAGGCAATGTTTGCGCAGTTTTATTGCAAATAACCGATACGAGTTTATTTTATACAAGTTAATCTTAAAATTCAAAGTAAAATGTTTCTAAAAATCTAGTTAATCAGAAATGGAAACAAACACTTATTATATTAAGTATTCACTTGTATTTCATAAATGTATATAAAATTACACACTTAACAACATAAACGTTTTTATACTTTCTTAATATATGTATAAATATAGCAACTTAAATGAAATCAAGAAAAGCTGTGAAAAACTAATTACGGAAACTCAAAGTGACATAGAAATTTTCCGGGTTCGTTGTCAAAAAATTTTAATTTAAAAATTTATTACTTTCAATATTGTACAATATATAAAAAATATCTCTGACCACATGCAGAATGAACAACAACATCTTCAAAACAAAATCCACGAGATTTTTGCAGAAAATAATCTGATAAATTCTAAGCTAGAAGATTTAAAAAGTGCTGCAATTCCAACTACTCCCTTGACAAAAAGAAAGGGTGGTGAGTCAAGGGACGAAGCAACTCGAGAAAAATTAAATCACGAAGCTTTTGTTAATGTAAAAAAACAGATTGAATACTTACAAACGGTATAATAGTACTGAAATTCGTCATTGGAGCATCCTTTAATTTTTACTTTCTTTATAGGAAAACAACGACTTGCGATCGTATAATAAATCTTTTCAAAAGACTATCCACAACCTTCAAAATGAAATTGAAAACTATCGTAATCAGCTTTTCAAACCGACCGCAGTTTGCGAAGTAAGTGTATATAAATAATTTTCCACAACTTGTATAAAATCATTCCCCTTTAACAAAGTTTTCAATAAAACTGAAATAAGAGGGTTTTATATGAGATTCTGCATATTGAAGTCTTCACACGCTAGTAAAATTTATTATTATAATTTAATAAATTCTTATGTTCAAGGTGAAGCATAAATATGATACTGCTATTAAATTATTAGAAGGTACAATAGAGCATAAAAACAACGAATTAAAAGAACGGTCGGAAACAATAGAAAATTTATTAGAACAGAAAAAAATCCTAAGCGATCGCATTGAAAAAAACGAAAAATTACTTCAAGGTAAGAAATTGCTTGTAATTATTACATAGCATTACATGAAGCATCTATATTATTATATTATCGATCAATATTGTTTAATTGTCCTATTTCAATACACTTGTAAATGTATTTTATCCAACGATAACGAAAAATTAGCAATTTTTCGAATATATTTAATACAATTCCTTGTTATATGCAGAAAAATCTGGAGAACTTGAGAAATTTGCACAGAATTCGGAGACTATTAGTAAACTTCAAGAACAGCTTGCTGAGACAGAACGTCACAATAAGGAGTTGCAAAATTCTTTAAAGATCTCTAGACAAGCAATAGAAAAAAGAATCTTGAGAGAGCAAAGTGCTTTGCAAAAAGTGCAAGAAGCTTTACATGTAGCCGAAGCTGCAGTAGCCGACAAAGAAGAAGCTTTAAGAAGAGAAAGGGTAGTCAAGGAAGAATGTGACAATATAGCATCCACCATAGGTCACGTAATGGACGAGGCAGCACGCAAAGTAGAGAGGGATATGGAAGCAATAAAAAAGAAGTACTTGGAAAAAGAAAAAGTTTTAAACGAGGAGAAACATAAGCTTAGTCAAGAACTAGAAAATCAACAAAATTTCATTAAAATATTGGAAGGAAGATGCAAACGTTATCAACAAAAATACGTGGATGCTAAGAATGATAGTGACAATTTATCAGATCAATTGGAACACGCAGCTAAAGCTTTGGTAATTTAAAATATATTTATACGTATATACTAACTTGTTAAGTAACATATGCATGTATCGCAAACATTTCAGTGGGATTTAGAGGAAAAAATTAAAAAATTCGAGCATCAAAACAATGAAGAAAATCAACAAAAGTAAGTGCTCAATATATAAAAAAAGTAACTGCTTGTTCCTCTAATTGGGAATGAAAATTTCGTTCGAGCAATGAAAACAGTAATAAACTGAAATCTGTTTGTTTTCAATATAAATGTTCGACCGAAAATTTAGTTCGCAGACAGAAAATTATTTATTTCACTTTCAATATTGATAACTATATACATGGCATTATATTTTTTTCTTAGGAGCTCAAATGACCAAGATAACAAAATTCAACAGTTCGTTAAAAACAATAGAATTTTAAGAGAGCGGTAAGCAGAATTTCATTAACGAATTCTAATAAAATAATTATTTATTTTTATTTCTTTTAATAGATATAATGTGACTATAAACGATTTAACAGAAAAATTCCAAAATAAAATTTATGTTTTACAAGCAGAAGTAGCTCGACTTGAAGCCGAAAATCAGGCCTTAAAATTACAAAAAAAATCTTAAAAACGTATATTCTAATGAAAGATGGTGCAATATTAATTTCGGTATTATATATATTTATATATTGTTCTTTAAATTATATTTGTGAAGATTTTGAGTACGCGTTATTTATAATTTTTATATAAAATTTTTATTGTTTGATTATATTTGTAAATATAAATAAATATTTTATTTCATGTATGTATTTGAGCACTATAAGCAGGAAACAAACTGGGAAACCAATAACTACGTTCGTTGTCTTGATCATCGATCCAACAAAGTCCTTCACTTACCATATTTTCTAGCGATTGACGGGCTCGATAGTCTGGCCATCTAAATGAATGTTATTTGTTAAAAAAGTAAATTTATTTTTATATAATTAATCCATACCCCAATTTTTCTATTAACATTTTTAGAGTTACGTAACCTTGTTCATTGTTAGACGCTACAGTTAGAATTGTCGTCTCTTCCATGCTTAATTCGGCTGGTATAGATTGTACTATATATTTTCCTTTGCCAAGTTTATGAACAACGAATCTGAAACCAAAACTGCAGATATTAAGACCAGGACCACATTTGTGATTCTGTTATGTTGGGCTATTGTGCTTTCTCCCATTTTATTTTGTACCTTACATTTTTATGTTACGTTAAGGAATATTTCTGCGTTATGCATACTAAGCTACTAGTTTGGTAGTTCCAGCTATAATCACTGACATCGGTTTACAACAACAAAAAAATAAAACTTTTGATTGAAACACATGTGTAGCTCAACTTCAATTTTTAACATACTTCAAAAAGAGGTGTATTTTTGTAATATTTGACCCCCAATATTGATTATTACATAACGATCCCATTTAAGGACCGTTTTTGAAAAAATTTATTTGAAAATGTAGCTTGCAGTTTTTTAAGAATGTTTTTCAACATATGCTCGGAGCAAAATACAAGCTAGAAATGGATTATATTGAATTTTAGACTAACCCACGGTTTCTTAGGTTTTGTAATCTCTTCGCTTGGCTTTTTGTATTGAAGTCAGCTTTTTGCCAAAATTATTAATGAAAAGCAATCGTATTATAAATTTATTTCTGCACAAGTTTTTTTTTCTTGTTAACTATATTGCGACTAATACCTTCGGTTGTATAAAATTTCATATAAATTTTGGTTATATCTATCACCGGCAAGGCTATACAAATTAGGTCTGTTCGTTTACTTTTCCGACAAAAACCGCAAAAATACCCAAATTCTCAGAAATAGAAAAAAGTATATGTATTCATACGTTTATTTAATTTGTAACTAAAGTAGAGCGCTCTTCGTGTGAGTTGTCCCTAAATTTAAGAAATATGTTATTTTATGTGCCATTCGAAAAATCGAGCTTTGTGGTGTGTTTTTTCATTCCTAATTAATACTATTTTTTTCAACCGTTATGTTTAAATAAAAATGTTATTTATTAATGGAGTTTAACTATTTTTATAAAAAAAAAACAAACAATTTTATTGTATTTAATATTTCGACACCTCTTTGGGCGTCTTCTGCAGAAAAATTTTAAAATGGTTTTTACACATGTATATACATATGTATATACATAAACAAATTAAAAAATTACAGTTTTTGTTGCGGCTTTAGCTGTTCATTTCATATGCCGACATTTCATTGGTCGTTAAACCAAATTGTCAGTGAACTTTAAGCAGTTTGAAAACATTCTAACTCGGATGTTTATGGCATAAGAATTAAATACAATATGAGAATTCAGTATTGTATATGATTCATAACAAAATACATAATCATAGTAGGCTTACAATGCTTTTATACAAACAACACAACAAACAATTATATTCAACGTGAGTTTATTTTATTTTTCTTTCAACATGTATGTATACAATTAACCGCCCGCTGGTCGTTAATGATTGCATTGAGTCAGGCAAAAATGAAATCTTTATTCGAAATACTTAATATTGAAAATTATTATTTCGGGATATTCTCCCAATCTAATTGTTAAAACAATTAGAGTTTATGCAAAATGTATTGTTTGTTGTGGCTTTAGCCGACATTTCACTGACACTGACGATTTGGTTTAGCAACCAATGAATACCCTCTACTTAAATATTTGCCATCTAATTTATACAGAAGCAATGTTTGAGAGCTTTCATAGGATATGTATAGAATTTGCAGTGGGAAATTTGACAAGACGGATGTAAAAAATATGTCGTCTAAAACCACCATAAGTAAACTTACAAACCATTAATTAATTGACTTACCCATTGCCGAATATACTAAGCTTTTTCGTAGCCATTAATATATCCTCATTCGTAATCTCTTGATGAATAGAACTTTGGCCTCTAGCAGCAATTAATCGCCTTCTTAGTTCGTTTAATTCCATTAAACCGCCTGTATACGGAAAAAATTTGTAAATATGTATTTAACCACAGTTTTTATTTCTCTGGTTTAATATTGGTAGATACATCTCAGCTGCAAAATATATCTCAATATCACCGTACTCATAAATCATACTAATCAAGGTATTAATATGGTGTGAAACTAATTAAACCGTACTACTATATAGAATAATAAAAAAATTAAAAAAAAAACAAAAAGGTATGTATGTATGTATGTATATAGTAATAAAAACATAGTATGTTCTGAAATCTTTTAAAGTTCGAGGACAGCTTTTGTAATCGTCTTCGAAAAAAGGAGGAGGTTATATGTATATTCAATAACATGTTTATTTATTATTTTTTATGTACAGCGACATTTTCGTCGTTTGTGGAAGGATCTTATAGAGTATATGAAAATATTTTATGTATTTTGAAACAAAGTGTGGAAATCAGAACGGAAGAAATAAAAATATTTTTTTTTGTTAAATTTTAATTTTAAGTATTTTGGGACTTATTAAAAATTTTTGCACACTAAAGAAATATGTGTACCTAATTAATTTCAACAAAAATTTATAAATAATTATAAGTTCACTATTTTAACGAAAAATGGAAAATTTTGATAACATATGTTTTTTGAGAATTCCCCCGTAGATCACATGTATACGCAGGATGCAATCACTTTTGCACCAGATACATAAGGTAAATCAGCTACATAAAGAAAACAAATATAAAAAATTACAAAAAATACGTGTTATTTTTTTACACTTTCAAAAAGTTAGTTTTGTTAATAGTAATTCTCAACCCATAGAGTATATTTGCGAAAAGTACAGAAATTAGATATTTTATGAAGGTTTATTTTTCAGAATCAAGTTATACTTTTATTAAATGTCCCTTAAATTTTCGAAAAATGATTGGTGTACTACGGCGACACACGCCTGCAAAATGAGTAAAAACTGATCAGAAAAAATTGTAATAAAAGCACGGTACCATTTTTGGTTGCTAACTGAGGTTCAGCTGTTAGTTATAATCGGGCAATAAATTATTTTTTATTTTTCCATTCTTATTTTAAAAAATAGCTATATGGCCATAACCGATTTCAATTATACTACTTCAAATTATACTGCTTCATATTAAAAATATTTACCTATTAGTGTTTTTTTTCACATTTTCGACGTTTTGAGATCCTAGGAAGTTGTTCCTAATACCTTCGACATGGTATCTATATGGGTGTATGTTTGTATATATGTCTCTCATAACTTTTAAACAACTACACTGATCGGAATATATATATATATATATATATATATATATATATATATATATATATATATATATATATATATATATATATATATATATATATATACAAACAAACTTTTGATTTTTCTATGTATATATATATATATATATATATATATATATATATATATATATATATATATATATATATATATATATATATACATAGATGTGAATACATAGATGTGTGAATATTAATCAATTCGACGTGATTAATTTTGGGATTAAAAAATGTATTGTTGAAATAAACTTCACAGGTACTGATTGAAATAGTTCCTTTGTTCGTGAGATATTGATGCCGAAAGAATTTCGAAAACAGATTTTTTGACTGACCTGAAAGTTCTTCTCAAATCGCGATTGACATAACTGTGAAGTTCTAGAAATGGCCAGATAGTTCAACCATATTTTCTAAAAACGATATGAATACATAAAGCATTAAAATCTTATTTCAGCCTATCTAATTTGTAATTTCAATCCAATTCACTGTAAAAATACTCTAGGTTGTTTTAACTCTGTGGCAAATACTTATATGTATATCGTGATGTTAACGTAGATATATGTAATTTAGATACTATTTCAATTATTTATGATACATAAATATATAATTATTAAATATGAATATATACTACTTATTCATTTAACAACTTCTTTCCTTTTACAAATTGTCTTATATCGAGGGTGCCATTGACGAATGAATAGTAACGGAGCTAGTAAATTGTAGTACTATCTTTACATAAAATACTAACCATGTATAACTACCAGAACCTCTGACTATTTACCAATATACACTTAATAAATGAACACGCAAAATACTCTTACCTGTCTTGTGGTTTGCTGCTAAGCATACTTCCACCACCTGGACACTAAGTTCATAATAATAATCACCTATGCCAAGAACACTCCAAAAACCTTTTCCGGAAGCTAGAGGATCTACACCAATAGCAGCGCACATATCTTGAAATTGCTTCCGGAATTGTGAATTTTTCTTAATGTCTTGCTTATGCTTAATGGCAAATTCTTCTAATTTTTTTCGAAATACTTCCATTTGTTTGGACATTTGTTCCAATTGTGTTTCCTGGAGGTCTGTACCTTTATTTTTATATTTTTCAGCTGCTAATTGTTGTTGTTGTATTGCTCCTAAGCCTGCTCGTCGTCTCATTTTAACTCTTCAATATCCCTACTCCTGTATATTTTAATGGTCCTTGGTTATTTAAATCAATTAATAAAATATCTTAAGCAGCTGCTGTAATTATTTTTTTAACTGGCCATATGATTCTGTTTTGTTTGGCACACAAGTATATCACCATGGTTCACAGAGTTGAATATTTTGACGTATAAAAGGTGAAAAGTTCATGTTAAATTGACATACATACATATGTGTGGCCATCGACAAATATTTCATTTCACAGAAGTGAACATTAATATGTAGTTTTTGACAAATAATATTAAAAAAATTAATTCAAGTGTTTTGGATTTTTAAAGTATATTTTTCCCCATATTACAATCGAATCTGCAATATTTTCTTTATATTAAATAGCTGTACTTGTAAACTCTGGAAGATTTCTTGGAAGCTTTGTAGTGCTGCCATATTTTCATATAATCTAAATAGGCTTTTTCTACAGGGTAATTTTTTTGATGAACTTTCTTTTTTGGAAGGTAAGCTGTTTTCGAGTAACATGTTACCGTTAAGCATTTTTATTTTAGTCTATAATTTAACCATGAATCGACTTACCAACAAACAACGCTTGCAGATTATTGAATTGTGTTTTCAAAATGCATGCCCGGCAAAGAAAGTGCATCGTGCATGAGCGATATACTATATACATATGTTGCTCATTTGTGGTTGAATGCATACGTGAACAAGCAAATTGCCTTATTTGGTGCAGCAACCAGAAGCATTGCAAGAACTACCAATGCATTCCGAAAAGTGCAGTTTGGTGTGGATTATGGGACGGTGGCATCATTGGACCGTACTTTTTCAAAGGCGACGAAGACAGGAACGTTGCTACTTAAGTATATATTGCGACTGCTACCGTGCGATGATTACAATTTTTTGCTCAAAATTGAAAAGCTGGACTTGGCTATGGTTTCAACAAGACGGTGCCACATGCCATACAGCACGCGAAACAATTTCTCAATTTAGTGGCGAGTTTGGTGAACAGCTTATCTCACGTGCATTTAAAACAGCAACTGTTGTCAAACTATAATGGAAATTGTTTTTCAAAAAATTATATACCAGTTATACTTTTTTTAATTTTTTTATTTTGTTGTTTAACTTTTAATTAAGATTCCCCAGAAGTCAACAAACAATTGACGAAACGTATGGAATAAAATGTAACAAAACTTTGTTTTATCACATTATAAAATAAAATAAAATTTGTTAAACGATAAAATACCTCAAGCTTGAATATTATATTAACCAAACTAGCGGGCCCGTTGCCTGCTTCGCACGGCAAAACAAAATAAGAAAAGAAACACACTTGTTTTTAATAAAGTTGGTTTACTCATCAAAAAATGCGAAGAAATTAATAAAATCGATTATGATAAGATCAATCACCAATGACGTCCAAAGAGAAATGATAACAAATTACTATTTGCATCACTCCGTGCAATGCTCTCCAATACACAAACGACCAAAATGTATTCAATACTAATGAATGCTGTATGCGGTACAAAAAATGCCTGCGGCAAAAACACACTCACTTCACATACGCACCGCACACACATGCGTTATCTGATTTTAACCAAACTTCATATAATCCATATATGGGCCACTGCCTACGTAGTGTATAAGTTTGGTTGAAATCGCTCGACGCGTTTATGATTAGTTCGGCGACGTACATATACGGACTTGTTTTTATATATATAGATTATTACAAAAAAAGGTAAAAAAGTATAGATATATTATTTATTGAAAACGGTAAAAAAGAAAGTAAGATAATTTTTTAAATATTTGGTTAAAGAATTAAATGTGTATGAAACATGTGTGATTTTTATAGAGCTTAAGAAAACATACCTATTTCAGTTTTTACCTCAAATTTTTTAATTACTTTTCAATGATTACATTTCCCGATCGTACTATACATGTTTTTTCGCAGGTAACGAGAAGTGTAAAAACCCATCATACAAAAGGATTTCACAAAAATAGCAAACAAACAAAATAAAATAAATTTGCTACCAATTTTTACGAATCTATAGTATGTATGTATATATATATGTTCCTAGAGGCACATTTTTAGCAAAAATGAGTTAGACACAGCATTAGAAAAATAATCTAATATTTGTTATTTATTTTGAACTAGTTTTTGATAACATATAGTAGAATAGTCCGGGCTAATCGGCTTTTGAATCTCAAAAATATTTATTCTGCAAATTAAATTATTTAAGTTTTTCACATGGCAAAAACTCCAAATAAGGGAGAAATAGAAGTAAGAAAAAAATAGAGACTATTGTGTCGATGTATTTGCTATCTACTTTTAGGAATACTCGGAACATTTTGTTCGAAACCTGCACAAGCAGCTTTATTCAATGGTTGTATCTTTAAAGATACACTGAGCACTCGCTAGCAAAAACAAAATTCGTTATTGTTTACATTTTGTATTGTTTTATTGCTTAGAGTCATTCTTATGTTGATCTTTGAAAAAGCAGGTTGATTGTTTTAATGCTTTTGGTGTTGGTAGTATTATTTCTTATATTATTAGCTTAAATTATTTTTCTAACGGTAAGTAAAATAAACGCAGATTTTTTGGGTCAGTATACAAATTATTTGCAAATAGTTATGTCAGGTATTACAAGAGTTGGTAATGCTAAGATGACGGATGAAGAGATATGCGAGTTGTTGTGCAACAGCGAAAGCTTTCCATATGAAAGTACAGATGAAATTGACTCTAATGAAGATGATGAGGATATGCAAATAAAAAGTTCTGTAGAAAGAAATAGAAAAGTACAAAGTAAGAACCAAGGTGCATCTAAAATGCAGCTAATCAATGATATCGAAAGTGAGGAGGACATTGATCTCAATACATCTTTACACGATTCTTTTGTTAAAATGATAAATGATGAAAACAATGAGAATTTGTCTTCAGAAATAGATTACGGACAACTAGAGCTAGACAATTCACCTCAGTCTTATTCCTTTTCGGAGACTTCTAATCCATTTCCGTCCATGTTTAGTCAAGTAAAAGTACATCCAAAATCTTCTGAATTTGAAAGAATTTTGTGGAAGAAAGGAAATCTTCAGTTTAGTGATAAGCAAGTTAAGTTTGAAGGAGATAGCGATCTTCCCGAAAAAATAAAACATTTACAGACACCATACCAAGTTTGGTGCCATTTGTTTCCGCACGACTTGGAAGAAATTATAGTCAGCGAGTCTATTAAATATTCTGGCATAAATCAAATTAATTTTGAGGTAACGGATTTACGTAAATTTATCGGTATTCTTTTCTATATGAGTTACTATAAACTGCCGATCTCAAGAGACTATTGGTCTAAAAACAATCATCGCTGCGTTGAAGTTATAAAAAGACAAATGAGTAGAAGGCGTTTTGAAAAAATTCGTGAAATAATTCACTTCAACGATACAGATAAAAAGCCTACCAGAGATGATCCCGATCGCGATAGCCTGTACCAAGGCGAATTGAATACTAGGTGGCCTTGTTACTACTACAATACAACAATACAAAAAACAACACGCAAACTGCCTTACCACAACTTTACCAGTCTGTCAAAAACATCTGACTACAACACAAAACAAAATTATTTTAAATATATTTTTCAATAAATATGTACATATGTCGGGAGAAAATACAACAAAGTTTTTACAATAATTATTAGATTTTTATTAAAAACAACTCAATATTAATGACGAGCAAATAGTCTTAAATGCATGTGTTCTTATAATTGCAAATACGGTAAATATGACGGTGCAGCAGGATTTAATTGAAAGTGAAATTAATGTATGTATGTATATATCAATGCTGTTTCTTATTCTCATCCTGTCGCAAATCCGTTTCATATATGTAGGTCATCAAGTTCAACATCGTTCGCGTCAGCAGATTGCTCTTCCAGAAAGTCAACACCCTCCACTCCGACTTTCTCCGTACTATGCAGGACACTACATCAAGAGATTGTATTTAGCCATTTAGTTGTGTCTGTTTCGACATCCCCTTGCCACTACATGCTCAGTATTTTTCACTAAAAAAGAAAAATTACTAATATAATAAAATATATACTTTCCAATATTTACCTAGAATGTACTTTCTCAGCCTATTTTTTAAGTCCCTTGGCGTCGGATGGTTATTCAAACCACCTTTGCATCTCATTGCAACAAAAAAAGTCCTACAGTACATATATTTGTTGAAATATGTACACTTTACTTCTTTTTTCTTGTAATTTTTAATTGAACAGGAAACAAAAAAATTAAAAATTTTTGACACTTGGGGTTTGAATAATGCAGTTTTCATTAGAACAGCTGATAATCACCTGCGCTAATGAGGCCACCTGTTTTCAATTCGCCTTGGCCTGTACCTAATACGTCCTGTTATTGAAATGCTGAATAAAACATTTGGAAGTGTTCCGAAGTTGAGTAGACTATGTGTGGACGAGCAAATGTGCTCTACAAAAGTTGGGAGCTATATGAAGCAGTACCTGCCCAATAAGCCAAAAAAATGGGGTTTCAAACTTTTTGTAGTCTGTGATACTATGGGATATGCTTACAAATTCGAAATATATTGTGGATGATCTGAAAGATGCTTAGCAGGGGAACCTGATCTTCAAGCCTCTGCGAATATAGTTGTTCGATTGCTCCGCAAATTTCATCGTTTTAAAAACTATATAGTGTACTTTGACAACTTCTATACCACAATACCGTTATTAGTTTACCTGCGCACACAGGGTATCCTTGCAGTAGGCACCATTCGACGGAACAGAATTAAAAACTGTAAGCTTCCTGATGAGAAGGTGATGATGAAATTTGAACGAGGAACGAGCCAGGAGTATGTTTGTAATATAAATGGTATGGAAGTTACGTCCTTATCGTGGAAAGATAACAGGATTGTTACTCTGGTTTCGACTTACGTTGGTACTATGCCAATAAAGGCAGCCGAAAATGAAGAAGGGTTACCCATAACAATTAAAAGATTTGACAAAAAAGATAAATCAACAAAAAACATACCATGTCCGCAAATCATTAAAGATTACAATTGTCATATGGGTGGAGTTGACTTAATGGACAGCTCAATGGGTCGCCACAAGATAATGATGAAGAGCAGAAAATGGACGAACAGAATATTTTATCATCTTCTTGATATGACGTGTGTAAACGCATGGATACTGTACAGAAGAATAAATAATAAACATCATGCAGATCTGAGACTGATTGATTTTAAGTTGGAGGTGGCAGACATATTGTTTTCTTCTTCATCGAGTGCTCCTACGCAGCGTGGTCGCCCACCCCTAGAGAAACAAATTGAAGAAAAAGGACGAAAGGCAAACGCTCAATCGGCGCCTCCCAAGGATATCAGGCTTGATATGATGAACCATTGGACTATGATGGACAAAAAGGGTAGGTGTAAGCTACCGAATTGCTCTGGACAAACGCGGATGTTTTGCTCAAAATGTAAGGTTAATCTTTGCTTGACAGCCGAAAAAATTGCTTTTATAATTATCATCACAGTTAAAACTGTTTTTACGAATCTTTGCTCTATTTTATTGTATTATTGTTTTACGTTTTGTATTAATACTCGTGTGTATATTGAATTTTATCTATTATTTTTGACATCGTTTTTGTTATCTTTTATTTTGTATATTTAAATAGCTAAACCTGAAATAAAAATATTCCGAAAACTAAAAAATCAAATTATAGTTGTTGATATAAATAATAAAAGCAAACACTTTTTAAAATTTTATATGACACATGCATAATGCATAAAAATTCGCTGTAAACTTCTAATTCATTTAAAAAATTTTTGCCCCTATTGCGGTTCACCACTCAACTCAGTTTGGTCGTGTGAGAGTCAACCCAACTTATGCACAACCACACTCACTTTAGTTATTGCGATACACAATAACTAAAATGAGTTTGGTTGTGCATAAGTTGGGTTGACTCTACACGACCAAACTGAGTTGAGTTGTGAACCGCAATAGGGGCATTTATATGCAATTTCCTTTCAAATATATTCACTGGTAAGTGCTCAGTGTATGTTATAAGATACAACCAGTTTTTTTTAAATAAATTAAAAAAAATTTATATTTCTTAAAGTTGAGTACGCAGATTTGTTTTGTTTTACTTTTTACGTATTATATATTTAATTCATCCAAATCGGTGTTCTTGAGCGTTTAAGGGTTTATTCTAATATATATTAATTAAAAATTTTATGACTAGTACTCTGGTGAATCTGAAACAACGTGCAAAAAATTTCATATTTTTTTGTGCTTCATTTTAATAAAATAGTGTAGCACTAGCCAAGTTGACAAGGGTAAAAACATACATATGTATGTACAAAAGTTGATAATTGTAAACTGGGTATTTCTAATCTAGGGATATTTAGTGTAGCACTAGCCAAGTTGACAAGGGTAAAAACATACATATGTATGTACAAAAGTTGACAATTGTAAACTGGGTATTTCTAATCTAGGGATATTTTCGCAATATGTGTATGGATGTACTGGCGGTACCGCGAGTAAAAATGCTTTAGTTCACATATAATTTGGCATGAAGTACAACAAATGCTGGTTTCAAACCAATTACTTTTATAAGAAAATTTCTTTAGTTCCTTTTCGAATACGGTTTTGGGAATAATTACTGCACACTAATATATCGTGTATATGAAAGATCTTACAAATAACTTAGATATATACTACGTTTATACGCACGTCTTATTTGCAAATAAAAAAGAAGAATGTTGCCGTATAACTTTTTTATTGTAACTTATTAACTCACTTAGCAAGTCGTGAATAACGACACTATTTGCAAATAAAAAGTAAGACGTTGCCACTTCATGAACGTTTTTTGTGTTTTACTTACCAAACAATCATATTTTCGTCACATGGCATCACTAATAATAACAAGTTCTGTATGCAATTTCCCGTATAAACAGTGAATTAGTTATTTGCAAATAGTTATATTTGCAAATAAGACGTGCGTATAAACGTAGTAATAAACAAAAACAACTTACGTGATAGCACACCGTTTATCAATTAACTCACACAAGGAATATTTTTTTTAATATATGTATATATATTTATTTATTAATGTATTGAAGTTTATATAATTCATAATTGAAATAAGAACTTACCGATGATATTTGGATATATTTCCTCCGGCAATTCCAAGACAACGGCTGATTGTTCATACACATAAACAAACGTATGTAAATGCTGCGTCATATCGAACAATAGATGCAATCGTAGATGATTAGGTATATTGTCAATCTTGCAACAAAACAAACCAAAGATATATGTATATATTAGTAACGCTCTATCTATTACAAAATATATTTTTTCAATCCTCTTTTTCGCAAATTGTTTAGTTAAATACATTCTGCTATGGTTTTACATTGTACTGAAAGCTTTTTTCCAAAACGAATACAACTTTGAATTAATAATATCTTTGGATAAGTTTCACCTACCCAATGCCAATGAAATTAAATAATTCGAAAAAGAAAAAAATAGTAACAAATTTGCTAAAGAGTAATAAGCAAAATTATCATTAAGGATCTGTCCCAATAAATGCGAATGAAAATTCCGTTCCACATTTAAATACATACACATATATATGTAATATCTTGAAAACAAAAACACTAAAATTTCGTAGAAAACAAACGAAATTTTCGTTCACATTTGGAGAAAAAAGCCACAAAAATATTTGAATCTGAAAAAATCGGATACGTTCGTAAATGTAACACAGAAAAGCAAACTTTCTCCGTTACACTCATACATATCAAATGATGTTATTTTATTACACAAGTGGCTATTATCTATGTATGTAATGTAATGGGGGTTTGGCCCAGGATATTATCTATGACCCATATTTAATATATTTTTGGACAACATCTCCTTCACTGTTGCAGCTAAGAACGTTTCAATTTATCGTTGCATCGCGGTAGTGCATTTATCATTTTGACAACTTTGGACTCTAGAAATAGCACTTTTACGATTTGACAACTTTTGCTCTAAATTTGACGGCTTCTTTCTTCCTTCCTTTTAGTGAATTTTCAATTCAATGAGCTCCTGTGATGATCAGAGCTCGTGATAAACCTTGATTGTAATGCATTGGCTTCTTTGAGTGATAAACCATTAATATAGCTTATCTTCCGCATTATAAAACTCATCCTTCCTCATAGGGTTTCCTTTTATGTTGCACGCTAACATAATCCTCAATAGTTTTTTATTCCTTTTTTAATGCGTGATATGATCCATTCGGCAGCAACTTACTGGTCCACCAATGATTTAAATAGTCTAAATCGGTCAAACTAAAAGTAAATATAAAATCTACTACGTCATACTCTAAATACTCCCTATCCCAACATATTGAATTCCGGAAAATCAAAATGTTTGCGTCATTAAAATAAATATTAAATATCTGAAAACTTATTAAAACTGTACAAACTACAATCTTTTTAAATTTAAATCTTTATGATTAAAAGAATATGCCAAGAGATTAACATGAAAACTTAGTTTAACTTAACTGAGAAATAAAAGTAAACCTTCAGTAACTGACGATTTTGGTTTTAAATAATATATTAATAAATGACACGTTTGTGTCCACACAATATATTTCATGAGAATACGGTAAAATTGAAGGAACAATTAGATAATTATTAAATTTAATAGAGAATTTAATTGCATGTTTGAATTTTTCTCGATATTAAAAAATTGAATTCAGAATGATACATTTTATCAATTAATTTTTCTCCCCATTTTTTAAATAAAATATCGTTTTGTTATTTTTCATTTGACACCTCTAACTTAAATATAACTGTGAAATCTTCCTCATTTCAACTTATGTCTCGATTATGCATGGATAACCGAATTATTGAGTTGCGTTGCTCTATTCAGCAATCACATATTTTTAGTTGCCAGTCTCAGCTGCCAGAAGCCCTCTGCATTATCATTTTGAAGACTGCCCTATAATTTTTTACGGTCTGCATTAACATTTTGTGCTCTGCATTATTATTATATGAAATTCGGTTGCCACTCATAATCGATCCATTAGATTGGCTACATAATATTTACCTTTATAAGAATATTTTAAGTTTAAGCTATAGTTAACTTGCAAGTGCAGTTCACATTTATCGTAAAAGCTAGCCCTTAGTCATTGGCATTACAAATTTTTAGGACTTATATTTTTAACTAAATATTTCAAGATTTGTGATTTTATGGTCTACCTGTTTTTTAGGATTTCATTACACAATAGAGTATGAAGCAAAAATTTTTTGATTTTACTTTTAGTACTCTCCGGGTAGGTTTGTACAAAGAACAAAATGCTGAGCTATTCGGCCGTGTTCTGACAGCGGCAAGATTGCCAAATCGCAGGCGATTTGCAAATTGCCAAACCCATTCGAGTATTTATATTGAAAACAACAATAAAAAACACAAAATTCAATATAAATACGTGAACTAAATTTTCTTTTCGTTTTATAAAAACCGGCCCTCAGTTTATATTTGAAAGATTGGATAGAAATATGCACAATTTGTTCTTACTTTATGGGTAAAGTTCGATAATAAATTTAGAGTAAATTAAAAAACTAGAATTATCACAAACAGGCATAAGTGCACACAAGAGTATGGAAACGCAAAACAATTTTTGAGTGTGCTTTCATATAGTGTTGGTTGTTCCAGCAGGACGATGATCCCAACACACGAGTAAAATGGATAACAAAGATGATTTCCAACAATAAAACTGAAGTTAGAATGGGTAACTGTGTCTCATCAATGATATACCTAGAAATGCACAGAAATTATATGGCGTCAGGGAGAGCAGCTTCCGAAAATATTATCGATGAAGTGCAGATCTTTAGTAGATCACGGTCAGCCGATGTGCTGCGGTTTAGGCCAAAAAAGCAATATTCCATGAAATATTAAGGGATTTAACAAAACATGGCGAAAAACAATAACATCTACTTATATAATTTGATTTTTTGATTTACAAAGCCGCTACGTAATAATTTTAGATACTTAATATTGAAAATTTATGCCCCTATTGCGGTTCACAACTCAACTCAGTTTGGTCGTGTGAGAGTCAACTCAACTTATGCACAACCACACTCACTTTAGTTATTGCGATACAATGAGTTTGGTTGTGCATAAGTTGGGTTGACTCTACACGACCAAACTGAGTTGAGTTGTGAACCGCAATAGGGGCATTAATCTTTTGGGATATTCTTCCAAAGTAATTGTTAAAACAACTGACCTTCGTAGACTAGTAGGTAGTGTACTAGACTCGTAGTGCGAAGGTCCGAGGTTCGAATCCTGCCACAGAACTCTGGCAGTTTGTGTTTGATAATTAAAGGGAGCGCACAACAAGCCTTCACTGGCTTAAGTGTATGTCGTATGACATGGGCGATAGCCTCCAATCAACCTAACCAAATTGTTAAAACAATTAGTTTTTTAAAAAATGTCTTCTTTAGCTGTTCACATACCGACATATATTTTGTTTGTTTTGCTATAAATATATACATACGAGGTCGAATGTTTTTAAATTGTTTAAAGTTCACTGACGATTTGGTTTAGCGACCAATGAAATGAAAGGAACAGCTAGTCACAACAAACAAAACATTTTTTGTAACTTTAGGTTGTTTTAGTGAAGTAAAATATTTGCTTTATAAATTTTTCTCACTAAATTCGATCTGAAGATAATAAAATAGGATATTATTCTAAACATGGATTAAAACCCTATTTTATTTAAAACGAAAATTTTTCATGTTGGTGCTAGTATTATTTTGCACAAATCTATAAATTTAACATTTTAATATTGAGAAAATATATACGAATTTTTGGAAACCGTTACATTTGAGTGAAACGTTTTAGGATATAAAGAATATGATTTGTTTGATTTAAAACTTATTTTCCTTTTAAATAACAATCGGGCTTCCAAAACCGTTTTGTAATATATGACATACCTAGTTTTTTTTATATATGTACATATATAAAACAAGTATTTAATTTTTAGCAATATTCTATGGACTAAACTCACTAATTATGTAACTTATTTTACATCACCACTTAGGGGTTAAATAAAGTTTCATTTAAAATAAGGAATTATTTAACATTTTATTTATGTAAGTATGTATATCTCGCGTATTCACATGACAGGCTTTTTACGTTCATAAAAAGCAAAATCGAAGCCATTGCCTTTTACATGACTAGCGAAACTTAGTAATGAATTGCCATATTAACTATGTATGTACATATATGCACGTCTTCGTCACTTACTATTATATAAGCAACTAAAAATCGTTAAATATTCCAACAGCATGCATTTGAAAAAGTTCAATTAGTTCAACGAAGTAGTTTTTGATAGTCCCAATTTAAAAATTGGAAATAAACTACATTTTCGGAATACGTACTGTTCAAACTTTCACATTGAATGCACATGCACATTTATACATGTGTATGTGCATAAGTTTGCATGACATTGTGAGCAGAATTCGATCGTTGAGTTAATATCCAAAGTCAGCATAATTTCATTTGCTGTCTGAGTTCATTGCTTTCTGTATGTAAGAATGACAGACTGCAAATGTGAATGCAATGAACTTCAACAGAATTTGATCGCTTCAGTCAAAATCCAAATTCAGCATAATTTTATTTATTACCTGAGTTCATTGCTTTTCTTTATACAATGTGAATGCAATGAACTTTAGCAAAATAACTAAATGTAAAAAAAAATGTATTCTACCATAAATCGCAAATAAGCATTAATTTAGTATTTAAGCCAATGAATTTTTAATAAACATTGAGAGAAGTAATCAAACAATTAAATCGACTATTTCTTTCCATTTTCTCCGCATCAACCGGGTTTCAAGTGCTCGAGTTGAACTAACTGTTTTCTTGGTGATTCACCTTGAAAACAATCCAAACGACCAAGGCAATTCGGCTCTTGGTAATTCAATTCATCTGATTGGCAAACTAGCCAAATCAAAAAACATTGGTGACCCCGACGTGATCATCAAAAAAAAAAACCCATTGGTGACCCCTGACATCCTGTAACTTGGCACAGGATCTATACAACGCTTAAGTCAACAAGGCAACTAACATGGCTCAACAAGAAGTCAATCAACATGCGGTTCCTACAGTTACTGGCACAACAACGCAATCGTCTACATTTGCAACAAGCTCCTTAATTCGAAGACAAAATGCAATGATAGCGTCTTTAAAGAGGATACTCAGTATAAATTCAACAACTGAGAATATGAAGCTCAAAGAAAAACTTTGGTAACAGATACAAGATCTGCATTTCACAATATGGGAGTCCTGTCAAGATCCTCTGCAAGAAGGATACGACATGGAGTCATACGAAAATCTTGAAAGGCTGACCATGAACAATTTCGCATTGACGTCATCAGCTGAAGCGCCACAAAGCTTGGCATATGGTCAGAATAATGTCCTACCACTACCAAAGATTATAATACCGAAGTTTAACGGCGAGTACTTAAAATGGCAAGCGTTTTTTGATCTATTTTCAGAATTAATAGACAAACAACAGCTTTCGCCAGTACAAAAAATGTGGTATTTGAAGTCAAATTTAGGAGGAGAAGCTGAAAAATTGATCAGCCACCTCTCGGCTACTGCTGAAAACTACGCAACAGCCTGGACGCTTTTACAAGAGCGATACAACAATCGGCGAATTCTTGTTGCATCAATAATCCAGCAGCTACTCGATCAACCGTCTGGCGGATCATCAGCAGCAGCCATCAAACACCTGCATGACACCACTCAGGAATGCTTACACGCATTACAAAACATCGGGATCGACACAACCTCCTGGGATCCAATTCTGCTGCATTTACTTACCAAAAAGTTGGATCGTAGCACCCATGTTCTATACGAGAGATCGATCACAAATCCAAAGGAGCTCCAGCAAGTGAAAGAATTTTTGGGCTTTCTTGAAACACGCTTTCAGTCCATGGAAGCGATGGGACAAAAGGAAAAACCACCTTCAAAGGTGTGTGCATCTGCTGCTTCATCAAAACAATCCGAAAAGGCATGCAGTCTGTGCAAAAATGGCTCGCATCAACTGTACCGATGTCCAAATTTCCAACAACTAACACCACCACAACGCCTGAATTATGCACAGAAACAGAAATTATGCGTGAACTGCTTAAAATCAGGTCATGCAGCCAAATACTGTACCTTAAGGTCATGCGCCAAATGCAACAAAAAACACAATTCACTACTGCATTTGGAAAAAAGGGATCATCCACAAAAGGAAGGACCAACGAGTGAAACAGTCAATAAAAACAGCTCCCACCTGACATCATCGGCGACAATCACTCTTCCTGCAAATGATAAATCGCAAGTCACTTCGCTAACTACAGCCAAAACCCAGTTCGCGGACTCATATGTTTTACTCAGCACAGCAGTAGTTAAGGTAAAAACTGATACAACAGAAGTTGAATGCCGCGCCCTCCTTGACTCCGGATCCCAAGCAAATTTCATTACTGAACGTTTAGTAAAACGACTGGGTATTTCAATGCAGCCTTCATCGTTAAACATTAATGGTATTGGAGCTACTAACACAAAAATACACCGCAGAGTAAATGTATCCTTGACCTCTCGTATTAACAATTTCTCAACACGGTTTGAGGCATATGTTCTTCCTCGCATTATTTCACAACAACCGTCACGATTTATCAACACTGAAGGGTGGTCGCTGCCAAAAAACCTAACATTGGCCGACCCAGGCTTCAACCGCCCCGAAAAAATCGACATATTATTGGGTGCAGAGCACTATCATCAACTGCTGACAATCGGACAAATAAAATCATCCGATCAACTGCCGATCTTACAAAACACGGTATTCGGCTGGATAGTGTCAGGAAAAATAAATGGAGATTGTCCAACGGATATTTCATGTGGAATCTGTACTACGGATGAAGCCCTCGAAACGTCTATCGCCCGACTGTGGGAGTTGGAAGAAGTTAAATCAAATGAAAAACCGCTCTCGATAGCAGATAAACAATGCGAAGAACACTTTGCACAACATACGACCAAGAACGATCAAAACCGATTCATAGTGAAGATACCCTTTCATCAAAGTCCTGCTGCTCTTGGAGACTCACATGGAATTGCACTTAACAGATTTCTCGCCCTCGAACGCCGGCTACAGAAAAATCCCGAATTGAAGGCACAATACACAAAATTCATGAACGAATATGAATCGATGCCACACATGACAAAAATATCAGCAAATGAAATCCTCACACCAAACTATTTCATACCACACCACTGCATACTGAGGCCTGAAAGTTCAACCACTAAGCTTCGTGTAGTCTTTGATGCGTCTTGCAAAACATCATCAGGGCAGTCTTTGAATGACCTAATATACACAGGACCCTCAGTGCAAAGCGAATTATTCTCCATCCTGTTGAGGTTTCGATTACCAAGATTCGTTTTCACTGCTGATGTCGAAAAAATGTATAGGCAAGTCCTAGTTTCTCCTGAAGATCGTCACTTTCAGCTCATTATTTGGAGAAAGGACACCACAAAACCTATAACCTACTATCAACTCAACACAGTTACATATGGTACACGCGCTGCTCCGTATTTAGCAACTAAATGTCTGCAACAACTCGCTAAAGAAAACACTGTTCGTTACCCTCTTGCCTCGAAATTTCTGCAAGAGAATTTTTATGTTGATGATGGGCTTGGTGGAGCAGATAGTTTGGTGACTGCAATAGATTTGCAAAATCAACTAACACAAATGATGAAAGAAAGTGGTTTTAATCTTCGCAAGTGGTCTGCAAATCATCCACAGTTACTCCAAAACATACCACAAGGTGATCTGGAAGTAAATTTGGACTTTGAAAGCGCAAATGCTGACTCTATAAAAACATTAGGACTCATCTGGCTGCCGAAGGAGGACAAGCTTTGTGTTAAAGTTAACATCGAGGCAATTAACAAAATTACCAAACGTACAGTCACATCAGATCTTGCGAGACTTTTCGACCCACTGGGAATCCTCTCTCCAATTGTGGTGACAGCCAAGATGTTCATCCAAGAATTATGGGAATTGAAATTAGATTGGGATCAATCTCTACCTCAATCGTTACATACCAAATGGAGTTCTTTTCGCACCGATCTAAATGAGCTAAAAACCTTGGAAATATCGAGACACATCTTTAAGGGAGAAATCCCAGCTTCAGTCCAACTACATATTTTTACGGATGCGTCAGAAAAGGCGTATGGAGCAGCAGCCTACATACGGTCAGTGTTCAAAAACGGGACCATTATGAATCGACTCCTTTGTGCTAAATCCCGTGTAGCTCCACTCAAAAGGCAAACAATACCGAAATTGGAGCTATGTGCAGCGGTGTTAGGAGCGCAGTTAGCTACAAAAATTAGATCTGATCTGCAGTGGACCAGCCCGGTTTGGTTTTGGACCGATTCAGAAATTGTGCTGTCATGGATAAATTCATCATCTGCATCATTCAACACCTTTGTGGCCAATCGAATTGCAATCATTCAGGCAGAAACTCAAATAGATCAATGGCGTCACGTCAGCTCAAAATGCAATCCAGCCGACATTTTATCTCGAGGAATATCGCCAAGGGCCCTGAAGGAATGCACACTGTGGTTTTGTGGACCCTTATTTCTGCATGGAGCAGAAGCAGCATGGCCATTGAAATTTAATCCAAGCCTGAGCATTCCGACCACTTTGGAAAGAAAAAGAAAATCACTAGAATCATATGTGGCAGTAATAGACGGACAGGATTTCGTCTACAAGATCAACCACAAAAATTCGTTCTTCCGATTACAGCGAATAATTGGGTACGTCATGCGTTTTATTACTCACACCAGATGCCGAAAGGACAATCGACAGCCTAACAGAACATTAACAACAACTGAGCTGGATCAAGCCCTAATTCCGATCATTAAGCAAATGCAAGCAGCAGATTTCAAGGATGAAATTCTACACTTAAAAAAATACAACGAAGTTCAAAAAACAAGCAGCTTGTGCAACCTGTCTCCTTTTCTAGATCGAAATGGTTTAATTCGTGTTGGAGGCAGGCTTGAGGCATCCTCATTGGCATATGACTCGAAGCATCAACTTGTCATTCCATATAATGATCCCATTTCAAAATTAATCTTCGAAATGGTTCATAAAGACAACAAACACTGCGGAGCGCAAACGCTCCTAGGCATCATCCGACAACGCTACTGGCCAGTAAAAGGAAAAATTATGGCTCGTGCTACAGTTCATCGCTGTACAATATGTAGCAGGGCTAAACCAAAAATGTTTGAACATATAATGGGAGATCTGCCTGCAACACGAGTATTACCAGCTCGGCCATTCGTAAATGTTGGAGTCGACTACTGTGGTCCACTTGAAGTTCACTACAAACTGAGAGGGAAAAGGCCGCACAAGGCTTATATTGCAGTATTTTGTTGTTTCGCAACAAAGGCTGTACATCTGGAGCTAGTGAGCGATCTCACCACAGAGGCATTCATAGGTGCTCTCAAGAGATTTATCAGCCGCCGTGGACACTGCCAAAATTTGTATTGCGATAACGCAACGAATTTCGTTGGAGCGAAAAATAAACTACCCGAACTTGCATCCATAATCTACACATCAGAAGCACAAGAAGCAATTACAAGCGCCTGTGGAAAAAGGGGCATACAATTCAATTTCATACCGCCAAGATCACCACACTTTGGCGGACTATGGGAGGCGGCGGTAAAATCTGCCAAACATCTCTTAGTCAGAAGTGTAGGTAACGCGTCGTTGACTTATGAAGAACTCGAAACCTTAGTCATCGAAGTCGAAGCTATTCTTAACTCCAGACCAATTTCACCGCTATCAAACGACCCAAACGACATCGGTGCCTTGACTCCAGGGCATTTCCTTATTGGAGAGCCTCTCACTGCCCAAATCGATGCGCAAGCCAAGTCAAACAACGTCAAGCTGGCGACAAGATGGAATTTGGTATCTCGTCTCAAACACGAATTCTGGAATAGATGGTCACGAGATTACCTGAATGAATTACAATATCGTAACAAATGGCAAAAGCAATCAGAAACTCTTAAGCCTGGAGCCATCGTCATACTCAAAGAAAATAATACCCCGGTTATGAAATGGCCTTTGGGACGTGTAATTAAAACCTACAAGGGAAGCGACGATATCGTCAGAGTTGCAGATGTCAAAACAGCTTCGGGTGTATTTAAACGCGCGATTCGTTATCTGGCACCACTTCCTACATCTGACGATGAAAGCAACGAGTGCCAGGATCAACCAATTCAACAATTGTCGATGACGTCAAATGATAATCATGCAAAAGAGAGTCAGAGACAGCAACCTTCATTGTCAACCGATGAAATGCCGACTAAGAGAAGTAGAAGGATGTCAGCAGCCAATGCTATGACGACAATATTGATGGCACTGGTTGCTCTTCCCCTTATTTTAGCGAATAAAATTGAGCATAAAGAATTTGACTCCAACATTGGCTTACATTTTGAAGGAATCGGCAGCACACGAATCTCCAGATCGGAATGGAATATCATAGCCTACTATGAACTACAGTCATATTGGACAGAGATGGCTGCCCTCACAAATGGAACATCAACACTGCAACATTTATGCAACATTATAAAGCAAAAGTCAAACTGCCTAAGTGTGCTACGGACTATTGAATTCGGCTTACTAGATCTGAAGGACGAAAATACTCTGTTAAAAGAAAAGAGAGTTAAGCGTGGTGCGATCAATATCATCGGAAACGTTGCCAATTCACTATTTGGAGTTCTCGACTCAACCTATGCAGAACAAATGTCCAATACCATCGATTACATTAAGGCAGATGAAACCAACCTAAGGGAGCTTTTAAAAAATCAAACATCTCTTATTGACGCAACACTCAATATATTCAAACAAGACGAGCTTAAAATAAAGGAAAAGTTTGACAGCCTGGACATCCAACTAACCGAAATCATATCAAGGATACATGAGGAAGAAGAAGAAAACTATCAAACTAAGCTATTTAATATCTTTATATCACTATCGGTTCAGCTTTCTGTGATATCTTCCAGACTACATCGAATACAATCAGCAATAGTTTCATCACTGTCCGACTCGCATCATGGAAAAATCAGTCCAATATTGTTATCACCCTTACAACTCCAATCTGAACTAATACAAGTGAGAAATCACCTCCCTGCATCTCTACAGTTACCAGTAAACCAAGATAACCTCATGCAACTTTATAGCCTCATGACTGTGAAGGGTGGAGTAACAGAAAATCATGTCATCTTTCACATAGCTATTCCATTATGTAATCCAGAAATTTTCTATCTCTATAGACCACATCCTATTCCAGTCCTGATAAACAACACACTGATTGCAATAAAACCGTGCAGTGACCTGTTAGCAATCAATAACCACAGGGATCACTATTTCATGTTAACTGAAAAACAGTGGAGGTCATGTACAACGATAAGGGAAGACGAGTTTCTGTGCCCGAACATACAATCTACATTTGATGCAGACGCTGACAACTGTTGGTGCGAAATGTCACTTTTCAACAACAATTCACGCACTGGCTGTAATTTTGTATCTCTTACAAACAACCCATCATTCACACAAATGGAGCACAATAATCAATGGATGTACACATTGAAGCATCCTATTCGAATGACAGCAGTATGTGGACAAGACCATTCACAACTCACGCTAAAAGGGTCTGGACTCATCAAAATAGGTCCAGATTGCACACTTAAGCACAAGACAATTACAATTCAAGGTCATAAAACATACTCATCATCACTGAAGTCATCGTATACAGTTAGTGCTAACATAAGCGACATTGCACATCCAAAACAAATGCGCACGCTGTTTCAAGACTTCCATATAAACCACTACTCCGATCATCTCCAAAACATTTCTGATGTTCAAAATAAGTTACATCAACAGGTGCTAACGGAGCTACCATCGCAAATCCAACACATGAGATATCATCACGCAACTGTGGCATACTCTGCGCTTCTTTTAACAATTGTGATCATCATAATAATTATCTACAGAAAAATACAGTGTCGAAAGGTGCAACCAAGTCAACAACCTTGTCCAGCTGTCCGTCAACATGTCACACCGTCCGAGTTTATTACTACGGTTACGTAAGGAAGATTCCGAAGCAATCTGAAAGAATGCACAATTTATCAATCATTATTCAATGCATTTTTATGTACTCGCAATTTGTATTGTCTTCTATTTTTAATTTTTTTTTGTTTCTAAATATTAAGTAAACGTGTTTCATTAGCAAGTAAGTCATTCTGTTTGATAACACTGAAGCGACTCGGTTCTGTCAAATCAGCAATTTCCTCTTAGTTGATCATAGCTCAACGGCCGGGTGTATGTTCAAACTTTCACATTGAATGCACATGCACATTTATACATGTGTATGTGCATAAGTTTGCATGACATTGTGAGCAGAATTCGATCGTTGAGTTAATATCCAAAGTCAGCATAATTTCATTTGCTGTCTGAGTTCATTGCTTTCTGTATGTAAGAATGACAGACTGCAAATGTGAATGCAATGAACTTCAACAGAATTTGATCGCTTCAGTCAAAATCCAAATTCAGCATAATTTTATTTATTACCTGAGTTCATTGCTTTTCTTTATACAATGTGAATGCAATGAACTTTAGCAAAATAACTAAATGTAAAAAAAATGTATTCTACCATAAATCGCAAATAAGCATTAATTTAGTATTTAAGCCAATGAATTTTTAATAAACATTGAGAGAAGTAATCAAACAATTAAATCGACTATTTCTTTCCATTTTCTCCGCATCAACCGGGTTTCAAGTGCTCGAGTTGAACTAACTGTTTTCTTGGTGATTCACCTTGAAAACAATCCAAACGACCAAGGCAATTCGGCTCTTGGTAATTCAATTCATCTGATTGGCAAACTAGCCAAATCAAAAAACATTGGTGACCCCTGACATCCTGTAACTTGGCACAGGATCTATACAACGCTTAAGTCAACAAGGCAACTAACATGGCTCAACAAGAAGTCAATCAACATGCGGTTCCTACAGTTACTGGCACAACAACGCAATCGTCTACATTTGCAACAAGCTCCTTAATTCGAAGACAAAATGCAATGATAGCGTCTTTAAAGAGGATACTCAGTATAAATTCAACAACTGAGAATATGAAGCTCAAAGAAAAACTTTGGGAACAGATACAAGATCTGCATTTCACAATATGGGAGTCCTGTCAAGATCCTCTGCAAGAAGGATACGACATGGAGTCATACGAAAATCTTTATTTTATTATCGAATAGGTAAAAATTACTTTCAAGCACGAAAAAATATATAACGCAACCCGGCGCAAAACTATGTGTGATCGCAAACAAGTTAGATTTACCGAATCAGACCTTTCCTCCTTACCGAATTATTGTGTACTGAGTAAAATTTTAGCATAGCCGGAACACGATTTCATATTTTGAAATATTTTGTACGACTCATTACGATAAATTTCTTTGATTACATTTCCACAACATATAATTATCCCAATATATCTACAAGTTGAACACAAGCAATTTTTGGGATTCCTTTTTTGAAATAAAAATAAAATATATCTTAAAATAAAATTATGTTATATTTTTAAACAATTTAATGTAAATACATACTGACAAAGAGGCTGATCATATATAGCTTGAATTTTTTTCTAGAAAAATCATATTAAGTGTTGTTTAAATTTTTGAAGTGATTATAGTTAAAAAGACTATACACGAGAGTAGGTACATTTTTTACATATAAAACAATTACTTGCAAATTGATCAGATTTATATTGTTGATTTAATCATTGGTTTCTTATACTTATGTATGCATATATATGCATACATTTTTATATAAAAACACCTCGCAAACCTGCGAAAAACAATTTGTGTGATCGCATAGATATTAGATTTACCGAATCAGACTCCTTACCAAATTATATTGTGTATTGAGTAAAATTTTAGCATAGCCGGAACAGGATTTCATATTTTGAAATATTTTGTACGACTCATTACGATAATTTCTTTCATTACATTTCCACAATATATGTGGAATTATCCCAATATAAGTACCTACAAGTTGAACACAAACAATTTTTGCGATTCCTTTTTTGAAATAAAAAATATCTTAAAATAAAATTATGTTATATTTTTAAACAATTTAATGTGAATACACACTGACAAAGAGGCTAATCATATATAGCTTGAAATTTTTTTTTTTAGAAAAATCATATAGTGTTAAAATTTTTGAAGTGATTATAGTTAAAAGGACTGTATACACGAGAGTAGGTACATTTTTTTTACATATAAAATAATTACTTGCAAATTGATCGGATTTATATTGTTGATTTAATCGTTGGTTTCTTATGTATATATATGCATACATTTTTGTATAAAAACACCTCATTTTGTAAATAAAAATGAGTAGTTAGTTTTTATGGGTGATTGGTGGCTTTGCTTGCGGTTTAACATTGGAATCAAAAGAAAGATTTATACATACATACTACATTTTTGTGTTAAATTATTATAATTCATATTTTTCTGTTAAGTTTTTAATACGAAGGGAGTTTTCAATATATTTTGTAAAAAAAACTTATTAAGTCTACTAAAATATAAAAATCTTAAGATCCTAAAAAAAGCAAGGTTCATAAAAATAGCATATAACGTGCTCATTTTCGTAATAGCTATAAATTAGAATAACATAATTTTTTTATAATCTATACACAGGCTGTATTTCAATTCGTTTGCTGTTTATTTTCTTGTACCTCTTAAATAAGACTGCAGACAATTACACTTAATGTTTTATTAGTTTTTATTTTTTCTCTGAATAAAATTAAAATTTTATTGCCTGATTATCCTGCCTGAGCCTACTGCATTTCTCTTCCTTGCTTTCCTTTCCTGCCTGCCTCCCCTTTTGTCTGATAGTTTTGTTTTATTTTTTTGTATTTTGCTCTATTTTTACCTATTTGCGAGGGACGAAAAAATTTTTAAATTTTTTATTAGCATTTAAAATTTACATTTTCAAAATTATATTTCAGGAACTGATGATATACAACAGAACGCTGATAATATAAAATGGAGTCTTGTGATTTGTAAAAATGGTGTTTTTCTAATAAGGTTATCAAGCTACCTATTTTGAAAAAAAATTATGGATTATGAATACAATTTGTAAAAATTATCGCTTATAGGTGCATATTCTTTTTTTCAAAATGGGGTAGACTTACTAGTTTCTTTACATGGCAGAGAAAACTTAACTTTATTTGTTGATGTCTGTAACAGAATTTCTACAATCTAATTGTTTCTGGCGCATAAATTCGCATCTTCAGAGCGAAATTTTTTTTTCAAAATGGTAACTTTAAAATTTTGAGACAAAAACAACACAGTAACATGAAGTTGAAAGTAATTTTGAATTCAAACACATTTTGTGAGCATAGAAAATAATAATAAAAAAAAAAAAATTTCCTTTTCCGTGCCATGTAATTACACTCGTCAACATTTATTTTATTTATTCAACCACGTACCTTATCTAATACCTTCTGTTTCCACTACCACCTCCAATGTTTCCACCACCGGGTCCACCGCCACTGTTATAATTATTACCACCAAAACCACCGCCTTGTTGACCACCACCTTGGTTACCTCCTGAAATTGTTTTTCATTATAGAAGAGATAAAATAAAACGAGTTCGCCCGTAAATGCACCATTATGCTGAATCTATTAGGATTTTATGATTATTTCACGATGCTTTTTAATTGCTCTATATGGCTTTTTTCCACATACGCAAGATGTTTTGTTTCCCCACCATTTGCTTAAGTGATACTTTTTGAAAACTCTTATGCAGTACAACGATGCATTTCCGAACAAGACCTACAACATATGTAAATAGCTTACCCTTATTAAAACCATATGGCGCAGGACGGTTGTTGCCGAAATTATTACGTTGAGGTCCACCACCATAACTTTGTTGGTAATCGTTACCGAAATTACCACTACCACCACCTGCGGCGCTGCTTCCACCCCAACCACCACCACCGCCGCCATTAGATTGTGGACCGCCAAATCCACCACCGTTGTTCCAACCACCATCACTTCCGCCACCATTGTTCCAGGGACCTCCAGAAGGTTGATTATTCCAACCTCCAGGGCCACCACCTTGGCCTCCGCCAAAGTTACCAGTATTTCCAAAATTATTACCGCCCCAATTACCACCATTCTGGCGATTACCTCCCCAACCACCACCTTGGTTCCCACGATCACTGCGACCGCCGCCGCCACCGCGACCGCCTTGATTGCCAGGACCACCTCCTCCACGGCCACCGCCTCCACGCCCACCATCCATATCTTGTTTGGCAATTGCTTTTTTAACATCCAAAGTCTTATTTTTAATAGTATGACTTTTTTGCAATATAATTTTATCAACTGGATCATAATCATCAAATTCTACAAAAGCGAAACCACGTTTTTTGCCAGTTTCTTTATCCGACACAATGTTAATGCCCAAAATGTTACCGAAATCCTTGAAATATTCACGTAAACACTCCTCATCGTGATCGTCGCGAAGTCCACCTACGAACAATTTCTTAACAGTAGCACCAGCATTTGGGTTATCAATTTCTTGACGTGGTACAGCACGCTTTGGCTCTACGGTGCGGCCATCGATCTTATGGGGGCGAGCATTTTGGGCATTATCAATCATATACGACTGTGAATATGTGATGAAACCAAAACCACGAGACCTTTTTGTCTTAGGATCTTTCATAACGACGACATCTACAATATTACCCCACTTTTCGAAGTGTGCTTTTAAGCCCTCGTCTGTTGTGCGGTAATCTAAGCCGCCAATAAACAACTTACGCAATTGCTCGGGTTCATTGATGGGCTGAAATCAAAATTACATCGTGCATTACATAGGCATACATTCCATATCTGTTATAACTAAAAATTTAAATACATACGGCCTTATTCATAAAAAATATTGTATGTTTATTAAAGGTTTATTTGACAAATATCCCATAGAAATATGTCAAATAAGCCCTTAATAAACATACAATAATTTTTATGAATACCGCAGATAGTCTGTAATATTGATTTTTACAATTTTTCCATTTAATTTTATCGTAGCACTCTTCTCTAATGAGCTTCACAAAATATGAGATGTTAATAAAAAAAAAAAAAAAACACATTTCAAGTTGCTCTTTACGCATTAATTTTTGTTGCAACCTCTCTGAATTCTTATAATGCATTTACAGTTAATAACTCATTATTGCGATACTTTAGAAACACCACACAAAATTAAATGTGTATGTAAGTCTGTTAATATAAGCGCATGTTATATGGATTGTGATTGACTTGCTACATATGAAACATGCCGAGAAGCAGAACTTTAGAAGACGTAATCCAACTGTAACTACATCGGCAAGTGTCCCAAATATTGCAGTTATATTTTCCTTGCAAAGGCAAACTGTTTAAAATACATATATTACATAGGGCTAAAAATTAGCAAAGGTCGGGACTAAAATCTTCAAGTGGTCGAATATTTAATACCCGGCAGAGCAGTACGCTTCATAATAATAAAGTTTAAAAAATACTCAAATATCTATCAGAGGCCTTGCAAAAGAACTTCAGGAAGAATGTGGTGTTATTGCATTGCACGAAACAATAAAAGTTACATAAAAACAAGTATACATCAAACTGCAGCGGGAAAAATCACTTTTTGTACAAAATGTTGAAAATGTCTTCATGCTTTTAAATACGCCTGATGATCACTGGAGCGACGACATAGAGTATAACGACAGTCTCTAAAATCTATGACGCTGTATTTCCAGCAAAGGAATTTTAGAAGTTCTATGGATGCGCAACAATGTTTCGATATCTTGAGAGCTCATTTAATAAAAAGTGCAAATTTTGTTTTAATGGAGGACTGTTGTTTAATTGCAAAAAATTTTAGATACGCCGAATCAGTCTACTAGTCTTGAACCCGATATCTGAGGGAAAAATTGCAAACCGTAATGAATTAAAAAGCGCAATATTATATAGAGGAATGGAATAAAATTCTAAACAAATTCAATCAATACATTAAATAAGTTCGAAGAAAAAGAGATTAAAACCCGATGAAAGCGCTAAAGTAGGCCATACGAAATATTAAAACCCAAAAAATATAGGATTTTATAGTTTCTCTAAAAATATATAGAATTTCTCGACAGAAGAATTTTCATTCTTTATACCCATTTTCGGATTTCTTATATTGTAGTAAATACATTAATTCATCTTTGTTAAAAAAATCTTGAAAATCATTACTTTTTTTGTCAATGAATAATTCATATATTTTATTTTAAAAACATATTCTTGACATACTGTGTATGAACATATGTAAGTACATGTTGTCCAAGTTCAGGTATCAACATTATGTACATATGTACATAAGTATGTATATGTATGTAATTGTAAAAAGCATAATGGCATTACGTACATAGAATGAAAAAAATATGTACTTAAATAAAAAGCACGAGTTTGTGGCCATATACATACATATATGTATGCATACTTATAAGTATACACATATCTTATGTAAAAATGGGGCAAATAACCCCATTTTTGTATATACAAGCGTAAGAAATATGCTTGCAAACATATTCATATGCATATGCTATACTTATATGTAAGTATGTACATACATATGAACAAATTAAGCCGCCATTTTGTGTTTTCAAATTTCTTATACACAAATTTTCCAAAGAATGAAATATAGATGAAGTTTGCAAGTTGAACATTTTCATTATACAGACTTTGTTTTAAACGTAAATTTTTCACACAATATAGAACACATTTAAACATACCTCATCATCATAACCGTTTCCATTTTCGCTTTTCGCATTCGCAGACATTTTAGTCCAAATTTGCAAATAAAATAGTTTAACTCAATTTCTCCCACAAAAGCCTTTATTGAAAGAATGATACGATAGAGCTCCGAAACGTGCACTTAACTCGGCGGCTTTCTTTGACGAATTGAACGCGGCCGGTTTCCTTCTTTGCGTTTTCGAGCATACAAAATGCTTCATTCGTTAAATATCGGAATAAACTACGCACCACATTTCCACAAGCATGGGCTTGTTTTGCGTTACCAACACGTAACAACAAAAGGCATAGTAGCACTACGCCTTGGACATAACATGAACATATCGCGATTTTACAATAGTACTAATATGTTGATGTTTTTGTACGTGGCGAATACGTGTCGCTGATCATGTTCAGACATATCATTCCTTTTTAAACGTGTGTTTTACATTTTCGTATGTATGTGTCGTTTCTATTCTGATACACGAATGCATATGTATATTTTGTTTTACATTGCAAACATGGTACATATTATGGAACATATTATTAAGCAACGATGACACATGAACATGAGCTGCGTCCACGAACGGAATTCTTGTCCGACATATGTTATGAACAATGTTCATACCAAGTTAATGGCTAGTGGAGGGCACTATTTAGCTGAAGAAAAATACTTTGTTTTTTCCATATGATATATTTTTTTAAATGTGCTTGCCACTCAGTACGGTTCTGAATAGCAACTATTATGCGAACATGGTAGTTCGAACATACGCTCACGAAATGGTGGCGGCACTTGTACAAAACATGAGCGGTGCCCACTTCCAAACAAATGTGCTACATATGTTTTGAGTAATATCACAGAATATATATGAAATCGTATATATTAGCTATCCCTTATTCGACATATTGTTAACGTCAAAAGAGTTGACATGTCTAATTTAGCCTATGGTAATATTATCAACAAGTTGATGGCTAACAAGCCGATCACACCAGCCATGAAAATAAAAGCGTAAGTAATAAAATCACGTTAATGTTATATGTATACCAGCGATATTACTGTTTTGCTTTGCAGTGCGACCACACGGGCAATCTGTTATGTCTTAATACCAGCAATAACGCCGGCAGAAATACGTCATCAAATTGCTTACTTTCAACATTGTTGTGTTGATGGCGAACATGTAAATATCTTAGAACATAAATTTGCCAGTTTTTGGTAAAGAAGGTTGTGCGTGTTTTATATTACTGTGTGTTATATTTTTTTACTGTTTTAAACTCGTTCACCTCTGACCACTCCATTTCTTTTCTTAATGAATTGCAAAATTTTAATGTAAATAAGTTTCATTTTTTTTTTTTTGTTGATATACTCACCTTCTTATAATTATTTGCACTTTTCTTGTAAACATTTTTACGTTTGTAGCCTAGTTTTTAATTATTTTTCCTTTCAAATATACATGGGCGTAGCTAGGTATGGGCCTAAGGGGCTGTGGCACCCACCTAATTCTATAACAATTTTTTTTTTACATGCATACAATATAAAATTATTAAAAAATACACAGGGTATTGTGGACGGATTGCTTTTTTCTATTCAAGAAAACACAGCCAATTTAGGAATAGAGATGTCTGTTCCAAAGATAGTCTCTCGTCAAACGCACTGTTCAAATCCCCCATTTTCATCACGTGCTGAATACTGGAAGCGATCTATATACATTCCTTATATAGATTCTTTAATTTCATCACTAGACAGAAGATTTAATGAAGAGAATAGGCTAGCGTTTGCAATTCATTGTTTGCACCCGTCAAAAATGCTTTCTTTGAAGCTGGAAGTGCTTAAAGATGACACAAAAACGTTTGAGCATTTTTATGAGTTGGATGATTTGGAAGGAGAAACTGAGCTTTGGTATAATTCTCGGCAACAAAAAAAAAATGGGTAAAGACGAATTAGCCGATTTAGAGCTGGCGAGTATTTTGAAAGACGCTGGATTATTTTATAGAAATATAAGGAAGGCGTTATTAATTTCATTGTCACAGCCGTGCACTACTGCAACTGTTGAGCGGTCATTTAGCACTATAAGGCGAGTAAAAACTTGGTTGCGCTTCACAATGACTGAAGCTCGTTTAAACAGTAAAATAATATGCAATTTTACTTATTATCAAAAAATAAGTATATTGTGTATTGCAGGACTATGTATGCTAAGCGTCCACAGAAGATTGGTAACCGAGAAGGACGAATTTTTGGAAAAAATTCTAGCAAAATTTTCAGAAGATCCACGCAGATTACTCCTCAAATAGATCGAAATTGTAATAATCATAAAAAATCATAATTTTCGTGGCACCACCCTATTTCATATCCTAGCTACGCCCTTGCAAATATATGTTTGTACATAAACGTTAATTATGACAACTAAATTTGACAGATTGTGTTCAGAGATAATTGCTCAGCAATATCTTATAGCAATTATTGCTAAACATGTGTTTAAACACATATTCGTGCGGTCCACACGCAAATATCTTGTGTCGGTAATCGATTTTAGCAGTTGCCACGGCATAAATTGCCAATCAGATTGCTCGTGTGGTCGGGTAGTTAACAAGTCTTTTAGAACATGAAATGACGTATAATATTTAGAGGGTTTTTAAGTACGTCTACGTCACCACCACAAACAAAGAAGATTTTCAACTGCAAATCTTAACATCATATCAACAACATTTCATGTCTAATGCACATGGTGTAGTAATGAAGGCAGCTAGTTATGATAATATGGATGGTTGTTTGAACAAATGCTTTCACAACGCTTATGGCAGTGCCCATTAATAAAATCTATGCAATAATTTATTAATCAACTTTTTATAAAAAGTTTAACACTTTCATTTTGAGCTTGTTGTCAATTTAGCTTGCATATATGTATTATAGACCTATTTAATGGGCCTAGATTCATGGTACACAACTTGTATAGCACAGCAGAGTTCAGGGACGATTTTTTTGTTGTTCTTCATATCAAATCGATGCTTAGTGGAGATCACAAGTGAGAGCTGTAAGTGCCTGTTTAGATTGGACGATTTTTGTCGCTGCAATTCTTAGTTTGTGGGTAAATAGAGGGAATAGAGCTAATAGGGGAAGAGAGAAACTAAAAAGAGTACACATAGGCATATACTCTTGCAATTCCTTTTTCCCGCAATTCGTAATACGTAAATTCCTTGTTTGTTTACCGTAAGAATATACTTAAAAAAGAAAATATCAAAAATTACATACGTATGTATGTATGTATGCATAAAATATCTGCGACAAAAATCGTTCAATGTAAACTCGAATGCAATTTTAAAGAAAGGAAGACAAAAATTGCAGCGACAAAAATCGTTGAATGTAAACTGGCACTAAGAGTGTTATATCTGCTGTGTCTCAATATCTCAAAGTATTATTCAAAATTAAGTATATTTTTTTCACTATCACGCCGTCCACATTTGCAATTTTGTTGCAGCAATTCTTGGTTGTTTTAGGTGAGAGTGGTAAGAAGCTTGGGGAGGGTTACAGAGTTTCATGTTCTCTGCAATTCTCATTTGCTTTCAAATTCTTACTATTCAACTTGATGTTTAGTGTTGTTGTATATGACGTTTTATATGTTTTATACAAAAATTGCAATACAAGATTTTTTCTAATGTGGACACTAAAGCAATTCCAAAGCAAAATTTTAAAGAATTGCATGCAACAAAATTGCCAATGTGGACGGAGTGTATGGAATCAAGGAACAAAAACTCTCTTTTACTGTATTGCCAACTAATTTTTTTTATCTGCTAATATTCAAAACACTTCCTTAAAACTTTAATGCCGCCATTTCTGTAGAGTGGAAAATTTACTTCCGTTTTGTACGTCGTGAGTTTATATCATTGTCTCATCTGTGTGCTTTAAAAAGTGAATTTTTGGGTTATTTAGAAGAAATATAAAAGAATTGTTAAGCTAATTTTTATTTAACAAAGGTGAGGAATGTATTCATAGTTATAAAGAATATAAAGGGCAAAAAGTTAAAAAATTTAGTTCTGTACCCGGTGACGCCATATTGCATTTTTTTTTTCTTTCTTTATCAAAAGCGTGTAATGTAAATGTGTTTTGCGCAGAACTGTATTTGGCATTGTATACATGCAAGAAAAGTTGAATTGTTTTTATTAACTGAATTATATTTCTAGAATATAAAAGCGCATAATACAATGGTAGGATCACGCGTATACGTTGGAGGATTACCTTATGGTGTAAGAGAACGCGACTTAGAGCGCTTCTTTAAAGGCTATGGGAGAACACGCGACATTTTAATTAAAAATGGCTACGGGTTTGTGGTGAGTACATAACAGAAGAAAAATCAATACCAGCGAGTCTTTCTGCATTACATACGTATTAAAAATATATTTGCAGGAGTTTGAAGATTATCGTGACGCAGATGATGCTGTTTATGAGCTAAATGGGAAAGAACTATTAGGGGAAAGGTATGAGAATTAGGAAAAATTTAATTGTATACGAATGCCGTCTAAAATTTCTTTTTTTTAAATATTTAAGGGTCGTGGTTGAACCTGCTCGGGGTACGGCTCGTGGTAGCCATAGGGATCGTTACGACCGCTATGATGGTGGACGACGCGGTGGCGGTCGTTACAATGACAAGTAAGTCACATTGTTAATACATTGCATATTATCTTTGTACAGTTAAGTTGTTTAAATTTTAATGGATACGCCATTTGTTCTTTGCGTATCGAAAGCAAGACACGTAGTTAGGAACAGTCATACATTGTTAAAGTTTCAATGGTTGCAAAGCAATATGCGTTAGAATAGCACCCATACTTCATAACCACAGAAAATCACTTCATCAAAGGTTTTAAACCACAACATGTGTTCTGTCGCAAAAATGTTGGAACCTACTGATTTATTTATTTATTTTTGTAGCAGTGTTATGTCCGGCATAAAAAACAGTGAAATATATAAGTTTTTTTCAAAAACGAATTAGTTTTGTTCATGATTTTCTTTTTTCTGTTTAATTCTAAGCTGATTTGTTTTGTCCGGTTACGGTTCACAAATGTTAGGGTCATGTAATATATGCCTAATATATTGAACTAATTATTTAAATCAAAATATAATTAAATATGTTAAAAATTATATTTTAATTGACATATATGTGTTACCAATATTTAAATGAATATTTGTAAACCAAAGAGATTAGATGATTTCGAAAAAAAGCACGTCAGGTGATCTGTAGAATACTGAAATGCTCGTGTTTGAAGTCACCTTGATATCAGGACAGACCTGATAGCAAATCGCAAAGTAAATGGACCATTCGGCGAGTCTTAATAACTCTAGAGTGTTAAACATATTTTTTAAAGCTCTTGTTAATGGTAAACTTCGCCTACCATGCGACTTTAAAAATAAAAACGGATAAAAAAATTATTAAAATCATATTCATTTATTATACGTTTAGTAACAAAAACCATTAAATGTTTAAACATATATTGTAGGACGACGTAAAAGCATGTCACAAAAAGTACTTGTAATGATATTTGTCATTTTGAATTCCTGAATAGTGAGTTTATTCTTTGTTGCACCCAACCTCAATTTTGCATCCACATCATGAAAAAAATATCACTTTCACACAATATACGTAATACATACATACGGACAAGTTTGTCATAAAACCGCATAACTTCAAAACAGTGTTAAAATTTATATAAACTAGCGAAAAAAATTTATTGGAATAAAAATTTTCATTAAAGAAATACATTTATTTGTAACGAATAATAAAATAAATAACAATATATATAAATTTTTAAAAAAGAAGGAAAAAAATAATGAGGAAAGAAATCAATAAATTATTTATTTACATTATTGGTATTTTCGTTTGACAAGCCATTAAACTCTTCATTTGCAATAGCAGAAGAAACCGTATAAATGCTTGTAACTTAATATATTTTCACGAACCAACAAAAATATGAACTTTGTCGTGAAAGTAATGGAAAATAATAAAAAAAAAAACTAATATAAGGCCCAAACAAAATTGTAAATGCACCCTAAAAAGCTCTTCTAAACTGCATTGAAAAGTGCTTCATTACCTTGTTGGGCAACGCTGACCAACTGCCAATATTTCTGACCTCACTATACTATTTTTTTTTTTGAAAATCCTTACCAGAAAGAGCGGCATTTAAAATTTGGTGATTTGAGATGGCTGTGAAGCATTCATGGGGCATACAATGGAATTGTTTGGAGATTTTGAGAGCTCTTACAAAAGCTATTTATTTAACAATTTGTGTATAATCGTAAACTGTTGTGTAATTCGTGTTGAAACAAAATATAAAAATTTTCGAGGAGAGTACACCTTTGCTATGCGTAAAGCTCGGTTTGAAGACCTGTGAGAAAAAAGAAGTACCACTTGTTTAGCATTTGGATTTTTTTATCAAACAATTTTTCAACATCAATTTAAAAACAGTTTGCGAATAAATTCAAAATCCTATTTTCCAGTTTTGACTTTTATATCCATTATGTATTCCAGAAATAAAAATAACCGATCAAATTCACGTTATGGGCCTCCATTGCGAACTGAATATCGTCTTATTGTAGAGAATTTATCAAGCCGTGTAAGCTGGCAGGTATGTAAACAATATTCTAGTCATTTTTTATATTTGTAGCTCCATATTTTAACCTATAGAATATATATTAAAAAAGTTTAAAATGTGTTAAATCCTTATTTACAAAATGTTTTGAAATTTGGTTGGGTTATAATACACTTAGAAAAAATGGATTGATCAAGTTTGATCGTTATCAATTTACGTTAAGAATACATGCAAAATTTATTTTAATGTGCTTTTATCCTAAATCATATAGCAAGAAAAAAATTATACGCTACTTAAAAAAAATATATAAAAAACCCCAAAAATATATAAAAAATACATTTTAAATAAAGATTGCGTGTATTTTGTTTAATACTAACTTGTTAAGTTTCAATTTACACGGATACTGCACATATGGTATAACGGATAGTCCAAATACAAGTATCTTTTTAAGTTGTTATTTTTACACTGAAATATTGACTATCTCTGCAACCAAAGTGAGTCGCTTTACGCTTGAACAACGTTGAGAAACATTGCAAAACAATCGAACATCAAATTTGACGGATAAAAATCTGATTTTTTAACGAATCGCATTTTCATCTCGGCGGCTATGTCAACAAACAAAATTGCTGCATCTGCCGATTGGAAAGCTCGTCGAGAAGACAATTTATCCACAGGGGCTGACATTTTGGTGTGTGGTGGCGTTTTTTGTTATATATATTTTTATTTTTTATTTTTATTTTTATTATTATTATTATTTTTTTTTTTTTTGAAAGTGCTGGAACGCCATTTCAGTCAACGTCGAGCGCTACAGAGCCATGATTTCAGACCTTTTCTGGCCTGAAATGGAAGATGTGAACTTGGATAATCTTTGTTTTCAGTAGGATAGTGCCCATATCGCACAGCTCATCATCATGCCATTAAAGCTAATTTAATTTTTAAAAAGATACCGGTATTTGGACCACCCGGTGCATATACAAAAACAAATATATTAATGTATATATTTTGCATGCCTTTCAAAAATATGCTTGCTTCCCTCTTTCAAATTAAATTTTAGTTTTTGTTCTCTTTATAATTATAATTTCAAATTTTCAATTCATTTATTGATTTTTAAAACAAGCATAGTTGTATATTAATATAAAAAATCAAATATATCCTTGAAAATCCTTTTTCAATATTTTGTATATAAACTTATTCATATGTGTGAATTAAAAGAAACTGACTTATTTCCCCTAAATTATTTCTATTTTTGAAATGTAAACGACCAAAAAACACTACCAAATGCACATCTAATCGAAACTGGGTTCAACAACAACCGCCCTAGGAATACGAAATGTTTTGAAATGTCTGTATATATATATATATTTATATATACTGTATGTATGAATTAGGGGAACGAATTACAAATTGGGTCAATTGCTATGGTGCACGTAAAGCCGACTCTAGACTAGTAATTATCACTGTGGGTCCCAGAATCTGTTCACTTCCCTTGATTTTAATTTGATGTGATTATATGACTATAAAGAGAAATGATGATAAACACGAAAAATCAATATTGAAAACATGGTCAACGCTTTGCCACAATGATGATTTAAGGGTTTCAACTGTATTAAACATGTAACGTCGAAGTAATAAATTTACGATAATCAATCTGCCAATTGGAAAACATGTACATACATGGTTAAAAATAAGCTCAGAAAGAATCAACTTTCATTATATATATAGAGAGAGAACTACTGTTTTTGTAATAGATGCCACTCAAGAACAGGGTTTTCCGAACATTATCTGTATTCATCGCTAAAGATGCCTACATAAACGATGCACAACCTGATCGCTTGTGTAAATGCCACCCGCGTACGATTGAATATCATCACGTGTCACAAAAAAATTGAGTCATTTATAAAAAAGACAACTTCATCATTATGATGCGAAGACATGCGAGGAAGTAAAACTAATCTAATCTATGTACCTCTCCCTCATTATGTGTATCCATATACTTACAACTACTACCGCACGCAAAGACAAATAAGATGGTTATATCGAAAAAAAATGTTGAAGTTGTTTTATTTTATACGCTTGTGTTTATGGTTAAAGTTGAGAATGAATTGAAAATGTGATACCATCAATTAGGTATTTCAAAAATTAAGTTCATTAAGTTAAAAAAAATTAATATTTTTGAAATATAAAAATTTAATTTTAGAATTCTGAAAGTACATTTCGCTTTTGTCATTTTCGAACACAAGAATTCGGAGTACTCGATGCAGAGGTCCCGCCCCATAGTGCTATCGTGAACTAAATGCGTAATAAATTAAAGATCATGTGAAACCAAAACGAGCTAATGCAACAACAGAGATAAAACCAATAATTATTAATTGATGGCTTTCAGGCAGGCACTCCGGCGGTCAGGCAGGCAGGCAAATACATTCCGAAGAAGGCTATTTTTCTTTCAAATGCATATCATTCAAAAACTATCTATTGATGAAGGGAGCAAAGAAGAGGAATGGGATATGTTGGTTACCTCACAATTCGTTTTTATGTATCTCGATGACTGGTGGAAGGCTATATAGTTCTTCATATTTTTCTGGCTTCATCGATTCTTTGACTGTAGATGAAGATGACGGATATTGTGATTGATGACAATTCATTCGCTAAGTTCAAGACAGAGTTTAAACTTGGGCAGATGCTTGACCACACAAATTTCGAAAGATATGACTGGCTGGAAATAACATATAAACTCTTGTCTCTATTTTTAATTCCGGAGACATGTACCAAAATTTTTCTTTTTTTCAGTAGTTGCAGGACGTTTTCATAGCGAACTGATAATGACTCACTCCAGTGAGGTTGGCAAACTATACTCATCCATGCATCCATAGGTTCAGACAAACCGTTTGTTTTGGTAAAACCATTTTGGCAGATGTCATTGGCTAATAACTAATGTCACCTACTACTTCTGTCATCACCACTACTACTATATTTTTCTTTTCCTAAAACAAAGGCTACTGGAAGCTGACAAAAGAATATATTCAGGCAGAGTTTGTTTACGTTGACAAATTCGTACTATTCCTTCAGCCTTCGATTTATATTTTGGTCATAAGTAACGTGTATTTTTGAGTGTGTGTCCTTTTAAGATGGTGATTATGGTGATTATGAGGTGTTTCCTTATCGAAGTAGTAGAACAGTTCCTATGAAAACCACGTGTGCGCCGTCCACTTAAGGTGTGAAGAGTATGCGTTACCACTTAACTACAGCTAGAAAGACTTACAAATTATGAGAAATGGTCATCTACTTTTAACAACTACCCTTCCATACATAAAAACACGTGTCACTATGTTCAATTGGCCAGTTGATCTCCTTCTGGTTCTGGTAGATTGGTTGGTTCGAAAACAGACGTCTCTTCTCCTATGTAAGAACTGTTCAATTCAACCATGTCAAAAAGATGTACTTTTAAGTTTCTTTTATATGTATATATACTATTTTTAATTATAATTCTTCAAAATATTTTTGTTTCAACAAGAGCAAAAGCATCACGAAAACTGAATACATATTCTGGTCGTGTTGTATGTGTGTAACATGCAAAAATAAAATGCAAAGGGACACAAAAAGCGATGCGCGCACAATCTAAAAGGAGAATGAGGAAGAATGTCGTCAGTCTGTTCATGGTCGATTATTAAATGAGGGGACTAGACAACGCATGTTTCTATAATAACCGTCTGAATATGTCTATTCAACTTCGAATGTCTTACTCTTGTTAATTGGGTTCAAGTCTATGTAAACTAATGTATAAATCTTTACTTTTTTTGTTCTTTCTATGGTGTTTGTTACATGGTGTTTATTTGAATGACAGGATCTTAAAGATTATATGCGCCAGGCGGGTGAAGTCACTTATGCCGATGCGCATAAGCAAAGACGGAATGAAGGGTAAGTACTGGCTTCCTTGTTGATTCATAAGGAAGTAAACTTCATTATTCTTTTTGTCTCTATTTAGTGTTGTGGAATTTGCGTCGTTGTCCGATATGAAGACCGCCATCGAAAAACTTGATGATACGGATTTAAATGGTCGCCGTATACGCTTGGTTGAAGACCGTCGTAGTGGACGTGGTGGACGGGGAGGCCGTGGAGCATCTGGTTCATCTAGTTCCCGTTCACGTTCACGATCACGTAGGCGCTCACGCTCGCGTTCTCGTCGTTCTTCACGGTCGCGTTCCAAATCACGCAGCCGCTCTAAATCACGCGGGGCTCGCTCAAAATCCAAATCGCCTGTAAAATCGCGATCCCGTTCACGTTCAAAGTAAGTTAACTATAATTATTTGTTCTTGTATTAAATGTATATATTCATTAATTTCTCTTTTTTTAGTAAATCACGTGAACTTTCAAAATCTAAATCCAAGTCTCGTTCACGCTCACGTTCTCGTTCTATCAAACGTGATTCCCGGTCTCGTTCTCGCTCACGTTCTAATTCCAAACGTGAATCTAGATCGCGTTCCCGGTCCAAATCTCGCAGAGACTCTCGTTCACGGTAAGTTGTGTTTTAATTTATGAATTTTTATGCACTGTAAAATAAATGTTTTTTTCTGTTTTTTATTTTGTTTTGCAACACTCGATTGATTTTCAACCGTATGCATAAATTCATTGATTGATTCAAATGCACATACATAATTTTAATTTTCATTTAAATTTGGATGGGTGTACACATCTTTTGTCGTTTGTCGTCTCTATATGCCGTCTCTCACAACTCGTGTTGAGTACGTTTTTCTTTAACTTTTACAATACTTGGCTGTATTTTTGTTTCAAAACTATTTGTCAATCTATTTTTTTGTTCAAAAGCAGAACTTAAATTAAAAAAAGTGTTACTTCTTGGTCTGCCTTGACTTTAATGGTATATATGAAAATTTTACGTCCCACCATTGATTTTGAAAAATGATTCTGTTACATAATCTGTAATTATATAATATATTTAATTATTATGTCTGTGATATGCTTAACAACTTCTTGGCAAAAATCTTGTTTGTCCAAAATATCTTAGTCGAAAATGAATAAAATTGAACGACCATAAAAAACAAATACAAAAATATATGTTGAAACATTTGTGTAGAACTTAGTTATTTTGTTATTGAGCTTGGCTTAAAATAATATAATAAAATTAATGTTCAGTTTTATACTAACAACCCAACTCAACTCAATAAATGTGGGGCGTAACGTTTAAAATCCTCCGCTTATATTCTTTAAAAATGTTAATTCACGACAAAACTAATGATGCATTTTTTTCGTTTTTTTCGCAGCGACCGTTCTCTATCTAATGACAACAAATCACGTTCCAGGTCAAGATCAGCATCACCGAAAAATGGTAACGCCTCTCCTGATCGAAACAATGAGAGCATGGATGATTAGATTTTAGAGATTTAAAATAAAAACAACTACTTTACTTTTTTCTTCGTCTTTTTTATATCCACTATATTAATATGTATGCGAATTAATTATTTCGCTTTTTTCAGTTTCTTTTTAATACCCTAATTTTTTTAATTCAAAAATGAATTGAGTTCATATTTGAATGAACGGAAAAAATATATTGAAACTAAATGTGTAATTGTAGAAAACCAAATTGTATTTCTTAGCAGAATGTGTATCGCTATATATGAGGGTGATGTATATGCAATCTAAATTTTTGACAACTTACTGCATACAACCTCTAAACAAATTAAAGTTTCTATATATTTTAAACAGTTTTATTATTATTATTATTTTTTTAATAAATTATAAGAAGCTCTTTTTTCCCACCCTTCGAAATACACAAGACATTTTAAGCAGCATATTGCTTTTTGAAATATGAATTCAAGAATAAAAAAAAACCTGGATCTGTAATTGCGGTATATTATTATTAAAATATAACAAAAATAATCGTAAGATCCTACAAAATTGTAGTACATTTATAAGCACAGGAAATAAAAAATAAAAATCAAAAATATTTCTTGTATTTGCGCTTCAAGTTTATTTAAAATTAAAGAAGTACATGTTTGTTTCATATATAGTTACCGAAGTATTATAGAGAAATTGTTCTTGATTAGTCAATAGAGCGAGTTTTTGACTGTATATAAAGCACACTAATTTGCACAAAGTCTAATTTGTGCTAATGGGTATGTCAGACTTCCTAACCGTCTCTATACAATGTATTGATATAGTATTAATGCGGTGTTGATACATGTAGTATAGTGACTTCAGTAATACTTTGTATACGGGTACCCTACTTCCCTGACGGTGTACGTATGTATATGAATATTTATATGTGATACATCATTTATTAGGCAAATTGAGCTTTTTCGGTAAGTGGTTAATGGCAGTGGAAGACATGAAAAAAAAATCAGAGGCGACTAACTACATGCATATGAGTTCACTGTTTAATTTAACTTGCACTGCATCTTGTTTCTTTTCGATACATTTTGTTTTTTTTGCGTATTGATGACGTCATCTACATTTATATCAGAAATTCAGTATGAATTTACCTTTTAACTGATTCTCTAGTTGATAAATTGTTTAATTTCATAATACAGTGGGTCTACCTACCGTGTAATTTAAACGTAAACCGCGCTTTGTAATTGGATCGGAGTGATAGCATATTCGAATTTGTGCACAAGTATGGAAAAATTAACAATTAGTAGCATTGCAATATGGAGCAATTGACCAAAATATGCCAAAACAAAAGAGTAGTCAAAGGATGCGAAGAATGTATGATTCATTGTGTACAAAATATTTGTCATTTTTATTAAACGAGTGTTTGTGGATTGAAGATAATGATCCCATTCCAGAAGGTTACAATATTCAAAATACATAAATTTACATTTTCTGAGCCTTAAACGTCGCTGACGTTGTCTAAATGTATTGGGAACTCATAATGATTGCCGCGTAAAAGCAACCTATTTCTCGTAGTACAAAAAGCTTCCGCACAAGCAAACAGTACCAAAATTGTATTACACAGTACGTATTGTTCCATTTCGTGCATTTGTCGTTTCGAATCGAAACATGGGGTAGACGCCGAGATATCCATATATAGATAGTCATAATTTGTTACACAAATTACAATTTATTTCCTCATATTATGATTGGCCGACGTCGACGTCACATCAAATCAACAGTAAAAAAAAAGAAAGCAGTTCTTAACTCGTTGTAGGCAATAGTTAACTAATATTGATAGACACTTCTCATTTTATAAGCCATAGTAGTAATATCCTATCAATAATATTTAATAGTTCTCATTAACGATCCCACAATTGCCAATATATTGATGTCGACTTGCTGTGACGTCGACGACGACAATCATAATATGGGCAATTATTAAAGCGAGGAGTGACATCTCTTAATGTTTGATATAATGGTTACTTTGCAGTTATACACTGCAGCTAATTCCTAAATGTGCTTAAAGTTTTGAATGTATTGTGTATTAATAGCAGTTACCTAAAATATGTACTAAATTGTTAATGTAAATGCCTACTGACAACTACGAATTTCTGGTTCCAAAATAACAATCCAACTGAATGAAGTTCAGTTGCCATCCGTTAACGAGCCATTAGTTACAAGCTTCTCATTAAGTACAATTAATTAGTATTTTATATTAAGATTTTTCTACACTATCCCAAAAATTTGGATGAAATTTTCTATATGATCTGAATTATGTGTTTTTGTGAAACTTAATAATTTACTGCATAAGTAAATTATTAACTTTATGAAAAAGCACGATACAAATCTTCAACGAATTGTAACTTACAAATTCCCAATAAAATGTTGCCCCATTAGTGAAAGTAGGTGAGTTTTTTTATTGACTAGATATCTTACAAAAAATTGATTAGTAATATTGGTTCCCCTTCATAATGTGAGTTATTGTCGACGTCGGGTTTACATGACGGCAAAGAATTTTCACTTTCGTACTCGTTGTTGTCAATACAGTAGTTTTCCGATTTAACGAACAGTCGATTTAATGAACATAGCATTTAACGAACACCCAAATTTTTTCTACTGATTACCTTATATAACGAACAAAAATTTTATTTTGTACTCGGTTAATGAACAAATGTAAAATAAAATAATTTCTAACAAAAAATAGTAAAAAAAGAATGAATATAAAAATGTAGTATTAGTTTTCTTCTTCTGAAGATCTTGCTTGATAATATTTGAGAGATTTGAAGATGAAGATGAATGCGATGAACACAACGAAAATGGTGAAGAGCTTGATGAAACTGAAATTCTAAAGCCCAAAATAAAACACGAAGATGCTATTAATCATTTCGAAATTTGTATTAAATGTGCTCAACAAAACAATATTAGTGGCACGAATTTAATGCTTTATAGAGAGCTTCAAGAAGATGCCATTAAGAAAAAGATTGATATTAAAAAAAAAAACACTGCTTAACCAATTTTTGGAATGAATTTCCGTGATTCCGTGTCAAATTTGGTTGAAAACGGACCGGTTTCGGCTATGTGCCATCCTCAGTGTTCTCTTGAATAAATTATTCTTGTATTACAGTGTCGAGTGCCTTTTTGCTATCTTTGGGTTGATAAGACATCGATAATGATTATTTAAAAAATTTAAAATCTGTAAAACTAGATTTGTTGAGTTATATCGCTGTGTGAATAAATGAACGAGCTTTATGTATGGATACTTGCTACGTACTTACATAAGTATGTGCTTTATTTTCGCAATCTATTGCAAACGTGTCCTTGTATACCAGTGGCTTGTGCACTAGACTAGTAGTCAGACGGTCGTAGGTGCGATCCTTGCCTTGGCTCTAGTTATTTCCTTTTTCTCTACTCTTCTTTTTCCAATTTTCCATACTATTTGATCAAATTATGGACTTAAGTTAGCTAAACATAACTTCAACCTAACTTAATTTTAGTCTATTGCAATATAAAAAATCGCCACATTTTTTTAAAGAAAACTTGCCAAGTCCCAAACCGAATCGGCCGTCATGAAATCGGTCCTATTTTGCAAGATTTATGCGCCCGAGTGATAGTAAATTTGACATTTTGGATGCGCGCCACACAGCGGAGCCGAGGTGGACATTTGCACAATGTTATATTTCATATATGTATGTATAATGGCATCAATATGCCTTTCGAACGAATAACAAATTTAGATGATTAAAAAATTTAACAGCAAAATTAACGATTTTGCTATTCAATAATATTTTTAAAGATATGCAATCCAAATGAGATGAATTTTTGAGAAATAAATCTTGAAATCCGAGTTAAACCCGGTCAACCAGGTACGTTTTATTATTTTATACGTCCCCGAATCGTATTCATCATCACATTTAAATTTGGAAACACTCTCATTAGCTGTTGACTGATGTAGTTAGCGCGTTGACTAGTAAGCAATTTATGACTGAGAACCTGGGTTCGATCCCTTTTCTAGACAAGTCATTAAATTAACATCATAAGTTTTTCCGATTTACTTAGTGTGGCGTTGTGTTAATTGCTGTTAGACTGTTTAGGTTAGGTTAGGTTAGGTTGATTGGAGAGTTGTGATAGCCCATGTCATACGACATACACTTAAGCCAGTGAAGGCTTGTTGTGCGCTCCCTTTATTTATCAAACACAAACTTCCAGAGTTCTGCGGCAGGATTCGAACCTGGGACCTTCGCAATACGAGTCTAGTACACTACTAGTCTACGAAGGTCAGTTTAAGTATGTATTTTTATGCATGTATACTAGACTTTTAATTATGAACTAAAGTGTGTTTGCTCACATAATTATTTCTCCCATTTTGTTATCTCTTATTCTCTCTACATAAGGAGAGACGCTTTCCATTATTTTAGTTAAATTATAATAGTAGATAAAGTGTTAAAATTAATTGGATAGTTGCTCATTGAATTCTTTCCTAATAAGTACACTAATAGTACCCGATTTGTGGCAAAATAAAATATAGTGGAAAGTCTAAACAAAAAATTGAAATATTGTATCATTCATTTGGGAAAGACCATAAATTTTTTCTTTTGATATTGAACCCCCTCACCTAAACATTATATATATATATATATATATATATATATATATATATATATATATATATATATATATATATATATATATATATATATATATATACATACGTACATACATACATATATATATATATATATATATATATATATATATATATATACATACGTACATACATACATATATATATATATATATATATATATATATATATATATATATATATACATATATATATATATATATATATATATATATATATATATATATATATATATACATATATATATATATATATATATATATATATATATATATATATATATATATATATATATATATATATATATATATATATATATACTATATATATATTGGGTTTCTGGAATTGTTATGCCTTCAAAAAAAAATAATTTTAACAATTCGAAAAATAAATTTTAACGCTTTTCTTCGCCTAAAACACACGTAATATAATATTTGAAGCAAAAGTTTCATAAGATTAAAAAAATTTATGTATTCGGTTTGATAAGATAACAAAAGAAATACTATTTATAAATTTTAACACTTTTCTTCGCCTAAAACACACGTAATATAATATTTGAAGCAACAGTTTGATAAGATTAAAAAAAATTTATTATTGAAATTTATTCGGTTTGATAACATAAAAAAAGAAATACTATTTATTATTGAAATTTATTCGGGAGATATTATTTGAAAAAATTAGAGTTGGTGCATTATTTGTTGATGGGTTAGCTTCCTACTCGTATATGTCTACATTTCGTTGTTGATAATGAATATCGTTATAGATGAATATCGATAGCTAAATCCACAAAAAATAATAATTTGTTCAATTACTAACGGCCGTATGTCAAAAAATTTTAAAGAGCTTTTTAAACCATTATTGTTAAGTAAAATATTAATAAAACATTTTTTGTATGCCCCAACATGGAGTGTTTCAATAAGCGATACACGATAAAAGGGCCGCTTGCGAATTGAGCAAATATAAATAAAGTGATTCAATAGTCAGTTACACTAAAAATATATGTATTAAAAACGAAGAATTCTGGTATTTGTAGTGATTTTGAATAAGTGTAGAACATACATACACATGTATATATATATATATATATATATATATATATATATATATATATATATATATATATATATATATATATATATATATATATATATACTAGTTGACCCGGCAAACGTTGTTTTGCCTTCAAATATTGGATTGTTAATTTGTGGTTTGTATGGGAGGTACCACGCTCCTTTGGACAATCCCGCCCATATTTGCAGCAGCACTTAAAAAATGCACACTAAACCGACGTACCAAATTTTGTGCAAATAGCGTTATCAGGAGCAGAAATAATAGATTTTTAATTTGTGGTTTGTATGGGAGGTACCACGCCCTTTGTACAATCCCGCCCATATTTTCAGCAGCACTTAAAAATGCACACCAAACCGACTTACCAAATTTTGTACAAATACCGTTATCAGGAGAAGAAATAATAGATTTTTAATTTGTGGTTTGTATGGGAGGTACAACGCCCCTTTGTACAATCCCGCCCATATTTGCAGAAGCACTTAAAAAATGCACACCAAACCGACGTACCAAATTTTGTTTAAATACCGTTATTAGGAGCAGAAATAATAGATTTATAATTTTTGGTTTGTATGGGAGGTACCACGCCCCTTTGTCCAATTGGACCGAATTGTAAATCTAAACCACCCGGGGCGCCACCCAAACGCATACAAAAAAATTTATGCAAATCGGTCCAGACGTTTAGGAGGAGTTCAGTCACAACACACGTACAGTAGAATTATATATATTATATATATATATATATATATATATATATATATATATATATATATATATATATATATATATATATATATATGTATATATATATGTATATATATATATATATATATATATATATATATATATATATATATATATATATATATATATATATATATATATATATATAGATATATGTATGTAGACATACATATATGTAAGTATATATACGAGTATGTAGTAGAACTAGGCTCCAAACGAATATTTATTCGCAAACATATAAACAATTTAGTCATAATTGAGAACCACCTTTACATAAACAAACAAAATTTGGGGAAAATCTGCAAAGTATATATGTATGTATGTATGTGGTCAGGTCATGCCCAATTAACAATGCAACATTTAATGGAGAAAAACCAACTACTCAATGCGCACTTTGTACTCGTTCTCTTATATTAACGGATCAATTAAAAAATGATGATGGTGTGTTCAAATATGCACGTAATAATAAACATGTGAGTAATTTAATACTTTTGGGCATAATAGAAATAAATATAAATAATTTCATAAAAATATTAAAAATGGTAAATATCTACGATAAAATTTAATGTTGTTTTATCCCAGTAAAAACAGAACTTCCAAGGATGTAAATGAAGGGGTAGAATAAATTTTAAGCAACCGCAAACGCTAATTTCAGCAAAGTTGATTGACGAATCTCTAGAGGTAACGCTTTAAACATTTTTATATATATATATATGTATATATTTTTTATATTACTCCAAACTATCTTCTTAAGTCCTGCTTGATATAAGTTAGAAGTTCTAGGGCTAATACTCTTAGCGTGTAAGATCAATCATAAATCTATATACACATTAATTGTATGTATATTTTTTGTAAAATGTCTAAATGCCAGCGATAAAAGTTAATAAAAATGTATTGATAATTCGCATAAGAACAAACACATACATACTTAAACCATTCAGATTAATATTTTCCTCAAGTTGAAGAAAAGCAAAATATTTCAGTCCGTTGTCACATTTACATATTTATTATTTTTTTTTTACAAAATCAGCATATCATTTTTCAGTTTAAAAAATTATGAGGATCTGCAAACAACAGCGTCCACATGCACACATACCAAAAATATTAAAACATAAAGTCAGCAAAAATTCAAACTGGACATAGAATATGAATAAATTTTTTAACGTAAAGTAAAATGAAGCTTTGTAATGTCTCTATAATGACTGCCAAAATATGAGTTTAAAGAATCTTCAAGATTTAGCATCTAATATCATATTTAATACCAATAACGATTATAAATCATATAAAAACGAACTCTGTCGTCGGTATTAATGCAATTAAAATATTGTTCGCTGGTATTAAACTTCACAACTTTTGAATGGCTGAATCGATCGGAACAATATTGATGATATTCTGAATATTTTGACCACGCTTAGATGTCGTGTGAATGTGAATTGATTCAATTTGTTAGAATTTGAAAAATTTTCGGTAATAAATTAAAAAAAAAATTATGTTCGAAATAATATTTAACCTAAAGCTTCTTCTCCAAATAATAGGCGGAAAAGCAAATAATAGGCGGAAAAGCAAGAGCTGAAATTAAAACGTCAGAAGTGTAATTTAAAATATATTTCTTTAAAAGCAAAATTTAATACCTATGGATCAGACGGTAGAAATAATATCCCGATAAAAAAACAATGAGTTTCATTCAAATAACCTCTGGCCCACTGTCGGCCTGGAGGTGAACAGTTACGGGGAAAACTTCTATATAGAGAAGGTGTAATCAATAAATTGGAATTTGTTGATATCAGCTACACACAAAAAAATTATTGGCAGAAAAATTTTAAACAAACATTTTGTCTAAAATAAATTTTAATTCCAGTAAAACTTTTTTACTGTCCCTATTATTATCTTGATTTTTTTTTTAAATAAAAATAAAAGTAAAAATGATTTAATTTTTTTTGTATTCAATTGCCGCAACAGTAAATCGAACAAGTATTAAAAATTATTTTCTAGTTTCTTGTAACAGGCTCAGATTGAGGGTGGCTCACTTTCATTGTAAGCCAATGCGTGAATGTGAGTCATATTAAATGTAAATGAAGTAAAAAAGAGAAAAAATAGAGGGCAATACTTGAAGTAAACTTGGAATGGTTGGCTGCTCAATATTTGTAAACAAAATATACTAGTATGTATGCAAAAGTAAATAAAACATAGACACATATGTATATACATACAGTAGTTTGAACAAATTGTAGAATCAAATTTCCCTTATATATTAAATTTTTTATAGCAATTTGGCATTAAGTAATAAAAAAATTAAAAAGATAATGTCCCTTATTTGGGTAAATCATTATTATTATTGTACAATGTTGTCAACGCATTATAAAATAACCGTTTTTGTACAATATAAATCAAAAGACTTTTGTTTTTATTCAATATAAGTACGAGTATTGTGCTACCTATTAATATAATATGCATACAGACAATTTTATTGTACAATACCAATTATAGAGCAATACAGATAGCTGAAGTACCGTCTTTAAGTTATAATATTTTTAGAATGAGTTGTTTTTACAAAGTGTTTGCGATTACCTTAAATGTTTTCGGGAATTGATTTTGCAGTGCCACTGTGGAGAGCAACAGTTCATTGTCTTCTCATTGGGAGTATCTTAGGTTTCATATAAAATAGTGTAAAAAAGAAACTTCTGCTGAGAATCATAGTAAAATCATTGGCAGAAAAAACTTTGCGTCCAAACTCACTCAGATAGTTTACTTAAGACGACGCTCACAACTGCCACAGATGCGCAAATTGCGTACAGTACGAATTTGTAACAGCTCATTCGATCATGTGTGTTATTATTAGGGCAACAACTACAATAGCAAAAACAAACGACATGAAAATCTATACCTTTTACCATCCGAACACTTTTCGACTTTCAAATATGCATGTTTGGTTTTGTTGTTATAGTTGTTTCCATAATAAGGCTACCTTGTAAATTTAAAGAAAACACCTTGGGTAAGAAAACCGACCCCCTTGATATCAGAATTGAAATTCAGATCTAAATTATGTAGATTTAACAACAATGTCTAATATGTATTGATATTGTGTTTCAAAACTGCTTTAATAACGATTGTTGAGTTTTTTTTTACTTTCCTTTTAGCACTTCAGCTGACGGTATACTAACATACATATATACGTACATATGTATATGACAAACATACATACATATAAACTAAGGCATATGTAAGTATATAGTAGCAGATCATTAAAAAATAAATTTAAAAAATTTGAATTACAAAGAAAAGAGAAATATTACAATAAAAAATAAATCATTTACACACACATACACACAAATCCTACACAAAGATTCGCATATCTATTGGTGGCAAAAAGCTTAAGCACTTTTACTATAATGTTTAGTGCAATTAATCGTAGCAGCTCTTGAAGATGGTCAGCAATAAAATCGAGGTTAATCGAATGTTGAATTATTGCAATTTCTTTGTTGCGTTTGTACTGTTTAATGTAGGTGGATATGAAGTGGCAGATGGACTTTTTATAGATCATACAGGTAATCATTTTCAATTGAATATTTACATACATAAGTACATACATACCCATACAAACGTGGAATTGTTTAAAGTACATACATACATATATACATATATAAAGTACATACATATATAAATACATACATATGTATATAAATACATATATAATGTAAGTACATACATACATATATAAATATATGTATATAAATATGTACTTATGTAATTTAATTTTGGAAGAATTAGGTCAATGCTAGCATATAAAGTGTAAAAATGAGGGCAGGTCAACGTTATTAGTCTGTGGCGATGTCAAATCGAAGTTGATTCGGCGGGTTGAATTTTGGCATGAATGGCGAAATCGGCACGAAGTCAACACACACGAGTTTCGTCAGATAGATGTAGCGTTGCGGATTTTAGGCTGGCAGCATTATTCGGAAAACGATGATAGTGCGGCGATGACTGTTAACGGTGAAAGCTTCGAGTCACACAGCGAATGTGGCGAAGCTTTTATACATACATACATACATACATATCTATGTAGCGACGTAAATACCTTATCGATCAACTATATAAAATAACTTCAACAAGATGATAAATAAAGTAAAATTTATTATTTTGGAAAAGAAGTTCAATTCCCAGCTATAATACTCGTATGTAGAATTGGTTCCAAGTGAAACGTTATTTTTGTGATATCCTAAGCATTAATTTGATAAAATGCATTCAAAAATGCATGTGTAAATTATATTAAAGCAATAATTGTGGAAAATGCATTCGATTCTGCAAATTAAAATATAGTAAATTTGTGAATACAGCAAAATCGTCATATTAATTTTATTCAGAAATGACCCATAGGGAGTTTTGGCCCTTCTTCAGTTTAAGAAATTTTCAAGCTATTGCTGTTGCAATGGATCGGGGTATCGACATTTTCTTTTTACTCAATTCGTATTATTATTATTATTATTTTTGTATTGCGATTAACACTTTTTGCAATTTAAGAATTTTTGTTAGAATTTTTTCCTTTATAAATTTCACTCTACCTTTAAACATTATTTAGTCTTTAACTTGTTGATAGCTAAAAAAATTTTCACTTATGAAACAAATTTTATAAATAAAATTATGTAGGTAGTTTTTTTTTACCAAAAAAAGTAAGAAAATTTAAGATAATCCATTTTCATCCCTGTTGTTTTTGCTCTTCTAGTTGCTCCTCTATGTGGCCACTTTGTAAATTTAATATGTACACATATTTTGAAAAAATTTGTTGTTAGCTTTGCTTAGAGTATATCCCTGCATTTCAACGGTGCTAACCAAATCATCTGTACTCTTTAGCCAAATCATGAAATCATGAAAAGCATTCAAAATCATACTTATACAAAAAATAACAAATATTGTATGAGAATTCTATAGTATTCAATCATATTTTTCTACTTGTGATTTACAAAACATATACATATGTAAGTATAAAAAGTATAAAACTTTTATACAAACACAACACAACAAGCTATTTTTAATAATTATTTTGGAGAACTCTTCGAATAATGAATTTAATATTGTACTGTCATAAAACAGCAAGAAAACTCACACACATAACAAGAAAAATTCCATGTAGTTAGATCACTAGATCACTCGAACACACCAATCCAAAGATTTCCAACAGCTAAGCGAACTTTGTTTTCAGTTCGCTAAAAATAATTATCTGACGTAGTGATGCTACCTTGTAAAGTTATTTCACCATGGAGAATATCTCAAATAATTTTAAAGAACATTTTAAAATTATGTAGTATGTAAGAAGAGCCTTTGACGCAATTTCGAATTCATATGGAATCAAGCTTTCTATAAAAAAGATTATAAAAAATTTTATTATATAGCGTTTTACATTTCTCCTCACACTTAATGGGGCTTGGAAATTATAAAACAAAACTAATAATACATTTTTTTTAGAAAACTCACAATTTATACAACAGCGTATTGGACAGAATATAACATTACAATGCAGTTTGGATGGACTAGTGGGTAACAGCAAAACTGCGTATGTTACGTATAATTGGTATTTCAAAGTGGGTAAATGGTCTTATAATTACATTTTTTAATTCTAAATTAAATGTAATATATGTATGTATGTAATATATACAGCAATGTGGAGAGGGTTCCAGTGCTGCTCTAAATTGTTATGACACAGATGAAAACGAAGAGTGGACGTGCTTATTCTGTCCAGATAATATTTGTAAGCCCGAACTGCATTTAATGAATGTGACGGAAAAATATTCGGGCCTATACAAGTGTACTGTAATGCCTAAAATTGGCAATATTTTAGATGTTAAACTAATAAGAATGTACCAATTGAATGTTAAAAGTTAGTTAAAATGTTTTTCAAGAAAAATACATAATTTATCTTCATAAATTTTTTTTGATTAATTTCAGATTCATCCTTGAAAATACCAGAATTTTTAGATGCTTACCCGATAAATAAAACTGTAAGCGAAGGTTCACTAACGGTGCTTCAGTCTCGTGTATACAGCGAAGAATATCCAACCATAAAATGGTTTCGTCGTTTATACAATTCAAAAAACAGCAGTTATGAGAAACTACATACTACGGTTCATAAGGATGGCCGGATATATGAACTGTTGACATCGACCCGCGAAATATCTACTTCTAGAAACGTGTATTTAAGTAAACTTACCATTGACGATGTACAGTTAAGAGATGAAGGCTTTTACGCTTGCGTCGCCATAAGCTTTCATGGCCACATTATAAGGGAGGCATATCTAAAAGTATATACACCAAATAACGGCAATGATTTGACGGAGTATTGGTCTGACTATAGTGAAGAAGATGTTGTTTTGCCCACTGATCCTAATGAATTTTTGTTGTTATTTCTTATACCTGTATGTTTAGCGTTATTACCCTTATCTGTGTGGTTTTGTTATATCATATTTAAACGTTATCGAAATTTTAATTTAAATGATGATGTGCAGGAAAAAATATTTCAAGAAAATGTTTACGACCCTGTTTGTTGATATTAATGAAACGGAATCAGTACATATGCATATACTTTATATACTTGAATCTATTTAATACAATCGTAAGCATATTTGGCAATAATTTTATAGAAAAATGTCTCGAAAACTAAGCAATTTATGACCAAAAAGATAACCAGTTCTACTAAGAAGTGACCGGAAAGAGGCAGTAGTAGAACTGGTGACCTTTTTGGTCATAACTTCCTTAGTTTTCAAGATATCGACTTGATTTCTTTTGCTAAAAAGTGACCCGAAAGAGGCAGTAGTAGAACTGGTTACCTTTTTGGTCATAACTTCCTTAGTTTTCAAGATATCGACTTGATTTCTTTTGCGTTGGATAGATAAACGTATTGGCTTTAATTTGAATTAAATTTTTTACGGGTAGTGCGAAAAAAAATTTTTTGCTCAAAAATTATGATGATGTAACCCCTTTGTTTTTTTTGAAAAAATTACATAAAATTTTTTTCTTATTTTCGCCACAAAAAAAATTTCGAATGAAAGGCAATACGTTTATCTATCCAACGCAAGAGAAATCAAGTCGATATCTCGAAAACTAAGCAATTTATGACCAAAAAGGTAACCAGTTCTACTAAGAAGTGACCGGAAAGAGGCAGTAGTAGAACTGGTGACCTTTTTGGTCATAACTTCCTTAGTTTTCAAGATATCAACTTGATTTCTTTTGCGTTGGATAGATAAACGTATTGGCTTTAATTTGAATTTAATTTTTTACGGGTAGTGCGAAAAAAATTTTTTGCTCAAAAATTATGATGATGTAACCCCTTTGTTTTTTTTTTGAAAAATGACATAAAATTTTTTTTCTTATTTTCGCCACAAAAAAAATTTCGAATGAAAGGCAATAAGTTTATCTATCCAACGCAAGAGAAATCAAGTCGATATCTCGAAAACTAAGCAATTTATGACCAAAAAGGTAACCAGTTCTACTAAGAAGTGACCGGAAAGAGGCAGTAGTAGAACTGGTGATCTTTTTGGTCATAACTTCCTTAGTTTTCAAGATATCGACTTGATTTCTTTTGCTAAAAAGTGACCCGAAAGAGGCAGTAGTATAACTGGTTACCTTTTTGGTCATAACTTCCTTAGTTTTCAAGATATCGACTTGATTTCTTTTGCGTTGGATAGATAAACGTATTGGCTTTAATTTGAATTTAATTTTTTACGGGTAGTGCGAAAAAAAATTTTTTGCTCAAAAATTATGATGATGTAACCCCTTTGTTTTTTTTTTTGAAAAAATGACATAAAATTTTTTTTCTTATTTTCGCCACAAAAAAAATTTCGAATGAAAGGCAATAAGTTTATCTATCCAACGCAAGAGAAATCAAGTCGATATCTCGAAAACTAAGCAATTTATGACCAAAAAGGTAACCAGTTCTACTAAGAAGTGACCGGAAAGAGGCAGTAGTAGAACTGGTGATCTTTTTGGTCATAACTTCCTTAGTTTTCAAGATATCGACTTGATTTCTTTTGCTAAAAAGTGACCCGAAAGAGGCAGTAGTAGAACTGGTTACCTTTTTGGTCATAACTTCCTTAGTTTTCAAGATATCGACTTGATTTCTTTTGCGTTGGATAGATAAACGTATTGGCTTTAATTTGAATTTAATTTTTTACGGGTAGTGCGAAAAAAAATTTTTTGCTCAAAAATTATGATGATGTAACCCCTTTGTTTTTTTTTTGAAAAAATGACATAAAATTTTTTTTCTTATTTTCGCCACAAAAAAAATTTCGAATGAAAGGCAATAAGTTTATCTATCCAACGCAAGAGAAATCAAGTCGATATCTCGAACTTTTATACAACAACTTTTATATAAGGAGTATGACATTTGCATTATCGGCTTTGTTGTAGTCAATTCGCCTTGACATATACAATATTTTTTTAAATACATTTTTTTCCAACTTATCAATTCGCCTTGCTCTGCATTTTGAAATAAAACAATTCTAACGGGTTAATTTCGAAAAGAACGTTGTTTCAATATCGAATTGAAGAAAAAACAAATAAGGCAGTCGTCAGAATTTTTAAATCAAAATTTTTAGCTAAGAAATTTAAAATATATTTTTAAGATTGTCAACAATATTTTTTTTCTAAACATAATAATATATTTTGTATCTCTTAATTAACTTTATATTTTGGCAAACCGCATAAACATTGACACTGCGATTCGCACACAACGAATCTTATTACATGATATTGGAAATCTATTTGAATTTTTATTTGATGAGACATTTTGAAGTGCATATATTTTATTTGCGTATTTGTATAAACATTGCCAATCAGATTGAGCCTATAGAACAGCCATTGGATCAGTTGGATTCCTAACAGAAGTTACTAACGTTTATAGTTTAAGCAAAAAAAGGAAACAAAAACTATGTCTCGCAAACGGGTTGCCTCAATCGGGGGATACTTTAGTAATGGAATTCCTACTCCGAATATACGAGTGTATCAATATGAGTATTATCGTCCCGGTTGTTATTACATTCCTCAAGTTGTGCATGAAGTAACGCCTTACAATTATACGTATCTGGATCACTGGCAGCCATATTGCAATACTGCCACTTATGTTGTTGATCGTTCTGGTATAGTTAATTATCCCAGCGACTTTGAATATCAACTGCAAGTACCTACATCGAGGCAACAACAACCCAGAGAGCTTATATATAATTTTTATGATGATGGCGAGGCAGAAATATCATCATTACCACAAATCGATGAGGAGGATATTACAGAAGATCAGGATGTAAGTGTTCGCAAGCGTAAGCGTTTAAATGATGGAGATAAGGCAGCAAAAGAACAACCATCGCTATTAAGTAAATCCTGTAGTGGAGAGTTTAGTAGCAATGCATATCGTTCCAATGAGGGCTACTTGGTTGAGGAACCGAATGAAAATGTTCCAGAAAGTGCTTAATGCATCACACGCTTTAAAGTTGACGCTGACATTGATATATAAACTTAACAGTGTTGATATATATGCGACTGTAGTTGGAGTCATCAAAACTTATTAACATTATCTTCCTATATACATATAAAAATATATAGACATATATACATATAAGTATCTGTGTTCTCAAAAAATGGTGTAAGATGTCGATACAAAACTGTACACTGTTAATTCTTTGTAAATGACAATAAACTCTCAGTGTACACATGAATGTCCCCTCATTGATTTCTTAATTGTATTAAATTTTCTGTTTGAAATGTAATCTTTTTCACTGCTGAAGCAGCTAAAAGAGAAATTAAGAAACATGACTTCTAGCTCGATTAAGGATGGCAACTAAAGTGCAGTTGGTTTACTATTCGGAAACAGAATTCTGCATTATAATTTTTAGCAGACACAGAGCAAGTGGCAACCAAACTGAAATTTGGTCGCTATCCGTAATCGAGCCATTAGTGCACTAAACGTGTAAACTATAAGGTTTCTTAAAATTGCTTATATAGAATTAAAGAGCTACCTAGTAAAAACTAGAGCTTCCGAAAGAGTAATGCAAATTTAGAAAGAGTCATCCGGAAGTATCACAGATTTGGATGATTTCTAATAATTTTCACATAGTCAAGTTATTCCTGGATATTTTATTTTTTAATACTTATTCCCCTAATGGGAAGCTATCCGTAATATGTGAAGAAAAGTAGATTTTATTTATATTCTGCACAACTAATTGTATGCCAGGTGGCGGAAAAATTAATGTCATAATTTAAACTTGCTGCCATTTTGCTATAAAAGAAAAATAGTTTTCTATTTTCATAAAAAATTTTATTGGAAAGTGTATAATTGAAAAAAAAAAAAATTATATCGCTCAAATGGCCATCTCCCGAGTTGATGCATAATTGCCCTTATTTTGCGGCATTTCGATTTGTTGCTCGCAAAACATCTGGCTCCAAATTGGCGAATATGACATTACATTTTGTAGCATAAATTCAATAATCACATTTTTAGAAAGGATACACAGACAGACACTCTAAGGATAACAAATTTTTTGTTAAAAATCATAGGGAAAACATTGCTTTTGCTGTTTCTTGCTTTAATTAATTTTATTGGCAATGCAAATCGTGTTGACATGTGTTATGATGTAGAAATATTTACTATTTATTAAATTTTCATTAATTTGTCAAATGTGTAATGAGGTATTTATTAATTTGAGTTAAAATAATTTATTAAAAAATATGATTTTCTACCATGATAGTACAGAACGTGAATTTTTCTATAAAATACAACAAATACATATATAAGCAATAACAAAGAGTTGACAAAATTCTTTTTATTCGAATGAAGAGAGTGTTTGAATATCGACCCTTTCTCGATTTTTATGATTTTATACACATCACTAACATCTAACATTGTTAGATTTATCTTTTTTCTTTACTGTTTTTATGAATTTTATTATAAATTTTGATTCATTTGTATAATTACATGAATAATAAGTTTCCTCTGAGAGCTAAGACTTCAAGCTTTAATATAAGATGCATTATAAGTCACAATGTGGTGCATAACAGACATATTTGAGGTAAAAATTTGCTTTTGAATATGTCAAATTAACATACCACACATACATACACTTATAACTTTTTTAATACAACTTTATTTAACAAGACTTTATAAAGTTGTTTTAAGTTTTCTTTTACCATCTTTTTTCGGATGAAGATAATCGATTTTGTAGACGAAACGGTCTAACAGGAACATTTTTTTCTTATATGCTTAATATTTTCGTTTTGGTTATTTATATATTTTTTGCAACCGAAAGTACTATTTTAGTTGTCAGCAGCCCTCTGCATTACCATTTTTAACTTCTGAATTATTATTTTTAAGTTCTGCATTCTCCTTTTTTTGCAGCAAAGACACAGTACATTTACCGACTTCAGTTCGGTTGCCATACATAATCGAGCCACGATTGTATTTTTTCAGTAATGTGGGATATTTTGAAATTGTTTTCATTTCACCCTTTGGTCTACTTTTTCCGGTTGGCTCGAGAAAGATTCCCAAATTCGACCGAAAATCATTATATTCTTCCAAAGCAATGTTGCGAAATCTTATATATAATATGTGAAGGAACGGCTATGGCTCTCTTTGTTCTCCAATAACTATGTTATTTTTTACTACAAACATATGGAATGAAATGTAATTCTTTGCAGAGAGTTAGAATAATTTGGAATCAAATGTTGACCGAAAAACGCTTATGGATGGCAACCGAAATTCAGTTGTAGTTGTCAGTTTCAGTTGCCAGTAGCGATCAGTATAATCATTTTGATTACGAGTATCTTTTTTTGAACGATTGCTAAAAGTTTAAGCAGCGACTGCTTGAGCTCACATAATATGATTGCAGTGTGACCCCACAGTCTCATTAAAGTTAGGTAGGGACTAATGTTGCAAGTTCGCTGGGCACACGTAATATTAAAACTAATTCTTTGGGCAAACTTCGCTAGCAGTTGAACTCCATTTAGTGGAGCAATTCTTAAAAAAAGAGAGATTATAAGGGCTTATGCAGTTTGAAAAATCACTCAAATTTATAAATCCGATCTGGTTTATCGACAACGATATCTTCTCAAACGAAACAATCCATTTTTATAAAATTTTGAACCAATCGGTGTTGTTTTCTTGAGTTATTTTTTTTTTTATTTAAAATTTATTTATTTTGAAAATCGATCAATATTCGCACGACATCCAAGCGAACCCAAAACCTTAAGTTTAGATCGGGGCAGCCGCTTAAAAGTTATGAGATCTTCATTTAAGTATGTACGTGTACATATGGTACATATATTACATTTGAACGTGTACACATACATACAGCTACAAGTTTTCGAATTAATTTCTTTACCTCAAAACATTGAAATCTGATGGAAGCTCTATTTTTCGAAAATCGGAGTGAAATAAATAACTTCTCATTTCGTTTATATAGGAAGCTAAAAAAAACTTACAAAAAAAGAACAAATAAATATTATCAATATTTTACGGTGGGCGGCCTGACGTATCTGGCGTTTCGGCATAGTTGTCTCACTGTCTATATGTTGTCGTTGTTATAATACTAATTGGATTAGTGTGAGATTTTACTGTTGAGAATCTAATCATTTTCACTCAATAAAATAAAATGCTTTCGAAAGATTACGAGAATGCACGTGAAGAATAATTACGTATTTACACAAAACAAACGATTTGGCCGACGCAAATGATCTATGCAGCATATCTGTACAATAGAATATGCAACTTGGCATGTTTAGATATTGAAATAAATCAGAAATTAAATGAAACTTATTTTGAAGTTGTATTTTAGGAATCAATAAACAGTAAAAGGTTATGTGACGTTATCAGTAATTTTTATATTTATATTAGTAAAATTAAACAGCGGATGCACTCATAAGCCGAATTAAATTTTTTCCTAAAAATTTAATTGAAAACGTTCTTGATTTAAGTGAAATTTCTTTATATGTGAAGGAAATTTATTTGATTCTAATAAAAATTTAATTTTAAAATAGTTCACAGTTTACCAGAGTCAGCAAATTTCTTTCGTTTATTTGTATTGAAAACAACAATAAAATAGTGAAAATTGTTTTTGTTTTCAATATAAATAATCGAAATGAGCGATTTGAAATACGTGACCTTTTACTTTTTCAGAATTAAGAAAATTTTTTTCTAAAACGTATTTCTTATTTCATACTTGACAGGATTTTAAGAATAGTTTTCACAAACATAAAACTAGGGACAAAACAATAAAATTTTACTCGTTTCAAGGAATATTTGGACTTCAAACTGAATCATTTTTTAGTTCAAATATATAATTTAATGGCCATCTTGGCTGTCGAAGCGAGAAGTATTAAATAGAAAGTTGTTAGTTTAAATCCACCTCGTAAGTTGGAAAATAACAAGCTTTTCAATTCAATTCATAACTGTGGATTCAAAAAGTTCACGGAAATTTTCTTTACGTATAGTATTCTTCCCCCAATGAAAAGTTAATTCCCATATGAAAATTAAGGAATATTATGAGCTAGAATTAGGGAAGATACCAAAAGCTTTTAATTTTTTTTTGATTGTGCCATATTTCAAAAACTTTCCAAAAATTTGGTAAAAGTTTTATACAATTAGGCAAAATTTTAAAGAAATATGAAAATGTTCAATATTAGATACATTTTTTACAAGTTGCGAGGAACAGTTTAAAATCGAAGTAAAAATGGCATTGGCGCCGTACGACAAACTTTTTGAAGTTAAATTTTGTAATTTTTTTTGGTGCGCTAACGAAAATATTCATAAAGTAAGAGCAAATGATTCAGTTGTTTTTATTTTTTTTTTGGCAGTAAAGATATAATTAAGCGTTTTCCATCTTTATATTTTAATACAACTAATATCATTAAATTTTTTATTCATTTGAATGGACTATCGATGCCATTATGGAAATATCACCTACGGCTTTGCAACTAAAATGTTCAATTTTGTTTATGACTCTGGCGCATAAATCTGGTTGAATTTTTTCTGATGGCATAGAATATGTTGGTTTTGAGGGCCGCTGTGGCTTGTGAGTTATTAGCAAACCGCACGATTTCGGTAGCCAGTTCACACCACAAACTATATCTTATTGGTGTCCATATCATCCAATTCAGGCCAAAAGAAGTCGGTAAACATCGAGTTATAGAGCCCGCCGTTGGCGGTGATGGACTGACCGAAAGAAATATGGACCGAAGACGCCGCTAGGCCGAAATCTACACCAAACAGTGACATTTTCAACATGCATGATATCGTACCGAATTCCACAATTTTGTTTGTTGACGTACTAACTAATACAGAAATGAAGACCATTATGGCGACCGTAAAATGGGCAAAGCGTGCGGAAAGTTGCCCGAACAGAATACCCATTATAATAAAATAATTTTATCATTTGGACGTGTTGTTGAACACTATATTCTCCCAAGGCGAATTGGTAAAACAGACTAAATAATTGACAACCGTTTCGATTACCCGATATGTTCGAGTAGCATGCTTAAAGATTATTTTAAATATCGTTTCAGGGCGCAATAACCGAGTGTTGTTGATTATTTTCTTTTTATCAAACAGAAATGTTTATTACCATTACCAAATGTAGTGTGCGCGTATAAAATGAAACTCACTCTACCACTTTATTTTCTCATTAATAGACAAAAAACAGTCGTACTTATCTTCTCGCACATAAATTGTGCTCAAAGCAAACAATACACACACATTAAATGTGATAAAAAGGCTTAAAAATATATTTTAGTTGAAGATACATTTAGATACGGAGAGGTCGAAATTAAAAAAAGAAATATTCGTATAAAAATATTTTTACATGAAAAGCGACTCTTACAATTATTTTTAGAAACAACAATGTAAAAAGAGAACAGTACATACTAATTTAAGAAATAAATAAAAAAACACCCGGAAAATAAATAATTGAAAACTGCATTAATAGAAAAAATAATATTTTATCTTCAAATAAAATGGCCAATATCGATTGTAAATCGCGACGGGGCACCAAAATTACGGTTATATTATTGGGTGGTGCCCTCTGTACAGTGATGTTGGCCTATTTCGTATTTGGAGACACAAATGATGAACGTGGCCTACGAAATTTACGCATGATATCAATTGTAAGTACATACATATGTATGTCGTCCACAGATGTCTTTAAACAATGATCATCAATTTAATTAATTTTGTTATTTTTGTAACTGTGCATTTCTGGCGAAATGTATCATGAAAGGGAAGAAAAACTTTCATAAGTATTTTTGACAATTACAAAAATGTAACAAATGTTTGATGATTGTTTGTTCGTCTTTGGAAGTTAGTTTGGTTAGAAGAAAATTTAATTTTATTTAAGCTTTTTAGACACGGTGAAAAAAATCCAAGCCAGCTTTATCCGAATGATACACATGCTACACATGAATGGCCTGGTGGTTTGGGAGCGTTAACACAGGTAAATGTTTTTTTTTTTTTAATTAGTTTTAAAAATACATATGCACAATGAAATACTAGTTGCTTAATTTAGTTGTATCGATTGCAGTATTGTATTACTTTACAATAACAAAGCTCTACAATCTATATATGTATGTATGTATATCTTTCGAAGCATTTTATTGTGCGAAATACACAAAGATTTATTAAATTTATTTAAGATTTGATAACGTGCTTCTCAAACTAATAATTTGTTTACATGTATAAACAATTTAGAAAAGATCTGCTTTAGCTTGAAATTGAACTATCATACGGAGGTAATTTTGAAAGAAAAAAATGTAATACAACCAACCATGCAATTTCATTTCTTATATTTTAAACAAGTCGCATTGAATCCATTGTTTGACTAACCATTTGAAATCTTTTGAACATGTACTCGCAGTCATAAGAATTTACCTCCATTCATAATGATTCACATAATTGTGGCGCGTTTATACCAAAAATATAGCAAATTTTAGTTAAAATTTATTTTGTGGTTGGTTAGTTTCTATTTGTTACATTTATCAATACAAGATACAATTTTCTGTTCATAAGATACATATATTTCAAAGTTTTGTTTCCATAAACGATACAGAGGAGATTGTGTAATGAGCAATAGAGATGGTATGTGGTATGTGTCATATGACGTATCGGTGCCTCCGTATGATTCCAAGCTAAAGCAGATTTTTTTAAATTTTTGGTTCATGTAAACAAATTATTAATGTGATGTGCACGTTATCAAATCTTCACAAAATTTAATACATCTTTGTGTATTTTGCACAATAAAGTCCCAAAATATTGCGCAAAAATTTTAAAACAACTATAATTAAAAACTATAAAACTAGATTGAAAATATGTCACTGATTAATCTGACATAAATATGTTATGTTTCAATATCATCTCATATATTTAATGACCGCAAGTTACTACAAGCAAGGCGACTCAAATATAACGTAAGTAATATAAAATAATAATAAAGTGCGTTTGAGACTCCAAATTTTTTTACAGAAATATATAAATATCTATCCGTATGCCTAAATTGGCAAAAGTAAAAAGTTAAGAACATTCTCTCCTCGCCAAACCGAGTTTCATTTTTCTATTCTTGTTTAGTGGCTTTAAACAAGCTTTAGTGCAGAATCGGTTAAGCATTTTGAAGCAAAAAATATACACCAAGGAAACATTGGGCTGACCTTTAAAGTATAAATAAAATTATTTTTGGAAATACATACTTTATTTGTGCACGATCGAATTTCGGCCTCTGGGTGACTATGCAGTTTTTATAGTTCAATTTAAATCTTTTCTCTAAAATTTTACAAACTTGAAAATTTATTCCTTTGGTATTTCTTCTAATTGTTAAAACGATTAGAGTTTTAAAAAAATGTTTTGTTTGTTGTGGCTTCAGCTGTTCATATGCCGACATTTCATTGGTCGCTTAAAGTTCACTGACGATTTGGTTTAGCGTCCAATGAAATGTCGGCATATGAAATGCTAAAGCCACAACAAACAAAACATTTTACAAAATATTAACTATATAAGTAAGTGCTTAAATGAAAATAAGTTAATATTGTTTTTCATATATTGTTATATAAACGGTTTACGAGTAAATAAACTTTCTGTGTTGGAATCTTCAAAAACTAAATAAATAAATATGGCTCCTTTCAATCTACTTTGCACTTAAAAGTCTATTCATTCAATGTTAATGGTGAAAAGATAGAATTTACATTTTAAGAAAAAAATGAAATCAAAAAAGATTAAACTAATTTTTACAAAATATATGAGAATAATACGGAGTATTTTCCCATTTAATTGTTTTTAATTGTTTTTGTTTATTCAACTAACATTTTATTAATTTATAAACATACATATTTAAAATACGAATCATATTTTTTCAGAAAGGTAGTCTTCAATGCTATAATCTGGGCAAAAACTTGAGAATGCGCTATTTTCGATTATTGCCGCCGAATGGTCTATACACACAACAACAAATTCGGATATTGAGCTCAGCAGCCGAAAGATGTATATTAAGTGCCAATAGTTTATTGGCAGGATTTATGCCACCATTAGAGCACAGTAACCTTTTGCCCATACAATGGCAACCGGTGGCAGTAAATACTATACCAAGACATGAAGATATAGTAGGAGCCAGTTACTTTTTCGACTTTAACTTAAAAATAATTGAACAATGATTTTTCTTTTCAGCTTTTGGCTCAAAAGAAACCCTGTGCAAAATATGACACAATTTTACAGAATTTGTATAAAGATCCACCGCCTGGTCTGAAAAAATTAAACGAAGAAAATGCTGAATTGTATAGACTATTAACACGGCATACGGGCAAGAATATAACTAATGTCTTGGATGTTGAGTTATTGTTTAATATTTTGAAAATTGAAAGCGAAGCTGGTCTAGATTTACCCGATTGGGCCGAGAATATATATCCCGACCGTTTGAAGTCCTTAGCAGAACGAAGTTATTTGCTATTCACGGAAACAAATCTCATGAAAAAAGTAAAGGGTGGTGCGTTTCTCAACGAAATTCACACAAAAATGATTGATAAGAGAAAGCGGAATTTAAATCCGGATCGTAAAATATTTTTATATTCTGGCCATGATGTGACGCTAGTAAATGTCATGAACTCTTTGAAGATATTGGATCAAACGTCAAAATTACCGGAATACGCATCGGCATTAGCCTTTGAATTACACCACAGCTCCCTGTTTAAAGACGATTTTGAGGTTAAGGTAATTATAAATAATATATGTATGTATATAATATACTTACATAGGGTTTTATTGGTAGATGTTATATAAAGCTAATACTAAACGCAAGTACTATTTTTGGAAACAGGGTGATAAGCGAGTATAGATAATTTTGCATAGAAATTACACACAAAAGAAATTCGTCTTTTCTGAAAATCAATCAGTACCCAATGAAAAAATGAAAGTCATTCATAAGAAATTACATTTTTAATAATTTCAATGCATTAGTATTTTCGCATATGAACAGCTAAAGCCACAACAATAAAAACATTAAAAATTTTGTTTATTAAATTGACAAGTGGAAAATTATCAATGAACTATTTTACTAACAAAAGAGTTTGAATGGTTTTGGAACATGATAGGTAAAATCTACCGACGATTTGGTTAGCCCCAGTGAAAAGCACGTATATATGTATGTACATGTAAGCCCGCAACAAATAAATTTTTTTAAATTGTATTCTTTGTAGAAAAATATTCAAGCACAAAAAATATTGAAGATAGTTTCAAATGAATTGAATAAGCATTGAGTAAGAGAATATCCAATGTTAAACCTATTGGATGCGATGCGAATTTGTGCTACTTTCTTTCTCAGAATTGTCATTACTTTTTTATATTGGAATATAACAAATTAATGGACTTATGCAAAAGTAAAAAAATAATCACATCTTTAAATTTCGTACTTAAGTATACCATATACTAATTTTATAAATCAGTTTAATGCAAAAAAGCAAATTCAAATTTATTCTTACGGTACATATCATTCCCACTTTTATTTAACCAAAACCCAGTTCCAGTTTAACCCAAAACTCAAATGAAATTAGACCAGAACAGCAATCAAATTAAGCCAAATACAAATCGGTTTAATCCAAACGCGAGTCAAATTGATTCAAACGCAAATTATAAATTAAAATTATGAAAAATTTACAAATGAAAAGCAATAAATGAAATGACGGTAAAAGCTGCTTCTTCACAAAGTTTTACTATCTAATAATAATGATTGGCTATGTGATGAATAATAGTTAATTTGATTTAAAGCCTTCAGTTTCTATTTAAATTAATTTAAATACACAAACATGCATATTTCACTAGGAAATTTATAACAATTTGCTTAATAACTTGAGAAGATCTTTTGTATTAAATTTTATATTAAAATGTGTCACTGAAAACATTCGGAAAGAAAATCCGGGAATTTTAATTTATTTCTTCACTAATTAATGAGAACAATTCGGTGGTTTATTCGTGAGCCAGAATATATAAAAATATACATAAGAGCATAAAACTATTTAACTTATATAACAGTAAGTCATTTTAAAATGGTACGTTATTGCAAAACACATCGTTTTCAGAATTTTAATTTCCGGTTATTAATTCTATTATTAAAAATTTTTTTACAAGTAAAAGAGATCTATAAAAAGTAGTCAGATCGGTTAGAAATACATATCGCTTCTATAGTGCAACATAGTGATATCTCAAAAAAGTCGATCTTATCGAAACTTTTTGATATAATTTCGGTTTAGCTTCAGATATAATTCTGATTTTTTTATACATACGAGTATAAAGCGCGTATTGACGAGCACTATTTCCTTAGGAACTTAAACATTTTTGTTTTTTGAGATAGAGGAGTAAATATATTGCCATTTAAAGACCATATAGACACTTTCCGGTATATCTTCGTTTATATTGAGGAATAATTTTTCCTCAATGATTCAAGTTTTTAAATTTTTGAGATATGAAAACATTGCACTAAAGGAACGATATTTATTTTTGAAATTTTTTCGAAAATTTTTAAATTTTAATCAAAAAAGATTTTTTGAACTTTAATTCTCTTTTATAGATCGTTTATTATTACAACAGTGATGATAAATTTCCCAAGGAGCTAACGATACCAAACTGTGATGCTCCCTGTTCACTAACAAAGTTTTCGGCTACCATCAAGCATTTATTATTGACGGATTATGATGAGACATGCGAAAATAAAAGGCCAGATTGTACAACCAAATGACTTCACACTCAATGTATTAACGATTTCAAAATTAGATTTAAAATGCAATTTGAGCCGAATGTACTTGTTTTGTTGTGATGTGATATTTAAGTAATTAAATAAAATAAATGTTGTTGAATTAGTTGTTGAAGTTAAATTACACGGTACAAAATTTTTTTTTCCTTAAAATAACATGGTTCTAACGACTGATTGTAGTAAAAGGTACAAAAACTATATACGTGTATCGGCGTTTTGATAGTTTATATCTGGGATTTATTTTAGTTTTTGCACATATTTATAATAACTCGGCATTGGATATATTCTAAACAGCACGGGGAGCATTTTAAACCTATAGCTCTTTGCGGTATGGGTACTTATATTTTGACCCACCACCAAAGCTCTAAGTTGAACCTGAACAACAAAAACATTATTAAAACTTAAAAGGTAATTTCGTATATCCTATAAAACTAAATTTTCTGAGACTAGTTTATCATTTTATATTAAAAATATATCTACATACAATTTTAATATACATCTGTATGTCACTATACAAAAGAAAGCTGTAGACGTAACAATTATTTATAAAACGAGTTTAATGAGAAAAACAAAAGATGGGAAAACGAAAAACTGAGTTCGCAATTTTACTACATTTGATCTATAAATTAGTGGCCATATATAATTGGTACACCCCTAATTATTTTCAAACACATATTAAAAATATATAAGCAAAATATAACAAAATATTTAGTATTAATTTGACATATTCTGTTTCTTTATTGAATATTATTCAGAAGGTTGTGTCTAACATACATATGAACAAATTCAACCAAATATGATGTGAAGTTGTTTGGTACGAAGAGTTTTGTGAGTCACTGTATAAGTACATACATTGTTGGACATTAAAGAAGCGTGCATCATAAATATCTTTTAAATATATGTAAGTATTTCCATCGATGTCCAAACACTAAAAACAATAAGAGAAATTAAAAAAAAAATCATACCGGCTGGAATGTAAAAATATTCGCGGTTACTGTATTCAAAATATTGGATCATCTTAAAGTACATACTATTAAAAAACAATGCTGCGAACACATATTTGCTAATACCTCTGTTTTAATTATCAAATAAAAAAAAGTTTGATTGAAGTAAAAAATAAGAAAGATATCATGAACCAATTAGTGTAACTGGGGTCAATTAAAATTGATTGATGATTAGAGATGGTAAATTATAGATTTGAAGTTATATCAGTTACTTATATATTCAAAAATAATAAGAATTCTCTGTCATATCGTTTTCCCATAGACGGTTCCTGTAAGTAGCTTTTATTTACATACACACAAGGATCGCTACCTAAAAAGAGACCAAGTAGATGAAATAGACATGATGGCTACCCGAAAACAGCACTGTTCGCTGCGTAGGTTAATGTTGAATTCAAAACTTCCTTATTCACTTTGGAACATTGTCATATGTTTAGTTCATTGTTAATTAAAAGTGTTACAAGCCCATTTCTAAACTCAAACAATTTTGTAGAAGTTACATGAAAAAATCATTTTTATTTGTATTAAAAAATGCAATAGAAATTTAACGGGGACAGTAAAAAAGTTTTACTGAAATTAAAGTTTGCTTTAGACAAAATGTTTGTAAATTTTGTTTGTTTGTTGTGGCTTTAGCTCTTCATATGCCGTCATTTTGTAACTCTTATTGTTTTAACAATTAGTTGGGGAGAATATGCCAAAATAATAATTTCAATATTAAGACAATATATGTACATATTTGTTTGAATTTTTTCTGTGTAGGTTTTAGTTGGAACAATTTGTAATTTATCATTGAAAGCCTTTAAAATAAGGCACACAATTATTATTATTCACTCTCAAATTACAAATATTTATCCGTTGTATTCTTTATTAATGATAAATATTCTTGATGATTTTTAAAGAAGTATCACATTACCCTTTTTTAAACACTTACATACTGCCGAATATAAAAACTCCAAAGAAGCTAATGATAAAAAAAAAACACAGAATGATTCAGTTGTTGTGTTAGTAATTCTAATAGACTAACCGATTTAAGTAAATATATTTTCATTGGGCCTTTTCACACAAGACAATTTTTTAATCCGCACAACTTTTGTTCTTTCGTATTCACACTAGACTAATTATGCTGGCATAAAATTGTGTACGTATACAAAGCTTTGTGTGTGTTAGTATTTTCTTTGTTTATTTCGCAGAACCTGTTTTCATAAGTGTGTATGAAGCTGGTTGAAAAAATTGTGCCAACCAAAAACCACTCTCTTCCCCGAAAATGCCAACAAACTGCGATTTTATGCCAGCACAATTAGTCTTGTGTGAAGAGGCCCATTGTAAAATGACTTGAAGGGGAGTGTTCAGCCGGTTTAAGAGCTACGATGATAAAAGAACTTTCACATAACGAAAATAAATCGTAATTCGCCTTTCAAGTGTGAAGAGGGTGGCAAATAACCAATCCTAATATAGTATAAAATTATTTTCTTTGCAAAAAAAAGTACAGTAGTTTTCCGATTTAACGAACATTCGATTTAATGAACATCGCATTTAACGAACTCCCAAATTTTTTCTACTGAGTACCTTATATAACGAACAAAAATTTTATTTTGTACTCGATTTAATGAACAAATATAAAATACAACAGATAATTTCTAACAAAAAATAGTAAAAAAAGAATGAATATAAAAATGTACCATTAGTTTTCTTCTTCTGAAGTTTTTGCTTGATATTATTTGAGATTTGAAGACGAATGCGATGAACACAATGAAAATGGTGGAGTTTGATGAAACTGAAATTCTAGAGCCCAAAATAAAACACGAAGATGTTTAACAAAACAATATTAGTAGCACGAATTTAATGCTTTTGAGACAGCTTCAAGGAGATGCCATTAAGAAAAAGATAACTATTCACAAGAAAAAACATACTATGCTTAACCAATTTTTTAAATAATTTGGAATGAAAGTCCGTGATTCCGCGGTTGGTTGAAAAACAGACCGGTTTCGGCTATGTGCCACCCTCAGTGTTCTCTTGAATAAATTATTCATTTTTTTTATAATTTTTCTTTCCTTATATTTTTAATGAAATATGTATGTATTTTAATTATTATAATCTATATATATAAAAATAAGTCCGTATATGTACGTCGCCGAACTACTCATAAACGCGTAGAGCGATTTCAACCAAACTTATACACTACGTAGGCAGTGGCCCATATATGGTTTATATGAAGTTTGGTTAAAATCCGATAACGCATGTGTGTGCGGTGCGTATGTGAAGTGAGTGTGTTTTTGGGAACAAAACCAACTTTATTAAAAACAAGTGTGTTTCTTTTCTTATTTTGTTTTGCCGTGCGAAGCAGGCAACGGGCCCGGTAGTTTGTTATAAAATATTTAAAAAATACTATATATATTTTGAGTTTTGACTAAAAAAAGACCTCGCTTTTCTTTTTTAATTTAGTGCTGGATATAACGAACAATTCACTTTAACGAACAAGCCTGACAACAATTAGGTTCGTTAAATCGGAAAACTACTGTATAACGAAGACAGCTACCAAATCGGTGAATGGGAATCAAATAAGAGAACATCCTGCAATGACAGCCTATGATAAAATCAAAAGTCAAATCAAAAATGATCCGAATTTGAGTTTATTCCAGATTTTAGTCTCACCATTTTCATGACTTGGACACTCTTTTTTTTACTGAGATATGTGGAATATATAGTATAAAATGTATAGTATAAAATAGGTTTTAAGTAGGTATGTGCTTAATAAATTTTTTTTATTTATTCTTAAAAATGCAATCTAACTTAACAAGGGTTCATAAAGCTGTTTTGAGTTGTTTTTTTTTATACGACTATATGTATAGTATATACACTCGTGAGTTATATGTGAAACACATATAGCTAACCCAGTCGAACTGCCTATGTCAATTAATGCATAGGTTGTTCGATTAGCTTTTGCATGATAATTTAATCCACTCTTTTGTTTTGGGTGTGACTCATGCAATGCTCAAATCATATTATGTTGTTTGTTTATCTAATCGATTTTGTTTACTTGATGCGAAGTTCTTTGTTGAATCAAGTGATCTGGATGATGAAATCCGTTTTGTGCAACCGTAGCACTTTTATTCGAAGAACTTCAGTGCCTTAATACTTTAAGTACATTTTTAAGTTAGTCATAGAAGAACTGTACTCAACGACTGGTCAAGCAGTCGGATAATAAATAAAAATAATAATTTTAATATTATATAATTATTGTATTTAAGATGTTGTGAAAAAAAACCATTTGCTGAAAAATAAAAACTAAAAGCGAATTTAAGCTACTATATTGAAAGTAAAAATCATTTTTTCTTTATGATATATTAATTCGGTTTGTCGAATAAAAACTAAACTGGCGCAGTCGGCAGGATTTCAAGGTGAAAAATTGAAATCAAAACGGACATAAATAAATTAAGGAATTGGTAACGTGGAAGTTTTAATAAAGGAAGGAAGAACCCTGTGAAAGTTTTTTTTGAACAATCCACAGAAACAAAAAGCAAACATTAAAAACATCATTTATATTAAAAATATTTCTTCAATACATTATAAACATCATTTATATTAAAAATATTTCCTCAATAAAACACTGGATCTGATCCGTAATAACAAAAAAAAAATACTAAAAGGAGCTGGTCGGCCAAAGACTAGATAATAACAGCAACAAAAGCAGCAACAACATCCAGGGCGCGGTCTACAACATGGTTAAGGTATAATTAATGTAAACTAAATTTAAACAAAATAAGATAAATTGCTAAACATAACTGTTGTGAATTAATTTTTGTTGTACTAACCCTAACACGTTCTTTCTTTGATCTACAAAATAGTGTTTTTGATTTTTTTTTTTTGATAAAAAAGGCATATATATATATGTATATTGAAAATTGCAATTGGAAAATATTTACCTGTCTGCAATTTAATTGGGTGTAACAGTTTTGGGGCGTTGATAAGAAAATTAAAAAATTAGTTAAAATGGCATTAACATTGGTCGAAGGATTGCGTGAGGCCCGGAGTCTGCCGCCGTTCTGTGGGACGTCCGAGTATGCTCTAACGAGCTACTTGCGAGACGTCAGTACGGTGTTGTCCTTAGTTTCGGAAGAACATAAAATTATAATAAAATCGGTATTGGCAAATCGTCTGCAAGGCAATGCGTTAAAAGCTATTGAGACATTAGTGAACCCAACATGGGAACAAATCATTGCTAGGCTTCGAGAGGAGTTTGGGGTGAAAGAATCCTTTTTGGGTTTACGAAACCGAGCCATGAGTGTCGTAGCAATAAGTGTTGAAGAACTTCATCACAAATTAAGTGAGATTTTAAATCTCATGAACACTAAATATTGTTTAAATCCTGAAAACAACGCCATGTTTTCCCCTGATATAAATGAAAAATTAATCTTTGACATTTATATAAATTCATTGTCTTTAAATATAAAGACGTTATTGCTACAGAATAATATTGCCACCATCAGCAAAGCGCAATCATACTTTGTGGAAAACGATCTAATGAAGGACGTTTACCTTCGGAAAAGTTCATATTCAGGTAATTTTCGAAACAGGGACAATAAGAATTTTAATAACAGAAACCAGAAAAGGTCTAATTATGAGCATCAGAATATGAATAATAAACCCCAGAATTCAAACTCTGAAAATCCAGTCAGATTCAATGGCAACAATTATAACCAAAATGGTTCAGGTCAATATGGGCGAAGTGGTTCAAATCGTAATAGAACCAACCCCGTACCTATGGAACTGGGCAATGTGAACTTGAGTGAAAATTTTCATGCACCGCCTCCGGTTCCCAACTACCAATAGTTTTGCTGACGATAAACGACATCAAAGTTAGATGCTTAGTTGACAGCGGGGCTGCAACTACGTTGGGTGACTATGGGACGTTTGGGGGGTTTTCTTTACAAAAAAGAAAATTAAAAAACAAAATGAAATTGAACACATTAACTGGTACAAAGATGGTTGATGAGGAGGTAATAGTTAAAGTCCCTTTGGAGTTTAATGCGGGGGATGAAACTATGTCAATAAAACTAATTGACTTGAAAAATAAAGCTTTTGACTGTATAATCGGTAACAACGTCTTGATGCCTATGGGTGTCATAATGGATTTTTATAATATGAGACTTTTGGTCAACAATGTCGAAGTATTGTTTTATCCCCGACCAGTCAATATAAGCTACGATGAAATCACAGTTTTGGAATTACAAAACATAGATTTTGATAACATAGAGCTGCCAAATCATTTAAATAACGAAGAAAAATGCAAACTAGAAGGGTTTTTACGTAGAAATGGCGTTACATTTTATCAAGAGGGTCAAATCTTGACAGCGACGAATGCGGTTAAGCATAGTATTGTAACAACATCGGATAGACCGGTGTATTCAAAAATCTATCGATACCCAAAGGCTCATGAAAAGGAAATTGAGACCCAGATTAAAGAGATGTTAATCCAGGGAATAGTTAGGCCGAGTAAATCGCCTTATAACTCACCCTTATGGATAGTTCCTAAGAAACTTGACAACGACGGTAAACGCAAATGGCGTATAGTCATCGACTACCGAGCTCTTAATAGCATAACGGTGGATGATAAATTCCCTATGCCCAATATAGATTCTTTGTTTGATAAATTGGGTCGCGCACAATATTTTTCCACTATTGATCTTGCGAAAGGTTTCCACCAAATTAAGATGGAGAATAGGGACATTCAAAAAACAGCCTTCTCAACACCTATGGGACATTTTGAATATGTCAGAATGCCATTCGGGTTGAAAAATGCGCCCGCTACCTTTCAGCGCATGATGAATTACGTTTTACGTGATTACGTTAATAAAATTTGTGTCATATATATGGATGACATATTGGTTTTCTCATCTTCATTGGATGAGCATTTAAATAGCCTTACAAAAATATTTTCTGCTTTAAATGACCATAATTTAAAAGTACAGATGAATAAGTGTAATTTCCTGGCTAGAGAAACTCAATTCTTGGGACATATAGTTACACCAAGTGGTTTGAAACCCTGTCCATCCAAGATTGAGGCAATAAATAAAGTGCCTGTTCCGCGTACTGTTAAACAGATAAAGTCATTTTTGGGTCTCACCGGTTATTATAGAAAATTCATAAAGAATTATTCTTCCATAGCTGGACCAATAATAAAATACCTGAAAAAGGATGTTAAGATTAATATTGACGATCCTTCTTATATAGAATCTTTTGAAAAACTCAAAAGAATTATAACTAACCCGCCAATCTTGTCCTATCCGGATTTTAATAAAAAGTTCATTCTTACTACGGATGCTAGTAATGTTGCATTGGGGGCTGTTTTGAGCCAGGGGGATAAACCCATTTGCTACGCTAGTAGAACTTTAAATGACCACGAAAAGAATTATAGCACAATCGAGAAGGAACTCTTGGCTATAGTATGGGCGGCTAAGTATTTTCGTCCTTACCTTTTCGGGGTTAAGTTTTTGGTCAATACTGACCACCAACCTCTCAAATGGTTGGCTTCTTTGAAGGAACCAAATTCCAGATTGAGTAGATGGAAGATCATGCTCGCTGAATACGAATTCGACGTCGAGTATGTAAAGGGAAAAGAAAACAAAGTTGCTGATTTCCTTAGTCGATTAGAACCCGACAACGAGGACCCTGAAAATTGTGATGAAAAATCACTATTTGCGATATCAGATGACATAGCAACAGTACATAGCCAACAAGAAGATGATGGAAATACTAATTTTTACATAAGTGATTCTATTGTGAATAAATATAGAACACAAATAAGAATATTGCGAACTAAACGGCAGGAACACGAAATTTTGTACAGAAGATACAATGTGATATACGTGGGTGAAAATGACTTGCGAAACGGTCATTATTTGGATGATTTGTTTAGAAGAACGTTAAGAAAAGGCAGAGTCGGAGTATATTCCGAACTTCCTAGTAACCTGTATTTCATAGTTCAGGAAAAGTTGGAATCGTTGTTTGGGAACGATCGGAATTTGAGTTTCATTAAATGTACAAGGTTGGCTGTTGATTTGCCTAATGAGGAGGAAGTCTATGGGATAATTGAACATGTTCACAGTAGCGGGAATCATAGGGGAATCTTGGAAAATTTTGAGGAAATCAAAAATTCCTACTTCTATCCGAATTTAGTAAAATACATTAACAAATTTATAAATTCCTGTAGAATATGCAATGAAAACAAATACGACAGAAACCCCTATCGTAAACATTTTAGCCACACTGTAACTCCCGATAGACCAAATATGATAGTTCATATGGATATATTTCAGGTCCATAGAACTTACTTCTTGACAACGATTGATAAATTTACCAAATTGGGATCCGTACATAAAATTACGGATAAAAACATGTGTACCATTAGGGTGAAAATTGCGGAAAGGGTTGCTCTTCTTGGCAAGCCGGAACTACTCGTTATGGATAACGAGTTTAATAATGCTTTGATAAAGTTGTTCTGTTCTGAAAAGAACATTCAGATGCACTTCACTACCCCGAATTCACACACGGGAAACTCGGATATAGAAAGGATGCATTTGTCACTCTTAGAGCACATTCGAATTTTAAAGCGAAGCAACGAGAATATTGACATAGAGGAGTTGGTGATAAGAGCAATAGGCTTTTATAATAACACCATTCACTCCACAACTAAGCTAAAGCCTATAGATTTTTTAAACCGTTCTGATATCGATTATCAGAATGTAGCCCGATACATGGGAGATAGGAAAAAAAGGGCTATAGAGAAAATAAATTCTAAAAGACAACAAGTCCCGCGATACGATAATCGGGATCTGTTTGTTAAAAATCCGGCAGCCCAGAGACAAAAAACTGCTAAAGGGTTTTTGAAATATAATAGTAATAACCCTAACAAGGTGGATTTAGCAAATATTAAACGACCTTTAAAAACCTTTTCAGGTAACGACAATGTTGACCATCCTGGTGTTTCTGCTATTTTGGTTGGCCCCACGCATTGAGTCTGCGGTCCAAATAGGAAATATTGAAACCCAAGCGGGTTACGCGGTTCTGCAGGGTGAGCCCTTAAACCTTATTAGTGGTTTCTCGGAATTAATCCATGTCATTGACATGGGGGATATTAGAGATACGATCCAGAAATTAAAAACAAGTATTTCCCATAGTTTCGATGTAAATGATGGCTGGTTGACTGTGAGCCTTGATAAGAAGGTAATTGAATTGGAACACTCCTTACAGACTCTGAGAATTCATACAAAAATTAGAAATAGGAGAGCTTTAATAGACGTGGGGGGTAGAGCAATAAATTGGCTCTTTGGTAACATGGACGATGAAGATAGAGTAAGAATAGAGAGTCACTTGAAAACCATGGATTTTAATCAGAGGAATGTGATTGATAATTTAAACAAACAAGTTAAAGTAAATGCTGAAATGCAGCGGTATTTGCAAGGTATTCGATTGGTCGTGGAGCAGAATAGGAATTGGTTTAATAAAACATATACCGGTATGGTCGATGAAAGTTTGAGAATGACTAAATATAATAATTTCGTATTACTGATTAACGAAGTGAGAAATAAAATTGACCAAGTGCAGGAGAATATTGTAATGTCTAAATATGAAATAGCAAGCAGATTCTTTCTGACGGATGATGAAATAGATCACTTTAATATTGATAGCCTAAAACTGAGATATATGAGAAGTAGCATGGGATCCATGGATAATAACTTCATAATCTTTGTTCTGTTAATACCCAATTTTATTGATAAAGAATATAAGACGGAGATAGTGGTACCGATACCAAATCGAAATTTTATGCAGTTGGATATCGAAATAACGAAAACTGTAACTATAGAAAACATAACATATTTTGTAGATAAAGAAAATGTATTGTATAAGATGAAAATTGTGAACTCATGTTTAACTAATATCTTAAGAAATGATTATAATGATTGTCATAGAATTGAAATGAAAGAAAAATCCATCGTGGAAATTGAAATCGGAAATTTATTATTGGTTGACGTAAAAAGCATTTTGTATGATTCATGTACTAATTTTTCATATCCCTTGGAGGGAAATTATATTGTTAATTTTGAAAATTGTGAAATTGGAATCGGTGAATTTAAAATTAAAAGATTTGAAAGCCGGGCAAATATAATTATTCCAAATTTTAATGTTTTGCCTGCTAATATAACGGAATTGTTACCGGAATTAAATTTTACTAAAATAAATGAAATAAGAGAATCGTTGGAAAAACAACAAAATAATTATAATTTTTATATACTTTATATATTGTTCATATTTTTTATTGTGTGTTACATTTCAATTAAAATAAAAAATTATATTGGCATTCGAAGGGACTCGAATCTTAACGGTGGGGGAGTTATATGTGAAACACATATAGCTAACCCAGTCGAACTGCCTATGTCAATTAATGCATAGGTTGTTCGATTAGCTTTTGCATGATAATTTAATCCACTCTTTTGTTTTGGGTGTGACTCATGCAATGCTCAAATCATATTATGTTGTTTGTTTATCTAATCGATTTTGTTTACTTGATGCGAAGTTCTTTGTTGAATCAAGTGATCTGGATGATGAAATCCGTTTTGTGCAACCGTAGCACTTTTATTCGAAGAACTTCAGTGCCTTAATACTTTAAGTACATTTTTAAGTTAGTCATAGAAGAACTGTACTCAACGACTGGTCAAGCAGTCGGATAATAAATAAAAATAATAATTTTAATATTATATAATTATTGTATTTAAGATGTTGTGAAAAAAAACCATTTGCTGAAAAATAAAAACTAAAAGCGAATTTAAGCTACTATATTGAAAGTAAAAATCATTTTTTCTTTATGATATATTAATTCGGTTTGTCGAATAAAAACTAAACTCGTGCGCACATATGTATATATTCATACATATATAACATAAACATACACACATCCATATACATATGAGTTCATAAAACAGATGACGATGAATTAAAAACAATTTTTTTGCCTATTAGGCATATTGACTGGCACTGCTACAAATGAACTCTGAAAACAGGTGGGGATTTTTTTAGATTATAACAGATGTAAAGCAAAACGAGATATTTACTTTTGATGAAATACACTCGTATAAGAACAAACCTGTTACATCAATAGGGTGGAACTATTATAATACCGTAGATATGTACATACATAAATTTGATAAATGTGACAAATGTGTTGGCGAGAATAAGGATACAATTTTGAATGTAAATTTTTTGCACTCTTTATTTAAGTTTCAAATTACATTTGCATGCCTTATAATAATGTTGAGGCCCTATGCTCCTTATAGGATCGATATATACTTATATATAAAATAATGTTCGACCCAACTATGAATTTTTTTGGAATTATTATTAGAATTGAGTTTCCGGATGGATACACGCTATAAAATATCATTCTGAGATGAGATGGACGGAGCGCATATTCAGAATATACATATCAAAAAAATTAATAGTTTTTCCAATAATAGATGGTATTTCGTATAATATTCAGACAACCATGACTAATTAATTGAAGCATACAAGTAGACATACATTTTTGAAAATTTTAATGAGTTTTGTTATTAGTAGTATGCCTGGCCAGGCCAAACTGTCTTTTGGAAGAAAACAAAAAAATTTTATTTCGGAAACTTCAACACCTGGAATCCTTAAATTTTTTGTGAGTTTTTTCTTTCTTATGATGAAAATGGGCCGTATTACATATTTTGCAACATATATATATATATATATATATATATATATATATATATATATATATATATATATATATATATATATATATATATATATATATATATACAGTGGAGGCTCATAAAAGTTAAGACGCGCAAAAGTTAAGAATACGGAAAAGTTAAGTAGCTTTCTGTCACCATACAGAACTCTAAAAAGTTAAGTGCTTCTTAACTTTTTTGAGTAATTTTTGTTTTTATTTAATTTTTCTATTTTTAACATCATTTTGAATTCTTATATGTCGATTGGCACATTAAGATATGTAGTACTATATAAGTACATGGGTAGCATAAAAAAAATCAACACATATCCAATCGTCATTTACCATTATAAAATTCTTTACATTCGTACGTAATGTTTCATACTATTTTTGCATCAGTTTTCTTTTGATCGTAACAATGTCAGCAGCACGTAAGCAAAAAAGGTTATCAGTTGCCGAAAAATGCAAGATTAAAAAAAAATTAGATGAAGGCGTTTTGGCTAATCGATTGGCCATGGATTTTCATGATTCTGAATCTTCAATTTCTAAAATTAGAAGAAACAAAGCAAACATTTATGCTGCAGCGTCAGGTACATGTGACGAAATTAAGAGAAAGACTTTGCATAAGGCAGAATTCGTGGATTTGGAGAAGCAGCTGTACAAATGGTTCTTATATCAACCTAAAAGAAACTGTCCACTAAGTGGTCCTATTTTAAAAGCTAAAAATTAATACATTTGCATACATACATATACACATGTGTATTAAATACATATTAATAATATATACACCATGTATAAATACACGTATAAACACATGCATTTTCATATCACGGAAAAGTTAAGAATTCAGAAAAGTTAAGCACCCGCACAACAAACTACTTAACTTTTTCGAGCCTCTACTGTATATATATATATATATATATATATATATATATATATATATATATATATATATATATATATATATATATATATATATGTGTATATATATATATATATATATATATATATATATATATGTATATATGTATATATATATATATATATATATATATATATATATATATATATATATATATATATATGTATATATGTATATATATATATATATATATATATATATATATATATATATATATATATATACACATATATATATATATTATATATTATATATATAGTATTAAATTGTCATGAATTTGAGACTTTTTAAATTCTACATAGAGAAATTTTTGCAATTTTGTGATCCAAATATATTGTCTAGCTTGCCTTCCTTCATTAACACGTGTTTGAAAACGTTTCAAAATTTTTTAACATTATTTATAAATTCAATTTTAATTTTTATTTGTTTTTCTTGATTAAAAAAAAATAATAATAATAACGAAAATTTAAGTATTAACTTAACAAAAACAGTGCGAATTTGGGTAATTTCCAATAATTTTAACCCAGGCTTGTCATTGCAGGATGTTCTCTTCTTTTATTACTATTCACTAATATGGAAGCTGTTTTCATTATGTTGAGAAAAGTAAACTTTTAATGTTTTTCTTTCATTTTATATTAAATTATAATTGATTATTTACCACTGCGAATAAATTTCACATCTGGATGGCGTACAATTGCAGTATTCTTTATGGGAAAGAAATTTTATTATTTATTAATTGAAAAATATATTATTTTCGAATAGATTAAAAAATAATAATTTTTTTTATAAAAAAAGTATTTTCACAAATTTATAGAAGTAATTCATAATTTTAATCATAATTTTTTTAAACAACTTCCTAGGAAGTTCAAAAATGTACTATAAGATTTTTCAAAGTAATGAAAATGTCATTCCTTAAGAATGACTTCCATTTATTTCGATGGTTTTACAACTATGTACATACATATCGAGCCTTTGCTGCAATAACGTAGTAATTCAAAAAAGCTTGTTTTGCAGAAATTGAGTTTAAAGATTTGAATTTACACACAACTTAATGGTAAAAGAAAATTTGGTTCTTTTCTCAAGAGCTGAGTACACAAAATATTTTTATGAAAATTTTACAGAATATAAAAAACGACAAGGCGAATAATTTCGTAATATAACCTTAAAAAATGTACATATATCAAAATAAAGCAAATTTTGAAACGTTTGTTTTTTATTTGGGAAAATTCATGGTATTTATGGTTCATTTCAAAATTTGTTGAAATTTCTTTTTTTATTTTCACTGTTCATGTATTTTCTTTATTAGCAATTAAATTTTTTTGTTTAAACATTTTCGGTTATGGCAACTTTTTTCGAATGTGAAGATTGTCGTTTTTTATAGTTTCAGTGCTATTTGACCAATTTCGAATGTTATCTCTGATATTAGAAACTCTAAGCGTATTTTCGTTACTTTAACTATTTAAATGCTTTTCGAGCGTTGTCGAATATTAACCAATTTCTCAGCAAATGTCCCTTTTGTGATTTTAGCAACTATTTGCGAATCTACGCCTTTATCGCGATTAATTTAAAATTAAAATTTTTTAAATCGATTTTAATTTTGAAAAATCGTTTGATTTACGACCGATTTTTCAAGCATTCAATAATTCGTTTCTTTTAGAAATTTTACCCGATTTTCAGAACATACATATGGTGTAGATTTCCTCTATAATTTGATTTTTTTTTTTTGAATTTATGTCCTTTTTCAAAAAGTGGAAGTAACTCCAAAGTGTTTTCACATGAATTTTCGTGATTTAAGTGCTACAAATGCATTGAAAGTTTTTGCAATAGATTTTATTACTAGATCCATTCTATTTCACATCTTTGCGTTTAGAAACATTCGTATGATATTTAGTTGCTTTGCAACAAGTTTTCTACTTCAGTCATAGTCTGCTCTAATTTTAGGTTGGGAAATTCTATGTTACAAGTTACGAGCACCGCTTCAACTTCCATCTTATAGACTACAGCCACCTTCTCGAATAATCACAAAGATCTAAACGTGCCATTGGTTAAGAAGGAGAAGTCCCAGCAAAACTCAAGAAGGATAAACATGATAAAGATTCATCTTGTAAAGTCCATAATGCATATTGTATTTACACCCTTCATCATCTCATATGCTTCAATATAAAAATACAATAAAATAGTTTTCAGCATTTTTAATGTATTAAGAAGAAAATATAGCACCAGCTTAATGAATGTCTATCAAGGGGTTTTCCTCGAGATTAATTCCAAGAATATAAATTTAAATGCATGTACTACATACATACTTACATGCATGCATATGTATGAACGTACGAGAATATATGTATGTATATTTTGCTCTGTTGCGAATAATATAAATATTAATACAGTTTTAGTGCGGTGTTCAGAAAGCTTCTGTTTGATGGAGGATTCACATTGTGTGTGTGTCTAAAAAGTACCCGTATTTCTCCGCTGGTGTGAAAATAAACATGATTATAAGAAAATTTTGTGGTGTACTATTTGCTTTATTTTTAATTGCAAAATGTTATGCCGAATCCGATAGCACAATTCTTGTGGAGACTTCTTTGGGAAAGATAAAGGGTACTGACATGAAATCGCGTTATGGAGATAAATTTTGGGCATTTCGTGGTATACGTTATGCTCAAGCCCCTGTTGGTGAATTACGCTTTCAAAACCCCCAACCGGTTAAGGCTTGGAGCCCCGAAGTGTATGACGCTACCAAAGATGGTCCAATATGTCCACAAGTAACGGTTAACTTAACTTACCTATCCGAAGACTGTTTGCGATTAAATGTCTATACAAAGGATGTGAAAGCTCGCAAGCCGGTAGTTGTGTATTTACATCCAGGTGGATTTTATGCTGTTGCTGCCATTAGCAGTTATGCTGGGCCGCAAAATTTTATGGATCGTGACATTGTATTGGTCACATTATATTATCGTTTGGGTTCGTTAGGATTTTTAGCCACTGGTACTCCTGAAGCCGCTGGAAATATGGGGTTAAAGGATCAAGTCATAGCTTTACGTTGGATACAACAACATATCGATAAATTTGGTGGGGATCCAAATTCGGTGACATTGTGGGGCTACAGTGCAGGCAGTTTAAGTATTGGTTTGCATATGATGTCGCCCATGGCAAAGGGTTTATTTCATAAAGCCATAATGATGAGTGCATCCCCACTGGGACAATACAAATATCACACTGATCAAATAAGTTTGGCAAAAAAACAGGCGCGACTTTTAAATTGCCCAGTTAAACCAGTAAAAGATATGGTGAAATGCTTAAAAGCAGTAAGTTTTCATAAATACTTAAATAATAATTTTTAATGAACTATTACTACCAAGAGTTGAAATATGTCCTTGATACTTTTTATCTATTTTTTTAGAAACCCATGATGGCCTTTGTTAACACTACACAGGCCATGTTTGAATATGGATGGAATCCAGTTTTAAATTGGATGCCTGTTATTGAAAGTGACTGTGGAGGCAATCAAGAACGTTACCTTGTGGAGGATCCTTATACTACAATGTCCAAAGGCAATATCTATAAAGTTCCGTTAATAACGGGCATAACTGAATATGAATTTTATTATATAGGATACTGTAAGACTAAGTCATTTTTAAGTTAATAGTCAGAATGAAACTAATTACTCCCTTGCAGATATTTTACGCAATGACACACATCGCCAATATTTCAATGAAGATTTCTCCAAATATTCGCCAATTTATTTCTTATATGAACGTGAAACGCCCAAGTCTAAAGAGGCTAGTGCCGCTATTCGTTCATTCTATTTCCAAAATAAGCCATTAGAATTTCCGCAATCGTTGATACCTTTTGGTGAATTGTATGCCGACGGGTTAATTGGCTTTGAATATTATCGTTTCCTACAAATGGTTTCTAAATATACTTCCGTATACACGTATCTTTTTACATACAAAGGCCGCTATAGCCATTTTGTTAATCCTGAAACCAATCAGACATTAGGTAAATTTAACTAACCAACAGTACAAAAGTCACATTAAATCAAATCTATATCCGTATCTAGGAGCTATGCATCATGATGAATTATTATATCTACTGAATGCTCCTTTGTTTACGCCGCAGTTTACAAAAACTGACCCAGAAAACGATACGATTGAGCGTTTAACTAGATTTTGGTTCGAATTCGCTATGAAGGGGTAATATATTCATACATACTTACATTTTAAAGTCATTTGTATGTTATGTTTCTTTTTTATTACAGTGATCCCAATAACGCTTCGGATAAATACCTTAAGGTTGTAAAATGGCCATTGTACTCTGAAGACAAGAAAGAATATTTGGAAATCGGACAGAACTTAAATGTCAAATCGAATGGTTTTTACTCAGAACGTTACCAACTATGGGATGGCCTATTCCCCATATCAGAAATGTTAAATTCTAATAATGGACAATGTCGAATTTAAAGAACATACATATATGTATGTATGTACTCGTATGTACATTTCAAAACTTTGTAAAAATTCAAATACTTATGTATGTATGTAGGTGATACATAATTTAATGAAACTCGATCGAATAAATTGCAATTCCTTCACTTTTTAAAACAAAACAATTCGTATTATACAAAGGTTTGAATAATAATAATAAAACTATTTTCATTTGACAAATTTTAGTATATTATCAGGTATGTGATGAAAATCGATTTCGATCCAAAAACGATGTAAAATCGTAAATAGTTGTGATGGCACCACTTATTTCTGTTTCGTTTTGTTCTTGTTCTTGTTTTTTTGTCAAATCGAATTCGATTTCATTTTCCATTTGGTTCTATGGAAATGGCAGAAAAAAGAATGTGATGAAAAATGAAAATTTACTGATTTAACCGTTTTAAAATCGAGTAGAATTTTGTGTGCGATTTGATAAAATTTAATTTGAATTCTTTTAAAATAATTAAGAAAATATGTAAGTATAGAAGTATATGTACATACATTCTTGTATATATTTAAGTACGCTTATGCATAAATGAATGTAACTTTAAATAAATTGTATGTATGTATATTAAAACTGCATTTTTAGGGGCAAACATACTATAATATCCTTTTCTATTATAGTATAAATGGTCGTTGTTTCCTGGTTTTACTATTTTAATGTGGGTACCGTCCATGCACCTAATTACCCCGGGAATTTTGCCTTTTGGACAACTTGTGGGTCACTTGAAATTTTTATCCAATAATCGCATAAGATTTTTTCTAAAATAACAACTATCTTGGAAAACGATTTTGAAAATGTGGTTCTGTGCATTGCTACAAGAGAGTCGTTTCCAACCGCCCTTTGAAAGCTGCTTTCGGCTAAAAATCTTAATGCACCTGCTAATTCAATGACCAGTGGAATTGATTTGGATTGCACATATGGTTCAATTTTTTCTAATATCCAAGAAAACCCTTCCTTATTTAAGCGGAAACATTCTTTAAAACTAAAAATATTTCTGAAAGTAGAAGCAAAATATTCAACCGCTATGCTAGCCCCTTACCTATTTTCCGGCATATCTAATGGGTTTGATGCATCCCTTAACCTTTTTCGTTGAATATTTTCCAATTTATTTGTTTATTGATTACTAAAAATGAGGCTGATAGAATAAAAGCCATTTTTAAGGTATTTAAAATTTAAAACAAATGTTTACTTTTGAAATCAAAAAGTTGTAATTTGACATGAAATCATTTAAAATGAAACAAAAAATGGAAAGTAAAACCGTTCGGTTTTCATCACATGTTATAACAAAGCGTTCGTTTTTAACATTCGATTTTACTTAAAAACGAATCGATTTCCATCACATACCTGAATATATACAAGATAAAGAAAGGGAATCAGAAAAACGATAAAATGCCAAGCCTTACAATTTAGTTTCAATTTGCCACATACTATTTATCCTAATTAGTATTTTACTTAATCATTAAATAATTAAATATTATTGAAACTGTTAAGAAAAGATGATATTACATCTATGCGTGTTTCAACTGTGCTAATAATAGATCACAAAATTTTTTTGTTGGCAAAATTACAAATATATTTTACACGAAATTCTCATTATGTTCAAATGAAGATATAAAAACTCAAACCAAACTCTATAATGGAATATTCTGATTATTTTAGTTTTTTATATTTTTATATATTTAATGCAACTCCGCTCCTCGTAGAAATAAACTAATTTTCTAAATTTCGAAATGCTTGTTTTATTTAAAGAAATCAATTTGTAAGGTTTTTTATTCTGTTTGCTATTTCCTTTTTGTTATTTTTAAATAACTACGTCCTCTTATTTAATTTTGATATTTTTAATAAATTATTAGAATTAATGTGCTAAACTATCATAAATCAAAATGAGTTTAAGATTTATTGCAAAATTTCTATGTTGCAATAAAATAAGAAGAAAAGGAAGTTGTAATAACACCACTATCACTAATGTTTACTGAGGCTGCTAATTTTTAATTCCCCGCAAAATATCATCGTAATTAGTTCAACAATTTTGCACTATTACTAAGTTTAGTAGAAACTGCACTACCATCATCTATAATTACAAAAACAGCCTGTTATCGTAACTTTTATTCGAAAATTTCGTTATCTTCATTAGGTTTTCATTGTACTTAGCTTTTGTGAATAGTTAAATCTCGGAATGCTATTGATTGCTTTATCATTGTGTGATATGTTTCAACATGACCTTAAAGGGCATAATAGCTGGTGGAATTACAGTTCAGAAAAACATTTCATCTAACTAAACAAAGTCGAAAATTTCCGACTTTTTAATGAAATAATTATTATTTATGTTAATGCTTTTATTCCAAATATATATATTTGTTTTTAGTTTACTTATGTACTATATATTATTTTAAAAGAAAACACACTTGCTTTTTACATAAAATTTAAATATAGTGGAATTCCCGTATAACATACTCCGGTTATAAATTTTTTTTGTTTATAACGAACAACTCCATCTATAACGATCTACATAAACGGTTCTAACCGAATTCCAACCCCACCCTACAAACCCGAATTTGGCATCTGCGGTATCATTTGAGCATATGACTCTTTTAATTAAAATTATAAAAAATCCACCGCAATGCAAAATTTTCTGAGCCAATAAAATTCCTAGGAAGAAGTATATTTCAATCATATTGAATATCGGTTTGATAATATAGTTACTGATTAATTATCGTTACGAGAGCTCATGCAAGATCACGAGTGAGCGTGAGAACTACCCGCAGGTTCTAACTTATATTATATGATTTAGAAATGCTATTGAAGTACATTCTGAATAGGGAGAGAGACAGGATTCCTGCAGTTCAATCCAGAGGGATAAAATATTACTAACGGTTTCTTGCGCCTATTCGTTGTACCTTTTTAAAATAATAGCTATGTATTTTATGGGATATATAGTATGTGTGTCAAGATTATAGTGCCCCTTGACCGCGACCATGAGGTCCTATGATTGCATCCTTCAAAAATTTAATTAGTTTGCCTTTATCGAAAAGATTGTTTTCGTCGTTTGTGCTCGAATTAATTGGAGCCAACCTCAGATAAACAAAATGTGGAGCCTCACTGACAAAAGCAATTCTATATGATAAGCATTGCTCCAACGGAAGTATATCCATTATGAATTCCCAAATCAGGATAAACCTTGAACTGTTGTCAAGTTAAACAATGATGCAATTATACATTTTACAAATATACATATAAAACGTTTAATGCAACCAATCCATATCTCAACAAAAGTTGAACTTGGTATAATACAATTGAAATTTTTAGTGTTAGCTTCCATATCGACATTTTTTGCTATAACTTCACTTTGTTTTTTGATTTTTTGAGATATGACTATGTTTCCTTAAAGGAACTACATATGTATATATTATATAACAAACAAACAAACTTTAACATATATTAAGTCACTGTTGAGTTTCGAACATTATGCAACCGATAGCACAATTAATTTACATGTTAGAAATTTCTAAAAACGAGAGCCTTTGTCTTCGGCATATAGAAAATAAATGGTAACTTCTTCTCCGTTTTCCATTTTTACAGTTTCCTGATGACTGATTAATCGTATTGCCGCTAAACCATAAAATAACATTGGCAAACCTTTAAAATAACTTTAGTTTTAATTTACAGAAAATGAACTGTAAGAATACAGACCTAAATTGATAATCTTTAAGAATCGAAAGAATTTATCCTCCAACGATAAGTCTTGTCTTTCTCTTTTACTGCAATGATATTTTAAATATGGATAGCAAGCAGTACGCAGTATATGGTAGTTTGTTCCCGTATCTAAGGTCCAGTTAAAATGAGATCTACCCCATTGGTCATTTTCAACATCTTTTAACTGCAAAAGTTAAAATTTTTTATGCCACAAGTTGGATGGAATTGTTTTTGTTTTACCTTGACAAAGTAGGAAGTCCAAGGTGGTTCATTGCATTGTTTTAAATACGCTGTCAATACATGTGAAGCTTTTGGTTTAAATAACAATCGTGTAAGTTGCATTTATTTTTATTTATTGTGTAATTTTCTTTCTACTTTTATTTTGTAGAAAAATTTTTATTGTTTACGCAAAAATTTCCAAACATAAAACACCTGTTAAACGTAAAACAGCTGTTGTTTTATTAAACAGTTGTATTTATTAATAAGTGTTGAAAAGTGTCAATTTCGATGGAAGTTAAATTTAAATCCATATCGAATTCAATGCATGTATATTGAACCGTTAACTGTGTCAAAATAATTTATTATATGTTGTAAACCAAAACAGTTTGAATATGTATTAATTATAAAAATCTATTAAAAACATAGAAAAATCAAAAGTTTGTTGTGGCTTTAGCTCTTCATATGCCGACATTTCATTGGTTGCTAAAACCAAATCGTCAGTGAAGTTTAAGCAGTTTGAAAACATTCAACCTCGGAATGTTTTCAAATTGCTTAAACTTCACTGACGATTTGGTATTAGCAACCAATGAAATGTCGGCATATGAAGAGCTAAAGCCACAACAAACTTTTGATTTTTCTATGCATTTTGCAAAAGCTCTAATTGTTTCTAACGATTAGTTGGGGAGAATATCCCAAATAATGAATTTCCACATTAAGTATTTAAAAAAAGATTTTATTTCTCATTTTTTGCCCAACTGAATACAATCATTAACGACCAACGGGCGTTTAATTGTATGGGTGTTGAGAGAAAAATAAAATAGACTCACGTTGAGTAAATGGTTTGTTGTGTTGGTTTGTATAGAAACATTCTAAGCCTACTATGATTATGTATTTGTTGTAATTCATATGCAATATTGGAATTCTCATATTGTATTTGATTTATGTGGCATAAACATCCGAGGTTGAATGTTTTCAAACTGCTCAAACTTCACTGACGATTTGGTTTTAGCAACCAATGGAATGTCGGCATATGAAGAGCTAAAGCCACAACAAACTTTTGATTTTTCTATGAATTTTGCAAAAGCGCTAATTGTTTTTAACGATTAGTTGGGGAGAATATCCCAAATAATGAATTTCCACATTAAGTAATCTATTAAAAACAATTAAATTTGAAGCAAATGTTTTAAAACAAAATACAGAAGACTCGGATTAAAGGAAATCTAGGATTGAGAGAACTTCGCTTTGTTTTACGTTTCTGAATCTAAAATAAGGACACGCTAATTCACGTGTGTGTATTACACAGTGGTTGTGTTTTTCAATGGAAATAAGTTAGTGATATTAACGTATGCTTTTAATAAATCTCTAAGTAAGTTTAAATTATTTGCGGATTAGTACATATAAATGGATTATTACTCAAAGAAGCCAATATATTCTAATATATTACCTCTATATACCAACATATTGTGAATCAGTGGCGATAAAGGGAAACTCTCCGGGTTAAGGGAATGGCAATTGCACGAATTAGTTGCGTCTACTGCGAGTCTACTGTACATTGAAATTGCATTGAAAATTGTAGTCAAAATGTATCGCAACTTATTACGTTACTTCAAAACTATTCTATTATAAAAATCGATCCATTTCCATAACACACCTGATTAGTATGGTCGATACATAATTCGAATTCTAATTATAAAATTAATTCCATTTATAAATCTTCGTAATCAGTTGTTTATTAACTGTGGACTACGAAAATTTTATTTTCAATTACGAAAAAGATATGATTGAACTTGTAGGCCATCCCTGGAACTGCGCACTTATATCAATATCGAATAAGGAAGAATTTTCGTAGTTTAAAAACACCTGTTCCAGACAATTTTCGACGACAATACCTTTAAAGAAAATTATGCAAAATTTATGGTATTAGACGCAGTTTGTAAAGTAATCGAATTTAGAGAACCGAGTTATCTGAGAAAGCAAAAAAGTTTATCGAAATATCGATAATTTCAAATAAAATTGTCTAAGGTGGCTCTGCCTGACCTTTGTTTGTCATGATGTTGTCCTCTTTTCCAGGGAAAGAGAGTAGTCATTGGTTGGATTTTTAAGAGGGCGTTGAAGCCACTTCATTTTTAAAACTTGAAAAACCATGCTGAAAAATATTTGTCATCTGCCAGGGAGCGAGCCTGGGGTACTCGGTTTTGTAGACAAGCACTTTAACCACTACACCACGCCACCACCACGCACACATATTATAACCAGTTTTAATTACAAATAAATTTCTTGATTGAAAGCAATAAATATTTTTTTTGACGCTAAGTTAGTAGCAAGGTAAATTCATAACATGTTGAATTGACAGGGCAGCTGATAACCTTGTCTTGGTTAGGTAGTTAACAAACACAAACTCGAAACTACTTGTATTGTCCGCAGAAACACCCATAGTCAGGGATCGAACCTGCAAACTTCGGAATACTAATGTTACACTAGCTATTAGTTTACTTATTTGTGTGCTTAAAAACAAAATCACAATCAGTTATGATTCGGCTAAGGAGTACTGGTGATTTGGTTAGCGCCAATGAAATACAGTATTATACTTAGTTAAGTCAACAACAATTAAAAGTTTTGTATATAATAAACTTAAAAACTATTTCACGACTTGGCGACGTTATCTTCGTATTAAGGAAGAATGTGTCACAAAATGTGGACGTGCTAAGTGAGGTTTAACTGAACATATGAAAGTATTGCATTTTGACGTAAAATAAAATAACAGAACACGTTAAAATGTTTAAAACATCATTCAAAATCGCACGACCTTTGTTGATGAACATTGGCGAGAAGCATAAAAGTTCAAGATTGACATCAACAGTGGTACCAACGAATAAATTTGAAAAGATCGATTTGAAAAATGAGCCAATACTGGAATATAAAAACGGGTCGGAAGAATTACATAATTTGGAAAGATCATTACAAAAATACTCATGTAATGTAGAAGAAATTCCTATTGTAATTGGTGGCAAAGAGTTCAAATCAAAGCAGACACGTTTCCAAGTAATGCCTCATGAACACAAACATATTATTGCTAAATACTATTATGCGGATCAAGATATTATAAATCAAACTTTATATGCAAACGGGAATGTACAAGAAGAATGGGGCAATACTCCATTTCAGCAGCGCGTAGACATTTGGAAAAGGGCTGCCTGTTTAATGGCCACAAAATACAGGGCGGATTTAGTAGCGGCTACAATGTTGGGTCAAGCGAAAACTCTTTATCAAGCTGAAATAGATGCAGCAGCTAAATTAACTGATTTCACCCGGCTAAATGCGGAATTCCTCAAAGAACTAGCCAATTATGAACCAATGAATCCTGATCATGAAATTTACAAAAATCACATGCATTGGAGAAGTTTAGATGGATTTGTTGCAGCCATAAGTCCTTTTAATTTTACCGCTATTGGTGGAAATTTAGCTTATACTCCAGCCCTAATGGGAAATTCCGTTTTTTGGAAAGCTGCAGATGGTGCCATGTTATCTAGTTGGTTAATTTTTAATATAATGCGCGAAGCTGGCGTACCGGATGGCGTGGTCAATTTCATACCAGCTGATGGGCCCTTATTTGGCAACAGAGTAACATACTCTCAAAATCTTGGGGGTATTAATTTTACTGGATCTGTTTCTACATTTCGCACCTTATGGAAACTAGTAGCTAAAAATATCGAATTTTATAAAACGTTTCCTCGCCTAAGCGGAGAATGCGGCGGTAAAAATTATCACTTTGTTCATCCTTCTGCCGATGTAGATACAGTAGTAGCTACTACTATACGTAGTGCATTTGAATACAGTGGCCAAAATTGTTCGGCATGTTCTAGGTTGTATGTGCCAGACAATTTGTGGGAGAATAAGATAAAGAAGAATCTTACCGATTTTACAAATCAATTGATCATTGGGAATGTGTGTGATTATAAAACGTTTATGTCAGCAGTCATAAACGAAAAAGCGTTTCAGCGTATTAATTTCTACTTAGACTATGCCAAAACCAATCCTCAATGTGATATTTTGGTCGGAGGTCATTGCTCGAATTTACGTGGATTCTTTGTTGAGCCCACTATCGTTGAAGTTCGAGATCCAGAAGATCGTCTATTTAGGGAGGAAATATTTGGGCCCGTCCTTGCAGTTTTTATCTACAAGGAAAAGGAATTGGACAAAACAATACAATTAATTTGTAATACACCAAAATATGCCCTAACTGGAGCTGTTTTTGCTACAGATGAGAAATTCCTTAAGGATTCTTTGAGAAAATTGAGAAATACAGCTGGAAACTTTTATATTAACGATAAATCTACTGGTGCTACAGTGGGTCAACAACCTTTTGGTGGGGGCCAGTTATCGGGGACTAATGATAAGCCCGGCAGCCCATATTATTTGTTACGCTGGACTTCACCCCAAACCATAAAAGAAAATTTCAGCCCACAAACTGATATTTATTATTCATATATGGGATTACAAGAGACGTAAAACGATAATGCATAGTTCGTTAAAGTGGTTAACAAATTAAACTACATATGTATGTATATTTACATTTACAAATTTTATAACACGAAACTTTGTCCGCTGATGTGGGAATAAAATAATGCAGATCATGACATTTCAGAAGGTTAGAGATACTTCTTTATCCTAATTGCTTCACCGCATCTAATATTGTCGACTGAAATTTTCAGGCAGCAAATTTCTTGAAAAAGTTCTATGTAAATGTAGTTTTAATATAAATTATGTCTTGTTAGAATATTGAATGATTTTTTAAATTAAATCTTGGCATGAAATTCTTAAATTAAAATACATTTTAATTCTATCAAGTTCATGCATTTACTCTTAGTATTGATTTGAGGATGAAACCTCAAGTCATTGCAGGATATTGCATTTAATTTTCTATTTCTCTTTTTTTCACATAATTATACATGGTCTCCGGTTTGATTTCAACAAAAGTTGATTTGTTTCTTTTTGTGGAAGATTTAGCAGGTTTCTCATGTCTGATCGGCTTATGCTGCTTCCGCTGCATTAATTGATTTCGTTTTTTACTATCCTCTTCCTTTGGCTTCTTTCGAAAACCAAAATAGTTCAAAAATCCCCGATTTGCCCGCAATTTTATCCCACCATCATTAGATATATTTTTCGTTAAATTCCTGTAACTATCAAATGCAGCATTTTGATATTCGTTATTTAGATCCGGCTTATCTTCGTCTAAAATCAATGCGGCGTAAAAATATTCTAATCTTTTTTTGAACTCATCGTACAATGGCATATATTTTCCATTTGATGTTCTTTTTCTTATGTCAGCATAAAAATCATTTGTTTCATAGTTGCTTTGCAAATTCTCCATTCTTTTCAGCAAATAGTCGTATAGACCCACATTATGATTTCGTTGGTGTTTAGTTACCACGTAATTTTTGGTTGAGAGAGACTGAGCCGTAATTACAATGGAAAATATTAAAAATATATTGATTTTTTTATTTTTTATTTTATACATTTTTGTAATGTTATATTTTCTATTTTTTGTCATTCCAAAAGGGTTTCCTAATTTCATTTATTGTTGGAACTTTTAAAGAGGATCTACCGATTTTTACATTAAAAGGAATAATATATTAAGGAAAGTTGGTGTATGGTTAGACTTATGTATGCATATGTACATATGTATACATATACATATGTATATTTCCTGTAGTAATAGTAGGCACAAATAGAGCGAGTTGCAATGTATTAATATAACAGGAAATTTTTGAGCTTCCTAAGGAGTAACGAAAATGTAGAGATTAGGATCCGGAAGTAGTGCAAATAAAATAATATTAATTGATTTAAGTTCAAAAAAAATCATTATATTATTATATTTAACAATTAAAATATAACATGAAAAATAACTATTATTTTCCAAACAAAAAATAGAATAATTATTCTATATATTTATAATAACATTATATTATATTTATATATTATATTTATAATAACATTATATTATAATATAATGTTATTATAAATATTATTATTTTCCATGCAAAAAATGCAACTTGAAAAATAACCATTAAAAAGTAATTTTTAAATAAAACATATAACCGACGCGGTTACATGAATTATGAATAGATTTATGTTCATTGTACGACACACTTATGTATGTATGTAGCATGGTTTGAAATAAAAAATCCTAGTGGAAAAAGTTGAAGTCATTTTCAAGGAACAACATTTTAATTGCTTCGAAAAACACAATAGTACTTTTTTCTACTTCGCAGGAAGTCAAGTTGACAAAATTCTAACTAAAAATATTAAATATCTAGGAAATGAGAGGGCAAACTCACTTGCTGTTAGGGCAATAGAGTTAGGTAATATAAGCTTAGAATGCGCGAAACCTTTCGATGCAGTTAAATCCGAGCTAAAGACTTGGGCACAAAGGCCCATTCAACTCTCGGGAATAACGGAACCATGGGAATCAATACAAAAATTCTATGGGGAGATCCAGACGAGAGAAGAACGAGGGAGCTACTAAGATTTAGCAAGCCCGAACTAAGTAGAATAATGGAAGTTGTCACAGGGCACTCTCAACTACTGGCACATCTTAAACGCATGGGAATAGCGGGAGGAGATGAATGTAGAGCATGTCGGGAGGAGAGCGAAACATTGGAACACTATTTGTGTCAATGCCCCGCTTTCTCACAAATAAGGTCCCGATATCTTGGGGGTGACATCTTACCAGACATAAGCCGATTACGGGGAATATGCTGGAGGAAATTAAGGAACTTTGTGAGTGACACGGAGTTTCTCTAGACCTTTGGGTCAATATGTCATGGTTAAACCCAAGGGAGCGCACAACAAGCCTTCACTGGCTTAGGTGTATGTCGTACGACATGGGCTATCGCACCCCTCCTGTCAACCTAACCTAACCTAACCTAAAATATCTATGAAACTCGATTTAAAAATACTTTTTATGAAAAAAAAACGTGTCTTTAAATCTACGTGAAAACATTATTTTTTATCAATCAATAAGCCATAAAATTACTTGCGTACGCCTTTTAAGAGTTAATTTAATATAAAATGGCCATCTTTGAAATAAACACAAAAAATTTACTTTTCTGAATCCAATTGGTGAATAGGAATCAAAAAAGAGAACATCCTACAGTGACAAGCCTAGAAATTAGAAATAATCTAAATTTGCTCTACTTGGGATAAAAAATAAAAATTTTTGGGTCTTATTGACTCCATGTTTCTTTACTGCGAACGAATGTGCTTATACGTTTCTAAATACTAGACAATGTTACATTGATAAAACTATTTCATAAATTGATATAATTTTAAAAGAAAAATTACTTCTAAAAATTATATTTTATTTTGCGTTAAAGCGAAATAGGAAAATTGTGTTGCATATAGTTTTATTTGATGGTAAAGACAAATTTTTCATAATTTCAAATGAACTTCGTGGAATTTAAATTTATCTGAATTCGGCCATACAATTTTAGTTTATATTGATAAAATTCTAAAAATTACAAATCACGCTTGCGTGAAAATGACAAAAATTAAAATAAAGATAAAATCGAAACACAAAAATGCAGCAAAATTTTAAGAAATTCTAACATCATATTTTTAAAGAATTTTTAAGTCGAAAACAAGCCCAAACTGTTCAAAACAGGCTTGCATATACATATTTCAGAATGTATCAGAAGGTTCTAAAATCCGATGTACTATATTTGCCTTGTGTGAAATCTGTAAATTTTATAAAAACAAAAGGAAATACACTAATCGCAAAAAATCGCAAATTTTTAATAGCACTAAAACTGTAAAAAAGGCCAACGAAAATTACGTTTATCGTGAAAAGAAGACGAAAACATAATGACTATTATTGTATAACATTTTTGGGAAATTTATATCAATTTTTGTCGAACTTTAAATGCGAAAAAACGTAAGTGATAAACACATAATTTTACAGGATAAGCTTTTTTATTAACAATTTTTGCACTAAGTTATAGGGCTGAAAATTTGTTTAACCATAAATTTCAATGGTGGTAAATCATCGATTGCGATGAAAAAGTGAAAATCGAAAATTTTGTCGATTGGCGATAAGGGAACGACATGTATGTTCAGATATAAACGCAAGGAAGAAGGTTGTACTTATAGCATATATTGACTGAAACTTTCGGTGTAATCTTTAGTCATAAAGTAAAGTTTCCCAGGATTTTCCATATCATTCCTAATAATAAAACGTATTTATAAATTGGCTACAAGTTCCATGTGAATTTAAATATTTATAAAAAAATCAACCTTATAAGAGAGAATATTGAATTTCCTTTATTCGTCTGGCATTCTTTTAAAGAATTTGTCATAAAAGAGAACATACATATTTATTTGTAATTTCCATAAAATTGAAGACTAAAAAATAATTATCTTTTTTATTTACGTTTTCATTGAAATGTTTTGCTTTGAAACATCAAACGTAATCCTTATTATAATTATACTCATCACCAAAGACATTCAGATCCTTGCATTAGATCTACAATTTAACGATTATCAGTATGACTTTAAAAATCGTTTTAAAAGACTAAAGTACAATGTGAATAAACAAGATAAAATAGATCCTATAAATAAAAGAATATTTGAGGACAACGATAACATGATAATCAAGGATAACTGTGAAAAGCAAATACCAAATTCTTATAGACAAGAAATTTCATATGACGATACTAAGGAACAACGTAAAAAGAATAGTTACCAAAATTTTGATTTCGAAGATGAAAGTTACCAGTACGATTATGATTCGCCGAGCTATTTGCCATCACAAATATACCGACGGGACGTTCCCTCAAGTAGTGCTCACACCAAGAACTTGCAGAATAACTCTCTATATCCCTCCGTGTTAACCAAAGCTTTAGAAATAAGTTTATATAATTCGCCTCCCACCATTACAGGACAAAGCGTTTTTAGCAACGTAGCACAAAAAATGAACATCAGTACTTTAGATCTGGCTAAGAAAATAGTTGCATCAGGAACATCAAATAATGATCAATTTGCAAATTTGGTTCAAAACTACATCAAAAATAATACTGCGTAAGGTTTTTATAAATATAATTAAGTAATTCATTTTATCCAACCTAATAGTTCGGCTTTAAGCCTAGGCCCCACTCGAAATATGGCGACAAATGATCAATTGAACATGGGAAACGAACTTGTAAGGAATGAGCAGTATTTAGAAAACAATGAACATTTTGATGGCATAAAAACATCAAATTTAGCAGGAATTTTAGATCGCATTTTATATAAACTAGACAGTATATATGAAACCAAAAATAAAGAAGTTGAAAAACATCCTGATGGTAATAATAACTGCAGAGGTTTATGTAATAAAATATGTATATATTGAATGGCGGTTAATTTATGTTTTTCGTAGGTGTACCCTGTGATGTTATTGGTTCCTGGAGTTCAAACACGATGGGTTTCTGCTTTGACATACAATTGATTAAGAAACAAATTCACGATATTTCACCAGCTGAGTTAAATAATAAAATTTTATCAATTAGCATATCTGAATGTATACCTCCAAAGCGTCACCAATTCATTGATTTGGAGTGGAAGTTTACCGGCAGTGCCATAAAACAATTGGGTGGACCATTTCATGTGTATGGTCAAAAGAGGCAGGAAAGTATCACAGCAACATTTTTGGGTATGTGTTCAGGTCGGCTATAGATTTTTGAGAATTTTTCTTATTGTTAAGTTTTTTTAAGGTTTCTGTCGAAAGTGTGATGGCATAGATACAATTTTTGGTTCTTGGAACTTGTTATCGCCCTCTAAAGATTGTCGTGATATATCGTTGGCTAGCGAAGTGAAACGAGATGTTTTAAGACGTGTTCGTATGGAAACGAAAAGAAGAGAACGTTTTAAAACTTTACTTTATCAAAGTTATCACACAAAATTATGAGCGGTTTAGTTCTTATTATTATTAAAAGCATTTTTAAACATATTCATTATGTTGTTATATTTGATGATTTTATATTAAACACTAAGCAAAAGAACTCATGTCGATATCTTGAAAACTAAGCAAGTTATGACCAAAAAGGTAATCAGTTTTACTACTGCCTCTTTCCGGCCACTTTTTAGTAGAACTGGTTACTATTTTGGTCATAACTTGCTTAGTTTTCAAGATATCAACATGGTTTCTTTTGCGTTGGATAGATAAACATATCTTTTGCAAAAATAAGAAAAAAATTTATGACCCAAAAGGTAATCAGTTTTACTACCGCCTCTTTCCGTCCACTTTTTAGTAGAACTATAGTATTTAAAATTTTTTTATAAAATGTTCCAATATCTACAATATCTACTTGTACAGAAAAAATAACAATGTTCTAACGACTAAACCTGAGACCAAAAAAGAAAAAACAAATGTGTATCATCGTTTTGAAAGTTTACGTCCGCCCTTTATTTTAGGGGACTGTATGTCCCTCTGCCTTTTACATATGATTATAGCAAATCAGCATGGGAAATATTTTATATTTTAGGTATAAGGCGTGTTCAGCAGTTTTATGTACATATATAACATACTACGAGAAAAATTTTTGTGGAACATATTAACCCTATAAATCTTCGGAGTATGGGTCTTTTTGTCCCCTTTATTGAAGAGGGCAAAAACGTCACCTTAAACAGCAATATGGCGCGCTGAGATGTTCCAGACAAATGTCTGTCAACATTTTTCTATAGTTCATTAAATACACCAAATTAAGACTTAAAATGTGTTCAAGGGTTAATTTCCTACTTATTCGCAATTGTTATACCAATTGTGAGTTGGGTTCTAAAATTTTATGTAAAACACTGCGAGGAACATTTGTGGAACATTTTAATTCCTTAAGTCTTTGCTGTACGGTACTTTTTTGTGTTCTGTATTAAAAATAGATAAACAGCTTTACGGCGGCTTGAAATATCCTCTAAAAATATTTTTTATAAAATTCTGCTACAAGTCTTCGAATACACGAAATAATTTGGAACGATTTCCCATCATTCCACGTAAAATTTTGTTTCTTTTAGTAAGTAAGAAGAGGAACACTCAACATTGTACAGCCGAAACCGGTTGAGTTAAAAATCAAAAGAGAAATACAACGCTTAAAATTCAACTTGAATGCTTGAAATAAGTTAAAACATAAAATATGCATAAGGGTTAATTCACATTTGATGTTCAAATGTCCTACAAAATTGGATTTTAAGGTATCAGTTTGCATAAGAAAATTTTTTAATAAAGAATAGGTCAAGTAATTTAAACCAGTGCGATTCCGCTTATTTTTCCGAAGGTATAGTCCTACGATATTGGACTTATCGGGCATTTTTGCCAAAAATTAGTAACATTAAGCTCTTAATAACTTTAGTACGCATCTTTTGATTCATTGGAAGGCGTTAGACTTCTTCTATTTAAATAATTAATTTAAATGACCTTACCTTCTTGTTGCAAGGACCTCTAAAATGAGAAAATGTTTTTATTTTTGAGTATTTAAAAAAAAATCAGTCTTTATTAAAACAGTTTCTCTCCAAAATTTTCGACAATAATAGATTGAGTTGATTTGATTTTGGGTTCGATCGAAACGAATGCAAAAAAAATATTTTCGAAAAATCCCAAAAAACCATAATACTACAAAATATCCAAAGAATTAGAGGTCATACGGACATCATCACGAAACTAGTCCGAATAGCTACCCAGAATATCAAAGCGCTGAGATTTGGTGAAAACCAAGATAGCGGAAGGTCAAAATTTGAAATCACCCTTATTATGAATAAAAGGCCAACACATTTCGCACATGAATTATTACCCAGGAACAAAAAAAGTGAAAAAAGTTGACTTGGAGATTGTAATCTTTAAGAATAGGGAATATATTTTACGTGAAATTTTCTTAGCGATAAGGATTATGGTTAAAAATAATCATTTATAAAAATACCCAATTTAATTTCCCAGGTAAATGGCCGAAATTAAAGTTCAAATAACTATTTTTATCATCTGGCTACACTTGTTCAACTACATTGTTGTGTAAATACGCCCATACTTCATATTTGTTTATTGTTTCCACAACTGATAACAATCAAACATAAGAATTGTTGGCAAAATATCTGTACATACATAACAAAAAGTATATATTTATTTGCGGTCCAATTTGTTAATACAGTGTTTTAGATCTACTACTTGAAAATTAAACAAACATAAAGTAAGAAGGAGTAAATAGCAACTGCAACATGGGCAATCAATTGGTTGGTATTGCACCATCGCAAATTTATCCCGTTGAACATTATTTTTCGGGACAATTTGGTGCTGACATTGTTTTCGATTCAAAGTAAGTAAATTATAGAGATAGGGGGCTACTATATATAATTTTCTTTATTCCTAACTATAGTATGGGAAGCACAAGGTTCTTCAAAGTAGCCAAAGCCAAATCGGAAGAAGGTCTGATAGTGGTGAAAGTTTTTGTAAAACATGATCCTACATTACCGCTGGAAGATCATAAGGAACGAGTGGAATATATCAAAAAATCACTGGCTAACGCCGTAAATTGTTTGCCCTTTCAAAGAGTTGAAGTAAGTTAATGATTTACTTAGGTGATTAGATTATTGAAAAAAAAATATATCAATTCAGCTTACCGACAAAGCAGCTTACATCATGCGGGAGTATGTAAAACACAGCTTATATGACCGGGTTTCCACCAGACCTTTTTTAACAGTTTTGGAGAAAAAGTGGATAACATTTCAAATTCTTTGTGCTCTTAATCAGTGCCACAAACAAAAAATCTGCCATGGTGATATTAAGTTAGAAAATATTTTAATAACATCGTGGAATTGGATTCTGTTATCAGATTTTGCATCTTTTAAACCCACATACTTGCCCGAAGATAATCCAGCTGATTATACATATTTCTTCGACACAAGTAGAAGACGTACTTGCTACATAGCACCCGAAAGATTTGTAAAAACTTTGGCAACTGACGATTCGGACGGCAATGCTTCGATGTTTCCTACAGATTCTATAATACGTTTAGGTCCTTACTATTCGGGTAATACATTATTACCAGCTATGGATATATTTTCTGCAGGGTAAGTATTGTACATACATAAGTATAGGTATGAATAGGTTTATGCATATCGCTCATTTGTTTGAACAGCGTCATAATTCAAAAAATGCTTTTTTAACCTGTGCAAAATTCATATAAATATTTTTTCAACTCATCTAAAAGAAGACAATTATTTAATATTTACATCATTGAGTTGTTAGTAAATTTTTGAGTTATGGTCTTTATTGAAGGGGGAGATGGCCCAAAACCAAGTGTATCTTTTCAAAAATAAATTGTGATAAATTGGTGTTGAGCATGTGAAATATGGTGCTGTGCTGAAACCAAGGATTATCTTAAATTCCAGACCATAAAAAGTCTTTAAAAATGGCTCTGCAGCGCTTGCAGTTAATTAAAATTTAATTTCTAACATCTTCCAAAAAAGATAGGGCAATTATGCTACCATTCTGAAATCCGCACAAGACTGTCACTCTCTGCGGATGCATTTTCTTCTCTACAACGGAGTTCGGGTTTTCCAATCCCCAGATGCGACAATTTTGTTTGCTGACATATCCGCCGAGATGGAAATGAGCATGTTCAGAAAATATGAATCTTCGGCCAAATTCTATGTCCGATCATTTCCCAACGCTATTTAAACGTAAAGCGACTGATTTCGGTCCGCGGAATAATTTTCTTCTTTACGTAGGATATTTGTATCATACATTATATTGATAAAAAAAATTAATTATATACCACTAATTTATGTTTAAAACAATAAATCTTACTTATTTAAGATGTGCGCTTTTGGAGTTATGGACTGAAGGTACCGCACCATTTGAATTTTCCCAACTATTAACGTATCGCAGTGGAGAACGTGAACTGGTTGAAAAGCATTTGAAAGGCATAGAAAACAAACGTTTAAGAGATCTTCTTAGTTCCATGATTGATTTAAATTCTATTAATCGCAAAAGTGCTGAAGACTATTTAGACCAAGAACGAGGGCGTTTATTTCCAGAATATTTTTATTCCTTTTTACAATCATATTTACAAATGTTTTCATCATCGCCTATAATGTCACCAGATGATAAAATAATGCGTTTACATACGGATATTAATCATTGTATTAAAGTTTTAACAGCGGCTCACTGCTCGGATTTAACACCAGAATCTGAGACTTCTAATTATAAATACAAAGGATCTAATTATAACGAAGAGGAAGAAAAAAAAGATCCCGAATCATGTATCAATATGTCACCGGATCAAGATGGCTTAATTTTAATAATTACTGTTGTAACCTCATGCATAAGAGGCTTAAAACTCTCAAATACAAAAATATGTTCATTAGAAATATTGCAAAAGCTTTCGAAGTATACAACATCGGAAACCATACTTGATCGGATATTGCCATACATAGTAAGTCAATTAGTAACATTCGCAAATATTCATACAATTATAACATTATCAATGACATTTCACAGCTACATTTAGCAAAAAATTCTTCAGCTAAAGTTCAAGTTCAAGCTATTGAAACCCTGACTGCTTGCCTAAGTATGGTCAAAGATATACCAAGAAATGATGCAAATGTATTCCCTGAATACATTTTAGTGGAAATTAGCCAACTGGCACACTGTGATCAAAGTGCAGTCATTGTTAGGGTCGCATTTGCTAGAAACATAGCGAAATTAGCGAAAATAGCCATATATTTTTTAGAGGAAACACAGCGCAATTCACCTAACGATATGCCAACTAGACGCTACGAAGCAGAACTTAATGCTCTACATGATATTATTCGTCAAACAGTATTGTGCTTATTAACAGATCCAAAATCTATTGTAAAACAAACTTTAATGGAATCAGACATTTGTGATCTTTGCGCTTTCTTCGGTAAAGAAAAAGGTAGAGAAGAAATTATATTTTATTGTAACACTTTTTAAGGATTCACGTGTTTTATTGCAGCTAATGATGTTATTTTGTCTCATATCATGACTTTTCTCAATGATGAAGATAAAAACTTAAGGGGATCATTTTATGACAACATAGCCGGTGTGGCAGGTTATGTGGGGTGGCAAGCGTCCGATATTTTAGTTCCTCTCCTACAGCAGGGCTTTACGGATCGGGAAGAATTTGTTATAGCCAAGGCAATAAGGGCTGTTACAATACTTATCGAATTGGGTCACATTAAAAAACCGACTGTTACCGAAATTATTAAAGACACCGCTTGTTACCTATGTCATCCTAATATGTGGATAAGACATGAAATATGTGGCATGATAGCAACAACAGCTCGAACCTTTTCTGCTATCGATGTGCAGTGCAAAATAATGCCAGCGCTAGCAAAGTTCCTTAAAACACCGCTAATACAAGTTGAAAAACCGGACATTTTATTAGATTGTATACAACCACCTGTACCCAGGCAGATTTATGACAGCGTATTGCGCTTTGCAGATGTTCACAAGTTTATACACGTTTTGGAAGAAAGGGCCAAAGTGCGCAATTCCACACGACCGGGTTTAGTACCACAATATAGCGATATGGGCCAAACATTGAGCAACGTAAGAATATATTTGGTAATTTTTTTTAATTTGTTTAAGGTGAATTTATTTCTCCTTAGTTGTTCTGCCGCTTAAATTCTGAAAAACTAACAGAGCAGGTAGAAATGCAACTTTTAGCTATGAAAAATTTTTTGGTGAAGTTAAAATACAAATCACAACAAGATGCCGATGGACCGTCTATTTCATCGAATGGTCGAATAAGTCTATGCCGTAAATTTATTGTGTGTCATGATTATGCCTTAGCCGATAAGCATTCAAATGGCAAGATGGCATTAGAACCTAGAATTAGCGAGGGTATTACACCCACATCACCCATGTCGGATGTTGTTTCACCTGGGCCAACGTCCGGCAGTCCCTCTTCAGGTGTTGTTGTTTTAGGTACGCAGGCGACAACTGTAAGCGCGGCAACATCGTTGGGGGAATACACTATGCCTGAAAGGAATTGTTGGCAGGGTAAGTAATGTGGAGTATACAATAATAAAAAAATGTAAACAAACTAGTCTTTATGCTTTAGAACTTATCGATAGTCTTCTCAATTAAATAATTTTAATTTGCAAATTATTCGATTTATAAAACTTTTTCAGAACGCTCATCCGAGTGTCGCAAAGATCTAGAAAGTTTACGTTTTAAGATGAAAAGTCGATATAGTGTATTGGCTTTTTCACAACGTAACCACTTGGATAAACATAACAGCCCTTATCCGCATGGTTGGCGTTTAGGTGGTACAATGGTCGCCCATTTGCACGAACATTCCGCATCTGTTATTAAATTAACATCACTCAAACCTTATGGACCACTATTTGCTAGCGGTAGTATAGATGGCACAGTTCGACTCTGGGACGCAAACAAATTAAGCGGAAGTCACGGCATAAACAAATCGCGACAAGTGTATACCGCAAATACACCAATTTATTCTCTAGCTGCATGTGATAATGGACAATCATTGGCTCTAGGTGGTAAAGATGGAAGTTTGTTAATAATGCGCATAGATAGAAATTCGTCAAAGATGACTTTGCAACATGTAGTTCACTTAGATCAAAAGTAAGTTTGCAATCAATAATAATAATAAACTTTATTGAACTTAATAATGAATGCCAACACAAATCAATTTTAATATGGCAATTGAATAGCCAAACTATTATTGTTTCACTAATTTTATACATTTTCAACTTATTTACACATATAATATGACTTCAGTGAAAATGATGGACCTGTCGTCGACATGCATTCCTATGAACAAAGTTCACAAAGTGTTATTATATATGCCACATTATATGGAGGAATAGTTGCATGGGATACACGTATGCAAAATAGTGCTTGGCGTTTGCAAAATGAATTACGGCATGGTGTTATTACAACTTTATGTGCTGATCCCACTGGATCTTGGTTAGTAACAGGTACAAGTGGCGGCAAACATATTTGTTGGGATTTAAGATTTCGATTGCCTATAGCTGAAATAAAACATCCAGCGGATTCCTGGATACGTAAAGTGGCTTGTCATCCCACAGAACCATCATGTCTCATATCAGCTTCACAATCTAATAATGAAGTTTCTATATGGAATATAGAAACAGGTCATCGCCATACTGTATTATGGGCGAGTTCAGCACCTGTTTTATCCTATACTAGCATGGTATGTCATGGTATATTTTGAACTAGACGCTAATAAATTAAAATCTAATTATTTGAAACAGAATGATCCTGCTACTACTTGTGGTATATTAAGTGGGGTAGTTGATAATGCTCCCTTTATAATAACAGGTAGTTCAGATCAACGTTTGCGTTTCTGGGATATAAATCAGCCAAAAATGTCTTCACTAATTGTATCCTCTGCTAAAGATAATCTCAATGACGTATCATTTAACTATGAGTGAGATTTCCTATATTTTGTTATATATTTCAATTAAGTTTTAAACCAAATTTTTTCTAGCTCCCGTTTAATTGAGGGTAGCCAAGTCATTGAAGAGCATATAATATCATTAGGAAATGTGGCTGATATTAATTCTCTTAGAGCTTCCGCTGAAGAGAATCCACGTTCGGGCCCTGAAATGCCTTCAGCGAGTCATCATGATGCTATCACAGATTTGCTTATGTGTAAAACTGATAAGGATCAAATTTATGTAGCTTCAGCCGCTCGTGATGGTGTAATTAAACTTTGGAAATGATTCTCCAAAAATTTATTTTTTCTATATCCACATATTTTACTATAATTATATTTAAGTTCTTGTATAGAAAAATCTCTAAAACATCTTTATATGTATGTACATATATCCAATTAATATAAATAACCATATATGTTGTATCTTCTGTGAATTATACTAAATAATATAAAGCTAAAATGATTTCATTTTTTTTAACTGAATAAATGTTATTTAAAATTTCCATTAGTGATTTTTAATTGTGATAATGTACTCATTTTGACAAAATTCTCCCTAAAATGTTTAAAAACGTCCACCTTAAATTTAAGACAAATGTCGTCGCACTCGTTCAACAATATGACATTGCATTGAAGTGAAAAAATTCTTATGGTTGTTTAAAATATATTCTAATACAAGAAGCATACAAAAGTACATACTTAAGTAAGTATGTACGTATGTATGTTGTACATACATATGTATGTATGTACATACATATGTACATATGTATGTATACATACATTTGTATGTATGTACATACATATGTATGTATGTATGTCATCTTTAAGGAAGTATGTATATTTATTAGTTAATATTGTACAACTTGTCCTTGTTATTTGCTAAGTGACTGCAGGGAAAAATTAGTTTGTGTTTATTACTATTTTCCAAAAAACTTGAAGTTTTTCTTAAAGCCGTTTATTTAAGTTGTGCCTTCATATAAACTTGACTTAAACAGCTACATACATAAGAACAGCTTACAGTTCAACGTACATATGTACATATACATATTTCGAATGCGAAGTAGCATAGTGAAAAAGTGTTTCATAATTCGTTTTAAATTGCAGGTGTAGTTGGGTAATCTTACATGTGCAGGGACACAGTGTCATATTAATTTATAGGATTTGCTCCATTTTCGTTTTATACGTTTGTTCATAACATAATTATGTTGCATACGTACAGACATACATACATAAGTATGTACATACTGTGAGCGTCAAAAAAAAGTTAACAGTTATATAATTACAAATGAATTGAATTATTTAATTGAGTTTGAGGTCTTCTTTTTTTAACATACATACATATTTATATATATTATATATTTATATATATTATAATATATTATTATTTTGTTTTGATTTTTCAATATTTTTTTCCGAAGAAGACACACACAGGGTGTTGAAAAATCAAAACAAAATACAGATGTTTTTTTTTTAAAGAAGACCTCAAACTCAATAAAATAATTAAATTAATTTAAAATAAAAAAAGATCGAATAATATCATCGTGATATAATTATTTTAACAGTTTTTATATCAGTACATTTATTAATAAGAATTAAAGTGCTTATATGCAGTTTAAGGGCCTTATGTAATAAAAATTTATTTCTGTATAAACATTAAACAAAAAGCGAATAAAAACAAAAAAATCAGTTTTTCTCAAAATACTGAATTTTTTAGGCGTCAAAAAATGTTTATCTATATATCTATATATATAAAATAGAATGTGTGTATGTATGTATGTATGTAACGTAATGGCTCCAAAACGGCTGGGCCGATTTTGACGAAATTTTCAGGAAACCTTCAGAATACTCGGGCGGGTGACACTGTGAAGTCTGATTTTCGGTCTGTGGGCGGAGGGGCGTGACAAAATCCAATAATTCATAAAATGAGAACGGCTTGGCCGATTTCTGTAAAACTTTTTGTCAGTTCGTATTTTCGAGGAGAAGGTTTTTATGGAAGAAAATTAGAAAATCCCTCCGGAAAAGTCGAAAAATTGGAAAAATCGAAAAATCGAGTTTTTGTATGAAATTTTGTTTGAAATTATTCTTTAATGGCTTTTCACATGAAAAAATAGAAAGTTTGTCTGAAGGCTTAAAATTGGGGCGAGGCGAAGTTCGCCTGGTCCGCTAGTATGTATATAAAATAGGATGTGTGTAAGTACATACTTATGTATGTATGTATGTAACGCAATGGCTCCAAAACGGCTGGACCGATTTTGACGAAATTTTCAGGGAACCTTCAGAATACTCGGGCGGGTGACACTGTGAAGTCTGATTTTTGGTCTGTGGGCGCAGGGGCGTGGCAAAATCTAATTTTCATATTGCACCACCAATGACATATACATATATTTATTTTATGTGCTTTTTTATTTTATTTTACTTTTTTTTTTGAAAGCCGTTGTCATGTTCTTCAAAACGAGATATCAAACTCTTAAATCGGTTATGTAGTTCCGAAGATATTCAATATAAAAATTTTAAAACTTTTGAAATGTTGCATTAAAAAATCCGAGTTTTCGATTTATTTACAAAATATTTACATCATTCGATAACACAAGATATTTCGCGCTTACTAAGGTGCAACTTTGTACAATAAGTTAAAGATCTATACATACAAAACAGGATATATATATATATATATATATATATATATATATATATATATATATATATATATATATATATATATATATATATATATATATATATGCAACGTATGGACTCCAAAACTTTATGATAGGTATTCAATGGATTTTTATTTAAAGGCCGTAAATTTCGTTAAAAGCTCAATTTAAATCGTGTGGTAATATAACACTAATGTTTGCTTAGGACCAGCAACGCGGACCGGGTCAGGTAGTACAGAATAAAACTCTAATTATATAAGGCCCTTAAACTGCACATAAGCATTTTAATTCTTATTAATAACAGTATTGCTATAAAAGCATACTAAGTAACTGTTTACTTTTTTTGACGCTCACAGTATGTAATTCTGTATGCATCCATATACATATGCATTATTTCATTAGCAAAATAAATCCTTATTTGGCATATTAGATATGTATGTCTTAAAAATCTTTGTGAGTACTAGATTTAATAAGTAGTATATGTGCATATGTACATACATATGTATGTATTCAGTGTCAACTAAAACTGCTTCCGATTTGTAATACATATGGCTATAAGTATGTATGTATGTATGTATACTTATGTATATGTATGTTGTTAATATCAAGAACATACATGGATGTACATATGTACATATGTATGTATGTATGCGCATGCATATAAAAAATTGTTTATAATTGTCTTTAATTAATTAACGCAGGGCTTGAAATTAAGTATGTATGGACATACATACATACATAAGTACTTATGTATATGTATGTATGTATGTTTCATTTGTAGAACAAGTTCTTTTAAGAAAGTTAATTTAATCAAGGACTTACCACGAGCTCAGCCACAAAGATTTAGTCTATTGTGTTTTTCTTATTAATAATTGTACAACCACAAACTTATATACATATACATATATGTTTGTAAGTAATTCATAACTTCTCGAAACATTTAATGTTAATTTCTCACACATTTTCATCAATTTAATCACAAATAAAAATTTTAGCCGTCTCGCTAATTAATACATACATATGTATCTGACCAAATAATACTAGAATAAAATATATCACTAAATAACAGTGTTGAAAAATGATAGAGGTGAAAATTATTTAAAATAACAGTTCTTTTGTAAAAAAAATCAGTAGTTAACCTTGTTATTGTTCTCATATTTAGTTAAGATATGCTGTATTGAAAGACACATACTTTTTTTAAATTTAAACAACATATAAGTTTGTTTCGCTAGTTACTGGTACATACATTTAGTATATGATGTCTATAGTACATACAAAATAACCCATAATGGGTTATTAAGGTAACAGTGTTAAATATGTTTTGGGTATGATTGTTCTACTCATATTCATTAACCCATGCAAGCCCTATTATATTTTTTGAAGTGTTTGTTATACAAACTTGAATTTAACAAAAAAATATCCTTAGTTAGATTTTCATTTGAAAATTGGTGACCGTAAATCATTCAAATCCTACACAAGTAAAAATTATATTGTAATTAGAGCTATCGGAGACAAACAATTACTTGGGAGGTGGTCAATTGCAAATTAATTTTTATATATTTTTATTTGGTTGTGTGCCCGAGATTAAAATATATTAATTTTTCATACAGCATTCACCAAAACTACTATAACAATTGTTATATATTTCAACATATATAGTCAAAATCGAATGAATGAAAATGAAAGATTCCAGCGTGTATGCTTCATTTAAGCAAGATTTTCCCTCAATTCAACTTTGGATGAATAAAAACCTTTTCGATTAAGCGAACTTAGCACTTTAAAAATGTATCTTTGAGCCAAACTTGAAAACACGACACTTCTATATATAGTATAGATGTATTCCAATTATGAATTAAGGTTTATTATGGAAGTATGATATATCATCCGTTGAATATAATACAATTAAGCAAGTAATTTTCTGGTAGGTGTTTTAAAATTGAACTACATAAATTGCTAGCCAAATAAATATAATTTTTCATTATGGGCTTGAGTTCAAATTTCATTAGTCTCCATTAGATGATGATATTTCCTCATTCTGATTGTGTTTCATGACTAAATGTAACAAGAAAAGTAAATGTCACCTTTAGCTGGGCGAATAAGCTCATGTTTTCGTCAGTACATGATACCTACTCACAGAATAACAACTCTGTCGAGGGCATATATAATTTTAAAAACCACTGGCAGCCTTCGGCTTTAACTGCAGCCAACTTCGCTTTTATATTGCGTTTATGCGCTTGTATTCTTTGAAAAGTTGCTTGCGCCGTTACTTCGCTTAAGCGGCAGAATAGTAGATAAATGGGAAGAATTGAGAAAGAAAACACCAGGTGTTTGTGAAGAATACTTGGGAGTTATCTCTGATGCAACAAAAAAGGTAAGTTTCTAAGTTAGTTATGAAGTTAATTAAACCAAGCATGCGATCATTGAAAATTGCAGAGAATTGAGAATGAAGTAAAAGGAATAGAACAATGCAAATGATAAGAGAAGAACGAAACTAAATGCATTACAATTTACATGAAGCTACTAATAAGAAAAAAAAAAACAAGATAAGAAATATTCATTATAGAAACATAATAAGAGACGAAATTATAAAATCCTTTTTTGTTTGTGAAAGAAATAAATTTTTCTTTGGAGCAGAAAGTTAAATTATTTAAAATGGCGCCCACAAAGAATACCCGTGCAGTTTCCAAACAATCTATGGCCAGCTCTGGGACCACATTAATGCCCTTAGCACGAAAAGGCTTAACACGGCGTACGGCCAGCAATGTACAAGATCAGAATGCCGACATAATGCAAACAAGGGCAAAACGCAAAGCTGAACATAGTCCACAAAAAAATGATAAAATCAAACGCTCAGCTTTGGGAAATCTCACGAATAATGTAACTAATAACAAATTGACACTTTTGCACACAGAGGAAGACGATGATCAGCAGCAATTGATGAAAAATCAAATACTAAAAGATACACAGAATATAATACAACAGACGTCGAATCAGGCAGCAGTGCAGAAACCAACGTTGCCTGCAGCCACTAAAATAGCAACGCGAGCATCCACACGCGGTCAAAAGGAAGCTGCTACCACCACCTCAAAAATCTATGTAGAGGAAGTTTTTACTAATTGTCAGGTGTCCAAGTCAAAAAAATGTCAACCACCTGCAGCTCCTCTGCCAACCTTACAACATCATCAGGCGCAGAAAGCATCAAATAAACCTGTCCGACGTATTTCTACTGAATTTAATAAGACTGAAGAATCGCTGTATATGTCAGCCTTAGAAGATATTTCCGGTTGTGATTCGTTGCGTTTGTCAGCTAATTTTGAGGCAGCAAAGCGAAGATCTCTTATCTCGCAGCAACAGAATAAAACTGACGATTCAAAATTAGAGGATGAAAGAGCTTTGGCGGCTGAAATTATGCCAGAAGGTGTCGACGATATAGATAAGTCCAACTGGAATGATATTTTCCTGGTTTCTCATTATGCTCGTGACATTTTCAAATACTTAAAACAACGTGAATCAGAATTTCCAATTGATGATTACATGGAGCGACAAATTCACATATCAAAGTGGATGCGTTCTCTGCTCGTCGACTGGATGGTGGAAGTTCAAGAAACTTTCGAACTTAATCACGAAACATTATATTTAGCCGTCAAAATAGTAGATCTCTTTCTATGTAAAGAATTAATTAACAAAGATAAGTTGCAGCTTTTGGGTGCAGCCGCCCTTTTTATAGCTTGTAAATTCGACGAGAGAACCCCACCACTTGTTGAGGACTTTCTCTACATATGTGATGGGGCCTACAAGCATGGTGAACTTATACAAATGGAGATTATAACTCTTAAAACCATACAATTTGATCTTGGCATACCTCTTTCGTATCGCTTTCTCAGGCGATATGCCCGTTGTGCCATGACTCAGATGCCTACTTTAACTTTAGCTCGTTACATATTAGAATTGTCTTTAATGGACTACGATTGCATTACGCTTAGTGATTCAAAGCTAGCTTGCGCTGCCCTTTTTATGGCTTTACGTTTACATGGAGAATCTACACCATGGTCGCCTACACTTATATATTATACAGGCTATCAACTGCAAGATTTTGCCGAAATCGTGCCAATACTTAATGCTGGATTATACCGTAAGCCCAAGGGTACTATAAAAACTATTAGAAGTAAATATTCACATAAAATATTCCACGAAGTAGCTAAGGTTTCTCTAATGACTACAGAACAACTCTTTGCAAATAATTTAGATTTGGATTTAAGCCCAACAATGCCAGAACAAGAAAAAATGCAAAAGAAACATAGTGATAGTCGTGAGGATAAGAAAACATAAAAATAGACGAAAATATAAAGAAAAAGGAGAGTATAAATAGAGCAATGTACATAAATACGCATTTAAAAGGCAAGTAAATACATTTTTATAATAATTTTCACTTCCTTATGCTTCTATTAGAAGTGTTTGTGAATAAAAGTTCAAAATATCGAAGTTGTCGAAGTGTTACAATCAATCTTAACAGAAAAAATATATTTTTCTTTAAGAAAATTGTGAAATTAAAATCTCGGTTCATTAAAAATAGAAAGATTTAGAACTCGTCTTTTAATTTTTTAATTTGCTTTAAGATATCCTAAATTTTCAGAATACTTCAGAAGTAGAAGACAACATCATCTGATTTATTACTGGATGTTTTAAACAATATAAATAAAGATATGAAAAGAAAAACAATTAGTTAATTAAGAAATCATTTAAATTATTGCACTCATCTTCGTACTACTATTTATCCTCCTTTTTCTAATTTAGTAATAAATCTCTCCTTTTGAAATAGCTACAGCTTCACTTATTATTTTATTATTATTCTTATTTCTATTTTCTAATTACATATTTAAACTTTAATTCTATATATTTCTCAAACTTGTTTTCTAAAAAAAATGACAAAAAGCCCACAACCAAATACATAAGGCCTTTTAATAAGATTTAACCATCGGCGAATTGAAGCCAATTAGTTGCTTTTGTGATTGTCAAACTCCATACAAAGTAGAATAATGAAAAAATATTTATATTTAATATTTGGAACGGCAGTGATTTGACTTCAATTCGTCAGTGCATAGACCGTATTAGTGGGCCCTACAAATAGATAACTAAATTGACAACAAAAAATATATACCATTAGTTAGACAAATTAAAATATTACGTTACCAAAACAAACATAAAAAAACACATACACAGACAGAGTCACTTAATAGCGCTTCATTTATGGAAAATAAAATTTTGCATTAAGTTTCCTCAAAAGTATATAAATTATAATTTAAGATGTTACTATTACATTCAGGTACAAGATGAAACTCGTCTCACTTCAAAACACTTCGATTGATTTTCAAAACATCTTGCTCCAATTTGAAATTATTGACTCTCAACATGTAATTTAAACAAGTAGTGCAGTTGTAATTGGTTGCTATTCCGGAAAACGAGACGAAGAAGTGAAATTTTCTTTGCACACAAAAAAATAAAATAAAAATTTGTTTGGCATTTATAATAAAAAGAGAAAAAATTGTACAAATTTTCACGTTGATATAATTTTTGTAATGTATGGGAAAAAAGTTTTTTTGTTTTCTACAGAAACCTTCACTACTTCAGGCGTTTTCAAGAATAGACATCATAATTTGAAATTGGATAAAAAATAGTTCTCATAATCAAGCGAAGTTCGAGACAGTTCAAACCGATCGTTTTAAAATCGATAGATTTACATCATATACTTGGTTATTTTTCCCCATCTCTTTGCTATTCGTAAAATAAACTGATTATTATAATTATATTTTTGAGTATTATGAAGTGGCATTTTTAAATAAATACTATGTAATCGATTAAAGGCAACAATTACACCTTAATAAAATTAAGTATCTATATTATAAATATTAATGCATTAACTTTATTATAATTTAATTTATTCCCGTTGATTATTTGGTTTGTTTTTTCATCGTTTATACATATATTATTTTTAAATATATTTTTAAGCTCCTATTTTCAATTTTCGCAATCAATATATATAAAAAAAATTTTCGCCGTTTATCTTTAGTTTGTAGCAAGCATTTGTTATGCGATTTCATCGTTTAAAAATATATTTAAATATCTTTTTTATTTTTAAGTTACGTTTTTTACTGGTTAATAAATACATTTTTTCATTAAAAATGCTTGGTTTTGTGTTTTTACTATTTCACTGTTTCAACAATTATAACACCGAGATTATTAACGTTTAATTTTTAAACAGTTTAATTTCAACTTCTATAGTTGCTAAGTAATTATATTGTATTTATTAACCAATAAAAAGTAAACTGCTACTAAATTTAGAAACCGGAAAGAAAATAAACGGCTAAAAAGCAATCTGCTTTTGCAGAGTGTAATATTCTCGAAGAAAGAAGCCAATTTAATGAAATCATTTATTAATCTCCATCATAAACATTATAAGCAATGAATTTCTCTTTTTGAAAATTTTAAAATCGCAATTACTTGTTTAATTCAAAAAAATCATTGGGCGATATTATAGTCTGCTCAAACTGTAGATCTAACCATGTGGGAAAATTCATAAAGAAACTGAATCTAAATATGAATTAAATTTTGGTGAAACCCGCAAACAGGGGATAAACCTCACAAAATTTTTCCCAATGGATTTTTTTAATTAGCTGGCTCTGTGACATTTCGTTAGTGCTATCCAACTTATTAGCAGACTTCAACCTTATATTTGAAAAGCATTTAACCACGTATGCTTATTCCTAAATCTTATACTGAAAAACGAATTGTTTATCCAGAAAATTTAGATGCAATGCAAATTACGTCTCTGATTTTATTTTGATTTTTTTGTTTACTTTGCTGTGCGATTTATAAGTTTAAAAAATTAATTTGTATATTTAAAAAATTAATTTGTATATTAAAATTAATTTTTAGATTTTATACAATTTCCTGTCCTTTGCGTGAAAAATGAAAAGACTTAAGTCGAATTGTATGTTGTTTTATTTGTATGAAAGTATTCTAATATCGTTATGTATTTTTGTTAATTTCTAATATGAATGAATTTAATGGTCATATAAAAGGCCCAGTTATTTTTGTAATTTTCAAAATAGTTGAAAACTAGAAACTAATTTAATTTAATTAAATAATTTACATAAGGTATCGAACAAAATGGTTAGGTATTGCGAAAAGTGTGCACCAAGGGCAAAACTAAAAGTAATATTTTATACTGAAAATTACACAATTCCGGAAACATCTTCGAAATCCGAGCACCAAAATTTTCTAAAAATTCTTTGGATTGTAGGTAATTGAAGAAGAAAATTCGGAAAAAAGTTTCTAAATGTATTGAAAGCCGTAAAAACTAAAAATGTGTGAAAAAATCCAAGCAATTCAATTCAGAAATAGGTAAAACTGCTGAAATCGGGGAATACTCTACCACAGCAATGGTTAAAAAGCCATTTTGTTATAAATAAAAAAAATTATTTCAAAGTACATATATGTACATCTATGTACATATACTTATGTATATGTACATAAGTAAATAATTATAATGATACGTAAGTCCATGCAACAAGAGAATATGAAAACAAAACAAAAGTGTGGTGGAGAATTCGCTTGGAAAGTGTTTCGGCAGTTTTGAACCTTAAGGAACTTCTACCACCAAGGTAAATTTAATTTTTTTGTACTTAAATTGCAACAGAATTCTAGACTTTTGCTAATTTCTTTTCAAATATAATGAATAAGTGAAATATATCCGATTTTGACCAAACTTTATATACATGCTCTATGGGGCGTGAGGAGTGTTTCTGTATAGTTCGTCCGACAGATGGCGCAATATTTAGTTTTTTGTGTTTTTGCACCGTAACTCAAGAACTACTGCACCGATTTTGACCAAACTTTATATACATGCTCCATAGAGCATGTCGCCCCATGGGGTGTGAGGAGTTTTTCTGTGTAGTTTTAGGTTCGTCCGACAGATGGCGCAATATTTAGTTTTTTTGTGTTTTTGCCCGATAGAAATTAGCGCGATAAGCCTATGCTGTGTTTCGCTGAAGGCGTTGGGTCCTTAATCAGCGTGTAGTGGCGTTAATTAGCCCGATACCGGTATTTGAACAATAATTGCTATGTCGATTTAGTGCACCTTTCATTCTTCAAAATATCAATCCGCCATGACTGCAACGAAACCAGACTTGCAGTGAAAATAAAATTTGAAGGCAAAACAACGTTTGCACGGGTCAGCTAGTATATATATAAAAATAAAATATATACTTTTTTAAAATAATTTTCCACAAGTTTTGACAAAATTTATTACATATTAGAAGCTTATGATTTGGTGTACGAGTATGTGCAGTGTATGTGTGTATGTAGAGTGAGAACTATTCTGCATGCTCGTGCATTGATTCACGTTAATAATGTGAGCTCTGCCCATCATTAATGTAGATTAATAATAACAATGGCAAAATAAAAATATTTTTATATTGACCTACATATTCCTGATTTCCTAAAACGATAAAAGCAAATGAAAGTGAAAATACTTTGCACTGTGGATAGGGTGAATATGGTATTTATGCATGTGTGAATACATATATATTTTGGGCTAATATTACGCTATTGCTGAAAGGTTATGATATCTACATACATCAGAGAATGACAATGAGTGACTCCTTTGTCAGCCCTGTCACAATATACGCCATCTCTATAAGTATGCTTATGAATATAACCGTGACATATTTTAACTTGGCATGAACAAGTTGTGTTTAACTATAGGCCTGTTCGTTTACCTTTCCAGTAAACACTTTTAACGAGAGAGTAACGAAAAAGATTTACGGCCTTATTCATAAAAAATATTGTATGTTTATTAAAGGTTTATTTGACAAATATCCCATAGAAATTTGTCAAATAAGCCCTTAATAAACATACAATAATTTTTATGAATACCGCAGTTAGAAAATTAGTCTTTCATATCAAATTCTTAAAAAATGGGGGAAAAAATAAAAAAATGCCTTATTAGTAAGAATTTGTAACTAAAGTAGCTTGATTCAGCTGTTTTAAATTCTTTTTCGCATGTTGTTAGTCCAAAATTTAGGAATAATATCACAAAGACGCGCTATACACACGTCAACTTTTGTTGCGCAGCTTTTGATTCAGCTGTGAGAATGATAGAAAAAGTACGTACGCATTTATCTTTCTTTCTCACAGCTGAATTAAAAGTTGCACAACAAAAGCCAACGCTTGTGGAGCTCGTCAAAAAATTACCGTAGTCTCTAAAAATTCGCTAACAAGTACGCACCATTTACAATTCCTTCCACAATAATATTCGAACATATTAGCACTAACTAGACATTGTCTGTGATATTGGATTGTTGTTGAAAAATATAATAAAATTTGTTTTAAAATTTAACCAATCTCTATCTCTACATACATATATAAAAATTACGTGTATGTTCGTGATCGCTAAACTTAAAAACTACTGCACCGATTTTGACCAAACTTTATATACATGCTCTCTGGGGCATGAGGAGTGTTTCTGTATAGTTTGAAGTTCGTCCGACAGATGGCGCAATATTTAGTTTTTCTGTGTTTTGCCCGATAGAGATTAGCGCGATAGGCCTATGTTGTGTTTCGCTGAAGGCGTTGGGTCCTTAATCAGCGTGTAGTGGCGTTAATTAGCCCGATACCGGTATTTGAACAATAATTGCTATGTCGATTTAGTGCACCTTTCATTCTTCTTCGAAATATCAATCCGCCATGACTTTGCAACGAAACCAGACTTGCAGTGAAAATAAAATTTGGAGGCAAAACAACGTTTGCCCGGGTCAGCTAGTACCTAATATTTTATTTTATAAACACTAAACTGATGTTCAAATGATTCTTACAAAGTCATGCACTTTTTTTTATGGGCCGCCAAAGATTTGGGGCCTCGGTATCATTTTCGCAAAAAAGTGATCATTTGCTCGGGCTCATATCTTGCAAACCGTTCCGAATTTCGATTTACTCTCGGAGGCAAACTTGTAGCTCTTGTCATAAAGAACAAAACATATAAACTTCCTGGGAATAATTCTGAACACCGTTTTCAAATAGTCGAATGCGTTTGGACAATTTACAACGACCACTTCGATGAATTTTTTAACAATTCCCAATTTTCTGTGGAGCGGTGGCAGCAAGATATCTTGAGTATTGTCTTAGGTAAATTTTTGTAGTTGATTGTTTCCTTGAATTTTGAACGGTTTGCTACCTATGGACCTGAACAAGAGAAAAAGGAAAAAAAATCGAATTTTTTTAGGTTTTTTGTGATTTTTATCTGGAAGGTGAAGTTTTTTTGATTTTATATGTTCGCAATTTTTGTTCTTTATGACAAGAGCTACAAGTTTGCCTCAGAGAGTAAATCGAAATTTGGAACGGTTTGCAAGATATGAGCGCGAGAAAATGATCACTTTTTTGCGAAGATTATACCGAGGCCCCAAATCTTTGGCGGCCCATAAAAAAAGTGCATGATTTTGGGAAAAATTGGGAGACACGGGTCTTTTTTTTAGTCTTATCACGTAGTGGTGTCCGTATATGGTTATTTTGCCACGACTTAAAAAGTTACACACAGTGTAATACAATAATCCTAGTAACTTCAAAGTCAATATATTAAAAATTTTCTATTTTTAATATTGAAATAATGAAATAATAAAAAAGTTTGAAATAATAAACAAGTTTCATGCAACAAATTTCATGAAATATCTCTTCATCTAAATCTAGACGCGATTTAATTTATTGAGTAAGAGTTTTTCTAATTTAAATAAAAAATAAAATAAATTAATAATTCTGATTTTTATATTATTTCGAATTAGGTCAGTCTCTCCATAAAATTTCTTCAAACGATAGTTCAATGCAAAGCATATATGTAAGTGCCCAGATCCAACAAAAAAAGTAATATTTTCCCTCAACCTCCGTTGCATTAAAAATTTAACAGATTTATTGTTTTCAAATTTTATAAAAAATTTATTGCACCTTCACTCCACTGTCCCAATTTTTGTCTGATTATTCGCAGGAAATATAAAAATTCAATAACAAATCTTATCATTCATTCATACATATTTGGATTTGTGCACATGAGCTATAAAAATTTGCGAAATACCGCTTCAAGCTTTAGTTTAACTCTAGACTTCGATAGAAACTTTTGCAAAAGCAAAATGAAAATTACTACAATTTCTTTAATAGTTGCCTTATTGATCGTCGAGGCTACGTGTAAACCAACATTTGATGTTATAGCGGATATTATGCACGACTTAATACATGATCCAAATCTGCCAGAAAATCATGGACGACCACCGCAATACGTACACAATGGAGCTTATGCGCATATCGGTTACGATCGACCCGGCTATACCCACGGAGAGTACGGCTACCATCAAAGACCTTATCATAATGCACCAAATGGTTACTATCCAAATAATCATCATGGCGGATATTACCCTCCGACGGGAGCAGGCCATTACGGTCCAAACTCGGTTTATGACACCCAAGGCTACTACAGAGGACCACCATATGCCAATAATGCTAACCCTCAACCAAACGGCTATAATTATGGTTATAATAAATATTAGATAATAAATTTAATGAAATTTAAATCAAAAGGTTTTGAATGTGTGTTCTCATATTAAAAAATATTTCCCTATAATGGGGTGCTGAGCATATTATAAATACATATGTACTTGGAATTTATTTATTATAAATTCATATTTCATTACGAAAAGTCATTTGCCTCTGGGAATCGATTTGTTCTTTATTTCTTATAAATTTAGAATGTAATTTTGGGTTTCACTTTGTTGATAAAAATAACAATTAAATTGTATTAACGCCACTACTCACTTAAGTGAAATAATCAGTTAGATCCTTAATGAAATAAATAATGTTTGAAAAATATTCAACTTCGTATGCTTACTAACATAAAAACTCTCGAAGAGAGTTTACCCAATACATATAATGATCTTTTTAAAATTCATTCGGAGAATATTCAGAGTAATTTTTGCAAATTTTAAAAAAGTACTTTCAAAAACAATAATTACATACTTATGAATCTTTGCACAATAAAATATATTTTTGTTCTCAGTATTGCAAAATTAACTTTCTAAGAAGTTGAAAATATACTCTTGATTGATACTCTACCGGAAGCAGCGAAAATAATAACATCCACGTTTTTCACCGGGAAGTATCTTTTGGGGAAGAAATTTTTTCCAAAAACTCCTTAAAATGGAATTAAACTTCAAAACTTTATAAAAAAAACGAGATAGAAAAAGTTTAAAAATCACAAAATTAATTTACGGCAAAAATAATGAAAGAAAAAAATTGTAAAAGTATGAATGAAAAATTAAAACTTCCTTAAATTGCAAAACAAATAAAAATAATTTATAAAAAGTGCTAAAATAGACGTAGAAAACGTTTAATTCAGTATAGAATTTCTTTTGCTAAAAAATAAAATATTTCCTAGACTACCGATAGATTCAACCTTTAAAATTTGATACATACCGTGACTTTTTTTTTTAAACTCAGTTATCGCAACTTTGATGCAAATCTTCGTCTTCATTGGTTTTTTATTTTAATTTATTTGGATACTCAATATTGAAATTTATTATCTGGAATATTCTCCCCAACTAATCGTTTAAACAATTAGAGTTTCAAAAATGTATTGCTTGTTGTGGCTTTAGCTTTCATACGAGGGCAGGTCAATAAGTCCGCTAAGCAAAAAGCTTAGCTTTTTTATGAACAAGAGATCATTGCAAATTTAAACTTCTATGAGATCCGATCCACAATATTCGATCGGTCATCGATCGTAAATTTTTTCAATTGTTTCCCAGTGTAGAGATCTTCCGTGCTTGTAAGCCCACAACGAAATTCAGTACACCACTTTTTTTACCATTGAAATTGATGATGCCGAATTGCCGTAGTATTTATCAACTTTAGCCTTGGTTGGAGCGATGGTATTTTTACCGTAGAAAATAATGCTTAATGAGCACACGAAATTAATTCGTTTTAATTTTCTCCCCAAATCATGTGGTAGTCTGCTATCAATGGCTGTCAAACACAAAATAAATGACGCAGCTGGTTCAATTTTTGGTAGGATTCAACTGACAAATGCCTCTTGACACGGCCCTTTCAGTTAAGAGGCGCATTTATTGACCTGCCCTCCTGGTTTGTAAGCAATCAATCATATACTCATGCTTCATGTCAAAGACATTCTAAGCCTACTAATTATAGTAGGCTTTCTGATTGTAATTTTCATGTATGATGGAATTCTCATATTGTATATGCTGGTTTTTGTATAAAGACACGAAAGTGATTTAAGTTCACTAATGTTTTGTTTAGCACCAAATAAATATCGATTTATGAACAGCTAAATCTACAATAAATAATCCCCCTTATTATGGTTGTCGACGTCGACGTCACATCAAGTCGACAGTAAAAAGACAGCAGTTCCTGAACTCCTTGTAGGCAATAATTAACTAATATTGATGGCCAATTGTAATTTTATAAGCCATAGTAGTAGTAATATCCTATCAATAATATTTAATAGTTCTCGATAACGATCCCACAATTACCAATATATTGATGTCGACTTGGTGTGACGTCGACGTCGACAACCATAATAGGGGGAATAAATGTTTGAAACTTTAGTTTATATGCGTTAACATTGTTTTCAATGGGGAAAAGAGAATGACATAAATTTTGAACGATTTTCCGTCATCAAGGGTATGTGCCATCCATTTTTAATGTTCTTTCGCTTAAGAAAACCCAAATTTAACGTGCAATGATGAAAAATCGTTCAAAATTTAAACAAACTCCCATTGGAAGAAAAATACAATTAGAAGGCTTATACTATGGCCTTAAACGATCAAATGGTATTTACAAATTTACATTAGAATGTGAGTTTTTTATTTAATATTTTATTTCAATCATATTTTATCTTTAATCTGATTTTTACTTTTTATAAAATGTTTTACATAAAACTTTAATTTCCTTAAATGGTCCTTAAATGGTATGGATTCATATCTAGAGGAAAAAGAAAAATTTTTACTCGGTTTCCGCAACAAACAACTTAATTTTTGTAAATAGTTAAATTTTTATTAGAGTAGTTGCGTTAATCGAAGTTGCACTGTATATATAGAGTATATTATTTCTTACATACTTGTGGATAGGCGAAATATATTCGAGATTTGGTGCTTGTTTTTTTAATTTTATTTATTTTTTATAAAAGCAAATTTAGGATTTTTCAATTTAATTTTTATGAAATTATTGTAGTTGCATTTACGTCCCTGTGAGCTGCCTTAATAAAATCAATATAAATCATTAAGCACACACACACATACATACAACATAAATATTGATCTATATATAAGCCAAATGACAGTGGATTCTATGAATTTTTAAAATTGATTTCAGAGCATTCATTCTATTTCCTTAATGGTTTTTCTGAAATATACATATATTTTCGAAAATATATTTTCTACATTTTAGATTATATATTCCACATCATTTTTAGGATTATTGGGATCTCCAGAATTTCCTCCAAAAGAATCGCTTGTTGTTTTTGGAACTGAGGTGGTAACAGTTGGTGTATTTGACCAAGCATAGTATGGATACTGAATGTTCGTTCCTAACGGCTGATACCCCACTCCTGTATTGAGAAACTGGAATTGTGGTGGATAATAATGATAATGCGGATATATTGATCGTGTATGGACTGGCTGCTGGCCAATATAAATTGGCAGGCTTATTGGTAAGCCACTCTGATTTTGTTTATTGGTTGGCGCACTATCAAATGACTTCAAAGCATGAATGCTATAGACCTGATGTACCAAAATAATTAGCGCAACAGCGAAGATGAGATGTATATTCATTTTACTGCGTTTGATGTGTGTAAGTTTTAAAGAAGAACTGAATCTGATCAATATTAATGATCGAAATTTTGTTTTTAAATCAATTAAAATCATATGTATGTATGTATGTATGCATATAAATAAGTATGTACAAGTGTGTATGTATAAATACACACAAGAAAAAAAGAACATTCATCAGATAAACTTTTTTTAAATTAAACCGCAAAAAGTTCCAAAAAGATGACACATTTATAATCGCATTTTGTATATTGAAAAATTATTATTAATCACAGGAGTTTATTTGTAAATCGACATAAGATGCAATATAACAAAAGGAATTAATAACTTTTTACAGTGTAACTCCTCTAATGCAGAAGATCGCCAAATATCAATGTTATAGAAAAAATTCGTTGTGGATAAACCGCGAGTACATCTTTATAAATAATTCTATGTAAACATTTTATTTCAGTTGATTGTTTTATATGGATGCTTTCCAAATTATCAAAGCAAATGAATTTGTTGGTGCACTAAAACTGACCACATTTTTTAAAGTACGATTTTTTAAGAGCTTTCGGATTTAATTAAAAAAAAACATAAAATTTAGAGAAATGTATAAAATATTTACTTGAGTCGATAGAACGATCTGTATAATTCAATGTGTAAAGACGATTTCATACAAATGTTGAACGCAGCTACAACTCAAATGGTTCATACGCTGGGTCCAATTTTGACATACTCGCTTCAACATATCAGCCGTTATCTCACGAATAAATTCCTCAATATTGGCTTCCAGTGCGTCAACCGTTGCGGGTTTGTCCTTATAGTCTAAAGGCGTTAAATCGCACGATCTAGGTCGCCAATTGACCGGCCCAAACGTGAAATAAACTGTTCATGGAACTCGCCTCATTGTTTCGCATGTGGCACCGTCTAATGGAAACCATATGCCAGTCCAGCTCTTCTATTTTGGTCACGATAGCGGTCGTCGTTCACAGTAACGTTCCTGCTTTCGTCTTCTTTGAAAAAGTACGGTCCAATGATGCCACAGCCCATAATCCACACCAAACAGTGCATTTCTCGGGATGCATTGGCAGTTCTTGCAATGCTTCTGGCTGTCTTCACACCAAATATGGAAATTTTGCTTGTTCACGTGTCCATCCAACCAGAAATGTACTTCGTTGCTGAACGCAATTTTCCGATAAACACACACAATTCTTGATAATGAAATTCAATAACCTGCAAGCGTTGTTCGTTTGTAAGTCGATTCATGGTTAAATTATGTTACACGAAAGCAGCTGAGCTGCCAAAAACTGTGTTGCCAAAAAGAAAGTTGCTGAAAAATCACCCTTTATATTTAAGGATACTTTTCGTGATTCGTTTTCCTTTCTAGTCTTAATTTTCTTGGAAAAGTCTTTTTGAAACATTTTGTTTTGAGATTTTATTAAAAATGTCTTTCTAGTCCAAGAGTTTACTTTTCCAAGCATTTCTTGAATATTTCCCACCGTTTTTAAAGTCTTTCTTGTTATGTCTCCAAGAGAAAAATATTACCCCAGTTTTTTTTCATTTTTTATAGTTTTAATGATAAAGAACGAAATTGAGAGCTTAATTCTTATGTTGGCAATTTTTGGCGATTTTTCCTATTTCACTATAAAAGCGATCTCAAAAATTCAATGAGTTTTAAGGTTTATTGCATTCTTTTGAAACTTTTTCGACTTAGAAATTCAGACCTCGCTTTCGATATTTTAAAAATTTCCAAAATTGGCAAATCTTGTTGCAAACTTTTGTTCTGAAAATGCACACATTTTCAAGACTCTTCTTTAGAGTTTTTTGCTATTTTAACAATTCTTTTGAATATTTCGCTATAACAAGTGATTTCTCCGAATTATGCTCTTTAGTACCACTTTTTTGATTATATGGAACTGAATTTTATGCGAATTCACCCTATTCAATGACATTTTTGCAGGAAGTTTAATAAGGTTAGGTGGCATTAAGTACACGCTCATAAATGCAGTACTGCAACAGAAAAGCAAACTCTTTCCGCTGAAGCTTTGCAAATGAACTAAATCTCATTTATTATGTAGCTATTGTATATGACCCGATTTTAAATATATTTTTGGACACCATCTGCTTCACTATTGCAGTTGAGGATGTTTAAATTTACTGTTGCAATGCAGTACTGCATTTAAGAACGAAGCTTATGAATAAGATGAAAAGAATTTTAAATCCTTTTCAGACTTTAAATTTTTGTTTGTTGTGAATGTTGGTGATTTAAGAACATTTTCAAGTTTCCGATCTTTTCTGGAGTTTCTTCAATCGAATTTTCTGGTTCTAATTGGTTTTTCTCGACAGTTTTAGTATTTAGCTTTTATAAAAATAAAATTAATATTTCGATGTCATTATTATATTGTATAGCGAGACTGTAAACAAAGCTCGTAATGGAGGGAAGGAACAATGCTATAGAGAAATCTCTTATTTTCTTGTTTTTAGGAAGTGCCATAAAAATATGATTTCTTACAGAAAATAACTTACTACACAAGAGTTCATTAAAGCCAAGGTCGACTGTATATAAACAAGTTATTTGTATCATTGCATAAGTTGTCCCGTGTATTTCTGTGAACTAATTTAAATCTGAAGCAAATCTCCATAAAAGTAACGAGTACAGTCGAAAATAAAGGGTTTACCAAAATTTATACATAATTTCAATTTCTCACAAATTGCGGCAAATGATAGTAGTCAAAAAAGTAGTTTGTTTGACAGCTGGTTGATAAAAAAATTAGTTAAGCACTGCGCGAAAGAACAAAGCGTTTTGGTTGTTCAAGGATACTTTAAAAACAACTCGAGTCTGATGCTGGATAAACTGGCTGCCATTAAAAAACGATTCGTTTAAAGTAATAATTCCGATGTAGAGCTCGCGGCTGTTGGCGTCGTCCAGGGATATCTGTTTGGGGTGGTGGACAAAAACTACGACATGACTAATGTAGATTCAACAACACAGTGCGATATCCCATGCAGTCCATGATAATGTATGAAGTCTCCTGAATCGGCCATCAGATTTGGAATCTTAGTTTGTGATAGAAAAACGTTATTTCCATTGGCGTTGATGGTCTAATCGGGGAGTGCACTCTAAGCTTTGGGTTGCCTCCCCTCTAAAAAAATATATTTTTTAATCCATAACTACTCTGTTAACAATTTGAAATTTAACAATTTTAAAATAAAATTAAAATAAAGAAAATATTAAAGGTCAAATTGAATCTGTGTCCGTAGCGAGCAAATGAATATGACTAGGAAGGAATCACATTGACCATTTTTCATCAATTTATTATTATTATTGCTTTTAATTAATTGATACTATTTTTCGGCCTCTTTGTTTAAATATATACCTTATTTAATAATCGAGATTTTTATAAAAAATAAACAAATTTATTTTATTCAATATTTCGACGCCTCTTCAGGAAGCAATTAGACATTATCAAGTGAAACTAATTTTTATCAGCACCATCAAATGTTTTGTTGTATTTTTAAATTGTATCGAACTAATTACAATATTTTTTGTGTCCACAGTTAATGTTTTTAAAATATTATTATTAATATTATTATATTGTTATTATTATTTATTGGAAAGAGGTGAAAATGCATTACTGCGTTCACAGACGGGCTCACCTGAAAGGTATACCGAATAAAAAATCTTCTTTCTGGAAATGATTTCCAAACCGGGACCGCGTTATTATTACTTCAGAGTGGATTCCCAGAGGCCGGCTATCAGCCAGCCTGCTTAATGTAGCCTACTTTTAGGATGTCGTCTACATAGCTGCGTTTATCGTCCATCCTGCTGGGTCTAAGACAGCTTTCTTTCTCAGTAATATTGTCTCGCAATACTTTGCGACATTTGGTCACATCAGATGTCATATTGTCCACATTATTCTCTACCGGGAGTTGTACTCTCCACGATGTCCTGACCATCGGCAACACTCGAAAAAAGTGTGCTCAACATCATCCACAACATATTCGTTTTCGTACAAGCAAAATGGTTTGTCACATTTCGGAAATATCCATAACCGAACAGCATCTGAGTCAAGTAGTAGTTTACATCGCCACTTCTCTATATTTGAATCAGTCTTGTGGTTCGTGTCACTGTTCCATATATCCTGCCAACTCTGCATAATGTCCAGCATTATATGATTCTCATTTTCGGGTTCTGTGCTGTTGTTTAATCTCAGCGTCCATAACTTCCTATGTCCTAATATATGCAGGTCAATGGGTATCAGTCACCCGCATGCTGACACCGTACGATAAGCAGATATTACTCGTTGCGCTGCTGTCCTTTGTACGTCCAATAGTTTGTGCGCCCTTTCCTCGCTGCTATTTGCTCGCCAAATCTCATTTCCGTTAAGAAGGATACTTTTGTCAGCCTCCATCAGAATCGTCATTAGACGGCTGAACTGTCCTGTTATCCTGGATGCCTTCTTCACGGCATAATGAATTTGATCCGAGTATATTAGTTTGGAGTGAAGTCTTATTTCTAAATAATTCACATATTTCTCAGGTCTTCACTGATACATGACGTCTGGTGTGAATGGGAAGCTCTGTCTTGTGCGCTGCAGGACGTGCGAATCTAACCACGCCTTGATCCTTATCATAACTAGTGTTCGTTTCCGTTTGGCTTCCTCTATGTTTCTGGCGTTAATCGTCCGCATATCCTGCCATGTATTATCATTATTATTATTATTATTATATTATTGTTATTATTATTTGAACAGAGACTCTGGCAGACGCACCGGGACGTAAGTGAATAAAGAAAAGCCCTACTTAGGATGAGGTTTCTGGGCCTTCCTGAAGCAATGCAGAGATCGGTCCCAGGAAGGCAGTCTGCCTAGAAAGTTTGGGACGAGGGATTCTTTTAGTGGAAACACCACTCAACGCAGCTGACGACGATCACGGTAAGTGCGAAGGCATTATAAACCTTACCTCAGGTGTCAAACAAATATTATTATTATTAATATTATTATTATTGTTTTAAGTCTAAATTTCATATGTAAGTATAGATATGTACATATACTTATGTATGTAAATAAAGTGAAAAGTAGGTGGTCATGTTTAGTGGACAAAATTTGTCACATTTGTTGCCAATTTTTATTTTTTTTATCTTTGTCTCGTGAGCTAGAAAATCTTAAGAAAATGAAAATAATTAAAAACTGATACGTACCTTAACACCATCAAACTAATCATCCATCCGTCCATCGATCCATCCATTTACCATAACCAAAAGTCATGTTCAACGTCCGCTTAGAATTAAAGACATTTACCGGTTACAAACTTAAAGTCTTAGCGTAAAGACGTGATTTGAATTCAAAATCCATATACAATTCGGATATCAAACTTTGAGCCATAAAAAAGAAACAAAATAAAAACGCTGTAAAAATATAAGAGCAAAATAAAAATAAGAATTTATCAATTTAAATCATTATAAAATACAAAGTGAAGATTAAAATAATCTGATTCACTGAATTGTTGGTATATTCTCCAGTCGAGTCGCATTGTAAAAACAAAAACAGAAACGCAATTTGTTACAAAAAATAATTGGATAGACTTACATACTTATAATTGTTGTTGTTATTTTTAAATTTATTTATTACAGATGTTGTTTTTCATTTCTTTTCTTCTCCCGCTCTTCCTATATAAATACGTTTCTTAATGATAAAAATGTATCCAGTTGTGAATAAACCTTGATTAAAGAACGAAGTTCTAAACGGAAAAATAGTTATTCAAACACTAATTGAAGTTTAAACATGAAGTTCTTGTACATATTATTTTTACTGATCGCAACTGCATTGTTGTGCAGTGATTTATGTGCCGGCTTGTTCTTTCCATTAAAAGGATTGATGAAGAAACGTTTATATAGCAGTTATGCTCCCAGCTATGGCAATAATGCGGGATTCTATGGTGGCTACAGTAGTCCATCATATTACCGGCGTCTTCAACGTAGAGGCAGTACACGTGCTGGACGTACTTATACCGATATCGCAAGAGTTATTAATGGAAATCCATATGCTTTTCCTGGCTCACAACCATTTCCCGCACAACCCTTCTATCCACCAGGCTAATTCCAACCTAAATGTAGTTTTTTATATATCTAGGTATATACTTATATCTCTGCGATATTTGTAATATTTCAATAACCGTATATTAGAAATAAAGAAAATATTTCAAAATAAATCTAAAAAATAAATTAAATATTTTATTAATCCCCATTTTAATAACTACATATATGAATATTTTATTATCCGCGCTTTATTAAATAATTTATTAATCCCGATTTTAATAATTATACGCATAATTTATTATCCCCGATTTTAACATGGGGAGACTAAACCAATTGAAGATATGTGCTGGATACAATGACCATTCAATAACGCCTCGTTCAGCACTCGAGGTTGATGTTACTGGCGTCGTGCATAAAAATTCGACATGATTGATGTAAATATGATATACATATGTAATGGCTTTATTAAAACGCTACGATATGATATACGTGACAAGTCTGTTTGTGTTTCTGAGAAGTTCTCTTTTTTATGGCTGTAAGATGAATTGGAAGTTGCCCTCAAAATCTTTAGAAAAGTATTTTTTTGTTCAGACAAAGAAAGTAAATTTGTATTAAATTACTACCTATAAATTACCACTGGAAATCGACTTACTTCTGGAAAGGGTACAAACTTGCCCATAGCTATAGTAATAACTAGCAGTTGTCTAGTGGCCGAAATTCGAAAACTTTTTTCAATAAAAATATCGTAAATAAAATTACAGATGAAATGTGTTCCCTTTTACCAACATCTTTTGAATTTTTCAGTATTTTTGATTTATGGGAAATACTCGTAGTTCACGTGAAAATTTTGTTCGCCTTTTACTCACGATAAGTGTGCTTATTTTTAAAAAGTTTTCACCATTTTACCGATTTCTCGGTATTTTAGTTAACCTTTTTGGTTTAAGAGACCTTTAATTAATTTTAGTGGTTGTTTTAATTTTTGCCAATTTCTTTCAAATTTTCGCAGTGGAAAAGAGTTTTAAACATTTTCAGATTTTTTTTTTTAATTTTAACGAGTTTCAGTCACAAAGCATTTTCAATTTGATTCCAATATCCTGGGTATGTGTGTATTGGTAGCAATTTGAAGGGCTCTTAAGATAATCAATCGATTTTAATGAAATACACATTGACTATCTCTGTAAATAAACACATTTCAATAAATATATTTGTGTTACAAATCAACATCGTAATTTGAGCGTAAAAGTGAGCCATAGCTTCTGCTTTGCGTATTAACATACATATTTACATATACTTACATATCGAGCCTTTACTGCAATAATGTAGTAATTCAAAAAAGGTTCTTTTGCAGAAATTGAGTTTAAAGTTTTGGATTTACACACAACTTAATGGTAAGAGAAAATTTGGTTCTTTTCTAAAGAGCTGAGTATACAAAATATTTTTATGAAGCTTTTACAGAATACTAGATGACCCGGGCAAACGTTGTTTTGCCTTCAAATTTTCACTAAATCGACATAGCAATTATTGTTCAAATACCGTTATCGGGCTAATTAACCCCACTACACGTTAATTAAGGACCCAACGCCTTCAGCAAAACGCAGCATAGGCTTATCGCGCTAATCTCTATTGGGCAAAACACAAAAAACAATATATTAGGCCATCTGTCGCACGAACTTCAAACACAGAAACACTTCTCACGTCCCATAGAACATGTATATAAAGTTTGGTCAAAATCGGTGCAGTAGTTCTTGAGTTACGGTGCAAAAACACACACAAAAAACTAAGTATTGCGCCATCTGTTGGACGAACTTCAAACTACACAGAAACACTCCTCACGGCCCATAGAGCATGCATTCAAAATTTGGTCAAAATCGGTCCAGTAGTTTTTGAGTTTAGCGATCACGAACATACACGTAATTTTTATGTACATATATAGCTGACACCGTCAGCTCAAAATATCTTCGGAACTACATAACCGATTTAAGAGTTTGATATCTCGTTTTGAAGAACATGACAACGACTTTCCAAAAGAAAGTAAAATAAAATAAAAAAAGCACAAAAAATAAATATATGTATATGTCATTGGTGGTGCAATATGAAAATTGGATTTTTCCACGCCCTTCCGCCCACAGACCGAAAATCAAAAATCAGATTTCACAGTGTCACCCGTCCGAGTATTCTGAAGGTTCCCTGAAAATTTCGTCAAAATCGGCACAGCCGTTTTGGAGCCATTACGTTACATACATACATACATACATACATATGTACATACACACATCCTATTTTATATATATAGATATATAGATATAACAAACGACATGGCAAATAATTTCGTAATATAACCTTAAAAACGATATATTTTGAGATATGACGCTATTGCAGCAAAGGCTCGATATGTACATACATATGTATGTATGTATATTTATATGAACTTAAAGGAAAATAAATGCATATTTTTTTAGTAAAGAAAATAATTTTCAAAAACTATGGGAGAATTGTACAAACTTGTAGGATTACGTTAAATTTGTAATCGAGGTATTCTCCACTTAGGTTCCTAAGGTCTCCAAAAGTGCACTAATTAATACTATGGGAACAGTGGAAATGTCATTATAGGATTTTTCGTAAGAAAAATTACCAGAAACATTATGGCGTTTTTTTTCTAAAAAAAAATTTAATTTTTGTTCATCAGTTTATTAGAAAAAAAATCTATTTATCGCTCTAATTTAGAAAATCTAATTTGCTTACTATTTCTTAAAAAGTTTTTGCTTATTAAAGAACACATAATTTTTTTTTCTCTTTAAATGGTTAAGCAATTTTACAATTTTTCTTAGAAAGAAATAAAATAACATTTTCCATATGCGACTATTTTGTTGTTGCTAGTATTTTGTATGCAAGTGCCAACATTTTTCTGTAGGTTTGATGTGACGTCGGCGTGAGTTACATAATAAAGGGGAATAAATTATTAAAATCACATGCATATTTGACTAATTTAACATTTATTTATGTATATTATTCAGTGAATGATTTAAATGTGACTATTGATATTCATATTTAATTGATTTTAATTAAAAAAGTCCCCTTACAAAAAATCACCATGTGTGAAAATGTCAAGAATAATCAGCCTAATTACGAGTGTCGTTGTCGTATTTCGATTTCTACAGTAATTAGGCTGAATATGAATTATATAAATTATTTTTAAATATATGTATATACATACATATGTACACACACACACACACACACACACACACACACACACACACACACACACACATATATATATATATATATATATATATATATATATATATATATATATATATATATATCGTGTATATATATATATATATATATATATATATATATATATATATATATATATATAGTGTATACATATATATATATATATATATATATATATATATATATATATATATATATATATATATATATAGTGTATACATATATATATATATATATATATATATATATATATATATATATAGTGTATACATATATATATATATATATATATATATATATATATATATATATATATATATATATATATATATATATATATATATATATATATACCCAATTCAATACTTAAATAAAAGTTCGACCCGTTCTTGGGTTTCTAGGTGATTGTAGTGGCGCCTCTTAATCAATAATTTTATGTGTATTTGCAACGCACTTAATTTTGGTCTACTAACAAAACGTAGAACAACTAATATGTACATATATTGTCGTTATTGTCTTACAGTATTTTAAATTAAAAGAATATTAAATATAACCGAAAACACTCGCTCGAGCGACGATCACTTGAAACATGGTGTCCATTGAAGTCCATGCACTAGACATACATACATATGTATGTAATTGTGCCGTAGTTGATTTGGAAATGCAACTCAAACATTTGTTTCCGTTTTATTTTCCACTTTGGGACACTAATAACACATATTTAGATCATGTCTCTCCGATGGCTTGTGTGTTATTAATTTATGCAAGCCATGTGCCGAACTGAAGGCAACCGGACGGGTCACAGATTGCGGATTGTGAAAGGACTTTAGATATAAAGGTTAGCTGTGAATAAGTGTTTTTTTTCACAAATTAGCAGTTCCTGACAGTCAGCGGATGTTTGCATTGTTGACAACATGACAAGTTGACTGAGTACCATTTATTTGTACTTCTCGAACCGGAGATCCCTCAAACATCGCACCGTCTATTTACCTAATTGGCGCGGGTGCAAGTGGACGTCTGTATTTGCATATATTAAACGGTTTGCTATACAAACGTGGAATATGTACAGTCGGTCTGTTGGCTGAAATGGCAGCCCCTATTATCAGACTTGGATGCAGTATACTAAACATTTGCTCATCCGAGATAAAATGATTAACGAAACCTCAAACAACATAAATGAAAAGGCCGTATGCTTCTTATAGGATTAATGATTTTTGTATGATAAAATAAAAATTAAGTAAAATTCACATGATCATTTCAAGTTTTATTATTTATTATTATTATCCTCAAAGGAGAAGTTCCATCCATCGCCACAGATGGAACAAACACATATCGTTAAAAAATTATTAAGAATATGTTAATAAAAAAAAACATTCTACGCATGAATCAAATTATTTGAAATGTTGATTTTACATTTGTAAATCGATTAAAGAAAATGTGAATACAATAAAAAATAAACAGCACAAATTGTAGCATATTTCTTAATGTTTTATAATGAGGACGTGTTACGAATGATAGACATGTTTTCCCATTTACAAAGAACAACAGTAAAAAAATAAATAATGATGCTTATCAGAGACATAAACATGATATAGTTTCAACTTTTTAATAAGACTTAATTTTATCTGATATAATGTACATAAGTATACTCCTAGACATACATATGAGTATACTTACATACATATATGAAGAATTAGTTCTTAGTATAAAAATTCAAGGAAAACAATCTATCATCCCTGGATGTGTAAATCAATGATCAATATTCGAAAATATAAATATTTGTTTTATAAATGAGTGTTTTTTTATTCCTGTTTTTGAAAGCATCTTTTTATACATATTAAATCTACTTTCACACTATAATACTAAGTACTAACAGTAGTCAAAAGCATTTGAGCTTTTGACTAGTCTTAGTACGAGAATGTGTGAAAATACGTTATAAAAATTTAAAATTACATATATGGTCAGAAATATTACATCCATCTTATAAGACAGATTAATTTTTAGAAATTATTCTAAATATTTGGATTTTTAATTTTATGAGGGTTTAATTTTTACAAAAGCAAAGGACAAATAAAATTTAACAAAAAGACAACAAAACTACAATATGAAAAAAAAAATTAAATACAATGTTGCATTAGATTCTTGTGTGACAATTTTAAAAATTTTCAATTGAATTCTCTCTTATGAAATCCCATGGAAATCTAAAGATTTGTGAAACGGCTTTAAGTAGTAAACAGACCCATTTTATTTCGGCATTTAAAGGGGCTGGTGTGTGGAATAGAAGTTTTAGTCATTTTTATTAAATAAACAAGTCACGGATGCATTTTATATATTAACTTTGATTTTTTACATTCATTTATCTCCAGGATAGTTGTAAATTCCCATTTTTTTATTACTGCTTGCATAAAAAATAAAAATAATAAAGAAATTTCACTATTTTTCAATGGAAAATTTTTTCTTCATGGATTTTTAATTTTTATCTAAAAAATCAATTGTTTGTTGTTGGATTGGCTGATCATACGAAGTCTGTTAAAAAAAGGATGCCGTAATCATGCCTGACCCACCGTATTCACCAGATTTGGCTCCCTGTGACTTTTTCCTGTTCCCAAAAGTGAAGAGACCCATTTTGCTACGATTGAGAAAATAAAAACCGAATCACTGAAAGCTCAAGGCCATACCAAAAAGTGAATATCACAACTGCTTCGAGGATTGGATTGGCACAAGTCTAATATATCTAAGGGGTAATACTTTCAAGGGTACAAAATAGAAATTGATGAAAAAATATTTTTTGAGAAAAATTAAAATATACCTTTTTAATTGAACAGACCTCGTATGTCTGCATTTCTTTGGGGATAGCCAAATAAACAGTACTCTTTAGCCGAATAATGTTTGAAAAGCATTCAAACTCATGCACTAATACAAAAATCAACAAATACTATATGAGAATTCTATAGAATTTAATCATATTTTTCTACTTGTGATTTACGAAACATAGTTCTAGAATATTTTTTATACAAATACATCAAAACAAAAAATCATAATCAACTTATATCTTTTAACGCATTTTTAAAAATTTAATTTGGCTCGAAAAATTTGGCTATCGATTTTCAAATTATTAGGAAAGAGTTTCTTGTAGTTTGGTCCCCTGATTTTTTTTCGGACGGACGATTTTCCCGAATTGATTGCCGCATGATTCTCCCATTTGTGGATGGATTAAAATAAGCTGCTTTTATTTGAAAGTGTAGCTTGCAGTTAATTTAGAAGGTATTTCAGTCTTTCCTGGGAGTAAAATATCAACTAGAAGTGGATTACGTAGGTTTTTAAACTTGCCCATAATTGCTTGGGTTTTGTAATCTGTTCGATTGGCTCTTTGTATTGAAGTAGGTTTTTATTGCTAGAATTATTGTTTTCCTTACACCTTTAAATAATTAATCGCCTTTTGAGTGGTAATGAATGCATATATTTAAATAATTATATAGATTCAAATGTGTTCTAATTGATCATTCATCTACCATCTACCATCTTTTTTGGCACATATTTGAAGATATTAGAGCGTCGTTTATTAAGCATTTATATGACCCGGTTTGCGGGTGCAATGTATTTAGAAGACCTGAGTGTAATTTTTTGTTAATTTCGCCTCTTCAATGAAAATTAAGTCGTAGTCTTTGTCACATTTATAAGCCAAGTCTTATTGAGAACAAACACTAATAACTTAATGCTATTAATATAACTCGGATATTTCAACTTATTCTTTCCGAGCAACATAAAAAAAGTATTGAATTCTGCAAAAGAGAGCAAGTGTCAGTTAACTTTTCAAAAATATTTATCATTTTCAACTATTTAGGAAAAATCTTAACATAAAACCTTATTATAAGTGGCAATGTCGTATATCGACTTCGACATTTTAAGAGAAAACTGTCGAAGTGAAATTATGACACTCACTCGTAATAAGATATATAAAAAAGTACGACTTTTTTATAACTATAATTTGTAAATATCAAAAATAACTAGAAATATAACCAGACTCTTACTTATTTGTATTAATGAAAAATATAAACCATATCACTTTTATATGCCAGAAATTTTAAAATCCATTTCCCAAACTTCGGGTACTGTGGTGAGAAAAACATTATTATAAAACAACGATATCAGACGACACACCAAATGGGAGACATCGCTTAGTTGAGGCATTTTATTTTCATTTAAAATGCCTATAGATTGAACAATCAGAGCTTTAACGTCAATGAATTTTTTATTCGCTAGAAGCATTGATAATTCCCGCATAGATGATGAATGATCTTCGCTAGGCACGACACTGTCACCATTATGACTGAAAAAATATATGTATATTTAAAAGAAACTAAAAGGCATATTTAAATGGCGATAAAAATTACCTTTTATATGGAAACAATGAAAATATCACAACCGCTAAGCAGCGCGTAAGAACTTTACGCCTAAATTAAAAGAACAACATATTATTTTAGTTTTTGTAATACCAGAATCATAAAAACCGTACTTATTTGTTATTACATCCTTTTTAAAACCTATAGCCCCCAGAATACCATCACCCCAACTTTCGGCTTGTGTTGATATAATTTGTAAGTGGCGTGCCAACATCATTAAAGGTTTTCTACCATTTTTAGGTTCTTGCAAAATAATTTTACAGCCCCATGCAATCATTGAACCCCAAACCATCGACATAATTGGTTCACTAGATGGCTCTGTTTTTAAAGCTTCAATCAGTTGACTTAGATCTTGAAGGAATGTTATTTGATCGCCAACTGTTGGCATTTTCTCCATCTTATATAGAATGAACACATGCAACGTAAACATTGAGGAGTTTCTCATAATGGGCATTAATTCCAGTTTTTCCAAAGACATTTGTAACACCTTTAGTAGATTCACCCACGAAGGTGTATGCCAATCTAAACTTTCTTGAGAAGAGCGGAAATAAAAGGCAATGCTAGCTTCCAATAAAGTATATGTGCCGCCTATAAAAGATTTCATATGACCAACGGAACTTAAAATGCTGCACATCAATAAATTGCCAGGTGGAGCATGGAGCTCTTGCCACATTATCATACATTCTATATGTAAACTAAAGAAGACAGGTAACTTGTACAGGTATAGAATTCAAATAATAAATAAAACTCACTTTGAAGTTTCTTCACTTTGAGTTTGCATGGGCAAAATTATTTCCAACATAACATTTAAAGCTTCGCGTCTTTGTTCCTCGTGGGTTTTCGTAGAGGCCAGCGCTTCTAGAGACTGATTAAGTGTATTCAGCAGCTCTTCAAAGGCACATTTGAACACATGATGTCCCTCCTTTGTAGCTATTAGCTTAGGATTTTTAGCAGCACAAGCTCTTTGCAAACGAATCATGGACCTAGTATATAGTATCCTTTTTGCAGTAGCATTTGTTATATTTATAGTTTTACTATATCTTTCCGGCATCATAACACATGCAAAACGTATTAAACTAAAACAAAAATCAAACACTTTATGCACATACTTATAATATAAAATTTTTGCAGGTCTTACTCTAATACTGCCCTATCAGTATAATTTGTTTCTGAAGGTATTTTCAGAATAATCGTTGGCTCCACTGTTGTCACAAACCATTTCAGTAGATTTTCCAACTCTGTATACTCTATCATATACCAAGGGAAGCTGATGGCATCTTCAAGAATTTTGCTTGTATTTACCTGTATATGAATATTAGGTTCAAAGGCAATTTTAATAAATATTGTAAATAATCGTGACACCACACTCGTTTGTTGTAGTGTTGGTATCTTTGGTAGAGTATCTGAAAACCATTCGTTCCAATTGATTCGTATGAATATGTGCCCTAACATTGCATGGGATTCAGGAATAAACTAGAAATATGAATAGTAAACATATGCCATTGTCAAAATCGGGTTTTAAATTTTTATAACAAATGTGTACATCAAACTATTTGTTAGAGTTTCAAATTATTACAAACTGACAATCGAAATCTTACCTTTTGCAAACTGTCGTACAGCATGTCTATATACTCCACCTGCGGTTTGAAATATTCCCAAGGTAATTCAGCAATACCCTCATGAATAGGTCCATAAACATAGTATTTTATATTAGGAACACTGAAATGATGTATGTACCAGCTGAACGTGTGTGCCAGAATTTTATGTGAAACTAATAAAACACAGAAAATGTAAAAAAAGTAATAGCAATTTTGTAATAATAAACTTACTAGGCAAATTCTCCAAAATAAATATTAATGTTCTAATAAAATTTTTAATAATTATTTTACTAGAACTGGCGTGTTGCTCACTCCAGGGGTATAAGATTTTGCCATTTCCACTGTCGACCAACTGACGTATCCAGTTGGCCGATGATTGTTGTATTGTCTCTTCGGTGTAGGTAATGAGCCATGGCGAATACATCTCAATAATAGACGCAAATATCAAATCACAAACTATAATAAAGATTTGTATATAAATGTTAATAACGTTCATATGAAAGCTGCAATAAACTCACTTTGGTCGGCCAATAATTCTTGATAGGTACATATGGCTGTCACTATCAAACAGTGTCCAAAACAGGAAAACCACTTGGATAAAGGTCCGCAGTAATCTTTATGTTTAGGATAAAGACCATGTAGGCCATGGCTTAAACGCTCCTTTTGAAAGTGTTGAGCGAATAAAATAACAGTGTCCGTCGTGGCTTTAAGACTAAAGAGATTTTGTTTTCTTGCAAAATCCATTGAGATCTCTTCCAATTTTTCTTGACTAGTTTCCAAATCCAATTGTTCACAATTACATTTAATCAGCAATGAGTTAAGTAGATCCAAAAGAATTATAGGCATTATTTTCTGTTCTGATATACGATCTAAAACCATTTGCATAACTTCACCATAATGTTCGGGAAAATCATAAGCGAATATATGAACCAAGTGACGACGGAATTGATCTTGCAAAAGAGATGAAGATGGTTGTGACCAGCACTCTAGACCTTTCAAAACCAAATGCAATAAACTATTTATATCGAATAGTTTGGGGCGATAGGATTCAAACCATGAAACTAAATCGAACTGTTTAATATAAAATAATTTAAGTTTGTTACATTGGACATAGTATAGGAAAACAAACACAAACCTTAGAAAGCAACACAAATAGTATTTTTGTATCACAGAGTTTTAAATGAGAATCAATTAGAAATTTGTACATCTTAAGAAAGTAAGAAGGGCGAGTTTGGGAGGGAACAAATACACCAGATAGTGGTTTTATTAAATCAGGCCTTTTCAATGCCAACTCCAATATTTTCAAACCTTCTTTTTCTTGGTTTTCTTGTATAAAAACCTGTAAGAGAAAATTCTTTATAATACTCAGCCAAAATTACTTAATTGCACAATTGTTCTTTACTTACACCCAAATCATTTAATAATTCCGTGTAAAATTTGTTTGTTGCATTAAATTTCATTGTTATGTCGGACATATTCTCAATGACATGATAAAAGAACTCTAAGCCAGTATTTGATTTCAATTGGTTCAAAACCTCGTGCTGGCCGTTACTTCTAGCCAGTAATAATCGTAAGATTTGACCTATTTCTCCAATACTTTTGGCAAAATCATTCACATTTTCATTCAACATTTCATCAATGATTTTATCGTGTCTTTCTCGATATGAAGTGATTTTCTTTTGAACATTTTCATTTTTGCGTATCATTTCCAAAGTTATTTTTATCCGCGCAGGATTTGTACACTGGCGATTAAACAGTAGCGAGTTACAGCTTTTAATTTTTATTTCTTCATACGTCACCATTCTATAAAGATCTACAATATTGTCCATATAATTGCGATTAATAGCATTAAGCTCTGATGTTTTAAAGTGAAATTTTCTGTAATTATTATCAGCAAAAGGAATTTTTTAAATAAACAATTTATTAGATTGTAAATTGAAAATAAAAATAACTAACGTCGCTGTTCCGGTTAAAAGTCTTAACTTTTCCTTCAACTCCTTCAGTGAATGTTGGGTAATTTCTTGTTGCAATGACACATAAGGTTGAACATATGGCGGCGGCGGTAACTGTGTATCATAAGAACTTAAGTGAGACTTAATGCGTTGTAAGGGAGAAGTTTTGGCTTTAGTTTGAAGAGGGGTGTGCAAATTTGTTAATGTTTTCAAACGGAAACACTTACGGGCCCATTGGTCGGCCTGGTAACGTTGCTCTTTGCGTATAGCAGGAAGATACAAAAATTCCGTCCAATGACTCTAAGAAAACAAAAAGATATTGCATAAATTTGTTTTCAAAGTAAAATACACAACAAATACAACATTTTACAGTACATAACTAAAATGTAAGCGTTATATAAATTTAATTAAACCAAATCGATGCAAATTATGATTATACATTGCCATTTACAAGTGATCAAGATACCAATACCGATTTGGTATAAAAAACAAAATGACAATAATATTGGAAACTACTCCATTGCCCTGTACACTTACCGTATTGCCATTAAATATTTCTTTTAGTTTTTCATTATTATATTGGGGTGGATAATTAAGCTGATCATTTGACAATTTATTCATGGCTGTATCTTCTAGCCACAACGCGTATGTGTTCATAATTCTAAAATTGCACTCAAATATAAAATTTGCAACAAAACAAAACAATAAATAAAATGTATACTTAGCACAATTTCTACACCAATAACAAACTGCACTATCTAGGCCATTTTTCGTTGCCTCATTATTGTAAAACGCTTCGGCGGCTTTAAGTTGCGCTTTCATTTTTTTCATTGTTGTTATATTGTAATCATAAAATTTATCTGATACTCCATAAACATGTTGAAAACTATGTTCGTCATAGTGAATGGGCAGGCGCGACAAATATAGTTCAAAAAATTTTTGATTGATTATAGGGAAGAGAGCATGTTTTATATCCATATTCACTATTAGGTTTGCATATTTGTATATTACCAGCATGTTTACTGGATAAATAGCTTTCTTGGAAAGGGTTAAGGTTTTCTAAGAATAAATACAAACTTTCTTTAGCAAAATATAGCCGCTTTTTAAGAATATTGAGACGTACATACCTTTAAAACTGTATCTAAATTCGTTTTTGATCCAGGTGTGTTTAGTTGCCGCAACAGTTCGCTCCATATAAAAGAATCTTGAGTCTTAAACTCAATTTCAAGCAAAACTAAGGCCAGCCAAGGATAATAAGATGATATAGCAGGAATTTTTGATTGATTAGTACTAAAGAAACCTTTAAAAGTAGACGTTTTGCTAACACCCTTCCAGTCAGTACATTCTCTGTAGTAGTTATTGAAAAATTCTAAACATTGCATATGTGCGTCTGGAAATTGATACGCTACTCTAAGTATTTTATCCAATAAATATACCACATAAGAATTTTGCCAATTAGGCAAAGCGGTTAAGCAATTAAGCCAGATGTTGATCAGATTTAAAGGCGATGAAAGTCCATAACTAAAAAATCAAATGATTTTCTGAATTGTTAGTGTGATCGTTAAACCATAGTTATATTATAATTTGTAGTCATAATCATAACATGTTAAATACATAAATAAAAAATCTCCTTATTATGATTGTCGTCATCGACGTCACATCAAGTCGATAGTAAAAAAGATGACACTTCTGCGCTCGTTATAGACCATAAGTGACTAATATTGATGGTCACTTACCATTTTATAACCTCTAGTAATAATAATATTCTATCAAGAATATTTGATAGCTCTCGGCAACTATACCACAATTGCAAATATATTAATGTCGGCTTGGTGTGATGTCGACGACGACAATGATAATAAGTGGGAATGAAAATTTCCACATGTACGATTATATACAGTTAATGAATAATTTTAATCCGGTTTAAAGTTCATTTTCTAACCGACTTCAAAAAAAAGGAAATTATATATTCAAAAATATATATTTTTCTTTTGAATGTACAGCAATTTTTTAGAGCCGATTTTTAAAACATTTCTTTATACGAAAGGGTAATTTATGCTTCACAGGTGGTCCCATTCTGAGCGATAAGTGATTTGACTAGGAGCAATAGTACCTCCCGTATAAAGTAATATTTGATTATTCTTTGTGTTGCTTCATATAATAGTGAGACTGCGGTAAATGCACAGTTTCAAGAAAAACTAACTGAATAAATGTAAGTGAAGTGCTGACTTCCATATAAATTAATTGCCAATTATCGCGAATCTGATAGACTATGACAGTGCGAGTGTTCAAAGTTATGCTCTAAAGATGGTCGCGTTTTGACCAATGTGTTAAACCAGGCTATCGGTACCTCCCATACCAATTTCAAAAATAATTTAGAAAAAGTTTATATGTAAGTTTTTTAACGAAAAGTTCAACCGCTTTCAAATATATCTTCCAAAAAGTTCGAAATATATAAATAATACTATATGTGTTACTTACTGAGATCTTTAAAGGCGGCGGCCAAGAAAGTTGATTACGAAATAAAAAATGTAATTTATAGTTTCGGTTATATTGGCAGTGGCTTTGAAAATCTCAGTAAGTAACGCATATACTATATGTATTCCGAACTCTTTAGAACCTATATTTAAAGACGGTTAAATTATTAGTTAAAAGGCTTTTGCAGATCTTTATTAGGAATTAGAAACACGCGCTGGTTTAATTTATCTTTTTCTGTCTTTACATCTACGTATTGAAGTAATTAATAATAATTTTTCGTTTCCATGAGAGAACGGGTTTTTGATTTACTTTGGTAATCAATGTGTGTTATCAGAATATGCTTTCATCCATTGCAAGGCATGCTGATAATGTTAAATTGACTCCCATACCTATAAAAGCCTATACAATACATCTGCATATAATATATTATTTTGCTATAGAATATCAAGTAAATAGCACACAGAGGGACAAATTTATATACCCTTACATGTTCCGTGCAATAGAAACGTATTGATTTGTATTTGCATATCAATAATAAATTACCTGGTATATGATGTTATCTGATGGTGTATCATATTATCTAACAGTTCCAAGACTGGTCCCACTGCATTTGGATATACCATGTCTTTCGCCATTTTTAAATAAGTTTTGTCAGCATTTAATAAGGTATTTAAAATAGACTGAAAGCTGCGAAAATAGAGATGTAAAGTAAAATTTTGCATTAAAAAAAAAAAAAAAAAAAAAAAAAAAAAAAAAAAACATTCTACTTACTATTCCGAATTTCCCAAAGTATCTGGCGTCTCCAAAAACAAAGGAACTATTAATTCCAAACATCTAATGACCGCAGCATGTCTATGATCACTAAGCAAACGTTGCATCAATTCAAACCCCTTTTGACATATTAACGGAATCGAATGGCCGTGCAAGGATACTAATATGGCCAAGTACAAAGCCAAAGGCCTATTTTCGGTTACTCCTTGGTAAATTATATCAATGCGTTCTAATTCATAGACGAACGTTAAAGCCTCTGTGGGATCACACAAAGTTCTTTTAACTTGTTCCACATTTTGATCCATAATGTGCAGACGTAACAAGGAAATTATACTCCAACACCAAGTACTAAATTGTTCTTTGGTCGATTGGCTGAAATCTACAAAACTCGAAACTTGCCGCACACTCTCGGAAATACCCGATAAACCCAACACTTCAGGGGCGTGTTTTGTCAAAGCATCACAGATCAAGCAGGCCATACGAATGTGTATATTGTGCGGCAAAAATAAACCACCATCACAATCGAACGACCAATTTAAATTACTAATTATAAGGCGAGCTACCATATTTTTAGCTGTTTTGATATCAAAATGCAGCAACCAATTAGAAAGTGTATCAAAGCTTTCCATGTCAGGCTTCCAGTTTTCAAGTGGAAGGGATTTAAATAAATACTTAACATTTTCACAATCATCGAAACGTATTTTCAATTGAGATAATAAACAGGACATGAAATCTTCATATGCTAAAGATAAATTCACCAACATATCCCGTGCAGTCTTATAGCAAATGTCTCGTGTATAGTGGTTGATAAAGCCAATCTTTTAAATACATATGACGGTGACAGAAATAACAAACTTAATAGTTTTCTAGTACTTACATTGAAAATATGCAAAGAAATAGTATTTATTAAATCCCAGTCTTTATTTTTATCTCTATCGTTAGCCATTTCAAAGAAAGCTTGTAGCAAATAATATAAATCTTCATCAGATGAGTCAGCATTAGATATATTAAACTTGGCCAAAAAATCTGAAGAGTTTACAAGTTCCCTGTAATCTAAAAATAAATTGCTTATGTGAATACAGAGATTTTTGAACTCATTCAGTTCATTGTAAATAGAGCACACTCTTAAAAAGACTTAAATTATGCTGATTACCTTCATCTGGTGCTGTAAAATTTTCTGGAAATCCCACATTTAAATAATAAAATATTTGCCAAATAGTATCTCTTTCCATAGATGAAAATGGCAAGGAGGAAAAATATTGCCAAGTTGCTAAATTGCGAGTCCGATAGATATAACTGCAAGCTTTTAAAAGCAATGTGTTGTTCTCCAAAGCGATTCTTTCACTAACGCCTACCTCCTTTGTTACATTATTTTGCCTATAACAAGGTAACTACATATGAGAACAGATTTTTAAATTTAATATTATTAGGGATTACTTAAATAGCTCGTGGTAGTCGGATACATATTGTAGAGAATGTCTCATTAAGTGACCAAAACGTTTAGCTAATTGCTTGTAACGTTCATTATTGTAGGTCAACATTCCTTCGCCAAAAAGTGTTAGCAGTTGAGAAAAGAAAGCCATAACCTGTAACATTTTATCGGCAGTTATCAAATCAGCTTCGATGATATAATCATCTAAAAATTTTTCAACAGTCAAAGCAGATCTATAATGCAAAATCGTTTTAGTCAGATAAACTTTTAACAATGAATGTATAAAAAAAGTTTACCTGAATAGCACATCAAATGGAATCTGATTGAGAAGAGCTATTAAGTCACTTTCTTTTAATCCAGTACAATCGCCAGCAGGTGTATGGCTGTCCTCACCATCGGAATCAATCAAAATCCAACGTTCTTCTGCCACTAAATCCGTTATTTCCTTTTGAGACTTTAATTTAATTATTTTAAATTTCAACAGATCATATTTAAGACACTAACCTGACTAAATTGTTTTAAATACTCATTACGTTTTTTAATAGGCATTGCGAGTACTTGTAACACAGACATACAATGATTTACTTCTGCTGAATTCAATTGTAGAGGTAATTCGTTTGTACGTTTTGTGCTCTTTATCATTTGATTACAGGGTATTTGTATAAATTCACTAGCCCATGCACCAATCCCACTAGGACATCTCAAGATGTTGAATAACAAAAACCAATGATCTTCTTTGGTAGCTAAACGTAAGTGCAATGATATCAGTCGTCTGAACCAACTTTTCAAATCGGTATCAAAGTCCTAAAATTTAAGGTTTAACAAAAAAGTATATTTTCTGTTAATGATTACTTAAATACCTTATTTGGCGATAGCTTTCTCGCGAAATGAAAAAGTATGCTAAGGGCTCTACGGATTTGAGCAATAACTGCCAATTCACTGCTATCCAGTTGAGATTGCAGTTTGAGAGGCTCGTCAAAATTTTTTGATGGATAATAGATTAATTCATCTATCATTTGATCAATCTAGAAATGAATAAAAAGACAAGAAATTAAGATATAGATTTACCAGAGTTGTAAAAGATATCAGTCCCAAAACTGATTTTTACTATTAAAAATAAAGAAAAACCAGTATAAAATAGTTTAAAAATATATATTATTGACATTTATCGCGATTGTTATTAAGAAACTTTTAAGTTTTGAAACCAATCAAGGGAGCAAGTCACGATACCGGTCACATGAGCAATCATTCGAGATCTTTATCGATCCTTGTTCTCTGATTTATTTTACATGCTAGATTATTGTAGATACATATAGTTATTTTTAATATATGAACGCCCAAATATTTCTTAAATTCATAGAATATTCATTAAGGTTTACTTTTTATTTAAACTTACTCGGATTTTAATCATTTTTGTTGTTATGAAATTACTGGTGTATGTATTAGATATAATATCAAATAGAACAATTAATGCTGAGCTGGCAGCTTCCAAATTTTTTCCATCGACTTGTATAATACTAAAAAGAAAAATTAAAAGGCATAAAAACTTGTATCCAAATTTCAACATCTGTTCAATAAATAATATTTACTTGTATGTAACAGTCTCTTTGAGTTCTATTTTATCACCACATTTCTCCGAAAAAGTTTTAGTAATCGGAACTTCTACCCATATGTGCTCTTGTGCAACTCCGGCTTCCTTTCGAAATTTTTTCACATCATATAAATTCATTGTTAATTTACTTTGCATGTGATAGTATTCTTTCAGAGCAGCGTATAATTGATCACTTTCATAGGTTTCTAATAGGGAATTCATAAGAAACTCCATCTCGAATTGTTGAACAGCCATCAAATCGGCACAATAGTAATATTGGCTCAGTTGCTCTCGTGTCAGGGCTTGAAGTTTGGAGGCTGATGACCGAAAAGTGGATGTACGCGATTTGTTAGGACTATACGCTACAACTTGAGTAGCTTCTTCATATTGAAGACGTTCTATTTGTGGATATTGAAGCAGCTTTGGGGAATTTAACTCTCCAGTTGTTTGTGGTTCATCTACACAGGGAGGTGCCGATGGTGTTGAAGTGTTATCCAGTGTATTTTCTTCTTTTTGATATTTTGTATCGGTTGAATTCATTTCAGCCCGTACGTCTGATTCCTTATGTGCAGAAATTTTTTCATCTTTACAACCAGATGCAATATAACATTCCTTAGTAACTATGTCATCCTTGCAGGCAGATGACGATGCCACCAAGTCATTTATGTTGTCAATAATATGACTTGTTGACTCCAAGATATCGCTATCAGCGATTGAAGTTGGCATTTCTTTGTCAAAGAAATTTTCTTCATTTTCAGCTGGTCCTCCTTCGATATTAACTTTCGTTTTTAGTTTTTTTGCTTTCTTAAAATAAAGTTTCAATAATTTATTAGCTACGCATAAAAATATAATTAAATTTCGTTTATCTTACAGTTTTCTTTGGCTTTTCTAAAGTCGCCATATTGATATTTTAAACCTTTATTCGTTTTGCCTAGTAAATAATTATTATTTTTTTTCTTTCCGGGCTTGTCCTACTACATATTGATAATGAATTCTTTTAAAGAACAAAAACCCCCTTTTTTCTGCTTTATTTACTAATATTAAAAAATGGCAAGATTGCTGAATAAACAATTGTACCATAAAAACACGTTTACACCATATGTATTCCACAAATGGACTGTCAGCTTGACATCATATGCTATTTCTTAATTTCAGAAAACGCGATTTTATAACAGAAGAAATCGACCAAGGCCCAATAATAATATAAGTATATTTATGCATCTGCCCAGCTGATGGATAAAATGATTGTTAAACTCTATATATAGATGTACAAAACATAGATATAGGGAATTTGACAACTGCATTCTCGGTTTGTTGTAATAAATTCATCTTGCATAGACTTTATAATTAAGCCTCGGATTGACAGCGCAGCTGAGAGCTTTTATTCAACATTTTTTTCGTTGCTCTTGTAAACGCAGTCTAATAGGTATTTTATATATTGTAGGTTAGAATAGAGGCTGTTTTAACTTTAAAAAGTGTTGCTAAGTATGCAAATATAGTTAGGGCCACAAAAAGTAACAATAACGAACATTTGTGTTTGTAAAAACGTATTCCAGCAGTCACTAACATCTATCAAAATAAGATCTAGTCGCGCCTTTGCACAAAACAGATTCCATATCAATTGTTTTAGTGGAAAAATTCCTAGATTTTCTTATATATCCGATATGTATATAATAATATTATTTTGACTAAAAAATATATTTGTGTTTAAAAAATGATATTAGACTGCATTGAATTAAGCGATTCCATTCCGTCTTCAAAACAAAATCAACTGCGGCTCCAAACAGCAGAACTAGACATTTAAGAAAAATACAGTCTGGTATCTTCCTGTTTTCAACAGCTGAAATTTGTAAACAAAAATTTTAGTTGTTGATTCTACCAAATAAATAAACATGAAAATATTTAATTTTTACATTTTTGATAAACTTGGCACCTTAATGTACTATGCCGAGTGGAATCGTACCAAAAAATCAGGGTTAACCCAAGAAGAAGTAAGTACATACAAACATGCGTGTACATAGTGTTTTTAAAACTACAAAAATTTTATATGTACATACATCAGGAGGCTAAACTTACGTATGGAATGCTGTCGTCTATCAAATCATTCGTTAGCAAAATCTCACCTCATGATCCCAAGGAAGGTTTTCTGTTTTATAAAACAAATAAATATGCCCTGCATTACTTGGAAACACCATCAGGCTTAAAGTATGTATTAAAGTAAATTCCAACAGCTCTTGTGAATAACAAACTTATCTTAATTATTACTGCAGGTTTGTTTTGAATACCGATGTAAATGCTATGAATGTTAAGGAACTCTTACAGCAAATTTATAGTAAAATATGGGTGGAGTATGTTGTGAGAGATCCTTTATGGACGCCGGGGACACCGGTGACTTCAGAACTGTTTCAAACAAAACTAGATGAACTAATAAGACAATCACCCATATTTGGCATAAGAAATATATAATTTTAACAACTATAGAGTTTTAATCAATCAAAGTAAACCAATAATATGCAAACAAAAGGGTATTTTTGTATTTCAAGTATCAGAAACATTTTGTAATGTTCCAGACTGTGGCTTAGCAGCGCTCATTATATTACAAAAGATAACTGACGCAACTAGTCAAAACAAACATCTCCGTGGGGACAGTAAATTTTTAATGCTTGGTAATATTGTTTGTTACTAATGTCAATTGTACATATGTAGATTCTTCGCTAATATTGTAAGTTTCTGATAAGAATTTAATTTGAAACAAAATTAATTTAATAGGTGTTTATGAATGCAAAAATTTATGGCAAGTTAGTGTTGCACAACGACTAAATAATGTTAGGCCTACTAAAGTCTTAAGCAAATATAAGCTAGTATAGCCATCTGGCAACAACAATAAATAATTTTACGAAATATTTTAGTTTCTCGGTAATTCTGTGCTAGCCGCTACTTTCATATTATAAAAAACAAACATACGTTTTCTAACAACAATTTTTGTGAAAAATAAATTAGTGAAAAGAAATATACATATGTTGCAATATAGTGCATTGTGCATTTTAACATTTGTTAAGTGAAATCAGCCAACAAATTTTGTAATGTATAAGGTGGAGGTTAAAAAGAATATACATATGTACATACTTATATTCTTCCTACATACTTACTTATATGTTTGTATATAATAACCATGCATATAGTACATACATATGTACATACATTGTCCAAAACAACCAAAAGTAATAAGTTTACAAAGTTTTCATTCTAAATTAAAAAATATATTTATGTCGAAAAGAACAAAGTTAATATTGCAGCCATTTTTTCTAAACTTCATTAATATTTTGCACTATTGTTACCTACATATGTATGTATGCATGTGCTAATGCGATACAAAAACAAGTGTGTGTGTGTGTATTTTTCTATCAAAATTAATCGTGTCGTGTGAGATGGTTATAAGCCGTTAAATAAAGAAACGGTTTCCACACTACAACAACGGAACTTTTAAACAAAATTTAAATAAGAGGTAATAAAATATACTTATATATTTACATAATCAAACATTATTTTATTTTTAAATAGAAATCTAAAAATTATAAAATATTGGTTTGAAATGTACATATGTAGCATGTTACAAAAATATACCATGTTACAAAAAAAGAAAGATTTGCGATATTCTGTAGCAGGTGTTATTGCATTTAGTGTATTATTTCTTCTTGCTCCTCCCCTTAGTTATAGAATCCAAAATTTTCAATTAAAGCGTTCAGAAATACTTTTTGACCGGTATGAATCCTTACAAAAAAGTTTGCCTGTTATAAAACACGTCTGATGTGCAATAGAAGGCAAGGGCGTTACTTATTGCATGTGCAAATACTATCTAAGTATGTACATACATAAGTACATACATACATATGTATGTATGTACATATGTATATTGGAATTTATAGTTTAATATTGTTTTGCAATCATTTGCGAGTTTGGTTTCGCTGTTTTGTAATTAAATTTTTTTGCTTACGAGTACCGTCTATATGCCTAGTTTAACATTTTAAGGAATTTCCGACATTTGTGATATATGTATTTCTTATTCAAAGAGAAGTTGTTACTATGATTAGTTCGATATAGAAAACACTCATTCATCTTAGAATTGTAAAAGGTATTTTGCTTTGAAATGTTTTTTAGACCAAAATGATCTAAATGTGCCTCTAACATATTAGCACCCTGTTCACTAAACGTAAAATTATAAACCTTATAATTATTAAATTCTGAGATTCTGTAGGCTAATGTACATAATTCTCTGACAGAGAATAGGATTCATGGTCTAGGCTAGAAAAATTTTCACAAAATAAAAAGTACTATGTAATTTAGGGTATTCCGGCTCGAAAAGTGTTTACAGTTGGTTGGTCAAAATTTTATATCGTCCATACTCTAAAGCTTAATTTTTTTTATATATTTATATCAAAAATTTTAAACTAAATATTAAATTTTCCTTACGTAATATTACGTATACTTACGCACCTTAAAATTTTCATCCTTTATGCAAAATATTTTTCCAAGTATGTGATTCTAAGTATGAGATAAATTGTTCTGACGATGGTGTTTTTGTCGCTGGCGTGGGTATTACTACTCTCATAATTTATTTAATGCCTCAATTATGGATGGATGGCTACCGAAGTTCATTTGGATTGCTACTCGCAACTATAAAATTGTAGTTGCCGCTTTTAGTTGCTCTGCGTTATCATTTGACGACTGCCCTATCAGATTTTCATGCTATGCATTACCATTATATGCTTATCATTTTAGCAGAGACATTAACAGAGCCACAAACGTTTGAAAATTGGCAACCGAATTTCATTATTTTTTTCCTTTTTTTTTGTCCTGGTGCTCCTGTCAGAACCTATTAAAATGCATAAATACTTACACATGCAAGTTTATATGATAAGCTTTTGTGGAAGATTGATATTTTGACATGAACCTTTCAGTGTTGGATAATGTATGTAGTTGCTTTTACGGTTAATGTCGTTACTAATACAACTTTAGGTAAAGTAGTCTGGCATCATTAACTTAGGACATGACAATGTGTTTGATAGTGGGAAAATATGTGTTTAATTAGTGATAATTCTGTGCAACAATATAATTTTTTTCTTCAAAATAACGGTTCTAACGACGAGTCGTGGCAGAGGGTTCTAGAAACATATTCGAGTACCGGCACTTTTAAAGTTTACGCACTTTTTAGGGGAAGTTTAAGTTCCTCTCGTTTTTCAAATACATAGTTACAAAGAATGGGGATAGGAAATTTCATTGTGACCCTTACATTTCAGGTATAAAGTGTGTTCACTACTTTTTCTAAAACACTACGATGAATATTTTTGTGAAACATTTTAGTCCTGTAACTCTTGGCGTTGTGTATCTTTTTCGTCTACTTTATTCAAGAGCTGTAAAATACACCCCTTGAACAGCCATAAAGCGGGCAGAAATGTAAAACTGTACTATATGTAATCGAATACGCCGAAGCACGGAATTCCACTTGAAAGCCAGAATTAAGTCAAAACTTAAATGTGCTTTCTGCACACTTTTTTAAAAAATATGACCATATTTTATCATTTGGTAAAATATCGTAAACTTCTCGTAGAATATATGTAGTAATCGGCATACAGTTTTTCATTGTCAACGCCATTTGAAATACCTAATAACTGCGGAAGCTCTAACAGCTTATTCCAAGTCACAAGGGACTTTTTTATATTTAAACAGGAAATTTGATTGTATATTGATGTTTCTCCAAAATCATACCGTTCAGCTAAATAACTGGAAGCACTTTTAAGAAACTCATTTGCTTCGAACTTGAAAGTATTTATTTCATCAGGGGAAAGGGTTTTTATAATTGTAGCAACTTTGCTTTCATTAAAATTATCATTCATACGGCTTTGAATACTGTTCATAAGATTGGCCATTACGTTATGTAGTTCTACAATTGTGCAGGAGTCACTTTCTAAATCTAATGTAGCAACTTGGAACTCGTGCATCACATTATGAATGACATATAAATATGCATCGGACAAACCTTCAATTGTGCATTCATCATCTTCATTTGTAAGTTCTATGTCGGAAATTTCATGTGCTACGAATTCCCAAAGAACTTTTCGGCAATTTTTCTTTTCAGAAGTGAAGCCATCATGTAGGCACATGTCGAAGGAGATTTTTGTACTCGATGTTTGCAAATTCAAAACATTATTTAAATTTTTTTATAGTCCCAGCCGAAGAGCTAAATTCATTATATGTATCATATGTATCATATTAGTCCTTACTTCTATTTATAGTAGAAATATGAGCTATAAATTTGTTTTTTTTTAGAAATATAAACTTACTTTTTTTTTAAAGTATTATTACATAGCTAGATTAAATTAGAGAAAAAATTTACTGTACAAGAAAGCTTAACAAAACACTTTTTCACTTGACACTTGACGCGCATTAAAAAACTTGACAATCAGGCCAAATCAGGCCCATCTGGCAAGCCTGGCTTAAGGGTACATTTTGCACTTATTCACAATTTTGAAGGTTTGTATAAAATTGATATGAAAAATGATGTGAAGAATTTTTGTGGAACATATTTTGTCCCCTTTTCAGCGATATGGCGGCGGGATGAAATGTTCCACAAAAATAATTTTGTTGTTTTAAATCTATTAAATAGTAGGGAGCACTACTTTTTGAATGTAAAATATTTAAACTACCAAATAAGTAACTTCAAATGGTTATCGGTTATGGTCCCCTCTGATTTTTTAAGAATAAGTACACATATATGATGCATATCCTAGTGTCATATCGTTTATGGTTTCGAAGTTATATCCCTATAAAGTTGGATATATCGGACATTTTTGCGAAAAATTAGTATGCAGTGATGCACGAATTTCTTCATCAATAATGGCTAAATAGAAAAAAAAATGCATAAAACATTATTGAATGAAAGAATTATTAGTATTAATTGAAAATAAAAGAAGTAAATCACATAATATTTTTTAAGTAAATAAAAAGTAAAGAATTTTAATTTAGCTATTTAAATATCTTTGTAAATAAGGATTTACAAATATATTTATATGTACATATCAATAAGTTTTGTTCGTTAAAAAAGCATATCATAATCATCAACAGCATTGTTGTTTTTGATATACGTCTTTTCAATGAGAATAGCATATTATTAAAATAGACAATATAAGAAACAAATAATGCTGATTTTTGAAAATCGGTGCATAAATGGAGGAGTTATGCGATAATGAATATTTCGTGCGGGCAAATTGTCCGTTCGATTATCGAAAAAAGTTCCATAACTTTTTTCGATAATCGAAAACCAACCTGCACAGACCCTTTCAAAGAATTTTTTTTAAATCAGTTCAACAATGGTAAAGTTATGGATACACGAATTGTTAACCTTCTCCTTTTTTGAAGTTGGCTAAAAAGTGGAGAAATTAAAAATTAAAGAAATTTAGGGCAACTAAGAAATTTAAATTTCATTTTCCTTTTTTGTTAACAATTAGTGAACGCTTGTTTAATAATGAATGTATTCATAAAACAGAACGAAAAACAAATGTTTTTAAAAATATATTATGATATTCTACCAATTATATAAGTTAGCAAAATAAACTTAATAGAAAGAATAATTTGTTAGTTTATTATTTAATACAAAGAACAATTTGTTAAATATGTGTATACAACTACTGCTAATGAGTTGGTATTAAATAGTAAGCACCAGTCATATAGACTAGTTTAAAACTAACAAAAAAAAAAACTAATAAATTTTAATATAAAAATTGGGACATCATCTAAAATAATATTAAGAAAACAGTTGTTTAAACTTTTTATCTAATGTTCTGTCAACCAAAAGCTGACTAATTACATGATAATAGAAAAATAAAATGATACAAAAGAAACATTGTTGTTTTTATTTTCTCTCCTTAGAGACATTTGTATAAGTTAAAGTGTATATTTTCAAACTTGATGATCTGGCCCAAGTGCCAACGATATAACAGACTTAAAGCAACAACAAATGTAAATATAGTGAAAACTTCCATAACGAATAGTTCCTGTTGGCTAAAGTAGCGCACTAACTACAACAATTTATGACTGAGAACATGGGTTCGATCCCTGTTTTGGACAAGTCATCAATATTATGAATTTTTCTGCTGTACATTAGTGTGGCATTGTTTAAGTTGTTGTTGCACTATTTAACTGATGAACGCATAGCCACTGTTCACTGAACAGTGCGCCCTCCTTCGTCGGGAAAGTAAAGCAATTAACAAAATGGCTACACATATACTTAGGAAAGCTTAGGAAAGTTAATGCATCTTCTTAACAACAGAGACTCTGCAGCATTGCTATAAAAATCAATAAAACGCTCAATAGCTGTGTTGTAAAAAGAATTATACTTTGCCACTTTCCCAAAGAATGAACACTTTAAATAGTAGCCAGCTAATTCTCTTTTTTACCTCTCTTAAAAAAGAGTCAAATTTCGTAGACTAGTAGGTAGTGTACTAGATTCGTAGAGCGAAGGTCCCAGGTTCGAATCCTGCCGCAGAACTCTGGCAGTTTGTGTCTGATAATTAAAGGGAGCGCACAACAAGCCTTCACTGGCTTAAGTGTATGTCGTATGACATGGGCTATCACACCCCTCCAATCAATCTAACATAACCTAACCTAACCTCGTTTTAAGAAACTATCATTAAAACATCTCCCATGAGCTGACAGAGGCTATGAAAATAACAAACGAAATTTTTATTGTTGTTGTTGGCTTAGCTAGGTATGTTTATGCAAGCATATATCTAGCTAAGCCAACAAAAAACAATAAAATATTAAAATAGTATTTTGGAGAATATCTCGAATAACAAATTTGATAAATATTGTTGTTATAAATTTTGTTTTTTCATTTTGCCTTATAAATACTTTCATTATCACCCAAAGGGCGATTAATTGTATAAAGGCGTAAAAAGAAAAACAAAAAGACGCAAGTCAATTATAATTGTTTGTGTTGTGATTGTACAAAAGCTTTCTAAAGCTATTATACTTTTGTGTTTTTGTTGATTACAAATAGAAAAATATGATTGAGTTCTGTTGAAATTCTCATATATATTTGTAGTCTTTTGCATAAGTAAACGAGCTTGAATGCTTTCAATCATGATTTGGCTAAAAAGGTACTGATGATTTGGTTAGCGCCAATGAAATGCAGGCATATACCTAGCTAAGCCAACAACAAACAATAAAATATTAAATTAAAAAGTATTTTAATATTTGTTAATTCACCGTTAATTTTCTCGTCGAATCCACCAACAAAAATCTGCAAGCATTCCTTCTGACGATTTTCCATCGAAATAGCGGTTCTCGAGTTATAGGGAAGTATATTAGTGTGTCCGACTAATTTAGGTGGCAAAATTAGCCACACCCATAAAAAATCTCTACGTGATAGAGAAAAACTGAAAGCAGATTTGAGTTTAGCGCATCAAAATTCATATAGTCCGCATACTTTTATCTAAAGGACAGCCAAAAAATTTTTTTTGTTGTACAGTGTTATTAATTTAAATTTATCTTCACACAAATTTGTACACGCATAATACTATCATTTGCCAGCCAATTTTCAAAACTCATTTTTTTATTTGAAATTGATCACATAAAACTTTTTTCGAAAGTCGGACGGAAAATTTGCTTCCCAAAACGTTAATTATAACATTATTCCTCTCCCCATTTATGGGCCGATCTTGCAAATATTTTTTGTGTGCAGTTTGGTCCCATAGAAATTTTAGTGGAAATCGAATGCAAAAATTGGCCGCTTGATATATGAATTATCGCATAACTTCGCTATTTATGGATTAATTTCATAATTGTGTTCGTTTTGTAATCTGTTCGACTGGATTTTTGCCAGAATTATTTAATGCCAGTTAAAAATCATCCTGATTATTATCTTTGACATTTCATTGAAATTATTTGCATGGCTCACGAGATATCAAACTGTTTTCAAAATAACAAGGTTTTAAGCTACTGGGAATAGTGTATGTGAACATTCAATTTGAACTTTCCACATTGAACATGAGAGGAAAGATCCCAGTGCAAAGAACAATTTTTAAATGGCTGAGTTTGTTTAAACGGAAAGGATTTAATTTTCTAACGATTTTCTACCATTTCATGTCTAATTTGGCTTTTATATTTATTCAGTAAGAAAACGGATACTGAATGAATATGACATACAGCCGAAACCGGTCTGTTTGCAAAACAAATTTGACGTAGGATAACGTGTAATTGTTCTTATGCCCCGATTCATGCAATCGATCACAATTAATTTATTCATTGCTTGTTTGTACTCTTCTTTATATGAGAAGCTTATGAATCGACATAATAGTTGATCCCAATGATCTTAGGAAATTCATTCAGGTTTCTGGTACTCGTTGGTTGCTATATGAGACTGTCACTAGAAGGCTTTTGGAACACTGGTAGCAAAAAAAAAAACGTTTACTAATATTTATAAATCGGGTTTTTCCAGAAAAGGACGAAAGTAACCCATACCGCGAAGAGTTAAGGTGGAGGTACATAACACGCGTGGACGCGTGCTCGCGCTAAACGCGCCAAGTTATACAACACGCTTAGTAGTCGTTCATACTCAATCAGCTGGTAACAACATTTGCTTCATAATATGAGCTGAGTAGCCGCCATTTTAAACATGACGTGTGAAAAGTTGAAAGTTGACGAACTTTTTGTGTTAGACGCGTTGCCGACCTTTTTATGTACCTTGTCATTTGAACATACTCTAGTTCAACTTTTTTGACAGAAGTCTACAATGCGCTGACGCGATTAACGCGTGTTATGTACCTCCACCTTTAGAGAGTTATCTTAACTCTCTAAAGGTGGATGTGCCACAAAAATGTTTCTCGTAGTGTTTTACATAAAACTGCTGAACACAATTTATACCTCAAATGTAAAAGTTACATAATTTTTCTGCCGATTCATTATAAATTCTTAAATCCTTTTAAAACAAAGGGCAGACGTAAACTTTTAATACGCCACTATACGTATACTCGTATAGTGTTATTAATTTGGGAAGAAAGCACATTTGAAAGCCTTAATTTAATTTAATTTTAATTTTTACTATAAATAAAATTAGCTGCAATATATTTGATTCAAATAAAAATATGTGTGGTGAAACTTTTTTATTTCAATACTGTGTATGGAACAGATTAGTAAAGTGTGATCAGGTATCAGCATCAAGGTGATATGTTCTTTGGAAAGAGTACATCTGTATTACTCTTTCCACGTAAGTTTTGAGTTTGCGGGATCGATCTTAAAATACAGTAAATTTTTTTCTTCCCAATTCTCGAAAAACTTAAAAAGAATTATGAACACATTTGAATTTAATTGGAGACTCTTTTTTAGTAAAATTCCTTAAACTTAATCATGCTGCCGAAAATTAAAAATTGTTGTGTTTAATGTGTAATAATTTTTAACTCTTTAAATATGAATTAAAAAAATTTTAAAACTTCAATTATACATATGAAGTTCATGGTATATTATTGAATTTTTAGATTTAAATATAATTTTAAGGCACAGTTATTTTGTCACAATCAATTAGTTTCTGGAGAATAAAATATTTTAAATGTTGTTAGGATTACAAAAGAAGTCATATATGGTACATACTTACTTTTTGTTTTAACGGATATATCACTGACCACTGCAAAACTCTCCGTATTCTAATTAATAATATGAGACTGTTCCCAATGATTTGATTTTAAAGGGCTTTATCTTCTCTTTTATTATAAAATTGTAAAGCTAAACTTACATTGTACTCCGTATTTATTTGTATAAGTATAAATTCTCAAAATACATACTAAAAAATTTATTGTTAAGGGTAGTCATGAATTTTTTAATAGCCATTAACAACAACAAAGTTCTTTTATACTTAACAAATATTTAAACAAGTGTTTGTATGTATGTGTTGTTTAAAAAAAAAAAAAAATCAATTTTCTGTGAATACCCTTTTTGTCTTTTTTTTAATAGATTCTAGTAAAATCAAATACATTATTAAACATGCATTATGATCACAGTGTCTTTATCGTCACTCACTTAAAAATTAAAAATAATGGTCCCAATTTGGTGAATCACGTCACCAAAGTGAAATGTATTTAGAAAACAAAAATAAAATTTAAAAAAAAATTAAAAAAAAATTGTTTTTATTTCTCGAAAACATTGGATAGACAAAATGGTTCGGTTTGTTTATTCGGTGAAAAGTTTGTTAAAGAAACTCGTAATATTTGAAATTTCATGTAAATTTCACTTGATAAGGTGGTTTACAAAATTAGGCCCATAAAACTTATGTTTGTATGTGCTGTTAACATAGCCGCGACTTTTTCCATTAAATTTGTTGCATGAAACTTTTTATTTGTCAATATAACAAGCGGTGAGATGAAAAAGTTGCCATAAAATTTCATAGGCTGCCATTTTTGCTAAAATATCGCTCCTATGAGCAAATAACAGAAGTTGCATGCAACAAATTTCATGAAAAAATGCATAGCCATAGTTGAAAATATGTATATATGCCAGCAACTTAAATCTATTATTTACTTATGAGACATGGAACATGTCAGTTTTTTCTTACGAACTATTTGCTTTGTTTTTCATCAATAAATTAGTGTTACTGCTTACTTCCGAATTTCTTAAATATTTAAATAACCTAAAATTTAATTAGGTTTGTGTATGTAGTAGATAAGTGTTGTATTAAGTAAATCGGCTTAAGTCGCTATTAATAGTTTTTCTTGATTTATAGTGTATCAAATGGAGATTCGTTTTAGTAAAAATTTTTCATTTATTAATCATACATTTTCTCTTTCTATGATTTGACGATATGACCCACTGACATCATTTATGGCCAACGTGTTATCGAAGGCTGGCGTTGAGAAAATATTTTGTACTTGAGGTATTTCTAATGTTGAATTACAATTTACATTTGTTACATCGCTATAAGTGTTAGTTACTGTATGCGAGGTGGCAGCTGTTGTTGTTGTTCCCACTGTTGAGGCAGGTGTTGGGGATGAGGGTGCACTGGATATGGATTTTGTGAAAATAACTTCCATGGGGTCTTTGTCCTTGCCATTCTGGCCAACATCAATTACAGTATTGGTTTCGTTTTGAGCCTCAAAAGCGTGATTAATTTTGGCACTACTACTACCGCTGCTGCTAATATTACCATTTGAGCCAACAACAGATTCGATCTCCTTGACATAGTAAGGCTTTTCACCCGTGAAACGTTCATAAAACTTAAGAACAAGTGGATGCAGTAATTTTCCATCGTAAGTGTCCTTAGGGTCTTGCGTCAAATAACTACCTATGATGCCAATAATTACCGTCAGCAGAGTACCTATGAGACTGTAATACATGTAGCTAATAGAATACATGTACTGCAATGGTGTGCTGTGTGAAGAGGAAAAATATAAATAGAAACAAAATTAGTACGAGGTGAAAATAGAAACGAGAACAAGAGCAATAAAAGGCAGTTTATTAGAATTAACAATGTCAAAAGCGTGTCTGTTGGTAGACAGACCTTAAACAAATGGAAATAAAATCAGATTTTTTTTTTGTAATTTCATTACCGTTCTTCCACAGCTTCTGTTGTTGATCCTCTTGCTAGTGCTCCTAGGCCATCTACTGTAGTGTTTGTAGGCAACATTGACAATACGGAATCATTTATCTTTATGTAATTGGTATTCATATCGCTGTCTACACCTATGCCATTGCTACTGGCTGTATGCTGCATCAACCACGATGATGAAGTTGGCATAAATGAAAACTCTTCTTCGCTGGGCTTATGTATTGATTGTGAAAATGTGAAATTTGCGCAGCCCTAGAAAAATGTACAAATTCAGAAAAATTAAATACAACATTAAAATTTGCTACATTTTCTGTCTATACAATCCTATGCGCTGTTAAAAATAAATAAATTTTTTTTGAAGCTGCGAATTTTTTAATGATTGTACAGTTTTCCCTAAGGAAATCACCCAACATTTTATTGGCCGATAAACCAAACCCATCAGTTGTCTTTAAGCAATTTGAAAACATTCCACCTCATGTATTTATGTCAAACAAGTTAAATACAATACGAGAATGCACTATCGTGCAAAATACGTACAGTGGCTCAAACGTATAATTGGACATTAGGTATGAGATTATTCAAATGCGGATTTTTTCACGTATATGAAAATAATTTTAAAAATTTCGATGCAAAGTTGTAGATTATAAAAAAAATCTTTAAAACAATATATAATACTTAGCACTTTTTTATTCAAAATCATTTAAAAAAAAAGAACAGCATGGGACTAACAAATTTCGTGTCAAACGCATAATTGGACGCGTAATGTAGGTAACGAGTTATTGGTTTTATATGGTCATTTGGACTATTATTTTTTCTAATGATTAAGTCCTAATGCAAAAGATGAATAATTATGCAAGTTTACTGTTAAAAGTGCAGATCAAAATTGCATTGAATCAAAGAAAAAAAAAAAACAATCAACTTCGGAAACAAGGCATTTAATTGTAAGATTACATGGAGACGGTAAGTCAGTACGTAAAATCGGTGAAATTGTTGATCGATGCTTGTCCACAGTTCATGCTATCATTCAATGTTAAAAAAAAAATGTTCAAGTTGAAAATAAAAGTTGTATTGGGCAAGGAAAGAAATTAAATTATTAGGAACTTTGAGGGTTATAATAGCAAAACCATTCATGACGGCGAATGAATTGATGAACATGGTTTAAACGGCTTTGAAAAAAGATTTTTGTGCCGAGGTCATTCGAAACGTGTTAAGGAAGAATGATTTACATGGGCGAATAGACAGAAATAAACCCTATATCAGTCAAAAAATAAAGTTGTACGTGTGAAATTTTGTAAGGAATACTTCTTAAAAGATTTTCACTTTTGGAACACAGTAATTTTGATAAAAATTTGTTTAATTGTATTATATTTATTTTTTGGGCTACGGTCAAGCATGGGGGAGGGACAGTGATGCTGTGGGGATGTATTCTCAGTGCAGGAGTAGGGAACATTCATTTTATAGAGGGTAAAATGAATCGATTCCAATATTTGGACACTTTAAAACAAAATGTGCATCAACGTGCCGATAAATTAAACAATTTGGACAGATTTGCTTTCTGTCAGGACAACTATTAGAAGCAAACTTCACACTGCGAAAACCCGAATTATTCACAGTTGTCCAAAATTATTGCAAACACCTGCACAGTCCCCACATCTCAACATTATTGAGCATATTTGGGAAGAACCCACTTTCAACACAATGGAGAAGTTTAAGCAGGGAATAAAACGTGAGTGGAAGGACTTTATTCCAGAATTTTGCGCAAATATTATGCAGTCTATACCCCGACGTCCGGGAACAATAATAAAAGCAAAAGGTTTTGGTTACAAGTACTAAAACTCTATCTTATACTTGACTGTCCAATTATGCGTTTGAAACGAAATTTGTTAGTCCCATGCTGTTCTTTATTTTAAAACTGGTTTTTAAATAAAAAAGTGCTAAGTATTATATACAGTAGTAATTGTTGTCAGGCTTGTTCGTTAAAGTGAATTGTTCGTTATATCCAGCAGTAAATTAAAAAAGAAAAGCATGGTCTTTTTTTAGTCAAAACTCAAAATATGTATAGTATTTTTTAAATATTTTATAACAAATTATAAAATTAAAATACATATTTCATTACAAATAAAAGGAAATAAAAATTACAAAAAGAACACTGTAATACAAGAATAATTTATTCAAAAGAACAATGAGATTGGCACATAGCCGAAACCGTTCTGTTTTTCAACCAACCGCAGAATCACGGAATTTCATTCAAAATTATTTAAAAAATTGGTTAAGCGCAGTATGTTTTTTCTTGTGAATAGCTATCTTTTTCTTAATGGCATCTTATTGAAGCTCTCTCAAAAGAATTAAATCCGTCCTACTAATATTATTTTGTTGAGCCCATTTAATGCAAATTTCGAAATGGTTAATAGCATCTTCGTGTTTTATTTTGGGCTTTAGAATTATCAGTTTCATCAAGCTCTTCACCATTTTCATTGTGTTCATCGCATTCATTTCATCTTCAAATCTTAAATAATATCAAGCAAAAACTTCAGAAGAAGAAAACTAATGGTACATTTTTATATTCATTCCTTTTTTTACTATTTTTTGTTAGAAATTATCTATTTTATTTTACATTAGTTCATTAAATCGAGTACAAAATAAAATATTTGTTCGTTATATAAGGTACTCAATAGAAAAAATTTGGGTGTTCGTTAAATGCGATGTTCATTAAATCGAATGGTTGTTAAATCGGAAAACTACTGTATTGTTTTAAAGATTTTTTCATAATCTACGAGTTTGCATCGAAATTTTTTAGAATTATTTTCATTGGAGTGAAAAAATCTGAATTTGAATAATCTCATACCTAGTGTCCAATTATACGTTTGAGCCACTGTACATAATCAATAGAATGCTTTTATACAAAACAGCATAACAAACAATTTATACTCAACATGATTATGCATCGCTTACCAAAGGCAACAACTTATGAAGTGTTAAATGTGAGTAGTTTTTTACAAAAATGCCCGATTATATCAACTTTCAAGGGCTATAACTTTGAAACGATAAGAAGTATTGGATGATGATTTATGCTTCGCTTAATGCTCATATATGCAGTATATATACTATACACCAATAATAATCTAAATTGTGAAAAACTTAAAATTACCTCGTTTGAAAACATATGCAATTATTCACGAAATCCACATAAATATTCATAAATTCAACAGAAATGTACAAAAAGTTTCATTTATTATTTTTGTACCAAAACTAATAATATAAATGTCTTTTTAAAGATTTCTATTGACAAAATTCAGTTTTGAAATTTAGTAAATCATCTTAAATATCTGCTATCGCAGCCTTTAAAGTTTTCGTTACTAACATCATTATTTATCATTCTTTTTCGTCTTCTCACTTTGGAATTTTTCTTAAACTATTCCGATTTGAAAAATCCTTAAGCTCTGAAAGGCCTTTAAAAGTCGAAGTGATGGAAATAGACAACTTCTACTTTAAATTGTATTCCAACGTAATGATCAGGAATTCAATTTCCCAAAAGCCCAATGATTCTTGTTTATATTATTTTGTAAGTTTAATTGATACACAGTGAACTCTCGTTAATAAGAACTTAAACTTAGTAATGGTTCAATTTCGATTGTGAAAATTTTTAATGCTTATTAGCATATCCGTCGTTTATTTCTAAACGCTGTTCGAGAGCGTTCGAGAGAAATTTTCGAAAATTTTTTTTTCCTTAATTTCTTTTTCCAAAATTTAAAAAAAATTGTGCTCTTTACATTTAGGAAAATATTTTTGTTAATGTCAATACACAAAGGACAGCTTTCTAGTATCATTTGGGCGGTGTTCGAAATAAAAATCGTACTAACGCTGTTTTTGGAATTATACATTTTTCTAAACACTTGAATATGATTTTTGGAGAGAAATCATTTGGATCAGAAATGAAAGCCGATTAGGATAGGTTCTGGAAAGAAATTTACTTTCGAAAATGGTTTTCATTTTATTAGCGAGTGCGCACGTAATTTGTCCATATTGTTCATATTGTTTAATGGTTCTAAACTTTGTTCGCTATTTAGAGAGCTTATATAAAAAACTTGGCGTTTGTATTATTACATAGTTTATTATATTGCAAGTTCACATTGTCGAGGGCTCACTGTACGTATATTTTTCCCCCCGGGGGCACGGTCAATACATCTTGTCTTGGTGGCTTGGTGTTGTGCTTCCTGGGGTATAGGGTTATCAGGTTTCCGGACCTAGGCCTTTTTGCTGATAACCCCTAAAAACTTGTATGTTGCTATCCAATCCCTGAAACAACAGGGCAACGGGCGCGCATGCAAGTAAACTAAAGGTAAAAGCGGGTTCGCTCGCTCGTCCGGAGGGGTAGTTGGTCTTTCCAGACCTTGACCTTTGGCCAATTGCCCTAAAACTTAATATGTTACTACCCAATCCCTGAAACACCAGGGTAACGGGCGTGCATATAAGTAATTAAGGAAGTAGCTTGCTACGCTAGTCTGGGTAGAGGTGTTACCGATGCCTCAGGTGTGCAGGGAACCTAAAATCGGAGGTGCTTTTGACACGCGGCTGACCAGAGTCCTATCTGGTGCCACGGGAACCAGTAGCCCCTAATACGCGGGGAGAGGTATGGGCTGGATGAGTGTGTCTTCAATCATGGGCTAGTGGCATGATGTGGATGTTCTCTTCAGGCCATATATCTCTAGGTGCTGTTGCTATTCGACAGAGCTGCTCTAATGGTTACGGTAGGTGAAGCCTCAGGTCAGATGGGGGTAAAATTTCCACTGCCGTGCCATTTGGGTAGCAGGAGGTTAGATAGCGGGGGGCTACTGGGGCGGTGGTGAACGTGCTTTATTCACCCTTGTGCAATAGTGCACCGTCAGGTTAGGCCTTCGGGCAGGTACTGACGTGAATCTTTTGCAACTCTGTACGTATATTTACTATCAGTTTAAAGGACACTTATATACTATCGCAATTTTGCAACTGACTCTAATATCGTATATTTTGTATTTACCTCTGTAGACGTTGGTAGAAAATCGTTACTTGCATTTTTAGCATTTGTAAATGATCCGACAGTAATCCATAATACAGCGGCAAAAGCGGCAACCATGCCAGCAGATGTTCCCTTAAAATTAATGGAAAACATTAAAATTATTAAAACGTAATGAATAATTATATGTATGTATATGTAATTGTGCTAAAAAAAACAAACTATTATTCAACCTTACCTTCCAATTTGCAATTGGTACTAAAATGGCTAAAATGAAACAGCCCAACAGAGGACCGGATGTTGCTGAAAATGCTTTCATTGATGAATCAATAACACCCGATAGCATTTCCACACAGAAAGCCACTCCCGTTATTGTGATACCACAAAATACTGTCACCGTTTTGATAACATTCAGCTGTTGTTTGTCGGATAAATTTTTAAACTTGGGCACCAACGTCAAAAAATCCTCAGATATCACAGTGGCCAAGGAATTCAAATTTGATACCATCATACTGAAATTGTTTTTGTTAACGAATTTTGTTGTTATTAACTGAAACAAATTTTTAACCCACCATAAAGCACCATTGAATAAGGTGGCCATGAATATTCCCAAAAAACCTGGTATTATTGCCAACTGATCTTCAACGTAGAAGGGTAAAACTTCATCAGCTCTATTTATGTAGCCTTCCTTAAGGGGATCACATTCGAAATAGGAAGAATAAATAACCAAACCCGTCAGCCAAGACAATGAGAAAAATACAAAAATAATTGGTATATTGGACATCATGGCACTGAAAAAACCATAATTTTTTTATCACATTGAAATTTCAACGAATATTAAAGATAGTAAAAAAACGATACAACTTGAAGGATAAGCCTAATGTATTTGTGTCTATATATTTTTGAACTTACTGTTTCACTTCCTTTAATGATTTTAAACTAACGTAACGTTGCATAAAATTCTGCTGACATCCAAATTGTGATAGAGAGATAAATAATTGACCCAACCAAGCGGAAGTTGTATCGACTCTTACCGTCATGTCGCCGGTAAAATTGAAGAAATTTAAACGTCCTGTAACCAAGTGTAAAGTAAATTAGTATTTAATAATAAAAATAAAAAAGAAAAAATTATAAATATTTGCCAATCACTTAAAGAGAAAAATTATAAAATGAGAACAGTATAAATTAAATAAAAATTTCTGCACATAGAAAATATGTTTGAAAATAATCATATTTTTAATTATATTTTTATAATTATATTTTTTTACATACTAGTATTATAAAGACCTATATTGGGTACTTAAATTTCTCAATATTAAATAAATTAAATACTTAATACTTAATATTAAAATTTATTACTTTGGGATATTCTCCCCAAATAATTGCTAAAACAATTTGAGTTTTTACATGTTGCAAGAAAGATGAAATAGACTCACGTTGAGTATAATTGTTTGTTGTGTTGTTTGTATAAAAGCATTCTAAGCCTACTATGATTATGTACATATAATGTGATGATTATATACAATATAGAATTCTCATATTGTATTTGATACAATTGGCATAAACATACGAGGTTGAATGTTTTGAAAATGCTTAAAGTTCTCTGACGATTTGTATTTAATTTATAATATTTTAAATCGGTTCAGAAATTGTTATTGTTTAAAATTGCTTCTATACACAATATGTGTTCCTTTTTTGTTAGAAATGCTTTGTAGTAAAATGTATCAATTCTTATTATTTTAAAGGAATTCATTGATAAATTGGCCTAAATTTAAATTTATTATACCCTCACTTTTGAAAGTGATCATCTTGTATTTGCTTTGTGTGTAAAGGATTAAGCCAGACAGTGGACAATCTGTACAGTGTACTTAGAGCTCATTAGATTTTGGGTCATTAGATTTTGTGGACTACTATTATCACAACCTCTTTCCTTCCTGTGGTTTGGGAAGGTAATGCATAAAAATAATATTTCAAATTCATTTCATTTCCATGACACTTGTTATTTTGTGGCTGCAAAGTATTTATCTGTTTGTCTTCGTTTTAATACGTATGTATGTATGTAAATTGCTTTGTAAATTTATTTCTGTGTTCTTTTTCTTGCTTTTGTAACCACAAATATTCACACAAATGATGCTTGAACATCGGTTGGTTGTTATTTCTTTTCTACTTTATGCAAATATAAAAATAAACATTTAATGATGCACACACACACATGGTATATACATACATACATACACTGCTTAAGCTTATATTTAGATACATATATTCAGATACATATATTTCTGTTTATATATACACGTATACTTCTTATATGCTATTTTTCGAATGATACAAATATCATGCGCGGAGAACATTGTGATTAAAGATGTGTCATCTGAATGCCGCTATACGCGATAGCTTGCCACTGTAACCACTTTCTTTCCACCTCAATTTGTAGTGAGCTTATCATTAGGCGGAACTTAATGCGTCTTTGACCTTCCACCGCATAAATCAGAAGACAAAGATAAGTGTCGCCGTTCCATCGCTATGGCGCTTTATGGGATATATATATTTACCAATAGCGCTTAGAAATCTAAACTGCTGCTAACACAGAGCCCTGCACCAACTATCAGACTCCATGCCTTTAGCCAAAAGATTTCTGCCCTCAATTTAGGTTTCAGCCACCAGGTGAAGAACATCAACAACTCGTGACGTAGATGGTATTTCGATCGATTTTAGGTTCCCTACAGCTTGATGTATTGGCAAAAACTCTATACTCCATCGCAGGATGAGCATCAATGCCCCTGAGAGGCGTCATTTAGTTGCAGCTACATGGTGCAACATCACGGTAAACGTTCTGCTTGAACGTTTTTAAGGTATGGTGGTTTAATTACATATGGTGCAGGGGTTGGCAAGAAAGATCTAACGTTTCGACTCGACTAAAGTTTTCCGAACTTACAAGAAATAACTTTGCAAGTTTGCATCATTACTCCAGGTGATTATATTTTGCTTTACTTCTTTTCAGTTCACTTAGCTGTCAAAAATCTATCGATTGGTGTGTACGTGTGATCTGGCTTGTGTACATGGGAGTTTTCTTGTTATGTGTGTGTGTGTGTGTGTCCTAATTTTGTTGCTACATTCTTTGTGGTTTTTTGAGAGTTCCATGCATTTTACACAAACAAAAATGCGTGCTTCTGTTGTATTCTTGTACTTGTAGCTCTAGTGCTTAAAAGTCAACATAAAGATCTATTGCAAATTTTATTACATTACGGTTTCTTCCAAGTGAATGATATAAACGCTTTTGCTTTCTACAGTAGAGGTTCTAGTACTCGCAGTACAGTGTGTTTGAATTTTAAATGAACTATTTTCTCGAAGGCTTAATTATATTTTCATAATCACATTTCCTTTTCAGGCACTTGCTGGAATCAAATCTCTAAAACTCGCATTTTCGCTATTTCGATGTAAAAAGCTTAAATTTATTTGCTCTAGAATATCAGCATACGAGTAGAAGAGAAATATGGAATATTATTTATTTTGATCGGCAGATAATAAAAAAACACATCCAAGATGAATACCTTGCGATACATCAGAATCTTTCTATATAAGACAATACGTAAAGACCACATTGATATTGACAAACTCGACACGACTTTTTTTCGGTTTAAAGTTCTATGGGCGAATTCAGTTTAAACAAATTCCTTTAGTAAATGATAGTGATTGATTGACTCTACCAAGTGTTAATTATAGGAAAACGTTCATCTTGAAATTCATGTTAAGAATAGTTAATAATAAAGATGATGTTTAGTGACACAGGGTTCAAAAAGTGTTGGTATTGGTGGAACCACAAATTATCTAAGCTTTATAAATATTCTTAAGAATTAAAAAAAAAACAATTTCTGACTTGCTGGCTGGTGGAGTTTTGTTATTCTTTTTCACTAAGTGATTTGAATGTGTGTCATTAATTTAGATAAAACCATCGTTATTTAAAAGCTGGTGACAAGCATTAAGTCCACACGAGCAATGAAGAGGGGTGTAGCGGCCTTCGAAATCAGCATTGTTATGTTACACTGTGTGAGATGTATTTAAAGTTGTCATGGTTAATTCTTTCTGAACTAAAAAAAAACATTACAGACATTAGCCTGTTAATATACACTAAGGATACAGAAATTTGTTGTTTAGGATACTGGGATTTTGCTGTTGCTATTCTCAGGTAGACAAGGATATATATCACTTTTACGTCAATTTTGCAAGTCCTAGTCCTAATTACCCAGTAATCATTACCTAGTATCAGATCATGATGCAGAAGTAGTACGAATTTGGATCATTTCCAATGATTTTCATGTAACCTTGTCATACCATGATATTCCTAGTTTGGTGAATATTCACGGATTTAGAGTTATTTTCAATAGCTAAAAAATTATGTATATTCTTAGAGATTTTTTTACTTTGTAAAGAAAATAATTATGTAGTTGAGGAGAATATCCCAAATAATAAATTTCAAAATTAATATTTCTTAACAGTGTTTTGAAAATCGACAATACACGAGTATTTTTACTGAGCTGTGATTTTATTTGAAAATTTCGTCAACTTGACTTTTTGGAATTTTGGAAGCAATAAAAATATCATTGATTAATGATTATTTCCGTAGTATTGCAAAGTAACCACAATTAATTGGAATATTGAATGGAATCTTTAGTATTATTACACAAAAATATCTCGCATTCATCCCTTCATTTTGCTCCTCTATCATACATTTTTAAGCACATTTTCATTGACAATATGAAATATTTATAATTTGAGACATTTTCAAAACACCGCAATGAGTTGTTATTGAGTGTTTGGCCAAGCACCACTTGAAATTGTCTGTAATAAATATTTGCAACTTGTAATTCTACATCGTTTGACACTTAAATACGTTACAATATTACATTTGTACAATATACGGTAAGAAACCGAAACTTTAAATTTTTTCCTTAATGAGTGTGTTTACGAGTATGATTACTTTATCAAAGTTATTTTCACTATGAACAACCTTAAAGGGAAATACTCGCAATGCTAATGCCGCTGCCATTAAAATGTATTTGTTTAATACATTTCATGTCAAAAGAAATTATTTATTTCATGTATCAAATATGCAGCACGCTAAATAGTAAAAACGAATTTTGATTACTACTAGCTTATCCTTTCATTTATCATGCGTCCAATGAAATGTAAAGGATTTTATAATTTTGAATTAATATATTTAAACTTTTATGAATGTGGATGCATAATGTGGCCATTATATTATTAAAATTTCTTCTTATTATATTTTCTTTAAGACTATTCCAATAAAATAACAAGACAAGAACAAATCATCAGTAAACTTCAACAACCTTTTAAGCATTCAAACCTCTTATTTAAATAGAAATAGATTTGTAATACAAACTGCACAATATATACTATCGGTATACTATATATGATCGATATACTAGTATGAGTAGCTAAACCAACGAAAACTATAAAAAAAAATATTTTGCTTTTCATATGAATTTAACTTTGCTGATGTGATTTACTAAACTAGACACTAAGGAGTTTGTTGCATCGTAACTTTTAAACAGCTGATCCGAAAATTCGAAATAATAAATCGAATCGTAAACATCTGCAGATTTTCAAGCATACCCATCAACCCAGGAATGAAAATGGAAATTGTTCTGAATGTAGGGCTTTTTGATTGCTTAAATAGGATCCCATAGTTTATTTTTTCTACTTCCTAGGATCAAATCAACAGAATTTTAATTTGAAATAGGAACTACAGTGGCAAATAAACAATTCTAATTTAATATAAAATTAGTTTCTATGCAAAAGTATTATAAAGACCTATGCTACATCTGCATTACTTCCGGATACTAAGCAGTTTCATGATATTTTTGGAAGCTCTAGTTGTACTGGAAAATTTATAAAATTCTCTTTCAATTTGATTTCAAAACTATTACTGAGACGTTGTAGGGAACTAAAAGTTCTGTTATTACAGTATACGAAATTGTTGTATATATCCTAGACTGCACTGTAGACAAAGGTAGTTTGCAACTAAAAGTGATTTCTGCTATTAATAAAAATTGTATGTATTTCAGTATTTATTCCTTTCTTAATCATATTCTGATCACAAACTAATGAACACACATTTACGTAATTAAAACTATATATTGTTTATTGAAAACTTATAAGATCACTCATATTTTTTTGTTGACATAACTATATTATTGCAGAGTTATATAGTTATAGCAACTATGCCATAGTATTGTTTTTGACTGTATTTAGAGCGGGTCATAAAGTGCGTGACTTTTTAAATATCCAACCTCAACTAAAAGGGCACCAATGCTCCCGTCAAGAACTATTTGTCAGTTGACTCCTGTCAAAATTTGAACAAGCTGCGTCCTTTAGTTTTCGTTTGACAGACATTGATGGTAGACTATCGTCTGTGCTCATTAAGCATTATATTTTGAGGAAAAAAAACATCACTTACTCTTAGGATAAGCTTAATAAATACCATGGGAATTCTGCACCTTCAATTTCAGTGGTGAAAGACTTCTTTAATGAATTTAATTGTAGCCGCACAAGCACGAAAGATATGGTGTTAGCTGATCGGACAGTGCGTGAAAGTGTGGAAGTCATATGCATATCACATGCCTTAGTGGTTTCAATTTTGAATGATCACTTAGGTGTGAGAAACTTCCGCAAAGTGGGTGCCGCGTTTGCGGACAATCGACCACAAACCGTAATATGTACGAGCTTTTGAGCCGTTTCGTAAACGTGGATAAAACGTGGATCCACCACAATACACCAGAGACAAAACATCACTCAAAACAGTGGGATTCTTGAGGTGAAACGGCTCCAAAGAAGCCTAAGTTGAGTTTGTCAGTCAATAAAGTCATGGGTACTGTTTTATGGGAGGGACGTGGTACAATCCGCATTGACCACCCTTAAAAGGGTAAAACAAGCAATGGCGAATGTTATGTCAACTTATTGGGTCGACCTAAAGAGGAATTGGAAAAAGGACCGCATTTGGCCAAGAAAAAAGTTCTTTTACAGCAGGATTTTGCATGTGCAGTTTCCATGGCGAAATTGCATGCATTACTTTCTTATCTGCCCTATTCTCCGGATTTAGTCACGAGTGACTCTTTCTTGTTTCCGAACCTGAAGAAATGGCTTGGCGAAAGAAATTTAACTCCAACGAAGAAATTATTTCGCGAACAATTACCTCCTTTGACGACCGCGATAGATCTTATATTTTGGAAGGGATTAAATAATTTGAGAAACTGTGGGCAAAAGGAGACTGTGTTGAAAAATAAAAAAATCTGTGTTCCATTGAAAAAGTCAAGAACTTATTGACCCGCCCTCGCATGTGTACATAAGAATGTTTAAATCCTACACATTTTTGTCGTAAAATATTGAATTTTATCAGGACGGAAAAACTTTATACAGCTTCTGTATATCGATTGTTTCTTACTGTGATAGAAGCATTTCTGACAATTAAATAATTTAGTTTTATAATCTTTTGCTTAGCTGGTCACATCCTTCAAAAGAATTTTCAATATAAAATGCGCAAAAAGAAGGGAGAATGTCAAATCACTGAAAATGCCAGTGTAGTTTTCACAACTCAATTGTAATGGTGAAATTAAAAGGGCATTTATGCGGTCGCATGGAAAATATTTTCTAACATTAATTATTCAAATTTATGTATAAGAAAAAAAAAACATTAAACCCTTTAAAGTAGAGGAAAAATGTGTAGTTGAACTTTCATTCAGATTTTTGTTACAATGAAGTGGAGATCATGTTGCATTATCATATGTGAGGTCAAATAGAAAATAAGTTGCATTAAATATACAACTTCTATAACATTTTTACTTTTATTTCAAAAATATATTTAAATATCAACTAGGGAAGAGCAGGTCATTCAGAATTTTGCCTTAAAGGCAGACGTACTATTGGGCTGTAAAAATCTTTTCGTATTCTGCAAATTGCTGAAAAAAACTTTAGCTTTTGCCGCCTAATCCTCTGTATTACATAAATACGTTTTATTTAATTATATATTGTTGTTGGCAGCTTTTCTGTAACAATGTGAGCAATTAGATTACACTTACCATCATTCCTATTTATATCGTACACTCGTTTTACACCACCGCTAAATATTGTGCCCTTAATAATGATTGCTATAGAAACAATAATAACCGTGACGGTTTGTATAACATCAGCATTAATGGCTGCCTTTAGACCACCCTGCAAAATGGAATGGGTGAACACAACAAGATTTATGGTTCATAAAATTTTAACTGTTATAGGAAAATGATAAATGATAATTTACCTTGATTGAGAAAAAAATACATATCGTTGCCATACAACAAATGGATGCCCAATATGGTATACCAATCACTGTGGATAGCGCCACACTTGGCGTATAGACAGTCACACCGAGCGAACATATTTGACGTATTATATAGGTGAATGATGCCAAGCAGCGAACCATTCGTGATTTAAATCTATAAAAAACAGAAAAAGAAATAGTGTTACAAGTTTAAAACTTTTCGGGAGAGGTAATTAATTTTGTTCAAGTCTTTCGTTATTCGTTATTCGCTTTCTGGTTATGTTGGATTTCGCTGGCCTGTTCATATCAGCTCCTCGTGATATGATGATCAAATCTATCATGCAATATGTTCAATGTAGCATTAGCTACATTCAGGCCAAAAAAAAAGTTGCTAACAATCGAGTTATAGTGGTCGACGTTAACAGTGATTGCCAGCCCTAAATCCACACCAAACAGTGACCTTTTGGGGGTGAATGGGACGCTATTTTTTTGTTGAGGTACACATTTATCCAGAAATGGACCTCATCGCTGAAGATGAATTTTTGATGAAATTTGGGGTGATTTTCCCACCACTCCCGCGTCAATTCAGAGAACATATGCCCTTGTCTATGGTCCTTTATCTTCAGCTCATGGGTCAGTTGAATTTTGTACGGCTGCACACCCAAGACACTATGCCAAATTCGACGAGTTGTGGTCTGCGAAATGCCGAGTTCTTGTGAGTGACGCGAAATCGACTGCCTGGTATTCTCCAGCACTCTCTCATGGATAGCGCTGATGTGAACAGTTCTCTCAGTAGGACGATTATGCGTAACGTTGTCCGAATAGTACGTATTGTTAAACGTCATATTCGTTCGTCGAGATTTGGCAAAACAGACTGAATAAACGGCTGCCAATTCGACAGATGTAGCTTCAACAATGTGTTGCTATCAACTGTAGTAAAATATATGTTGTTTTTATAATTAATTATTGTATAAAAATGCCTTTACCTTCAATATACACTGAAAATCATGCCAATGGAAACTTTAAAATACACCTGTAATGGCCAGTCATTTTGTGATATTTTTTAGAAAACTAAGATTCACCCATATTTTTCTTCCATTGATACATTTTGTGTTTACACTGTACGATTTTCTTCACTCAGCGCAGATTTTTGAAAGTCCTAAATACTTGTGGTGCAATGTAAAGGCACCTTGAATAAATAAAAGTAAAGTAAATAGTTGTCTGTTGCGATTTTAATCGTATTTGCTGCTTAAAATTTCTTTTTCATATTCTCTTTTTGTTTTATAGTTGCAGAAGTTGTTTAGTCATTACTAGGACAACGCTAGTACTGCCAAGTAATGGTTGCCCGCTTGGAACATATATCTATTATTTTTGGGTTATAGCCAAAGTTCGTTTAGATATGTTACCGCATTATCCTGTGGCAGAAAGCGTTTTCTATTAACAGATCACATCAATCTTCAACTCATTGGTGCTACTCTTCATACTCTTCATATTTGACATCCTTTTTCAGTTTTAGTGCTTTTATATTAGAAAGTTGGCAACATTGCAAATATAAGAAGTTTTAACCCATAGAGAATAAAACGAATCGAAACCGAAAAAAAACTTCCTATCCCTATTTCCTCTCTACACTTCTTCATCCACAAGCTAACAATTGCATGCAACAAATGGTGCCTTTGTTGCCAAGTCTGCATTAATTACTTAAGGGATTCGATTTAAAGTTAAAGCTTTCTATACGTAGGATTATTTAAAAATTTATAAAGATTCGCAAAACTTATATATCGGGAGTTTCTTTTTGAAAAGTTTTATTTCATCATGAGAGTTCGGTTGCCACCAAAGACTGTAGAAGATCTTGCGGACAAGGATTTTGTACTATAATATTAACAAAAATAGTTAATAAACGAGAGTTCGCGACATTATTTCATACGGTTTCGTGTGGCTTTTGGATTCTCAGATTGAAGAGTAAATTAGTTTATTTATATAAATGAATGTGGAACAAACAAGGCTATGCAGGCAGTTTAGATTGTTAAAGGTTAAAGTCTACTGATGGGTTGGTTAGCACCAACGAATTTTAGAACATATACCGCAACAAGTAACAGATTTTTCTAATTATGCACATAAAATTCAGTAAAATATGTTAGACAAGTTTTTTCCTGGTTAATCTTCAGCTTAGACGCCGAGTTTTACACAAGTTCATATAAATTAATATATTTAATGCAGTTCGTTTTGCAATATGCTCATCTTTCTATTGCACTAATGGCAGTGCAACTTCTTAACAAGATTTTTTGGAAACATTTTTCAAATATAATTTTATGTATAACAAATTTTGTGAACTTAACATTCAATTAGGAACAATTTAGCCCCTTTTGTAAGCATTAAGAATACTTTGTAATTAAATATACACTTTATTTATTTACAATTTGATTCTTTTTTTTCAAACTAAACTGATTTAGAGAATAATTTGCTTATTACATATCACTTAGATTTATTAAAACTTTATCCTTTTGAATGAAAGTATTGCATAAAGTTTGGGATTTACTTCATGTAACGAAAATGCAAGCAAGTTAACACAAAAAGTTTATGCTGAAACTTGAAATATTTGATGAAATCACTTGTTTTTATATTATATTCATACAACTTCATGATGCAAGTTTGTTGCCATATACAAACTTGCAAAATAACTCAAATAAAAAAGTTTAGTAAAATTAAAACGAAAAACTTTCATAAGTGGACATGGTGATCGGACTTCGGTAGCTTTTCTCATACAGATCCTTATGAGGTGATTATACTTTATTTAATAAAGCAGAATTTCTTCAGTTGAGTGGATAGAGTTTGTCTATCCTGTTCAATAACATTTCAAACTCCCACTTTTCTAATGGGAAATTTTTCATTGGTTTACTATTGAGGTTTTTGCTTGAAGTGCTCTTATTTTAAATCTTTCTCTATCTTTTCTGAATTTTTATCTTGATTTTAAATTAATAAAAGAAAAAAGTTGTACCATAAAATCCTTATGCATTTCTACCTCTCCATAGCCAGGGAAACCGAAAATATACAATTCCATATATTCTGTTGTGCAAAGTGAGAATGCACAGATAAAATATTTCTATATTTCAGGTCCTCTCAAGAAAGTTCCCTGAATTTGCTATGGCATGTTTTTGCATATTTTATTCTATGCTGCATATGTTTTTCTATTTGAAAAGGCAAAATATCTTACGCTATTTTTTAGAAAAGAAAACGGCTGAAGACCAGGTTAATGTTTAAGCATTTGGCTTAACATCAATTAATTTATGGTTGTATATAAAACATATTTTTCATAATATATGTACATACTTGGCATATGTAAAATTTTTTTTCCTTTTATTTGCATTAATCAATTGAAATAACTCCTTTTTAGCTTCAGATTTCTCTTATTTTATTTTATTTATTGATATTTTGGTACTTCATTGAATATGGCATTCACAATATTTGTTTATTTTATATAAATTTTAAAATTAACATTTGAAAAATGAGAAACCTAAAGCTTAAAAAACAAATTAAAATTAATTATTTGAACATACATATATGAGTTACTTTTTTGCCATCGTGTCCTTGCTAAATCGTTTTCTTGTTGTACCTTGTTTTTATATAGTTCCTTCGGCTTTGTGTCTCTTCTCTTTCTCAATCTCTTTATCCCTATGTTAATATTCCTTATTTCATTGCTTGGGCGCGTAGTTGCCTGGTGTTCCCCCTCTATACGCTTAGTATTCTGTAGTTGCAGAGGTTCTTGCAAAAAAAAGTATACCATTTAAGTTAGTTACATAAAGACAATAATGTATTGGCAGCAGCTGTCTGATATGAATCAGACCTGGGCTACATAAATGTGAAAGTTTCGCTTACAAACCAGCTTAAAGTAGGAATGATTTTTATGTAGCGTGTTTCCGCTTCGAAGCACTAAATTTGTTTTTAGCACTTCGAGTCCACTGTTGTGTATAATTTTTTTTCTTATTCATTTACTGTGCCTCATATTGATGCTTATTTTTGAAATTTTAAGTCATTAGTGCAGGGATTATATTTTTAACATTTTCGGTGTATATGAAACATATTTTTAAACCCTACTTCTGGTTTTCCTCTTTACAACCATACAATCTTTAATTTCAAGGATTTACTCTTAATTTTATGTCCTTTCACTACAATGTACTATGTTTGTGTGGTGTGTCCCACAGATACTCGTACTAAAGTGGTATGAAAACTTTTTACTTGTTCCTTTAGACATAATACTTTTATAACAAATTTAATGATTTGCCAAGTCTTAGTTCTGCTTACTTTTCCATTTCTATTTGACTGCATATTTGTCTAACTTTCTATTGATGTTTATATGCGTAAAAAAGTATTTTAGCATAGTTCCTAGCAACTCCTTCTATTCTACTTTTTAAGATGATTATATTTTTATTTGTATGGAGCTTAAATAGAGATCGTAGAAAATAGGATTTTAGTTCGATTCAGATATTTATTGTGTAGTTGTTCTTGGAAAGAATACAACCTTAAGATACTTAACTTTTGCAATTGTCATATTTAATTCGTGCAATTCGTGCTCCGCTTTAACTATTGATTGCTATTAGTTAATAGATTAATATTGCAGTCGAAATCGGTTAAACGAAAAGGAAAAAATCGCTTAATCGAAAACAATAGTTTTGCTTTAAACCAATATCAAAGAATTTTACGTCGCTTGAATGAAAACCCGCTTTAACGAAAAATCGTTCAAAAGAAATACTTCTTCGCTTTAAAAGTGCAAAATTTTATTGAAAAAAAAAACATCGATTAAGAGAGCAAACTTATTAATGTACAGCCAGCGAAACAGCGTGCAGTGAGGTTTCATTTTGTTTGTAATACATACATGCAACCGATAAAATCTAAGTTTACAAAAAATCTGAATAAAGCCAAAAAAGCTAAGAACCCAACCGCACAATTTTACAGCAGAAGTGTTTTTATTAACTGCTTTTGATCTAAGTTGTATGGCTACTCTTAAATTGATTGATGCCTCTTTTTACTATTATGAAACTTGGAGATTTAATGTTAGTGATCGTAAATTATCGATTGTAATGAAAAAGTGAAAATCAAAATTTATTTAACTTAAGCTATGTGTTATTTTAGTAGGAGTGTGTATAATGTATTTTAATTTCGGATCAAACAACAATTTTAAAAAGCGTTGATTTCGTTTAAAGGAAACGGATTTCAGTTATCCTAAATATAAATCTGGCTTCAATGGAACACAATTGCTGAAACTTTTCACTTTTTTCTTGTTCTCATACGACAAATCAATACTTGAGAGCAGGGGGGTTACTCTCTATTGCGATGCGTAAGCTAGTTCGATGCGTTTGATGTTTTGTTAGCGGAAAATATTTGGTCTTAACGAACGATTTTGACAATTATTGAGTGCGTTGATGCCAGATTTATAAAAGTTAAAAAATCAGATATGCGTAAACTCAATAAAGGGTACCAATTATCCGATTAGGTACCATTTTTCTTACGCATCGCATACGCATCGCAATAGAGAGTAACCCCCCAGTGCTGTCAGATATGGCTACTTCTCGCCAAACGTGGCGATGAAAATTTGTTTGTGGCTATGAAAATTTTGTTATTGCGATTGGCGGTATACTTGGCGATATTTGAAATCCATGGCGACATTTTTGGCTATGTTTTTTTTTATTTTTCCGTAAATTTCTGACCTTTTCGCTTTGTTTCCTTAGAGTCTAAAAAAAGCTGTCTTGGAAGTTTTATTTAAGTAATTGAGTTAGTATGGTATGTATACAAAGGCGAATTCGAAGTATTTACATGTGTGTCTATATCAAGTACATGCAAGATGGCAATACATTCGCAAGAATCCTTTTTAGATTTAGATATCATTGATTTTGGCATAGAATTTCAACATGAAATAAATACAACTGCTTTAAATGTTGCTGATATGTTGGTTTTAAAAGAAAGTTGTTTTCAGTATTTAAAAAAAAAATTGATAACAGAAATGCTAGATCGGCTGCCCGAAAATATGCATATTTTTCAAATTTATTCTCATTTTTCAATTTCAAAAAACCCTATACGAATTCTGGCCCAAAGTTTATGATTATCACGATGCTGCTGGCACTCAACACTTTAAGGAGTTGTCGACGGCCGTTCTTAATACGTTGTCAGTACCCCAAAGGTAACGCTTGCGTGGAAAGAATTTTTTCTATAATGAATTGCGTTAAAACTAAATTGAGAAATAAAATTCAGTACGAACTTCTAAATTCTTTACTTTTAATAATATCGTTCATGAATGTTAACAGTATATGTTGTAAAACATTCGTGGCATCCCTTCTTGCGGGAGATAAATAGATATGGAGATCTAGAGAGGAAGATAGAAAACGAGAGTGAGTGATTGAGGGTGAGAGAGTGGAAAAAAGTGGTGGAGACAAGAAGAAAGCGGAAAAAGTTGGGGAGAAATGGAGATAGAGAAGAAAAGAAAGAGAAACTGTGAGAAAGAAAGAGAGATATGTGTCGGAGAGATCGATATCGTAACAGTTTCGATTAATTTACGTTAATCTGAAATGATCTATTTACAAAGTTATAGTAAATAAATGATTAATTCATTTTGTTGCTCTATGATAAATACATCAATACTGGATTTTACGAAATCGATTTCAGATTTTTTTAAGGACTAATCAATAACATTTTTGAGTAATTTTTGTTCTAAACATCAGTCATGGATACGTGCTTTTTTATTCTAAGAACAAACTTTTCATTTAGTTTGTTGTTAATTTTCCGAAAAAAATTTTAAATATTTTTTGGTAAATTCGGTAAACATGTGCTCAAGTATGTTTGTAAGTATAAGAGTTTTTTTGTGTGCATGTGATGACAAATTTGGAAAAATGTATTTTTATGTAAGATTGATAAGTGTGTGTAAAATCTGACATTTTTAAAAATGAAGTGTATTAATCTGCCTTATGCAAAAAAAAAAAAATATAATTAATAATAATAATAAAATAAAAATAGTAGAAAAACAAACTAAAAATGTAATCATGTATTTTTGTACTTAATTCGCAATGAGAGAAATTATTATGAATGAATTGTATTATAAATCTCCGTCAGTTGAATGTTAAAATTTAGTGTCGGTACTTAAGCGGACTTATTCTAATGGTGCATACAGTTAAGATATTATTGCTAATACTGTGATATTTTGCATATTTTAGATGGAATATAAGTATAATGTGGTTTCCAATGCCGCTTAATATTTTAGGAAAATCATATGACAATTTTTTTTCATTGTTGGAAATGAGTTTGATGTTTTACAAAGCATTCTCTATAGCGATTAATGCACATTCACATAATCCATTTTCAAAACAATTCTGATTGTGGCACTTGCAAAAGATATTTTCAAATCACTAATCGCATATATTATGTATTGATTTTTTTATATTGTTTTTGATATGCGGGAACAATAAAGTTATCGCATGCAAAACTAGAGCTGAACAGTACTAACTAATGTTAATAATTAATACAAAGTGGCGCAACAGTAATGTTAAATTTAAATAGGCTGCTATTTTTGCATTTGACATTTATAATGTGTATAAGTATATATAGGAAAATTATTTGTCAACAAGCCATGGAGCGATACACACTTCAAGATTAATCTTTTTATGTTTTTCTTTTAAGATTTCCTTTTTTGTTTGTAACAAAATGATAGCCAGTTAAAATTATGACATCACTTTTGGCATGACATTTCTTTTGCAACACCTTGTAGTAACAGCTAAATTTTTCACAAAAAAAGATAAAATCTCGAACGCTAATTTTATATTTTTGTTATGTTTGTGTACTGTTTCGTTTTTATTTTATAACAATTTTTTTTTTCATGGAAAATAACGCGGAAAATATTTTCGTCTTTTATTCACAATGAAGGTGATTAAAATTTTTATGTTGCATCGGTTGCTTTTCAGCAGGTTTGTGAATAATTGTGGGTATTGGCGCAAAAGTTTGCTTGATCTTTGAATCCTAAATAGGCGATGAGTTTTCCAAATGAATTTCATTCTCTAAAATAATTTTGAATAAATAATGGCCCACACTAACATCAAAATAACTGGGAGATTTGTATTGTGCTATGAGAGAGAACTACGTTTATGAGGTTGTAAGTCCTCCGAAGGGGTGATTTTTGGATAACTTATCTCATACATTTTATTCACGGACTATTCATGATTGAAGAAAAATGTGTTGCCCGCGGACGGATCCCCTATAGATGAATACCTTGAAATTTCAAATTACACCTAGAAAGGCCTACAATTCAGTAGAAAATTTAATTGCTTACTATTTCAAAATATTCATTTTGCATCCATCACCTCTAGACATAAAAACGTATGAGATTCCAATAATGTTTTTGATTAAATTAAACTTTAAACAAAATATCATTTTATCTTATTTTATTTTATGAACTGAGGGAATACTTGTGTGATGAACATTGTGAACGAAAAATTTAAAAAATATACAATTTGAAAGATGGCTTACAAGCATTTGAAATACACACACTTAAAATTTTATAATCTACTATTCAGTTACAGCACAATACTCAATGATATTGTATCAATCAAATTTGACAAACATTTTTTTACAACAAATTGCAACGATGACAAATTTTTAATGAATAACAACATTTATTTATTAATTTGTTATTAATTAAAATGACTACATTTAATATGTAAAAGGATGTACACCAGTTACACATACGAGTGCACATGCATCCGTGCTCAAGGGAACTTGTTAAAGTATCTGATGTAGTTGCATGTATAAATGTATTTGATGATGCCATTCAGCATGGGATACGCAATTATCTCCTGTCTTCCATTCAAGTGGAAAAATATAATCCTTCACTTTCAACAGTGATGTTGATGTGCTACTATAGTTGGTGTTGTTGGTGCTGTTATCTTTCTTCTCTTTTTCCATTGTACTGCGGATATTCATGTAAAACTACTTGTCATTCTCTTGTTACTTGTACTTGTATATTAAGGCATTTTACACAAAAAATCATTTATTCTTACACTCAAAGAATACGTGGTAGATGAAAAGTAGATTTTGTTTAGAAGATTTATTTCTAATATGGATACAAATGTAAAAGGTGTATCCAAAATAATTTTTTTTATGTTCTTTTTAATAGTGCTTATTGAAGGCTTTTACCCTTTATTTTGAAAAATCCAAAAAAAAACAATAATTTTTTTGAAAAGTCATTTTACATTTGTTACTCATATTCAATGTCGGGATTGCCTATTTGTTAGTGTTATGTAACAATTAATGGGCACGCATGTTAAATGCGTTCCCTTTAGAATTTTTAGTTCTTTTAAGCCATGATATTTTTAAAATCAATGAATGTATGTTACTGATTTTTAGTACTATTTAAGACCTGTAGACTCTGATATTTTTCTTTAGTAAGACGATTTTGTAAAAATATAATTTTAAAATATAGAAATAAAGTAAGTTTTCGAGTGTAAAATGTACGGTGGTTTCGACTGAAAAATTAAATTCTTGGTAAACCTGTGTTTGAAATCATTTATGGGTAACAAAACTGTCAGACCCACACTTACACTTTTTCTTTATACTTCAAATCTAATTTTATTGATTCCTGTTTTTCTTTGAATAACTATGATTTTAAAGGAATAAATTCGTTAATCAATTACTGTACTCTTCAAATATTTGAGGATTATGTGGTTAAAGTATTTCCAAAGTGTTTAACTCTTTTAAATGCGATGAAAGAACAACTTTCATATCATTTCGGGAAATATGGCTTGCGATCGAGCTGGAAAAGTCTCGGTCAAAATCTGAATCCAAACCGAATTTTTGATCAATAGTTTATGGTTGAATTACATTTTTATATATTTTAAACTCATTTCAGTTTTCAATTAAAATTAAAAAAATATATATATTTCTGGCTGCTGTATCCACTGTTGTATATTATTGCACATTTTTCATCCTCATAATTTAATAGTTGTCGTTTTATGCGCTCTTTTGCAATGGACTTCCTGAAAGGTTTCACAACACAATTAACAACATCCTCTTTTGGTCTATACTACACACATGCATACATACCTGCAAAAGGCTACAGGAAATATTTTCAATATTTTTGTATCATTAACGTTGTTAAATATTCAATAAGTGTTGATGTACGCATGAGTATCTGTGAGTATAAATACAAAGTTATGCGTATATATGTACGGTATCGTTTTGTATTTAATTTGTGGCTGCTCAACCGTTTATTAGTGATGACAGTTAACAGAAATTAAATTATTTTTGTCTTTGCTTCTCTTTTATTTAATACTTTTATAAACATAAGAAAGGTGTTTAAAGTTAAATAAGTATTTAAGAAATTAAAATAGTTATTAATTGTTGATTAAGTGAAAAATGCATGCTGCCATTCAAATTCCACAAATTTATTATAAAACTCTGCACTATTTGTCATTTTACATACCAACTCTTAAGTACGAGTGTTTCGTGGAGTATGAGTGATATTTATGTGTACAAACTGTGGTCATGGAAAATATTGCTCATACGCTACATAATTCGTACAAGAGAAACAGAGTACATACGTATGTGTGTAGTAGCGAATATAAATGAGAATATTTAAGAGAATATTTGCGAGGCTCAATTTATAGATCTATAAAGTGGAGTACTTATTTAAAATAAACAATAATTAAAAAATCTTTTTCGTTTAATACTCTGTTCGCGTACACTATTATTTTAAAAAAATTTTAATAGATACCATTTGATTACTTAGAACACAACACAGAATGCTAATTTATATCAGAAAAGTACTCAAACACACTTAACAATAATAAATAGAAAAGAAAAATACCACACTGCTATATATAACATTATTAGGACAGACAGATCGAGAATAAATAAATTTTTTGCATTTCACAATCCATATCATACGTGGCCATTTAATCTTTAACAAGCGTTGAATATTACGTATTAGTACACTTTGAATTTGCTTGCGACATCTTTAAGATCTCGTACTTAAAATCCAGAATGTAACAAATTTAATGAAACTGAGGATATTGTAAATAATAAATGACCATCACTGAAAGATGAGACAACTTTACTTATAGATACGAGTCATCTGACTATGAAAGAAACGATATTCCTAAGCTAAGTTTTCAAAATGCTGTTCAACATTTAATACGAAAAACTATAGCTGAATATTTAGCGGGAAAAGCGGTGGCAAATGACTTCCGTCCTCTGACATGGTGGAAAGTAAAATTTTATATTTGAACTTTATTATTAAATGAAGATGATACGAAGAAAAGAGACTTTTTAACTTCTTTAATGTCAGTTGTAAAAGAAGTTTATATTTTGTTTGTCCTTTAATTCTAACAAAATTATTATTTTTTATTTAAAATAATTTTCTTTTCATTAATAATTATTACAAGTTAATATTTTTAAGTTTAATTTTGTTTTTACACTACATGTACTTTTTTGGAATGAAAATAATTTGACAAATATTTGCCTAAATTTGGTAAATGCGAATCAAATATTTGGGAAGGCGAATGCTATTATGCATAAAATAGATTGCGATCTTTTTTTAATGCAACAAAAACGATACATCGAAATGAATTCATAATAAACGATTATGCCCAAAATATAGTTGATAACGTTACGTTAATGTTCGCTCCCAGGAGTTTAAAATAAAACGCAAGCTCTGAAGGAATAAGGAAATAATATTAACGATTTCAGTTTCTAATTTTTATCCATCGAAATTTATCAAAAACTTGTTTTAAATCCGTATTGGTTTCATACGTTTTGAGAAATTGCGAAATGCGTTTCACAAACTTCCTACTCATGCATTTCTTTCATATCGAATTTTTTTTGTATTCATGTTGACGTGATTGAAAGACAAAATATTTTGCCATTATGCATAATCTCACGACAATCACGTAATCACTGAGCTTCTCTATTTTCGTTCTAACTTATTTCTAATCTTTTATCATAAAATTATTTTGTTGGTACAAAATTGGTTTACGTGTATTTATTATTTTTTCTTATTCCCTCTTATTATGATTGTCGCGTCGACGTCAAATCAAGTCGATAGTAAAAGAAGACATCAGTTCTGAACTCCTAATAACTAATAGTGATGGCCACTTGTCATTTTATAAGCTATAGTAGTAGTAATATCCTATGAATAATATTTAATAGTTGTCGAAAAGGATCCCACAGTTGCCAATATATTGATGTCGGCTTGCTGTGACGTCGGCGACGACATTCATAATAAGGGCAATTGTCTTTTCTAAGTACTATGAACGTTATAGTTTTTCTCTCGGTAAATGCAACAAATAAGTTCAAGCTCTTAGTACTTTAAAGTTTAATTTTTTTGGCGGATTCATTATTTTTGGATTATTTCAAATGGCACATATTACGCTGCACCTTGCCTGATTGCGTGTTTTTTTTAACTTTTATGGTATGAGAAGCCTTGCGTTGAGTAGCAAAACTTCGAACTAATTCAATTAGCGAAAAAAGTTATGAGGAAGCAAAAATTATCCCATCATAATCTCGTAAATTAATTAATTGATGCCTAGCAAAAAATTAGACATTAATACAAGAAGTACTTGGTGTACAATGACTCACTTTTGTGATTGATAAATTTAATTACACACTTACGAAACACATTAAGTATATGTCGTACGTAAACATGGTTATCGTTAATATTTGCTGACGTGGTACTGCGTGGTGGCACTAAACTATTTGCATGCACTCATTAAGTCTTAATAAAATTTTCCATATTTCTTGGAAATATAAAACATTTGCCATTTCCAATAGAGAATTAAAAACAAATCGTTAGATTATAGTATGAAAATTTTTTTTTTTATTTGCTTAAAAATTGTTTTTGTCATTATTTTTTCTGTAGTTTTCTTCTCGTTTTCTTTGTTGTCTTTATAAGCAAATTCTGTGAATAAAATATAGTAACAAGATCTACTGAACGAACACGGAATAAAAAACAGAACAATTGGATAAATATTCGTTATCAGTAAAACATTTATATTAACGAACAATAAACTTATCATCTTAGATCTTGGATAGCAATCGATTTCTTTAAACCTAATATGTATCTTAGTTACACGTTAAGCCTACTGTATTTAAAGTTTTATGGAAATCGCTTTACAATTACGGGTATCGGACAATAAAGTGGGTTAAATAACAATATTTATGTATGATTATTCAGAGAGTTCTCTGTTCGTTAATAAGTCATATTATCTTTATTAAACATAACTTTTCGTTAACAACTCGCCTATTAGAACAAAGCGTTCAGTATTGCTAATTGATCACGTATCCGTTTCGCAATAGAGCCTGTTATCGAACAGACAGATAGATGCTTCTAAATTATCTGATCCATTTAAGAGGAATTCAACACATTTGGTAGTTGTGTGTTTCTTATGTATTGATAAATGAAAACATATTGTTGAAACAACAAACGAAGTACATAATACATTCTTATTTGCTCTTGCCAGCCAGTAGTGATGAAATGTTCTACATAAATAAAAATCAACCAACTTTTTCCGGTCACATTCTAACCATAATGGTGGTTAATATAATGTTTCTTTTTCCTTTTTTTTTTTTTTGGTATTAAACATGTCACGTACCGTTGAGGATCCTGCTTAGATGTTTTTTTTTCTCAATTTGAAATGAGAAAATTACGAAAGAACAGAACCACAAACAATTTATCAATAAAGTACCCCAGCGTTACCGAATAAATTTATTTCCAAAAAATATTTATTCCCAAAAATACCAGTATTTTATCAGATAAAGTAAAGTAAAGTGATTTCATACATGTCTGCTGAAAGTATGTTTGTACATGTGTGTATATGGCAAATACGAGTAACATTTCCATTTTATTGTGAAACCTAAATGAGAAGTCAAGTGTCTGGTTCCGTTTGTTAATGCGTTTTGATGAGTGAACGTTAAGCAAACAATTCTGAAATGTTTACCTTTCGCCAATAATTACACACATACACACATACCTACGAATTATGGTTTTGTCTATTGTTATTATCATTATTACACACTTATTCATTTGTCAATAGGAAAAAGTGTGCTGATTTATTTGTGTTCACGTTGTGAAAACAAAAATATGATGACACATTTGCTTCTACCTTTTACTATTAGTGAGTTAATCATATTATACTACTCATAAACAAAACAACAACGTGCGTTTACATTTCTAAAACTCACACATAAAACACATACACATATACGCAGACATACCATATGTAAATGATGTTTCCGCTGGCTGCACTCTAATGTCACTATCATTTAAAGCTCGAGGAAAAGAGATTAAACAAACTTCTGTTCCAAACTCAATGCTAATGTACAAACGTCATTAACTTGGTTAATTAAGTTTTACACAGTTTCATAACACCTCTATTAATTCACAGTGATTTAGGGCAGCTAACCTTTTGTTAATAGTATTCATTTTCGAAAATGTCAACATTTACTATATAAAAGGACCTTTGAAAATTTAAGACAATTTAAGAGAAAATGTTTTAGATTGTGAAATTGATTCGTTTGAATGTCAGGAGCATTGGGTTGGGCTTATTTGCATCGCAACTACCGCCTATCGACGACAACCTGGCAAATAATTAAATTATTTCTGGCATTTATATGCCATATGTCATAGAGACCTTCCACAGTGGTATAATTATGTTGCTACCGAACTTAGTTATTGTGAGCAAAAGCTCAACCGTAAGTTACAAATATTGTTATACGCCCTTCTATTTTGTTAAGCTTCCGTTGTCTGGAATTTTTTTTCAGATAAAATTCCGAGCAATTTATTGTGTTTGAAAAAACTGTAACATTTAATCGATAAATGTATAAAGAAAAAAATTTAAAAACTGGTTTTGAATGCAGCCAGACAGAGTAATATTGTATGATCGGTCTGCTTACCTTGTTGTAGTGATCTATAAAATATATAAATTATGTGGACGTAAACGATTATCTCAAACACACTTCTACTACCCGTGTTCACGTTTCCGAATTCATTAATATTTCCGGTTGTTAAAATATATCAGCCCATTTCTTTACACCATTTACTATCAGATGTTAATTTCCAAAAATAAATTGTTTCCGAAGATTTCAAATTTCTAGTTATTTCGGTTTTCGTAAGCTCACCGACGTGTTAAAGCAAAATGAATCCACAAACAATTGATTTTTCTGGAAAGTCCTTTTTTTTGTGCAAAGTTTTCTTTTAAATTTCAGTTTTATTGATTTAGTGCTGTTTCAGCTAAATAAAGAGTTTGTGGTAGATTTTTGACTTTGAATTTTAAAAAAAATTTTTTTGAATTCTTTTTCTGTGGAGATGTACAGTATTTGGTAAATTTTTCTTTTTTTTACACTTCGCAAAAAGGAGGGAGACAATTTTGAACAAACTTTCAAAAGAATTTTCTTTCTTGAATTTACTCACTGAATATTTTCTGAATTATGAGTTTGTTGATAGTAAAAAGCCAAACATTTTATAAATATTTTTAAAGTTAAAATTGGTTGATTTTTATTTTTAATTCTTTTTAGCAAAGAACTTTGATTTATTTATTTTGTTCGAACTTCTCGAAAACAGTCAAAAATTTTAGAAAAAATATGTTCAATCGTTTATTTGCCCTGATACATTTTGAGATCATATCATTTATTTCACAACTTGGTAAGAGGTTTCCGTAACTAGACTGCATACAACAATATTTAGTTGCCAAGATCATTGAGCAACTACGAGTGACTTGTTATATGGTTTGTAGAGACATCATATCAACTTATTTCGTAAATTAGTGTATGAGTATGTTGTCATGAAATACTTTCGTGCCAAATTTTCTTGATGTAATCTACTCCCCACCAATAGAATTTTAAAATATGGCTACCGATTGCGAAAAGCATGTTTCTTTTCATTTATTATTAAATGTTTTTTGAAGGTAATTAATAAAAAATGCACTCTAGAGATATTTTTTTTTAAATGTCTGTTGTCTAATTGTCATACAAATAGTTACATATGAAAAATTAAGTAGTCATTAACTGAAATATTTTTCTAATAATGTATCTATATTTTTTGCCTTTTTTTATAATAATTTGTTTTTTTAATTTTTAAGCTTAAGAAGTTATATTTTTTAAACAATTTAATTAAAAATAACAATCAATATTTTCGATATTCATTGAGTATCATCTTCAGGACAATTCTCATTTTTTATTGTTTATAAAAAAGAGAATTGTCCTGAAGATGAGTATCGAAATATTGATTGTTATTTTTAATTAAATTGTTTAAAAAATAAAGGACCTTAAGCTTAAAGATTAACGGCCTTATTCATAAAAAATATTGTATGTTTATTAAAGGTTTATTTAAATAAGCCCTTAATAAACATACAATAATTTTTATGAACACCGCAGTAAAAAAACAAATTGAAATATTTTTCTATTGAATTTAATTATCATATGAGTATCAAGACTCTTTTAAACTAACACTGCCACCGTCAATACTCGTATATCACTATTAATAAATTCTATTTATTATTTTATTGTTTGTTGTTGGCTCAGCTGAGTATATGCCTGCATTTCATTGGCGCTAAGCAAATCATCAGTACCCTTTTAGCCAAATCATGATTGAAAAGCATTCAAGCTCGTATACTTATACCAATGACTACAAATACTATATGAGAATTCAGAATCCAGCTGGTTTGGTTAACGCCAATGAAATGAAGGCATATACTCAGCTAAGCCAACAACAAACAATAAAGTATTAAAATAGTTATTTTCGAGAATACCTCGAACAACAAATTTGTTAAATATTAATAAATTCTTATTTTCTTTTTTTCTTTTAGTTGCTCTTACATCAGTAGCAGGTAAGTACTATAAATGTGCTTTTTTATTTTAGTGTGAATATTTAATCATATAATAAGATATTTATTTGTATCCTGGCTTTTATGTCTATATTCGTGGCAATATTAACTGCCTGAAGCCAACACACCATTGTTATTACCATTGTTATTCAAACATAAAAAATTTTTCCTTTTAAAATTCCCAAAAAACCTTTTGATTTCGGTTTCATAACTGATAATTTCATTAAAGTCACGGGGGCCAATTGTGGTCCCCTAGTCTTGCCCAAGTACAGATATCTTGACGGATTTTGGAGAGAGTTTAAAACTTTGATTTTGGCGTTCGATATTCTGTTTTTTCAGACATAATACGAAGGTGTCGGGTTAATAAGTCCGTAATTTTTTTGAATTTCCCGCCTTTATAACTGACACTGTTCCTGTTAGTTGATTCCTGTCAAAATTTTAACAAGCTGCGACATTTAGTTTTTGTTTGACAGCCATTGATAGCAGTCTACCTATTGCCTAAATTGAGGAGAAAGTGGAAAAAATTTCGTGTGGTTATCACGAATTATTTATGCGGAAAAAATGTCAGCTAAATTATTGACCTGCATTCGTGTTTTATTCCCTGCTGGAGCTGTTTCTGCTTCGATTATAATGTGGTTGCAACATGTCTATTGGTTTGTTTATCTATCTGTCCGTCAGTTGATATGAATTTCATTCCAATAAATAAGAAATACTCCATTTAAATATTTTACGTGCGTTGATTATCCTGTTGTGGGTCTTGTACTTCCTGACACCAGGATTCATGCTGTTTTTGTATTGTATGATAAATTTGCCATTGAATAATGATGGAGCAATAAAGCAAAAGTTAATAAAATGTAAATAACTATTCAGACAGATTTCGTTTGGTATGTACTACCTGAGAGAAAATTTTAAGAAAAAAATGGAAATTTCAGAATGTGATAAAAAAAACGTAATTACATCAGTATTATTATTGTTATTTATGAGTGATTGCAATCATCTTAAGTGCAATAACGTAATGTAAAAAATTTACAAAATTCTGTTTCCACAAATTCTTGTGAACTGACCACGTTAATACGCAGGTAGGAAGCAGTCACACTGCGAACAAATTTTATTTAATTTATTCGTATCTAATTTTTTGTTTAATTCTGGTGATTTAGAAATCTTGACCTCTAGATATTTGTTTTTGTAAAACATTATATTCGAATCAATAAAAAATAGACAATTAATTAAAACGGAAAAACTATTTCGTTCAAGTGCTCGGAAAAGCTCTCAGATCGCAAAGTTATCAATAATTTAATCTTGTTCTAATTTATAATAATCTGCTTATGTCCTTTTATTATTTTTGCTTATAATATTATGATAGGATTAGTAGTTTATAGGCAGAGCTGTAAACGATTGCAATCGATTTAATTGCAATCACATGATTTCTCGTTAATGATTGCTAATTTTTTGATTGCATTCAAAATCCTAAATTGATTTCATGATTTCAATTCGAAATCATGAAATCAATACGACAAAAACGATTGAATTAATTCATATATTAATTGATTTGCAATCAAAATTAAATCAGAATCAAAATCAAAATCTTCGTTCTCTTCAAATAAAACTTTTTCTTCTAGAAAAAAGATGACTCTGATAATTTTAAATTACCAACAATGTAAATTTTTGTTTGAAGTTTAAAGTTTTGTAAAATTGGTAAACATAATTTTTTTTATATTGTTTGTTTTTTCACGTTATGTTTGTTCTGACTTTTTTTAATAACTTCACAAAATTAATAAATATTTTTTGACTTTTATTTTTCTGATTAAATATAAGTGGAAGTTTTTACGAGAATCTGTTGTGTTATACTAAAACTTAGTGGTTTTCACTAAAATCTGGTGGTTTCCACCAAAAATTTGAGGTTTTCACCATATTCTAGTGGAAACCGCTAGATTCTAGATTCCAAGTGTATATTATTTCGTAGAACTTTCACTTTAGTTGTGATTTCAGGGCAATTCATTGAAATCGCGTGATTTCAACAAAAATTTGATTGCAATCGAATTGATTGCAATTAAATTAATTGCAATCAATGATTTCTAAAAAAAATGATTTCAAAATGATTGCAATCACAAAATATTGCAATCTTGCCAAGATTTCATTTTGAAATCTGAAATCATTTTGAAATCAAAGAATGAAATCAGTTTGGTTGAAATCACTTTGATTTTAATGCCAATTGATTGCACTTTTCACAGCTCTGTTTATAGGATATATATGTAACCATTAGTTTTGCCACCGATGCTACCGGGTCTCCTTGTATGAGTCCGTGGTGAAAGTGCAACAGCATTGAGCCCATAGTATTTATGCAGAGTCGTTACATTATTATTAATATTAATATTAATGATTAATGCATAGGAATTCGAAACAGCTTTTTGATAAATATTTTCTTTAGCCCAAAATCATTTTCTTTCGATGTAAACGTTTTCTTCAAAATTACTTTTAAATCTATTTTCAATTAGCAGCGCAGTTTGAAAACAATTACGCTGTTCAATACTAATTCGAAAGCGTTCTAACAACAATCATACGAAACTCCGTTAATGTTATTTAATTTTAAAACTGTCATACAATAATTAGAATATATAATGGATGAATTTATTTTAGGTTGACAACTTTTCAAATAATATTTAAAAGCAGGAAATTTATAATTTAAATGTGTTAATTTTAATTTCCGCAAATATAAATTAATTTTGTATAATTTTTAAGAAGTTATTTCCTGATATTAAGAACGTCTCTTAAAGAAAACACTTAAATAATTACGAATATGAAGATGAAAGCAGGGAATGAATTATGTTTTTTCAAAATCACAGTACACTGCAAGTGAATTTTTTCATTGTACAGAGAAAGAATTAAAAGAAATTTCTTTAGGTTTTTAAGCGACAAAGAGAACTGCCACACCAAAACAAGTAACAGGCAGTCAACAATTCATGTGATGAACTTAAGAATAGATTAAGGGTTTTAATATTTACATGTATACACGAGTAAGAGACTTAATCAAGGGCGTACCCAGGATATGAAATAGGGTGGTGCAACGAAAATTATGATTTTTTATGATTATGATTTTTTATGATTATTACAATTTCGATCTATTTGAGGAGTAATCTGCGCGGATCTTCTGAGAATTTTGCTAGAATATTTTCGTCCTTCTTCTCGGTTACCAATCTTCGGTGGACGCTTAGCATACATAGTCCTGCAATATACAATATACTTATTTTTTGATAATAAGTAAAATTGCATATTATTTTACCGTTTAAACGAGCTTCAGTCATTGTGGAGCGCAACCATGTTTTTACTCGCCTTAAAGTGCTAAATGACCGCTCAACAGTTGCAGTAGTGCACGGCTGTGGCAATGAAATTAATAACGCCTTCCTTATATTTGGATAAAATAATCCAGCGTCTTTCAAAATACTCGCCAGCTCTAAGTCGGCTAATTCGTCTTTACCCATTTTTTTGTTGCCAAAAATTATACCAAAGCTCAATTTCTCCTTCCAAATCATCCAACTCATAAAAATTCTCAAACGTTTTTGTGGCATCTTTAAGCTCTTCCTGCTTCAAAGAAAGCATGTTTGACGGGTGCAAACAATGAATTGCAAACGCTGGCCTATTCTCTTCATTAAATCTTCTGTTTAGTGATGAAATTAAAGAATCTATATAAGGAATGTATATAGATCGCTTCCAGTATTCAGCAGGTGATGAAAATGGGGGATTTGAACAGTGCGTTTGACGAGAGACTATCCTTGGAACAGACATCTCTATTCCTAAATTGGCTGTGTTTTCTTGAATAGAAAAAAGCAATCCGTCCACAATACCCTGTGCACTTCTTAATAATTTTATATTGTATGCATGTAAAAAAATTATTATAGAATTAGGTGGGTGCCACGGCCCTCTAGGCCCCTACCTAGCTACGCTAGAAAGGAATTATTGACGATTGTATTACCTCCTGGTTTTTTTAAGTCGGTTAGAAATCATTAATAAGTTCGAGTTAAATCATTCCTTTTTATACGTGCATAACAAACACACTTTTGCATGTGTCTCCTTAAAACAAAAGGAGATACACACATTCATATTTGATCTTAAGTAAAATAATATAAAAAAAAAATAAATTTCATGTATGAGAAATATCAAAATTGTTGATGTTGTAGCGCTCACAATGGAAAATTTCGAAACATTGGTTAAAACTGTGCAATGTGAATAGTGATGGCAGTGCCGAAAACCGAAAATCTTGTAATTTTTCGTATCTCTAAACTCGTTAAAATGGATTCCCGGGATTTTTCAGGATTAAAAAATTCCGAATTTTCAAGTTTACTTTTCGGAGAAATTTCATGTTTGCTACATAATGTGTCCTTCACTACATAGTAGTGTGTCAAACACATATTTTGAATTGAATTTTTAGTAGTAAAAAATATGAATACATTGGAATAGTTTTGTTCAGCAATAACAGATTCTTTTAAATGGCATATAATTAGTTTCTAAGGTTGAGCCTGCAATCGTGCAACACAATGCATTTTGGCAAGATGGTACATTGTGTTATTAATTTTTCTTTATAAAATATTCAGATTTTCATTTGCCATATCTTAAAACACTTGAAATCAATAGTTTAAATACGTTTTGCATATACAACATTATGATCCAAAGCGAAAACTGGAAACAAGAAAATGTAAATGTTTACAAATTAATAAATTAGAATTAGTTTATATTTTAAATAAATTACTTTACTACTTAATATTGAAAATTTATTATTTGGGATATTCGCCCCAACTAATCGTTAGAAACAATTAGAGTTTTTTGCAAAATGCATAGAAAAAATCAAAAATCTTTGTTGTGGCTTTAGCTCTTCATATGCCGACATTTCATTGGTTGCTAAAACTTCACTGACGATTTGGTTTTAGCAACCAATGAAATGTCGGCATATGAAGAGCTAAAGCCACAACAAACATTTTTTGATTTTAAATTATTTTACTTTAGTTAAAAATAATTTAAAAAAAAAAAATCCCGAAAAATCTCTGGGTTTCAAGGACACCTGAGACACATTTTGAGTTCCCGAATGCAGGGGACATTCATTTCCAAAATTTAATACAAAAATTGTTTGAACTTTGTTTAAAAAAAGAGTTCCTTTGAATTCCGGAGTTCATTAAACAACTTTTAGAAAATGTTATTACTTTCATAAAATATTATTATGGCAATGAACGATTCTTCAGATTCCATGCAGTCCTATTCTTTTGTTAATTTTTCGGTTCATATCATTTCATGGCATTTTTTTACATATAGAAATCAGAGATCCTTCACTGTGTATATATTCTATTCATTTTGTTCCTATACAAGTGTACTTATATACATATGTATGTGTATACATGCACACGTATGTATGTATGTTTTTATCCTGCTGTACTTTACTATTGTATGAAACACAATTCGCTGTAATTCTTTTTAGTTCTTATCTATCGTCACAATAATTTGATATCTATGTATCAATTTTTAATGTTTATTCCAAGAAAATAGAACATCATATAAGTATGTATGTGTGCGTAGTCGTATTGTAATGAAATGTTAGTGCTTTTAAACGTGCTTAATATAGCTTTACATGCACATGTGTGTTAACACGTACATATACTGCGTGACTACATTTTGTTCATTTTAGCAGATAAAAGAACTCCCTCCAAATGATACAACAGCAAAAGCAAAAAGGGAAAGAAAAAAATCTTTTACATAAACACAATAACGGCTTAACAAATAACAACCAAATGGGAAATTGTAAACAGAAATGTGCTCTTGTTTACAAAGTTTCGCATAGAATAGGCTCAATTAACTTTATTAAGATATTCAGGGATGGTTCTTACATTTAACCTTAATAAACTTTTCCAATGCAGATTGCTATGATTTTTGTCCTTGAACTACTTTTAGATATTTTTAAGTTTTAGTTGTTCACGATTCGTTATTCGAATTTTTGCATGCACCATGAGGCGAGTATATCTAAAGATTATGCCTTATTTAATCTAATCGAAGAAAAAGACTATTTGAAGAGAGTAAGTGTGGATTTACACTAAGCATTTTTTTAATAAAATTTGTTGCATGAAACTATCTATTTGCCAGCATAAGGTAGAGTGAAATAGTTATAAGAAATCGAATGAAATTTCATGTGCTGCTGTAATATCTCTCCTATCAGCGAATAAAAGAAGCTATATGCATGCAACAAATTTCATTAAAAATGGACAGTGTAAATCTTGTATCAGTTAAAGTGCTCCATTAAGATTACTTCTCTTATTCACAAAAAGTTTGTGTAACTTCTTAAATAACTTTCGATAAGTTCGCTAATGTTAAGATACAGTGCATATTTTATTTGATGAAATCGATATGGAAATCTCCAGCTTTTATTTAAAATATGTGCTCTCTTATGGATCAAAATATTCTCCATTAGTAATTTAATTTGATTAAGCGAAATCTATTAAATAAATTCCACGTATTTCCGAAGTTTTATGTTTTTTTTTTATTAATAATACGCTGTGGCAGAATGAAAATGGAGATCTATAAAGTACTATTGATAAATAAAGAAGCAAGAAGCAGGCAAATACGTATGTGCATTAAAACTGAAATTGAATGGTGAATTTAAATTTTTCTCAAAAAATATTTATTTATTCACCTTTTCCATTGATCAGACCTCATAAGTAGGTATATTCAAAATAACACATAGCGACTCATGTTGCACCTTAAATAAAAGTTGGAAGCTTATCCGCCAGCGAAAGCTTATAATATTCGTTACGCATGAGGGTAATTAACGCCAAATTACACCTTTCACTCGTTTTAAAAGCTAATAATCTTATACGTTTTCGACCTTAAGCGGTGTTAAAATCAAAAATTAAAATAAAAATGGAAGGAAAGGACTAACATGAATTTAATTCTGGTTAATTCAAATCCTGGTAGCATTTATAATATTTATGTAATTATAGACTATGCCATCAAAAATCTGTATACCGGTTCATTGATATTAACAAAATATAAAATGAAAGTTTACCTTTCAAGGATTTCAAGTAACAGACCGAATTTCATGCATATTTTAAACTTTTTATATCATCATATTTTCGTATTAAAAAAAGCTTGTTTTCCATATAATAAAATGGAAAGGGGCTATAATGCAAAAATGTTGCCTGTACTGAGCCAGTTTTCGACAAACTGCTGCTTTCACGCGGTAGCACTTAACTTATCAGCGCTTGCACTGAGCAACGTATACTTACTACTCTGTAAGTATACGTTGCTTGCAAATCATCTAAAGATCCTTTTAAATATTAGATTTATAAAAAGTTGTTCTACACATGCATGTGTTGCCTCTGTCCCTACGCAGAACATTCAAAGCTAATTAAACGGCGATATCATAATTGAATTCCTAAATTCTTTACTTGTTTTTTTTTCTATTCCAATGTTGTGCATTAGCGATCTGCACTTAAAATATATCTTAAGTTCTCTTCCTTAAGCAAATGAGACATCTATTAGCGATATAAAATTGTTCTTCTAATTTGATCAAACTCAAAAAAAAAAAAAATTATAATAAATAATAAAAAAGGTGTTCTTATTACTTTTCAAAATAAAATTCGTTTGAAAACTATCTCTTTTAAACTTTTTTGTTCAAGTTGAACAAAACACATTAAATCTTTATCTATTATTTTCTCCTCTGTTTGTCTATCGATTTAAATTGTTTTTTCTTTCTATTTTTAGTAGCCGTTAATAAGCTTTTGCGCAGAGTGTACGTCTTTTTCAATAAGTTAATAATCTTGCAACTTATGAACGTTTGCAACAAAACATAATGCACCAAACAAACAGTCGGGAATCGGGGTGTCGAAGAAGCTGTTGTGGAGTTTGGTTTTACAAATAAAACAATTTTTGAAAACTTTTTTTTGTATTATTACTAGCTACCCCTAGTAATAGTTAATAAGACATAGAAGGGCATTTTATTTAAATACGAAGTATGACCTGGAGTTTGAGAATAAACTAAATAGCATTTCAAATAACTTAAGGTCGAAGTAAACACTTATTGAATACATATATTTAACTTAGATATTATAATTTAAAAATTACTCTTTGCAAAATATCTCTCTTACGTTTTTTTAAGCTGAATGCGATATCATATGACTACTACTATACAGAACCATTCTAATAATTATTATCCTTATCGTCCTAGGCCCTATTGCGACTTAGAGTAGCGCATCGTATTCTTAAAAAGCTGTAAGGAAACGCAACTTAGAGGCAGTAAATACTATTGCCCCGTTTATGTTCTACAACAGTTGTTACTTTAATGTTGTATGTTTTAAAATGCGATTATGGTTTACAACTGTTGTCAGTATGTGTTGTTCGCATTGTCAAAAACCTACAAAAGCTCATTAGGTGTTGTTTTATTAACATTACAAGTTGAAAATCGAAAATAGATTTAAAAAAAATTTAAGTATGCAAATAAAATTTGTTTTGCAAAACATACAGAACTGTAAAAAATAAAAATAAAATAAATAAATACAAAATAATAAAATAAAATAATAAAATAAATATTTCTTAGCAAAATTACAAATAAAAAACAAATAGCAAAGCTGGTTTAGCTAATGAAATTTAATCCAGATATTGGTCGATATAACAAAATACAGCTCAAGGACAATTACTGAACAATTAAATGGCTTGGGACAGCCAATTAGAAATATTAAAGAATGGCAAAGAGTTAGTTTTTAGAAAAGTGCTTAGTTTTTGTATCAAAAACAAGAAACCATCCTTGTTTATGCGGAAATTTTTTATAAAACTATAAAGTATGTTATTGTGTTTAAGACACTGTATTAACTTTTGATTTTATAAAAAAATATACATACATACTTCTTCTGTATATGGTAGTTCCAATGGATTTGAACTGTCTCGAATTGTTTTCCCAATAAGTTCCACTTGTGTCTGTTTTTTTTGTTCTTTTATTTATTGTACACTGTTATGTACGCATCTTTAATCATTTTTTTAATAGTTTTTGGGATGCAGGTATGCATTTTTACGGAAATATGTACTACAAATAAAATACAACTCTGTGACATAAACAACAGCTAGATGTTGTAAACCATAATCAAAAAATAAATTAATGTTGTGTTGTAGCCGAAACAACACAACATTTAAATGTTTTAAACCATAATCGGCGCATATATTTCTGTTGCATTTCGTCGAATAAAAAGTTGGCTAAAGGGTGTTTTCTTAGCTGTTGCATGCACGTAAGCATTGGATTTTTTATGATTATGTCTTCCACAACTGCTGCTTAAATTGTATAAAGCGTCTTAAAAGCAGTATCAAGAATAGCTTCGTAGTTTAATTTTGTTTATCTGGTAATTGCCCTTAGTTGAAAGATAACACATTAATTATAACACATTTTTCTCTAGTAAAGTGATCGATACAAATATTTCTATAGAAGTTATTACCTATTCCACATCATTATTTACCCCTTATTACCTCTTCTACAGCATTCTTTATTAAAAATTAAATTCGTACACACTGTTAAATTTTCATGTTCTCAAATTACATTGTAATTAAAAATAACAACAATATTTTATTTATTTTCAGTATAATGTTTTCATTTTAAAACAGTAATATAATTAATTTGTAAAACATTTCCAATTAGACAGATTCACCAAGTCTAAAAATAAAAACATACAACAATGTTTATGCAAAACAAAGATGCTTAATTGAATTTGTAATCAATGTTTGTTTGTAGCACTCATTATGACGCATTTATTAATTTACAACCCATTAAAAATTGTTGAATGTACAAAGTGTCGCAAAAAATTTTTAAATCATATTTTCTAAATTTTGTTCTTTTTAAGTCACGATACATAGAAAAAAGAAGAGGGGAAATTTTCCAATCCTTTGAACACAGAAAACTTGATGGTAAAATAAATATTTTTTGGACGTTTTATTGTTTTTCGAAAGCACAAGTCATCGATATATACGTTTCAATCTAGATATATTCGATTCAATCATACATAAAAAGAAACACGGAAGGTGGTCATCACTTACCAGATTGAAATTGATTGCTTTAGAAAATGAAACTTCCGAAATATAAAATAAACCCCTTCTCATATGTTGCAAAGGATATAAAAATTCAGATTGTCAGATGGTTTTTATATAAAAACTTTTTTTCTTTTAACTGATGATGCTTGAGAAGTGTGGTAACAGAAAATTAAAATATTTAAAGTAGTTCAACTCAGTTTAGAAGGATTTACTTTGATCCTTATGCTGGCTGCGTCTTTATCTTTATCCATTATGTGTTGTGTGAAAAAATATGATGGAAAATCTGCAACTGTTTACTTTTCCACTTGGTTCTTTTAAAATGTATATAACGTAAAATAAATATTCAAAGGAGAATATTTGAATAAAATTCAGCAAGAAATCAAAACTGTAAAAGAACTATTAGATTTACTAAAAATTATTATAGAAACAAACAAACAAAAAAAAAACTTTGAAAATGTATTTATGTAAAAAATTCCGAAATCCCAAATTTGAAAAAGAAAAATCTAAGCCTTCTCTTAATTAAGAAAATATTGTAAAATTCGATTTTACTTACAACCCCTAAAGAACTCCGACAAGGTACAATAAGTTTGCAAAAATCAAAATTTTAAAATTAACCTAAATACCATTATTAGGATCAACTTAACAAAAAAGTAAAAAATTAAAAAATAATACTTAATATTGAAATTTATTATTTTGGGATATTCTCCCCAGCTAATAGTTAGAAACAATTAGAGCTTTTGCAAAATGCGTAGAAAAAATCAAAAGTTTGTTGTAGCTTTAGCTCTTCATATGCCGACATTTGATTGGTAGTGTTGTTTGTATAGACCCATTCTAAGCCTACTATGATTATGTATTTGTTGCAATTCATATGCAATATTGAAATTCTCATATTGTATTTGATTTATGTGGCATAAACATCTGAGGTTGAATGTTTTCAAACTGCTTAAACTTCACTGACGGTTTGGTTTTAGCAACCAATGAAATGTCGGCATATGAAGAGCCAAAGCCACAACAAACTTTCGATTAAAAAATAATAATAAATTTTTATTTTGGCCCAAAAATACAATTTGAAAAATTTTTGACTTTTAATCAATTTGGCAAACAAGAATATGCGCATTATATAACGAATCAATCAGTGAGCAACATCTTGTGGTATTTTAGTTATAGCCCTCTAAATTTAAACATAATAATAATAACATAATAACATAATACATACATACATATGCTTACATACATAATACATACATACATAATACATACATACATAATAGATCATAATTTTGGATTAATTATCAGATAAAAAAATTGGTATCGTTGGAAAACGTTGGACTACTTCCCTTTAAATAGCTAGTTTAGATTACCCACTTTCTTCTTGCAAGGACTTCTAAAATGACATAGTATCCTTTATTCTCAAATATCCTGAAAAAGGATCTCTTGACTTTTTATTATCACTTTTTACAGGAAATACTCGTGAAACAGAAATCTCTATTTGTTGAAAACTTCGAATTTCAATCGAATCAAAAGTTATGAGTGTTTGTTTTTCTTCTCCATTACCCCTCTAGGGATCATTTGGCTTCCACAAAGCATCTCCATCTTACACGAGTTGTTGTAGTTGTTTTCGCATTCTTATTTTTGTCTTGTATCAGATTCCTGTTCCAGCTAAGTAGATGATTGGTCTAGGATAATGGGGCTGCCATATGTCGTTGCCTAGAAACAACGCCCTCTGTGTATTTGGTGTAGTGGTGAGGAACTTTGCTAATTTTTTATTCCTACCCATTTTTCTCGCAAGGGTGGTGGGCTGCCTGACATTTGTCATGATGTTATCCTCTTTTTTGGATGGATTTAAGCCACTTAATTTTAAAACTCGAAAAATCACGATGAATTTTTTTATCCTCTGCCAGGGAACGAACCTGGGGTACTTGGTTTTGTAGGCATGCACTTGAACCACTTCACCACGCCACCATATTGTCAATGAAAATTTTTTCATAAAAACCGTGGGACTCAAAATTTATTTTCAAATATCGAGTGTATATTATATAATATATAGTATATTTGCGGATATGAGAAGAAATTCAGAGGAGGTATAAATTTTATCTAGGTTGAAATTTTGGAACAACTTCGAAAAAACAATAAATGACAAAAAATCGAAAAAAGTATCGAAAACCTTCACCGAAAACTCGAATCTTTAATATATCTTCCAATTGCAAGAAATATCGCAATATCGATTTCATTTCGCCGTAATATTTTTAAGGAAATATAAAAAGATCGGAATTTATGCAAACTACAACTATCATCGAAAACTCGAAACTTGAAAACGAAATTTAATACATCCTCCAATCGGAACGGAAAAAATATCAAAATATCGATTTCAATTCGCCATAACTTTTTCAAGTTCGAAATTAAAAAAAAAAATTAATAAGTCCCATGAAAATTCGAAATCGAATTTCTTTGCTACAGTGATAGTTTAATAGGACTAGACACAAACGTTAAACGCAGCGCAGTGTGAATTATTCTATTATGAAACTATGTTATCTGTACTACAGCCATAGTATCCTAAGGTTTCTGGCAAATTTGTAAATTTTCTAATTTTTGCAAGTTATTTACTCCCCGTCTTCTGTCCATGTTTCACTCAACAACAATACTGTCGCATACAGTTGCTTAAATGAACATTTTTGTGCCAGCTGTAACAAAGTTCTTTGTTTTGTTGTCTGCTTTTCACAGCAATATTTAAATAGCAGTTTAATGATTAAGCCCATTTAAAATGCAAATACTTCATTAAGAAATAATCTAAAGAACTGTTTCTGACAACAAACATTAAAAGCGACAAACAGATAGAAAACTAACAAAACTGTACAAACCGCTGGTGCGCTTATTAATAGGGTACTCCATTTATTCGAATAAACAAATAATTTCAATTTGATTTTCTTTTAATTATTAGAACGATTTTGGAAACGTAAAATTTATTATTCAAAAAATTTATTATTCAAATTATAAAGTGAAATTTCTGCTATAAATCGGAAATTTTAACTTGTTCCAAAATAATTTTATATTTTGATTAATCGAGTAAAAATTATTCTCATATGTACCCTAATGCCTTAACCTTCGCCCACCGTTTGTTTGATGAGCAAACAATTAATTACGTTAGAATTGAAATTAAAAATCTGTAAAATACAAAATGTTCATGTCAAATGTTCACAGTGTTTCTGCACGAGTCATTCGTTCCTTCACCCCCTCCCATTCTTATTCATGTTTATATTGTCTTAAGCCAAACAAGTGTTGTTGTTGTTGTGTTTGTCCCTTGTCTGTGTTAGAAATGTCACATTGATTATAATGATAATCAGGAACAGCTGCTGCAGAAGTTGGGAAATTATACAGAACAACTACAACTAAATTACAACTTTAATGACAACTACAATAGCAAATGGTAACATATTTTGTTTAAAGTTTTGTATTCAAACTGTGGTTTTTATTTTAAAAAATTCCAAAAAAATCTTTTATTTTGATTTTATTTATGATAGTTTACAGCAATATGTTGTAATGTAATGGGGGTTTGGCCCAGGGTGGCCTTTTGCACTGCAACCATTGTTGATCTATTGTGCTTCCCCTGTCCCTAATCGTCCAGCTCCTTCAATGGGAGCATTAGCAGATCCTCTTCACTCAGCGTATATGCATGTAGAGTCCTGTGTCTTCTGTGGCCCAGTGCCCCACAATTTGCTGTCAAGTGTTCCATCGACTCCTCCTCCTCACCGCAAAATCTGCAGATGTCCGTGTCACATGAGCCCATTCTTTATAGGTGGGCTTTGCAGGTGTAATGGTCTGTGAGCGCCCCTACCAGCGTCCGTAGGCTTTTCCTGTCCATTTTTAGAGTCAGATCCGCCCTCCCAGGGCAAAGCATATGAATTTCTTGGAGTGACCTAACCCATTGATGTCATTCCAATTTTGTGCAATCCTGGACGATGTCCATTTCGAAATCTCCCCCTTAAGGGGGAGTGGGTCCAATGAAGTTCCCCTCAGCCCCTCTCCTCGCACAGATGAGGGGCTGAGCACAGCAATATGTTACGCACATATCAAATGAATATTGTGAGCCTCACAAACTATGCCACTAATATGTGATTGAAATCTGATTTGGTAATATTAATTTTGATATAGATAATTATTTCAGATTTGAAAGATTAGTATTTAAGATAAAACTAATTTTATTTTAAACTAAGATGGTTTATTTGCCACTGACAATGAAGTTTACTTTTGTAAGAGGTGCAAATTCGCCAATAGTCACGATCTCTTTGTCCTTATGTGAAAGTGATTTTATCATTATTGGTTTGTGAAAAATTATATTTTTAAAATGTAAAAATTTTTTCATAAAACAAACAAATAATAAATATCCTGAAGATGGCACTCGATGAGTACCGAAATATCGATAATAATTTAAAATAAAAATTTAAGACCTTAAGCTTAATAAAAAATAAAATAAAGTTTATTAAATAATATTTTTATGTAGATTTAAAAAATAAATATTTTTTATATGATTTTCATTAACTTGTTGGAGTAATTCCATTTGAAATTAAAATTTTGTCTTTAGGATCCTAGGAAGTAGAAAAAATTCACTAACTTCAGAATAACTTAATTTTTTCCACTGGTCTTAAAAAAATTATAAAAAATTGAAAATCATGCAATGCTAAAAATAGATTTCACTGATGTCTTCTTTGTCAACTATTTTTTCATTGTTAACTACTGTGTTTTAAAAACGCTCGTCATTTATATTATTGTTGTACATTATTCCGCACAGTTCGTCTTTTCTTTAACGTTACAATGTTTAACAAACACAGCTGCCCCAAAATACAAATTATACGTTTCTAATCATTAAGAAACAAATTTGTCAATACTTGACATAGAATATTTCTATTATAATTTGTTATTTGTTCCAATTTCATGTCTTCGTGCAAAACTGCTTTCATTGAAATCTCACAGTCATGGTATTTTTAAAATTTCCTGTCATATTGTCAAACAGTTGCCTCTTTAGCATTTGATAAGGATCATATCAAAGCGTATTATTCGAAATACAGCTTTTTTACAAACTCAAACTGCGAAACCATTTGGCTTATATCTGAATCTGGAACCCTCAAACTACTTACTAGTCTAGTACACCATGTGCTAGTCTGCGGGGGCGTTTGTTTATTCGATTTTCAAAAATCCTTCAGAAAAACAATGGTGCTGCACCAAAAAATTTAAATAAAATTTTTCTATAGATCAAATATTTATTGATGAAAAGTAGGGTGAGTTACCTTTACAATGAGATATGTACCAGAGACCGGCAAAAATCACGTTTTTTATGCCTTCACTCATGCATAACTTTTTTGTGTCCAATTATTCACCAACACATAAGCAAGCATGCGCGTACGCTCATAATCTTTATTTGTGTTAATCATTAGGAAGGCAAATACAAAAATGCCTATATGAATTTTTCAGGCAAGATTTTAACACAGAAGCTATTTTGAGCGTTTGCATTGATTAAACACAAAAACGAATGGCATTTATTCAACATGCCTTTTCTTTGCAAAGAATATTAAGAAAAATCATGCAATGATATATGCTGGCACATAATCTTGAGTGTGTAGGTATGTAGGTTGTTAAAACATTGTGGTTGAGAAATAAGGATGCCATACGAAGTTACCAAAAAACGTCGGTTTTACAATAAACTTTAAAAATCGCAATTTTCGGTTTAAAATCGTTTAAAGATCGGATTATTTTTTACTCATTCAAAAAAACTTGTTATTTTTATAAGAAATACTTCAACCTTGCCAAATTTGTTTGTTTTATTGAATTTTACTGAAATTAAAGTCGTTTTTAACTCCCAAGAATAATACCGCTTTATTGGTTTGGTACATAGATTACTTAAAAAGAAGGGTCTTTAAGTGTATTTTTCTGAGCGCGGTGCGCTTTTTTTTTAAATTTCGGTGCTTTTTTTAATTTTTGGCGGCACCGAAGCAAATTCAACAAATCTATTTGTTTCAGTGTGAGAAAAAAATCTTTGTACAATAAAATACACCCGTTTCAACATTATTTTATTCAACAGCGCAAAATTTTTACACGTTTATATGAAAATGATTATTTTCACGACAACACGGCTACATGGCTACACGACCACCGTTGTAGCTGTGGTAGATTTAGGCTAATTTATATTTTTGTGAGCGACAGTGAGAGTGAGAGTGTTTAATATATAAGTGCTTAAAATACTTTACTGTATTTAACAAAAAATAAGAATACAAAACGCATTGCTTATAATATAACCTCCTTCATGTATACACATATACACACATGTCTATATAATTACAAAATGATAATTGTAAAAATCGGGATAATTTTAAAAATATATTTCTTGATTAATTATCTGTTTCAGCGTATCGTCGTAAAAATGCTATTAAACTGTTAAGTCTGGCAACCGTGTTGCCTAACCATTCTATAAACACACAGCACCTTGTGCATAAATGTACAATTGTTGATTTTTTGCCTTTTTCACATTAATGCTTTTTGCATTAATGCCTCTAAGTTTTTGATTTCGATCATGAATGTGATTAAATAAAAATGTGTGCTTTGAAGAGTTGTCCAAAAATTCATGCACACACAGTTTTTAAACACTCAAACTGAATAGCTGGCATGCGGCAACAGATTAAATTTACATGTTCGCAAACAACCCTTATTTTGCTTAGCATAAAATAGAATAGACACAATGTTGATAAACGCATATTTGAACGTTTGAGCGAAAATGACATGTTTTTCGAGTGTTTGATTAATCTGATTTTTTTTTAATCACCGGTTGCAGGTCTCTGATATGTACATATGGACCCGTAACAAATCATAGTTTGTCACACAAATAGGTTCCAACTGCGAATACTTATTTATATTTCCCCAGTAAGAAGACGCATTCATAATAAATGTGTCCCAAACGTGAAAGGTTATTTATATATAAAGATTTAATGACGTAAAGTGTTACGTCGAAACATATTTAGTTCGACATCTTTATCATCACTTTATCACCACATTTAGTAAAATTCCGAGTCTTGCAAATTAATCATATCCCGCTGCACCGTGCGTGATTGGAATCTGTACTTTTATTATTATAGTCGATATGTAAATAATTTCAAAATCTAAATTCATAAGAAATTAAAAAGGTAACGAGCTGAATCGTATGCAGCAATTGCAGTGTAGTTTCTTTTACTAAAGTTTTGTTACATCGTATTTTTTATTAATGTCTCCTTACATTTTCACTCGTTTTATAAAAAAGTATCAAAAATAAAATAAACCGGAGGAATAAATAGAGCTTCTTATTTAATGATGTTGTATGATTTTTACACATTAATATTTTTTTGCTGTTAATGACACAGTTGCCACATTGTGGCAACTTACTGTATAAAATAAAAAGTTCAAAATTTTCAAAATGAAAATAATGATAATTCAAACAATTATGTAAATCGCCAGCCAACCTAAACCGTTTAAGCCAATCAACTATTCATTCATCCATTCACTCATTCCCGTCCGTTTTATGTTCCATTAAAGTCCTGTTGTAAATTATTTTGAGTTGCCCTGTCACTTTATTTTGAATTTTGCATGTCACTAATTGCCTAAATAGAAAACACAACTGTACACACTCGAACAGTTTTTCAATAAGGGTGGGTCCATGTGTAAAAAAAAAAACTAAATGCGTGTATTACTAAATTGACTAAATTCAATTTTTATTTGAAAGTTAATTCCATGCTAAGCGATGTCGTACATCTTGGCATACGTAGTTGAACAATACGGTGTCAATATTTGCCCACCCTTATGGGAAAACTCTATATACATTACATTAACTTCTATACAAAACTTCTTCTCTCATCCTAGTCTCTGATTGTTTTTAAAACTTTTTTTGAGAATCCAAAAAATAAAACAGCAAATTCATTATAAATTACAATCTGCTACAGAAATTTGTGCCTGTTTGACTTAAGGGACTCGCATTGTTTGTTTTAAGATTTTTATAGTGTTTTTTTTGTACTCAGCGTAATTCTTGTATATTTTATTGTAATTTCTGGACTCATATACCTTTAAAAAATTTAATATAAACTTCTGTCATAAGCTTCATGCTCTGCACAGTAGTTCATATCTCAAGATGATAGCTTTAGCTGTTCATATGCCGTCATTTCACTGTTCGCTAAACCAAATCGTTAGTGAACTTTAAGCAGTTTGAAAAGCTAAAGCCACAACAAGGAATGTATTTTGCAAACATTCTAACTGTTTTAACGACTAGTTGGGGAGAATATCCCGAAATAATAAATTTCAATATTATGATAAAAAAATACTTCGCAAGAATCGAAGCTGTGACCTACGGACAACTACGAGTCAAGTACACAAGCTGCTAGTCTGCGAAGGTACCAACTTAAAGTATTATTTCTTTGGAGAAAGGTATAGTGTAGAGAGGACAGGTGGTGAAAAAAGAAAGCTTTCGTATTGCGCGCTTTTATTAATTTTTATAGCAATATTGCAGCGCCTCTAATATTAAGTAGGCGTTTTAAGCTGTATTGTGTAGGCATTTTTCAAATAGTTTTACTTCGTCGACGTCTCCACCCACGTTTAATGTTCAAGCTATTTTCAATTAAACAAGAATTAAATCACAAAGCTTGTTCAAAGTATTAAAAACTAATAGAAAGTTTTTGGAAGCTTTAAAAATCGGCTTATGTCGTCCTTTTCAATGAAATTTTTATTAAACATTTTCTTGATAAATTTATAAAAAGTAAATCGGTTTATAGACTCAATTAAAAAATTTAATTCCCTTATAAGATTGTATGCTCTTTCCTAATAAGTTTGCCCTTATTAAAGAATAATCTACAGTAGAGTTTGATTATGATGAACTATTTGTATTTACAAACTTGTTTTGAACGGACAAGTTTTTGGTTATAGGCGAAAAATTGCTTATAACCGGTGTGTGCTATAACCAAACTCTACTGTATTCCTTTTTGCCTCTTTGAAATAATAAAAAAAATTTATAAAACTCTATTTTTAAGGAATATTGCTACTTTTTATTAGTCCTTACGCCTATTAAAGTTACTTAGTGTTTGATTGAATGTTGACCGGTTGTGACTAAATCAGTAGATTAAAGTTTAATTCAAATAAAAATAATTGCAGTGTTTTCAGGAGTTATTTCTGTTCGACTGTTTGTTGTTTTTTTTCAACTAATTGCTGCTACAGCAAAACCGTTTAGATTTTTATTTCTTGTTCAATTATTTATTAGTCTACATTCATCTATTTACTTTTATTCGACATTCGGTATTTAATTTGTTAAACTTCTTTCAAACAGACTAATTAATACCAATAAAACTTAATTGGAATGAGCCCAAAAAAATGTTTACACATGTACTTACAAGTATTCGAACATGCGAAACAGAAGTACAAAATTATAGAAACGACAATCACATTTTCCTTGAAAAAAACTTTTTAAAATAGAAAATCTCATTTGCTGGCTTAAAAAACTTAAGGTTTAACATCTTTTTCTAATTGTCCTTCTAATCTGTTGGCCGGCTCTTACTCAAATGAAAGTAACACAAATGTGATGATATTAACACTTGTTATAATTTATTTATTTTTTTGTTCATTGTGTGAGTTTTATTTGTGTTGTTGGAAATGAATAAATTTCAATTGTTTTCCTGTTACCTGTCTCTTAAAAGTTTTAATTAACTTGTATTTAAGTTGTCATTTATTAACAATTTCGGATGAGTAGGATGCACTTACCTTAAATCTAAATATTGATAAACAGATGTGATTCCTAAATTAAAGTAGACAGGCACGAATATGAAGCACACCAGTGGATATGCAGTGGCCATGCCGTATATGATTTCCCACAAGGCCGAACCACGATAAAACAATTCGCTGGGATAACCTGCAATAAAACAAAGTTTTAATTATTATTTTTATTATTTTACGAGAATAAAGTGGACATATATATTGCTTATATTAAAAAGCTATTTAATAAAGAAAATAAGTCTCCTAACAGCTGTCTTAAAGTAATTATGAAAATTATTTATTCAAATTGTTTTTAAAATGTTAGGAAATTTTTGAAACACTTGCTAGAATATCAACTAATTTAAGACTTTAGTTTAGTTGTAAACATTTGGTCATTATTTACATATAAATATAAGTTTTTGCATATGATTTGTAAGTACGCCGAGATAAATGTTGCAACGTTAAAGATTGCCTCATGATGTAATTCTCTTAAAGTTAAATATGTTTTAACTAAAAACAAGCAACATGATTATAAACAACTAGAAACTTCTTCAATGGTCAATGCGGGACTTTGGCCGAGGGTCTATTATTTATTCTACAATAAAAAAAGGGATTTTTCAATTATTGTGTTTGCGAATTTTTCTGCAAAAATCTGAAAATCAAACTAAGAAAATGGTCTTCAGAAGGTTTTTCTGCCATATTTGGTCACATCCTTCGTTGTGGCTAATCCCGACTATACGAAAAATTAACCCAATGGTCTGCATTATTCTACAATATAAAGGCCATTTTGAAATTGTATCTGCGAACTTTTCAGCAAAATTTTGAAAATAAAACTAAGCAAATAGTCTTCTGAAGAAGGATTTTCCGCTATATATGGTCACATCCTTTGCTGTGGCTAATCCAGGCTATGTATATGGAAATGAAGCTAAGGATCTGAACTTTTGCATAATATGATTTTTCTCACATGATTTTTTTATAAGTTTGAAAATTAAGCAAATATCTATCGCCTAATAATAGTGAAAACTGTGGCATTAGCTTAGAGCGTAAATCGCCTATAGCACATTTTCAGCAACTTTTTTATTCCAAACAGTTTTTAGTAAGATTCAATAGAATTTGTCACGGTTACACGACCACTCTCTCTAAAACAATGATTTGCTATTTTTTGGCAAGTCGATGCAGAAAATAGAAAAATGAGAAAATTCAACAGAATATATATATATATATATATATATATATATATATATATATATATATATATATATATACATATATATATATATATATATATATATATATATATATATATATATATATAATTTTTTTTACACATATATACATTCAATTTTAAAATCAGATATCAGGCAAGACAGTAACATATTTTCTAAAATTTTAATATTGTCTGACGCGGTCTGGTGACATGCCCACTAAATGTTTCTCTATTACCTCTCATATCCGACAAGGTATTTAACATGTTTAGGCATGGAACGGAGATCGATCGATTATTAATCGATTGTTTTAAAATGATGTAATAAATTATGAAAGGTTCTAGACGGTCTGGACATACAACTATTTGAAGTTGGATAAAAAATTATTCTTAAAATCGAACGAAATTCATCACACTATTTTAAAACGAACGTTGACTTCCATCACATTCCTGAATAGTGAGTTTTTTGATAATGATGAACGAATAGTCGTTCATCAATAGTTTCCAAAAAATTACATACATGAAAAAATGTAAATTTAAAAAAAAATAGATTTATTGTTAATAAATTATTAAAGTTTACTTCAGCTACAAATTTAGACGTTAATTAATTAAAATTGTGTAAAACTCTTACACAAGGATAATCAGTATCCATATTACTGTAAATCAAAACATCACTCACCTAAAACAGTTCGCACTCCCAGTGTTCCTCTGGCAATGGAAATCATAACGGCCATAATTGAAACGCCTCCTGTTGCAAAGACATAATCGGCTTTGCTGTGCTGTTTCTTCTTGCCAAAGAGACGCTTCCACAGTGGCGTAAACACTGTAAATGCGATGAATAAAACAAACATCAGATAATCCCAGCCCAATGTACGCAACTCCTTGGCCATTTTGAAGCTGTAAATAAAAAAAATTTATAATAAAACGAGATGTAAAAAAACAAGATGTAAAATTAAATAAGTCTTTGGCTTAAAATCATACGAATAAAGTACAAAATTAAAAGCACAAGACAAGAAAAATCTTGTGATTTTGTTTGTTTTAGTGGTGATTATCTACTGAAATGAGATAAAATCACGTCAGACCTTTAAATTCTAAATTGTCAAATTCTTTTTTATATAAAATTATTCTTTCAAATTTTTATTAGTGATTTTATTCGTTATACTTGTACATATACATACATATAAATGAATTTGCACCAATATTTTTAAGTGAATTTGTAAAAATATGTTATAATACGATAGTAATAAGATTAGTTACAACAATTTCAGTTTACCTTACTTCTATCTAGATGACGAGTGTACTTATGTGGGGGCCCCTTCACCCCATAATGTTAAAATTAATAGGATTTTTAGTTGGTTTTTCAAAAGAAATTCGATGACTGCGCACTGAAATACAGATATTGGATATACAATATAAAAATAACAGAAACATACATACATATTATACGAGTGCCATATTTTTTTTATTAATTTTAATTTAGAATAACTTATTACTCTATACAATCGAGTGTCGCAAGGTATTTGTTAAAGCACTTTTAGCACATTTTAAATTATACTGCATCATTGGAACACTAAGTCGTAGTCTGATTCTTGGCGTTCAATTCTACGCCTTTCTTCTAGAAAATGACAGTTGCTTGATAGCGATTGTGCTTCAATTATTAGCAGAGCTCAATTCCTTTTTGTTGTGTAGAACAAGTTCTTCCAAGGTCCTCTGTATCAGTTCAGAAACTTTGTACTTCGTCAATCGTCGATCTGAGATAGATGCATTAAAGAACTTCGAGAGTCGGTCTTATGCCTTGTGACGAACTCAATGAAACGAACATATTAAAGAAATAACAACGAAGTTTTCCATTAAGTTTGTATTTGATAAGTCATAGGCTTATTTTACTATATCTTGCTTTATTTTCTCAATTAAAATGAGATTGTTTACGAAGTTCTTACTTTGAGAATTTTTTGTTAAAAGGAAGAAGGACTTTAAAACAATATTAGAATATTTGTTAAGAAAATTTCTGCCAACTGGTCACTGTAACACTTCCCATGAAATTCTTTAAATTCTGTTTTACGGAAACACTACTTCGACTTTTCCCAGGCATATTCATTTATATCAAATTTACCTTCAGCGTGGTGAACATTCCAATCTCTTACCTGAAGTTGCAATTATTCCATAAAAATTTAATTTTTACTAAAGCCATCTTGCACTAATTTGCGCAAGAAAGTACAAATTTACCGAAACTAATATTTCAGTTTCAATTGACTCAAAACAGCGCTACTATATTTATTTCGTTAAATTTAATACACTTTTACACTACATCTCCTTTTATATTTTATGTTGTATTATCCTGTATGTTGTATTTTGTTGTTTTTTCTTTATTTATTTTACTTTATGCATAATTTACTTAAACTCACAAAACCAGAAAATTACATTTTTTATCCCTAACTTCACACGTACAATAAATTCTCTACATTGTATGTACTATATCCTTACACAACTGCTTCTCTCTTCCATTTACCACACTCGATCTCTCTGGACCTTCGTTTGCGTGAACTTTTGGTTAAGAGATAGAAGGACTTCGAAAACAGTATGTAAAAAAGAATTAACATTTGTTCTAGATCACTTTATGTCACTATTTATAGAGTCACGGTTTCAATTTTTTTTTTTTTGAAATTTTACTACACCCACCGGAACACTAGAATACTTGCCAAAAACACACAGACACATAAATGTATGTTCTAAAATGTATGTTCGCGGTTGCTGCGTTTTAATAAATTTTTTTTATTAGCTACACTGGAAGAGTAAAGTACATATTTATGTCTCCTTAGTCGTATATAAGACGAGTAATATTGGTGTTAATTTGCCTGGCATTTCTGTCTCGCTCTAGTATGAGAAGTTCAATGGTTGAGGTATCGCAAAGCACTACAATTGCGTTTGTAGAGAACGATTTTGGTGCAGGTATTATCCTTAACTCAGTGATGCTATATAGTTCACTATGTTACCCAATCTAACTCAACCCGGCCATTTCTAAAGCAAATACTGAGGCAACTTAAAGACTGCTAGACTGCACTGCCTGTAAGTAAATCTCATGAGAGAGACCCTCTTTATTTGCCTTAATGAAAATTTACAAATATGCAATTCTTTAGTCGTTTTCTAGAATACTCTAAGCTTTATGGCATTTTATTTTTTTGTTAAAAAATTTCACATTTTCTGTCCTTTAAAAAAAAGGGAACTCATGACCCTTTGATAAGCGCAAAGTTATTAGGAAAGATCACTCAATCTTATAGACGATTTATTTTATTAGAGCGACTTCTCAAGCTCAAACCCTTATCTCTGGTATTATGAAATGTTAGTAGAAGCTATTCCTGTTTTTAATAATTGCTTTAACTATTTGGGGAAATGCATGGGAAGCCCCTAAAAAAGTTACCTTCTTCTTAAATGAAGATTCTGTTGATATTAATCTATTATCTTTTATTAGGGGAATAAACGCCAATAAATTAATTTCTAATCCTCATGTGTCATGAAGAAGGTCCTAGTGCTGATCCCTCGGGAACACCAATAGAGAAACGATAGTCTCTGATACCTATATGTATTTTATACATAAACCAGCGGACCAGGCGAACTTCACCTCGCCCCAATTTTAGGCCTTCAGGCAAACTTTCTATTTTTTCATTTAAAAAGCCATTAAGGAATAATTTCAAACAAAATTTCATACAAAAACTCGATTTTCGATTTTTCCAATTTTCCGACTTTTCCGGAGGGATTTTCCAAAATTTTCTTCCATAAAAACCTTCTCCTCGAAAATACGAACAACTACAAAAAGTTTTACAGAAATCGGCCAAGCTGTTCTCATTTTGTGAATTATTGGATTTTGCCACGCCCTTCCGCCCAAAGACTGAAAATAAAAAATCTGACTTCACAGTGTCACTCGCCCGAGTATTCTGAAGGTTACCTGAATTTCGTCAAAATCGGCCCAGCCGTTTTGGAGCCATTACGTTACATACATATATACATACACACATCCTATTTTATATATATAGATTATATTCTAATATACTATGTAGCGTTAGAATTATACATTTTATCTTACAAGGGTACACTATTATTTTCTATTATACTGAATCGAAAGGTATTTTCATTATTCAGCCTAATGTACTCGTATGAATTTAAACCTTTCTCGCTTCTTGAAGCCTGTTCAATATAGTAAGTCTATATGCCACTTTATTTATAGCGTAAACTGTAGCATTTTGTACTTATTGTAGGTACTAGATTCCATTGGGTTGGGTACTCAGTGTAATGACCCGTGTACTTCGGTTAAGGACCAATGTACGAGGCAAGCGGCAGTGGGAAGGCGGTGGCATTAGAAGCTTATAAAAGCTTAATTACAAAAACATTCACATAAAAAGTTTGACGTGTTACGATTAATTAATGACGTGAAATTCCGCTGGAGGCACTATTTTCATATAAATATATTAAAAATTTTTACTAATAGAGAGAAAAAGAATAAAGAATGCAAAAACTAATGGAATACTAAACTACAAAAGTTAAATAATATATACGCAATTGTTTATTGCCTTCTTTGCAATTAGATTTAGTTTTTATATTAAAAATCAAGCAATCAAATCTACTTGTGTCATTTGCCGCATTTTAATCTGCCACCTTTATTTGCATGTCAATAAAAAAACTCATGCGGATAGTTGAACAGCTTATCTACGCCCGTTGTTGCAATTGTATATTGTTTACGTATATTTGTTGCATGCGATTAGAAGAATTATTTTTATTTTCTGAAAACTTATGGGTTTTAATAATATTGAGTATTTGTCTCTTGTAGAGAATTTTTATATTCATTAGAGTTATAAAAATGAAAAGTTGTTTGTGGTAACTTCGTTTAAAGCGTTTAGTATTCCAGTAAGACAAATGGAAGTCATTCTCAAGGATCGATATTTCAGTTGCTTCCAAAATTCCAATAGTGTTTATTTCAACTTGTTAGGAAGTAAAGTTGAAAAATGTTGATTAACAATATGAATTACTACCACAAATTTGCGAAACCGGTTTTTTTTATAAAAAATATTTATTTCTAAAATCAATATGAAAATTGTATTTTTTCTCAATCACTTAGTGATATAATTTCATTTACATAATTAAAATTTGTACGCCTTCCCTACTTTAACGTAATATAATTTTCTTTGCCAAAAAGGCAAATAGAAAATAAAAAAGAGAAGATCCTGCACTGACAAACTTATTTTAAAGTTATTTGAAATGATTCGTATTTGTATTATTCCGGACGATAATCTCGGAATTTTTATGACTTTCTTGGAAGCTCTCTTTCTCAACAAATAATGGAGGAGATTTGGGTTGAAAAATTAAAAATATTTAAAAACTTTAAAGGTCATCATTTCAAACGTTAAATCAATTGGAATGCATGTAATATTTTATTTTTATTTAGTTAGAAAAAATATACTTGTAAAGCAGAAATTGCTCTTTCATATACCTAATATCACAACCACATCCGCACCGCCGACAGCACTAGTAGCAACTGATTTTCATTTTTTTTTAATTTTTTTATTTTATTTTAATTTTTTTTTTAACAATTGCAAAATATTTTTCATTCAAAGTTTTAAAAATTCGCTTTAACCTTAAAAAAACACAACACGCCTTTACCCCTGTTATTCACTATTAAAAAGAGTCACATGTGTTCAAGGGATTAGTTTTTAATACTTTTTATGTGGCTGATGTCACATTTTTATATACGGGCATATATACAACATGTGAGTTTTTGCTTGTTCATTATTTAATTTAACCATTCCTGCCGCTAACTACGGAAAGTATTTGTTGAGCTCTTTGGAGCGCCATTTTGTTTCCTGTGTCGTAACAGAGGAGAAGAAGGACTTTTAATACAATTTTTCTTCTTCAATAAATGATTGTATTTATGTTTTATAACGCAATGTACTCGTACGAGTATAATATGTGCTTCTATCTTATTTGCAACACATTCTGTGGCTTAAACGATACTTTCATTCTAGATTAATTGAAGGATTTCATGTTTTGTCATTCAACAATGATATATAAGTTCTGCTTTTCTCTTCCTTTATTTATGTTCTTCATAAAGTGATGATTACGAGTTCAACGGATGAATAGTTTTATTTTTGTTAATCAATCATACGCCGTGGTTGATTTATTATTTGGCATTAAGTTATATAAATTTGGTTGTTGTGGTGTGATTTCGTTTTGTTGTATATTTTTGTTTATGTGTTTGTTTGCCCTATTACTTAGGCAGGGATGGTAGGGACGTACCAAGTTATTCAGGTTTAATTTCTTTGATATCATTGTAAAGTTGTGAGTGATTTATTTAGCATATGTTAGTGACATCTTTTAAATATCCGCTAATACGAATACAACTACAAGACCTGAAATCTGGAAATATTTATACAAGGTTCAATTTATACGGCTGAACAATTCTATAATTAAAATTTATTTGTGATAAATATTCTTGCGTATATTATAGATTCTAAAAATGATCACATAATTTTAATGGGTGCCTTTTTAAATTCTTAAAAAAACCATGCAAAATACGCATTTTCGTCATAAAGTCACGGATTATTATTACCGGAAGAGAACTAAAATGCAACTAATAAAAATAAATTTGGAAAAAAGTCACGCTTTTTAGCATTGTTAAAACATACCGACAATTAATAATTTTGTTGCCTTTAACACTCGACATCAATAGTGCTCATTTGATATTTGACAGGCTCCAACGTTGCGCATGTGCAAACCACATACCAAATTCATGCATTCGTGCTTTTTAATGATTTTTACTCTTTATAAATTATTTGGGACAAATATATTCGCTTAAATTTAGCGAATACGAATCCAAATATTAGGAAATATCGATACGAACACTTGCTACGTGACTAAAATAGAATGATCTACTAATTTTTAATAAAAAAAAAATTTATTAAATTAGGGAATAAATTTTAAGTAAAAGTGATTTGAAGTGGTTCCTTATAAACTAATAAATCAATAATTATTCTGGTATAAAAATATTTGTAATTTTATTTTTATACGAATAAATAAACTAAAAAAACACGCGGTTTTTGGTGCTGTTCGCTAAAACTTTCAAACCTTTCAAAATATCGTATCGAACTAAATAACCATTCAATATTGAATTGGATATATGTATTTTAAATATTTGAATTTGCTATTGTCTTTTAAACTAAAAGATTTTTATGAGCAAATGCTGCTTTTATTTTTTACGAATTCATTTAACGATGGATAAAAGTAACAGCACCACAAATGCCAGCGTCCTATTTATTTATGACTCTATTAGCACTTTTAAAATGCCAGCATTAGCATGTTACAAAGAGGCGGTTGTGCTAAATGGTCTTCTGTGTTGTGTGCACAAAATGATATGTTGCCTCATTTTACTTTATACTCAAAAAGAATCCACACTCCTGTTCCAACTCGCATCACACAGCCACTATACACACATACACACATATAGATGCGAAAATCCCATTTGTATTTTCATCTTTTATTCTTTCTAGTTGCCTTCTCTCTTCACACATAGACACGTATAGAGATGTCTTTCTATTTATAATTTTTTTATGAACTCTTTCATAAATGCATTTAAAATCCGATTTTAAATTTAAAACACTTTTTGTTTTATATTGATCTATTACTCGTACTGCACGCAGGACTAATCAATAAATTAAAGATACCCGCGAGCAATCATAACATTTTGTGTTCGCAAATTTATTCTTAGAGGTGGTAGTTTTCTAAGCATACAATCACCGATTGAACAGGGGTCCTACTTTAAGCCTCCCACATGCCAATGAGCAAAAATATTCATATATACATAAATATTTGCTGAAGGTACAGTTTTTATAAGCGCCTATGAACATTCTCTCGAATTGTTTCGCAAATAAAAAGAATATATATCGCGATTGGAAAAATGGCTAAAAACGTGGGAAATTAAGATTAAAGAGCAAAAGTGTTTACTTATTGCCTTTATGTTGCACAGAGATACATGTCCCTCAATCCAAACTAATAACCAAATTATAGTGCCACACAGTGAGATTTAATATCTCACTATTCATCAGTAAACATCAATTGCAAAATTTTGTTATACAACACGATTTTAGAACCAATAGGGTGGTGCTATGAAATTCAATTATGATGTACAACCTCAGCGCTATTACTCTATGGCATGGACACTATATTCCCTACTGAGCACGAGACAATTGAAAACAACTACAACACAAGCTGCAAGAACGGATAATAATCAATCATTTCAGAGTTAAGATTTTAATATGTCAATAGTATCTCTATATTTTATGACATTTTCTGTCTTATTTAGTGGTTAAACAATTTTATTTGTAATTATCCACTAAATAAGACTTTGAGCTTAAATAATATTTATTCAAAGTTTTAATATGCTGATAATTCAATTTATAATAAAGAGTCAATAAATAACATTTGAAGAAAATAGGTCTTTAAGCTGAATTTTGACGTCCAAAAAAATTAAATACTCTTTGAATTATAATAATTAATATGTGAACTGTTTTTAATAAGTTATTTAAGACTATGGCGGGGAAGAATTAGCCTGCGATAAGGCCATTAGAGTCTTTGAAATGAGTTGAAAATCATTTACATCGTAGATATTTCTGCGACGTTTCATAAATTATAGGTCCTGAAAAATTCTAAAACTTTTCTCATAATTTATTAGATTATTTAGAGAAATGTTTTTAATATAATCCAGATTCTGAAGGAATCTGAACCAGTCGGCATTATAGAAGATTATGGAACTGTGTTTTTTCTTTCCTTACGGGAGCAGCTCTGCCATCAGCATGAGAAAAGTACAGACGTTGTGATATGAGCTTGATTGTGCTTTATACTACCCCTGTTTATTGAGGCCTAATTCACTATTATAAAAGATCTAATAGGGTTATCCGAGTGTCGCATTCTCTTAAATCTTGTTGACAAATTCAGCCAAGGGAATATTCAATTGAAAAAGCGGATATAATGAAAATAATTTTTTTATTGTTTACAAAGTATCAATTACGATGTTTTTAAAACTTCGTAAGAAAATAATTTGATAGCATCTATACTAAAATTTTCTTTTTTTATTCCACATAACATTTTTATTCTGTGCAGTTCTCAGAAATAATTAAAAAAGTAAACTGAAAAAAGGGAATTAGGTATTCAGGGTCTAAAGCCAGTAAATACAATTCTGGAAGGGAGTTTAATTTGTTGAACTAGAACGATAAATAGATTTTCCTTTACAAATGAATCAACAAAATGTTATAAATAGATTTTCCTTTACAAATGAATCAACAAAATGTTGTACTTTTCTGCTGAAGGAAAACATTAAAACATTAGTTTTCTTCAATCTTTAATTAAGATTATGAGTTTTACATAAGAAAATTCAAATTATGGCTCCACAAGTGAAACGATTCTGAGAGGCAACCGACTTATCGTAATTCAAAGTATATAGTTTATATTAAAAGTTCATGTTAAAGTTGTTGAAAATGGTCCAAATGTATAACACTTTTGAATCATTATCTGTGAGATTTAATAACATCTGTAAAACCTTAGGGATTTACTCTGTTTTGAGGCGGCGATAGCTCTTGTGCCGTCGTCAACTATTTCTTTCCCTTGATGGCGATGAATGGATTACAACACCCACTTCGTATTCGCCACCCTCTAATCAACTGCCCTGACTAAGTGCTTTTATAAATACGAGTAGTACTGCCCCCTGAGATTATTTTCTCTATACTTTTTTTGATTTAAATAAAACTGAAGGATCATTGACAATATGGCTAAGAATGAGTAATATTAATTTTTAATTAAAATTGTATCATATCATTAATCAAGCTTAAGGTAAAATTTTTTGCAATATAATTTATTTCATTGTTATAATTTCAATTGATCTGCCTGTACGACTTCTTCAGGGAGATATTATGTAAATGGTATATAATTATATAATTCATATATCCCTGATGAAGAAATCAAAGGCATATCGAAATGTTGGCTACATGAAGAAATAATTGTATGAAGCATAGAAAAATCCATTGAAATTCCCTTTTCAAATACTACGTGTAATGTGTAGAGTTTTAATAATGAAAAACAAAATTTGCAAGGAACATATGTGTTTGAAAAGCTTGTTATTATGAAACAAAGTTATTTAATTATTAAAGAGAATTATTCCAGCAATCAGAAGAAAGTTTCCAAAACAAAAATAAATGCTTAGCACTGCTAAGAGGAAATCAACTTAATCACGACGAGGCATCATACATATTTGCGCTGTATTGTATGGGGGTCGTTATTTGTGTATGATTTAAGCACAAGTGCTTTTTGCTATAAATATTTAATAAACTTTGGATATTTCGCTAATTTGCGAGTATTGTTTTTAGGGAATTATTTTAATCAAATAAAGTTAACTGAAGTCTTTAAGCTTGAGTAACATACATGCGTATGCACATGTACATATATTTAATCAATAAGAACAAATATAAATTTTTATTCATTTTGGGTTAAGCGAGTTTATTTGCATACATTTCGTTGGTGCTATTGCCAACTCAGCAATAGACCTTTAAGCATCATGTGTGTAAAGTATTCCATCTGTTATTCTTATATAAAACCTCTCAAATAACAAACGGGAATCATTAAAATTACATCACATTAGATTAAAAAACTGTTATTAGAAACACATAAAATAACAACTCATATTTGTCTGTTTAATTGATTTAATTCGTACATGTTCTTGACTTTCTTAGTCAAGGTTATAAGGCTAGTGTATTCTTAATATATTCTTAGTGATGAGACAACTAATCGCAGTCAATGGTACAAAGTTAACAAGAAAAAATTAAAATGTTTATACCAACCTAAACTTTAGAATGCTACAACGCTGTTTGAGTGATCAATGCGTATTTCCTGCCAATCGCCACTTTTTAAGAGACAGTGGTTCTTTGTAAATTAATGCAACATATGCAGATCACTTTAGTGGAAATCCGACTTTACTAAATTAACTAAACCTTCAGCATTAGTTTTTCAAATTATGCAATTATTGTCAATATTATGCATTCCAATTACCGAAGTAATGCTAACGCGGCCCTGGAGTGGACATTATTTCCCGGAGGAAGTAGGTTTTTTAATGCGGCACAAACTTGTCAAACTTGTTTGATTTTATTGTTTATTGTCATGTATATTTGTAATGCCCAAGCCAGTTGGTGCTTTCTTGTGTTTGATTTAATTCGAACGTATTCTTGACTTTCTTAGTCTAGATTATCAGGCTAATAATTTTGTCTCACAACTTGTACGAGTATATAATTGGTATCCCTCTTGGTGAAGCGGTTCTTATCTTTAAATTTAAATAAAAGAAAAAAAAAATGGGATGATCTGCAACATCCCATTTTTTTATGAAAACTAAGGTCAGTTTCCAACATACGTTGTATACCTTTAGCTCCTGTCTTGTTCAGTTGAGTTTTGTATGGGTGCAGGCTCAAGTCGTAACGCGAAAATTGTAAAGTTGTGGTCTGCCGAGTTCTTATAAAATACACGAAATCGACGATTCTACTGCGCACTCTCAAGGTGAACGGTGATGTTTTCAGCATATCTTACGTTTCATCGTCGTATGGATGTTGGTTTATTATTTATTAAATCAGTGAAATAGTCCTTCTGGTAGGATGATTATGGCGACCGTGAAATGGCCGAAATACGCGGAAAGTTACCCGAAAAAATTATTCAGATAAAATAATTTTATTATTTGTAAAAAGAAGTAAAAAAGTATATAACTAATGAAGCATAGAAATTCTTGTGTTTTCCTTTAAGTAGGTATTAGATAAAATAGTAATGATATTTGGACAAATTCTGCTCTTGAGGCTGAAGTCTGATGCTGATGAGTTACGCATGTACCGTCAGCTTCGAGTACTGAAATTTGAAAAACCAAATGTGTTCACCATTTTTAATTGGAGTCTGAAAAGATTCGATCTCGAGCTTACCAAAAACACATTAATTTGGTACTAAAAATAAAGCTTCCATTTGTCATAATTATTCAGGATATTCTGCTTGTTAATTTAAAAAAATATTGGGGTTAATGTAAACGCTTACATTATTTTAATAGAAAGTATATATAACGGGTGATCTTTTTTAAAATTTGGTGAGTTGTGATGACATGGCGATGTGTGACATGCTGCGCCATCCTGCTGAAACCAAAGATTATCCAAATTCACATCTTCCATTTCAGGCCTTAAAAGGTCTCTAGTCATGACTCTAAAGTGCTCGCTATTGATTAATATGGCGTTTCCAGCATTTTCGAAAAAGTGGGTCCCAATGACGACATACCTTCAAAATCCACACCAAACTACCGTTCTGTGTGTATGAAATGGATCGATGTCCTATTGTTTTGCAATATTTTCCAACGATGTTCAAGCGCAAAGCGAAGTATGATAGTGACTGATAGTCAATAATTCAAAACAGCCATCAGTGGCAAAATAACGTATGATTCTAAAAGATATTTATTTTTGGACCACCCGTTACATATTTATATATGTATAGTATGATTGCATACATAAACGATTACTTAATGAAGTTTCTTAATAATAATATTATTTTCTTGAAAAATTAAAGAAAGTATTCTAATGTATTTTCCTTCTTGATTTTCTAATGGCACTATTTATTTGCCTTTCGTGTAAACACTCGTTCTTCGACATTCATAACTTTGTACTTTATTTTATTTAAGAAATTCTCAATTTGTCAACACTGAAGTGAGCACTAAGTCCCTGGTATGTCTCTAACTCTCTCTCTCTCTCTCTCCCTCTCTCTTGCTCTATCTTCACCCCTTCATTATGCTTTCACCGTAAGGAAAACAAACATGCATGTATAAATTTGTAGCTTTTAAGCTCTGATGTCATTGAATTGTAAAAACGTTGTTTGTGAACGAGATAAAATAATCTCTACAGTGTCTGTGGATTAACACCAAGTCTGTTTAGGACCTTAAAAATACACACGACCGCAAAATGGAAAAGGTTTGCTGCACGGTAACCATATTTAAGCTCAATTGAATTTGGCTTTAAATTTTGTACAGTTCAGTTCATAAAGTTGGCCACATACAAATAGTGATGAAATTTTATTCATATAGAACATATTTGTACATACTCGTACGTAAATACTCACTCACGCACACACACACACGTACATACATACATACATAAAACACACAAACTTTTACATTTGTTGCAAATCCGGATAGGAAGTTTTTAACTTTGTTAACAAAGTTGAAAAGTCAAAACTTGAAATAAGTTAAGAGTGTCAGTATTGGTAAAGCAAAAGCAAAACTACCCAGCAAACAAAGAAATGTCACAATTGTATTGCCACACCCATTGTTTGCGGCTATAATTGATTTCATATTGCGAAGTATATTTCGCAAAGTATCTTCCAAGTTATACAAAAGCGATTCTTCACGAGATATTATTGATATTTATTTAGGATATTCACTTAATATCCTTTTGTTATGATATGCTAATGCTAATGTAAAAAATAGTTGATTCAAAATCAAGCAAACATTAATATATTTTTTTAAATTAACCAGCAGGATATCAAACCTCAGATTTATAGTGTATTTTCAGTTAAACTGTGTTTTTAATACCAAATTAATATATTTTTAATGAGATCGAGATCGATCATACACCAATTATGAAATTTTATAATAAAATTATTAATAAAAATAAAAAAATATGTTTTTTTAACTTTTTTTGCACTTTAAATTCAACATAAACAAAATACATTTTAGCCTTTAAAAGGTTTTCGCGAACAGAATTTGGTGGGAACTCCTATTCTAATACATCAATTATATTTCCAGTATGTCTCATACTTTTTATTTTCAGCTTAAAGAAAATTGTCTTAAATACTGATCTGTTTTAAATATAACAAATCGTTTTTCTTTATCCGTAGTGTGTTTAAACGAAAATCTCGCTTAAACGAAAAAAACTGCCAAAATCTTTTATATTCCTATATCTGAAATCTACTGTATGTTATGTGGATGTTGTATGCCACAAGCATACACGGCTATATTAAGTTTTAACTAACACCTCATTTGATTCATGTTAGTTTTAAGTGATTTAGATATATTCGCAGTAATCGTTAGATTGAAATGTCTATTTATTCATATCTATCTAATAAAAAATTACAATTGGTTATATTTCATCATAACAACGAGTCCTCACCGTGGGTGACATCATTTGAGGTTTTCACTTCTGTATGACAATCTATATAATTTATAATCAATAAAATCAAATATGCAAATTTTATGACAGCAAAATGTGTCATTAAAAACTTGCAACAAATTTAGTTTTACAATAATGCTACAACTTAGTCCTAATTCAGTTAATTTCTCTAGTGATTTTCGCTTCCGTTTTTTTGCGTTTACACTCGAAATTAAAATAAATTAAGCTAAAGCGGTGTCAGAAGTACAGCAAGTACGTATCTGGAATCAAGGACGGCTTTGGGATTGATTATCGATAGCACAAAGGCAATATACGAGTATATACTCCTACACATAAAACAACTGAGACTTTCCTACTGCATTTAAAAATTCCAGGATAAATTTTTTGTTGTTCGTATTTAAAAATTTAAGAATGCATTTTACTAAAACTAAGAAGAAAAGACTTCAATTTGAAATGAGTCTTTTCTTTCTGTGTAAAGTTCGAAAAGATAATATATTGTAGCATACAATGATCATGTGCAACAATATTATGTACGCGTCTTATTATGTCATGATTACGTTTATAGTAAAATAACACAAAAGTGTGCCTTAGATTTCAATAATAATATTTTTTGTTCGATTATATTAATTTTCCTTCGAGTGTACATTACTTTCATTCCTTTATTTCCTGTAACTGTGGCTTTGATATTTTTGCAATAATCTGCAACATCGTTGCTCATGTTTGTAGCATGTAAAAGGAGTGGCTTTCACTTACACACATGTACACCCATACATCTTAGAAATTATGGGATCTGAAATATTTCTGACTGTTTACCCAAGAGTATATTATTCTGGTTTTTCCTTTGTAGCCAGTGAATGTTGCAATTTGAAATGAAATAATTGAATAAAGAAATAAAACAAGTCCAAATGTTTTGTTATTTTTTGTGTGTTTTAATTTTACCAAATAGTTTCAAATATAATATTATGGGATGAGGGAGTCCAAGTTTGTTCTGGGACAAATATTATATATATATTGTATTACAATGTCTTCTTCCTTAATTAAATTTAATTCTTGCTAAATGCTGTATTGTTTCAAAACTTTTTCTAAGAGATAAAAAGTATTTAAAATTAGAATTTTGATGAAAAGCATTTAAGTGGTATCTAAACTTCATAAAACTATGCCTGGTATTGCCCATACTTTACGAGTATAATGTGTATGGAAAGAACTTTCTTGATTTAAGCCACAAAATAGAAAACCAAAGAGGAAGGAGGTTGTAATCCTTTTTCTTTAACTCTTTTATTATAATTTTTAGGAATATGTGATGAAGTTTAATAAGCTAATGTGTGTAATAGGGGTATCCTCTTGAGGTCTTGGATGCACATACATACATGTACTCGTATATAGTTAAGCCATGAGTTGGAGTTATACATATTTTATTTATTAATATATAAGATGAGTTGGATTTATATGGTTTGTGTAATTCCAAAGCAGATTAATTGGCTGAATGTTTTTAATTTGTTGTAGATTTCTGTGATGAAATATTACATTGTTTTCTTGTCACAAATACGTGTACCTTGGGATTAAAAATTTTTCTTAACTTGGAAATTGAAGATGAGTGGATTGCAGAATGCGAATGATTTGAATTTCGCTTTAGATGACGACAAGGATGAGGACTATTTGCCTTTAGAAATCATTGGAGCACTTCAGACGCTTGAAGAGCGGTTTAGGGATGAAGAAGTGACGCTAAAGGGCAAATACTAATGAAGAAGCTCCAAATCCACCATAACCAGACTTTGACAAAGTAGGTCACCTACCGCGATTTGTAGTTTCCAGGTTTGCGCATAATGCATAAAACACATTCGACACAGCAGGCTACCGACTACAACCTGTCAAAAATAGAATACATGTTACACACATGTATTCTATGAAAATAATAAACTACACATAGACCCGACAACTTTGAAAACGTGCATAAAGTTTGTGTGAAAGGGAGAGCTAGTCTAGTTGTTTTTATATAGGTATCTCTTCACACAAACTTTATGCACGTTATACAGAGTATATGCAAAATATGATTCGTACCTTTTTTAAACGTCAAAGTTGGGTATTCTGTGTATATTCTGTGATGAAAATGATTATTTTGACGACGGCACGGCAGGTTGTTGTCTGTGCTGCTATTGTCGTTGTAGTCAAATTAAATTAATTTATATTTTTGTTGGCTACAAAACAAAATCAGTGTTGACAATATAATAAAATATGTAAAGCAAATTACCGATTAGAAATATTTTTTATTGCAAAATAAAAAAGAAAATTCCAAAATTTATGTGTTATAATATATATGCGTCAAGAATTTTTAAATAAATAAATTAATTTGTTTTATTGTGTTGTTTTTCTTTCTTGGCCAATTTAGATTTGATTTGCGTTAGTTCCTTATTTTTCGGCTAATCAGGCCTGATGTCTTTTTATGACAATAAATTTCAAAAGTTATTTATTTCATATTTTCCCGACGTTTCGTGAATTTTTAGTTCACTTTATCCAGGGACTCGTCTGTTTTATTAAAATAATAAAAACATCAAGATTTTACAATTTTTTTTAATTTATCATTTCTTTAATTGTTATATATCATATTGACTTGAGCCAAAAATAGCAACATTGTTGAAGAATAAAAAAATCACAGGGTAATAGCCTTTTTAACATAAAAATTAATTAGTAACATTTATTAAAGATGTAAGGAAAAAAAACTATCCTGAACAAGAACTTTTAAAAATTAAAAGCGCTAATATGCACCACTGAAATACATATAAATGAATTGTTCCAACAGCTGTTTACCATGTAGCTGCCGCTTTCAAAATAATTAAGTAGCTGACTACATGGTTACATTTGTAGACAACGACATTTGTAGTCGGTGTTCGTGTAGCCCGCTGTCTCGAATGTGTTTATAGTATAAATATCCAGAAAATTTATTACAAATAAGTTTTAATAAAAGCCATTTGCTTTCTAACCAAAATTATTTTTCAAATTATTATTGAAAGCAGTTGTACTATGAGAGTGAAAATATAGAGATTATAGCGACAAAAGTTTAGTTACCAAAAATATTGATATTCAAATGGTGACTAGCTGTAAAAGGATGCAGGATATTTTTACAATTTCACGATAAAACTTTGATTGACTTTTTGAAATTCTCATTTAAAAGTTTTTATATAATCATACGAAGTTGAACACTTTTTCCAACATGGTGGTTTAAGTCTACTGATGATTCAATATTAGCTTCGTGTGAAATACAGTCTTATGGACAACTCCACTCACAACAAATAATAAATTTTTGAAAAAGTTTATTTTGTATGTAATAAAAATCCTTTTCAATATGGAGGAGTTTGTTTTTAGTACCAACGGTGTTTCTAAAATAAATCGGCCCAAACGTAAAGGAAAAAGTGCGTGCCAATACTTTTTCCTTTTCTTCCATGATGAATTATTTTAGTCTTTTCTTATAGATTGTGGATGGGGAAAAATTCAGCAAAAAAAACGTAAGTGAATATTATCTATTCGAAATGGAGAAAAAAAACTAACTTGCAACAGCGCAAACTTCATTCACCTGGAAGCTTTTCTAAAATGAATTCAAAGAAATAGGAAAAGTTTTTAATAATCTTCGTATATCAACTTCAATATAAATAAATAATAATAAGCTGGCTTATTCAATCGGTAACGTTTTTGAAAACAATTTATAAGGGGGTCTCATTTTTTTAGTTGTGATTTTCATGTGACTTTGCTTATGCCTGTGGTCTCAGTGTTGCAAAAGTTTTATATTTCAAATTTAAGAAGATAATCATTAGAATTGCACACTTTAGTAGAGTTTATCCTAGTGAAACTTCTGCCAATAGTTCTTGTAAAAGTGATCAGACTGTGCAACCTCTAAATATTAAGCAAATAGAAAGAATTTGGAATATATAAGTTTAACACCACTGAAGCCCGGGCCACAAGCAACATTACATGAAAATCACAACTTTGAAAAAAATTAGACACTCTACTGCATATACTTTGAAAATTAATAATTTCATTCTAGTAAAAAGAGAATATTTTATACTTAAAAATATTGTTGTTACTCAACTGGGTTGGACACTAGAAATTCTTTGCTTTTTCTTTTAAATGTTGCTCTTCTTTACCACAAATAATTTCCACAAGCATTTGAAAGCCCATACCATGAATTTCAATTAACTTTTTATAATTTTTTTTGTGAAATGGCCTTCAGATCAATTATACTACAAACAATTTATTTCTATTTATTTCCCATATTTCACCACTGGAAGTATTCGTAAATATAAATAAATGACTTAAAGCTCATTTGAAACACATTTGAAAACGATTAAAAAAGGACGACGAAATTTTAAATAATTTAAAAAAATATAAATATTTATCAAATTTGTTATTCATTGGTTAGGGCCAATGAAATGCAGGCATATGCTCAGCAAAGCCAATAACAAACAATAAAATATAGTTTGTAATGATTATAATTCTAAAAATTAAATGGCATAATGCCAAAGAGCCGACAGGATTTTCCCCCTGGCTTTCCTTTCCCACATAGTTTTTAATTGAGGAATTTTTTCTTTAAATTTTTTTACGAATATTAATGCTTTTTCTGAATATTTTTTACACTTTATTTTCTTCTTTTTATGTAAGAAAACTACTTGTAATATTTTCAATTTAATTTTATTAACACATGGATTCCTTTAAATCCCTAGAGCGATTCATTAATTCAATTCCCGTAGAGCTGCCTGCATTCTGAGTCATAATTAAGAATATTATTATAAATGTTGTATTGAGATTTTAAATTAATACTTATACACTTTCTCTAAAGCAATTCCTCCTTTTCAAAACAAACACACAATCTATGTATGTACGTATCTAATTTCATTTACCACTGATGACCTCTTGAAACCGTATAGAAAACTCTGACCATTTTAACACCCTGTATGAGGCGCCAAATGTCTCAGTTAATTCGAAATGAAAATGGCAGCACTCAACATGCTCTTTCTGGCGCACGCACCGACAAACAAATACAGACGAGTGCACACTGAAACATGAATATGGCCATCCGCACAGCAGATTATGGAAACAAATGATGCCACATGAGACTTTATAATATTTCAACGATAAAAAAGAACATTAAACGTTGAATAAATTCAACAAAAGTCGTATGAATTTTAATAGATAAACATATGAATACATTTACATCTAAGTTTAATGAAAAAAAGAAAAAATACTATTTACACTAAAACGAGTAACTTTCAATTGCCCTATTTTTGGAAAGGAGTTGTTTTTTTTTCTAAAAATTAAAATTACCAAAGGTATTTGCATAAGGATATTAGTTGTAAACGTTTTTGAGGAATTAAAAATTATTTGCATGCCACAAAACCTTGTAATGAAATCACCACCTTTACTCTAATTAGACAAAAGCAAATCAAAGAAAAAACCTAATGCATTATAATTATTTGGAACAATTAAAACTTTTGAAAAGGCTTCTGTATTTTAATGCATAAACATTAGCAATATCTCATCAATCGTTAATAAATGGTTGCCAAAGTAAACGTTTTTAATGAAATTGTTTGAGTTTATTGTATCATCTTTTAATGGCCCACCAGCCAACCAAGTAATAAACTAGGCCAGACCGGGCAACTAACAAAAAGATCGACCAACCAGCCAACACACATATTCACATACAAAATGAAAAAAATATATTTATTTCAACTGAACAGGGAGTAGGCCACCTTTTTCACCCCCTTGCAGTTAAATGTTTTGCATTTAACATTTTCCTTTTGTTGTTGCTTTTGTCGATTGCTTCACCGTTCGGTATTAAACTGTTGCAGATGCAGTTTCCCAAAAATATAGAGAATGAAGTGGGTATAGAAAGAATAAAATAACAGCAATCACTTGAATTGCAATATTTAAAAGTGAATTGGAAAGAGGGGAACGAAATAAAATTGCAAAAAGTATGTTGTACAATGTTTACCTTGTGTTGCAAGTGGAAATCATTTGTAATATGTTCCAATGAATACTTTGAAGTAAAGGAAATTGTTAAATGAAAGGAATATTTCAAATGAATAATTAGTTAAATAAAGTAAGAGGAGGTAGGAAGGGCTGCAGATTCTTGGAATATAAGAACAAACTGTGACAAAATGTAAAAGAATGTAAATGAAATAAATTATTGAAATATTGTGCTAAAAAAGGAAAAAAAGACCATATCAAAATTGAATCAAATTAAGGGGGAAAACAAATAAATCCTTGTAATATTTTTTTCTTTTTTCTTTATCAATAAGGGGAACTTTGATAAACTTATGCAGATTTTCGTTGTAGAGGTGACCTCTTCACTTTAACATTTTATTTGTTTGCCAAGCCATTTGTTTTGAGTTTGCGACAGGATATTGCAATATTCTCGAGTAGAATTTTTAAATTCTCGCCGTCACAGCTGAGCAATATCTTGGCGAAAATTCACAACAGGTGGTCTTTTTTTTATGACATATTTTCTTAATTGCTAAAAGACATATTACCGACCGTCATCTAATATTCCAACAACCATAGCACAGTGTGAGATTGAGGCAATCTAAATGGAAAAATTCAATATCTCCGTAAATTAATTATATGGAGGAATGATTTTTGGCACAAGAGGTTACTAGCCCAACATGCAAATTTCGTGATAATATGGGACGACTTTTACAAATGCCACGCCTACCTGCCATGCAAATATAACATGCGTTGGATTATGATTATAATTATAGTTTCATTGGTCGTTAAACCAACTCATCAGTGAACTTTAAGCAGTTTGAAAACATTCAACTTCATTTCTTTATGCCAAAACATTCAAATACAATATGAGAATTCTATATCGTATATGAATACACTTAGAATGCTTTTGTGTAAACAGTATACCAAAAGATTTATACCCGACTGTAGTGTATTATATTTTTCTTGCAACATGTAACTATGCAATCAGATTCCCTTTGGGAGCTAATGACTGTATTTATAATAATATTGTAATTTATTATTTGGGATATCTTTAATATAGTACAAATTGTCGAATTTCGAAAATCACTCATATGATTAGGAAACTCCTGATTTATGCGGGTTACTGAAACTGAAGAAATTTAGGAAATAGATTTGTGTATAAAGGGATTGATAGTTAAAATTAAGAAAAAACTGAATCTTAAAAAAGCTTTGCAAGAAAATATTCAAAATATGATAAAAGTTTTAATGCATTTTAATATCATTCCCTGCTGAAGGGTATACGAGTAGAGGAATCAGCACAGCCGAAGATATCACTTCAATTTGTTATTTCCAATATTTGCATATCGCCACTTAATACTACTATATCGTGTAATATATGAAGAGAAAATTTTCATCAAATGAAACACAGCACACAAATCGAGTCCTTTGGATGGCGTTAAGATTAATCCATTGTTTAGCACTCGACATGAATGGCTGTTGAAAAACAGAACAGTCTGAAATTCTTTGAAAAATTAAGAACATCTTTGAATACTTTCAATATCCCGCAATAATAATCTATGAAATAATTTTTATATGATTGAAAAGTATTTTGTTTAAATTTCATATCATTTGCACACAATTGCCTTGCAATAGAATAAAACCACCACAACATCCTGTAACGCAAATTCGAGAATCCCGATTGCTCAGAGTCTTTCAAAGGGAGTGAAAAACAAAACGAGAAACGCTAAATAAAGTTGTTTGGAGGCAAACAACAGCCATAAAAAACAATTAACAAGTTTTAAATCAGGAAACAACAAATTTTTGTTTCCTTTTTGTGTAGCAGGTGTTAATAAATCATTCTATATTGCACTCAAACATAAGCAGTTGTATAATATTGAAAGTAGGAAATAAAAAATAATGTGAAGAAACATGTAAACAGTTTAAGTGGAATTAAATTTTAAAAGTGAATAGGATACGGTTTTTAAGATCAACACTTATCTGTCCTTTATCATATACTTGACTGATATTTAGGAATCATATAAGCTTTGGCATTAGCTTGACATGGTATTTTTCCGCAAAATGTAATGCACACAAAATTCACTTTTTCCCATTTTCTCTTCAAATCACGTGGTGGTCTGCTATCAATTGCTCTCAAACAGAATTTAAATGACGCAGATTGTTCAAATTTTGACAGAAATCAACCAGCAGATGCTCTTGAAGAATTCTGTTGAACTCAGTTTAATTATCAAAAATTTGGCATTTGAGTACAAACAGAGACGTAAGGTGCTCGAATTTCCTTTTTTACATCCATGCAATCGTCTATCTTTTGCACTCACTTAAGTATTTGCATATATGATCTAACACATAAATTAACACTATGTGAATAAGTAATACTTTTTCTTATTTTATTTTTAAGAATTGATTTTTCTTTCATTTTCTTAGTTGTTGTATTGTTTTCCTCTTCTGATTTTTTGTGTGATAGTGGTGTCAATAACTGGACAAATAATTCTATGCATATACATGTGTCCAAACTGACCTCAACTATTGCTTTGCTTCATCTATGTAAGCTGTTAGAAAATTGCTCGGGAGTTTTAATGTTGTGCATGTTGGAGTAGTTGTTAACAACTTGAAAATTCCAAATGTAAAGAAACGATTTCTTGAATTTTTAAGTTGAAATTTAGCATCAGAAATTGTCGTTAAAGCAACAGCAGAAAACTTAACAAACTATTAAGAGTACACAACATATATTTATTTACAAAATGCTTTTTTATTATATTTATGAAATAATACTTGGAAATTAACAGCTATTAATAAAATTACACCTCTCTTATGGAATTTCCATGATGCATCATACTACGATTAAAATCACACAAGGTACAGCGAGATATGTTTAATTTGCAACATTCAGTTTTACCATATACTCGTATGAATTATACTAAATTTGGAAACAATGTTTCTATTTTCAATTTACTATATACTCGTAGTGATTGTAAAAACTTTTTAAAATTTTATAAGTTCATTTCATATTCCTGCTTACATCATTTACTTCATTCATCCTTTATTATTTGCCACAAAAAAAAATCATCAATTTGAAAAAAAAAAAATTGTGTGTTGAAATTCTTGTCAACATACGTGTTGCAACTATTTGTTGCACTTTACTTGACAACATCTAAATGTCGTCGTTCACGTGAAGTGTTAAACTTTTGTTTTTCGTTTCTTTTGTGCTCCCCTTTTCTCTCTCTCTCATATTTTTACATTCCCTTTCAGTAATACGAGTATACAAAAAATTCATATACGAACACAAATATATTTCACTTAGTAGTCTGTTATTATTGTGGCACATAAGTACAATGTCCTTTATTTTTATACAGTTACCTGGTTTGTATTGTTGTTGCTAAATTATAGGTTTGCTACGGGGATGTGTATGTGTAACCTTAAATAAGTTAATGACGAAAAGTGGCTACTCATGTGATTCTGAAAGTACGTGTATGAAATGTACGAAAGTGTGTGAGAAAATTGTTAAACATTGTTAGACAATTGTATCAAACATTAGGTTGATACATAATGACGTGGGTTATTTTGTTGTGTAAATTGAACATATCGTTAAAAATGGCAGCCAATACAAATTATGACATTGCTTTAGGCCATCTTTATTACCGCATAAGTATTTGGATTTTTTTCGCTATAAAACAAACATTTGACGCGAATCATCAAGCTGCCTTATGCAGCGATAAATCAGGATATATATTTTTATCTTGAAATATGTGCTGCACCCTAAGAAAATGAAAAAACTTTGCAACTACTAATGTGCAAGTGAGTATGACTATAACGAGTACATTTGAGTTCATACATGTTGAAATTTTTGTTCAACAACAATTATACTTTTCTAAATGGTTAGAGAAGACGTCGACTATGATGAAATCGGTAATGGTGGTGGTGAAGATGTTGATGATGTTAACGACATTAGTATTGTAAGACTATTTTGTTATGAAGCCATTGTTTGTGGCAACAGTTGGTTTACAATTACAAAAAAAGTTAAAAATAACATAATTAAATATCCTGGTGAAAAGCGAGAGTTATTAAAGATTTTTTTCTAAATTGAAATTGATTTTTCTGGATTAAATACAATTGCGGAATTTGTCAATTAAGATTTTTCAAATTATTTTTATTTAAAAAAAGAAGAAAGCAATTTTTCGATGGTCGCCACACCATCATCATCAGCGTTCATGCACCTGATTGTTAGCACTTATTAGGTGGCTGCTAGGATTAAGCAATATCACACATTTCTTTACAATGAAAGAATACGATAATTAAATGCTTCTAATATATTTAGCAACAATAGCAATACAAATCAATAAAAATTCTCGTGTATTTGTTATTTGGCTTATTTGCTCCTTGGCTTCCTTGGAAACACTCTTTTTTTCAGCAGAGTGAAATCAAATACATTTTCGTATACTTTTTAAATGAGTGATTTGCTTAAGTATCATTAAATTACTAATAAACATTGTCACCTTAAAACGGACGAAAAGCATTAAATACACTTGCGAACTAAGGAGGGGCTTTATTGGACCCCGAAAAACAATGCTCTTGCATTCTGCTGTGTAGGTGGGAATTAAAGCAAAGTTTTCCTTGTTGAAAGAAAGAAAAGGTTACAAACATTGCGAGACTAAAATATAAACTAAATAATTTTCCTTAAATTTATCTTATATTTGCTTGGATATTTATCAATTTGCAATAGAAATTATAATACTTATAATTGAAATTTTTCGGTATTGTAACCAAGAAATATTTAAACTATTCAAATTTGTTTGTTGTGGCTTTAGATGTTCATTTGCTGACATTTTATTAGACGTTAAACCAAATCATTAGTGATTTGAAATAGTTCAAACTCAAGAAAAATAAAATGGACTATAAATTGTTTATTGTTTGTATAAAAGCATTCTAAGCCCACTATAATTATGTATTTGTAGTATTCATATACTATAGAAAAGTCTCATATTGCATTTGTTATCCTTCAATTTAGATTATTACTTAAAAAATAAAAGAGAAAAAGAAACGGCCGGCGTAAGGCCATTTTCCCAATGCCGCCAAATTTATTTTCTTTGCAAAATGACGATTAGGTTCCAATTAATTGAATAGTCTTTGCGAAATTGAACCTCTCCCTAGATGAAGTTAAAATTGTTGTAAACGATTTTAATTCGCACTATTTTCGAATCACTAATTATGGTTTTTTATTCATGATTTTTTCTAAAGCCTTTTTTGGGTAAAATTGATTTTTTCTTTAACACTTTTTGTAGTGACAGGTCATCAAAAAACTAATTGCTTAAAAAACTTTCCCATTCCAGATAAGAAAATTGTAAAAAAATCCTTTTATTTTTAATTAGAAAAAATTATTCTACAAATTGTATAATAGCCAAGTAATTTATAATAATAAATATGCTCTTTTATTTAAAAAATCCTGTTCCAACTGTTTTTCTTTAAAAGAATGATTTCCTCGCTAAAATTTAACTAAATTTATTTCTATATTAATTAAGCTCTGCTATTTAAATACAAACTCCCTATAGTTTGATTTTCTAATTATAGTTACCCTTCTTTGTTTGAATTTTTCTTTAACTATAAGTTACTTGGCTACAATTTGTTGCAAAGTTTTCTTTCTCAATTATTTTCCTAAAGGTAATAATCTTCAGAAAATTAGAAAATAGAAATACTTGTCTTGTTTCTTTTTAGTTCTCAAACAATTTCTTGTCAAGCCGCTATCCCCCACACCCACCCGAATTCCTCACAGTATTTGTCTTTCGATGTTCTTTATTTTTTGTATAAATCTTAAAACATACTTTGTATTTATCTTGTATTTGCATTTTTTACGTTTTCATGGCATCTGTTGTATATTTTCTCTATGATATTTATTCTGCTGCTGTTGATTGCGCAAACTATTTGATAAACTTCCAAACAAATTTTCCTAATGAGCTGTTTTAATGACACTCAAAAAGTGTCACTTGTTCATGTAGCTGTAACAGTTGCTGTAGTAAATAGATGAAATAACATTCAACAAACAACAACAAGAAAAACAAAACAGAAATTTAAGTGAAGAAACAATGGGAGAAAGTTTACTTAAATGGAAGAATGAATTAGTGAGAAATACAAGGAATAAGACGAACTATAGATTCACTTTAAGCGAGTGAAATAAAAAACCAAATGATAAAATTCTCTAGGTAATAGAAAATTTAACTAAAAGTATAATTGCTGTTAGAAAAATAATTAGAAACATTTTACAACAATAAATTTCTTTTGTGTTATCTCTCAAATTACAATTATAAATGATAGTTAAAAAATTTGTGGCAACTAAATATTTTGAATTTCGATAATCGCTCTCTTACCATAAAATAGCTTAACTGATCCAGTCAATACGACCACATTAAATAATTTTAGCTTTTCTAATAAAGAAGTGACTTAAAATGAAATGTTTTCAAAAGTAATCTGATCAAGTTTTATGTATAACATCACAAGCAATGAATAACAACATTTGCAACACCACCAACAACAGCAGAGTGACAGGAGAAACAACAAACTTTTTGTAGAAAAGAAAAGAAAAAATAGAAACTAGTGTAAAGGACAAGTTGTCTCTTTTCTCTCAATTATGTAGACTAAAGACTAATTTACATTTTAGCAATAAGAAAACTGACTGCAACAAGGACGACGAACACAACAACAAGAAAGTTTTCGATAGACTTTTTAACTGACTGACAGCCTTGAAGTACAACTTGCCATAATCATAATGACATGTTACAACGACAGCCGCAACAGCAATCATTTTTACATTTTCTCGAAGAAAACATTCCCGCACACTCACTCAGCAAGAAGAAAAAAAAAAAATAAATAAAACAAAAAATCCCTGAAATCTCCTATTTAATAGAATATTTAATAGTAAATATCAAATATTTTTTTAGTTGCTCTCATGTTGCTGTTTACAATTTATCTATTTTCTTTTAGTTCGTAAGTTAGTATGCGTTTCCATTTCCGGTTTTTGTTGTGCCCCTGCTTGTCTTTACCTCACAGTAGCACAATAAGCGGAAAACTATAACAAAACTATAACAAACAAATAATATTTTCTTTTACGAACACACAATGTAATGACTAGTCCTTGGAGGTAAAAAATTAAATAATTTTTTAAAATAAATTTCTTGGGAAACACGAGTAAAGAACCTGAAACCGTTTATTTGGGAAATTGTTTGTGGCTAAAAATAAATTCGAATATTTTGGACATGGGGGAAATATGGGCCAAAGAAATAATTGCTAATGAAAAATAATTTCCTGTTTATTATTTAAAAATATACGCTTGAAGTACATACACATGAAGTACTCTTGAAGTTCACGTATAAGTGAATCAAATTTAGTTGGAAAATTCAGTTCAGCTTGACATCAATCTCGTTTGGATGTTCTATAGTACACGTGCTGGAGGACTCGTCAAACATTCATTTTGAGTTTGATTTGGTATGGTAAAAATATCAATACAATACAATAATTATTGTATGTATCAAGATTTGAAAACACTACGTAATTTTTTAATTAAATTTTTTTGTCAATTAAATAATAATTTTTTCACCGACGAGGATACTCAATTGTATTTAAATATTGATATATTTGTAAATTTATAAAAGAATTTTATATAAAATAATCATGATATGGAACAGCCATAAACAATAAAAAGTTAACTAAATAAATCAAATTGATTTTATTTTAAATATGTAATTTTTGTGTATGGATATTATATTTCAGCTGATTTAAATTTTCATTACCATTTCGTACTATATGTCTTGCATATCGCGGTCGTTTTCTTTGTCTTCCTCCATCTAAAAAAACCGTTCCCTGCGAAGTGTATCTTAAAATGTGGTTATGCTTGATGAATGAACACAATACACGTTTCAAAATTCGTCATCCAGCATGTCAAAAATTTAACAATGTTTGATTTTTCATCCAGCATCGTCTATGTATGCATACATACATATGATTTTTCATCAATAACACCATCTATGAGTATTTTGAACGTGTATGATCTCTACAACCATAACTAATATTTTGGTTCTGCTCGCTGAATATGTGCCCGCCAAATTATGAGTAAGAAGAATAAAAAGATGCTAGTCGATTTATATGTTTATTGTGTTGTTGTTGTTTTTCTAAAACTATTAAAACTATTACACTATTACTTTCATGGTTTGCAATCCACAAGTGGAAGAATATGATTGAATTCTATAGAATTCTCATATAATATTAATTGATTTTTGTATAAGTATGTGAGTTTGAATGGTTTTCAAACATGATTCTGCTAAAAAGTACTGATGATATGGCTAGCGCTAATGTAATGCAGGCATACCAACAAAAACAAATAAATTTAAACATTTTTATTATTTGTTATGTTTATAAATTAAATATACATTCACAAATATCCTTAACTGTCCATTTCTTGATGGGAAATAATTATTTTAATTACTAGCGAAAACAATTAAAATAGAAATCGTTCTAAGCAAATGTTCGTTTAAACCGTAATAATTTTATTAAAGAAGTTGTTCGCTATAATTGGTAGAAAGCTTGGCCTAGCCCAGTTTTCTAAAGGAATAAACCAAGGGATCAATTTCGAAAAAGGTACTGCAAAGTTTCGTAGTCGAAGTGAATAAACAATTTTTATTCCCATAGTTGTGCCACTGCCCACTTTTTTAATCTTCAACTTTTGTTACCACATAAACTTTAATGAGTATGCAAAATTTAATACAAGTAGGAATTGTTACGTAAAAACTGTTTAAATTCATTGTTTATTTTGCAAAGGCGTGACACTGGAATAATCGGGGAAAGTGACCGCTAAGTTTCAAAGTCCAAATACACGTACAGGTAATTAAAATGAAAGCATATATTTAATATATATAATGACAACTATTCAATTTGTGAATTCAATGTTAATAGAAGATTAATATTTGCAAAGAGTTTCATAAGAGTCTGTCAAGTAAAATTAGTTGAAAAAGAACATAAACTTTTTGTGAGTATATTTCCCTCCCACATTTTAAATGAAAAAGTTGTGCCACAAAAACTCAATGCGCATACAAAGTTTCACAGGGATCGTGAAAATGGATGTAACTAACATAAAACATATAACTTTTTGTGGACGTGACTCTGCTCCATTAAAAAGTTAGCCTGGAGGTGACGGAATTCCATAACTTCGTTCAATGTAGTAAACTAATTAACTAATTAATTTAGGTAAATAATTACTAATTGTTTTTTATGAAAGCAAAAGTATTTGCAAATCGAGCTTCACTGAATTTTTAGAAATAGTTCATATTATTAATAATTATATTGTTAATTTGACTTCAAAGAAAGTTAAGAAAATGAAATACTGAATTTTTGCTAAAATCGAAAATCTCTTCTTGCCTCCACTGGAATGTACTGTCAATGAAGCTCAATGTGTGTGCAAAATTATATAAGAATGTGTTAAGCAGAAGTGGCTCAAAATTATATCGCAAAGGAAAACATGGTTCATAAAATCATAATTGCACTTTCTTTTCGATGTTTGGAGTGATGATTATGTCAAACATAATATGTTTATCATCATCAATATAAAATATATTTCCATGTTTGTCAGAACTGTATTATTGCTATTTATTGTTGATAAGAATAATATGAAGAAAATAAATTTTTGTATTTTCGTATGTTTTTATTTCAAATACACACGTGCACTTTGATATATGAGGCGTAATCAATAAAATTACACATGTAAATACATACTGATATACCTCCTATGTACATATATCCTTATGCATGTAACTTTCGGAACTTTTGCATTGGTGTTCTTCTCTTTGTTTTCTTATTTGCTTTTTTATAATTTAGAATTTTACATTTAATAAGTTTTTAAAAAAAATTATTTTTGACACTTTAAAGATGAAAACAAAAATAAATTTTTATTGGAAATATGTACGTTCTTGTAGTATAGGATTGTCATATTGAATATATGATAAGAAACGATCATATAATGTTACAAGATTATACTCGTAGCATAAAATGTTCAAGTTAAAAACTAAATGATCAAACTCCGCTGTAATTGTAGCTATTTTATTTGCCTCAATCATGTATGATTGTAATGAAAATAAAATCATTGTAATGATCCTGTTCAATAATAGTATTGTTCAATAAGTGTATTGTTTGGAAAAAATTTCAAGAAAATAATAAATTAAATTGATAATATTTTCTTTTCGTTGATTCAGTAAAGAAAAGAAAATCCTTTATACATAAACTATACACTACTTTGCTTTTATTAAAAAATTTAATATAAAATATAAATTTATTTTTATACAGTGAAGCATTTCTTTATTTTATTATTGAATATTACTGACCTCGTTATTGAAGTTATGTACAGCAGTTCCTCATAAATTCTCTTAGATGGCGTTGTACTTGACTATCATTATCAAAAGTTCTTACTTTTGAACTTGATATAATAGGGGTTTTCACACCGAGCTTGTTAGTTTGTTAGTCATTAATCGTTACTTTTTTACAAGCATTTTGTTTTTGTATATTTAACGCGCTACCGGATTAACATTTAACAAATTAACAACACGGCACCCCTGATAAAATAGTTGTTAGTTGGTAACTCACAATCAGCTGTTGCAGTTTCTATATAATTGTAATAAAAAAGTAATTAAATTGTTTACAATTGTTTTTTTACACTTTCTCGTGGCATGTTTTATTTTTTCAGAATAACAAATTGTGTCAGAACAATTAATCAGCTGTTTTGCTACTAAAGTTACCAGACTAACAAGGTTTTAAAAAAGGGGTCGTTCACAGTTGGTAACTTTACCAAATTAACAAACTACCGAGTAACAAATTAACAAATTCGGTGTGAATACCATTAATATTTTTCTCGCAGTTTTCTAACATCTAAATTCTTACCAATACACTAACATTTTTAAAATCTTATTATAAATTCTAATGCCACTGTCTAAAGTTGTCAACACATGTTTCCTAACATTTTGTCTTCAGCGTTGTTGTTTTTGCTTTAACTGCGTGCAGTATTAAAACATGATTTTTTTATTATGTTTTTACTAACATTGTTGTTGTTTTTGTTGTGATTTATGTATACAGACTTTTTGTTTGTTATTTCCTTTTCAGTTTTATTTTTCTTCACAACTTGTGTTTGCAAAACTTTTACATATATTTTTTTTTAATTTTTAATAAAAATGATTGACAGGAAACATTTTGAATTTAAGAGCAAAGAAATTTATTGAATGTTTATGAAAAATAAAGGATCAGAATACATATTTTTTTGCAACAAGTCTAAAACAAGTCTATTTTGTTATGAAAAAAAATGCAGAATATTTTTTGTCAAAAAATATTTCAATAAATCTTGCTGTCAAGGTCTTATTATAATTTTATCATTCAGATTTGATTTACATACAGACATACTTATTTGTGGACATAAAATGATCTATAATTACAAATTGTTTTCTATAAATAGAAAAGTACAAAGAAAATAATTCTGGCAAGAAGCCGACTTCAATACACAGCAGCAAACGAACTGGTCACAAAACCCAAACAACAATGGCCTGGTCTAAAACCCGATATAATCCATATCTAGTTTATATATCACTCTTAGGAACTATTTTCTAATTATTATTTCGAGTAGTCACTTTGTCCGTCCGATTTCTAATAAAATTTTTGTACAACAAAACTGAAAGCTACGCTTGCGAATAATAAAAGTTTTTTTTTCAAAATCGGTCCATAAACGGGTGGGCAAATTGCACGTCCGATTTTCGAAAAAAAAAATTGGAACCAAACTACAAGCAAACCCTTCGAAACAATTTTTTTCTTAAATCGGTCCATATATTGATATTTCAAGCGGGAAAGTCGCTAAAAAAATATGTGGCCATTTTTTTTTTCAAAATCTGTTCTCAAATGATAAAGTTATGCGTGTACAAACATTAAAAAATTAATATGAATTTATACCTCCCACTTTTTTTGAAGTCGTTCAAAAATTATATAAAATTTCATAAAATGGTTTCTTTAAAAAAGTTTTTTAGAAAAGATTTTTATCTTTAATAAAATCAATTTTTGAGTTACAAATATTTTTTTTAGCTGGCAATAATTGCTGGTGTAATTATTTTTCAATATTAAGGTGCTTTGTCTAGATTTATTTATAAATTGTTTAGTAAAATAGTCACGTGTAAATTTATTTTAAGAAGCACGATCCAGTTCTAGGCATAATTACCGGATTTTCAGGTCTGATCCTTAGTAAATCTGTATCCAATATTTAGAGACCATTTTGAATATTTTTATATCAATCATCATTATATTACAAATTTCATAGTGAGACACCGGAAATATAAAACAAAAATTAGTTAATCAATAATAAATAAATTAAGAAATTCGCTTAAATTTTGTTTTTGTTTTTAATTTTGTCATCCGGAAATTTGTTTTCGAATCTTTGTAAATTTTTTCACTTGATAAAATTTCACTTTCGTAGAATGCATGTAAATATAATAAAACAATAATTTTCCAAGTTTTATTAAAGAAAATATCAATTAAATTGTGAATTCCCCTCAAAAGGATTGAGGAATATTCTGCTTATAATTAAAAAAAAACTTCCTTTAAATAAATCAAATAAAAACAATATTTTTTCAAACAAAAATATTAAAAATAATAATTATAATTTTGATTAATAAATATGTTTTTAGCATTTACAGGTTAAAAAAAAAATACTTCTGATTTGTTTATAAAAAAATTAACTTTAAAAGATTCCATTATCACTTTTTTTATATGTATATCATTTGATGTTTAATATCGGTTTAAATCACAATTCACTTACTAATTTGAATAATAGAAACGGAACTGAATTAAACTGATGTGTATCTTGAAATTATTATTCTTCTTCTCTAGGCGCATTTAATCTTAAACTTTTGTGTTTGAAAGCAAAAAACAAAAGAAACTTAGAATAGATATTTGTACATACATATATAATTTGTCTTTCTCATAGTTTGAAATATAATTGCTGCTATTTTGCTGTATCTTTTATCTAAATTACTTTGAAAATAAATAAAGTTTTGAGAAAATTTTCCGTTTAGTCATAATTTTATGGCTTGACTATTTTGTTTTAATTTGTTACTCGGAACTATTTACTTAAAAAAAATGGAAATAAAAAAGTACAAAACAATAATTATGTATTATGTCTGTGCAGCAGGTCCAACTCGAATTTCGGTTGCCCTAAATACTTCCTATATCTGTATCTTTTGCATCACAACGAATGTCAGGCATTCAAAAATTAATCGCTGAGATGGCTGAAAATGAAAAAAAAAAAATTCTAAATTTCTAATTTCTAAATAATTATCATGCCCATGTATATCTTAGAAACAATTGTTTTGAACATAAATGCCGAAATTCTGATTATCGTATATTCGTCTATTTCATGACATTCGGATTCATATTGGTATTGAGACAATTGTTTCCTTTTAAAAAGATACTCAAGTTTAAAAAGCTTAAAAAATATTATTATTTTGTAAGGATTTTTTGTAATAAAAAACTTTTTCTTTAACTTAAAATAGTTATCCTGCTTGTGGTAACTCGCTGTGACCTCGACCGCAGTCAGCGCTTGTTAAAGATTCAGTGACAACAAATGATTAGAAAAAAGGAAACTAATTCATTGTCCGTATCATCATAATGTTCTAATTTTCATTAATTCTTAGGAAGTCTTCCGTATTCTTGTGAAGTTTTCGCCTCAACTCTGTTCCTATCAAGAGCCATCTGTTAGTTGACTCCTGTAAAAATTTGAACAAGCTGCATCCTTTAGTTTGTGTTTGACAACCATTGGCAGCATACTAACAACACAACAAACAATTATACTCAACGTGAGTCTATTTAATTTTTTGCATAAGAGCATTCTAAGCCTACTATGATTGTAAATTTTGTTATAATTCATATACAATATTGAATTCTCATATTGTATTTGATGCGTATGGCATAAACATCCGAGGTTGAATGTTTTCAAACTGCTTAAAGTTCACTGACGATTTGGTTTAGCGACCAATGAAATGTCGGCATATGAAGAGCTAAAGCCACAACAAACAATGCATTTTGCAAAAGCTGTAACTGTTTTAACGATTAATTGCGGAGAATATCCCGAGTAATAAATTTCAATATTTAATTATTTAGATATATATTTTTTTATTGTTAGAGCCCGCCAACTAAGTGAGTGTCATTAGCTTTGGTAAACGTGTTGACTGTAATACAAGTTCGGGTTTAAATGTAGTCGAAACAATATCACTAAACAAATTAAACTATTTGCACAAAAGCTAAATATATGATAAGGATTATTTTCTTCATATGCAGTACAATATATTTTACACACTGTGGTTAATAATAGCATCGGAAGTACTTCCAAAAAATCATTCTTTCATAATATATTGAACATTACTTTAGGCAAAATAAGTGTGATACAAAAAAGATGATATCTTGCAATGAAAAGTGGATGTTAAAATCATTGGGTAAGATCAGAATTCCTACAAGTTGTGGATCTGCATGAAAGTCCTTATTTTTACTATTTTGGCAGCGTCCGGATGTTGAAGAGGATATTTAATTCTTTTTCTATAAAAACTGCAAACATATGTGATGAAAAATTCAAGTTTATTTATTAAAATTTTATATAAAAGCATTAATTATTTTTCTTTCTGTAGTGTGGATATACCGCCCTGCCGTCTTTGCCACAAACAAATTTGAAAATTACTTGTACTTATTTGCCCTGCTTTAGTTAACTTGTTTCTATGGATCTATGAAGAGCTTGGCATTGCTAAAGTTTAGGTCATACCTTTTTATCGTATATAGTAAAACAGTTCTATCGTAAACGATGAGGAAGTGTACGAGTATGTTCACATATTTATGTACACATACATATAACAACTAGCCGCCAAAAATTCCATCCATATCTGCCAAAGTAACTTAAATTAAATAAATAGTACTCAAAGGTGTTAATTCCACTCATTAGTCTTCATCAAACAAAATTATAAAGATCTGCATCATAATGTTACAGTCCACTAAGAAAATAAACAAACAACACACAGGTCGTAATCATTCTCTCCCCCGTAACATCGTGTAGCGCACATAATTTTGCAACAACAATAAAGTTCATTATCACTATCAGTTATTCACTCAATGAATCACTTAGTTGACTGATACTTGAAGAAATTAAAAAGAAGTGAAATCGCATGCGACAGTCAAACGCTAGAGAAGAGACAACTATTTGAAAAATAAAAAAAAACATCATCATTTTCAAGTGTAATTAAATGTGGAAACAATTAGAGAAATTAAATGATTTGAGCTTTTAGACTAGATACGTCAATTATTTACATCACAAAGTGAATAGATACAGTGGCCTATAGGGAAATGCAATCACTTTGAAAATGATCAATACCACAATCTGGCGACAGAAGAAAATCGCGTGACCTCTGCAGCTAATTTATGGCAATTATTTTAAACGTACTGGATATAAAATGTTGGAAATTAGGACTGGACAGACAAAAAGTTATAAATCGCCAGCGTTAACAAGAGGTTAAAAATTTTTAAATTAGAACTGCAAATTGTGTCCGTTTAAGAACTAGTCAACTGACATTATCATATACTTATGTGATAATTTTATTATGTCTATATGTCTATAAATAATCTGTCTGTTAGATATCACTGATATTTTGTATTCGTTCTTAGAAGTTTGAGTACGAATAGTTCTTATCATATGAGTATTAAGACTGTCAATGTCAGTATATTAGTATTAATAATTTCTTATTTTATTTTTATTTTTTCTTTTAGTTGCTCTTTCATCAGTAGCAGGTGAGTACTTTATATTTTAGTATAAGCATTTGAATATTTAATATGAAATTTATTTACATTCTGGCTTTTATGTCTATAATCGTGGCAAAATTTACTTCCTGTAGCCAACACACCATTGTTATGAAACTTTTCAAACAGGAGTTTTAAAGTGAAAAAGTTTTTCACTTTAAAACTCGTTAAAAACTTTTGACATCGCTTTCATTACTTATAATTTCATTAAAGTCAAATTTGGTTGCATAGGCCATCAGTTATGATTGATAAACTACTCACGTGGATCCATTGTGGTCCCCTAGTCTTGCCTAGGTATAAATATTGTTGACGTATTGTAGAGTCTTTGACCGTCGAGCTTTTCGGTATTGAAGCAACTTTATTCTCGAAAAAAGAGTTTATTTCGATTTCGCAAATCGTTTATTCTGATTATTCCGGTATACTAGGTTTATCCTTATTAGTCACTTTCATATTTGATAATCAGTAAAAAAAAATTCTAAAGGGTTCAATAAGATTTACAACGTGTGATTCGGAAGTAGCGAAAATTCAGATCTTTTCGAATGGTTAGGTTAGGTTAGGTTGATTGGAGGGGTGTGATAGCCCATGTCATACGACATACACTTAAGCCAGTGAAGGCTTGTTGTATGCTCCCTTTATTATCAGACACAAACTGCCAGAGTTCTGCGGCAGGATTCGAACCTGGGACATTCGCACTACGAGTCTAGTACACTACCTACTAGTGAATAATTTTAACATAAAACGTTTTTCTCTTAGATCCTGTTTACTGGATCTGAAGTCATGCTCAAGATCTTATGAAAAAATTATTGTTTGGAAGCACTTAAAATGCTACTCGTTCTGCATTCCATTTTATATTATACTTTATATCACAATCATCGTTATCAATCCTTAAATTTTTTTATTGCTTTATTTGTCTTTTAGATTAGAACTAGAACTTTGCAATAATAGTTTATTATGGCAAGTTTAACAGTCAATGCTCCCAACACCGCAAACTCATGAGCGTGCAAACCAGCAAGTTTACTAAGTACAAAAGATGCCCTAAAAATTCAAAGATTTTGATGTACAGAAGAGGAAATCTTTTCTCAATTGCAAATGATTTTAAAATAGGCTTTTGTCTTAACACAATTTTCTTCTTAAATGCCCTAAATTAAATTAAGAGCTATTTTTACCATTGTAAGAAGTGCGGATATATTTTTAAAAGAAATATAGTGTTTTCATATAAATCTAAAAAATAGGGACTTTTCAATTCGATCAAGAACTTCCAAATTTAATTTTCTAGGAAGTTGAAAAAAAATGTACGTATATATACATGTTCCTTTCACTTTCCTTTCCACGGGTTGTTGTTGCAGTTGTTTCCGCATTGCTATTGTGTGTTTTTTGTCTTGTACAGTTTCGGTAATGGATTCTTGTTCCAACTAATCGGTCTGCTGTGGCAGGTCTAGGATAATGGGGGGCTGCCATCTTTCGTTGCCTAGAAACAACGCCCCCTCTGTATTTTGGTGTAGTGATGAGTAACCTGGCTAATCTTTGATTCCTATCCTTTTTACCAGAAGATGGTGGCTCTGCCTGACCTTTGTTTGTTGTGATGTTATCCTTTTGTTATGGAGAGGGTTGGTCAGGGAGCACATTGGATGGATTCTTAGGAGGGGGTTGAAGCCACTTCATTTTTAAAACTTGAAAAACTATGGTGAAAAATGTTTATCCTCTGTCAGGGAGCGAATCTGAGGTACTCGATTTTGTAAACAATCACTTTAACCACTACACCACGCCACCACGCACACTGACGGATGCTTTAATATAAATGAAGAGAAATATCCCAGTTTTATATCCTGGCTATCGATGTGTATTTCACACATTATACAATTTTTTTATATAAATATTTCCAAGATTGTATATGACAAATTGTTACGAGAGAACCTCTAATTAAACTTACTTAAAATTTGCATTTCTTTTCGCTAATTATTTGCGAATTTATCTTATTTGGTGACCTTCTACGAAAGATGTGAAAATTATTTTAAATAAAATAAATAGAACAAAAGTCTTACCATCTATAAAATTTGTCATAACAAAGTTATAATTATATGCATAAGTTCCTTTATTAGGGGCTAGAGAAACCTTTTCCAAATCTAGCACGTGATTGCACGTGATGGTTTTCTTCATTTTAACTTTTATTTTCTGAAACAGGAATTATTGAATAAATTACCAAAGAAAAATGTGCTTTTCGCAGTTGACATTGGGGTAAAAGTATAAAGACAACAAATTAAATACTTTAACGTTTAGATAAGAGTGTAAATATAATGTTTAAACTGTCTCGAAAGTGTTTCGGCCATTTGATATCATTATCTCTACAACACTTTATGATTTTGTGGGTTTTTCATTATCTATAGATGGTTTTTTCTACGCCGCAGTAGATGTTTTTTCTTTTGTTTATTCTTGACGTCACAAATTTTGCTTTATAAGACAGAGGTCTGTCTGGTGATTGTTCAATAAATTTTCAATTTGCTTAGAAAATTCATTTTAATGTCAAAAATGTTGAATTTGCAACATTCATTTTGGTGGCACTGTTTTTGAGAAGATTATGGCATTAATCGTTATCAGTACTTCTATAGAAAAAAATACACATTTTAGTATAATATCATTTTTAGAAGTTTTAAAAACTGTCGCCAAAAAATTTGCTTAGTATTGTAAAGTGTTATCTGTGTTATTATTATCTTCTCACCTTTTTTACACGGTTCTTTCGGCCATCAATCAAAAGAATCTATTAATCAAAATCTATTTTCCTTTCGCTATTCATCCATATTGTTTGCAATTGATAAATAAGTGACAAAAACAAAGAGAGGAGGAAGGCGGAAGTAAATTCTTTGGGAATAGAGTATCATATTATTATTTTTGTAACGATATTAACGAACATTAAGGTAAAAAGAGCTTAAAACAAGTAGCATGTAAAGTGATGGATAGGTGTGAATAACTAACAGCCGTAAGCAAAAAAAAAAAAAAATTAAAACATCTTTATGAGCAATTGTTAAGTAAAGTTGTATTTAAAAAAATTAATCATATGAGAAGAAGTTTTAAAACAAACTTACATTAAACCCGTCCTAATTTATTGTTTTCAAAAATAATTATTTACTTCAAATATCTTTCTTCATGTAGCACATGGGGATTCCTAATGCATCTTAAATTAAAGCTTGAAATGTTTGCTTTCAGTGGAGGATTATTATTTTTTGCAAATAATGAAAACTATCATTATACTATACAACTGGATCAAATTATAAAACCAAAGAAGAAAATAAAATTATAATAATTAGTGAAAGTGATGTACATGCAATCATAACAGAATAGAAAAAAGATTGATTAATTGCAACAGAGGTCGGCCGACTTTATTTGCATTAATTAGGCGCCTTCGCCATTGAAAGGGCTGGAGTCCACTAACTTTTTGTCAGCAGCTTTTTAGCAATAAATAAATTGACCTAAATTTTGTATTCCATTAAGGTTAAGCATTGCAATAAAGCAATGCTTCATCGAAATTGGCTCTGAATATAAATTTTTTTTTTACTTATTTTGACCAAAATAATAATGTTTTCTGTAAAAAAAAATTATAAAAATTATGGTGGCTGTTTTAATTGAGCTATTCCCCATACTGAAGGCCCTTGCATAACATTATAAGTATTTACAAATAAACAAAATGATCAAAGGGTTTTTCCAAAGCGGTTAATTTGGTCTCAGTCTGGTGCAGACCTTTCCTGCAAAGCCTTTAAAACTATTAAATTTCTATTGCGTTGCATTAAAACTGTTTCTTTTCGCATTATTATACTCGAATTTCCCACCAAAGGCAGTAGCTGTATTAACCAAACCACTTAAATTTCTAGCGTCACAGTTTTTATGCGTAAAAAAATAATAAATAAATAACGAAATTAAAAATACTATAATGAAATAAAATAGTTTTTCAATATTCGTTTATTTTCAAGAAATCGTTCATAAACTCAGCTTAGAAAACAGGCTCTCTAACTTTCCAAAAAAAAGTTATTTTGAATGCGTCTTTTTTCAATAAAATTTTCAATATTCCGATGTTTAAGCGAAAAACGATTGAAGCTTATTTTAATTTGTGTGTTTTTTTTTTAAAGCACATAAACTAAATAATCGTATTGTGCATTATGATTTCATTTTATAGAAAATAAATTTTGTTGGTAGAATATATACCGAATAAATTGAAATAATAAATATTTATATTTATTTACAAAATATATCAAAATTATTCAGTATTGAAAAAGTATTTATTTTTTCTTATATACCTGCTTTTTGTTGGTGGTAATGCCAACTCATCAGTAGACTTTCGACCAACATGTTTGAAAAACATTCAACCTCTTAAATTGCATATAGATCATAGTTTGCTTAGAAAACTATTATATAAACACGTGACCGAACACTTTTGAAACATTACGGTTGAGGTCTACTTACATCGACACCCATGAAAAGGAGGTATATAGATTAACTTACCCCCCAAACATTTATTTAATATATGTTTAAATTAATTTTTATTTCTTTAGCCGCCCATAAAAATGTCATATAAATCTTTTATTCTTAATAACGAAAATGGTTTAAAATGTTTTTTTTTCGGAGATAGAAGGACAGTGTGTGTTTTATTGAAATTGCTGCCGTGTTTTAAGAGTTATGACCATTTGAAATTGTTACCAATACAAACATAAAGCGCATACCCAGCAAACATACGAGCTAAAATAATTCTGTTTCAATAAGGACAAACTGCTTAAGTCTGATTTTTTGGTTTTTCAGTAGAGCTATTTTAAACTTTAAAGCGGATTTTTAAAATTTAGTTTTATTGCTGATTAATAATTTGTGAATGAAGTTTTATGGTTTTAAAAAATAGTTTAGAGTTTTTTCTAGCTCCTAGTTCTAAACACATGTTGAGATAAGTTTTTCTTACATATCATATTGCACATTGAAATAAGATAAGCAAAAAAAAATTTTGCTATAACTTCCTGAAAAATCGAGTAAATTAATTGAAATTTTGCTAGATAGTACTTCTAAATTGGGAAGTCCTAATGGTGTTATTAGCTCAATTTTAGCTTAAGTCGACTTAAGCACTTATTCCTTTTTACCACAGAATTTTAAACTAAATATTGAATGATGCTAAATATTTATAAATAGTTTAAGCCTGTCTGACATAAGTTAAACTGTAGAAATGGTTCGCAATTCGGCTAGTACCGGATCACTACCTTAAATGAATAAATCGATTATAGAGTGTAATAATTTGTCGTTAAGTATTAAAACATATTAATCATTATAAATGGTTCGAATCGTTACTAATTCAGGATCTTGTTGAATTTATCGCATATTTCTTTTTTGCTCGATAATTAAAATTAAACGAAAATTCTTCGGCTATATGCACGTCAGTATCAGATAAAAATCTCATACATTTTTTATAAAGTTTCTTTGTTTTATGTTAAAATTTTGGTTCACTATTCCTCAGAAAAAAAAATAATAAGAAAACACAAACACTAGCAAAATGTGACAAAGAAATCTACTTATTCATTTATAAATATTAACATCCAAATGCAAAATATTCACTAAGGTTAAGGCAGCGTAGGAAATATTGAAACAAAAAACTCTAAACTAAACACATTAATTTTCATTAACCCAAAAGAGCAGTAGTACAAGCCAAATTTTCTGTAGTTGAAACTCAAGTTGAAAAAAGTATGAAAAACATTTTGCTAAAAAAAAGTCAGCGTAATGTGTTTTACTCTTTGCGTATTTTTAAGGAATTTAATAATTCTGTGATTTTCATTTGGAAATAATGAACGTAGGTTTGGCACTGGGTGGCAGTTAGTGTTGCCAGAACTTGATGACAAATAATATATGCTACATTTTGTTGAAAAATATGCTAAAAAACATGCCACAAAATTTGCTAACAAGAACATAAAAAAAGGCATTTAGTTGGATCAACAACATAACCACCTTTATTCTATTTGGCGTCGGCGATTTTAAGACAACAACAACGCCAAGGATCACAAAAAATGCCGACGACAAAATCAAAGGCAATTAGAGGCAACATCAACATATTGCCAACTGGAATACCGATTTGCAACAGAAACGGCGTTGTATTCTATTGCCGTTGCCAAGTAAAATATGGGTGAATATAATATATTTTATTGATCTTTTTAGCTCATTTTTAATAGAATATTAGTTAAGAAAAAAATTGCACATTCATTCCTTAAAAATCGAAGGGGTCTAAATTATAGACATAAATAGCATATACGCTCATATACATACATATACATCTATATAAACGTACACAGATGTATGTATGAATGCTCTAAAAGTAGTAGAAAAATCATAATATTTCATAAAGAATGTATATTTTTTAAAATTCTTGCAAAGTTTTTAAAATATAATAACGAAATTTGTATTGAAAATCATCTTCATGTCAATACTTCTTGGTTCCAATCTGCTTAAATAATTGAAAAATCATAGAGAAAGCGGCACTTTTCGTGTAACAATCATTAATGCATACTTGAAAATGAATTAAATTTTATTTAAATTATTTAATTTTTCGGAAAGATTCAGACTGGCTAATGGCCAAAACCGAATTAACCGCGTCTTGTTGTAATCAGTTTCGTGTATTCGTTCTGACGTTGACTAAATACATACACGTTTAGGGTCTACATTTAATCATGGGAGAAAAAGCGCTTTTAAAATAACATTTGAGATTTCTTCAAGTCAATAATTTCTATCAGCTGTGGTTGTTATTGATCGAAAATGTTCGACCCATTTAAATTGTGGCTGGATACACAGCACCGTCAATCATATACTATATAAAGGATCTTTAATTAAGTGCTTCCTATCTTTAAGTAAAAATGAAACAGAGGTATTATTGAATTTTTTTGTACATTTGAAGGGCCTATCGATACCTTTATATACATATACAACATCCTGAAAATGTCTACCGCGGTTTTGCTGGTTGGCGCACATCAGAACTGTCAAATTTTCCATGATTCGGGCTGAATTCGACCGATGATACGGTGACTTGGTGCTAATACGCATGGATTTGGGACTTAATAAAAATTCTAAATCGCACTATCTTTGTAGCCAGTTTACATCACCTCCACGTAAGATGAACATGCCCTTAAATTCTTCGTGCATACTGTCCAATGTGTTACAAGCTGTGTGGCAGGCAGTGCTCGACTGTTGAAACACATGAAGTTGATTATCATTGTTCTTTAGCGCTCGCAGTTAATGGTGTTGGCGTGGCTAAAGTCATTCCAAAAAAAAAATATAGAAGGATGATGCCGGGATAGACTGGATGCTCCCAGATTGGTATCGTCCTAAATTCGGCAATTTCGTTTGTTGACGTTCCTATTCATCTAGAAATGGTCCTCAGTTTCCAACTACTTCAGAGCCCATTTAATGCACACTCTCACGGACAGCGGCTAGGTTTTCGGGAGATCTTGCGTTTAGTCACCAGTGGATGTTGGTGGGTGTTGGTTCATTATTAACTGAAACATTGAAAATGGCACGTATGTCGATACAAGTCTGTTTTCAAAACAGACATGGGATGACGGAATTATTTGAATTATTTTTAATTCAATAACGATGATATCAGCGCAACAATTCCTAATTTCAAATTCTATGAATTCGAATTTTCTATGCCTCAAATTAAATTATTTAATAAAACGTTTTTATTTTCGATGTCAATAATCCCGGTGTTGATAAAGTTTATTTATAAAGTTATTTCCCACAAATGGTGTATTTATGTATTTTCGTTGGTTTGGAAAAGCTTTTTGTCAAATATATCACATAGAACAGATTTTAAGGATTAAAAGGTGAACCGTTTCGTCCTTACACAATTCGCATAATAACTTTTCTTAATGACATTTCTCATTTTTGTCTATCATTGCCAAATGTAACCTGAGCTCAACTCGATGTAATAAGATTTTAGATATTCCGCAAATAATCACTTTGTATCGAAATGTTCTAAATGTGATAGCAATTATGCTAAATTGGCAACAATGCTGAAAGTGAACATTAGAAAGATTTCGAAAAGACCAGACAACCAACAAATATTTAGTTTTAAAATATCTGAAACTTTTGCATATTAAATATTAGTAAAAATGTTAAGCAGAAGCGTGGATTCGTAGCGAATAGGGAATGAATAATGGTAGAATTATTCATAATTTCCTACAAAGTTTTAAGAGGGCTAATTACAATTGTATCTGCTTTAAATTGTGTTCAACAGTTTCGGATCCCTTGGGTATTTCAGCTTTTGATGAGGTAAAAAGAAACGTCAAATGCTTAAGAAAAAAAGATTTTAAAGACTTCTGCTTCCATTCATTAGAAGGTAAACGAAAGTTATACAAACTTTTCAATTAAGCTTTATTTAATTTGCTTTCAACACCTTTATTCGTTTCTACGAGGTCGGTCGCATAATTTAAAAACTTTTCAAACTTTTTTTGATAACGCATGAAATACTTGCGAGCTTTTCATCTATTTCTTAAAAGTAAAAACCCTTTTTCGAGAAAATCGGCCGTAAATAAAAGGCCAGTAAAATTAGAACTTCGACGACAAGAAAACTAAGTAATTTAAAAGGCCATTTTTTGGACTTTAATATGCAACATAGGGCTTAAATACTTTCAAATATGTTATACATACAAAGATTTCAGTAGAATACATTTTTGTTGAATTTTTTCCATTTTCGGACCAAGATTATCCGCTGATATTGGCTGTGAGGCATCAGAATCTTCAGAGGTCTGTTCTTGTTAAAAAAAAAAATACTTATTTTTGTATAAAAATAATTGTTTCTTTAATTCTAACAATTAACTGTTCGTACAAGGATTTTCATGTAAGAAAAAATAAATAATTCCTTACTATTGGCAATTTTGTACTCATTCCCTGTGGTGTATTAAACAATTGTAATTTAATATAAAATTACTTTAAAAAAATCAAACAATCCGCGAATAAAAACAAAAAAGGGGAACATCTTTTAGCCACAAGCTTATATTAATATATTAATTATATTGGAATGCACTACTTCCGGTTTGTAATCTCGAGATTTCCATAACTTTCCCAGCAGCTCCTTTTTTACTGGAAAATTAAGGAACATTGTAAATTAAAGTGTGTTTTGTCAAATATTCATTAAATTATCAAATTTAAAATTGTAATTTTAAAATAGTTTATTTTAGTTTTTAAACTTTTTAGTTAAAAATGTTGAATTTTAAATACTTTTAACTTTTGTTTCATGAAAAATTAAAGACTTGTTAAAGTTCACAAAATTGTTAAATTTTTTTATTTGTAAATAACATAATCAGAATCAAAAATTTATTTATACATATATGTATTTATTTTAAAAATTAAAAACTTAACACGACTTTTCTATACCCATAATATCGATCCGAAAGTATTAAAACTTTTAATGGAATTATTTAGGTCTGCCATTGCAAGATATTCTCTTTTTGAAATCCTGTTCATTGGATCTAAAGTCATGGTCAAGATGTTGTGAGAAATCGATTTTTTTTTTCGAATCCTATTCACACCACAGTTTGTTTTACAATGAAAATCGTCCTTATTACACATTTATTATATTTTTTATTTTTATTTCATGCCTATAGATTACAAACCTTTACAGACTTAGTGATAATCAGAGCTGCGTAGTAATGATTCCTTTAGGAACTAAATTATTCTCAATTACAAATTACAAGGAATTTAAATTAGTAATCGATTCCTTTCGTCCACAGCAAAGGAATTGATTACTTTTTCAATATCTTAGGAATCATTACAAAAGTAATTTTTTTAACTCCATTACTTTTACAAATCCTCAGAGGAAAGTTCATTCACGAATATGAAATGTGAAATTTTGTTGTGGTCAAAGTTTAAAATCGAAACAACTCATTGGACATTTTTTTTTTTAAATTTTGTACCTTATTTCTGGCAAAGTTAATAAAAGAAAAATAGTTGGAAAGAAATATAATTTTTTTTTTTTAAATTGTGAAATTAACAGCAAATAACAAACAACAAATAAACAAAAAGAAATAGGTTTTCTCTATATCATATTAAACTACAAATAAACTATATCACTTGAGGAAATGTGCGTTGGCTTTCATTAAAGTCAGCATTTCGAAGTGATCGTCGGAGAGAGCATGGCATCGTTGTGTATTTACAATGCCTGCAAATGAAAATAATCTCTCAACCGGCGCCAAGGACGTCAACGGAATGTTTGACTTCCTGAATGCTCTCTCTATCAGCAGCAATTCCTTCAATTTATTTAAGTTGTTAAAGAAAGGATCGTCAATGTACATAATTAATTTCAATTACAAAATATAATTCCTTGTAATGGAATTAAAAAAAATACTTTTGCAATGATTCCTAAGGAATTGAAAAAGTAATAAATTCCTTTGCTGTGGACGAAAGGAATCGATTACTAATTACAATTGCTGAGGAATATAATTGTAATGTAATTGCATTTACCCAGATCTGGTGACAATATTATAATATAAATATTGTTAACTTCCGATTATATATAATTTTTTTATTTAAGACTCTTACTCTCAGAATAATCGATTAGGCGCTATAGATTATTAATATATAAACATGTTTGACGAAAGGAACCATTGTTGCTCGCAGCATCAACAAATTGATACTATTTCAAATCCGACAGCTAAAGGTAGAGAGGAGAGGCCAAGTTGAAACATTAAAATTGATCTTGCTCAGCAGTTATTCAGAGCTGGTATAACTTTGTATGTGATCGAAAAGAAAGGAAATGCTTGGCATTTTTCTTCTTTCAAGGTTGCAGTTCTGTCCAAGTTCTTTTAATTTAATTTTTTTTAAATGTTATATTCGTTGACTGGGGCTCAACTCGGAACTTGGGAATATTATTTCATCATGGAAATACAGTAATGACACTAAGCTTATATATATACATAGTGTAGCTGTGGTAGCGATATAGTTAAAAAGAACTCCCTAGATGGCCATAAAAATTCAGAGATTTCGATATAAGAAATCCTATAAATTTAGCTCGCTTCCGAGTGATTTTAGTATAGGTTTATCAACAAAAAAATATATATATATATATATATATTTCTAATGCTCTTAACTGAATTACAGACTAGTGGTCCTACCTTTTTTAAAGAAAATACTTTAATTTACTACCAGAAATATAAATTTTAAAAGGATGTGTGATTGCCAAAAGTCACAATGTGTTTTCTGTATTTAAAAGTAGTTAAAAATCTAAGAAAAATACTGTTTTAATTTAAATATTAAGAAATAAGTAATTATCAAATTGATGCAGATTTTTCAACTTCTCAGGAAGTTGAAAAAATGTTCAAACGGATAGTTTAGAATGAAGGAAAATGTCATTCTTTATCAACAATTTCCATTTATATTCACCGGGACTAATTGAACTATATTTTTATTATATTGAAAAAAAAAATATTTTATTCTTTGTGTGGCAATTTTCACATGTCAGATCGGTTACTCGTAGTTCTGGTACCGTCCTCGTCGAAAGTAACGCTACTGCAAATAATAAATAATTTTCTAAATATTTTTTCCTACTTTTCTACATCAACATTTTAAATACAAGACGAAATTTGTGTAGAAAAATTTTGAATATGCTGTTCACGTCATTTAGATATTTTGTTAGAAAGACAGTAACTTATCCTTGCAACCAAAAGAGAGATGAAGCGCACAAAAAAAGGTAAAATGTTTGCCTTAATAAAAATGTATTTTATGTAAAAGAGATTCAAATTCATTTTTTATATTCTAGGCTTCTTTTTCACAAAGAGTTGCTCATTTTGCTTATTTTTTTAATAATTTTATTTCATATATTCTTTTTTTGTACTTTCGTCGTTATTTTTTTATAGCCTTATATTTGACTACAAAGTAAACTGGAGTAGAAAGTATAATAAATTAGTGTCTTGTTTTTTTCACTATAGTTGGGGATAAATGTTGGTAATGGAAGTGCATGAAAAAAAGTAAATTGTATATAAAATGCTTTTAATAAACTTCTAAATACATAAAAATTACAAACGCTGTAAATACAGACATAAATACATACGAGTATGTACGTATATGTATATAAACTGTTTCAAATGTACGTTTTATGTATAATTCTTGTGAAAAATTATTCATTCATTTATGCACAGAGAGTTGGAAATGTGAGGAAAAGGAATTGGAAGACTTTGAGAGTATCAGAAGGTGAGCAAATACTTAAAAAGTATTTATTCATTATAACAGAAGTAGGGATTTTTATGTTGAATTATGTTTTTGCGTGCTTCCATTTTTGTTAACTATAATATTTTGTATCGCTGAAAACATCATATAGTCTTCTCATGCCACCTATAAAGATGTATTTTTTGGTGATGTTTGTTTTGACAATTAGTTACGATCGGAAGTGAAGCAAAAAAATACTCATAATAACAATTTTAATTTATCTGCCTTTTGTTTAGTAGTTTAACTTAACTGCACAAAATCTCTATTTTCTCTCTTTATTCTTTAAAATTTCATAAAATGTCTTGTTTTAAGTGCATTTGTGCCACATGTTTTGGCATCTTTGAGTGCTTTTAAAGAAAATGTACGTGTTAACTGCTTTTGTTTTTTTTTTGTAATTATTTTTATTAAGTGCTCTTTGTGTACCTGCATATTTGCTTTCTATATCTGCCAGTTTTAGATTAGTTTCATATAAAAATTCAAAAAGTGGTGCGTACCTTTTAGTCATTGGCAGCAACTTTTATTAGAATTTTATAATTATTAATAGCCAAATATGTAAACTTTTATTTCGTCCAAAAAAAAAAAACAATATTTTATTTCTTGTTAAGAACTTCGCCTTCAGATAGCAGCCCATGGGAGTAAATTCACCCTACATATCCTTAAGAAATTCTGAAACCCGAACTGCTAAGTACTAATCAGAACTTCTTACAAAGCTCAAGAGACTAGTCAGTGACACTTCCCTGAGACATTCCAGGTCCTGAATGAAATTATTGTCTAAATGTCTAACCCTGCGCTCTTGCTCTTGTCACGTAATAATGCCAGGAGTGTCAGCGACCCTTTTCCATAACCTATTTCGCCCATTAAAAGTTAAAGAGACCTGAATATCTCACAAGTAGTGATTGTGGACCACCTGAGTTCCTTCTCCTTTAGCGTCTACTCCCTAAATTTATTCGACAGGTCAATAAATTTAATGCAGATATCACCTCGTGAGCCGAGCTCACTCTCGCTTACTCGTCAGCCGTCTCATTGCCCTAGATGCCTTCATGCCCCGGCACTTACACTTTAGAGCAAAGATTGAATGCATGCCAGCACGCACTCCTGCTTAACTACTATTGAATAAGGAGCCCTGCTAGCAGGCCGTCCACAAAATATTGATTGAACCGGCCGTAAGGTGAACCCCTTAATACTTTTAAATACTTTTAAAGCTTCTGCTATGATATATATCTCTGCCTGAAATACGAGTATGGTCGAGGTGTCGGGTAATCTGGGTGAGACCGAAAGGTCAAGGTCCCCAGAGAATACCACCGATCCATTTTCGACTCGTCCGCTACACCGGATTACAGCTCCGTTTTTCTAGTCGTTTCTACTGGGTATCTCCATAGTAAAGGACTTGTTAACGCTCTGATTCTAAGGCCCGATTTGGCAGAGATATGTATACTTATTATGGATACCAAGGGATGTTAAGTCAAGCAAGTTTCTAAACCAGCTTATGGAGCAGAACTCAATGTACCAATGCTCAGCGTAGGTAGATATGTACTTCTCCACTTCAATCCATTAGTGATTTTTAGGTAAGAATAGATCTGATCACTGCAATGTGCAGTATATTAAATAAATTTAATATGTCTTCTAAACAGTTTTTTTTTTCAATTACCTCTTCATACCAAAAGCGTTCAGGATTAGATATTTGGAAAATGGACTCACAGTTCTTGTCGTTTGCTTTTCGCTCTAATACTTAAATTGAAATTTATTATCTGGAATATCCTCCCCAACTAATCATTCTAAAAATTAGGGTTTCAAAAATGTATTGTTTGTTGTGGCTTTAGCTGTTCATATGCCGACAGTTCAATAGTCTAGTCGCTAACCCAAATGTATTTTGAAATATTCATATGCGATAGACAATTCTCATTTTGTATTTAATTTATTTGGCATAAGCACATGAGATTGAATATTTTCAAACCGCTCAAGGTTGTGCTAAGGCACAACAAAAAAAATAAAATTTTCTTTGTAATAGTTAAAATTCTTTTACGAAAACCTTTGGTTACATTGAATTCCACTTAATATTTTATATAATTTGGAAACAATTCGAAAGTGGTTACTATATTCATTTGATTAAATAGATACAAGGTCTAAAAACCTTAATAACATTAAGCTTTGTACACACGGTTGTCAGATCTTACAATATTGTAAGACCTGGCAACATACTAACAATGTAGTGACAATGAAAAATTGTCACCCAGAAGTAAATTGTGTTCAGACGATCGTAAGAAAATCTTACAATTTCATTGTCAGTTAATTGTCTGACAATGAATTTATGTGCCAACAAAAATTGTCAGTTCACACGATTGTCAGATTATTGGATGACAAAAATTGCCAGATCTGTTGTTAGGCATTGTCAGAAAATTCAAAGCATATGTCAGAAAATATTATCTGAATTTATGTATACATAACAGAAAAAAAGTTAAATTATTAAAGTGTGATACATTATGGAAAAGAATATAGCAATTATGACAATTTTAAATGGATATTTGTTTGAAAGTAGTGAGGATGAAGATCCAATAGTAAAAAAAATGTCGCAAAGTTTGGGTAAAAGATTGGGTTCGTTACCGCCAGGAGGCGGGATTTTATTCCAAATTGCTCATCCAATTAAGAACTGACGAGCCGGATTTATATCACAACTTTCTACGAATGGATTCCGAGCAGTTTGATTATTTCCTTGGCTTAGTAACTCCACATATTAAAAGCGTACTTTTGTGTTTCCAAAAACAGCATTGGTTTAAAGTAGCGCCAAGCAATTTGAAAATTGTCATCAGTGCCCTGGCCTGATTTTTTTACGAAGCTTTTCGAGATTGCAATTGAAAGAGGTACGCAGATTTGCCCATTTCGCTTTGCAATCATTTACACTAACAGATATGGTATCTGCCACTTCCTGCCACAAAACATCTTTGGGAAGTTTATATTCGGCGCAACCGGCGTCCCATAAACTTTGCCGTACCTCAACTTCCGAGATCAACTTTAGCTGATCTTCATGAGACCAAACGGTTTCAACTTTTTTACGATAGGATTTTTGTTTCGGCCTTGTTTTCTGGACTCCGTTTGTGGCTGAACTGAACATGGCAGTTCAATTGGCTGGAAACTTCTGACAATCATGTCTGTGCTATCATCAGAAGCCATATTCATTTTTATTTTTGGTATTTTATTTTTTTAGCTTTTTTAATTTTTATTTCTATAATTATTTCACAAATTTCACTTTTCACATATGCTTTTACAGCTTTGCCAATAGAAATATTTTTCTGACAATGGTGTTATTGTCAGGTGCATAAATTTTCTACATCTGCCAATAAAAAATTACCTTACAATGTCTGCCAATTATCTGACAATGCCTGCGATAGGTGTTCTCACGGTTGTCAGATGCCTGACAATATTGTCGTCTTACAATGGACTGACAATGGTTTTTCTGACAACGTTGTAAGTAAAAAATTGGCAGTTCACACGATTGTAATACATTTTCAGACAATTTTACTGGCAATGTTGTAAGATCTGCCAACCGTGTGTACGTAGCTTAAGTATGAAATTTTGTAATAATTTTTTCACAATTTTTAAACACTTTTATTAGTTTGAAAATAACAACGAAAGTCCAATTTGAGCGCCTTGTTCATATTATGGACAGGACTCCGGAAATGGCTCGCGGAAAACCAAATTTTGGTGCAACGGAAAATACGTGCAAGGAGTTATGGGAAGAGTTTGCTGTAGAATTAAATAGTTTGGGACCACCGACAAGAACATCTCAAGAATGGCAACGTGTAAGTGTGTCAGTAAAATAATATTGAACAATTACAATATTCTTAATATAATTATAATCTTGCACAGGTTTGGATCCACTATAAAGCAAGCATTAAGAAAAAACTTGCAAACAATAAAAGAAACACTCAAGCGACAGGTTAAGGCCCATCACAAGAAATCCCATTAAATAGCCTTGAGGATACTGTTTCACAACTCTTGTCTTTGCAAGAGCAAGCGGCACCATCTGGCCAAGTTTTTGGCGTTGCAGCATCAACTGCAAACATTAAAAAAATTAGAAAAGAATTTGCATTGTTGGAACGACAAGCAAATGAGGCTACTGATCTCCACAATCTTAAGGTGGAGTGCGATAAATTAAAAATAGAAAAACTTAAGAATAAATTTAAAAATTAATAATATTTTATTGTTTGGTGTTGTAGATAAATTTCATCTTATTTTTTTATATATTAAAATTCACAAGTGGTATTATTTTTTTTGAGAATTACAAGTTTTTAAATATGTATATGTACAGAATTCTTTTTTTTTTACCTTTTAAGACTCAATTAACAAATTGTTTCACAATACATAAATAAAATATTTTATACTTTTTATTCCCACAACACTTTCAGTTTAATTTTCTTTAAATTTCACTTGTCAAACGTGATATTTAAAGTTGGCAATTCGATATTTTAGGTTGGCAATTTTATGACAAACTCAACTAAAACAGTTGTGTATCGCAATAACTAAAATGAGTTTGGTTGTGCATAAGTTGGGTTGACTCTCACACGACCAAACTGAGTTGAGTGGTGAACCGCAATAGGGGCATTAGTCTTCTATTGTTAGTATTAATTCATGATAAAATTTCATAACAAAACTTTTGATAAAAGACTAAAATTTTGCTTCTAATATCAATAATATTATATTTAGAGATCTTTCTATTAAATTCACACACACACATTTAGTTCGGCTTCAAGGCCATTGTATACGCTTGTTAAATAATTCTTTAAAATGTATAATATTTTTAAAATTAATATTCTCTATAAATGACTGGCAAAACATATTCCTTTTATTTGAAAAATTTTGTTAAACATTTCTAACAATATTCAATTCGTGTGTTGATGAAATTAAATATGAAAAATATTACACTGTTTGTAATTTTTAGAATATAAAACAAATATTTTATGTAAATTTTACTGTGCAATAATAGTCTTCCTGAATAACTTTGATTTTTTTGCTTCCTTCAATTCACGTGTATTAGTTTAAAAACATATAATAAACCATTTATATATGTATATAAAATTTATTTATTGCCAAAATAAAAACTGAAATTGAACATTTCCAATACAAAATAAAAAAAAAAAATATTGCAAAAGAGTCACGAAAAGGGTTAAAGCGTTTAAAAAATGGGGAAATTGTCATTTTATTCGAACAACGCTAACGCTGCACACTCCTGCCGAAAAGAAAATTATCCTCAATCGCACATGAACATTTACGATCATTTCTCTTTTTGATAAAGAAAATTTTGCGAAAAAGCAGTCTGAACTTGCGCAGCGCTCGTGCTTTGGACATAAAATTTTGCTGAAGCGACTTCAGCACACGTACAATATTAAACTATTCAACCTTAAAACGACGAACGGCATTCAGCCGTTCATTTTTTTGTAGTTCAACAAAGAATCAGATTTTACTGAAGTTAGTTCTTGATGCACAATTTCTCAAAATTACACAGAGCAAAATCTTTCAGGAAGAATGTGAAAATTGATTTATGAATTTTAAGAGCATTGACGATTGCTCTCAGTAGGCGATTTTATAATGGCTGTTCCAATTTTGTTTGCTTGTTAATATTAGTTGTTGTGAAAACTATTAAAAAAATAACAGCGAAATATTTTTCTTTCATTTAATTTTCGTCATCCCAGCTTTAACCACGTGTGGGCCTGTGTGTTTCTCTTGAGTTCAATCCAGATTTTTGCTTAATAAATACTCGAATTTCCAAAAAATATGCCTGTATTTATTTATTATATTACACAAACTTATTTTTAATACATAAAAACATATTTGCTAAATTCTTAAAAAAAAAAAAACAATCCCAGCTGTAAAACATATATGTAAGTATATATACAATCACGTCATGACACAGCCACACATACATACATACATACATAGTACTTGTTCCCGGCTTTTAGGCGTTTGATAACGTAATGTGTGGAAAACAGACTTGTTTGAGCATATGAACAAGTCTGAATGTGCGTATGTATGCATGTGTATTAGTGACATGTATTAAAAATGTAAATATTTAAACACTAAAATTCACTTACCGGTAATTTAATTATATACAGAGCTTCGTGTATTTGCGTTGAGATAAATTGTTGATTAAATAATTTAATTATAATAAATTTAAAATTATTTACTCCCGTTTCTAGTTTAGCTGCTGCTGCTGCTACACTTGGGGTTGAAAATTAATGTTATTTCAATAGTTAAACATTTAGTTACGCTTTTCGTTGGCTTGTTGTTTTTTCTTTTTTTTTGTAAGAGTGTTGCAGTTGAATAATTACTACGAATTTATTTTAAACGGTAACAAATGCCAATTTCCTCAGCAGAACAAATGAATTATTCATTAAATCACACACTTTTAAGACACAGCACGTTGTAATGAAAAGCAAGTATAATTTATTTAAATAAATAAATGTGTTATTATTTTCCTTTTCATTAACTGTTGCTTAACTTATTTGAATTTCGAAAATTTCACAAAATGAAAATCAATTATTACAGCAAATCGGTTTTCCTTTTTTTTTTGCTAAAAATAAACACTTTCAAATCTGTAAATAAACAATAGAAAAGAGGATTTTTTTAAAAATAATTGTGTAGAAATTGTGTTGTGTTTATAAAATTAATTAAGATAACAATAAAACGAATTAATTCTAAAACGAACAATGTTGCCTTTAATTAACACAGTTTTCCAGACAGTTGTGGGGAATTACATCAGTCATGGTTGTGAGCGGGTGGGAGATACGAGTGCACGTACTTTTAAAATTATTCACAATGAAATTTTGCGACTTTATCTTTAATATATCAAAGCACGCAAGTAACAAATAATGAGTTCATTTCTTCTCCTTTGAGATAAAATTCTGAGAACTGCAATACAAAAACTTACTTAAAGTTAGATTTTCTTAAAAATACAAAAACAAAATTATTTTCTTAAATTCCCTTAATTTCTTTTTCAAATAAATTTCAATAATATTTCATATTTCTTTGCTGTAGTCAATATACAGATATTTTGTACATGTTTAAAATTTGTTTTTATACGATCCACAGTGTCCTTTGCTGCAAGAACGTAATAACTAAGACTATGAATAAGACTAAGAAATTAATTAAATAATTTTAATGGAATAAATATATTCATATCGAATATAAATTCTTTGTTGTGTTATTTGCATTAAAGCTTTCTAAAAACTTGCTTTGCTTATATGCTTTTGTAATTTTAATACACATTTGATTAAATTCTCACAATGTATTTGAGAGTTTTTATAGAAGCACACGAGGTTGAGTGATTAGCAAACTTGACGTTTGAAGTCTACTGTTGGTTAGATCCAAAAGAAATGACAGACATAAAAACAGTTAAAGTCGCAACAAACAACAATCTTTAATAAAATGCAATATTCTTCCTAATCCAGGATAAAAGTTCATATGAAATCTGTTCATTTTTCCAAAACTTTGATCGCCAATTTTGTGTTGTTGTTGCGGTAATTTGTTTACTTTTTGTATTAATAGAAAATTATTCACGCGAAGAATTTTTCGCTTTTTATTCACTACTATTCTTCTCGCAAGATAATTGTAGAATATTAATACATAATAAAAAATGGTTTAGTTCTTCATTTACCATTGTTTCTTAGTGTTAATTTATAAATATATTTATAATTATAGATCTGAAGTTCTTGCAACAATTGATTGATAAGGTGAATCAGAAAAGGTTGAACAGTCACCGTAGAAGGACAAAATTTATTATAAATTTAATCAAGATTAATTTTAAGTTTGAGGAAAATTGGAGCAGAGGTGTTTTTTTCTAATATTATCCAATGTCTTTCCAATATTATCCAATATTAAAGAAAATATTTTCGCAAAAAATTTTGATCAGAAAGCAGGCACAAACCCACCCCTCACACATCCTTAATGAACAATCTCTTTTTGTGACAATTCAGAGCGATATTTTTCTCAAAAAAACATGTCAAGGCAAAAGAACACGAGTTACATTTTTATGAAAATTTAGTCAAGGACCTTCTAATTTTCTGCTTGTTATCGATAAGAATATTATCTAGGTATTATCTAGTTCACGATTCAAATTTAGCTTAATAAAAGAACATAAATAATTTTATTTTATTTAAATAAATTAGGTCTCTGATTTTAAATCCCAATTGAAAGTCGCAATCCAGCCTTATGGAGTTTTCTTTTCTACAAGAAACTTTAAAATTTTTAGTCCTTTCAATGAGATAAAAAGGAACTTACTGTTCAATATTAGGCACAAACATATAAGGGATTATCAATCAATTCCACATGGAATATAGTCTGTTTAAATTCTTCTTTTAAACAGATTTTTACTAGGAATTTCGAATAAATTATTGAGGGAAGGAGTGATTCCATAGGGTTCGAATTCGGCCGCATATTTCGTAATAAGCGAAATTACTCTAATATTTCAATCGCATGCATGTCACTTTACTTGTCTAAAAAATCACATTATATTCACATAAAATTTGGTTTATTAGGAAAATGTACATACACACATATGGTCACCTAAATTTGAAAAGGCCGTAAGCGACTAAATATTCAAATGGTTATACTTTTTGATTAATTATGATGTAAGTTACCAAATAATGAACAAAATTTAATTCGTTCACTGCTAAAATACCGATTTTATTAACAAAATTAAAATGGCTAAAATTACAAATACAACAATATTGAAAAAACCGTAGTTATATGATACTTTGATATTAGAAAAAAAAAAATTAAAATAAAATTAATATTGGTTTAATTTTCGTTATTACTTTTTAGTTACGAGTAAAATCAAGACGAATTCATATCAAGTAAACTCTCTAGTACAACAAATAGAATTGTAGAATATCAAAAACACAAGAATAAAAGGAGAAATCCAAGGAAAATATTTAAAAGTAATCGAAAAAATAAACAAATTTTCAAAATAAATGGATAAATTTTAACATTTAGCGATGCAAAAATGTAAAAATTTATCAGCTGCGCTGTTAATTCCATCTGTTGTGAATTTGCCATTGTTAAAATTAAGGTGTATTAAGTTTACAAGGTGGCTTTACTGACAGTCAGGCATTTTTGCAGCATAATTTGTGTATAGTTATGATTACTGACCTTCGTAGACTAGTAGGTAGTGTACTAGACTCGTAGTGCGAAGGTCGCAGGTTCGAATCCTGCCGCAGAACTCTGGCAGTTTGTGTTTTATAAATAAAGGGAGCGCACAACAAGCCTTCACTGGCTTAAGTGTATGTCGTATGACATGGCCTATCACACCCCTCCAATCAACCTAACCTAACCTAAACTATGATTACGTATGTATTCCTTATCCGTTTTATTAAAAAAAATATTGTACCTCTGGTCTTTTGGTTTCAGGAAAAACGATTACAAAAGTGCTTAAGCACATTGGAAAAAAACTACTATTTCTTATTATTTATTTTATTCCAATCAAAACCTCGTTAGCTTTCCAAGGTTGATTATATAACTTGGCTACGAAGTGTTAAATAGTCTTAAATTTATACAAGCTCTTTGCTACATTGAAACTAAAACGGGAAACATCGTCCATTTGTATTTTAACTGACAATATATTTGTATGCAACTGCAAAAGCAAAACACAAATTGTTGAACTTTGAAACATTGTTTAATATAAGTTCTTTCTTATTTGCAATTATTTATTAATTTAACACATCTTTGTTTGTTCAGTTTTTTTGTTGCAAGTTTTTGTATTTGTTTGTACTTTATTTGTTTACTTTTGAAAAACTATTACAAGTCATTATATTTGTCATAATGACATTTTTATGGGATGCGCATGGTTTCCCCCTTGACTAATTGTTTTTCATTGTAATTTGATTTCTTGCGCTCTATAGTTGGTGGTGACATGCTGAAAGTTGAATATTAAATTTAATGTTTATATTGTAAAATAATTTCACTGTCTAAAGAGATCAAATGCAGGGTTAAATTACGATATTCAACAACGGGCGAAAATATAATACAGTTCAATCATTTGTATAGAAATTTCGGCCGATGTCGAATTGTCAGGTTGTCAATAAGAAGAAAAATTTTGATAAAAACTAACTTGAGCCCTTTGTGATAAACCTGTTAAAAGGAAGAAATTAGTTAGAGTTTTTGAAAGGGGGAAGAGTGAAAGGGAGAAAGAAATAGAGGCAACAATAAGAGCAATATAATGAGAAAGACAATAGTGAAGTACTGGTTATAATCCTGCTATCCTAGTATGGCACTTTACTCCACAGAGTCAAGTCAGTGATGAAAACATCCGCTGTTCCCAATCAGACAAATCACCTATTGCTAAGTACGTGAAAACGGTGATTCTCTAGTGCAGAACAGAGGCGTTTATCTCTCCTCTCCATCATTACAGATATGACAAAAGTCCCCCTGGGGTGACCCAAACTCCTGGTGTGGCTACCGACTGTGCATTCGCACACTTGCGTTTCACAGAAGTTTCGCTGTTCTTTTCTTTTCCCCATGCGTTTCGTTGGTGGTCGCCATGTTGCATGCTGGCTCTGTATTTCATCTCACCTGAGCCATTCGTGGTAGTACGTCGTCTTTACGTTTTTAGTAGTAAAACAGAGGATGTCCATACAGCGTGTCAGTGTCTAAATTCTGCTGCCGAGTACCTTATTTGACAGATTATCCGCGACTATATTCCCTTGAACGGTTCTATAACCGAATATCACGCCATCCATATCAAGGATGTATAGCATTCTTTGACAAGATCTGATGTGGTATACACACTTGCAAGGAACGTAACTGCAGTTTTACTGTCGGCTCTGACATGGTCATCCCTGTCGGTTATCCGTTAATGCCTCACCTTGCCTTACCTGAAGTAATTTATGGAACTCTAAGCAAAATATTTGCACTGCAAAATTAGTAGAAACGGAAATGGAAAATTTCACCTATTGTTTTTCGTTCCAGCGAGGTTTTTGTTTAAACGGACTTCAAACAAGTGAAAACGATCTCAGAACTTTTTAAAATTGTTCTTTAAGGTGAAATTAAAATAATGTTCCGAAATATTATTTGTAGTCACGAATAAAAAGTGTAAGAAATTTGGATATAAAATGTTACAAACGTTCCGAAATATTATTTGCAGTCACGAAATTTTTAGTGCAACAGATGACAATAAAAAATAATTGTTTCGAATTCATTTAATATTCAATGTACTTAAAATGAATATGAATAATATTCAAGGTACTTAAATGAAGATCAAATGTCCACTTAGTTACAGACGAAGTTTAAAAAAATTAAGCAATAAATGTGGTAATAGAATTATACGACCGGTGGATGAAATAAAATATTGTTCAAAGAAAATTGATTTGCTTTCTTAACAAAATTTCGTATTCAATGAAAAATTCAATGATTATTAGAAGTAAGGGAATCAAATCTGTATTCCATTGGTCATGAAGTTTTCCCCTTCACGTTTTACTATTTACAGAAATAAAGCATATACATTGATAATTAACCATCAAAGGATCTAGAAACACCGGCATAACCAACAATTTGCTCACGAAGCCGACAAAATTTGGAAAGGCCTGTCTAGTGGGTACTATTTGCTCCTTTGGGGGATGTAAAAGTACACTTCGATATTAAAGTTTTATATTGAAATTAAAGAATCACATTATCCAAGACTTTTCTTAATAGTTCTTTAAGTATTACGCGTCCCGGGATTATATTTCCTAGAAGTAAAATAGAGGAATTTGTCATCAAATTCATCTAAATTCAGGTTAAAAATTGTTTAAATTATTTTTACAGTAGAATTTGATTGTAACGTCCGTCGTAGACGGACAAAAGTAGGCAATATTGAAGTATACCCGTGCATATAAAATCTTTTTCTTATTATTCGATATGCTTATAGGAAATTTTATACACTTTATATATTGTGTTTTTATCACTTTCTAAAATACCGACAAATAATTATTTTAACGTATTAATAGAATAGTGAAACATGTTTTTTGATTTTGTGTTGCATTTTCGTATTTGGTACTTAAAAAATAATTTGTTATAAGCGAAAGTTCGCTATAATCGTAATAATTTCTATGATATAGTACATATTTGTACAAAACTGTTGGGACCAGAGAAGTTGCTAGTTTTGGTGATGTTATTATTAAAAAGAGAGAAAAATAACTTATTTCTTATTTTTTGTGGAAAGGCAAAGTTTTTAATCCTTTAAGGATACAATTTGACTGACATAAAAAACGCTGCATAACTTCTCCTCTCAAAAAATAATAATCATAATAATAATTTATAATAATAGTTTACATAATTGATTTTATTGCTGTTGCCGCGATCAAACTGATTATCTCCATTTAATGTTTTAAAAAAATGTATAAAGGAAACTACAGTCGTTATGCACGGTAACTAAACAACAGTATATTGAGGAATAAGTTAGGATAAGCTAATCACACTAGGAGAATGGAACAGTACTGTTTTGCATGGGCGCTACAGCATTATTTAACCACTTTTTAGGTTTGATTTCTTTTAAACATTTCATAAAAAAACTTAATAGAAATTACTCTTGTAGGTCTCTACGGGAGCGGAAAAGTTAGTGGCCTTATTTTTTTAAAGTTAAATAATGAGTTTCTGTAATCTATACAGTCAATTTGTCTAGAAACTTTGTGTGGAAAACTCATGAAAAATTTTGATAAACCACTATTATATTCCATTTAAGCACTCTCTGGACCACCATCTCTATATAGTATGTGTAGTACCAGCCCCCTCCATTTTTCTAATATGACCACTAATCTTTATATGAAATTACATCTGTTTAAACGATCTATATTGTTGCTCCAACATGTATTTAGCCTTCCGAATTGTCAAAGTTTTATTGAGAAACTCCTGTAGCATATTGCCTGCTATATAGTTTTTTGATCTTTCTCGTAGTTCCTATATTTCGCCTTCTAAACGTACCTGATACAATTGGGATTTCTGGTTAACAGAGCTCTGTTAACTGCGGAATTGGCATTGCTAAGAAATATGGTTTTTGTCTGTACTAGTTAAATTTAAATTTATCTTCACACACATTGTTGCAGGGGCGAGACAAATATTGTGCAGCATTGTTAAGTATATTTGATACTACCAAGTGAACATATTTTTTTATCGTCTCGAACTCTAATTTTTTTAGACTCCACTAGAGAATGTTGTTTTTGATTTTCATTATAAAAGACAGGAAAGCACATTTGACTAATGGCTGGGGAACTTGCGCTTATTTTCGTTGCCGCCATACCACTCATCATCACCGAGCCTAATTACTTGGACAGATTTTGTTCACAAAACATTACGGTTTAATTTAATAAATGGAGTCTGATGAGATTTGAACTCGAGGCAAACAAAATTATTGTCAGTTGGTATCATCAATATGGTTCAAGTGAAAATGACAATTATTTTCAATACAATTATTTCCAATTAAAATAAATATTTCAGATATAAAAATATATGAAATTGTAATCAACAAATCTTTTAACCCTATTTTCAAAGTTAGAAAAAAAATTTATGTGTTTCTGCGAAAATTCTATGAAAACAAAAGACAATTTTAATAAAAACAGAAATATGAAGGACAAAACTTCAACATATTGAAATCTGTTTTTAATCTAGCAAAATTTTTCAATCACTAAAAATGTTCATTCGTAATAAGAAGTTGAAAAGCGAAGTTGACGCTCACCAGACTTTCACATAAATATATTGAACAAATAGTTTGACTAGCTAATTTAAAATTGATGCCAAATTTTTTTTATTACAATTGTGTTTGCTGGGTTATATGTATGCATTGCTTATGCAAATTACTCGGGTAACATAAAAACCAAAATTCAGCAAAAATATGTACGTACATATTTTCGACAAAGTGAAAGCGTAATATAAAAAAAGTGTCAAAACAAAACTTGTAAATTATATGCTCAACAAAACCAATAACCAAAACCAAAATGTACAAACTTTTATTACAAAAAAAAGTTAAAAATTTCCCCAGTTTTCATACTCGTATTTCTTTTTTTACATTTTTCACTCTTTAACTCAAAAGAACATATTTTGCGACATATGTGACCAATGACCATGGAAAAGAGCAAAAAAAAAAAAAAAATTATAAAAAATATACAGGAATGAAAAAGCATATGCAACAATACATATGTGATATATTTCACATAAGGGTTCAGAATTTTAGAAGTGATTTGCTTAGAAAAGATTTAATTTACGTAAAGTGAACATGGAAACATCTCACGTGAATAAATTATAAAATATACTATTGTTTAGAAATGAGGACATGGAGGATATACGTGATACGAGGAGGATCATATCAACTTCTACAACTTATGTATAGTCCAAGGTCATATCGAAAGAATGCTTGATATTGACCTTAAACAGATGTTCTGTATGTGGCACAAGAAAATTTTGTACGAAACTAAATCATTTGGCGGCCTAATAGTAGTGACATCATACAAAGAAGAAGTTACAATGCTGATACAGAACTTGACATAAATTATAATTTGAAACCAATTTCATTAATATTTGAAATCTTTTGAAAATAAATTAAAATTCTTTAAAGCTCTTCACTTCTATAAATAGTATGGCTTCATTATGAACAGCGTACAGATTAAAAATATACTGGCCAGCATGAGTCGATTGCAATTGGAAAGGCTCTAGTAGAATACCCCAACACTTTTATTACACATCTGCGGTGTAATAAAGGAGTTCATGAAAAAAAGTGTAAATTTAAAAAATTTCGCAAAGAAGTAATAATGAAATCCTTATTAAGTATTTACAAATCAGGATGACTAATTTTTATAAAAAAATAATAATGAACGGTAAGTCAACACATAAATATGTCGAATTTGGGGCAATCCAAGAGCGTGTAATGCATCCCGAATAGATTTTTTGTTTGGGCGGCATCCTGGCCAGTATTTCTTTGAGAACGATCAGGCCGCCACTGTCAACGGCGAGCGCTGTAAGAAGATGATTATCGTGTTATTTTCGTCTGAATTGGGTGATATGGGCACCAACGGCATATGGTTAAATCACGACGGTATTATGGGCTTTATAGCTTAGTCCACATTGGACATTCTGCACGAGGGTTTTGAGGGCATGGTTATCTTACGTGAAGGTGATGTAAACTGATTTGATCCCTTTAGAGTTTTTCCTGTTGGGTTTTCTTTACTGGCAGAACTATGCGAATAAGTCAGAAGATACAGCGGCCCTCAAAGCCAAAATAGCACATGTCATTGATAAAATTCAGCCTGATTTCTGCGCCATTTATGGATAATTGGACGTTACGGATGCGCGCCATTTAGCGAAACCGCCGCGGTCATTTGTACGATGTTATATTTCAAATATAATGTTTTATTTAAGTTGAAAGGTACGAAGCGCTTAATTACAGACCCTTTTCATACATACAGCATACAAAAATATGGTATGATGTGGAACCTTCATCTTTCTTTAGAGAGTTTGAGACTTTTTTTTAGTTTCTAACGAACCAGCTCGTCTCTTTAAAATATTCTGTGATCATTTATGAGTTTTATCAATAAGAATTTATAATAGTTTTGCTTATAGAACTATTAGAAAGCAAAAATTAAAACAATGGCACGACTTTGAAATTTTCATCTGGTTTAAAGAAAAATCTTACCTGATCACCGGAACCACAACTCCTGAATATTAATCTTTTGACAGTAAAAAAAATTTTCAGCAACACTTATTAAATCAGCGAATTATATATAAATTAAAAAGCTTATCGTAATTATTTAACACATCCTGGCAACTGAATACTTTAAGATTTATTGCAGTTGTACCGATGAACGAAATGCCCTCTTCAAGTTTATTTACAGAAATGAAATAAAAAATCCCGGAATTCGTGTTAGTTCAGAATGAAAAGTAAACAAGCCTCAGACGTGCTTGGGCATTAATTGATAGTTTTTTAATTGCTCTTTTTTAGAATTAAAATTATAAAATTAAATTTTCTTGGAACGAAAAATTTGTGTAAAATTTTTTATTGGTGAACCGTGTAATTTCAAAATCGTGTAAAACAGGTTGTTTGTATTCTATTGTTTTTTATGCTTGCATTAGTTGTTTGCTTTTGAACTGCAACTCTTTCTTCGCTTTTTACACTGAGAGAAATATGTGTGCAATTTCGTTATATTACAACGTACAATTGCATTATGGCAGCAGTAAATAAATAAAAGCAAAAACTAAAAATAAATTAAATAGCTATTTTTATTGTTGTTGTCATAATTCGCCCGCCATCAGTGTTTTCAGAGGTTGATGACCAAAATATAAAAAATTTTGCTAGAAAGGATATAATATCAGTATTTTTGCCCCTATTGCGGTTCACCACTTTTGTGTCAGTTTGGTCGTCTTAGGTGATTTCGCATTGCCGTTCTCAACTAAACTGCCAGTTGACTATTCAGTTGTGTATCTGTTTTTTCGTGGTATTGCCGTTCTCAACTTTGTAAAAGTTTGGTCGTAAAAAACGTTGAATACACACAACTGCTTAATTGTAGTTGTGTCATTATCAGTTAGAGTGAAATTTTTTTTAAAAGCGGTGAAAATTTAAATCAAAATGGAGAGATCGTAAGTATCAATTTTTATAATAATTTTTTCACAATTTTTAAACACTTTTATTAGTTTGAAAATAACAACGAAAGTCCAATTTGAGCGGCTTGTTCAGATTATGGACAGGAATCCGGAAATTGCTCGCGGAAAACCAAATTTTGGTGCAACGGAAAATACGTGCAAGGAGTTATGGGAAGAGTTTGCTGTAGAATTAAATAGTTTGGGACCACCGACAAGAACATCGCAAGAATGGCAACGTGTAAGTGTGTCAGTAAAATAATATTGAACAATTACAATATTCTTAATATAATTATAATCTTGCACAGGTTTGGATCCACTATAAAGCAAGCATTAAGAAAAAACTTGCAAACAATAAAAGAAACACTCAGGCGACAGGTTGAGGCCCATCACAAGAAATCCCATTAAATAGCCTTGAGGATACTGTTTCACAACTCTTGTCTTTGCAAGAGGGAGTGGCACCATTAAATAGCCTTGATGATACTGTTTCACAACTCTTGTCTTTGCAAGAGCAAGCGGCACCATCTGGCCAAGTTTTTGGCGTTGCAGCATCCACTGCAAACATTAAAAAAAATTGCATTGTTGGAACGACAAGCAAATGAGGCTACTGATCTCCACAATCTTAAGGTGGAGTGCGATAAATTACAAATAGAAAAACTTAAGAATAAATTTAAAAATTAATAATATTTTATTGTTTGCTGTTGTAAATTTCATCTTATTTTTTATATATTAAAATTCACAAGTGGTATTATTTTTTTAAGAATTACAAGTTTTTAAATATATGTACAGAATTCTTTTTTTTAACCTTTTAAGACTCAACAAATTGTTTCACAATACATAAATAAAATATTTTACACTTTTTATTCCCACAACACTTTCAGTTTAATTTTCTTCAAATTTCACTTGTCAAACGTGATATTTAAAGTTGGCAATTCGATATTTTAGGTTGGCAATTTTATGACAAACTCAACTAAAAACAGTTGTGTATCGCAATAACTAAAATGAGTTTGGTTGTGCATAAGTTGGGTTGACTCTCACACGACCAAACTGAGTTGAGTGGTGAACCGCAATAGGGGCATTTATTGTCTTTTTTAAATCATATTTATTGAGTTTTTAGTTCAGTTTATAAAAGAAAATTAGTTTATCACTTTCGCACAGTATTGATTCATACAAAATGGCGCAAAAGTATTTTCCTATTTGAACTGGTTGCAATTTTATTATAAATGAAACAAAAGCTCTGTTTTCATAAAAACCTCATTAGAAGTTTTTGCCGCCACTGCCTAAATCCCTTAAAATTTTATCTCTAATTTGTAATAGCTTAAGTTGAAGCGCCAATTTTTATATTCATTTATCGCCATCTTTGACTCACTTATATTTAGTTTGCCTCGTCGTGATGATCAATTTTGTCCGGACGATCTAGATTGACGTTATACATTGTGGAATATAATTTAAGATGGACTCTATTGGTTTTCATACCAAAAAGTGAGTTGTATTTAGCACGTCATTTAATATAAATATTTCTAACTTGAATTGTTTAATAGGAACTTTAATATAAGAAACCCAAAATTGAATAAATAAATTTTTTGTTTGAAATTGCCAACAGTATTCGGCGTATACAAAATCATGCATCAATTATATGCCAAAGATTTCTTTTAGGGTTATCTGATGCCAAGATGATATAAATCCTTTTCACACGAGTGAATAATTGCTTTTATTTGCAAAGATACCAGAGGTGTGCGTTGAAATATATACCCTAAGAATTTATATTCCGCCCCAAAAAGTAGTCACGGAAGATTTAGCAAATTTACAAATATTTTCTTTTCAAAGTCTAAAAAATCTTACCCAATTTGAAGAAATTATACTTCCTTATAGAGATGCTTCTTTGTCTTATCTAATCATTTGGCGCTTGTTAAAGAAACTTCTATTTTTATCTTTGAAAATGAAAAACATTTAAACTCGTTTTTTTTAGAAAAAAAGGATATGTGACTCCAATTTATTTATTTTTTTCAAAAGATAAATTAAATGTGTGGGAATCATTTTGCTGTTATGCTGCTATCTTGTTCATCATTGCTACGAGTGTATTTTACATGTTTCGGAAAAAAGAAATATAAACGGACATTGACTTCCACTTATGCGGGGAAGATTATTGGTTAGTTTGTGCTTTTGTGTGGATCGGAAATTGGAAAATGGAGCTTGCAAGGGTTAGTTATGGGAGGAAAGTAAATGTAACTTTTCTTTATTAACATTTATTTGGGGGACGCTAAATTTGTACATTTATGGAATATATCATAGGGGTCCGTATTCGATTATTAAATTAAATATCTTCAATTGCCTGCTTTTATCCACAATAACTCTTCCCTACAAATATTTATTACCATTCTGGCTGCCTTCATTGCAGGTCACACCCTCCGGGCTCTCAGTTTAGGAACATTTTACTTTCAGATTTTTTCCATAAATGGTTTGATTTATGCTGTTGGAATGTAAACATTTGAGGAAAAACAACTGTTTCTGAATTTGATGACGGAAAACATCCTGTATAAGATCGGCTTCGTTTATGTGATATCTTCAGAGTTCTTTTCCTTATTCCAAGGCCTGTTTGATGTTGGAGGACTGAAAATCGTTCCAAATTCCGGCAAATCCTGTCGGGAGAAAAACACAACCCTCAACTATTTCTAAAATTTGCTTCATAGTACACGCTTATATTCAATGTTAATTTAAAATAAAGTAAAATTTGTTTTAATTATTATTTATTACTTGTTAAATATTATATAAAGGATATGGTACTCTGCATACTAAAGGGCTAAGAGCCGTGTGGTGTACGAGTATATAATTTGAATGATTACAGAAAAGTCACAATAAAAAGTTTTTTATTTTGAGTCAGTGGAAAGTTTTATATACATTTTTTTAGTCTCTAACAATAGTTGAGACCAATAAGGCCAATTTTGCTGTAAATGTATACGATTTCTAAAATTCAATTAGCTAAAATGGAAAATTTGTTATTAAAGTTTCTTTTAAAATAATAAAATTTTTTCTTCTTTTGCTTAGAAATTGTTTTTGTTTTCCAACTTTTCAAAACCACATTTAAACAATGTTGCAGAGTCTTGTGTATGTAGTTTAAAATTTTATATAGAAAATCTTTCATAAAAATAATATAAAAGTTTTAATTCGATAAAAGTTTGTTATTGACAAAAGATGTGTTTTAAAAGGTAAAAACAAAACAGATTATAATTTAAATTATGAATTATAAACATTTTATGGATGTTTTACAGACATAAATTGTTGATTTGGTATTGACATATTTTCGATTGGTAATTTCAAAATTTTGAAGAATTAGAACTTGAAATGGGATCAATCGATCAACGCAGTTTAATTAAAGTCCTTCAAGAAAGGCACTCGAAATATCAAGAACTCTATTTAGTGGTTTGGTTTTTAAAATCAGTTGTTTGGTTGAACTCCATAAACCGCGGCAAACAACATCATTTGGGTGTAGTCACTACAATTCGGCTCGAAATAGTTATTATTGCGTATACTGCCTTCTGTTGGCTATGTTAATACTGCCTTCTGTTGGCTTAATCATGAATTTTCTGCGTGTATACGAACGGATTTCAAATATTTTTGCGACGGTTCTTTTTGCGAATAATAAAACTAAAAAAGCCAATAATAAAGTATTATACAATTATAATAAATTTGTACAATATCCGGAATCAATTTATAGAATATCCGGAATAATCTTAAGAAATTTTTTATTAACTAATTGTCTTTGTGACTCTACTTAGTTAAAAGATCACAGGGCTTTACGAAACCTTTTTCCATGTCAAAATTCCCACGAGTGCTAGGAGATGCCAGTGAAAAACGTGGCGGAGTGATATGTTCACTGCTTCGAAATTATCAATTATTTATGTAGTTTATAATTTTCCATTTCTAGTGACTTAATGGTGACAAATTCTAGATTAGAAATTTTATGTTGCATTCATAAAGCTTCGCAATTCTGTTTTATTTTTTTAAAATTACTTGATTTTGATTAACAACGAATTTATTTCTTAATAATTTTCTGTCAGTAAATAATTCAGACTATTACTCTCATAAGCAACAACAAATTACGACTACAGAACTTTTTTAACCTTCGAAACGTTTGAGGATTCCCAGTGGTAAATAACTTGTCGAAATTAAATTTTTTTTTTTTTTTGCAATGAAAAAATCTTGCAATGACTGCCCTCTGGTAAAATTATTGGAAACGGTCCGAATATACGTGAGGAATAAAGTTTGCAAAATGCTGACATTTATTTTGGAAAACATAATTTAATTTCAAGAGATTCATCAGGCACTATATTAATTAGCGCTGGAACACACTTGTGGTCAATAAGTAGAATTTTAAAATTTTCGACTTGTGATAATCCGACTTGTAATAATGAATAGTGGTCGTTGATAAAAAATTATCACTGGATGGTAAATTATATGTTTCCAATAATTAATAAAAATCGTATGCCATACTACGTAGTACACAATTGATTTCCTGAAAGAAACGTCGGGACGAAAATTGAATTAATCACCTGGGATCGAATCAAAAACACTTATTGTTTTTATTAACGCCCCTTCGTATTAGAAAAACTTTACAATATTTATGTGTATGTTTTTCTCAAAAATTGGATGCTTTGAAAAAAAGTAAAATTTTCAATCGGAGAATATCTTCTATAAATATTGTATTGCTTTTGATAAAATTTTAAAAATTATGAAAAGACGACTTGAACATAAACCTTCCTCCTCAACCCAAATAAGTACATAAACACAAAACAATATAATATATGTTGCACTGATATATACAGTGAGGAGCAAAAATGTCAATATGTGTGTCGAATTGGTTTACTTTTCTGTTCTACCAACAATATTGGAAATATTTATATACCAATAGATAGGCTTCCGTTTACTTAAATTTTTAAACTAATTCCTTTTTATATTGAAATTTATGGCAATTGTACCTATAAACAACAAACAAGTTTGAAAAGTTTATACATTTTATGGATGTTGCAAGAAAATTAAAATAGACACATGTCGAGTATCGTTTACTGTTTTCGCAAAGCATTCTAAGCCCACTAGGATTATGTATTTTGTAATTAATCATATACGATAGAGAATTCTCAAAATCATGCTGTTTGAAAGGCCAACATAAAGTGCAGACCTTAGCCAGCTACAAAAATTGCGGGAATACCTCAGTTGATTATTTACAGAAGTCTACCTTCTAAGCTGGACGAATCGTGGCAGCAGGTGCAGACGTAGTGGACAAATATATAACACTCAGTTATTGGCAACTTAGTAAACTTATGCCTAGACTCATACGAATTTTATTTAAAAAGGATTTACGGACAAAATATTTGTGGCTGTCAAAATGGCCTCCAAGTAGAATTAAACGTATAATTTTGTTATGTAATAAAATAAAATAGTTTTGTTTGCCAGTATAATATGACCAAGCACGTAAAAGTATTTTTATTTTGTATAACACTATTTCGGTATATCGTTTGACGTGTTGTCAGTTTTGCTCAACACTGTATACACATGCATATATAAATTTACAATAATACATTAAATGATAATAGATAAGTGTTTTTAAAAAGCATAATAACTTAAAATTCTGAGAATAAAAACACACTAAAGCACTCGGCATCAACTTAAAATTTTGAGAATAAAAACACACTAAAGCACGCGTCATCTGATCCACAGATGTGATATCAAAGAAGTAAAACGTGCGAAAGTTTCTGACTTCCCCAGTGAATTTATCTGTTTAATGCTTGTTTTTTTTTAAGAAAACAAACAAACAAAGCTGTAAAGACTAAAAAAATCATAAAATAAAAGGAAAATGCAAAGATTTCCAAGATGGTATCATGCATTTGCATAATTTTTGCCAAATTTAATTTCGTGGTATCTAAGCAACATATCGAGATTGTTTTGAGTTTATAAACCTACACTTTGTTCTATTTATTTATTATTGAAATTGTAAACAAAATGATTTGATTCAAACCAATACACATACATAAAGGGTGTATGGGTGCTGGTGGCTTAATTGGATCATATTTCTTCAGAAACAACGAAGGCAGGAAAGTTACTGTGAATGGTAAGCGCTACCGTGCGATTACTACATTTTTTTGACCCCAAAAGAGAAGTGCTGGACTTGGCTGACATGTGGTTTCAACAAGATAGTGCCATATGCCACAAAGCACGCGAAACAATGGCCCAATTAAGGGGTGATTTCGGTGAACAGTTTATTTTACGTTTGGAGCCGATCAATTAGTCGCCTAGATCATGCGATTCAACGCCTTTTTGTGGGGCTATGTTAAGGCTGATGTTTATAGAGGCAAGCCCACAACGGTTGACGCACTGAGAGTATGTCAAAAAAAGTATGAAACATTTAAGTTGTAGCCGTCAACATTTACATGATATCATCTTTAAACATTGATAGATCGCTCTATCGACTCAAATAAAGATTTCATACATTTCTGTGTTTTTTAATCAAATACGAAAGCTCTTAAAAAATCACCCTCTATACAGACTAAAGATATATACATAAATTAATCTGCGTTCCCATATGTGTTTGTGCCAAAAGATTACCCGTAGCGCCTTGAAATTCTGCAAGCGTGATACTGATGATCGGGAATTTTAGTTTTAGTTAATACATTATCTTAACGGTGCGGGGAAAAAAGGGTACCCCATGCAAGGTAGCTATTAATTATTCTATATTTGTATAACCATAATAGTGAGGATAACGAAATTTTATGTACATTATTATGGGAATAAAGTATGTCTTCGAGCAAAAACATGGAGATTTAGCACGGGACATAAGGATACCTCCCTATACAAAGTGGTTATTAATTATTCGACATTTGAAGAACTACAATAGTTAGACCGTCTTTATTTGAAGAAGGTGGCAGACCGGTTTATTTCCATATTGGAAAACTAAAAAATAAATCATCAAATTTTGAGAGTTTTACTTTGAACATAAAGTGCGCGGATCAAGCAAAGAAGTTGTTCGACAGGCTCGGTTAGAAGGTTGCCCTCCTGCAAGAAGTGTATTTTTGTCGCATCCGTTGCTTATCTTGCATTATTTACTTTCTTATATGTATATAATTCATCAGGAGGCTACAATACTAAGAGAATTTATCGTGTTTGTTTATATGTACATACATATGTATGTGTTTATGTTTGTGTGTATACATATAAAAAATCCAATTAGGGCAATCAAAAACGAAATAAATTGAATGAATTGGTATCATTTTGAACGAGTAAATATTTTTTCTTGAGACAATTTTTGAATGCCGATTAATGATTGAAAGCATCGAATTTAGAATGCCTTAAATACATTAACAAAACAGTTGAAATTCATTGTTTAAATATTCACATACCAGTTGTTTTTTATGGAAGCAACCTTGAGCTTAAGGTCCGCCATTTTCATAAAAATATTTATGTACCACAATCCGGTAAAATAAAAACCAAATTAAATTAATAATAAAAATTAACCTTTTACTTAATTCTTGCAAATAAAACATGTGTCTGAAGTACGTTCTCCAATTGAGTTCTCCATAGCTTTCTTGCATGTGACGACTCATTGGCGCACTTTTTGATTGCAGCCGCATTAAACTCATGAATTTTATTTGTAGGGTTACGATAGCGACATGCACATTAAATAAATATGACATTCCATTTAGTTTTCTAAACCTTTTCCCATACTACAGTTTTTAATAAATCTTGGAAATATAGAAAGAAATCAATATGATTCATATTGAAAATGGTAAAGCAAATCAAAGCAAAACAACATAAAATACAATCAAATAAAAAGGTAGTAAAAAAATCAAATTTAAAGTTTGTATGTATGGCTGTGTGTGTATGTGTGTGTGTGTGTGTGTGCGTGAGTGTGCATGTACCATAAATTGCTGAAATGAAATAAAAATTTATGTCACTGGCACTCGAATGGCGTGCATAAAAATTGGGTTAAATAAAGTAATAAAAATATCGAATAGATCAATACATTTTCATTTGCATATCAAAATTTAGCCATTTAAATTTATAAATAGATATTAAAATATGTATGTATGTATATATGAAATTGTTTATACCCAGTGAATAAAAATAGAAATTGTTCTTAATAAATTGGCATTTAAATTACTTCCAATGCGACTGCATATAAGTTTAGGATGACAAAATCCTGTGCAAAAATTTAAATTTTTCATTTATTTTTATTTATATTTTTTTTTTTGCAAAATATGCATACGATTTCTTAATAAAAGTTTATTAATCTTGAAGTGTTTGTTGTCTAATGTGAACTTTAAAGACAAAATAAAATATTTTTTGCATACGGCCATTAGCCTTTAATAGAAAGCTGCGTTAAAAAAATTGGAATTAATGGAAATTATTAATCATTAATGGAAATTGTTAATTTCCATTTAGTTTTTTTCCTGAGTCTTTCCATATACATATAGGTTGCGTACAAATAACATTTGGAGTAGTTCCGAAAATTGGTTTTTCTTAATAGTGTAAAAAGGCAAAAAAAAAATACATTTTAAAGTAATCAAAAATTATGCAGATTTGCATTACTTTTGGCCAATACGTTCTGAGTCCTAGTAACTTCCCTAGTGATTATTATTTACTGGGTATGTTTTTACTTAAAAAAACAATTTAAGTTCATCGAACAAATTTTATGAATGCACTCGTATGTATGAAAAATGTTCATTGTCTCTTTGCGGACCACTCATTGCAACAAAATGGACATTTTTCTTGAAAGCAAAAAAAACCCCTTCTGACACTTGATAATTTTATATCGAATTTTAGTCTGATATTTTTCATTTAAATTTCTATTGAATGATTCTTATTGTGAATGTAACCATTCGATTGCTGTTGTGGCCTGTAGTATTTTCTTCGTATTTCTTTAAATGTTAACGTTTTATATGTAAAAAATAATAATGATAAATAAACACGGCAACTTCAAATGGATTATTAGTTTTTTTTTATGTAATAAAATTTAATATTGTCAATAAATATGGGCTGCAGTCTGCACAAATGCAAATATTGAAGCATAAACAAACTATAAAAAGTTAAAACATCAATGTTTATAAATATTTAATTTTGGCATGTGACATAATTCGTTTCTTTGTTTGTTGTTTTATCCGTTAATCTATTAATTAATATCCAATTACGCTCGCAGTTAAAAGAATTAAAAAAATCTTTGGCAAAATTAAAAGCTGGGCTGAATGGCCGAGGCTTTGTATGTAAATAGTTTGAAAATAATTTGTATATTATTTGGAGACGTATATAAGTTTGTATCATGAAAATTATTTTATTATAGTAAAGTGACAGAATATGATATTTATGTATAATGATTTCTTACAGCGCTTCTATTCTATTTGATTCACTGTACTTTATTCGTCACAGCCGCTGAGCTCCCTTTTTAATGTCATAGAAAGAAGGACTGTTTGTCGATAATAAAATTGGTCAAAGTGTAAAGGGAAAATACATGTATTCTAATTCGAACCGCATTGCTATAATTGGCTGCATTTCTTAATTATCTGGATGTTATAAGGATTACTCCTGGCTTAGGGCTTTTAACGATTTTTAAAAGCTAAAAATTGGCCAAGGGGCATAGGGCCAGGGTAATTTTCTTCAACATACATACATATGTACGTATTTATTTATTTATTTGTCTTTATTGATCGATCACTTCTTGTAAAAGTTAAAAAAAGATCTTAAAGCTTTTTCAAATGTCTCTCATTTATTGCTCAGAAATTTCATTGGTCATTTTATGTTTTTGCTTTGGTATTTTTTGTGGTCTAGTCACATGCCTGTCTGTCATCGCAATTAGTTTTTGTTGTTTTTATTCATTTTTGTTTTTATATTTTCTTTTATATCAAATTAAACTTTTTGTATTTGTTTATTCAAGTACATACTTATGTATACATATGTATGTATATTATTTAATTTATCACCATCTGCACATTTCTTTGTACAGTAAAACTTCGATATAACGAATCTAGATGGGATCGAAAAATACTTCGTTATAGCTATTGATTCGTTATACATATGCATTGTGAAACCTTGATATAACGAAATTTAAAGAAATACGAAAAAATTCGTTATAACTACAGTTTTGTTTTGTTCAAATTCTATCTTTAAAAGGGACTTCCCCGTTTTGCTTAAAATTTAATTTTGCTTTATTCTGACTTCGTTGTATGGAGGCTATAGTTGAAGACTTCGTTATGTAGAGGCTTTTGATAATGACTTACACTCTTAAATGTTATATTAAAATGTTATGTATGTATTTCTCAATTATAATTTCGTTGTATAGAGGCTTTTGAAAAAATACTTCGCTATATATATATAGGCTTTTTCGTTATAGCTATAGAGCATATTTGTATGAAAAACTTTGTAATAAAAAGGTTTTTTTAAGGGACTCAGCTAAAAATGCGTTATAATGAGTTTTTCGTTATAACGAAGTTCGTAATATCAAAGTTTTACTGTACATATGTCTGTCCGTCTGTCCATCTGCTTGTCTGTCCATTTGTTTAATTTTTTCCCTCGTTGTTTATTTTTACCATTTATGCAGATGAAGTTTTGTGTAATTTTGTGTCAGTATTTGCTTTTTTTGTTTGTTTGTGAAATCAATTTATATTTTATTGTATTTAACATTTTGTTTAGTTTTGTTGTTGTTGTTGTTATTTTGTATGTGTTTTCGTTTTTATGTAAATTTCATTAGTTTTTGTATGTGCATTTCTTTTATTCTCTTTCAAAATAGGAATTTTAATAGGCTTTTAACCATTTAACCCTGACAGTGTTGAGGAAATTTTAATAATATGAATAATACGAATAGTATTGTTATGTTTTGAAATTAAAAAAAAAAAAAAAAAATATGTGCATCACGTGGAATTCGGTGATTTGCAGATCTTTTTGAAAACTTAATCAGTTTTCTAAAATTTTTGGCTTAAGAAAATCGGTTGTCTTTTGAAAGTCAGACCGCGACAGACAAGAAGAAAAAAAATTGACAATGGAAATTTTCAAATTGTTGCTTAATCATTATCTGGTTTATGTACTCATCAAGAGCTAATAAATGGAATAATAAAAAAATTTGTTTTTGATAATTTTTCACTGCACACACCAAAATTTCTATATCATTTCGTGGGTTAATATTTTGCATTTTATAGAAAGCTTTTTTTTTGTTATATATTGTGGTTTTAGCTATAAATTCTCTTTTTTTAATTTCATTTAATTGCATGCGCATTTAGAATTTCAATATTGTTTTAAATGTATGAATGTAAATGCATATATTTCTCTGTTTTGATTTCTTTCGGTTTTGTGTTGTCATTTATATTTGTTTTTCTTTTATATTTAGATTCTAATATATTTCTAAAAATTTTATTGAAATGTTTAAAAGATTATTTAAAGTTCAATGAAATTATACTGTTGAAAAAAAAAATTATCCACCTTGAGTAACAACGACAAGGGTATTTGTAAAATTAAAATCATGGCAGCAATTTAATTTTCCTGGCCGTTTTTTAAGGTTGAACAGTTTTTCGATATACACGTATGCATATAAAAGAATAGAATGACAGTCTCTAATCAAAATATTATCCATATTATGAATATCCATACTTGAAGAAATCTTTATTTCGACCATGTTATATTAGTTATTAAAGGTACCGTAGATCCCTAACCTCCTAGAAAAGTAATACAAATAAGGCTTCTGGTTGTATGATGTTTCATCAGGTTTCCTCCTCTATTAGCGACACAGCTAGCCAGGCTGTTACCAAGGTAACTTTCATCAATAAGAATTCCAAGTTCATTCAAATATGTTTGACTAATTTTAACTAAACTCATACTAAATTAAGTCTCTGACTGCCTGCGATCAGTCATATTTTCAAATCTCCCATAAAATATTCCCTAACAGAAATGGGGATCTCATAGACCGCTTAAATCTTGCGGGGTGTGTATCTATGGAAAAGGAATTGGGAAAATGAAGGGTAAAAATACCAGCTCTAGTGCCTTCAGTCTACAGGGGTAAAGTAAATGTTGACATTCTCATTTGCGAATAGTTCGCTTAATATTGCTCTTTAAATTCGCTTTCGCTAAAATTCGTGGGAATTTTGGAGTGAAAGAAAATAAATTCTAATAAACGTGACGAATACAAAATGGCCTTGTAGAAGCATCTGCCTTCACACCCACACTCAGATATACATACTTATGTATGAATGCATACGCTTTCTGAAAGCAAAACCCAGTGGTTATTGGAAGTACTTTTCAATTCGTAAAAAATTTCTTTTTTGCTTTATAACAAAATATCATTCCATCATATACATATGTATGTCTGTGCTCGTTAATATCCAGTAAAGAAAGAGCTGTCATAAAATTCAATAAGATCCACAACTTGCAAACCGAAGGTAGTGAAAACTCGTATCTCTTTCAATGATTTTAATTCAGGCTTGTTATTGTTCTATTCTTTTTTGGATCCAGTTTATTGGATCTAAAGTCATATTCAAGATGTTATGGAAAAACTATTTTGTGGAACGTATATGGAAATCATCTTTATGATATTCTTGTAGAGTGGATTTGAACTTGAACTTGGGAATATATTTCGTTGTGAAACTGATAGTTCATAAGACTGGCTTTGAACTGAACTTGAACTAGTTAATATTTTTTCATCATAAATCATGGCAACGCACTTACCACCTCTGTAACATGAGTATGTAAAACAGAAATCACATTAATCTAATATATATATACATAGAGTAATGCCCCGATTATGGTTTACAACACTTCAATGTTGTGTTGTTTCGGCTACAACACAACATTAATTTATTTTTTCATTATGGTTTACAACATCTAGCTGTTGTTTATGTCACAGAGTTGCATTTTATTTGTAGTACATATTTCCGTAAAAATGCCAAAAACTGTTAAAAAAAAGATTAAAGAAGCGTATAAATTAAAAAACAAAAAAAAAAAAAAAAAAAAAACACACTAATGGCACGTATCCGGAAAAGAATTCGAGACAGTTTATATATATAATATATAGAATAAGTACATATGTATAATTTTAATAAAACGAAAAGTTATTACAACATCTTAATTACAGTAACATAATTTATAGTTTTATAAAATTTTTCGGCATAAACGAGGACGGTTTCTTTTTTTTATACAAAAACTGAGCACTTTTCTAAAAACTAATCCTTTGTCATTCTTTAATATTTCTAATTGGCTGTCCCAAGTCATTTAATTGTTCAGTAAAAAGATGCCAATTGTCCTTGAGCTGTATTTTGTTATATCCAAATGGCAGCTTGCCTCAGCCAATATCTGGATTTACTTTCATCAGCTCAACCAGCTTTGCCATTTGTTTTTTATTTGTAATTTTGCTAAGAAATATTTATTTTATTACTTTATTTTATATTTATTTATTTTATTTTTTACAGTTCTGTATGTTTTGCAAAACAAAATTTTATACGCATACATACATTTTTTTCATGTATTTTCGATTTTCAACTTGTAATGTTAAAAAAACAACACCTAATGAGCTGTTGTAGATTCTTGACAGTGCGAACAACACATACTGACAACAGTTGTAAACCATAATCGCATTTTAAAAAATACAACATCAAAGTAACAACTGTGGTAAACCATAATCGGAGCATAAATATAAGAGAAAAAGTCTTTCGACAGACTCGGCAAGAACGGGGTTTTCAAAAAAGTCATGAAAATGCAGTGATTTTGGTGTAGAAAAAAGTGCAAATTTAGCTTATTTCTAAATTATTTTACGAACATAGTCTTTTCATTAACTAATTCTCTCTTTTAATGCCTTCTACTTAATTTTCTAACTGAACTATCATCAACATATTAAGAAAAGTCATTTTTTAAGAAAATAATTTCATATGCAATAACGAATCACTACTAACGAGTCACTACTAGAAATGGAATTCTTGATATAAATTCGCTTTCGCGAATACAAAATATATTATTCGCATTCGCTACACCCCTATTCTTTAGTTTCCTATATGGGACAAACATTGATCGATTTACAATTTAAAATAACAGAGAATATCCTAAGATCATCATCACAATTCCGAAACAATTATGAAGAAGGATACAATTTAATGCAGTATCTACCGCATAACAAACATTTCTATCTGCTTAATACACAATTATTAAACTAATGGAAACAGATAATAAAATGACACCGAAGCATGTGGAACATTCTTAATTAAAAATAATTTCAACCTGCACTATCATACACTTTTCTATTCTATACAAGGGTATAAAAAGTTGGTGGCTGACTAGAATAAGTTAAGAAAAGGATTGTAAAAAAAAATTAAATGTTTTTTATGTGCTTCATGAAAACATTTTACAATGCAATTTAAAGGAAACAAATGTTAAAATGATCGTAAACAAAATTTTAACAGCTTAGCCAACTCTTAAAACTTTTGTGTCCAAACTGTCAGTCATACTGAAAAACAAACATAAAAATTTTATTTTAAGTATCAATATGAAAAAAGAACCAACATATTTTAATATGAGATTGTCTGGAAGATAGTTCGCATTTTTATGTGGGAAAAGCCTAAATTTTTATTTATAAAAATAAACTTTTTATATCATATTTTCCATTTTGGATTCTAACGATTTAATCAAGCATGTGTGTTTGTTTGTTATGCGAAATGTTCATTTAAATCAAAAGGTTTGTTTGATTTAAATTCAAATATTAAATACAAAAACAAAACAAATATTGGGCGAATCTACTGACGGTTTCGAGGAAATAAGTCTCTTAGGTAACAGATGGGGCCATATTTCCGTATGTAAATTAAAATTGGTTACATTTTATAACCAGACTATGAAGAATGGGATTGTTTGAACTCACAATTTTATGTTAATAATTTTGATTTGAATATATTGTTAGTCAAACTATTAACGATATTTGTGTCAAACTTATTTGATATGGATACTTTAGACGAGGGTTTGCCTCATCCATTCTGAGTTCGATATATACAAGTTTTTATTTTATCACGAAAAAAAATCGTCTTCGGTGATAATAAATTTTGACATTTTTAAACACTTTCGTTTGAAAATTTTATAATAATTTTTTTTTCAACTTCTTGGCAGTTTTGAAAATAGAGCCTCCATCAGACGCTCATACACTAGAGTTTTTTTCTCGTCAAAATCCGAAAAGTTTTCTAAAACTAGCTGCTCCAAAAACTGGTAGGTAGTGCACTACACTAGAAGTCTGAGGGTCGTGAGTTTGAGTTTGCCAAAGACTCTGTGCTTTTCGGCAGACGAGTCATAATGACTTCAAAATTTGAGTTTACTTATACCGCCATATGACTCATCGTGAGACTGAGATTTGCCTGAGTATTAGTTTCTGTAGCATATATTTAATACTGCAGGCATACTTGGGTGTCGAAAAGTTTTAAAGGGTGATTTTTTTAATCAAACTTCTTTTTGGCAACACTATTTTTGTCAGCTAAGCTGCCTTCGTGAAATATATTCAGTTTGGTCTATAATTTATCTATGAATCGACTTACAAACAATCAAGAGAAGTAACACTGTATGCCTGTTTATTTTATTTTTAATAGAAAGCATACAGAAATATAAAAATTTGTTTTATATTAATTATTCTAAGAAACATAGTAATATGTTTCCTATAACTTTAATTATAGCTCTGACAAACATTAAAATATGTTTGAGAACTTTATTTTTAATTCCATTCATTACAATTCATATTTCTAAAGGCTCTGGGCATCAAAATGCATCAAAAGCATCAAAAATGCTAGCTAAGCTGTATATCTGATTAACATAATAACATGATGGATGTAATTATTAGACCGAATATTAATGATAGTTTGCAATTATGATTGTACCAACCATTTGTGTTCTTTGCGTGTAATATGTTTACAATTTCCTTAAAACTTCAAGTTTCCCACGTTTGCGTGAAATAAAAGCCAAGTTAAAGAAGGAATGTAAAAAAAAAACAATTAAAAAATAACTATCAAACTCTATTAGTCAACAAGAAAGATTATTTTGTTAAATAATAACAATTAATTAATCGTCATTGTTTTTATTTCATGAAGTTACGACACTCTGCAGCTCAGCGTGTGTTGTTGTCATTTATAATCTTATTATCTGAAAACTGAAGTCCTCTTTTATGAGTAGTTTAGTAAATACATGTTATCGCCCCATTGTGAAATGACAAAAAAGAAAAATTTTGTATAAAGATCAATTTTATTAATACTTTATATTTGAGAAATATTTTTTAAAAATATGACAGATAGTACTTATCATGCTGAACCTAGATTCAATTGAATTAATAAGTAACATTATAAAAAGAATCAATGAAGTAATTCAATTTCATTTTAAAAAATTAATAAAAATTACTGATTCGCTCTATTTGAGGAGAAGAATCCCATTTGACTAAGAAACCCATTTGTCATATTACAAAGTAAATAATTTGTCACATAAAAAACTAAAAAACTATACAAAAATAAAAATGATATCTTGTAATAAGTTTAAGTCAATTGATGCTCCTGTTCACAGTTATTTAACAATTTTTTTTATTTTTTCAGTCCTACACTCAAAGAAATAAAGGAACGTTTACCATCGTAAACTGTCCTTAACATTTGTCTTAATGATTTTGTTTTTGTGTTGATCAAAACAATTTTACATTGATCCCCATAAACACATTGTGATGTTTGTTACAACTATGTTGCTATGCTTATTACAACATAAGTTGAAAAAAATTTTTTTCTTTATCAAAATTATTGAAAAAGGTGTTGTTTTTATGGATTGAGTTGTCTAAATGGCTGTATTTTGTTTGAGACAAATCCCATATAGCCACCTTAATCCACAATAATTATCAACTTTTTGAAAACAAATATTTTACATTTCTATATATTTTTATTTGAAATACATGTGTACGAACATGTAAGTAATGCGTCTAGTATACATATACGTGTATATTATGTATATATCCTTATAATATATATACGATTATATTATACATCAGGTACAACGGAATTTCGTCTATAAGGACCAACTTCTCCATTTTTAATAATTTTTGCAAATAATTATTATGAATTATTACGTCTATAACGAACTTCGGTTGTAACGAATTTTTGCTTACGTACTCTTTACAGTGTCGAATGCAAAACTGGTTGCAATGTTCTACGCTTATAAAGAGGTCGCAAAATTCTTTCTTCAATTTTCCTTAGTCCTTAAAATAATTATTTACCGTTTCAAAATAATTTCAAAAAAATTTTATATTTTTTATTAAAATTTACTTCACTTATAACGAACTTCATCTATAACGAACTAAGTTGCTCAGACCCTCGGAGTTTGTTATAACCGAACCGAACCACTGTATATGCTATTGTATACTTGTGCAACTCATACGAGTTTGTACATATTTATATAACTTTTAGAACACTTGCATCATTCGTTTTTATTAGTTTCCTTATTAGTTTTTTATATTAGAATATAATTTTATATATTTTTGATACTAATTTTTTAAACATTTTAAACGCAAAAATACAAAGTAAAAGAAATTAATAATTGAAATATGTACTTTGTTTTAGCGAAAATGTAATTGATTGCAGTCTTGTTATAATCATTTTTGATTATATTTATGTTACGTTAGTTTTAAGTTTACAGGTCGTTGAAACGTAGTGTAAATTTGGGGAAAGAAAGACTAGATATATACAAACAGATAGACATGATATAGGTATGAAATGCAGAGAAAGGTTGCAGGTACATAGCCGAATATAGGGTACAGAAGCCGAGAGAATTGCAGTGAATTACTGCGAGGGATCACGGATCGACTTAAGGGGAGTTAGAGCGAAAATCACCCGTGATCTGATGAAGTAGTTTATCTCAGGTTACTGAAGCCACCGTTGCCCAAAGGGCGCAATCGCAGTCTGTCCAGAGCAATACAGAAGCTTAGGAGATCGTACGGCGTGTTCTCCTCTTCCCCTTCATCCCGACAACAGAAGCAATAGTCATTATATGGGAGATGTGATTGCCAAAATTATAGTGTCCGGAGATCGCAGCTATGAGGCATATGATTTGAGCCATCTGCATGAGAATATCGTGAAGGCGTGTCGTGAAAATAAGTGCGGTAAGTCGCAGAGGATGCTCTGCAGCATAGTACCTGCCACTCGCAAAGTTATGTTTGAATATTCCAACATACTTTTTATTACGACATTCGGCATTCAGGGCCCAAACTTGAGTGCAGTGTACACAACCATAAAATATATTTCTTCTGATGGCGGATAGTTTCACTAGTAACGATAATATAATGATATAAAATTTTTGCTTAAAACGCTGGAGGTAAAAGCCAAAACATCAAGGTCTGTGTTTGTCAAAATTGATTTATTGTCTCAATTATATATGCATATAAAATGATCGTAATGACAATGTTCAATCATGGTGTTTCTTTTCGCATACGTAGCTTGGGCTTAGCTTGAACATAAGTGTAATTCTTAATATGAAGAATATAATTTTTACCGGTTAAAACACATCGAAGAGAGAAAGAATTTAATTTCGGATTAAATCCATCTGTTGACATAATTTAAGACTCATTTAGTATACCATAAAGAAATTTATAGTGTACTTGATAACTTAACACTTTAGATGGTTTTTGAAGCACGCATTTAAAAATCCATTTAATCGTGCTCTTAAATAAATGATTAACAACTTAAAGCAGTCATTTTCGATGTTATTTATCGCCTATTTTGTATAAAAACTAATAAAAACCTAATGACATGGATTAGTTTATAATATGATGGATTGTTAGAAAAGATGATTAATTTATAAATTTTACTACCGAATTAAATTAATTTAAAATGTAAAAATTTTACATACAGTGAACACGTGCTAATTTGAACTTGCATTATAGTGCAAGTATATATGTCAAAGATTTTACGTCAGTACCTGTCATAAACTTAACCTGACGGTGCTCTTCGCACTGGGTGAATAAAGCCGTTCACCACCGTCTCCGTCGTCCCTTCCAGAGGCACATACAGGGTGCGGTTCTACATGTGCCCCTAATAGGGACGACATGGTAGAAAATTCTGTACAGACACCTTGCTAAAGTGCTGGAGCTATCTAACCTCCTACCACCCTAATTGCCCAGCAGTAAGATGCCCTCTATCTTAATAGGCACTCACCAATCCCAACCACCAGGCCAGCTCTGCCGAATAGCAACAGCACATAGAGATATATGGTCTAAAGACAGCATCTACAATCGGTCACTAGCACCATATTGCAGACACACTCATCCGACCCATAACTCTTTCCGTGTTTCTTTGGGTTTTAACCACAGCCACCACGTTATCCCCGAAGGGGCCTCACCAATAACCAGTCTAGGATAAGTCCCAGGGGCTACTGGTTCCCGTGGTACCAGATGGGATCTCTGGTCGGCTTTGTGTTAAAAACACCTCCGATTTTAGGTCCCATGCAAACGTGAGGTATCGGTAGCACCTTTACCCACACAAGCATAAGCAAAGCTACTACCTTAATTACTTTGAGTGCCTTCATAGACTAGTAGCTAGTGTACTAGACTGGTAGTCCGAAGGTCGCAGGTTCGACTCCTGCCGCAGACTCCGGGTGTCTCTGTAGATAAGCCAAGTAGCTTCGCAGATTGTGTTTGTTAATTAATTAAAAAAAAAAAAAACTTATATGCACGCCCGTTGCCCTGTTATTTCAGGGATTGGGTAGTAACATATTAAGTTCTATGGGTCTGGAAAGACCATGTTACCCACCCGGACGAGCGAGCGAACCCACGTTTACCTTTAATTTATTTGCATGTGCACCCGTTGCCCTGTTAATTCAGGGATTGGGTAGCAACATACAAGTTTTTAGGGGTTATCAGCAAAAAGGCCTAGATCCGGAAACCTGATAACCCTATACCCCAGGAAGCACAACATCAAGTCCACGTCACAAGACAATCAGCCTTATTCAAAAAAACTTAACAGAGGTTGGTAAACCAACTTTAAGCAAAATTCCTTAAAGTTTCATTCAAAAACGATTATTAGCTTAACACACGTACTTTAAACCAACTTTAACATTAAAGAATTTAAAGCAGCTACTCACCTACTTTAAAGCAATGTTAAAATATTTTGTTGTTTTGACAAACAAAGTTTTGTGAACAAAATTATTTATAATATTTGAAATTGTGTGGATTTGTGAAATAAAAAAATGGATATATTAAATTTAATGAACAGAATTGGTAAAATTAATTTTTATTTTATGTGAAAATTATTTTCCAATGTAATTTTTTATTTAGAATGTGCCGCAATTAACGTCTGCCACATAAAAATTTAGAAAACTGGTGGTGATGCCGTGCAATATTACAAGAAAATGCTATACTTAGAGCATTTATTGAAAAATATTTTTAAAACCAATTAAATTAAAATACATAATTGGAAAACATATATTGACATACATACATATATATATATATCTTGATTTTATTTTGTTTTTTATTTAGAAATATTTATTTAAATACATATGTACATCCTTTTAAGTTCTTGTAATATCAAAAAATAACAAATAAAATTAATAAAACAAATACTAGTTTAAATATTGCAATGTAAATCAAATAAGGAATTGGTTTTATTTTAATTTACTTAACGTTGTACTAATGCAGACTAGGTTACCAAAACAAAAAACATAATATTAATATTAAAAAGTTTTAAATAACTTAAAAGTAATTCCTTTTTTCCTTTTTTCACTGGTATTATTCTCATTGCTTATCTGTAGAACGAAATTTGCTTCCAATGCTTTTTAAGGGTGTTTTTTTCTATAATTAACATACTCGTATGTATGTAAGTATGTATGTTTCTTAGCAAAATAATGTAAATATACAAAACGTTATAGTGATATACATACAACCAAAACGAGTAAACAAAGCTCGTTCTTCAAGTAATCGGTTTAAAACCTTTACAAAAAAATAGGCGTATTTATTTTACATTGCGATAAATCTATTTAGTTTATGTTTTTTATGTACTATACATATTAATTTACATCTTAAGTACCGAAAAATGACATTTTATATTAAAACTGTGCAAAACATTATTAATATATCCGACTATCCGGATGAATAATATTCGTTTGTTTTGCATCGTTAACTATAAAGAGACAAGAGAGAATGATGGTGTTGCCAGTATCAACATGTAAAATTTATTAAAGCATACACTAGCTAAAGTACTGTTTTTGAATAGGATTTTTTAACATAGGTTTGTTAGCCTTAAAGTCTTTGGTAACTAATGTGAACTTCAAACCTCAATTAAGTTTTTTTTTTGAATAAGGCTGAATATGTATAAACCTTGCCCCCGGGGGATAGTGCAAGTATAATATGAACACAAACGTTTTATGTATGATCTCTCTGAATAGTGAACAAATCTTAATCGCACTAAATAATGAACAATTAGCAGTCGCCAACATAATTAAAACAACATTTTGTTGTAATTATTTCCACCGCTATTTGTATTTTATGATTCGAAGTATTTCCATTGTAGGTAACAAATAGAGCTCACTTTAAAATTTTTTGTCTAAATGTATCTAAACCGTGCCATAAGCAGCTTTAATTTAAGAAGTTTCCTCGAAAAACCACGTTGTTTCATGCCAAAAGCCGCGTTAATCAGATATATGTACATACTTTCATTTCAAATGCTGCCCAAAGGAAACTGGAAAACTGCCCCGTGTAAAAATATTTTTGTCACTTACAAAAAGAAATAAATGAATGAAAAATAACTAGTTATCGCAATCAGAAACAAACGTGTGTGGCTTTTCGCGTTCACATAAAATTTTTCTTAGTCGGCTAGGGCGGCTTTTAGAAATAAGCAACTCATCTCTGTTAAAGAATTTAATTAAAAAAGAAAAATTATCAAGAGTTACTCGTTTGTGTGTATGTATAGTGTTTTATTTTATTAATGGAACTTCAAGCCCACATAGGATTGCAGTCGAGGATGAATTAAAAATGTTTGCAATCGAAATTGTAAACGATTTCAATAAAATGAACCTCCTTGATTATTTTTAGTTCATATTACCGAGAGCTCACTGTACAAATATATTATTTTTTGTATTTTGACGATAACAATGAAGGCGAAGTATAGAAAAATAAAAAGCGATCATGATTGTATTATAAGGATTAAAATCCAACAAATCATTATAATTTGTTTTTTTTACTATCGGTAATGTTGACTTCAGTCAGTATCATACCTCCGCAAACCAAAATTATTCGGTTTACGCTTGAAATCGCCTTCTCTAACGAGCCATAAATTTCATCTCTTCTTTCAGCGCTTATGTCATCAAGCAAAATTGCCTAATATGTCGATTGCAAAACCTACACGTTATTGTCGAGAAGTCAATGTAGTGTGATATGGATCTGGAAGTGCCCCATTGGACCATTTTTTTTAATACTAAAAATTCTGCTTCAGTCAATGACGGCGCTACAGCATTGCGATACGATGTATGGCCTAAACTGGAAGATGTAGACTTAAACAATCTTTGGCTTTAACTTCAAACTCTTTTTAAACGGATAGTACTGTCGATATTGTAGATGTTTAGTTATAGACTATCGATACATATGTATATATTTAGGGCGGTATTTATATTCTCAATTTTCTTATGCTATAGATATAGCTACATGTTCATATTTAAGTTTGAATATATTTCGCTGGAATTGAAAATTTTTTCAGGATACTTTGCCTTTGCCAATTATTTCACTTTGATAATGATCGATGATTTCATATGCCATACCAAAAACTAAAAACAGTATAATCGATTGATTGATTTTTAACGATTCTTCCCCGTTTAATGATTCAAATTCTTTATTTAGAAAAATGTGAAAACAAATTAGATGAAAGTGCAGCCTTTTGCCATTTTAAAATATGGAATATTGCCTTTTCCATTAAAATAGCCAAACAAATTGAGCACCTCAAAACAAACCGAGCAACAACTGATTGGCCATCACTGAAAACCATCGCGAAAATTTATGGACCTTGACTAACACACAACAGAATCGCAATTATTTTTCAAACTTGCTGCCATTTAAAAATCCATTACGATATAAAAATGATAACAGCTTCCCAAAAAGAAAAAAAACGAGCTACAGTATTATGGAAAAGATTTTTTTAGTGTCCACATGTATGTACATATATATGTATAACGGGTAATTTTTTCAGAGCTTTAATATTTGATAAAGCACATAAAATTTAGAGAAGTGTATGAAAAGGTTTACGATATAGGCGGTCAATTGACCGGCCCCAAACGTGAAATAAACTGTTGACCGAACTCGCCTCCCAATTTTGTCATTTTTTAGCGTTCTCTATGGCATGTGACCCTGTCTTGTTGAAACTACATGTCAGCCAAGTCCAGCTCTTCTCTTTTGGGGCAAAAAAATGTAATCATCGCGCGGTAGCGCTCACCATTCACAGTAACTTTCCTGACTTCGTTGTCTTTGAAGAAGTATGATCCAATGATGCCACCAGCCCATAATCCACACCAAACAGTGCATTTTCTTCTCTCCACACCAAATACGGAAATGTGGCTTGTTCATGTATCCATTCAACCAGAAATAAGCTTCGACGATGCACTTTCTAAACCGAGCATGAATTTTGATAATAAAATTCAACAATTTGCAACGTTGTTCGTGTGTAAGTCAAATTCATGGTTAAATTAAAGACCAAATTGAATATGTTTTACCGTAGCATGTTACGCGAACAGTCAAGAACAGTGTAGCCAAAAAGAAAGTTGCTAAAAAATTACCCTATTCCATATGTATGTATATATGCAACAACTGGCTTGAAATGTGATCACGTGCTCATTTCTGCTTCTCAACGCCTACACACGTACACAATATAAATAAAATCCATTTGTTTTTTTTTCTTTTTTTTTCTTATTGAGGTCAATAAACTCACAAATTTTTTCCTATTGGCTTAAAGTAATCAATTTGTTGGCCAAGCGATGCTCAATAAAATATTATGCAAATGAATAAAGTTACAAGAAAAGACACATTAAACAGAAAAACACTCCTAAAAAATTTAAACTTATAAAGTTTATAAATCTACGTCCGACCAAAACAAAATGGTCAGTGTGTCAGTAGTAGAAGCGTAAAATAAACGAAAATTATCTATTTACAAAAAGATTTCAATATTACAAATTCAATTTAACTTTCTATTTTATTTGAGTTACGAGTATAAAAAATGTCGCCGCTGGTAGTTTAGACTTTTAAATCTCGTTAAATATTCGTATTTAATGAGACCTGGGGGGGAGGGGGGCGAATATCAAGCAATCGTATAATATCAAATCTGGAGATTTATGGGGACATAAATTTATTTAAAAAGTTGTTTTTTTAATTTATGAATATTAATTTTAAACACAAGATATTATTTTTACTTTTTACAAAATTTATTATGAAACTAATTCAGTATTTCTTCTTCAGGAAAAACTTTTATGTAAAATTTAAATAATTTATCTAATAAAGATTAATAAAAAATTTCCCTTACTTTCAAAAATAAATATTATTATAATTTTTATATTTCTATTTATTTATTTATTTTTTTTTTTTTTGGTCTACTGATAATATTTAGAAAACAGTCCAATCGTTTAAGCGAAAATGAAAAAAATTATATTAACTAATTAATAAACTTAATTTATTTTTTAAGCTTAAGGTCTCCTCTTTTAATTTTTTTTATCGATATGTCGGTACTCATCGAGTACCATCTTCAGGATATTTGTTTATTTTATCCTGAAAATGGTACTCGACGAGTACCGGAATAACAATAAAAAATTAAAAGAGACCTTAAGCTTAAAAGATAAATTAAGTTTATTAATTAAAATAAAAACGGTCAATAAAGTAGAACATATTTTATAGGCATTATTTATTATTTATTTTATTATAATTATTTATTATTCATTTTTTTAACGGACTTTGGACTTTTTCTTAAGCGAACTTGCTACTTTCAAAATCATTCCTTGGACCGAAAATAGAAAGATAAAAGAAATGTTTTTAGATTTTGAATTAAGATTTATTTCTTCAAATGACATTTTGTCGGATGCATATAATAAGATTAAAATGAACTAGAACTACATGGTTTTTCGTTGTGATTAAACGAATGATTTTATTCTGTTAAGCTGCATTTTTTAAAGCTTTTAATCTGCATTTCAACTTACAAAATGCATTTCACTTAAACGGTTTTTCGCTAACGTGAATTTTCATTTTAGCGAACTAGTTGGTGATAATGGTAAAGAATATTTGACATAAATTAAACGGCGTGCTTTTATCTCAATTCGTCTATAAGAATAATTTGGCTTTAATATTACGGTTTAACGTAAAGATTTCGCATTTCTTGTATATGTCATTTTGGCTCCTAAGGCATGTTATGTATGTAAGGAAAATATGTATATAGAGAATTTTTAGACCATTAGCGATCTGAAAACGATGGATCCACAAAAGTGGAAGCTTTTCCTCTTTTACTCTCACAAGTGCAAAGTGTGTGAGTACCTTTTTGCCAGATTTGGCAATTTATTGTCATTTTGAAGATTTTGGGCCCATCATGAAATTACAAGATTTATGTGGTGAAATTTATCAAGAACAGTACTCGTGTATATAATATAATATAGTATATTATATAACTGAATTATCTAAAGAATGAAAAATTTTTATTTTGTGGATTACCACGCAGAATCTATTGGAGTAATGTAAGTCTGTGCAAAAATATTATACAGATTCGAATTTGAAAATAAATTTAAAGTTTTAATTGCAATTTATTCTGTATATAAAATCAACCAAGACATTATTTGCTTCTATGATATTTCAAAAGAATTTGGCCATTTTATTGAAAGACAAGATTGAGACAATTACAATTATTGAACATAAAAAACTTTTTCCTGAGAAAAATATAATATTTTTTTTAGATTTTTAAAAGTGGTCATCAGAAACTAAAATGAGAATTTCTAGTCTCTTATAATAAACGATTTTTTATTACCACATTCTCCATAAATGTGTAAACAGTACTAAGTCAGGTTAGTGCAAATGAAATAAAACTCATAAATTACTTTAAAACGTCGTTTTAATTGTAATTTACATAAATCCTTAAACTGTATACACTTTTTACAAAAGTACAATATGTCATAAATTTGTCAAAGTTTTATTCTATTATATTTTCGCTACTTTTTTGTCAATTCAAAAGGGCTCCATATGGTTTTTTTTATTGATGTGTGATTTGTTTCTGGTCCTTTCTGGTCTTTACATACAATCATGAATTGTTGTCATGTTTTACTTAAACAAAATTAAATAGTTTGTTAAAAAAATATGATATTCTTTATGACGATTTTTAAAATTTCAGCCTTATTATATCTGCCAGATATGTATACTATTGTAAAATGGAATAGTATTAGTATATCAATCACTGATCTATACCGCATGTTTTATTACTGTTTATTTTTTGAGGTACTTTGAGCTTTAATTTAAAAATGTTTTAATGCAATCATGGACAAACATTTGTGAAATTGACTATAATTAAAAGAGAATTAAATAGAAGATTTCAGGCAAGTTGCCGTGACTTTCGCCTCATTAAATATATGATATATAGATCCGACAATATCGTAATTATTTAAAATGGATATTGCAATTATAACTGGCATTACAGATCAGAGGCTCTTTGTGTGCATGGGAAGTTGTTAAGAACTTATGCTCTTCCATACCTTAAAATTTGGTAATTCCGCTTGTTGATGTGTCCATATAAAGAAAACTGTGTTTTCGTTATGTACTAGAAACAGACAAATCGTTCAAAAGGTTAAAAAATATATATCTATAAACAAAAAAAATTTTTTTTAAATGCAGCGAGACTGCGCAAGTTATGATCAGCCTGTCATTGCAAAAAGTTCTTTCTTTTGTTAGTGCTAGTTCACACAAGTTGGATGCTTTCACCAAAACGTTAAGAAAAGTGGGATCTTTTCATGTTTCCTACAAAGAAATTAGTTTTGTCTCATTGCTAAAACATTCTACGTTGTTTATACGTAGTCTGTTCGCAAATAAAAGTTATTTCCAATTAACTAATGCCCTGCTTATACGTAAGTTTGAATACGTCAGGTGTAGCAAATCTACAGCGACCACTGTCAGTTTTTATTTTAAATATAAGTAATTATTTTCATAGATATATAAGTTTATTTTTTGTGAATTTTTTCAGTAAATAGTTTATTTCTCTTTTGTCATATGGCAATAAGTGTGTCACACCTACGAAAATACTAAACACGCTAAAATAAGTGGTAATGTTTTAAACCTTATTTGCAAATAGTGTCGTTAATCAGAAATTCTTTTTGGTGAATTAGAATGCTGGCAAATGAAAAATTAATTCCCCGTTTATGCGGAAATTTTTCTCTTTGCAATATTTTATTCATTGCCAATCTAGAGGGGAGCAATGTGCCTTGCTAATAGTAAGTATTCTCTCATGAGATGGTCATAATGAGCTTATTCGGAAATGCATCATTGCGCTGCATCTGATTGCAGAACGTTCGGAAATGCATCAACTTGCAACATGATTTCCAAAATGCACAATAGAAGTATGTGAAGCGCAAAAAAACATTAAAAGCGCATCACAAAAAATTACTGATACATTCTCGTAACATAAGTTTTTTAGTAACACATTTCTCTTTTTTCGCTTCAAAATTATTTGATTTCCTTAATTGTATAATTTTATATCAATTTTGTTATGAACCAAGTTAATATATATTAGTAATTAATTATCCATTAATTGTTAATTACAAATTTATCAATTTGAAAATTAAAAGTTTTCTCAACCCATCATATTTGCATCAGCATTGAAAACTTATTACAGATGCGCATCATATAAGCTCTGTGATACATTTCCGAATAAGCCCAATCTCAGTTACAAATCGAACGAAATAAATAATTATTCTTTAAATATGTAAAAAAAATTGTATTCGCCAAATGTCAAGCCCACCTACCAAAAATATGTTCATTTTATATATTCAAAAACTGAAATAAAATCGCACAGGCTTATAAAGGAATTAAAAAATTTTTATTTTTTCCTTTCAAAGAAAAGAAAAGGAAATTAAGTATCCTTTGACACGTGCAAATGTCACGCATTTTTTAAAGGGGGCTAAATTTTCTAAATTAGACCCATAAAGAATTGTATTCATAAATTCAAATACAAAAAGAAAACGCATAATAATACGCGGGCATCCCTCAACATTGACTTCTACTCTTTGCCATTGCGTAAACATTTCAGCAAAACAAATGACAACTGCAGCGTAAAATTTGAGTCTAAGCCTTTAAAAAATGCACGAGCTCAGAATATTGTTGCGAATTTTTAAGAATTGATGGTTTATTTTTGACTTGGAAATATAAAATTTTTTATTTATGGAACAAATGAATTTAATGAAATTAATGTGATCGTCATCCTTCAAGCATGATATGTAAAATATACACTACCATTATAATAATGCAAGTACTTATAAGTACGCGTATTCATAATCCTGGCTTGAATTTTTTTCTCTTTTGCTTTTTATCAAAACCTTAAAGAATATATTTGTGTGTTCTGCATGTATTATATTTATTTTAGAGATGTGTGCTATTGCTGACGATGAAAACAACGCAAATTGTTAAGTAAACAGTCACGTGATGCACTTTTGTGCAATCATACACAAAATCACCCAGGAGGCTCTGGCGCACACTTCCATGAGCACAACTCTGACATGCAGTGTAACAAGCTAAAGCCGACAGAAAAACTGACAGAGTGTCATCCAGTCTGTCAATCTATGAGCCGTCCATGTTCTGAGTGGTTTTTTATGGTCGATGGGGTTTTGATTGCCTGTATAGCGCTCGTGCTCGTGCTCCTTCTGGTGTACATATACGTTATAAATGAGTCAAGAGAGTATTTGTTGGCTGGCCAACATCAGCAGAAGACCAGACCTGACCATTTATGTTTAGTTTATCATCAACCAACTTGAATACTTTTGCAGTGTATTGCTGTTGTTGTTATGTACTGCTGGTCTCTGTGTCAATTTGACAATTGCTAATGCTTTTTCTATCGTTTTGGCAGTTGTTGTTTTTGTTTTGTATCATTCAATGATAATTTTTTGTGGTTTTGTTTGCAGCAGTTTGTTGTACCCTGCACAAACACAAGATGTAGAAGGAGTTTGTTGTATCCATATGTTGCACAAATAATAACTAATGCGAAATGTTCATAGGATTTACATATGTACTCTATCGTATATTCTGAATCGCTGTAAGATTCTTAAGCGTTTCAGCTGAAGCAATCTATTCATTGATTTAAACAATTTAAACATTAATGACTCTAGAACAGTCGTGGTAACTCATGGCTCAAGAGAATTTAGCTTTCATCACATCAACAAGCGCGCAATCACTAACAAAATCACGTGGTGGCGGTGGCTTGGATCAGTACTAGTGGCCGACTCAAGAGATATTATTTTTTTAATCAAGAGTTAGGCCTCTAGATGCTATACAATGGAAGCCGTTGCCAGCAAGCGGCTCCAGCTCCATAGCAAGGGTCTTGTACATAGACCGTGGCGGCCATGTACAATAATTGCCACCTGTGTGCGGATTAGTGACCACATACAGGAGGGGTGGTGAGATCATTTACTTCACCCTTTGTTCAAAGCACCATGGATAACTAATTTTGTAAATTGTGATAATAATTTTTAAAAATTTATAAAAAAAATATTTTTAATTGTATTCCAAAAATTTCTACTAAAAATTAACAGGAGTAATAAAAATATTTTTTTCTGAAAATGAATTTTACTAAAGACAAAATGTTTGTTTAAAAATTTTTGGCCATAAATTTTTCTATGTAGGAGCGTGATGTTAATGTAATTATTTTGGTAACCAAATTATAAACGCAAATGTGTATACAACAAGTTGTTAAAAACATAAACATCTAAAAGAAAGCCGCCGTCGAAATTAAATAAGAAATTTATAAATTTTTGATTCTCTAGTGAAGGGTATTTAAAGTTCGTTATGACCAGGCAAAATGTTACCACTTGTTGTTTGTACTTGATTGTGGGTTTGTTTCCTTTTCAATTTGCTTCTCTTTTCAGTTGTTTCTGTGGCAGTTGTTGGCGGTGCTTATTTGTGTGGCAATATTTTATGGTGTCAGTGTTAAGTTGCAATTTTTATCGTCAATAAATTTGTGGCATACATACACATAACGCATATAAGGCTCTTAACGAATCGAATATTTGAATGTGTGTATTTATGTATGTATATATGTTCATATCAAGAGCAATAAAACACCCTACACCCTTCGGCTGAAAACTCCAAAATTATAAACTTTTATTAAAGACCTCTATAAATTATTAATGGAATCACCTTAATTTTTTTAAGTACATTTTATACACATTTATGCACATGTGTATGTCTACTATATACTCGTATGTAGTGTTAACACATAGAGGACAAAGAGAAAAGAAGAAAATGGCTCGCAAGAATATGCATAGTGCAACATCAGATTGCATTAATGTCTATTCAGCATAATATGCTCTGAACGCTGAGAACAATCTGTATATGATTATTTCATGCTTATATCATGATATGCTATTATTATTACCATTCCCATTTTAGCCATTTTCACCGCCAGCATCTTCATTGTGAGCCGAAACATCGTGGCGCTGATGCTCAGCGTATGCACGTGGGTATTTGTGTGCGTATGTTTTCATTTTCATTGCATCTTGTATCAGATAGTTTGTATTGCATTAATTTTAAAGCAACAACCAGGAATAACAACAACAATAACAGCAACAGCAACAGCATCAACTTGATATGACAATTTTGCATTAAGTTAAATGAGTTTTCTTTTTTTTATTTTGCTTTTCCTTCCCGTCCTTTTATGCATTTTGGCTTGTAAGTATTTCTTGTCAAGGAGCTCGTTTGGACTTGCTGTGTTCTGTTTTAAAGGAAATGCAACGCACGTTACCTTAAACCAGCAGGAGGGTATTTAATTTTACTTCAAAGAGTAAAATAAGAACTTTTAATGTTTGAGTAGGTGCCTCTCAAAACGAAAAAGCTCATGCTGCGTTAAATGGTAACGCTTTTGATGTTTTAAAGGACTTGCGATTTGCAAGTCAAAAGGAAAATAAATAAAATTAAGTAATTGATTCAGTAAAGGATTTTTCCTTTCAAATGTGTTCTTGATATATACAAAGCTAATTACTAAGCAGGAAGTTGCATTTGTTGAAGGTAAAATAGTAGAAGGATAATATGGTAGATTTTATGGATGCCCAGGGCGAAATTAAAAAGATATTTTCCAGTCTCTTAAACAACGTGTCATAAAAGATTTTCTATATAATTTTAATACAGTAAAAATTAAGCTTGATGATTGTCTTGGTGAAAGGATACAAGAACTTTAAATATCACAAAAATCAACTTTAAATATCGCCCGGAAAACTGATGCATGAATACTGTGTTTGGATGATACTAAGACGTTAAGAATTATCTAATTACTAAGATGGTGGGAAAGATCAAAAGGTTAATGAATTAAAATTTAGGAAAATTTACTCAATTTGAATTCAAAATCTTTGGCATATGGCGCCAAAGCCACTTTTACTGGGATTCAGTGAAAATTTCTTCACTACTATTAACTGCATTTTACTTAATATTATAAAAAGATTGTATATTTTAGTTTTTATTTAATTTTATTTAATTTAAAGAAAATGTTTTAATGGATCATTTTCAAGTGGAAAAATTTGTAAAAATTTTCAAATTACTACCGATCATATTTTCCTAAATTCTAGGTCATGAATTTCTTTAATGTTGTTAGTGAATTTATATGGAGCAAGAATGACTGGAGGTGCATGGAGACATATTATTACTAGTCTCTCTCGAATCCACAATCCGATGAAGGATTTTTTTAAATGACTACACTTTTACTCTAATTCAATCAATTCTTAGATTTTAGTTCGCGAATTTCCTTAATTTTTTATTTTTTCAAGTGAACTATTTTCTCCTTGGAGGAAGAATACATTTTTATATGAATAATGTTTTTATTATTTTTTCTTATCGACATTATGATTAGAAATTATAAAATATTTTTTAATTTTTATAAAATTATTTATTTTATAATAAACTGAAGTTTTTTCGTTATGTTTTTAATCTCCTACTGCACAATTTCTAATGTTACAGACGTGGCTTGTAAATTAATTTGACTATATATTATTTGAAATAAAAAAAACATTTTTGGAATAAAATGTACATTAAATTTTAGATATTCAAGTATTAGAAAAGTAATCGAAAATTATATAATTATCTTCATATGTATGTACATATATGGAGATATACATGTGAAGAATTGTTTATTTATTTCTCATAAATCATTGATTATGTTTGGACTACAACAGCATCTTCCATTTTAATTACGATTATTTCCTTATTATTAATAATTTTTTTATTTCTTAGCACAATAATTAAATAAAAATTGTAATATTTTTCTAAATCTTTGTGGCTTTTTTTTCGAAATATCTTAACAGCAACGCTAATTCTGGGGGCAAATTACGTCATTCGATATCGAACGAAATTTCAAACAAAATTTTCTTGAATTGTATTGAAATTTCGATCGATATCGAATGCCGTAATTTGCCCCCTGATATGGACTCAATGATATTAAAATAAAATGCTACATAAGTATTATTTGTGTATAAATTCATATATGTAGGTTTCAAGAAACATTTGGCACAAGTATGTAGTTGTTGCATGCATTTCGACTGCCCCTTCTGAAGGTATGTTATCTTACGTATAGGTAATGAGAACTTGACACCGAGATCGTGCACTTTGACCCCCTCAGACCTTTGCTTTAAGGGTGTTTTTTTTAGAGTCGTAGGTGTAAGCGAATAAGCCAAGAAACTCTTCAAAAATATGACTTTTTCAAATTCATTTTTCTGAAATCTCAAAACCATTTCAGAAATACCACCCAATCTGTTCCTTAGACGACCGTCTGGAGCACCATTTCTATATAGTGGGATATACCTATAACTCTCTATTTTTCTTCAATGGGCATGAATCTTCTCAAGAAATTTTTCAAAAATATGACTTTTTTCAAATTCATTTTTCTGAAATCTCAAAACCATTTCAGAAATACCACCCAATCTGCTCCTTAGAGGACCGTCTGGTGCACCATTTCTATATAGTGGAATATACCTATAACTCTCTACTTTTCCATAAAGACCAATTATCTCTCCGGTAAAATGTCTATTTTTATAATAATACTTTTTTGTAATGTTTTGAACGTTTTTTGCATGTCCTTTTATTTTGCGTTCAACATGTATACTCTTGAGCACATGTTCCATGTGTTGTCTTGTACGGTCCCGGTCCCAGTACCTAGATTATGACATTAGCCATGACTGGTAAGTTGCTAACAGCGCTCTGTTAACAAAAAAATGAGCACTGTTAAAGAAATTGGTTTTTTGTCTCTGCTACTTAAATTTAAATATATCTTCAGACACATTGTTACCGGCCATATTCAGCCTGATATATGCGGTATAGTCATGGAAAATTACACATTTCGGATACACGTTACCAAGCGAAGGCTCTGCGAACATTTTTACGATCTTATATATCATACATAATACTGTCAATAGGGCTTTCAATTAATTAATTAAATTTAATGGTATCTCACATACATTTTGCTTGTTTTAAATTTGAAGGTATAAAGCGCATAATGAAAGACCCTTTAACTCTGGCTTTTAAGTATAAACCGCCTGTGATTTTTTAATTTTACTTTAGAAGCTTCTTGAAAGTGAATTAATATATTCCTTTTTTTATGTACTCCTGGGTCCATCCTTCTTAATTTTTTCTACTTTCAATAGAATTTTTTTCTATTTCCCTTTCCTATTTGTCTTATGTTAGTGTCCGCTATCAGTTTGCAATTAAGTATTGCAAACATAAAGTAAATATAAAGCACGATTTTAAACATTGCATGTATACAAAGGTGTATGTTTGGTAGTGTAGAGTAAAAATATACCATATTGATTTGCCAATGTTAATATGCAAGACCATTTGCTTAAGGTTGTGAATTGGCTTAATATATCATATAAAATAAATAAATATTTTTAACTTCTTTAGACTACTTTATAGACTTAAATCTCATAGTATTTTAACTAGTTTTTGTCCGCTAGTAATAGTTTCTCTACATCTCCGTATCCACTAAGACACTTGCCGCAACCACTGAAAAACGTGCCAGAAATATGAATTAACTCTTTGTTTTAATGTCATCTTCATTTGGATTTTAATTTATATTTCTAGTCTATTTTTAAGCATGCGTCCAATACCAAAATAGAAACAAATTAAAAGAAGAAAGAAAATGGAAGAGGATAAAAATAGAAAATGAAATCAACTTAAAATCGATTTGCAATTTACGCACATACGAACAGCAAACTTTTCTGTCTCTTATTTTTAAACTCGCAAGCGGCTTTAGTTGAAGCGCTCTCCTTCCTCTTTAAAGGATTAAAAAATTTTGTTGCATGGGAAAAAATCTTAACACCTTTAAACGTGTGTGCAGATATTTAGTTTTGAAATCTATTAAAAAAAATTCGTTTCAAAAGAGTTTTAGTTATAGAAGACAAAAATAATAATAATGATAATGATAATAATGATTTTTCGGACAATTCTCTCATTGTCTTCACACATTCTGAAGCTCAGTGAATAGAAAAAAGGCATTTTCCATGGCCAGTTTTATGGCTTAGTTGGATCTTGTGTGAGTGGACAACTTTGATTACTTCGGGTCCCTTTGCGCACTTTTACTTTCTCTGCTGAACTTGCTTTCGTGCAACATACAAGTGACCGTTGATTGTTTATGGAATCGACCAGCAAATGCTGGACAGTGAACTTCGGAGATCCACCGTGTAAAACAGTTCTCAGCTTTTTAACTAATTAATACATATTTTGATAACGAAAGTTTTGTCGCTGAGATATGATGTTCAATCATGCCATTTATAATTGTATAATTGGAAAACGCCTGTGAAGGTTGAGAAATTATCAACTAATAACAAATATTTAATTCTGCCTTTTTATAAGGCTTCAGATATCCCTTTTATATTAAGCAAAGATGAAAGCGTTAACTCTTACTTTTATTGTTTAGGGTTAATAATGCATTTTTGCAAACTAGGGTTCGCACTTTTATGCCCTTGAATTTATTTTAATAATAAACTCCTCTATGTGCTTATAATGTGGCCCTCGTAGCATAAGTAAACTATGAAAACTATATATTGCTGCTGTTGCTGTTATTGTTGTGTGTTATGCCCTCAAGTAACGAGACAACAGCAGCAATAGTGCAAAAAAATGGAATCTAAAGTTTAGAAACCTATTCACATGCACGTTTCTCAAGGACGTAACTAACAACGTAGAAAAGATTGAAAGAAAAAATCCTCACTCTCGTACACACACACATGAATACATAAAAGCCAAACACATACTTACACAAGTTATTTTTAAAACATAATGAAAGAAGTCGATTTTATATATGTTGCAACAAGATGAACCCCTAAACTACTTGCTGCTGCAACAGCAAAAGAACCTCCATCCCCACCCTCCTTCTTCAGTTTACTTACTATCAACAACGATAGCCAAAACAACAGCAACAACAACAACAACAATAGCAACCACAATGATAGCAAAATAAACATGCTTTTAAATAAATGTGCTGCTGCTGCAGTAGTGTGTAACGAGTGGAGAGCTAAAAATAAACATTTAATACCAGAATCTATCTATACAAACAAGTTTTAAAACAACGTTGCAACCAAACCAGCCAAGCAGTCGGCAATAAATATAACACTTTGCAAACAGCAATATAATCAGCAACAACAAATGGTTAAGGCATTAAAAGCAACCACCGTATATGCAACTGTAAGATGTAACTAAGAAGGTGCAACACATCATCATTATCTTTATCTCAAGCATCATCAGCATCATCTTCTTCAGTCATAGTCGTAAAACGTAACAAAAACTGCATCATGTTTTTCTTCCCCCTTGCAACTTACCGCTCATTCAATGCATAGAAGCCAAGACGTAGCGCTTAAAAACTTGTCCTAAAAGATACGTATAAAATTTTGAGAATAAATCGCCTAAAGTCAATCTGCCTTAACCATGCAAATTGTTGTTAATGCGCCAGTTGTTGTGGTACTCGTTTTTGCAGTGTCAGGAACACATTGATCCAATGTATGGCTCACGTGAGGAATGATAAAAGGCCATAAAAATTTAAAGGTTTATTTATATGCACACACATGTATGTATATATAACACGCACAACATCGGAACAACACGCCAACGACAACCAAGTTGAACGTTGCATTTCAAATGGTTGCAAGAAGAAATTGTTGTTTATTTGTTTTGCCAGTTTTGTTTTACCATGTTGTTTGCTCTCTGTTTGTTTATTTTAAAATGAGTCTTTGCCTAATGTAGCATGTATTTTTGTTGCCAAAATGCTAATGGCTCATGTTAACTATTTTGTCATTCGCTGGCGGCAACAAATACTCATTCGTACTTAATCCCGTGATATCTTTAGTTTCCTTGCGAAAGGAAAGGGGGATCATAGGGGTTTTTTTTTTAAATAAGAATTTCAAATTCACCTTTTGTATAAATTTCTATAGAGATAACAATTTGAAATTGAAGATATTGTTTTATAAGTTAAAGCTGAAAAATTTTTAATTTCTTAGCGTGAATCAGGCATAAGAGCACCCAGAAGTTGTTACCTTCATCAGTCTCATATTTATTTCACTTTTTAATGACATAATAGACCAAAAACTGAGATTGAGTATATTTTTTATATGCTAAACCTCACTTGAGGTTTAATTCGTTTATAATATCAAATAATGGCTCCATATCATACACATTCTGGACTAATTTTCTTCGAACAGTGGTCAAAGAGAACTCCATAGAAAAATTTTTTTAATAAAACTTTTTTATAGACAAATAGTCACAGAAAACTATTCTATAGAAAAGTGGTCGAAAAAGCTTCAGAAGAAATGTTTTATATTCAAAATCATTTTTCTATAGAAAAGTGATCGAATGAAAGTTTTTTTTTAGGACAGTGACCAATCGCACAATTTTGTTTAGAAAAGTGATCGAAGAAAACTTTTCTATAGAAAAGTGGTTAAAGAAAAGTTGTTGAAAAAATTATAGAAAAGTATTCTTATAATTTGTTTTTAATGTAAAAGCGGCAGAAAAAAATTTTCTATCCAAAAGTGGGCTGGAGGAAACTTTTCTATAGAAAAGTGATCGAAGAAAATTTTTTATAGATAAGTGATTGTAGAAAACTTCGAAACGAATATGTCTAAAGGAAAAATTTCGTTTACAAAAGTGGCTGAAGGATGAAGAAAAGGAAAGTTGTCGAACAAAATTTTTTTTTAGAAAAGCGGTCAAAGAAACCTTTTGGATATAAAAAAAGTGGTAGAAGAAAACTTTTCTATAAAAAAATTTCCAAAGAAAACCTCTAAAAAAATTGGTCGAAGAATACTTTTCTATGAAAAAGTAGCCGAAGAAAACTTCTGTTCAAAAGTTGCAGACGAGAATTTCTTTATGTGTCCGCAAAACTTTTTGACGAACTTATTTTATAATCTGCCGTAAATCTGTCTAAATTGTTAAATTTTTGTTAAAAATGTATGATTTTAGAATTTGAAATTGCATTCAACTTATAATTGGACTTATAACACCATGTTAAACAGTGAATTGTTATTGTAATTTGTTATTGTTATTAGTAATAGTACGGCCATCGCAATTAAGATCAGACTTATTTTACGTGGAACGCCACCAATACTGAAATATAGTCGCTTTTCAATGCAATTTTCGATTTCAGCATTTAAATAATTTAACGTGTATGAGTATAATTGCAACCAAAAAAAAATTAAAACTATAAGTACTTCTGAAAATTTATAAATAAAAAAACGCAAAAAAATACTTGAAAAAGTAGCGAAATGGCGTTACTTATTCCATGTTCCATATGCTGAACACTTAAGCGAAATGCAAATTACAAAGTGAAAAAAATGCTGATAATCTATTCGAAAAATGTTCGCAACCTCATATAAATTCCCAATAACTCATTAGGGAGGCCCAGTTTGTGAGTTCGTATTTGAATGTATATTATCTTTAAGTTCCATTTAAATGCATATTCACTTTTACAGTACAAATCCAAATAAAACTTAAATATCCAATAGTGTTTACTGAAAGCCTACGTATGAAAGTTATTTTCATTTTGATGACTCAAGGTACAGTTACTCTTACGTTAACGTCACGAGACGTAATTTTGTAAGCATGTAAGTTATTTTTATTTTGATGACTCAAGGTACAGTTACTCCTACGTAAACGTTACGAGACGTAACTTTGCATTGCGAACTAATAAAATTCAAATTTCTCTTCGTTTTTACGTATAAATCTAAAAAAAAAACTTAAATGTGCAATAGTGTGTACTGAAGGTCTACGTATGTAAGTTATTTTCATATTTATGACTCAAGGGACAGTTACTCCTTCGTAAACGTTACGAGACGTAACTTTAAAAATAGGTTAGGCCATTCGCCTCCCACCCTGAGATATTGATTATCGTATAACTTTCTCATTTATGGACAGATTTTGAATACTCTTATTTATAAAGAAAGTATTTCAATCTTTCTCTGGGAGTCAAAATTAGACTAGAAATGGATTATATCGGGTTTTATACTAATCCATAGTTGCTTTGACCTTGAAATCTGTTCGATTGGATCTTTCTATTGAAGTCGGTTTTTTTCAGAATTATTTTTATTTTTGTTCGGACGGAGTTTCTAATGATTTCTATTTTAAAATTCTTCATTATTATAGTTATAATAATATAAATTTACTTAATTCGCAAGCCATCGTATCATTTTATCGGTTGCATTATAGTATTTCTTTACAATAGTGTATAATTGTTGTTGGTAATTTTCAATGAAAAGGTGTGTTATAACAATAAAAATTTTTCATATGTTTAGGAGAAGTTGTATTGAATCCATACCTGGGATTAATTTATCTGGTTAACTGACCACTAAAAATAATTGTAATCTAGTCATCAGACTGACCTTCGTAGACTAGTAGGTAGTGTACTAGACTCGTAGTGCGAAGGTTCCAGGTTCGAATCCTGCCGCAGAACTCTGGCAGTTTGTGTTTGATAAATATAGGGAGCACACAACAAGCCTTCACTGGCTTAAGTGTATGTCGTATGACATAGGCTATCACACCCCTCCAATCAACCTAACCTAACCTAGTCATCATGATCAGCGTTTAGGTTTGTCTTTAAAGGTGCATAGTTGTAGTGCATTTATGTTAAAAAATTTCCCCATACTAGACTCGTAGTGCGAAGGTTCCAGGTTCGAATCCTGCCGCAGAATTCTGGCAGTTTGTGTTTGATAAATATAGGGAGCGCACAACAAGCCTTCACTGGCTTAAGTGTATGTCGTATGAATAGGCTATCACACCCCTCCAATCAACCTAACCTAACCTAACCTAGTCATCAGAATCAGCGTTTAGGTTTGTCTTTAAAGGTGCATAGTTGTAGTGCATTTATGTTAAAAAATTTCCCCATTTTCCCTTAAATTCATTATATCAGAAAATTATTTCTGTTTTAGTTTTAATTTTTTGACGTTACAAGGTACAACCAAAATACAATGACTGAATCTTCATAAAGGGTAAACCATACTAGTGCGTCCTGTGAATTGTGCAATTATTAAACTAATGTGCTTAAATATATCATGGAAATTGCAAAAATCTCATATATGATATAAAAAAAATTACTACTGTTTTATACAAGGATTTACTCGTAATTGGCCATACAAATATTAATGTGTAAATTTATTACTAGAGTAGCCTTTGGAAAAATAATGTGAAAACTACATGGGTGTTTGTTCTATTTGCAACTTTTGTATGGAGATGTGTTAAAATTTTAACATTTTTGAAACAAATATACATTTACGGATGAACATAATATTGGTTTTTTTTATTAATATTATTATTATTATTTCGTTCTAATTCATTCTTACAATTCAAAATATCGCCTCAGCGTGACATGACTTTATTTCGAAATAATAAATTTCAATATTAAATGAAATAAATAACATTAGAAAATTATCTTATTGACATCAAATGTATGAAATCAATAAAATAATGATTTTTAAGTTTAAAACTCACATCATCAATAATTCCAAGTTTTGCAATAAACATTTAGTAAAACTTGAGACCATTTCAATGTCTTTCAGAACTACTGGTAAATTTATGTATTCAAATCCATTAATGTATTCAAGTTTTTGCTTTGTCACCTCTAGTCTTTCTATGAAAAGAAATTAAATTTGAGCTATTTCCCGTATTAATACTCGTTTGATTTCTTAAATAAAATTTCATAATTTTAAAGCGATTTGAATACAAAGATCACCAACTGCAGATTGTTTAAGACATTTAAAGAAAAAAGCAGTTTAAACAAAAGCTTTATATAATGATACTGTCATGTGAAACGCTTTTCACTGAACGCTTTATATTGAACTCTTTGCTATAATTTTAAATTTGCAGGATTTCTGGTTGCAGGGATTAACGCTAATTAATTAAAAAAAAAAACTTTGTATTAGAGCTTGATACAACACAGATTTCGTTCTTATATCACTAAACTTTATATCACAAAACTTGGTGATATTTTTGACTTTAAATCTTCAATGTGAAAGTTCCATGACAAATTATATTACAAATTTATTTCTAAATATTTTATTGCTTGATTATCAAGGATCTCATCGTATGAAATATTTGAAATCACTGAATGTGCTTTGCTTTTCCTTTATTAATATAAAAGGGAAACATCGTTATCAGACAAATATAGTTTTTCACTTAATCCTGGCATAACCTTTTCGTTGATGCATATAGAGCGTGAACAACAGAAGAGCCACAACACTAACTACTCTAGTTGCCATAATAAGGAGCATTGGCAGTCATGCATCTCGACGTTTATTTTAAATATTATTATTCCCTTCCTAAATTACAATCGTCCTTTGAAATATTTCATTATTAATCTCAAACACCTGTTTTTTGAAAATTCCGAATCTTGCCACATTTACATACTCGTATATGACATTTAAATTGGAAAAATTCCAAAAACCGTGTCCAAATGCAACTTAAATTTAAGTGAAATTTAACAAAATGAGTATTTAAATACAAACTCAGAAAACGGCCCTTACCAAATTAAAAAAACATAAAATTGTGAATTATTATTAAAATACAATATACCAAAATCAATAAATAAAAATTATTTTAACACTTACCGCTTCTGGTCAATATCCCAGTCTATTTATACCAGTAAAGTGAAACCACTCGAGCAGATCTATAACAAGAAATACTTCGCAGGTATTCAGGAAAAAAAACAACGTATTTAAAGCCGAATAAAAAACGTTGACACTGTAACTTTTTGCACTGAATGTGTTGTTTGTACTTAAGAATTCAGTTGCAAATTTAACACTTCTTTATTTAAATTTCACAAAAACTGATTAAATTAAAAGAACGCGAATGACTCTAATTAGCACAATTTGCAAGTGGTTTTTAATTCTATTTATGTCTTTCTGTTATCTATTATTTACTTTACACTCGCTGAAAAGAAAAGAAAAATGTTTTTAATATTTTTATTTAATGGTGCAAATGTTTTTTAACGTTACAAGTTTCATGACTTAAATTTAAATTATATTGAAAGACTAAATAATAAAAAATAGGAATCATGCACTTGAAATTTATACAGATATATCGTCTTCTGCGACAGTGAACCCAAAGAGAAAAAGGAACAATGTGGATGTAACTTCTTAGCAGTAATTGTACAGTGGTCTGTCTCACCCACCACTGGCCAAATAATGTGTCCACCCCAGCATCTGCATGGCAAACTGACACACAGCTAGTAATTATTTTGTATGGCTGCACAGGACCATACACAAACATTTGGTGAGATGCTGCTTTCAATTAGAAGATATCAAATGTTATATAAACACACATCATCGGTCGATTTACGCAGTAGTGTGCCACAAGTACCAACCATTCAACTAACATGTCATTTGTTGTTTGGTGGAGGTGCGCCACTGGCATATTAGCAGAAGCAGAAATATTTTGTTGGACTCGGAATCGCATATTTTGTTTTAAATTACTAATAATAAAATAATGCAAATCTTAAAAATTTTTGGCCATGGTGGACATAAGATAATCTTAAGGTGGCGCCGTAATCCCTCGGAATTGTGTTTCTACACAAATAGTCACAAGGATAACCATTAACTATTACACCGACAACGGAATAATCCCTCTTTCCATATTTGAGTTTAAAGTAGGAAGGGGTACCTGATCAACGTTTTCGACACTTTGTTGATATTTGTATGCTTGACCACAAAATTTCAATTCAAAAATTGCATTCCAGGCATTAGCAGAGAAGATAGAAACCCATAACTTTCCAATTTTATTCACAGCGGTAAAAGTAGAACGTATTTGAGGGAAACCGAAGCATGTCCGCCTATTGCAATATTGATCCGTCAATATTGCGATAAGTTTACAGATATTAATATAAGTCAATTGTATTGAGGCACATTTTTTGCGACTCAAGTTCCGAGCAAGTATCAAGAATTGATAAAATCTTTATTACAAAGATGGAAGTAACCATTTTGTTTTTGCTGTATTTGCCATCTATTGTACAAAACTGCTTTCGCCGATTAGGTCACACTATTAAAGGGTCTAATATATTGAATCCGGCCCTGCGACTGAAACAAATTTTTAAACTGGTATATGCACAGTGGTTAAAATACTTGCCTGCAAAACAAAGTACACTAGGTTCGTTCCCTGGCAGAGAACAAAAAAAAAAAAAAAAAAAAAAATTCACTGTGATTGTTCGAATTGTAGAATTAAGTGGCTTCAACTCCTTCCAAAAAAATCCATCCAAGAAGCCCCCTGACCACCTCTCTCCCAAAAAAAATGAGGATAACATCATGACAAAGGTCAGGCGGCCCACCACCCCTGCGAAAAAACGTAGGAATCAAAGATTAGCAAAGTACCTCACCACTACAGCAAATACACAGAGGGCGTTGTTTCTAGACAACGACAATGGGCAGCCCCATTGTCCTGATACTTAGCTGGAACCAACAAATGATTAACGAAACTGATACAAAGCAAAAATAACAATGCGAAAACAAACTACAAAAACTCGCGTGAGATGGAGATCCTTTATAGAAGCCAAATATTCCCAAGAGGAGTAATGGAGAAAAAAATATGCATAAAAAATAGGTTACACACTTAAATTATCAGGGAAGAGCACGCAACCTCTAAGGGCGATAAATAAATGTTCTTAATTGATTAGCAACATTTAACATTTATTTTTTCAGAGGAAAAAAAAACTCATAAACGGCCTCCACAATCCCGGTAGTAAAATCTTTTGACGTAAAATATTATACAATGAACAATGTATTTTTAAACACAAAGAGTTCTTTTCTTCCTTTTTGTATTTTATTGTCATTGAATTTGTCTTTTTCTTAATTTTAACGGTGATTAGAGTTGTCAGATGTGTCGATTAACCGCCAAATGTGGGGATCTTAAAACTTGTATGGGTTCACATTTTGCGATTTGGCGACATGGCGATATTTTTTTTTTTTTTTTTTTTTTGGGATTTACAAAGCAGTTGGCGATTTATGAAATACTTGGCGATTTCGTTACTTATTTCTTTACAACTGAACAGTGTTATAAAATGAATTAAACATTTCAATATCTGTGCAATAGACAACTTTCAGAAAGTGATAATAAGTGAAGGGTAAAGAGTAATTTTGTTGTTCTGGTGACTCTTTTGAAATAGTTGGAAAATGATGGTCTATACAATTCTCAAATGTTTCAGAAACATAGAAAAATATTTTTAGACAAGCAGGCAAATATAAATGAAATACGACACTGTGTGATTGTTTGAATGAAGACAGCGAAATGAAAGTGTATACAATGTTGCGTTTTTGTAATATTTATATATAGTATGGATCATAATGTAAATATGGATGAAATGGAAAAAAAGTTTGTCATTTTCCTATAAACCTAATGCAGCTTATATTAAAAAGGTAAAATTAGAATGTCAAAAATCTAATCAAATCAAACAGACATAATATTTTTCATATCAAAACGCAATATATCCATATCGTGTAATGGACCGAAATACAAAATTTCAAAATATGTCATCAAAATAATTTTAAAATCTAATGCCAAAAAAAATTATTTTGTTTATGATGTGTAGTGTTACTAGAAAAACTATTGGACCACAACAACTAATTGCATTGATTTTGATTTAAGTTATAATTTTTTTTTAATTTTGGTGCATTTATCTATTGTCCTTCGGTTTTAAAGATGCTTTTAAAAGATCTAATAAATATATGTACTTCATGAAAATACGATTGTTTTTAAAGCTTGCGATCATCTCTTCACCACAAAATTTGGCAGTTTTTTAGAACAAACTAAAATTTATTATTGTCAAATATTTTCTAATGATCTTTATAAATCCTAATATGTATGAAACACACTGGAAAAATTGTCTTTTGTCAATTGGAAAATTTATTTCTATTTGGATTGCTATTCCGCCATCCCAAAGTTGGCTTCTAAACAGACTGGTTTCATATACGAGTAAGCGCCATCTTCAGTGTGCTTTTTCATAACCTGATCTTAATGTTGATATTCCATCTAATTTACATCAGTTTTAGCCAAAACCTTATAACTGTAAGCATGCGGCTGCTATGTACCCTTTAAAAGAACTTGCTTTGTCTGTACTGTGTATGTCGGTAATTGCAAATGGTAGTATTCGTGTTGCAAATAATATTTTCAATAATCAATTTGAATCAAACTCATCTCTGAAATAGAATGCATAATGAATTTGATGCGTTATTAGGGATTATAAATTATATACACATGTGGCATTTACTGCCTTTGCACTGTCTCAAGAAACAGTGAATAAATTTAAATCTCATACAATGTATTCCAAATAACTTGGGAATGTCTTGAAGATGAAATGTATAGAATTCTAGATATAAGATAAAATTATAACAATTAGAGTTTTTGCAAAATGCATTGTTTGTTGTGGCTTTTGCTGTTCATATACCGACATTTCATTGGTCGCTAAACCAAATCGTCAGTGAACTTTAAGCGGTTTGAAAACATTCAATATCGGATATTTATGCCATACGAATTAAATACAATATGAGAATTCAGTATTGTATTAGTTATAGAATGCTTTTATACAAACAACACAACAAACAATTATACTCTATTCTATTTTATTTTTCTTGCAACATGTATACAATTAAATGCCCGTTGATGCTTAATGATTGTATTAAAATTCGTTTTATAAATCGACTATAACAGTTTGTTATGTTAGGTTTATATAAAAGTTTTCTGAAACTATTATACTTATATGTTTTGTAAATTGCAAGTAAAAACAATATGATTGAATTCTATGGAAGCCCTTATAAAGCTTTACAAAGCAATATTATATAAAAATGTATTAAAAAAAGTTTGTTCTATGAAAATTTTACAAACGTACTTTAAGCCTACTTTAAGGAAATATTTTCAAAATATTTTATGCTTAAGATATCCTTATAAATGTATCCAATAGGGATTCATATTGAGCTTCAAGTTAAAGCTTGAAGTCTTAGTGGGCGTTCATTATTTCTTTCATATAGTGGAAAATATAACTAAATTATACAATCGAATCAAAATGTACAACAAAATTTATAACAAATGCTAGAGAAGAACTATAAATATATAATTTTAGTTGTGTCGAAGAAAAATAAATATTACGAATTAATATATTTTTGTTGATTTTAATTTATTGGTTTGTTTTCCTATCATAATAGAAACTCATAATTTTTTAAAATTGCTCATTTTGCTACAAAATAATAAATGTTCTCTTACTGAAATTCTAATCGTATTTTTTACATCACAAACTATAAATTATGACTGCGTAGCCAATAAAATTCTTAGAGTCATAAAATCCTTAAAGTAGTGTTTTGTTTACGTTTATTAGTGTTTGTTTAACTAATTTGAACTTAAAGCTAAAGAAAAATGATTTTTTTTGCATACGGCCGTATGTCTGGGCGACTTTTAGCTATTCGGACTATGTATGTGTTTAATGATTTATCAAAAATATTTTTCTTATTTAAAAAGAATATTATTAGCAGAAAAAATAAAAGGAACCCACTTTGGCTATTTTGGCGATTTTCGACATTAAACTTGACGGGAAAGATGAAAACAAGTCGGACAACTCTGGCGATGAATATAAGTATTTCCTTATAGTTTTTTTGTCATATAATTATTTGCAATAGGGAGGATAAATTTTTCTTAAGAAAAAAAAAAGTAAATAAAACATCTTTCCAAATCGACATACATATTTGATTAATGATGTTAAAATTATATTTTTTAGTCTTAAACTAAATTCAATTATAATTCATTTTGATGCACCTTTAGAATTTACTCGAGTTTTGCAGCGTATCGCGGGATTTTTCGTAAAATTTTGCATGGATAGATTGAAAAATAGACAGATATTTTATTAAGTTCTGGATTTGCGTAAAAATGTATTAGATTGAAGTATAATCTTTAAAGCATATAGTACATACTATTTTATAATTGAGAGATATTGAGCTGTTGTTATCACAACCTAGACCGTCAAGTGGACCAGAAAATTTATAAGAAAAACAAAAAATATTCCATGTTATTTCTTTAAATTTTTTTTTTTAACATTTTGTGGTTTGCGGTAGCCAATTATAATTGAAGGATAATCATTAATTATCAATTATTTTTCATATAGACGTGTGCGCGGTATGATGTCTGACTTGCAAATTCTCAGTTAATGGATTTCGTTTTTGTTTTTAAAAGATTTCTAAATATTTTGCTGTAGTTAAAATAGATGCCCCCTAATATATAGTCTTGTTTCTTTCATTATATACATGTATATGTATATACATTTTATTATGTATTTTACTTATTCTTTTGGCGTTGGCCCAAAAATCAATGGCAATTGTTTTTTTTTTTGTTAATTACATTATGTCTGCCAATTTCTTTTAATTCTTACACATCGTAAAAGTTTACATTTTTATGATGTTGCATTAATAGAATTTTCTATTTTGTCTTGATTCTTCAGTTGTAAAATTTTTTTCGATTTTAATTTATAAAAAATTTATAAAAATTTCCTACTTGGTTGCCCATTTTTGCTATTCTTTGAATATTTTACCAGATCTTATTGAATAAAAACTAAAGTCATTTATTTATGACTCGAAACTATTTTTTTTTAAGCGGAGCAGATTTTCGGATTGAATGCCGACATTTTTCCTGAGCGTTAACATTTTGGAAAGTTAAATCTTGTCTTCCTTCTTTTCTCTGCGTGAAATGTGGTGTATGACGGAAGAATTGTAGCGATTTACATAAATGAATTTGTTCCGAGTTATGACGTATAAAATATTTAAGAAAACTTGTTTTTAATTTAAAAAGCTTTACAATTTTCGCTAATGTGTTTAACATACATAAATAATTTTTGAAATTTTTGGCTTAATATTTTCAGTTTCGGAATGTTTTAATCGATTTCGAAAACTTGTTTCGGCTTTTCGACTATGAAAAGCAATGCTATGACGTAAGTGGGTCTTAAAAAATGCCATTAACAGAAAAATTTGCTTTTCGGTCACATCTGGTCATGTCATACATACATAGATTTGTAAATATTTATTCAATATTAATAAAATTACTTCACAATTTAACTGGGATGAATAGGAAAGATGTTTTGCCCTTGTGTAGAATTATGGATTTATTTTGCTCAATATTAAAAGAATATAAATTTATATTAAAAATAATACTGCTGCCTTTCGAATTGTGAATCTATTTTTAGCCCCTTTTCACTTGAGTACATCCTAATGGAAGGTGTTGAAAAGGTGACACTTGTTGTGTTCATGTTTGCAACATCTTACATATAGCATAATTTTTTGGTTGTAAACGTATTTATAAACATTATTTTAAATAAAATAAACTTACTCATAATAAGATTAGTTGTTGTTCTTCGAGAGTAAAACCAATTGCAATGAACAATATAATTTTTTTCAAACCATCATGTAAAAAAATTTCATTTTACCTAAATACAAAGTGAATTTTCCCGCTCATATATAGTCGTCCAAATACAATTTTTTCACAATAGAAATGGCGTTTGATAAAAATGTAAACAATAATATTGCATTTGATGCCATTTTTATAGTGATGAAAATAAACAAAAGATGTGGACTGGAACGAAATGAACTAGGAACATCTTACAAAGATGTTGATTATGAGTATAAGGCGTATTGAGTTGTTTGAAAATGCAGAAGCTTTTGTGATTTGTCCAAAGTCTTGAATATATTGTTCGCAACATATCCGCCAATATAGGCAACTAACCCTGTTTTACTACCAGCAGTGTGAGGTATTAAGATACTATATCTCAGAGTAAGATGTTATGCCATTCTGGAAAGATTTAACGTTGCATATGTATATACTACTCCTAGTGGTAAATAACCATTCCTAATTTGCTAAAAACAATATACTGTTAACAACATGATGAAGATAACTTCAAAATCGGTGAATGAACACCTTAAAACTGATTATCCTGCAATGTCACGTTCTGGTTAGATTAATTGCGAATGGTTCTGCACCATAATCTAAGTATTTTCATCACCTTTTATTTTATTACAGCGGCTTGTCACTCCGCACGATAAATATATGGCGACACGTAAGAACTACTATTTATAAATCTTATTACAAATATCAGAAGGGTTTAATTACAACAGCTTGCGCATTAACACATAGACGGCAGCAGGCTACCGACCGCAATATGTCGCAAATAAGAAAAACACGTTAATAAGAAGACGATTACCTCAATGTCATCATACTTATAAGGCTACACGGCCACTAAGAAGCATTTGTAGTTTCTGAAGCAACAATGAACAGATCTAGTGCAGCCAGTAAAATAGAAAATTGGAATTAAATGAGAACTTCAAAATATTTTATTTTAATATATGTAAATATATCGCCCTTATTCTATTTGTCGTTATCGACATCGACACCAATATTTCGGCAACTGTAGAATCGATGTCTACAACAATTATATATATATATATATATATATATATATATATATATATATATATATATATATATATATATATATAACCTGTTACTATTACTAAGTCTTACAAAGTGGCAAATGGCCGTCAATAACACTCAATTCTTGTCATCAACGAGCACAGAACTGACATTTATTTTCACGTCGATGACGTTGACGACAAATAGAATAAGGGAGATTATTTTTTATTCTTCGACCTTTACTCATTTCAATGTAATAAACAAATTAAACCTTTTTCCAAGCTTAAGGTCCTTGTTATAATTTATTCAATTAAAGACTTAATAAATGTTTTTTTTTTTTCTAATTTCATAGAAAAGAATATCTCATGATTAGAATATTTCAAATACACCAACAATCAAGAGGTTTTAAGCAAGGGAACTGATTAGCTTTATATTTTGGCATTATATATAATATATATTTTGAATTTTGCTCTTATGAAAGTGAAATGTTTGAAAGTGGCATGACTGAAGTATGTATTTCTGTTCATCATTTTCAATTGTTAATCATTGTTTTGGTTTGAATTTATTGTAATTGATTAGTATTGGATTATTACTATTATTATTATTTTTTTGTATATATATATATATATATATATATATATATATATATATATATATATATATATATATATATATATATATATATATATGCCGTTGGCTGCATTCACCGCCGTGTAGTCAGCTGCTTAAATATAACGAAAACGACAGAAACAGCGTAAGCAGCTGGTATTTAACTTTTCAATACATGCCAAAATTATTAATATTTTTAATTCTTACTATTTGTATTTATATATATATATATATATATATATATATATATATATATATATATATATATATATATATATATATATACATGTATATATATATATATATATATATATATATATATATATATATATATATTCATGTATATATATATATATATATATATATATATATATATATATATATATATATATATATATATATGTATATATATATATATATATATATATATATATATATACATGTATATATATATACATATTTATATGTATATATATATATATATATATATATATATATATATATATATATATATATATATATATATATGTATATATATATATATATATATATATATATACATGTATATATATATATATATATATATATATATATATATATATATATATATATACATGTATATATATATATATATATATCGTTTTCGTTATATTTAAGCAGCTGACTACACGGCGATGAATGCAGCCAACGGCAGGCAGTTGCAGTCATGTAGTTCTCTAGCCGCAGTCTTCTATGTGTTTGAAGCATATAGCACGGATTCCGTAAGTTTAGAGGCAACCAAGCTTTCCTCAAGATCAACACCGTAACACTCTTTGAGAGGCATTGCAATGCATAAGAATGACTCTGAGCTAATACGCCAATTTATGCCCTGCTTCGTATTATTATTTGGAATGACCAGTTTCTGAGATGGGAATCATAAAAATCCTAACATGGATATAAGGATATCGAGAAACAACATGTGAATTTAATATCATATGCGAGTTTGTGTAATAAAAATTAATTTTAAAATATCAAGTTATTGATAATACGTTCCGTTACGCTTTTGAAAAGTCCTCCTAATTTATTAAAGAATACTAAAATTTGAGCTTGATTAGTTAAATTTTTATTTATGGTTAATTTTTTTTGCAAACATTTTTTAATAAATTTCATTAAGGTGTTTTGCTTACGCACGTCAATCTTTATTACAAAATTATATTTGTCTACAAAAGTCTTTGAAACTGCTTTGAAAAAAATATGTTGATCTGCTTTTTGTAGACAATTTTTTTAGAAAAAATTTAGAAGCAGATGTTTGAAAAATTATTTACAGAATTTATTATAACACGATCAGGTATTTGATGATACAAATAATTTTTATATGTTTACACAAATGCTAAATTAATTAAACAAGTTTGTAAACTCACCAGAGCTTTACAAATACTCATTAGAAATGTTTGTTGTTAAATATTTGTCTGATGAGGGGTTTTGAAATAAGGAAAGGGCGTTATTGGAAAAATTTTTTAACGTCTTCTGTCAAATTTTTTAGCGATGACAATTGAGGAGGTGACGTCCAACTGGACTTCGTCAAAAATTTTTTTAGCTGTTGTCCGAAGTTTCTAGGCTGTATCCTTACATCCTCGTATAACATAATGCAGGACTATGTGCAGTCCTGGAAATCTTATTACTAGAACTAGATATATCTAGAAAAATCCAAATTTCGTTTTCAGTAACCAAATTCATTGAATCTGTAAATATTTTGTGTGAATACGGACCTAAAAAGAATTTTATAAATTCAGACAATTTATCTGAAAAAAAGTTTTTTCTTGTGACTCAAACTAATAATTAACTGTGTCATTAAATAAGTTTGAAAATAAAATTTATTTCAGACGATTTTTTTCTGCTGTGTGCACTGTGCATGAAATTTATTGCATGAAACATTTTTATTTGCCAATGAAAAGTGCGTCATAAAAAAGTTATAATGTTCCATACGCTACCATTTCCGCTATCGCGTTCACTTCAATATCCATTCTATCAGTGAATAAAAAAAATGTTATGCAACAAATATGAAAATATACCAACGACAATATCATATTGGATCGAACAGATGTATGCAACAAAAAAGCATTGATACCTTGCAACACTAAAAAATAAACATTTTGCGCTTTAGCTGCGAAACAGATGACATTCAGAATGCCAAAACTGCCAAAGTTTGCATGGCTGCGTCTAGGATTATATGAAAAATCAAACTCTAAAAACATCATACGTTTTGAAAGACAGCCATTCATTTACTTTGAAATCGTTGGTTCTATTGTTTAAGAAAATCGTATTATTAACATCTCACGCTTAAATATCTCGATATCAACCCATCCTTATCGTAAAACTTTTTATAACTGATTCTGAATGTGAGTTATTACAGGCTCGATACATGAACTACTTAAACTTTGAAGAATAGTTTTATACATTTTTGTGCATAATAGTTTTTATTGCAAAAGATTTAACTCAATGATAAATTTGAAATTTCAGCGGAAATAGTGAAAAATAATTATTGTGCGACAGATAATCAAAATTTATTTTAATAATTTAATTGCTGCATTAACTGAATTACTGATTATACTATAGTTTCCAAACACTTACAGCTTCATACTATTTGCTAAAACCGTATTTTGCTAAGAGTGCTTCATTTAGAGGTACTTGTTGCAGATATGAATATTATTATTTTTATAAAAATATTTTGGAACATTTAGAAAAATGCTAAACCACTCGAAAATTTCCAAAACATGAATGACAATTTTCACAAAGATTATTTAAAACATTTTTGAAATCAATTAAGTTTAAATTTTATTGAGACTTTTGCAAAACTATACAGCAAACGTTCTTTGGTTTTATTTCATTTTTTCCATCCAAAGCCCATTTATAAGGTCTATGCAAAGCAAATTGATTACAATAAAGCCGAGAATACAATTGTCAAAATCTTTGTAAACAATTTAACGGAAAAATTGTATAAATTTTGACAGTCATCTTACTCATCCCATGGGCTGTTTTATAGATCTTATAAAAGAGTCTTGTTTCCATCTGTATACTATTGGTCAATAAGCAAAGGAGAAAAATAATTTGAAATCATGAGGTGAAATTTCTACGGAGAAAAAATAAATTTTTAACATTTCTCTCTATAGTGATACTTCAGGTTTTGACTGAATTATTAATTGCAGCATTGTCTGCCGACTGAATTATTAATTGCAGCATTCCCAGGGAATGTAATCAAGTACCGACCATCTAATTGGGTAAACCGAACTAACTAAATAGTTTCAACGAAGATTTTACTACAATGAGGGTAATCCATTGCATTGAATGCCTTCGAATCGTAAGATTACAAATTTTCCCCGGGTACTTATTGTAATCAAGTTTACAAGAAAACTATTTTTCCTTTAAATATTAGCGCTTAATTCCCAATGAAAATTGTTTCTAATGTGCTAATTGAGCTCATGGGCCGCATTTCTAATCGATTTCCAAACTTTTTCATAAGTTTTGCATAAGTGTTCCCATTATAATAAATAAATAAAGCGTTTGCTTGTGCATTTGTATCCTTATTTATATGTTTGTCCTTATTGGTGACTGGTAGAAGTTTTCCATTACGGAAAATTTACTCGGTTGTCATTTGTTCGAAGATTAATTTATTATTAATGATAATTGTTGCATGGTGTTAGAAAATCCTTGCAAATAACATTAAAATGACATTGTGAATAGAGAGACAAGAATAAAAGGAACGACGAGTCAACTGGTCTTACGAGAAAACATTATTAAATATTAATTAAATTGAAGAAAATTTATGTATGAATCAACTCTACGCAATTATTTTCCGATTTTTGGTAAATTTTTCTCCAGTACAGAATACAGAATAAGATTAAAAGCAAAAAAAAATAATAATTATTGTTTTTATAATCTTCATTCTTATGGATAATAATAATAAATAAAGATAATTTGTGTTTTTATAATCTTTATTTTATTATTATTATTTTTTGTTGTTGTTGTTATTATTATTAATATGAAATTAATAATTAATATGAAAAATAAACAATAATATATATTAAAAATAAGAAAATAATTATATAAAAAATTGTAATGTTAACAATAATCAATAATAGTGATAATAAATTGGTTGTTAGTCTTTAAGCTTGCACTTCGCTGGTGTTAAAGCCCCACTCTACTGCGGCTTTTTATTGGAATTGAACTTCTGAAGCTCTGCTAACTTCTTCTATAGACTTTTGCACTCTATGTAGTTGTAAATAGAAAACTATCAACCAAATCGCTCTCGTAATAAAGCCACTGCTTATTAATTATCGTATCACAAAAGTCAATATTGAAATAAATGTCTTACTAAATGTCACCCTATATATCCCATAAACAATTAAATAAATGAAAATAGTTATTTAACACATTTTAATTATTTTGCGTTTTGCATTTGCGATTTCTTTATATTAATTTTTATAATTTAAAATTACAGTTAGATTATTATTATTTTAATTTGAGTTGCCACTGAAAATTGATTTGTCTGTCAAACGTGTTTAATTGCTGTCAAAATAATTATGAGACAAATTTATCAAAATTGCATGAACAGAGGACAATAAATTCATTTTGAACTTGAAACACTGTCTTGTGCTCTTATCGGGGTTGGTGTATGGAACTGGAACAGATAAACAAAAATTTTGAGATCTCAAAATATGTTTTAGATGCTTTAAATATGAACTAAACAGTTTAAAATAAACTCCCATAAGTCTAAGGGAATGCAAATAATGCTTATAATTATAATTAAAATATGTATATATATATATATATATATATATATATATATATATATATATATATATATATATATATATATATATATATAAGATGGGTTAATTTGTTGTTGGCTACTTTTTCCAATAGAAAAAGTGCATTTTGAAATTTCTCGGGCTACGATAGAAAAAAACGTTGTAAAAAATATAAGTGAAAATTTATTTGTCGTGAAACCGCTTTCCGCAAAATACGTTTTGTTTAAAAAATTATTATTGGAGTATTAAAGCGAACTAACGGTAAAAAAAATCGAACATCGTCATTTGTCCACTATGTCCTACTACTGAACCACTGTGCCGTGGGTCCAACTGGAAATGGTCAGAATGACAAGCGCAGATAAAGAGATCATTTCTGCAATAAATATAAAACGCTATTTTCATAAAATATCCTGCTGGAAAAAATAAAAACAAAGTACGCAAATGAAAACTGACAACTGATAGCTGCCTGGTTTATTTCCAATAACAAAACCGATAACATTGGTTTCTGTGACACCTAAAATCAACATTAATTCTAGTTCGAACATAAAACCGATAACATTAGTTTTCTGGACACCAAAGCCTGTTTTCTTGTAGTTTTCGAAACCAATTCTGACAACATTGGTTACTATGACTCCCCTGATTATGCCTAGAAAAGTTGTATATGGCACAAAATTTTTTAACGCACTGTAATATAAATACATATGTTATAGATTTAATGGATTTTTTCGTTTTGTGGGGTGGGGGGGTGTTTTCGATTTTTTCCTACCTCTGTGTCCTGACACCCAGGTTAGACATATGCGAAATTCTTGTGAAATATTTTCGTGATCGGTTTTTTCAATGTATTACTCATTTTTATTTCAATATTTCAACTTTTCCTTTAAATATATTTGAAAATTCTTAACGAATGTCGATATTAGAAAGAATTTTCTTTTCTTAAAAATTGCGAAAGATCGCAAAAAATTAAATGAAAATATTATTAAGCTCCTGATATTCTAATCTAATAACTTCTAGATGTTTTATGCCAAACATTAAAGATTTCAAATGAAATCAACACATTTTCTTTTTCATATTTTTTTTTTACTTTCCGTAATTGTTTAGCAGAGAATTGCAGGTAAAAAGTTAAAAATTTTATTTTTCGCAATGACATTTTTAACTCATTAAAAATAGTTAAACTTTGGCGGCGTATCATTAAACCATTAAGTAATTGATGTGTGGCCTAATAGACTGCAATAATAAAAAATAGTTTTGACCAAAGAAAGTGACCATCTGAACTAAAAGTGAAATCATTTTAATATTGAAAATGTTCTGCAATTATAAGAAATAAATTATTTAAAATCATTTACTCGCGAAACACATTTGCTTAATTATTTGCTCATTAAGTTAAACAATGTAAAAAAAAAAATTATTTAATAATTGCATGCTTTAAAAGGTAAATAAGATAATGACTTAAAGTGCAATATATTTTTTCACACAACAAGCACCACCGTTCAAATTCGAGCATTTGCGACTTGTTATAAGTTTTGTAAAAAGGTGAAATATAAATTTTTACTATTAAATTGCAATTTATAATATAATAATAAAACTTAAGCGATTCATACATTTTACAATATTATTTAATGTTTTATGTTTAATTTTATTTTCGTTTATTTCCCACTGTTCAATAAACGTTAAACATAATCTTTAAGTGAAGCAAAACTACATGACGCTCATTTGCTCAAACAACATCATAACTCCAGAAAACTAACTTTACAGAGAATGAATTGAAAGCTTTTAACAACTCAATGGGGAAATAAAATGATAAACTTCTCTTAAGAGCTGAGATCATAAAATATTTATATGAATTTGTGTACATAGAACAGGGAAGGATATGATGATTAATCCTGCGTTATTTGTTATACAATAATATTGATGATGTTTGAGCAAAAGTAATGCATATACCAGGTTTTTTTTTTTTTGATAAAAATAAAATGTTTAGTGACATGAGTGCTGAACAAGGTTGCATTATGCTGCTTTTGGAGGAACAAGACTCCCCGGAAGTTGGTCGAAATAGTATATTGTTGCATCTCTAGGATCATCTGCATCTGCTATTTTCTGAACTGATTTATTTTTTTTATCCCTTGAGGGAATTGGTACGAATCAAATTAAATTTCTTTATCAAGTCTTTCTTATCGGTGCCGGGATATCTCTCGTTATATCTCAAAAGTAGTGGGTCTTGGTAGGTTAGGTTAGGTTAGGTTGATTGGAGGGATGTGATAGCCCATGTCATACGACATACACTTAAGACAGTGAAGCCTTGTTGTGCGCTCCCTGTAATTATCAAACACAAACTGCCAGAGTTCTGCGGCAGGATTCGAACCTGCAACCTTCGCACTACGAGTCTAGTACACTACCTACTAGTCTACGAAGGCCAGTTGGTAAATTATATATAGTTTTTCTCATCGATCCTAAGGCCTCCTTTGTAAATAATAAATGATACAAATTTACCAATTCCGGTCATTTTTTTGGATTGAACAACGAAAGTTATTTTCAATGTAATTTGTTTCACTAAATTTGAGTCTGTATTCAGTTTCATCAAACTGATTCTAGTTTTCGAGATAAACCATTGTGTCGAAAAGGTAACCAAAATGGATAATGGTTTGCCCCAATCAACTAAGTAAAAGATCAGCAATTCTTTAAACTAATATCTTTTAATCTGTCAGTAGTCTTAAAGATATCGTGAAGTCAAAAATAATTTTTTTCTTAAAGATTCATAAAAAACATTAAATACGACAAGATTCCTACTTTTTATGTTTTGAGCGTATTGGTAAATATGTTCCAAAAAAAAGCGAGAACTATTTTATTAAAATCAATTCACAACTTCTGGTTTTATTCACAAATAAGTGACGGTACTGCATTTGAACCAAAATTGCGATATGCATTTTATAGCAAGTTATGCTATCGACAACAACAATTACACAATACAGAGAAATCTAATTGATACTTATTACTTGCTTAAATTTCTTTTCTAAAACTCTAAGTAAAAAAATACACAAACGCCACATCGGGTCGATCATTAAACAATAGAGCGCGTGGGATGACGCCGTATGTAACTGCTTAAAATTGGACAAATTCGATCAATTCCTGCAATTATTTATGCATATATAATTTTTGCTATAGCAAAGGTATTTTTAAAAACATCAGCTGATTTCTTTTCGGCATAAGAGTATATCAAATTTAATCAAATTTAAGAAACTGAGTACAGATTCGAATTCAGCGTCTCATGCGAATCAACTTTCCATTGCTCCAGTCCAAAAGCTTGTGTGCATGCGTGATTTTTCGATTTTTGCTTTTTAATTACTTGAAGTTGCCTCCTGTAGTTTATACAAAAGAGGTTAGTTTTTAATATTCAATTAAAGTTTTCTATTAAGAAGAGGATAAAAACTTCTATCATATTGTATTGCTCGAGAAAAAATATTATCTATATGCTTCCGATAAGTCAGTCTCTTAAACAGCGTCACGCCCACAACATATTTAATGGTATTTGCCAAAAACTATTTCCATACTCTGCATAACCAATTGAAGTGAAGGATATTTTTTAAGGGTATTTTTTACCGCCTGAGTCTCGCTACTATTAATTTTAATTTAGCTCCGAGTAAAGTATTAATAAAACAATAAAATTAATTTAAAGTGCTGTCATGGCCATCTATAATCATGAAATCAGATTTATAGAAACTTTAAGGGAAATAAAACCGAAACCAAAACCACTCCGGCCAAAAATCTCTTTTCAACTGAAGTCGCTCCTGCTAATTTCACAACAAATGACCTATCAATGGCATCCTATTTTAGCTTGAAAATTAATCCTTTGGTCCACGTTGAATCGAAGACTCAAAGTAACTTCTGTTCAAAATTACGACTTAAGGTGAATTTGTTGCAAATGAGCGATACGTACTTTTGCACTTCTTTCATTGTAATAAAAATTTTATTTGAATTCTTAATATTTCCATTTTTTCTCTGTTGCTTTATTGAATATTAGGAACACATAAAATTTATTGATAAATTCTCTATTCGGTTTCAATTAAGAGCACCATTTTCAGTTTCAACAAAGTTAATCGATTTTTTTTCGTGTGTGTGTGTGTGTGTGTGTGTTTTATTTATTGTTAAATATTTTTTTTGTAGGCAAAATAACAAAATAATTAAATAAATGAATAAAATTTTTAATTATTCATACTCAGTTTTTCTTTCTTTGATTTTTAATATTATTAAATTACCCGGCGAAAAATACTTTTCCCCAGAAACAGTTTCATAAGAGGGATGGTCTAATGCAATTGTTTATATAATGTTGTTGTAAGGAATTCCATGCTTATAATTTCTATGGAAGAGTGGCATTATACTTATCTTAAAAACTTTCCTTAATTTGAAGCAGCCAGCCACGTAGCGTTAGTATCAACAAAAATGAATAATTCTGACTTCAATGGGCAGGTAAAATTTTAAAAGAAAGTAAATAGAAAAATAAAATTAAAAAAAAAACAAGCAACATGTATTTCTTCAACCAATTATAGATTTTTCGCTGGGTTATTCCATCAATAGACAGATTGCGGCTGCTTATCAGTCACGCGAGTTTTAAATGAAAAACAAAACAAAACAATTCATTTCATCTTAAATAGTTTGTAATAGATTAGAAATGTTTGTATACAATTCCTTTACACTGTCTCACTACGATTTCGTATTAATTTATTACAACTTTAAGTGGTTTGTCACTTTTTTTCCGAATCATTATGACTCACTTTGAAATGAATATAAGAAATATTGTTTATTTGCTGATGTACATTTGACCCCATAATTAATGGTATTTGTTAAGAAAAATTCCACTAATTTCTTTCGATTTTAATTTTATTTTTAATTTTTGCAATACTGATGCATGTACTGCATCAATTTATTTTTATACAAGAGTTACTAGACATGCAAATTGAGTAAAAATCTGTGATACACTTTTTTCTTAAGTAATACGATTTCTCTTATTAGTTTTAAATTATGTTATTACTTTGATTATTATGTTATATTCTATTATTTTTATACTTTATTTTGGATATAATTGTTATGATACTGAATATTGAAATTTACTATTTTTGATATTCTGCCCAAATTATCGTTTAAACAATTCGAGTTTAAATAATTGTGTGTTTGAGGCGGCATATGAACAGCAACAGCCACATATAATTATGTTATGATGATATTCGCCCTTATTCCATTTGTCGACGTCGATATCACACGAAGTCGACAGCAATATTTTGCCAACTGTAGGGTCGTTTTCGGCCGCAATTATATAATATATATATTTATAATATATATATTTATAAGCTATTACCTTTACTAAGGCTTATAAATTTGTAAATGGCCGTTAATAACACTCAATTACTGTCTGCGTCGAGCACAGAACTAAACTTTTCTTTAATGTCGACTTGATGTGACGACGATGACGACAATTAGAATAAGGGAGATTATTTCAAAATATCCGGCTGATACAAAAACGAAATTTCTTTCTAGTCTTTGTTATAAGTTAAAAAATAATTCTGGGAAAAAATCAATTTCAATACAAAGAGCCAGTCGGTCAAATTACAAAACGGATGCCACTACGTTTAAGTTTGAGATCCGATATCAACAATTTCTAGTTTACATTTTGCTTAGAGAGAAGAATGGAATGTCTTCTTAAATAAAATTTTGCAAATCGTTCCGTAAATGGCGAAGTTATAACCGGTAACTGATATTTCGGGTGTGTACTTTGTCCGTCCGTAAACTTTCAAATAAAAAAGTATTTTAAATTTTGAACTTTCTCGCTATTATAGTCAGCCGGATATACGATACTTAATAATTGCTTTATGTGGTCGATACCCCTTCTCCTGGTCTTATAACTTATTGCCTCAAATGCGAACAAGCTGCAAGCATGCCCCTTCACACCGTAAACTAATTTTGAAAATCGCTTCACAGATGTTAGAAATATGCATGTGCAATCATAAAAAAATTTACAAATTGATAAACTCCTCCCCAATTCCTTCTATTTTTAAATTCGGTTTTATTAAAACTAGACTTGTGTCTAAAATAGCGAAACATTTTGAAATATGACGCCTAATTCAACCTATTGATGTAAATGAAAACTTTTGCTCAAAGGAAAAAGTTGTAATAAAATTTTAGAAATCTGTACTTTACAGCAGAGTTCAAACTCAGTTGTTGCTACAAAAAAGGCACTATTTCCAGGTTCTAGGTCCAGGTTCCTCAAAGCACTCAAAAAATTGTTTTTGGGACTTTGTTCGCAACTTTTCAATTTTAGGGCCTCGAAGAAATTTGAAAATTATATTTATGCTTGGAAGATTGATGATACTATATTATTGAATTATTGATAATATTATAGTACACAGAAAAAATTATTGCCAGAAAATTTAACAAAAAAAAAAATTATTTGACCTAAAGAAAATTTTAATTTCTGTATAACTTTTCCATTTCCCCTGTTAATTATTAACTGCAGTATTAGAAATTTTTAATTTCAGTAAAACTTTTCCAATGCCCCGGTAAATTATTAATTGCAGAATTTTGTATTTTAAATACAAGGAAAAATTCCTGTATATTCGCATTTACACAAAATATTTATTGATTGAAAGAGTTTGTCTACAGAAAACTAAATAAATTTTTTCTTATATACTTTTAAATAATCTGACCTTTAAAAAAGTAAAATTTCTGTTTTGACACATATTTTTGGAATAGGACAGATATTTTTTGTAATTGCTTTAAGCATAATACACACGAGGCAATCGTTGAAGCGATATGTATTGGGCAACATGTTGTACGTGCTTAGCACAAATAGGGGCAACAGTTGCGACAACTTCAGTACTCACATCTACTGTATTTTCCGCTAATAGAAAAAAAATATTTCTCAGTTCGTTAACATTGGGACATTTCAACTACAAATGTTTGACTTTTAATTGCATTGCAGTTATTACTTTTTTAACCGGCTTCAAGAAAGAAGCAGGTTATCATTTTGCTTTTTTATAGTATGTACACGTATAAATCTGTCAGTTGCAAACCGATTTTAAAAATTACTCTTTTGTTTGACAAGATTTCATTGCAGGTTGGTTCCATAATTTTTTTTTCGAAAATAGCCCGGGCAATTTGCCTGCCCGAAATATTTATTATCACCATTTATGGACCGATTTTGAAAAAATTTTTATTTGAAACTGTAACAGGAGAAATTAAAAAAAGTTAAAGAAGTTAAAAAAATGTTTACTGATTATTTTTCAAACAGCTGTGCCCGTTCTTAACTCAATTTTTCGCTATTAAGAAGTAATAAGAATTTTATGTTAAACTTTTAACTTTGAAAATTCAAAAGAACCATCTCGTAACAATACTGAAATTGCTAACGTTAACTCTTTCGTTTTCATATAGAAATAAAATATTTTACTGCGTTGTCTTCATATCAAATTTTAATGTTTACGAAACACTGGTCGAAATAAACGCTTCTCTAGCATACGTGGAAAATTTAATTTGTGTAAGAAGGAAGAGACCAAAATGGCATTATTTTGCGCAAGAAAACAATTATAGTTCGACTTATATGAATATATTGCTAAAGTAGGAAAACATCAAGCCAGAACTGGAACATTCTTATTGTATTTCGAATTAAAAATAATAATAAAATAAAATTAAAAATAAAAAAACTTATTTACCTAAAAAGTCTTCAATATCCCAAACAAATTGACTGCCTGTTTCTATAAATTTTGTTCATTCGTTCATTGAAGACAACAAAAAATTTTAGTTGTTTTTATTGCTTCCAAAATAAATATTTGAGCCAACGAGTGAACGAATAACAATAAAATAATAAATTTTCCTAACATATTTTTTGTATCATCTTTATTTAGATGGTATTTGTTGTTATTTTATATTTCATTTGGATAAACTTATTTTCGATACATTAAAAAAGAAAATATTTTAATACGCACAAAACCAAAATTATTTCTAGACTAAAGCACGAAATTGTCGTATATGCCTAAACGGCAATTTTTGGAGAGAAAGTTGATTTTAGATTATTTTGAAATGCTTTGTGGCATAATATGTTTGTGCATTTTTCAACGCAATTTTGTTCATTAAAGAATATATTGAAATTAGACAAAATCATTTGTCATATAATCATAAATTTTAATGTTTTCCAAAGCAAGCGGCATTTGTATCTGTTGCAGTGTAAATCGATGTGTTCAAAGATGTCCACAACTTTAACGTTTCGATCTGAATGTTTCGATTTGAAACAGCAGTGGGTCTAAAATATTTGAATTCTAATCATAAAAACGTAACTTAGATATTATTGTTGTTCGACCTTTTAAATATATATAAAAATTTTAAGTTTAAGGTCACTTCTTATAAAAAATATATACGTGTGTATATTGAGTTTAGAATATTTAATTTAAAATATATTTACATGCATTTGTATATTCACGCATATGTATACATCCGTATACACATTTACGTAAATGCATAAAAATGTATATATATATATATATATATATATATATATATATATATATATATTCAAATTTAAATTCTCTAGAGATGACACTCGTGCGGTATCGAAATATCAAAAATATTAAAAAATAAAAAAATAATAATTTCATTATCAGGTAATTTTTGTTTTGTTTATTTAATTATTTATGGCCTGGTTTTGTAAAATATACTAAAAATCATTTTGTTCATTTGTCTTGAAAGCTACAATATACAACTATTTTGTTTTTTTTTTAATACTAATAACCGGAACGAAAGGAAAATTGGCCCATAGTGTGATTTGAGATTGATTGCTGAATTAGATAATTGAGATAAAAATTCTCTTTCAAATTATTATTATTATTATTAAGGAAGTTAACAGAACGGAGAAAAAATTACTATAAATATAAACAAAAGCAAAACTTAAAAAGCTTTGAAGCGACGGTTTCAGTGTTAAATGATAAGGAAGAAGAAAAACGAAGAACCTAAACAACAAAAACAATACGTATTAGTATTGCAGGGAAAATGAAAAGGAAAATATCAGAAACATATGTCAGTATATTAAAGAAATGATATATCCCAAATACTAGCAGCCACCTAAAAAATTAAAAAATGCAGACACATTGATTATGTTTAGTATGGCGACCATCGAAAACAGTACTGTCCCATTGTGCTAGTATAGAATTGACTTATCCTTCTTACTGAATAAAAGTAATTCCAAAAAAATTTTAATCTGAATTGACGAAGTCACCAATTGAACTTGGGACGCGCTAATTAATTTCAATTGCGATAAATAATGAATTATTAAATTATTTTAAATGTGTAAGGTTTTGCTCAGAATTCGTATCTCAATATGGAATCGAATTATTTGCAAGATTATCTGAATATAACAAACTTGATTTATAAAAATTTGGCACTAAAATCGAAGATTTTTTATTAACTTTATTTCTTTTTCAAGCCTCTGGTTCATACTCTTTGCGAATATCTTCAGAAATTAATATGTGATTATTAAATTAATTTTAACAATTTGAGTTCCTGAAGCCTATACTTTGCGATGAGTATCGAAATATCAAAAAATAGTAAAACATTTATTTTAGCACGAGATAATCATCTTGAATAATTAATAGAATTAACTGATTAAGAAAAAGATCATAAATGTAGAACCATCTTTAATATTTTAAATTATTGTATTTAATAAATTTTTTAAGGTTATGACAAATGAAGGACCCTTTTTATATTACAGATGGCAACTGACTGGTGTAAATTTCAGTATTAAGCCTTAAGTTTGCTTTCTTGGCAAACTCAACCCGGCTGAGCCACTAAACAACACCTTTCAATTAGGCGACAGCTTGCAGGTATGGAAGCAGTGTTAAAGCGAATTCATTGCATACATTTTCTGTTTTCTAAGCAGTTTTAAAAAACTTACTTCTTAAATTTTGCAGATTAATATGGAAATTAAATTTTTATTTTTATTTTAAATAATTTCATAATATGAATTATTCAAGCTCAATGTCCTTTTTAATAAGTTTTTATTATTTTCCGATGTTCCCTTGCTCTTTTTTGGAAAATTTTGATTAAATAAGTAATAATAATTGTTTTAATTTTTTAATTTGTCATTAAACATTTTCACAAAATTTTGCAACTCTTGCTTACGAGCCAAGTATGGAGCCTTTACATAAAAATATATACGCTTTGTAATTAAATATTTTTATATATTCAACTTAAAGTAAATAAAAATTAGAGCATTCAATCACCTCATAACACTTTGTCACTTCCTTGATCACGAATCACAATTTATCGCCGAGTGTTGTAGGGTATACAAATATTAATGCTTGCTTTTGTTTTTGTAATCTTAATTATGTTGTTTCATAATGCTGATATGATATATGTATTTTTTAGAAAAAATTATTTGCTGCATATGTTTTCAACGTGTTGAGCACGTTTTGTTCACGCTATTCAATGTGTATTTGTTATTATTAAATGATAAAATATTTATAGCGGGTTTTTAAATGTTTGTTTATTAACTTTTTCAAACATAAACTATTCACTATAAATAAATATGTATATTATTCATAAATTTTTTGTTAGATCACCGTTTTTTTTCACCATAAGTATATTATTTAATATTTTATGTTTCATCGTATGTTTTATTTTCTCTTTCTTTTCAGATTTTCTCTTAATCCGAATACGCGTTCCGTTTAATCCAAAGGTTCACATTCGACTATCCTCAGTGTTGTAAAGGTCTGTTAGTTTAATTTTGTTATTTGTATTTAGTATATGTATGTTTATTTGTTGTTTTTATTTTATTTTCTGTACTCGCACACCGCAAAACACTCACAAATATTGTATATACTCAGCTGATCTTCGTCTTTTCAATTCGATTAAGTTCAGTTCGTTTCAAACTAATAATTATTGAAACAAGTACTGTGAACGTCTTCGTATCACTCGAATGAACAATGTTTTGTTTACGAGTGAGAAAGTCATAATCAGCATAAACATACATTATGATGATGATCATACTCAAACATCTTGCGATTGAGGTCGTCAGTTTGTAGATGCTTTTTGAGGACTTTTAACTTGTGTTGTTGTAGTAGCCAACATAATGCCGGCATATTCTCTTTGCTCTTTTCTTCTTTCTTTGTATATGTTATCCTCGCCAAGGTTGTCAGATTTTATAAATCACTATCGCCAAAACGTTCATTGGCAAAAAACGTCAAAAGAAAAAAAATTTTCGTTTTTTTTTTTGCAAAGGAAAAACTCATCAAGGAACAATAAATTGTTATACTATTCAGCACAAATGGCGATGATTTACAACGTTAATAGATGTATTAATGTATATGTATGGACTAGTATGTATGTACCATATATAAAGTATACATAGTCCTTATGTTGGGAAGTCGGTTTGTTTTGCGAAGAGTCCCAAATACCATATAAAAATCGTGGAATTGGGTTCATAAATCTAATATTTTTCATGTTTTATTTATTTAAAATGCACAAAAAGTTATCAAGCAGACTTATTCGTAAAGAAAAAATTAAAGTACCTTTAAAATGCGAAAACCTAAACTTCATAAGGAAGCATTACAAAAACCGCACTTGCACAAAAATGTCCAAAATTATACAAAGTCGAAAACTCCATAAAAAAAACTTCAAATTAGTTAATCAAAAACCGGATTCTAGTGATAAGATCTAGAGCAGACTCACACGTGTATTTGACATCTTACTAAATGGAGAAAATGGGAGCAAATGATAGCATCTATGACACTCATCTGAGAAGGTTGCGTGCTCTCCCGCTTTTTAATTGTCGAAATATGACAAAAGCAGTTAAAATATGAGTTTGATTTTTCACTGTCTGCTACCATTATTTATCACACTGTGATATTTTTGTTGTTGTTATTGTTATTTTATTATGCAAGTTCATAAATAAGCAAATAAATAATGACTTTTGCACCATATTGTTTTTTTTGTTTGTTGAAATAAAAGATTTTATTACGAAAACAAAAGGTTGGTTGCGCTCAGAAAACAGACATGAAAAATATTTTTAATTAAGCGCCTAATTTTGTAAATTTGAACGAGAACTCGTTTCGTTTATTTGTATTGAAAACAGCAATAAAATATTCAAATTGATTTTTTGTGTTTAATATAAATAATCGAAACGAATTTTTGTTTTGTTTCACAAAATGTGACTCTAACATTGACACAACTTTTTATTGAAAATATTTTTAAAAGACCAGTAACTATTAAATTTTAATTGTATGCCAGAACTTCGGTAACAATTCCGTAAACTCTAGTTGCATGTCAATTTATGTCATGAAATCGTTTAAAGGTAGTACAGAATTGACAAGTTTATTTTCTAATTAAATTAAGGTTTATATTAGGATCATATTTACTAGGAATTGTGCCATATATTTTCAAAATTTAAATCAAATGTGCTTAAAAATTTTAAATTATAAAATTAAGACTGTCAACTTGGACAAAATCTTTTTAATGGAAATCACACAAAAAACTAGTCGACCGTCTAGATTCTGAATAATAAAAATGTAGTTATATATACAAATATTAGTTGTTGGTTGCTGAGTTGTAAAAACAACGCGTTAAGGGTGTTCTTTTGCTACAAGTGAAAAGTCCATCTAGAAAATTTATATAGTCATCACGCTAAAATTAAGCGCTTTTCATATAAAATTTTGTGTCGAATTGCCTCTCTGTGTTGCGTAAACCGCATATTAATAAGCATAGAATAATTTTTTAATCTCAAAACAAAACTTAATTCTTTTAAACTTATTTTCAGGCGAAATTTACTGGCAAGGATGTGTGATAATGAATGATTCACGCAAACGCGTGAGCATTTTTATTTAAGCACGAAACTTTACGAAAAAAAAAAAATACTTGGCCAACAAAATAGAATGTTCACAAAGAGAGAAATGGTTGGTGTACAAGAAAATGCAATAAAGCTTCAATGTTAGGGGGGAAAGGGGCGAACAGTACGAGACAGTTTTATTTCTTATAAATTGAGTTTATTGCGAAATATCCAAAGTAAATTTAACTTATAAAACCGACATCTTGAATATTTTTTTCAAATTTATAATTAGAAGGTCTAAAATATTAATCTGTTATAAAATCAGATTCTGGGAAAATTTGTAAAAAATCACCAAAATTACCACACACAATCGATAATCTCTAAAATCGAAAAATTCATTACTATTTCATTATTTAAGCGTTTTATTTTTCTTTTATTTAGCTTTGAGAAACAATTTTTTCATGTATTATATCAAATATGGTTTACGACTGTTTTGCACTTAAAAAAGTCAGAATGGTCTAAAAAAATACATCTGCATCTCACACAGCCAAAACACTCGTTTCCTAAAGGACCTTAATCGTCGAAATAGCTTAAGGAATAAACACAAAATTTTACTAATACCTGGTTCACACACGTCAAGTATTCTTGCTCAAGTTTTATTTCAGCTGGGAGATAGATAGAGAGAGAAGTGCATACATTCTCTATGCTTCTCCCATCTGAAGTAAGACTTGAGCAAGGAAAATTGACGTGTGTGAACACATTTTAATTTTTATTTTTATTAATTGTTTTTGCTCTAAGTTGCATGGCTACTGAAAAATTGATTTTGCTCTAAATTTGTGTTGCCATTTCTAATGATTATAAAATTTTAAGATTAAATTTTAGCGATCGCAAATTATCGTAAAAGTGTTTTTAGCACTATTTTTATTCATTGAATCTTCAATTTAATTGAACTTACAATAAGTATTCAAATCTTAAATCCAAATTATTATTTATTTAAACCCAGCCAATGCCAGACAAAAAAAAAACACTATTTTCTATCCAAAAAATCAAAATCAGAAATTATGATACTTGAGTTTTCATCAATTTTAAAATCTGCTTTTGTTTGTAATTTAAATTACGAAAACGTTTAAAAAGGTTTATTTAGTATCATATGTGTACGTATATGTTTAAACACTTTTTAAACATTAAAAAATAATTAAGTATTTCACCGTATTCTTAATTTAAACGATACGGTGAAAATCGCCACATTTGGCGAAAAACTAAAACATCCGACAGCTCTCATTGAGCAAAATAAATTCTCTCGCCATCGCGATAATTTCATTACCTGTGATCATTTTCTTTCAAACAATGGCAGCATAAAACATAAACAAGCCAAAATGAAGAACAAAACAGAAACACATTTGCTTTTTGTTTAATTGTAATTTATTCAACGGCCCAGTTGTTTTCACTTGTTCGTTTAATTTTAAACGTCATAAACGTCTTGCGTATCTCAACGTCATTGCACTTGACCATAATAATTTGCAGAACACAATCTATCTCGTTTTTGCTCTTTGCTGCTGTGAAATGAGTGTAATTTGAATTTGGGAAAATGTGGGCCAACGACGTAGTGCCAATCGGGGGAAAGAGTAGCAAAGAACACTTGGAGTACAGACCAAGGACTGTCATAAATGAAAAAAATAATAAGGCCACTAATAATTATAATTGTGATTTTTTTTAAATTTATCCAAAATTAAAATGAAAATCTGTTTGGTTTAGAAAAAATACCCATTATTAGTTATTATATTATTATATGTAGCTTTTTTCAACTAGTAATAAAGTTTGGGAGCTTCTCATAGACACTGTGCTAGATTACGTCAAAGTAGTAGTAAATTTTATTTATTTATTTAATATTAAAAATAGAATCATAAGCTGAACATGTACTAAATTATTTTCCACTCGTTTGGTTGTGGCAAGAAGGTAAACTTTTTGAGTTAAAAATAGCTGCAGAAGGGCTTTTAGTACCGACGACCTACTGGATCATCTGAAGCTCACTTTCCGAACATATGGTTATGCCAATGCCTATGATCAAATTGAAAAGAAGACAGCAGGCGCTGAAGTAATCAGCAAATGCTGCAGCGAGTAGGACTCAAACCAAAAATAATATAGTATGCTTTTATTAGTATAATAAGAGCAATTCTGACCCATGCCCAACATAATATGGTGACCGAAATTCTACCAAGCCATGTGTAGCGCTCAAGTAGGCAAAGTCTACCGATGACCGATGTTATGAGGACATAAGTATTGGATGCTTTTCTGCAGGACGCTCCATGTATCAGAGTATCCGATTAAATGTCCTATTACGTGATAGGACCCAAATGTCGCATCAACTACCATGCCACGATGATGCTGACAGGTTTTTGTTTTGCTGGTGACCCCAAACAGGAAAGTGGTGACACAGAGGCGGTTGCTTATGGTCCGAATTTTCAAAGAACCATTTACATGGGCAAATACCCGATCTATCTTCCTGGTAGAAATATTTACACTCTTTCCTTACCTGTGCTAGGAAATGTTTAAAAAGAGGGAAAATGAGTAAGAATATATATTTGATATCAGACAGTCAAAGCACTACTCTCGTATAAGATTATAGCAAGAGTTAGTCATAGACTGTATCACATCTCTTATTGAACTTGGCACATGCATGTTAATACTTTCTTGGTTGCCTGGCCAAGACGACCACTGTTTAATAAATAGAGATCTAGAAGACTTTATTGGCCTTCTATTTTCAATAGTAAGAAGACATGTTAAGAAAAAGAGAAAATGGTGGAGTGGAACAGATATTGCTGAATATACCATAGTGAACCACAAGGTCGCACGAAAGATCCCACAGGTCGCGGTGCGTTAAAAAAAGCTGAAACCAAAGAAATGTTGCAAGCCATTAGTAACGGTGTACAATTGAGTCTGACTACAAAACGATATGTTTTTCAGTTTTAGAAATGCTACTGAAACAGTGAGTGGTTACGCATTTTTATTATTATTTATAGACCCGCTCAAATGTGAATACCTAAAATACTCAACGAATATATGGTATAAAATTTGACACATGCAAAATGTAATTAAGGAAATATAATTGACACTAAAACGTTATTCAGTGCCGGCTTAAATTTTTTATCATTAACTTTCTATATTACACACGTATGGCGTATATTTTGACAGCTGTTGATGCATATAAATGTAAAATTTGCAAAATAAAGATGTCTTTCTTAATTCCTTATTGATTAAAAAAACTAAAACTGTGATCGCTAATTTGCTACATTTCCTTGTAATTCATCGCAGTCCGCTGATCCAAAGTAATTAGATTTGCACCATTAGCTTGAGTAAATCTAACAAAAATAATTATTTGAACAAGAATAATAATTTGGAAATCAGCTGCAAGACAAAATTTCCTTATATATATCTAATGATTCATTACAGAAAATCTCATAGGAAACAAAGCTATAAATATATGGATCTGTTTTTTTTTTTTTTTGATTTTTTTCCTAATTTCGAGCAAATCTTCGTCAATGGTTTTTACACACTTTTATATAAATTATTCATTTGTGAATTTCTGAGAAAGATTTCTCAATTATTTACATTTAATTAACTTAAGTCATTTTCATTGAAAATCAATTGTTGATGATTTAAACAGAAGTATTAATTTCGGATGTATTTTATTTATTTAAATAATCATGAATAATATCAAATTAAAGTCTTGCCAATTATTTTGCATCGTGATTTGTTGATGAAACAAGATGTTTTTACTCAAAACGGAAATCATTTTAAAATATTTGCATTGAAAACTGTATGTACATGTTTTTGTTTGAAAAATTAAAACCAATATAAAATAACGTCTTTTCAGTTTTGAGTTTTTATTAATACTAAAACATTTTATACATGTAGTTCAAAGTAAGAAAAAAATATTAGAAGAAAATATCAATGGTTCCTTCGGAATATATATATTTAAACACAAATTAGGGTTGCTTCAATATAATATTTTCAACACCCTTCCACAAACCAAATTTGTGCTTTTACAAAGACTAAAAAGAAACAAACAACAACAAAAAAAAAAAAACTATGACTTCAATCCTAACATTCTTACAAACTTAGAATGTTTTCCTTTCAGCAAACATTTGGTTAAAACATCAGCTGGCATGTTGTCTGTAGGAACATATTTTAACTGAATGTCCTTATTCTGCACTACTTCCCGAACAAAATGGTACTTTATATCAATGTGTTTTGATCGACTATGGTATACAGGATTCTTAGCAAGTTGTTGTGCACTAAGATTATCACCGTATATTACAATAGAATTTCCATTTACAACATAACCAATTTCCATTAAAAGTCCTTTGAGATAGATTGCTTCCTTGGCTGCAGTGCATAAGGCCATATATTCAGCCTCGGTACTACTTAAAGCTACTGAGTTTTGTTTCTTAGATTCCCAAGAAAAAGCGCATCCAGCTAGGTGAAAAACAAAACCAGTATGGGACTTGCGATCTGATGTATCACCTCCCCAATCTGCGTCTACATATCCATGTAACGGTATACCAGTTGCATGGTATTCTAATTTCAGATTTCTGGTACTAGCAATATAACGTAAAATATGCTTTATACCTGCAAGGTGCTCACTGTGTGGATTTACATTGTGCTGTGCTAATTTAGATACGGAGTACAAAATATCAGGCCTGGTCGCTAACGCAAGAAACATTAAAGATCCAATCATAGACTGATAACTTTTAGGATCTACTTTACTACATTTGGCATCGTTACAATAAAATTTACCACCGGCATCCAATGGGGTCGATGCAGACCGGCATTCATTCATACCATGATGGCTCAATAATTGTTCAATATATTGCGTTTGGTCGATAGTAATTGTTCCCAGTTCGCCATCACGTGTAATTCTCATACCCAAAAATAATTTCAATTGACCGGAGTCCACACACTCAAACTTGTCTAATATCATTTTTTTGATACACAGAATGTCTTCTTTGGATTGACACCCTATAATGATATCATCCACATAAATAACAATCAAACATAATTTACCTCTTTTTATCATTATATATAGACAATGTTCATGATCAGATTGTTTGAAGCCAATTTCTTTCAAAACAGAATCAATTTTAGAATTCCATTCCCTTCCAGATTGCTTTAAGCCATATATAGCCTTATTAAGCTTTAAAACAAGATTCGGACGAGTTTCATCAACATAACCCTCAGGTTGCTTCATGTAAACTTCATCATTCAGATCACTATTGAGATATGCAGTACATACATCAAGTTGATGGAGATACATTTTATTTTCTACTGCAATAGCAAGTAACATTCTAATTGTGGCAAAACGGCAAACGGGAGAAAAAGTTTCATTATAATTTATCCCGTACTCTTGGCTGCACCCTTTGGCTACAAGTCGGGCTTTGAAACGTTCAATACTGCCATCAGGTTTTCGTTTTATAGCAAACACCCATTTACAGCCAACCACCTTTTGGCCATGAGGTAACTCTGTTAGGCTCCAAGTTTTGTTATAATTTAAAGATTTGTATTCCTTATCCATAGCTTCGAGCCACTGCTTTGATTGGGAACTACTCATCGCTTCTGACACAGTTTGTGGAATCGGTATATTATCATTTACCATAGAACCCAAAACATTATATACTTTCTTTGGTCGACCTGGCTTACCAGTGCGTAATATTTTTGGTCTACCTGGTCCAATAATTACATCGTCACGTTTTTCTGAGTTATCTATTTCTTCAGCACTTTTATAGTGTTCTTCATTTTCACTTTCTTCGGACTCATCATCGTTCTCATCAACTGTAGCTTCAGGTGGATGTTTATCAGTCTCTCTTTCATGAGCTGATAAATCAAACGTTACATTATCATAGGCATTAAATGTTATCTGTTGGGATTCATTAAATAAGACATCACGTTTTTCAACTACTTGACGTGTAACTGGATCATAAAGCCTATATGCTTTCGATGTTAAAGAATACCCAATCATACGATATTCTTTGCCTTTAGCCTTAAACTTACTATGTTGTGTTTTGTCAAGAGCTACGACCTTACATCCAAAAGTTCGTAAATGTTTCACGGATGGTTGCTTACCAGTCCAAACTTCCAAAGGTGTTACACCATCCAAAGCTCTTGTAGGCGATCGATTTCTTATATACACGGCAGTAGCGACTGCCTCAGCCCATAAATTCTCACTCATGTTTGAATGTATCAGCATACTTCTGGCCATTTCAACCAAAGTTCGATTAAAACGCTCAGCTACACCATTTTGGGATGGACTATATGGTGCTGTAAGTTGCCGCTCAATGCCATTCTCCTCCAAGAATTTGTTAAATTGATTGTTGACGAATTCACCTCCGTTATCACTGCGAATTTTTTTTATTTTTCGGCCTGTTTGTCGTTCTACCATATTTTTAAATAGAATAAATTTATTAAAAGCTTGGTCTTTTGTTGCCAGAAAGTAAACAAATACTCGTCTTGACCGATCGTCTATAAATGTTATAAAATATTTTGAACCCGAAATTGATTGCTTTTCAAAAGGTCCACATACGTCTGTATGTATTAAATCTAGAATATTTTCAGCTCTGTTTTCTGTTGCTTTTGGATATGGTTGTGTACAAACTTTCGCTTTCATACAAGTCATACAATTTTCTTTTGTAAAATTCACATTTTCCATACCACGAACCATTTTCTTAGCATCAGACAAACTTTTAAAATTTAAATGTCCATATCTATTATGCCACAAAACAGCAGAAAAACATTTGGTTTTAATCTTATATTCAGTGATATATAGCTTGTTCTTCTTTTCAAATGTAAAAATAATTTCCCCTTTGGAGATAATACTGGCGGAATTTCTGTTAAATTTGACAGAGAATCCTTTCTGTGTAATTCTGTCGACTGACATAAAATTACCTCTCATCGTCGGTACATAGAGAACATTACTTAAAACGAACTCACAACTGTCAAATTTCAATTTAACTTCTCCCACGCCTTCGGCTGATATATAATTTTCCCCTGCCAACTGTATGCTCTCTTTATGTAAAACAAACTTAGTAAACATACCTTTTTGGGAACACATGTGGGATGTTGCACCACTATCTAAACACCATGTATGTGCGTTTATCGTGTCTACATCTGTACCTGCTAGCATTTCAAATGCAAAACTTTGATCTGATTTCTTACTGTCGTTTCTCTTTGACGTACATTTCGCTGCGATGTGACCATTTAAACCACATTTATAACAATTACCGTTGAATTGCTTCTTGTTCTTGAAATTCTTATTATTAGTTTTATTATTTCTTTTGTTGTTGTCTTGTGCATAATAAGCCAGTTGATCCGTTCTTTCTTCTGTTGCTTTATTTTCTTCCCGTCTACGCTCACCTTCTTCTAATAGTTTTACTCTTAAAACTTTAAGGGCCGGAAGTTCATCCCTGGTTTCCATAGCAATGACGAAGTTTTCATACGTTCTTGGCAAACTAGATAGTAATATTATTACCAAAAGTTCATCCTTTATGTCTATTTTGACCTCTGATAATTTTTCCACAAGGTCCGTAAATAAATTTAAGTATTCGGACATACTCATAGCAGCAGTCATCTTTAACGACAACAATTTCTTGTAAAGTGTAACTTTACGAGCTGGACCACTAGGTTTATATACCTCTCCCAAACGATCCCATGCATCTTTGGCTGTCTCAAAATTTTTTATATAATTCAGTTGCGATGGCTTAACACTCAAAACAATAGTGGCCAATGCTTTTTAATTGATGGTATTCCATTTTCCTTCGTCATCTTCCTTCTTTAAAACGCCATTAACAACACTCCACAGCTCGGAATGAATTAAAACATTTTTCATCTGCACGCTCCAACAATCGTAGTTTGTATCATCTAATTTTTCGATTTGATACAAGGAACTCATTTTGATTTTGCTTTAAATATTAGAAATATTTATGAACGTGGATCCTGGGCCCATAACCTTTTGTTTGAAAAATTAAAACCAATATAAAATAACGTCTTTTCAGTTTTGAGTTTTTATTAATACTAAAACATTTTATACATGTAGTTCAAAGTAAGAAAAAAATATTAGAAGAAAATATCAATGGTTCCTTCGGAATATATATATTTAAACACAAATTAGGGTTGCTTCAATATAATATTTTCAACACATGTGTGATGTTTTAAGCCAACAAGTTAATAAAATATTATTGGCTTATACTAAGATGCAAAATTGTAAAGAAGATTACAAGTAAATCAGAAAAGAAAATGTCATTGTTGGAAAAAACTATATGAATTTTTTTAGGAATAAAATAAATACAAATAACTTTTTTATATTGTAATATATTAATTTATATAAGAGATACAAATAAATTGGATAAAGAGATCAAATAAAAAATTTAGAATAATAAAAACAAAATAATAATAATAAAAATAAAATAATAACAAAATACAAATAATAATAATGATAAAAAATAATAATAAAATAATAAAATATTAATAATAAAATATTAATAACAATGATAATAACGCTAATATACAAAGTTTGCACAGTAGCAACGAAAAGAGTTTTCTTATGTAATTAGGAATGCTGAATTCGAATCTGCACTCGGTTTCTTCAGATTTGTTCCATTTTTCGAGATATTTCTAAAAAGTAGCATGCGAGTTTACTTCTAAAAAAAAGCAATTGCACGAAAAATATTATTTTCATAACTGGAGAACAATTTGTCTTTTTAAGTAAAAAAATTGGAATTCTTTGAGGCGTGCAAATTTTAATCTACCTATTAGTTTTGGAGATATCAAGTAATTTGTATAATTTTTTTTAATTTTAAAAAAATTTATAAAATAAAGAAAATAATAACTGTATGCTTATAACAATAAACATATAGAAAAAATATATTTCGAATAAAACCAGCCATATTTTGTTAAAATCGATCATCAACTTTGGATATTATTTACAATTATGTGGCGGTACACCATACCAAGAAAACAGGCGAGGTAAGTGCAGCAGGTACGAGAGGTACTGTTGTAGCACACGTTTATTTTATGATACGGATTTTAGCCAAATACAATCACACAATACAGGTAAGTAGAACGTAAGTAATGGCAAGGAATTGGGAAAATTCCAAGATCTATCACAGAAAAATGCAGCTTCGAAGTCAGAATACCCAATTATAGAAGAAATAACTCTCCGTTGCGATAATTCAAAAGTTGACCTTGATTTCTAAACATTTTCAATAATAATTGTAATAATAAAACAATGATAATAATTTTAAATATAAAAATAATTACAGACTCAAATTTATTAGGCTGATTTTTTCTTGTGACTTATATGCATGAAAATATTCCGTATAATTTTTAATGAACCATAAGCATATCTCAAAAAAATCGAACTAGTCAAAGTTCGATTAAAGTTTTCACAATTTTTGATTATATATCGACACTTGTTTGATTCCCACTGCTGTCACAGTTCGCATAAGTTTCACAGCCATAAAGGGTGTTTTCGCAAACAACATTCCAATTTCAAATGGCGTATTGTATTTGACTAGCAACAGGTTTCTAAGTATAGTTTGCATACATTTGAAACGATTTTACATCATCCCACACCAAATTTGGCTTGCAAACAGACCAAACTAACGAACTATATGCCATCTTCAGTGTTATTTGTTAGAGGACTGATCCCTCTAATATTTTGTCTATATATCAAATCGCTGGGAACACCTCTTTCAACAATAAGTGCATGTTGGTATTTGGTGTCCAATTCCATGACCTGGATAACGGCTAATTAGGAGCGACTATATCAGTTTAAATGCTGACATGACCAACAGAGTCAAAGGCTTTACTGTGATCTAAAAGTTTCGAAATTGATACCATAATTTTGTCAAAATTAGTTCCTAAAATTTTCCACACAAATTTTTAAGGACTGTAATACACGTAGAGCTTGTTCCTATCGCAAACTAAGTTTAGGTATTGGAGTAAAAGTTTCATTGATATAGATTCGATTGAAGAAGGGACGTGTTATTAATTTTAGTATAAATAATTCGATTGTTATTAGGAATGATCCTCAATATTCATAATCAAATATTATTTTGTGAACTAGAACTAAGAACGCAAATTGTTTGCAATATGTTTTAAATTAAATTCATTTACATTACACATATACCTGCTCGATATAGAAAGAGATTCCCTAGTTTTTTTCTTCTTCTTCTAACTATAAATGAAAAAAAGTATACATACAATTTTTTTTAAATTTCGCCAAATTGAAGATGTTTAAAATATTCCCTCTAAACTGATTTGTTTCCTTCCTTCTACCTAATAAATTTTGGTTTATTTTCATTTACTTGCGCTTCGCTGCTTGTCAACATTATCTTGCACGGTGGGGCAGAATCAAAATATATTAGAAACAAATCATCGAATTTCCCAAAGACAACCTACTCGTATTGGTAAATCGAAACTAAATTTCTAAAACAAGTTTAAGACTAAGAAATGTTACCAAAATCCATATATTAGATTGTTATTTATACCTACAACATCTTAATTTTGTACAAGAGTCATAAAAAAGTATTAAAACGATTTTAATTTTTGTTGATCTAAGCTTCAGGATCTTAAAATAAATGGTTTTAATAAAAAAATATGATTTTTAAATAGAAAAGGAAGCGCTAATGCCATTTCCGAACTGCATATCGTTTCTTTCATGCATACCCCAAAAATGTTTTTTTTTTTTTTTGTTTTTTTTTTTTTTTTTTTTTAAATCACTGACCTCTTTATATGTAAAGAAAACCTCAAATTATATCTGAAGCTAAACCGAAGTCATACTAAAAAAGTTTCGATATGAAAGTTATCACCTTAATAACTTTAATCGTATTTTAGCAAGTTTGAATCTTTTTGAGATATAACCATGTTGCATTAAACGAGCGATACGTATTGGGACTTGTATTATTTATTCTCGTGAAAAATTGGTTTATTTGTTTAATAATTTATTCAATTGAAAGTAAAGTAATTGTATTTTGCTAGAGAAGACTTAGTTGAAATGGCTTTGAAATATTTTTGTGTTTAAAAATTTTGTAATTTTTTAAGCACTTCCTTATATTTAGAGACGTGAAATTGTCATAATTTTATATTTAAAAAAGGTGGTGATCGTAAACGATGGAGAATTTTTTAAATATTATTTTTTTATAATTACATATTGTAATAATTGAATCAATTAATTTGTTAATTAAATATATACCTGAAAGGGGGATGTTTTATCAATGCATAAATGTATGCAATACTAATTTTAGCATATTGTTCTATAAATATTTACAATAAATGAATATTGTTGAATTTCAATATGGAATTGATACAAAAGGAAAAGAAATATTGTCCCATAAATATTTTTGTGTGCAGCATATTCAAACATTTGCCAACAAAATTTGCATATATTGTTTGGTAATAAAAGTGAGAGATTTTCTAGAAAATTCAATGGAACGCTTAACGTTTTTGAACAAGATACTTATACAAATATAAACGAGGCCACAGATATACGGTAGCGGGTTATGGCATGACCCCTAATGTACTTGTTTGTGTAACTATGTATGGATGTGTATATTATGTATGTAGTAGTTCCTTTGCATTTTACCTGGAATCCAATAAATATGTTAATTAGTAAGGGTAATAAAATGTCCTTTGTCCTTGCAACTAATGAGAAAATATTTCGCAGAAAAGTACTAAATTATATACTAATCCGTTTTTAAAAATCAAAAGATGTCTATGAAGCGATATTCACTTGAATATTATGAGAGCAATTATTAGAGAAATTGAAGACAAATATTTGTTTGAGTTCATTAAGATATTCAGTAACTTTCTAGAAATATTCGAATAAAATATTGAAAATTTTTAAATAAATAACAAGTTCTTCACAGAAATTTCACTCAACATGTTAATAAAATTTTTATTTATTCGCTCATTGTTTAAAAAAAATATTTTAAAATCTTTTCATTGACTCATCGAATCCTTCCATTGAGTCTTAAAATCTTTTCATTGACCCTTCAATAAACCCATTTTAGCTTTGAAAATCTTCAATCAATACCAGCGTTAGTCTGCTGATGAAAAAAAAGACCAAAAATGTTCACGGCGTTTACCATTATATATAATTTCCCACTACAAACATCAATTCTGCGTAAAGCAATAAAAAGCATTATTAAATATATATTCCAAGGAACTTCCTCCCCTGTTCTTGAACTTTAAAATCTCACCAATGCCTCTGAACTTGTACCGTTTTTAAATCGACAATCAATGCAAGTTTCGAGTATGATTTAATGTGTTCGACGAGAATTTTCATAACAGCTAAACAAACTTTACATGCACGTATAAGTTGAATCCTTTTCTTAAAAGCAGCATAAGTCCATTCTATCACAACTTTAAGATAATTATTAAAATATCGCAAATATTTTTGTATTGTTTATTATTTATATTTTAAAGTGAATTTCATAATTTTGTCAAATTTAAACAGTAACGAAAAGTTCTGCGACGCTTGCCTTGAAATCTTCAAGAAAATTTTAATAAATATACTCGTATATCTATAAATTTTAATTTAAAGCAATAAATTTATTTTTTAAAGATTAGTGAAGAAACTTTCTTTGCACGTGTAAGATAAACGCATTGCAAAAACTAAATTTTCGTTAATAATAATAGTGACTTGGGCTGCTTTTAAGTTAAACGGCTACCTTACAGTTGGGCATATACAGCGGTGACCGAAACTTTGCTGCTTGTAGGAGTTAAAAGGAACATATATATATAATATATATATATATATATATATATATATATATATATATATATATATATATATATATATATATATATATATATATATATATATATATATATATATATACATATATATATATATATATATATATATATATATATATACATATATATATATATATATATATATATATATATATATATATATATATGTATATATATATATATATATATATACATATATATATATATATATATATATATATATATATATACATATATATATAATATATATATATATATATACATATATATATATATATATATATATATATATATATATATATATATATATATATATATATATGTATATATATATATATATATATATATATATATATATATATGTATATATATATATATATACATATATATATATATATATATATATATATATATATATATATATATATATATATATATATAGTATATATATATATATATATATATATATATATATATATATATATATATATATATGTATATATATATATATATATATATATATATATATATATATATATATATGTATGTATATATATATATATATATATATATATGTATATATATATGTATATATATATATATATGTATGTATATATATATATATATATATATATATATATATATATATATATATATATATATATATATATATTTATATGTATATATATATACTTATATATATATATATATATTTATATGTATATATACATATATATATATATATATATATATATATATATATATATATATATATATATATATATAAGAATTATATAAAGTAAGAATTAGAATGTAACGATATAATTCGATCAACATTTATATATGTATATTTTTAGTGTTTCTATTAATATGCATTTTACTGTCCGTACAAATGTGTGTGAGTGCGTGCAAAGTTCAAATATAGAACTGTGTGTATTGTTGGCATGCACTCGTATGCTATCGTAGAATCAATTTATTGTGCAAAATGTTCAACAACTTTTGTAAGCTGAAGCTTTTTTGAACAGTTAATTTTTCAAACCAAAGTTTGTTAAATCAAAATAATAATGCTTGTTTTAGTTTTTATAAAGAACAAATAAAAAAAAACACAATTTCAATGCTTGTTTTATATACCATTCTCTTAATGTGCCTAAAAGCATGCTTAGTGTTTAACTCCCTTATTGCATAAAGTCTATGTTTATGTTTTGAATGTGCGTGAAATTTTTTACACACATTATGTTGGAACATGCACAATTATGTTTTGTAATGAATCATGTTGCCACATTTTGGAACAAATTTTCAAGTTTTACGAATTCTAAAATAGATGGCAACTCATTTTATTCTTGGTATGCGCACAATTCTTTTTATGTTAAATACATATGTATGTATGTACATGTAGAAGATGTACATTGTACATGTTTGGTTCGTTTTGCTTATGCTCTTTGGATTTTTGTGTAAAATCGATATTTTTTGACAATTTTCTATTATCACACAAAGGCCTGGGGTAACTTGAGTATTTGTTAGTTCTTTGTATTTTGAACGAAGTCATCTTCGTTATGAATATATTTTTATAAGTTGTGCTTTCCATTTAAATTTTTGTGTGTAGAATACTTACTGATGCGTTTTGTTCATCATATACATTTTTTTTACAATTAATTATAATTTTAGAGCAAAATGTCGTGTGCGAGTGTTAATAAAACTGAACAACAATATATTTCCTTTATTTTCTTTCGTCTCTCTATTTCGTGCAGATTGAGTATTTTTACATCCGCCACCAAGTGTATCTGGTCATGTCTATTTAAATTTGACCTTGACAATGAATGTTTAGTGTTGCCATGCTCTTATTTTAATATTCATTTTATGTATATGTATTAGGCATTTGCAAAA